>CM020219.1:71420871-72783213 GCA_009819775.1 Phoenicopterus ruber ruber | reverse complement strand
GGGTCCGGGTGTTGGGGGGACAGGGTGGCAGCGTGAGGGTGGGAGTGGCAGGGGATGTGGTGGGGTGAGGGTGGTGTGTGCAGGGGAGGTGGGCGGGGTTTGGGGGTGTCGGGGGACAGGGTGGCGGGGTGGGGTGGCGGGTGCGTGGGTGACGCGGTGGGTGGGCGGCAGGTTCCCCCCGCAGCACTTTGGGAAGCTGTACGGCTGGCCATGGCGCTGTCGGCACTGGGTGGCCCGCTGCAGTACCCCTGCATCGCCCTGGGCGCGGATGCCGTCCAAGGGGACCCCTTCTACGTGAGTGTCTGCCCCACGGCTGCCCCACGGCTGGCCCCCGGGAGGGGTGGGGTGCTGCCCCACGGGGGATGGGGTCTTGGCCCTGGGTAGTGATGGGTTCCTGCCCCACGGGGGACGGGATCTTGCCCTGGGGAGGGTTGGGGTCCTGCCCCACGGGGGACGGGGTCCTGCGCTGGGGAGGGTTGGGGTCCTGCCCCACAGGGGAATGGGGTCCTGCCCTGGGGAGGGTTGGGGTCCTGCCCCACAGGGGGACGGGGTCCTGCCCTGGGGAGGGTTGGGGTCCTGCCCCACGGGGGACGGGGTCCTGCTCCGGGGAGGGTTGGGGTCCTGCCCTGGGGAGGGTTGGGGTGCTGCCCCACGGGGGACGGGGTCCTGCCCTGGGGAGGGTTGGGGTGCTGCCGCGTGGAGGGATGGGGGTCCTGGCCCTGCCCCACGGTAGGATCAGGGTGCTGGCCCATGGCAGGGTGGGGGTCCTGTCCCTGGGGGATGGGGGCCCTGCGCCTAGCACAGGGGGCCGGGGGGGCTGCGGGGCTGGCCCAGGGGCGCCCCATTGGGTGGGGTGAGGCCCCCGGCCCCGTGCCCTGACACCCCCCAACAGGTGAACTTGGGGCTCATCGCCGTGGTGCTGGTGGCCTTCGTCAGTCCCGTGGTGGTGGCTCGCGAGTGCCGGCGGCGAGCCAAGGAGCTGGGGGCAGCCGGCACCCCCCTCGCAGCCCCCCCAGGCGCCGAGACCCCCGCCGAGATGCCCCGCTGAGCCCCCCGCCCGCTGGGTGCCGGCGCAGCACCCAGCACCCGCCGCACCCCATTTTTCTATTGGACTTGTGGGTGGGGGTGCTGTGCCGGTGGGCCGGGGGGTGCCTGGGTGGGGAATAAACACCGATGAGCTCTCGCTGTGCGGCTCCCGCCCGCGCCCCAGCCCCTGGGCTTCTTCCGGAGCCCCTCTGGGGCCAGCGGCCAGGGTCGGGCCATGGGGTGGCTCCCAGTGCCCCCAGTAGCCCTGTGCCCCCTCCCAGTGCCCCCTCCCAGTGCCCCCAGTAGCCCTGTGCCCCCTCCCAGTGCCTTTCCCGTGGCCGGTTCCCGAAGCCCAGCCCGGCTGACAGCTTCGGCTGGAGCTGGGGAGGGACAGGAGAGCCGATGCCCACGGGAAGGGAGGCCCCGCGGGGGGACCACAAGGCCGTGGGGACGGCAGAGGGACAGTGGGGACACGGGGGGGCAGAGGGACAGGATGGGGGTGAGGGACATGGGGCAGAGCTGGGGGTGGCCGGGGGACATGGGGTGGCACGAGGGTGCTGGGGCCATGGGGGTGGCACCGGGGGTGGCAGAGGGACACTGGGGCGGGGGGTGGCACAGGGGAGGATGGGGGGACACTGGGGGTGGCAAAGGCTCACTGGGGCCATGGGGGTGGCACAGGGTGACTGGGGACATGGTGTCTCCCGAGGGTGCCCGCGGGTGCCGGTGCCCCCAGCCCCGCCGGTGCCCCTCGCCCTGGCCCCGCTGGGCACGGCCTCCGCCAGCCGCCCCGGGGGGTGCCCGCCGCGCCCCCCACCCTGCTCCCCCGCGCCCCCCGCGCCCGGGGTGACGCCCGCCGGTGCCCGCAGCCCCGGGGCGCAGGAGGCGGCGCTGGGGGGGCCGGAGGAGGACGCCCAGCGCCCGCTGGGAGCGAGATGCGGGCGCTCAGCATCGCCGACCCGCTGGGTGCCATCGCCTCCGGACCTCCGGCACCGCCCGGGTGGGCAGGGGATGGGCAGGGGATGGGCAGGGGGGCTGGGGCCGGGGCACCGCGTGGCACCGGGGCGTCCCCGTGACCAGTGTGCGTCCCGCCGGGCAGCACGCCTGCGCCCGGTGCCGGAAGCACCCCGGGGTGCACAGTGGGGGGAGGTTTGGGGACAGGGGTGTCCCTCGTACCCTGCGCGGCCCCTGCAGGGGCAAGGGGGGGCAGAGGGTCCCCTCCGCGGGGGCTGTGGTGGCACCCCGACACCGGGCCCCACGGGCACCCCCAGACCGGTGGCACCACCCTGACCTCCCCCTCCTCCGCCCCTGCGCCCCAACCCTTCCCGTGAGACCCCCGAACCACCCCTCGCCCCCCGCGCGGGCCAGAGACGGAGGGGTGCTGCGAGCCCAAGGTTTATTGGGGTGGGGGGTGCTGCCCCCCAGCGTGGGGCCGGCGGGAGCAGGGCGGTGCCGGGGGGGGCCGAGCCCCTCGGCACCGGCAGGCGACGGGCAGCCACCCCGGCAGCCCACGCGTCCCCAGCACCCGTCTGGTGGGGGGGGTCACCCCCGGCACCCAACAGCACCCACCGCCCCAGGAAGCGGCACCCAGCCCCGGGGCCTCCCCCAGCCCCCCCGGCCACAGAGGCGGGCGCTGCGGGGACCCGGGGGGCGCGGGGTGGGACCCCCCGCCCAGGTGGCACCTGCGGAGGGAGCACTGGGGACCCGAGTCGGGGGGGAGGTAACGGGGCTGGGGCACCCTGGGGACAGGGCTGGGGCACCCGGGGTGGGCGCTGGGGACAGGACAGCAGGAGCAGCCCGGTGGGGGTCCCGGCCAGCCCCCCCCACCCCCCGGACGGGGCCAGGTCCCGCAGCGGCACGGGGCGCACCCGTGCTGGGGGGACAGGGCGCGGGGGTCGTCACGGTGGCACCCGTGGGCTGTGTCCCTGTCCCCACGCCCCGGGCACCCCAGCCCACCCTGGTGCCCAGCGGGGTGGCCCCTGGGGGACACCCCTGGAGCCCCGCGCCCCTCTGCCACCCCCACGTGCCTTGTGCCCCTCTGCCACCCCCAGCGTCACCCCATGCTCCCCACTCCCCCGTGCCACCCCCATGGCCCCCGTGCCCCCCTGCCGCCCCCAGTGCCACCCCATGTCCCTCACCCCCATCCTGCCCCTCCGCCGCCCCGTGCCCCCACTGTCCCTCCGCCACCCCCACTGCCACCCCATGGCCCCGACATTGTCCCCACGGCCACCCCTGCCCCACGGCCACCAGCGTCACCCCCACCGCCCCGTGCGTCCCCTGGGCCCCGTCCCACCGACAGCCCGGGAAAGGGGGTGCCAGCCATGGGGGGGGAGGGTGCAGGCGGGGGGCTGCCCCACAGTGGGGGGCAGGCGGGGGGCTGCCCCACGGTGCCCAGGGCTACAGGCCGAGGGAGAAGGTGCCCGAGTCGGTGGACTGCTTGTCTCGGCTGCAGCCCCCCAAGGCCCTGGGGGGACACGCCGTGGGGCTGGCGGGGGGCGCGGGCACGCCGGCCTCTGGCACCTGTGGGGCAGGAGAGGGGCGCCAGGTCAGTCCCTGCCCCATAGCCAGGGCACCCGGGGGTCTCAGGGGCACTGCCTGCACGTCCCCCCCACTGGACAGCCCCACACGTCCCCCAGTGGGGCCCGATCCAGCCCCCCCAGAGGTGACCCCCCCCCCAGAGGTGGCCGCAGCCCCACGGCGCCCCAGCCCCATGGCTGACCTCCTCGAACTTGCGGGCCTTGTAGTGCTCGGCTCCCTTCAGGAAGTTGAGCAGGATGATGTCGCACAGCACCGTGCCCTGGGGGCGGCAGCGTTGGGGTGGGGGGGCCCGTGCTGTGGGGCACCCCCCTGACACCCCACAGCCCCCCGCGGAGCCCAGCTGCCGTCACCCTGGGGCTTTGCTGTGTCCCCACGCCCCGCAGCTGCGGGGCTTTCCTCCATCCCCCTCCCAATCGCTACGGGGCGTCACTGCCCCCCCGCCCCACACCTGTGGGGTGCACAGGGCCTCTCCCAAGCCCCCCTGCCCCCCCGGCCCCGGGGAGATGCCACCACACAGGGGCTGAGAATGGCCACAACTCACCACGCCGATGGAGGTGAAAGCCGCCACCGTGTTGATGAGGGTGGGGACGATGCCAAACTTCCCAGCCTGGGGGTGCGGAGACCCCCGTCGGTGGGGGGTCCCCACCCCCCCCGGCCCCCCCAGGGCCCCCGGGGAGGCCCCGAGCCCCGCACGTACGTTGCCGTACACCAGGACGTCGAAGCGGATGCCGAAGGCCTTGGTGAGGGTGCGGCGCTCGGTGCCGTCCTGCCAGCGGTAGTACCTGGCGTGCCTGCGCGGGGACGCGGGGGACGGGGGGCCGTGCCGGGCCGCGCACACGCGTGTGACACGCGTGTCCCCGTGCGGTGGCGCGCGCCCTACCTGAAGTTGTAGCCGGGGGCGGGGGCGGGGGGGCGGGCGAGGCCGTCCAGGCGGGTGAAGGAGTAGCGGGGCAGGCAGCGCTCCCAGGCGCGGTCCAGGTCGCACACCCACCCGATCTTGATGCCCAGCACCCCCCCCTGCCCCCGCCGTCGGGGTGAGCCGCGGCCCCCGGCCCCGCGGCCCCCGCCCCGCGACCCCCAGTCCCCCGGCCCCCCGGCCCCACGGCCCCACATCCCACATCCCCGTGTCCCCAGGTCCCTGTGCCCTGCATCCCACACTCCCGCGTCCCCAAGTCCCACAGCCCTGTGCCCCTGCACCCCATGTCCCATGTCCCCATGTCTGCTCATCCCACGTCCCACGCCCCCACACCCACATCCCCGCGTCCCCGCGTCCCCACATCCCGTTCCCTACGTCCCACCTCCCCGCATCCCCATGCCCCATGTCCCTGTGTCCCCACGTCCCACATCCTCATGTCCTCGTGTCCCCACGTCCCACACCTCTGCATCCTCAGGGTCCACGTCCCACATCCCCCTGTCCCCACATCCCACGTCCCCACGTCCCACACCTCTGTGTCCCCAGGGTCCATGTCCCCTGTCCCTGTGTCCCCACATCCCACGTCCCCATGTCCCCCCGTCCCATGTCTCTCATCCCCGCACCCCCACATCCGATGTCCCGTGTCCCCATGTCCCCACAACCTACATCCCTGTGTCCCCCCATCCCACATCCCCGTGTCCCCATGTCCCCTGTCTCAGGTCCCCATGTCCCCCCGTCCCCGCATCCCACCTGCGTGTCCCCCTGACCCCCCGTCCCTGCATCCCACCCGCGTGCCCCTGCGTCCCCCTGTCCCCCCATCCCACCCGCGTGTCCCCGTGTCCCCCTGACCCCCCGTCCCTGCATCCCACCCGTGTGCCCCCGTGTCCCCCCATCCCACCCGCGTGTCCCCGTGTCCCCCCGCCCGCCGTGTCCTCCCGCCCCCCCCGTCCCCGCATCCACCCGAGTGCCCCCGCGTCCCACCCGCGTGTCCCCGCGCCCCCGCTCACGGTGGCGGCCAGCGTGGGGAAGTCCTGCCCGGCCAGGCGCACCACGTCCCCCAGGCGCAGGATGGGGCAGAGCGGCTGCCGCTCGGGGTGGAACCGGCAGCGCCCCAGCTCCCCCCCGCTGCCGGGGGGCGGCAGGTTGGCCCTGGGGGACACGGGGGGGCGGCCGTCAGCCAGCCGGGCGGGGGGGGGGACGACACGGCCCCCACCCGTGCCCGGCCCCCGGTGCCACGCACTTCTCGAAGCCGAAGAGCGGGAAGCGGATGCTGTTCTTGATGAAGAGGGTGAAGTTTTCGGCCTCCAGCATGACGGGGCTGGGGGGAGAGGGGGGCGTCCCTGGGGACCCGGGGGGACACACGGCCCCCTGGGCACACCGCGGGGGACGCACGGCCCCCTGGGGACCCGGGGGACACACACACGGCCCCCTGGGGACCCGGGGGGACACACGGCCCCCTGGGCACACCGCGGGGGACGCACACACGGCCCCCTGGGCACACCGGGGGGGACGCACGGCCCCCTGGGGACCCGGGGGACACACACACACGGCCCCCCTGGGGACCCGGGGGGACACACGGCCCCCTGGGCACACCGGGGGGGGACACACACGGCCCCCCTGGGGACCCGGGGGACACACACACACACGGCCCCCTGGGGACCCGGGGGGACACACGGCCCCCCGCCCCCAGCCCCCGCCGCGCCCCCCCGGCCGCACTCACACGTCCACGGTGTCGACCTCGGGTGGGCACCAGCCCCGGATCTCGCAGGTGCGGAGGGTCCCGTTGTAGGGGACGCAGCGCCCCGTCAGCACCCCTGCGGGAGCCCCGTCAGCGCGGGCAGCGGGCGGCCCCCGCCCCCGCCCCCCGGCCCCGCGGGGCCCCTCACCGCTGCCCGTGGCGGGGCCCCTCCCGCGGCAGTCCCGGTCGGCCGTGCAGCGGTACTGGGCTTCGCTCTGCGGGGCGGCGGTGAGCGGGGGGGCGCGGGGGGACCCCCCGCCGGGCCCCCGCCCGCCCCGGCCCTACCTCCGGGCAGACGCCCTGCGCCTGGTTCTCCGTCAGGATCTGCTTGGTGACCACCACGACCACGGCGGTGCCCTGGGGGGGCCGCACCCTCACCCCCACCGCCCCCGGCGCCGGCCCCGCGGGGCGGCGGCGGCGGGGGGGCGCCCCCGGTGCCCGGAGCCCCCCGTACCTGGTGCGGGGTGACGTAGTCGGCCGTGTCCAGCACGCGGCCGGCATAGTGCCCGATGCCCTTGACCTTGGTCACCACGGAGGACTCGATGACGGTGTCCCGCACCTGGTAGGCTTTCTCGTGCAGGAACACCCAGCTGGGACGACACCCGTGGGGGTGACGGCGGGGACGGCCGCCCCGCCGCCCCCCCGGGCCTGCCCGCGCCCCCCGCCACCCCCGGCCCACCCGCAGCCACCGTCACCCGCCCGCGCCCCGCCGGCGGCCGCCGCCACCCCCCGGGGAGCTCCCGGGGGCAGAGACCCCCTCCCTCACCCGCCGCGGCCGTGCTGCTGCCCCCGCCCCTCTGTCACCCGCTCCTCACCGTCCCCCACCCGTGACCCGCACCGCCACCGCCACCCTCCTGTCATCCGCACCGTCCCCCACCCGTGACCCGCACCGCCACCCTCCTGTCACCCGCACCCGCACCGTCCCCCACCCGTGACCCGCGCCGCCACCCTCCTGTCACCCGCACCCGCACCGTCCCCCACCCGTGACCCGCGCCGCCACCCTCCCGTCACCCGCACCGCCCCGCGCTCCTCGCTGTCCCACCGTGCCACCCGCGCCGGCCCCCGCGATGTCCCCGGCGTGACACCCCCGTCACCCCCCGGCCCGTCCCTCCCCCGCCCCGTCGCCCGGCCCCGCTGTCCCCGCGCCGCCACCCCGCCGCCCCACGCCGTGTCACCCGCGGGGCGCGGGGCGCGGGGGGCTCACCCCACGAAGTAGGCGAGGACGAGGAGCTGGACGGCGCGGTTGACGGCGCCCACCACCCGGCTCTTCACCACCACCGCCTTGGGCGTCTCGTAGGCGAGGAAGGCGCTCAGGCAGCGCGTGCCGGGGCGCGGGGGGGGCATGGGCAGGGCGGGCGGGGCGGGCAGGGCTGCGGGCAGCGGGGCGGGCAGCCGCGGGGCTGCGGGCAGAGCGGGCAGGGGTACAGGCAGCGAGGGGTGGTGTGGGCAGCCGCGGGCAGGGGTACGGGCAGCGAAGTGGGATGCGGGCAGGGCGGGCAGGGGTACAGCCGCGGGCAGGGGTACAGGCCGCGAGGTGCGATGCGGGCAGCCGCAGGCAGGGGTGCGGGCAGCGGAGGCTGGTGTGGGCAGGGCAGGGCAGGGCGGGCGGGGGTACAGGCAGCGAGGGGTGGTGCGGGCAGGGCGGGCGGAGGGCGGGGCGGGGGCGGGGGCACAGCCCGGGGGGGCGGGGAGGGGTCGCCCCCCCCTCCTGGGGGGATGGAGGGGGGCAAGGAGCGGGGGTACGGGGGCGCAGGCGGAGGGAGGGGGCGGCTGTGCCAGGGTCCCCCCGCCGGGGCTCCGCGCCTTGAGACGGGCGGGGGCCCCGGGGGAGCCCCGCGTCGGGGGGCGCGGGGGGGCAGGGGGCACCCCACGGCTGGGGGGTGCCCGGTTTCGGGGGGCCCCCTGTGGGGGGTGCGCGCGTGGGGGTGCCCCGTGTGTGCGGCCCCAGGTCTGGGGGTGCCCCGTACCCGGGGTGCCCCACTTTGGGGGCGTCCCCTTTTTGGGGTGCTCCCTTTTTTGGGTGCCCTATATAGGGGTGCCCCCAGTTTGAGGTGCCCGGTTTTGGGGTGCCCCCCCCGGGCCGCCCCCCCCGTCGCGGTGACGTCACGGGGGATCACCGGCGCTGACCAATGGGGCCGCGCCGCGGGGCAGGCGGGGGCCCCTCCGCCCGGAGGCCTCCCGCCGCTCTATGGTGCCAGGCGAGGCAGCGCGGCAGGTGAGGCCTCGGGGAGCGGCCGCTCTAGCCCCTCACCCGCCACCTCTATGGCGGGGCGGGCGCGGGACGCCGCGTCCTCTCTAGCCGGAGTCCTCCCGGCGCTCTATGGCGCCGCCCGCGCCCTCGCCGCGCGGTCCTCCCGCGCCCCGCGGTGGCGCCCAGAGCGGCCCCTCTCTATGGCGGAAGTGGGGGCGGGTTCCGGCGGCGGCGGCGGCGGCGGGGGGGAGGCTCCGCGCGAGGTTCGTGTTGCGCAGGCGGGAAAAGTGGCGGCGGTGCGGGGGGGCCGGGCCCGGCCGGGGCGGGGGGGCCGCACCGCGGCGGGGGGGAGCGGGGCCTGGGGGCGGCTGGGCCCCGGGGGGGGCAGGCCCGGGATGGGGGCGGGGGGGCAGGCCCGGGATGGGGGGCGGCTGGGCCCCGGGGGAGGGCAGGCCCGGGATGGGGGGGGCAGGCCCGGGATGGGGGGGGGCGGGGAGGCGCTTGGGCCCCGGGGGGGAGCTCAGGGCACGGAGGATTTGGGGGCTGGGAGCAGCGGGGGGGGAATTCGGGGTGCTCGGGGGTGGTTTGGGGTGCGGGGGGGCCGGGCTGGAGGGACCCGGGGCGGCGGGAAGGGGACACCGGAAGGGGGGGCGCGGGGGGGAAGGCCCCGGGGCCGTGGCACACGTGGGGCCGGGGGAAAGAGGGGGCCGGGGGGTGTCTGGGTCGCCCCCCCGGGGGGGCCGGTGCCACCCCGAGAGGCAGCGGCCCAGGGGGGCGAGGGCAGCGGGGCTGGGCCGGGGGCAGGGTTGGGGGGCTGAGGTGTGATTTCGGGGTGCTGGTGCGGCCGTGCTCGCCCCAGCGGGAGGGCTGGGAGCCACCTGCCCCCCGGGGAGCCGCCGAGCCGAGCTCTGCTCACCCCCCTCTCCCCTGCAGCTGCTCTGTCCGTCCCCACCTGCTGCGGGCTGGGGCATGCCGGGCCGGGGGGGCAACTGAACGACTGGCTGCGCTCGCCCTCCTTCCCCTCCCGATCCCCGGCTGCCGCCGCCTCCCCCAGCCGCCATGGCCGACACGCTGGAGTTCAACGAGATCTACCAGGAGGTGAAGGGATCCATGGTGAGCGAGGGGCGCGCGGTCCCCGGGGAGACCCGCGGGGGCGGGCGGTGCGTGGCGAGCGGCTCTCCCAGCCCGGAGCCTGCGGGGCGCTTCCCCCCGCCCCGCGTCTCCTCTGCCGCCTCGTCCTGGCAGAGGGCGTTTTGCTGATCTCACCTGGAAGCGGGGAGCAGAGGCGCCTCGCTTCCGGGGCTGAAGTGTTTTGGAGCGTCGATGGGGGCTTTTAGCGCCAGGCGGCTGCGGAGCGAGCGAGGTTGCGGTTGGGAACGCTTCCAGGAGGAGGGAGAAGGGATGCCAGCTCTGCGCGTCCACCGTGGCTGCTGCGGGAGGGCTGCGACAGCCTGTTCCGGCGCCGGGGAGCGGGCGGGGGGGCTGTGATGGTGTTGGGTGTTTCTGGGTCACCCTCAACCCTGTGGCGTTCGGGAGATGGTCCCCAAAAGCCCGGTGGAGCTACAGCACCGTAGTGGCACTGAGGGCGCTGGCGACTGTCTGGTGGCCACTTGAACCCCGAATTCAGGCAGTGGGGCGCGCGTGAGGACCAAAGCCGGTGGGCGGCTGGGGAAGTCGCCTTGTTCCGCCTGGAGGGGTTGTGCGGCCACCTGTTGCGCCCCAAGGGCGGCAGTTCCCTGCTCGGGAGCCTGCGGGGGCCGTCGGGCCGTGCCCCTGCGTGCGGGGCGAGCCGCCCCCGCCTCACGCCTGCCTCTCCCGCCAGAACGACGGGCGGCTGCGGCTCAGCCGCCAAGGCGTCATCTTCAAGAACAGCAAGACGGGGAAGGTGGACAACATCCAGGCCTCGGAGCTGGCCGAGGGCGTGTGGCGGCGCGTGGCGCTCGGTCACGGCCTCAAGCTGCTCACCAAGAACGGCCACGTCTACAAATACGATGGGTTCCGGGAATCGGTGAGTCCCCCGGCCCCCGCGGGGCCTGGCCCCTCCTCGTCGCTGGCCGCGGCTCTTCTCTCGCCCGCGCTTGTCCTGTTCCGAGCTGCGCTCCCTGCGGGCCTCGCAGCGCTGACCCCCCCAAGAACAGCGCCGAGCCCCGTTTTTCCTGCCACATCCCTCGTGCCGGGGTTCTGCGTCTCGGCTGTGGGCAGCGCCCGCCTGTGCGCGGTGGTTTCTGACGGACGTTCCCTCCTTCTCGCCCCGGCCCAGGAGTTCGATAAGCTCTCGGATTTCTTCAAGGCCCACTATCGCCTGGAGCTGGCGGAGAAGGACCTGTGCGTGAAGGGCTGGAACTGGGGGACGGTGAGGTTCGGAGGTGAGTCGTGGGGACGCCGGTACCGGGGAAAGGGAACGCCCGCGGCCGGCGCAGCCCGAGGCGGCGGGGCTGGGCTGGTAGCTGGGGCGGTTTCCCGCCAGCGTGGCTGTTCCTGCAGCACCCGGCCGGTCCCTGGGCCGCGGCCCGGTTTCTAGCGGCGTCTTCGGGGACAGCGGGGCCGTCGGCCATCCCGGGAAAGCAGGAGACACCTGCGGGCCCCAAATCCAGGGGGAAGGTTTTGCGGGCAGGGAATGCTGAGTGTAAAAGCAAGGTCGGCGGGAGAGCTGTGAGCGTCGGGCAGAGCCGGTTCCTGAAGGAGCCGGGGGAGCTGGTGGACGCTCCTCCCTGGTCTGGGAACAGGGGAACAGACCATTCCCTCCTGTTTGTTTCTGATCAGCGTCGATCTCCGGGGCCGCAGCCAGAAGGAGAAAGCCTAGAAATTTGGGAGGGAGCGTGGGAACGGAGGGGGGGAGGAGGAGAGGCATTGCTGGGCTTTGGGAGAAGGCCGAGGCTGCTGCGACGGCTGCGTCTCCCCTCCCGCCCCTGCAGGGCAGCTGCTCTCCTTTGACATCGGGGAGCAGCCGGTGTTCGAGATCCCCCTCAGCAACGTCTCCCAGTGCACGACGGGCAAGAACGAGGTGACGCTGGAGTTCCACCAGAACGACGACGCCGAGGTCTCGCTCATGGAGGTTCGCTTCTACGTGCCCCCGACGCAGGAGGACGGCGTGGACCCCGTGGAGGTGAGTGGGGGGCCGCGGGGCCGGCGGCTGGGGCGGGGGGGGAGCTGGGGACCCTCGCCCGGCCGTAACTCCCCTCCCTTGCAGGCCTTCGCGCAGAACGTCCTCTCCAAGGCGGACGTGATCCAGGCCACCGGAGACGCCATCTGCATCTTCCGGGAGCTGCAGTGCCTGACACCTCGCGGGCGCTACGACATCCGCATCTACCCCACCTTCCTGCACCTCCACGGCAAGACCTTCGACTACAAGATCCCCTACACGACCGTGCTGCGCCTCTTCCTGCTCCCGCACAAGGACCAGCGGCAGATGTTCTTTGTGGTGAGGAGGGGCGAGGGGCCTTCCCTCCCCCGGGGAAGGCTGGCAAGCGGTGGGTTCGGGGGATTTCAGGTCCTCGCCGCCTCTTCTCTTTCAGATCAGCCTGGACCCCCCGATAAAGCAAGGCCAGACCCGCTACCACTTCCTTATCCTGCTCTTCTCCAAGGATGAGGACATCTCGCTGACCCTCAACATGAACGAGTGAGTTCCGCTCCTGCCGAGCCACCTCCTTGCTCCCCTCCCTGGGTCTGGGGGCTGCGGGGAGCTGGGAGGGAGGTAACGAGCCTCCTGGGTTCCCGTTCTCACCGTCGCCCTCCCTTTCGGCCGCACAGGGAGGAGGTGGAGAAACGCTTCGAGGGGCGGCTCACCAAGAACATGTCGGGCTCCCTCTACGAGATGGTCAGCCGCGTCATGAAGGCGCTGGTGAATCGCAAGATCACCGTGCCCGGCAACTTCCAGGGGTGAGGCGTGCCGCTGCCGGCCGAGGGGCTGCGGGCGCGGGGCGTGGGGCCTTCCCGCTGCGGGAAAGGGCGCCGAGGTGGGGGGGCTGCGAAGCGTGCCCTCTCCTCCCCGGGGCAGGAGAAGCTGCCGGGTTTGGTAGTCGGAGGCTGGCCGCTGACTGGCAGCAGGACCGGCCTCCTCTTCCTCCCTTGGTCCCGCGGCCGGGAGAAGGGGCTCTGTGAGCCTGGGGCCGGGGGCGCAGCTGCCGGGCTCGTCCGGGCTGCCGGGGCCCTCCGTCTCGCCGCGGGGACGGGCAGGGGCAGGGCGTTTGCTCCCGGCGGGCGTGAGACGGCTGCGTTTGCTCTCGCAGCCACTCCGGAGCGCAGTGCATCACCTGCTCCTACAAGGCCAGCTCGGGGCTCCTCTACCCGCTGGAGCGCGGCTTCATCTACGTGCACAAGCCGCCCGTGCACATCCGCTTCGACGAGATCTCCTTCGTCAACTTCGCCCGCGGGACCACCACCACCCGCTCCTTCGACTTCGAGATCGAGACCAAGCAGGGCACGCAGTACACCTTCAGCAGCATCGAGAGGTGGGCACGGCGCGGGCGCGCTCTGGCCGGGCCGCGCCTGCGCTCCCCGTCTCCCTGACCGCCCCGCCTGTCCCGCAGGGAGGAGTACGGGAAGCTCTTCGACTTCGTCAACGCCAAGAAGCTGAACATCAAGAACCGAGGCCTGAAGGAGGTACCTGCTGAGCAGGGCTGGTTCCCCGCGCCCCGCTGGGACCGCTGCCCCGCCGGCTGGGGTGGGGAGAGGGCTGGGGGCTGTCTTCTCTCCAAAATTTTGCTGCTTTTCCCTTTTTTTTTTTCACCTCTCTTCTCTCTCCTTGCCCTTGTAGAGGAAAAAGGTCCGTGCGATATCCCTTCCTCTTTCTCCTCTTCCTCCTCCTGGTGCAGGTTTCCTCTGCATGGCCGTGGTGGTCCCTGACTAAACCCAGTAACTCTGGCATGATTTGCGAGAGGGGCCCCCCTAACCCAGATAACTTTTCTGCCCCTCTCTCTGGAGCCCCGGAGGGGACAAGGAGGGGACGCGGTGGCTGTCCCGTCCCGCGCGCCCCGTGCACGCGTCGGGGCCGTGTCCGCCCGGGAGCATGCCGGGAGTTGCGGCTTCCGGAGGGGGGGCGCGCGCAGGCGGGGGGAGCGCGGGGAGCGGCTCTCACGCCGTCTCTCCCGCAGGGCATGAAGCAGAGCTACGACGAGTACGCCGACTCCGATGAGGACCAGCACGACGCCTACTTGGAGAGGATGAAGGAGGAGGGCAAGATCCGGGAGGAGAACGCCAACGACAGCAGCGACGGCTCTGGGGAGGAGACGGGTGAGGGCTGAGGCCGGGGGGGCGCAAGGGGCGGCCGGGGGGGCTGTCTTCGGTGCTCAGGCTTCTTCCCCCCCTCCCTGGCGAAGTCCTGTCCGTCCTCGCCTCGCCGTAGGCTGACCTCGCGCTCTCTCCTTCCAGATGAGTCCTTCAACCCCGGAGAAGAGGACGACGACGTGGCTGAAGAGTGAGTCGAGGCTGGGCAGGTGTCTGTCTGGGGGGGGCTTTTGGAAGGTGCTGTTTGGGGGCGTCGTGGGGGGCAGTGGCGGCGTGGGGCTGCGTGGGTGTTGGGGAATGCTTCAGGCCTTTATAAATCCCTGGACTTAAAAATCCTGAGGAGCGGGTGCGGTTCTGGGCTCGCTCTGTTGCACCGACGTCGTACAGCTTGCAAGGGCTGGAGAAGGGCGGTCGGGGGGATCAGGCGGCTCCTGGATGAGGCCTCGGCTGTTTGGGCTGGAACAGAGGGAACAGCGGGAGGAGGACGGGACGCAGCTCCGTAAAGTCCCGAGCTGGGGGAGAGGGGGAGAGAGTCGCGGTCTCCGCACCAGCGCGAAGGGCTGTCGCGCGTGCTGGTGGGAGCCGTGTTCAGCCCGAGAGGAGGAGGTGGCTCTCGGCGGGGTTGAGCCGTGCGGCGTGGTGAGTGCCTAAAATTTACAGGAAGTCAGAAAATGATGAGCCATGTTCGTGGAAGGAAAATCCCCTGAGAGCTGTTGAGCGCAAACACAACAGCTTCAGCTCAGGAAGTCTCCAAATTATGGGCTGCTGGGGGCTGGGAGAGTTCGGGGGCAAGTCCTGCCGCCTGCTTGTTGCTGCGATGTCTCCCCCGCCTCATGCTTCGCCTTTTTGGGGTGGGGGTCTTGAGCTGTCGCTGACGCCAAGCGCCTCCACGCAGGTTTGACAGCAACGCCTCGGCCAGCTCCTCCAGCGGCGACGGCGACAGCGACCGGGACGAGAAGAAGCCGGCCAAGAAGGCCAAGATTGTCAAAGACCGCAAGCCCCGCAAGAAGCAGCCGGAGGTGAGAGGTGGCTGCTGGCGGGGCTGTGGAGAGCAGGACGCGCTCCCGGAGCGGGCGTTGCTGTTCCTTGCACTCCCGGAGCCGGGGTTGCTGTTCCCGGCGCTCCCGGAGCGGGCGTTGCTGTTCCCCGTGGGGAGCCGCACCGGGGAGAGGCGGGTCGCAGCCCACCAGCTGAGCTGCTTCGCCTCGGCCTGCTCTGGTGCCGGCACCTCGCCGTGCCCTGCCGGCCCCGGCGGTCGCCCGGCCCGACCTCGCTGCCTCCTGCGGACGAGCCTGGGTGGAGTCCTGCCGCAGCGCGCGTTGTGCCCGTGCCTGGCCGGGCCTGTTGGTTGCGGGAGGACTCGTCTCCGAGACCCTGCCCCTCCAGCTTTCGCGGGCGCGACCGCAGAACCCGTCTCCCCTGGCGGTGTAGCTGGATTGCTGGTGGGACGTGGGGGGCACGCTGAGACCCGGCCCCTCGTCTTGGGGCAACCCCGGGTGCCGAGGTCCTTGGCGAGCGGTGCCGTTCGAGGCTTTCATGCTTGTTCTCTCCCCCCCGCCTCCTAGAGCAAGAAGGGGAAAGACCCCAACGCTCCCAAGCGGCCGATGTCGGCTTACATGCTCTGGCTGAACGCCAACCGCGAGAAGATCAAGTCAGACCATCCCGGCATCAGCATCACAGACTTGTCCAAGAAGGCCGGGGAGCTCTGGAAAGCCATGTCCAAGGAGAAGAAGGAGGTGAGGGACGGGGCGCCTGGCTCGCCCTGCCGGGGGGCAGCTGAGCCCGGCCTGGAGGGCGGGCCGGACCCCCGGGGGCTGCCAGGCCCGTGCTTGGCCGCAGGAGCCCGGTGGGAGGGCGGCAGCGGGGGGGTGATGTCTTTGGGCTGGGGAGCCCTCGGGCGAGCGCGGGCTTGGTGCAAGGTGGCGAGGGCCGTGGCGGGAGTGCCGGCGTGGCGCGGGTGGGGACGGCGCGGGCTCTGGTGGCACAGATGGTGGCGGAGGAGGAGAGACGGCCCCGCCGACCTTCTGCGCTCGCTGCAGGAGTGGGATCGCAAGGCGGAAGACGCCAGGAGGGACTACGAGAAGGCCATGAAGGAGTACAGCGTGGGCAGCAAGTCGGAGAGCTCCAAGGCGTGAGTGCGCTGAGCAGAGAGGGCTGGCGGGGGGGTGGCGGGGCCTCGCCCCTCCGAAATCGGGCTGTTCCCCAGCCGTGGCGCTGCCTGGGCCTCTCCGGGGCTGGGCGGGGGGTGAAGAGCGTCCCTGGCTCTGCGGCGCCCGAGACGGGGCCGGTGGGCTGTCAGCGGGGGTGACGCTTCCCCTCCCACCCCCCGCCACGCGCCCAGGGAGAGGTCGAAGAAGAAGAAGAAGAAGCAGGAGAAGCAGATGAAGGGGAAAGTGGAGAAGAAAAGTGCCGCCTCCAAGTCCTCGTCCTCCAGCAAGTCCCCTGCCAAGAGCATGAGCGAGAGCTTCAAGAGCAAGGAGTTTGTCTCCAGCGACGAGAGCTCCTCCGGGGAGAGCAAGAAGGAGGTAGGGCTCCCGGGAGGCTGGGGGGTCTCCTGGCCCACCCTCCCTGGGCAGCGCTCCCCTCGCCTCCGGCCCCACGGGCAGCGGGACCCTCCGTGGTGCGCTGGGAGCGGCCCGCTGCGTGCCGTGGCCTCCGCGTGCGGCACGTGTCACCGCGTCACCCCGGCCCCGTGGCGGGGCTCGGGAGGGGCAGGGGAATGGGGGCTGCCGCCCCGACGTCATCCCCCGACGTCATCCCCTGCCGCCCTGACGTCATCCTCCCCTGCCCGCAGGACTCGGAGGAGGAGGGAGCCGCCAGCCCACCCCCCAGCTCGGAGGAGTCCGCGTCCGGCTCGGATTAGCCCTGTCGCCCGCTGGCTCCAGGCTGGTTCCCAGGCGGGCGAGGGGAGCGGGAGGGACGGGGGTCCTGGGCCCCCGCTGGCCCCCAGCCCCCCCTTTGCCGCCCCTCCGCGTCCTCCTGCCCCCGACGCCGCGGGCGGGGAGAGGCGGGAGGGGGTGGGGGCCCCGGCCCCCCCGCCCGAGCCCGCAGTGCCTGGCTGGGGGCGCGGGACCCTGTGGAGGAGGGAGGCCCTGGAGGGGCCCCGGTCCCCCCTCAGCCCTGTTTCGCATCAATTTATTTTTTTTAAATACTCGGGTCTGTTTCCGTCTCTTTTCTTCCTTGTTTTTTTTTTTTTTTTTTGTATTTTGGGTCCGTTCACATGGCAACTCGGATTGAATAAAAAACAGCCACCGAGGGCGTGAGTGTGGGTGCAGAGCCGGGGGGAGCGGGGCCGGCTCCCCCCTTCCCCCTCCCCGCGGCCGGCCTGCAGCGTCGCTCCCCGCCTTGAACGGGGGCCAGCGGCTGAGCTCACTCCTGCCCGTCCATTAGCGGCCCCCGGCCCCTCCTCGCCCCCCCGGCCCGCCGAGGAGCCATCAGGCTCCTAATGGAGGCCCCTCGGTCGATCCTGATGCGGTTGGGGCTTTCTCCACCTCCCCGGTGGGCCGGCGCAGCGGGGGGAGCCGGCGGGCGGAGGGGGCCCGAGCCGATTAGCGCCGCTCCCCCCGCCTGCCGCCGCCGCTTCCCGGCCTGGCTGCGGGGAACCGGCCCCTCGGGGACCCCCCGCTCCCCCCTCCGCCCTGCTCACCCGCACCGCCAGCCCTGCGGGCGCTGCGCCGGGGCGGGGGGCTGCGGCGGCGGGTGGGGGGGCTGGGGGCTGCGGTGCGGTGTGGGGAGCTGGCTGTGCCCTGCGGCAGGGGGGGGGGGGGCTGGGGGCTGCGGCGGGGTGTTGGGGGGGCTGCGGGGGCTGCAGGCTGCAGCAGGGTGTTGAGGAGAGAGCCAGGGTGTTGTGAGCTGGCTGTGCACTGTGGGGGGGTGTTGGGGGGCTGTTGGGGGGCTGCGGGTGGCTGGGGGTTGTGGTGGGGTGGTGGTGGGGGCATTGAGGGGCTGCGGGTGGCTGGGGGCTGCAGTGGGGTGTTGAGGGGAGAGCCAGGGTGTTGTGAGCTGGCTGTGCGCTGTGGGGGGGTGTTGGGGGCTGTGGGGGGGCTGCGGGTGGCTGGGGGTTGCAGCGGGGTGTTGAGGGGAGAGCTCAGGGTGTTGCAAGCCGGCCGTGTGCTGTGGGGGGGTGTGGGGAGCTGGGCGCTGCAGCAGGGTGTTGAGGGGAGAGCCAGGGTGTTGCGAGCTGGCCCTGTGTTGCAGTGGGGTGTTGGGGGTGCTGTGGGGGGCTGGGGGCTGCAGCGGGGTGTTGAGAGGAGAGCCACGGTGTTGTGAGCCGGCTGTGCGCTGCGGTGGGGTGTTGGGGGGCTGCAGGCTGCAGCGGGGTGTTGAGGGGAGAGCCCAGGGTGTTGCAAGCCGGCCGTGTGTTGCAAACAGGGCGCAGCTGGGTGTCGGGCGGGGAGGAGCGGGGATGTCGGAGGGAGCTGCGCGCTGTAGCGGGGGGTCGGCTGGGAGGTCGGGGTGTTGCGAGCTGGCTGGGCGCTGCAGCGGGTGTCAGGCGGGAGGTGGTGGGGTGCCGCAGGCCGGCTGTGCGCCGCGGTGGGGTGTCAGCCGGGGAGGTCGGGGGTGCTGTGGCCGCCTGTGCTGGGCACAGGGTCTGGTGCGGGGGCGGGGGGTGTCCGTGGGGCGGGCGGGACCCAGCTGCAGCGGAGGGTTCCCCCCCCATCTTGGGGTGCACCCCAACAGTCAGGCGGCCCTGGGAGCCTCTCTAGCGCCCTCTCTATGGTAGACGCAGCCGCCTCTCTAGCCCTTCCTCTCAGTGGTCCGCCCGGCCACGCGGCGCCGGGGCCGCTCTGGCCCGCCGCTCTCGCTGGTTGGCGGATGGGTGGGTGGAGGGGGGCGTGGCCAGAGGTGGGGGGGTGTGGCGGGCGCGCGCTCATGAATATGCAGCAGCAGCGGCGGCGGCGGCGGCAGCGGGGTGAGCGGGGGTCGTTCCGCCGGGCCGGGCCTACGGGAACCGGGAACCCCCCGGGCCCGTTGTGCCCGCCGGGGGCCGAAGCCGCGGGACCCCGCGGCTTCGGCCCCGGCGGGCACAACGGGCCCGGTACTCCCCCCATTTTCCAAAATCGAGCGGGGGGCTCCGTTGCCACGGCGACGGGCCTAGGCCCGCTGGCTGCGGCCTACCCAGCTACTCCAGCGGGGGCTTTGTTGCCGGGGCAACGGGAGTAGGCCCCCGCCGGAGGAGGACTTGGAAGAGGCGGAGGCGGAGGGGGGGGGAACGGGACGAGACGGACCCGCATCCCGGGGCGGGGAGCGGGGCCTCGTCACCGTCCCGGGGCTGCCAAGGGGTTGGGAAACGGGCCCGATGGCTTCCAGATGTGGGTGGGGGCGGCCGTGACGCCGGTTCCCCCGCGGAGGGTGGGGGTCTGGGGGGGGGTGGACCCCGGCGGGGCAGGAGGGAGTGAGGCGGGGAGAGGAGAGGAGGGGAGGGCAGGGCCGGGCCGGGCCGGGCCGGAGGAGGCACTGAGCGGGTTTTCCTGTCCCCGCAGCCCCGGTGAGTCACGGGAGCGGCGGCGGTGGCAGCGTGAGAACCCGTGGGGACGGCAACCCCCCCCCTCCCCGCCCGCCCTGCGCCCCCCACCCGTGTCCCCGACCCACCCCGGACATGAGGCTGCTGTGGGGAAGGTGAGCGGGGCACCGCGCAGGCCTTACGCCGGGGCGGCGGGGGCTCCAGGCCCCACGGGGGTCGGGGGGCCGGCCGGCACGTCCGGGGCTGCTGGGGGCTCGGCGCGGTGCCGGGGCTCGGCACAGGCCGCCGGGGTGGGCGTGGGGGGGGGAGAGCGCTGGGTTGGGGACCGGGGCGAAGCGGGGCCGGCCCGGCATTTGGGGGTGGCACAGGTCGGTGGGGGTGAGGGGTGCGTGTTGGGGCGCTGGGGCAGGCTAGCGCAGGGCCGGGACGGGTCAGCGAGGACCCGCGCGGCAGTTGGGGGGCTCACGGCCTGCGGGAGCACGCGCGGCTACCGGCGCGTGCGAGGGGGCGCGGGCAGAGGGGGGTTTGACGCGGCGTTGGGGGTTACTGCGCCGTGCCCCGTTGGCGCAGGCGAGCCGGGGCCGGTGTACAAAGGGTGGTACCGGCGACGAGAGGGTTGGCAGTGCGATAGCGGTTTGGCACGCTGTCCGGCTGCTGGCACAGGTGGACGCGAGGGTTTGGCACGGGGCTGGGAGGTTGGTACCGCGGCGCAGCGTGGCTGGAGGAGGCGGCTGCCTGCCCCTGGGTCCCACCGGCCGCAGGGCCTGGGCGAAGGGGCACTCCCCAAAACGCTTCTCCCTCCTTCCTCTCTCCCCAGGGGCTGACCCTGCGCTGCATCCGCCGAGCCCCGGCCCCTGTTTCGCCATGGCCTCCCAGCCGCAGCCCCTGCGCCCCGCCTTGCCCTGTGCCTCCGCCACAGCTGCCGGGGGGGCCGGGCTGGCGGCCGGCAGCCCCGAGAAAGGTCTGTCCCCACGGGAGCGGGAAAAATCGGGGTCAGGGGGTTTGCTGGCGTGCTCTGCGCTGGGGAAGCCCCCCCGGGGATGCCAGGCTGGTGCCCGAGATCTGTTCTCGGCCCGGTGCGCCCCGCCAGCCTTCCCCGGGGAGCCCGGCGGGGCCGCGGTGCTCCTCCAACACGGCGTTCCTCCTCTCGCTTCTCTCGCAGGCAGCGCTCGGCCCAAGCCGCCGGTCCGGCCCAAGCCCCGCGTGCTGCCCAAGCCGGCCGTGCCCGCCAAGGCCCTCCCTGCCACACCCCGCGCCGGGGCCGCGGCACCCTCGCCCGGAGCTGCCCTCCGCCGAGAAGATGAACCGCCTGGCAGGGCCCCAGCCCTACAGCGGGGGCAGCGCGGGGGGGGCCCCTCAGGCGCCCCTCCTTCACCCTCAAGTCACCCGAGACCCCCAACGGGAAGGGGCTCCCCTCCCCTCTGGTCGCAGCCGCTGAGGAGCCGGGTTCGGCCCCCTGGCGAGGAGGTGCCCCCCGCCCCGCCGACCCCCTCTCGCAAAGGCCCGGCTCCCTTCAAGGTGACGCCGGTGCCGGTGGCCACCAAACCGGAGCGGTTTCCAAGGCACCACCGTGGAGGAGATCCTGGCCAAAATGGACAGCAGGGAGGGCCCGGGGAGCCCCGACCGAGCCCGGCTCTCGCCCTTTTGCCCCGATCCCTCCTCTCGCTTCGGCTCCAAGACGTTCACCGCCTTCCGGAGACGCCCCAGCGGGGAGGCAGACGCGGCCCCCCCCGGCGAAGCCCGCCAGACACCCCAACCCGCGGCGGGCGAGCCGGGGACGGGGGATGACGGACGCCCCATTGCCGAGACGAGGTGAGGGCCGGGGACCGACCCCAGGGGGGGAGCGAGAGGCTGCGGGAACAGGGGAACGTTGCTCCGAGCTATCCCGGGGACGGGAATAACGGAGCTGAGGTCTGGTCGCCGGCACGCGGCCGACGTTCCTCCTAAGCAGGAGCGGCGGCTTGAGCCGCCTCCGTGGGAAGGCCGGGGCAGCCGCCGCCGCGCCGGGCGGTTTGCTCAGACCGCAGGAACAGGGCTGTCCCCGGTCGAGGAGCTGCCTCCGCGCCTGCGGCCCCTGAGGGCTGGGAAGCGAGCCAGCCGGCCGTCCTGCTGCCCGGGCAGGGGCCGCCCCGAGGCTGGGAATAACGGGGAGGGGGTTGCTCCCCTGGGAAAAACGCTCCTTTTTTCCACCCTTGCTATTTTTTTTCCTGCCGGGCTGTGCCAAGGCAGAGGGGAGCCGACAGATCTGCGGGACTCCTGGCTGCAGGATGTCCTGGGTGAGAGCCAGCGCTTGGCCACGCTCCCGAAAGCCGGGCACCTCCGGGAGAGCGAGACGGGGGCTATTTTAAAAACCAGAGTGTGAGAAACTCGCTCTCCAAAGGACCGAAAACTTTCCGGAAAGGGGGCTGGGGCTGATTTGCCTCCCTCCCCTCTGCGGTCAAAACCTCGCTGGTGGTTCGGTGCTGGTTTTGGGCACAGCGTGGCAGCAATTGAAGGGCCTCTCGCGGTTCGCCCGACCCCATCCTCCTGCGGGCAGAGCGGGTGGTTTGGGCCGGGAGGTGCCTCGGCGGGAGAGGAGAGCAGAGGCGCGCAGGGGGAGTTTACCCTCCTTCCCCATTTCTCTCCGCAGCGGCTCCCCCCCAGCCGGCCCGAGCTGTGCCGGTGGACCCCCGCGGACGCCGGAGGCCGCCTTCCCCCCCTGACGTGAGTTTTCGCCTCGCCCTCCTGCGCCGCGGCGGCTCCGCTCCTGGGCTCTCTCCTTCGGGGCTCTCCTGTCTCCTCCGGGGCTCCCTCTCTGCGGGGTGCGTGTCCTCTCCTTTCTCCTTGGGGTGCCGACCGCCCCTTCCTCCGGGGAAGCGGGGTGCCCCCCGCGCTGGGTGCCCGGGCGCGGGGCCAGGTTATTTTGGAGGGGGTGGCGCGTGCCCGCGCCACTGCCGAGGCGTGGGCAGGGAGCAGCCGTGAGTCACCAGCCAGGGTTTGGTGACCCGGCAGGTATGTGGCAGGGCAGGCCCTCTCGGGCTCCCTGCCAGCCCCCCTCTCCCCGCGTGCTGCGGGCGGCGACCGGGACACCGGGCCGCGGTGACCCGGGGGCGGCAGCGCAGGCAGCGGCACCGGGTCGCCCCGGTGAGGGGGACTAAGCCCGGCGGTGCTGGGCAGGGGTGCTGCTGCCAGGGGGGTGCCCGGCCCCGCGGTGGGTGGGGGTCCGGGCTGGGGGTGGTTTTGCTCCCTCCTGCTTCGTTCCTTCCTCTCCATCTGTCCTCCGCGCTGCCGGAGGGTGGGCGCTGGCGGGGGCGGCAGCGGGGCCCCGGGCGCTGCCGTGCCCTGCCCGGCGAGGCAGGGAGCGGGGCCGGGGCCGGCGGGAGCCGCCCGGGCATGAGTCACGCAGGAAGCAGCCCGGCGCTGGCAGGAAGCGTGGGCACCTCCTGCCTCGGGTTTGGATGCCGGCAGGAGGAGGGACCCTCGCCGAGATCGGGGCTGGGAGAGGGGGGCTGTGATTTGGGGGTGGGGTGACGCCTGGGAGGTTCCTCTCGAGTGACGTGACGCCCCCCGGCTCTTTCCACACCGCTCCTCTCTCCAGCTGGGCGCCCTCGGCCCCCCCCGGCTCCCCACGGCCCCCCACCTCCCCGGCCCCAGGGGCTCCCTTCCGGCCCCGGCCGAGCCCTCCGCCTCGGCCCCTGGCTCTCTCCTGATGGCCCCCCCGGAGCTCCTGGCCCCTGGCTCCCCCACTCTGGCCCCCGGCTCCCCCGAATCCCCCGATCGGCCTCCAGCCGAGGTGTCGGCCACCTCCATCCAGGCCCGGGTGCTCCCCTCCTCCGCAGCTGAACCCCGGCTCGGCACCTCCCGCTCCCCTGGCTCACCCCACACTCCTGGCGAGGGATCCCCCAATACTGCCAGCCCCCCGACACTCCCGAGCTGCCCCCCAGAGTCACCTGCCCCCCCGGCTCTCCCGAGGGCTGCCGCTGAGTACCCGGGACCCCCCAGCCCAGCCCCTGAGCCCCCTGCTAAAGCCTCTCGTCCCCAGGCTCCCCGGAGGCACCCGATGACTCCCCAGTGTCCCCCACAGTCCCCCAAGCGTCCTGATTTCAGCCCCCCTCCCCCTTCCAGGGACTCGGGGCCTCCGGCGTGCTTCGGAGGGGGTGTTGCAGCCCCCGACGGCGGGGCAGGCATGGGGGCAGCTGGGGGGCTCGCTGAGCCGCCCTGCCCCGTCCCGGGGACCTGCCTCGGAGCCGTTCCCTGGGCAGCGAGTCCAGCTGAGCCTTTCCCAGTCCTTCGAGTGGACGTTCCCCTCGCGGGGGGCGCGGTGGCTAGCCTCCCCGCCCCCGTCCCCCATCCGGGAGGCGGCCGACTCGGGGCTCTCCGAAGAGGGCGAGTCGGACTGGGAGGGAGTGCGGCCCCCTGCCCCCCACGCTCCCCGGGGGACAGCGGATCCGAAGGGGCCCGGCCCCACAGTGGCCGGTGGCCGGGGAGCGGGGGGGCTCCGTGTCCCAGGGGGTCCCTTGGCCCAGCGAGAGGCCGAGGGCTCGGCGGAGGAGGAAGAGGAAGGGGAGGCAGAGCGGGATGCCACCGTGCCCTGTTCCCCGCTCTCTGCGTGGACAGAGCCGGGCCGGGACCCGGCTGAGCCCTAGCCCCCCGCCCAGCCTGGCCTCCTCATCGAGGCCACCCCCCGCCGGATCTGACCCCCCGGATCCGGCCGCCGCGGCCGACTCGGTGTGGGTGCCGGCGGGGCGACTCCCCCGTAAGCCTGCAGGGCCCGGCGGGGCCGGGCCGGGATAGGATCCTCGAGGGTGCCCCGATCCCCACGCCGACCCGGGCTGGCTGACGGAGCTTGCTGGCGTCGCCCGGGGCCCACAGCCGCGGGGCACGGCTCTCCGGAGACGCGGAGGGGCTGGAGGTAAGGGGGCCGCGGGAGCCGGGTGGCTCTGCGGCGGCAAGGGTTAACGCCGGTCCACGGTGTCGGTGTGTCGCTGGGCCGTCGTACGTAGGGTGGGACGGGTTGGGTGGTAGGCTTGAGCGGGAGCGTGCCGTGCCGGCAGGGAGAGCCAGGGGTGCGGCCGCTTGCCGCCGCGTGCGGGGCGCCGGGGCCCACGGGAGCCATGGCCAGCGAGTCGGGGACCGCGGCCATCCTCCGGCGGCTGCTGGCCAACCTGGAGCTGCGCGGACGAGCTGGGGAGGGCTCGGCAGGCGCCGGGCGGGAAGGGCCCGGGCGGCCGCGGCGGCTGTGAGTACCCCGGGCAGCCTGCAGCTCCCGGCCGGGAACGGGGCCCGCGGGGTGGTGGACGGCAGGCGCGGCAGGATCTGGCCTCCCCTCGGGAAGGGACCCTGCTTGTGCTGCGTCCCACCCAGGCAACCCGGGGATGTTTTCCCCCTCTCTTCTCCTCTCTGCTGCGCGAGCTCGGGACCTGGACCCCCTCTAACCCCCTCCGCCCCCTCTCGCCCTCTGCCCCCAGGACCTGCTCGGCTGGTCGCGGAAGGACCTGTGCAGTGAATTCGGCATTGGCCGGCCTCGCCAGGCCGGGCCTTCGACTGGACCCGCGAGGCTGTGGCCAGGAAGAGAGACTGGCCTGGTGAGACGAGCAGCAGGACCGGGAATTCGGGACCAAATCGAGCTGGGACGGCACCCCGCAGCGTCGGGGACGGGGACCGGCAGGACGGGCCCTTCGGTACCGCCAGGAGTGACTGGGGCGGCGATTACGACGGGACGGACTGATGGGGGAAGCGAGGCTGGGCTGCAGCGACTGGTCCGAATCCCACGGCGCGGGGGAAAGCTGCCTGCAGGGTCAAGACTTCGGTGCCGGCAAACCCAAGTGGGGCACGGGCTGCGGCGTGGGCAGCGCGGGCGGCCGGGAGGAGATCGGCTCCGGGAAGGCTGACTGGAGCGGCAGCTACGGCGTGGGACGCAGCCGGCAGCAGGACGAGGAGCCCGGCTGGGCTGGCAGCTACGGCTCCGGGGACCCGGAGAGCCAGGACGGGGAGGTCACACCTGCGTGGGCTCGCGAATACGCCACCAGTGGCACGGAGATGAAGGACAGGGAGCTCGCCCCAGACTGGGCCAGTAAATACAGCAGCAGGGATGCTGAGGCCAAGGACAAGGATTTCACGCTGGGCTGGGCTGGCAGATCCAGCACTGGGGACCCTGGGACCCCAGACAAGGAGTTCAGCCCCAGCAGGCCGGCCTGGGACAAGCAAATACAGCGCCAGGGACAT
The DNA here is from genome assembly GCA_009819775.1 of Phoenicopterus ruber ruber. Lineage (NCBI taxonomy): Eukaryota > Metazoa > Chordata > Aves > Phoenicopteriformes > Phoenicopteridae > Phoenicopterus > Phoenicopterus ruber. The sequence goes on along the minus strand of CM020219.1, from coordinate 72,757,916 downwards.
GGAGAGCCAGGACGGGAGTTCCAGCCCCAGCAGGGCCCGCCTGGGACGGCGAGTACCGCAGCGGGGACGGCGAGTACCGCAGCAGGGACATGGAGAGCCAGGACCGGGAGTTCAGCCCAAGCCGGCCCGCCTGGGACGGCGAGTACCGCAGCGGGGACGGCGCGTACCGCAGCAGGGACGTGGAGAGCGGGAGGGAGAGTTTCAGCCCCAGCAGAGCCGCCTGGGAGGACGAGCACAGCAACGAGGGACATGGAGAGCCAGGACCGGAGTTCAGCCCCCAGACCCGCCTGGGACAGTGAGTACCGCAGCGGACGTGGAGAGCCGGGACAGCGGGTTCAGCCCCAGCAGACCCGCCTGGGACGATGAGCGCAGCACCAGGGACGTGGAGAGCCAGGACGGGAGTTCAGCCCCAGCAGAGGTGCCTGGGCCAGCGGGTACAGCAGCAGAGAGATGGAGACCCAGGACAGCGGGCTCAGCCCCAGCAGAGCCGCCTGGGATGATGAGCGCAGCACCAGGGACATGGAGAGCCAGGACCGGGAGTTCAGCCCCAGCAGACCCGCCTGGGATGATGAGCACAGCACCAGGGACGTGGAGAGCCGGGACAGCGGCTCAGCCCCAGCAGACCCGCCTGGACGATGAGCGCAGCGCCAGGGACGTGGAGACCCGGACAGCGGGCTCAGCCCCAGCAGACCCGCCTGGGACGATGAGCAGCCCCAGGGACGTGGGGAGCCAGGACCGGAGTTCAGCCCCAGCAGAGGTGCCTGGGACGATGAGCGCAGCCCCAGGGACGTGGAGCCGGGACAGCGGGCTCAGCCCCAGCAGACCCCTGGGCCAGCGAGTACAGCTCTACAAACACCGAAAAGGGCGAAAGAGAGTTTAGTGCTGCCCGCTGAGCTGGTCTGGTGAGCGCAGCACTGGCCAAAGCGAGCTGGCCGATGCTTTTGGCGCCGGGAAAGACGACTGGCCTGGCTGCCGTGCCCCCGATGCCCCGGCCCAGGAGCCCGGCTGGGGCAGCAGCGACCGGCAGGAGTGCGGTACCACCGATGGCAGGGACTGGGCTGAAGCGCTTGGAGGAGCCGAGCGCCACAACCAATTTGGCATCATCGGGACAGAGCGGGTGCCCCCCCTCCGGCGCCGAAGCGTCACCAGGTGGCTCCATGTCCTGGGCTGGCGGAATGAGCTCCGGGGGCCTGCAGGAGCCCCTGGGGACTGGCACAGGGATCTCTCCTTCGGCAGCTCGGACGCCGCCGGCTGCCTGGGCGCTGGTGATGCCGGCGGGGTCGACCGGGCCAGGCGGCCTGGGATCAGGGCCCGGGCAGCTCTGCCCAGCCCCGGGAGCCCGGCTGGAAGAGCCGCGCTGGAGCGGGGACTCGACGCAGCCGGCTGGAGCGCGGAGCCGTGCGACGCCGAGGCCAAGCGCCGGCGTGGGCTAGCGCGTTCGGTGCCCGCTGCGCGCCCGGAGCCGGGACTTCGGTGCTGGGGAGCAGAGCCCGGAGATGACGCCGGCTCGGCGGACGGTAAGGAGGGCGCTGGCGGTGGGATCCGTCCCTCTCGACACCGTGGGCCTCGTGCTGGCGTCCTGCCGTGCCTCCCTCGTAGCGGGGGGACCTGCTGCCCCCGGCCCCGGGCTGCCGGAGCTCCTCTCCCCCAGCCTCCGCGTTTCCCCGTGTAGCCTCCGGCCCCGCAACTGGGCGGGAGCTTTTCGAGGGACTGGGTTTCAACTTGTCCTGGCAGGATCTGCCGTCTTGAGCTGATCCAGGAGGGGACGATGCCTTCGGGCTTCTTGTTCCGGTCTCCCTCCACCGTGGGAGCTGTGCACCAAGTTTGGGGGGTGCTGGTGTTCCCTCGGCCCCCAGAAAGCGGCAGAATTAGCCCCGTGCCCTTATCACTTCACCAGGATGTGGGAACCCTGATTTCAGCCAAACTTATGGAGCTGGGGATTCCCAAAACGATAAATTCCCTCAAGCTGCCTGAGAATAAAGATGCCAGGAGGAGGGAAGCCAGAGCCCCACGGGCCTCGGGAAGGGCCCAGCCTGGTCGACCTGCGTGGGGCCGCGGGGAGCTCCCACCCCCTGCCCCAGGAGCTGTGCGGTGTCCTGCTGCCAGCATCTCCCCGCACCCCGGGGGGCCCGATCTGCCTCCTCCTCCTGCCCCTTGGGGCCCCCCGCTTGCCTGGTGTCCCCCTGGCCACCTCCTGGGGGCTGGTGACCCTGTTGGGGGGTCTGACCCCTTCCTCTGCCCCAAGGGGCAGGTTGGCCCGAGTCCCTTATGAGTCTGGCAGCCCCCTTGCCCTCCCCAGCCCCCAGATTCTGCCCCAGCCTTTGGGAAGGGACTTTGGGGGACTTCCCAGAGGTGCCACCCCCTTGGTGTGACATCCCAGGAGAGGGGAGAGAGTCCTGGACCCCTGGTCCTGTCCCGGCTTCCCGGGAGCAGCGTTTGGCCATCCCTGTGCCTCAGTTTCCCTGGTGGCGAGGTTCGGGGCAGGGGAGGGGCTTGCGTTAGCTGGGCCTGGAGGAACCGAGGTCTCGTCTTGTCTCCCCGCGCAGAAGCGTCCGTGTCCCGGACCCCAGCCCGCCGGTGGGTGACGCGCTCGGCGCCCCCCAGCCGCCGAGTGCCGCCGGCGTGAGCCGCCCAGCCCCCCCGAGGAGGAGGGGACCTCCCCGCGCCGGGCGCTGCCCCGCAGGGCCCCGGGGCCTCCCCGCTGCTGCCGGAGGCTGCCGGCGGGACCTGCCGGGCTCAGGGAGCGAAGAAGCCCCCTCGGACCACCCAGATGGGACGAGACCACCAAGCGGGAGGAGAAGCGGCTCTCCCTGGGCGCCCCTCAGCCCGAGGGACCCACGGACCACGCCGGGCAGGAGTTCACCTTCCTGGAGGTCAGTGTCGGGGGGCAGCTTCCAGCCCCCCTGCGCCCCGGGGGTGCCCGGCCGTCACAGAGACGCTTCTCTGGGGGCCCCGTTCCCGTCGCCCTCGGCACGGGGGCTTTGCCCTGCGCCCCAGCCTCCCCCTGGGGTCAGGCTGCGGATTCGGGGCCCCCTGTGCTGTTGTGGGGGCCCGTGGGCACCCTGGGTGGGTGGAGCGGGGGGTCCCGGGGCTCCCTGGTGCTGGGCACTGACCTGTCCCCGTGGCCCCAGGACACGGAGGTCCTGGACAGCAGCGTGTACCGCAGCAAGGCCAGCCTGGGCCGCAAGCGCCGGCACCGGGCGCCGGCCCTCCGCCCCGGCGCCGCCGCCGAGGGGGACAGCTGGATCTTCCGGACTCCACAGGTGAGAGCCCGCGGGACGGTGACGGCCGAGAGGGACCGCGGGCCGTCTGTCCTCGGCAGAGGTGTCTCATGGTGCCGCCGTCCCCCGTGTCCTCCCCGCAGAGCCCCGGCCAGCCCGCCCGGCGGCGTCCTCCGACGGAGGCGGCGGAAGAACCCAAGAGCCGGCGGTGCGAGCGTCCCCGTCGAGCAAGGGGTCAAGGTGCCGCTCTTCCCCTCTCAACGCGTCCGCCCTCAAGGTGGGGGCCGCCGGGACCCCGAGCCAGTGGGGTGACGCCTCAGGCCAGGGGGAAGGGAGGGAAACTGAGGCAGTGGGGAGTGGGGGGTTGGCCAAAGGCAGGCAGCGCGGGGAAGGATGGGGAGGGGCGGTGGGAGGATTTGGGAGGGCGCCGAGCACCCTGTGCCCACCTGACGTCACCCTCTCTGCGCCCAGGCCAAGCTGAGGGGCCGGAACCGCTCTGCTGAGGAGGGGCGCCCGACGGGGGACAGCAAGGCAGCCCCCCCCAAGGACCCCCCACGTGCAGCGCTCCAAGTCCTGCAAGATCCCCGGCTTGAGTGGGAAGCCCCTGGCGCTGCCCCCCAAGCCGGAGAAGTCCTCGGGGTGAGTGTTGGGGCGCGGGACCCTCGGGGGAGGCGGGGGCTGTGCCTCGGGGCCAGGCTTGGGGAGCAGCGGGGTGGGAAAGGGGCTCGGGGGGGGTGCGCAGGTTTGGGGACAGATGAGGCCGATGCCGCGGGTGGGGGGACGATGCTGAAGGGTGGGGAGGTGCGGGGGGGGCTGTTGCCCAGTTCGGTGCCCCAGCAAGGTCTTGAAGGGTGGTTGTTTCCAGAGGCACGAGGGTTTCGGGGTGCTTTAGAGGGGTAAAGGGACACTGAGGGGGCTGGGCTCTCTGGCTGGTACCTCGGGCATTCGCAGGCAGCGGGAGGCTGGGCCGGCTGGCGCTGGGCGCTGGGCGCGGGGGGAGGCCGTGCGGGGCCCCGCTTTCCCAGGGCCCGTTGCCTGGAGAGCCGGCTGCTCCACCCTAAACAGTGCTTGGCCCGAGCCCTTAAAGCCCCAGCCGGCGGCAGCTCCCTGCCTGCCCTCCCCTGCCCTCCCTCCCCTCCTGCCCTCCCCTGCCTGCCCTCCCCTGCCTGCCTTCCCCTGCCTGCCTTCCCCTGCCTGCCTTCCCCTGCCTGCCTTCCCCTGCCTGCCTCCCTGCCTGCCTTCCCCTGCCTGCTTCCCTGCCTGCCTGCCTGCCCTGCCTGCCCCCCTGCCTGCCCGGCCGCATCCCCCGGGAGCAGAGACGGGCCGGGGCTCCCTCGGGGCCGTGCCCCCGGGGCTGGGGCTGGGTCCCGGGGTTTTTTGGGGGCGCGTGCCGACGCTGTGCCAACGCCTGCCAGGTCCGACGCCTCCCCCCCGCACTGGCTGCAGGCACTGAAGCTGAAAAAGAAGAACCCTGAGCGGGGTGAGTGCGGGAGCTGGGGGACGCCGGGGGACGCGCCCCGACCCTCCCCGCGCTGGGCAGGGCGCAGCTGGGGCCTCCCCCTCCCCGTTCCCTGGGTTGGGGCTGTGGGCGCCGGGGGGCCGGGAGGGGGCCGTGGCCCAGGCGTGTCCCCATGTCCCTGGGGTCTGCGCTGCCAGGAGGGGCAGCACCCACCTGCCTGCTGCGGCCGGGGCCCCCCCGGGCTGGGGGTCCCCGCGGGGCCCTCACCCCCCTCTCCCCGCTCTGTCTCTTCCAGGCTCGCTCTCCTGCCGGCGCGTCCCCGAGGCTGACGCCGCCGTCCCCAGGGCCAGGCCTGCCCCTTCCCCGCGCGCGCACACACACATCTATGCACTTTGTACGACGCTCGCGGGTCCCCGTCCCCCTCCCCGACACTTCCTCCCCCTCCCCAGCCCACGGGCCCCCCCCAGCGCTCCCCTTCCCCTCGGTCCCCATGTCCCCGGGGCCCGGGGGGGCAGCGCGCCCCCTCCCTGCCCCTCGCCCCTGCTCTTGTATCGCCTCGACAAAGAGCCGCCCGTCAGGACTTTGGTGCCACTTTGACAGGACAATAAAACGCCGTTGGTTGGTTCGGGGGGGCCCTGGCTCTTCTCTCGGCCCCCGGCCGCCCCCCGCAGCCGGTGTCCCCGCGTGGGGACGCTGGCGTGGGGACTGCCGCCAGGAGGAGCTCTCCGCCCGCCGCTGGGCGCTGCCTGCCTGGGGCGGGGAGATGCCCCACGGGTGCACCCCCGCCCCACGGTGCACCCTCACCCCGCGGTGCCTGCAGAGGGGCAGCGTGCGCAGCTGCCCGCCCCCCCCCCCCCGTGCGCCGCCGTGGGCGCGCTTCCACACGCAGCGATTGCAGACCCCGGGCCCACGCAGGCGTCCGCCCACCCCGGGTGACGCGCCCACGCTCCTCCCCACGGCGCTGTGCCCCGCGCCCCCCGCCCCCCCCCCGCGCCTCTGCGCGCACGCAGCATCGGCGCCTTGCACGCGCAGCCTCGAGCGCGCGCGCGTGTGGTCCGTCCGTGGGTCCGTGTGTGTGTCCGTCCGTCCGGGGCCGGGTCGCCCCGAGGACGAGCGGGGACGGATGCGCCCCCCGCTCCCCGGGAGGGCGGTGGCGGCGGGGGGGGGATCCCCGGGGCCGGGCCGGGGCTCGAACGGCGTCTCCCGCCGGGGGACAGGGGACGCTCCCGGGGGACGGTCACGGCTCCCGGGGGGCGGCCCCGCGGCGGGGCGGTGGTGCGCGGCGGGCCCGGCGGGGGCTGGACGCGCTCGGCGTTCCCCCGGCAGAGCCCCGCGCGTGGGCCGGTCGGAGGGCCCCCGCTCGCCCCCGAGCCCCGGCCCTGGCTCCGTCCTGGCGCCGCAGCCCGGCCTCGGCCTCCCCCCCCGGGCCCCCTCCGGCCGGCAGGGACGGAGCCGGGCCCCGATCTGCGCCGCCGGGCCCGGGGTTTGTTCCCGGGGGGTGAGAGCGAAGGGCCCGGAGCCTCTCGCTGCTCCCCGGGACGGGGCTGGGGGGCTGCAGAGCTGGGCTCCCCGCAGAGCCCCTCGCTGCCGGGCTCGCCGCCCCAAGCCCCCCGTAGCCCCCTCCCCGCCCCCCCGGCCCCATTCCCGCTGCCTAACGACGTTAACGATAACGGCGTTCGTTATCGGCCCCGCCACCCCACCGCCGATAACACCCTGCTGCCGCTCCCCCCGGCCGCGGGGCCCTTCGCCCAGCCCTGGCCCCCGACCCCCCGCCCGCGGCTGCGGCAAAGCCCGGCCGGGGGGCTCCACCGGGGCTCCTTCCCGCCGGAGCGTGGGTTACCCCGGGGCCGGGGCCCTGCCGGCACCCCGGGGTGGCACCGAGGGCTGCGCGCGGGTGGGACCCTCCCCGGCCGGCGCAGCGAGGGGGCGACCGGGGACGCTTCGCCCCCCGACGTCGCGGGCGGCTTTTGGGCAAGGCCTCGCCTGGCGGGGCTGGGAAGGGCTACCCGTTCTCTGCCCGCAGCGACCAAAATAGCCGCGCTCGTTATTAACAGCGATCCCGGTACCGGGCTGGAACGTCTCCTTTGCGGCAGCTGCTGGCGATACCGAGGGTCTCCTTAGCATTGCTTTTATTTCCCGGTTGTTCCGTTTGCCAGCGAACGGGCCTCGGTGACGCCTTCACCACGCGCGGTTCCTGCGGGGCTCCAGCCCCTCTCCAGACCAACCCCGGGGTTTCACCTGAACCCGCAGCCGCCGCGTTTACGCGTCGCTTTCGTGGCAGCTTTTACCGCGAGCTCTCGGGGGCCGCGCGGGCCTGGCCCCCTGCCCCGCGGGGCGTGCCCTGCCGGCGCGCTCGCCCGCCTCGCCACGGCGCGTCGTTACCCGTCACCCCCGGCCCGCCGAGCCCTGGTGTTCGCCCAGGCTGGTGGCTCGGGGTGCCCTGGGTGCCCACCCTGCGGGGCTCCCCCACCCCCTGTCCCAGCCCCTCTCCCTCCCCTTTTGTCTCATTGTGGAGACCCCTTGGAGCTGCCCCCCGAGCTCAGCCGCCCGGTCCCCCGCCGCCCCCTTCCTTTGCCCCGCGGGCCGCGGAAGGGGTGCGCTGCGCCCCGGGGGGTCGCCGGGGGGGTCCCTCGCGCCGGCAGGCGCGTCCCGCCCTCGCCCTTTTCGCAGCCCCTTCCTCCCGCGCTTTACCTCTTCCCACAGCCAAAGGCACCTCGGCTCCGCCGGCTCCCTGCCCCGGCCGCCAGCCCGGGCCCCCCGCGCCACCCCGGCCTCCCGGGGACTCGCGCCTTTTCGGGCGTCACCTTTTGCGAAGCCCCGCTCGGCTGCCGCCGGGCTTCTCCCCACAGCCGTGACTGCGAGGGTCAGCCCCGCGGGGACGGCCCCGTCCCACGGCTCGGGGGGCCTCCCTCCTCCCCCTGCTCCCGCCCGGAGTTTTTTTTTGGGGTGGGGGTGATTCCTCTTCGCTCTGGGCTCGGCCAAAGGCGCTGCTGCGTTCGGCTCCTCTCCGCACGGCGAAGCCTGCGCAGAACCAGGACGCGGCGAGGTCCCCGTCCCCGGCCGGTCCTTCGGTGGAAGGTGCCTTAAAACGGTCCTTCCGTGGTTTGGGGAGGGTCTCGGCGCTCCCCTCCCCAGAGTTTTGGGGAACGCATAAAGGTCTCCCCAGCAAGTCCCGCTCGAAAGAGAGCCCCGGCGATTTGGGGCCCTCCCGGCGCCACAACCGGTGGCAAAATGCAACCCCCTGGAAGCAAAATGTAAAATCCCAAGTGCCAAACGCCAAACGCCAAATGCAACAGCCCAAGTGCCAAACGCCGAATGCAAAGTCCCGAATGCAAAGTCCCGAATGCAGCCCCCCCAGCGCAGCCCCCCCAGCACAGCCCCCCCAGCGCAGCCCCCCCAGCGCCCCCCTGCTGCCAAGCCGCGACCCCCCAAGCGCAAAGCCCCTTGACGCCCCGGTGCGCAGTGCGAATGCAGCGCCCGAAACCGGTGAAGTCCCGAGCGCGGCTGGGCCGTGCGGGCGCGGCGGGGCAGCCGAATCCCCGGGAGCGGCCGCCCTGCGGCGGGGGACGGCGTTATCTCGGGGGCTGACGCTTTGACACTTGGGTGAGAGCTCGGTAACCCCCCCGGGAAGGAGCCAGATGGAGGGTGGAGGGGCAGCTGTGAAATTTCCCACGGGGGCTCCGTCCGTCCGTCCGTCCCATCAAGGAGGAGGGCGGAGGAGGAGGAGGAAGGGGAGGTAACGCGGTGGGATTCGTCGGGCCGGGCTCAGAGGGCCGGAGGAGCTCGGTGAGCCCGGGATGCTGAGCTGAGCTGAGCCCAGCGGCCGGCGGCATGGAGGAGGCGGCGGACGCCTACGCCTACGGGGACAACGAGACGGAGTGCGAGTACGCGGAGTGGGGCCCCTCGCTGGCCCTGCTGCCCGCCATCTACCTCCTGGTCTTCCTCCTGGGCACGGCGGGCAACGGCCTCGTCCTCTGGACCGTCTTCAAGGGCGGCCGGGACCGCCGGCGCTCGGCTGACACCTTCATCGCCAACCTGGCCGCCGCCGACCTCACCTTCGTGGCCACCCTGCCGCTGTGGGCCGCCTACGCCTGGCTGGGCTACCACTGGCCCTTCGGCACGGCCGCCTGCAAGGTCAGCAGCTACCTGGTCTTCGTCAACATGTACGCCAGCGTCTTCTGCCTGACGGGGCTGAGCTTCGACCGCTACCTGGCCATCGTCCGGCCCCTGGCCACCGCCAAGCTGCGCTCGCGGGTCAGCGGGCTGGTGGCCACGGTGGCCCTGTGGGCGCTGGCGGCTCTGCTGGCCCTGCCAGCCCTGGTGCTGCGGCGGGCGGCCGCCCTGGGGGGGGACACCAAGATCACCTGCTACATGGACTACGGGGGCCTGGCCGCCCCGGGGACGGAGGGCGCCTGGGAGGTGGGGCTGGGGCTCTCCTCCACCGCCCTGGGTTCGTGGCCCCCTTCGCCGTCATGCTGACCTGCTACTTCTTCATCGCCCGCACCGTGGCCAGCCACTTCCGCCGGGAGCGGGCCGAGGGGCCCCGCAAGCGCAAGCGCCTCCTCACCATCATCACGGTGCTGGTGGCCGCCTTCGGGGGCTGCTGGCTGCCCTTCCACCTGGTCAAGACCCTCTACGTCCTGATGGACCTGGAGGTGCTGCCCTGGTCCTGCGCCCTCCACGCCTTCCTCAACAACCTCCACCCCTACTGCACCGGCATCGCCTACGTCAACAGCTGCCTCAACCCCTTCCTCTACGCCTTCTTCGACCCCCGCTTCCGCCACGCCTGCGCCGCCCTCCTCTGCTGCCGCCCCCCGGCCCCGGCCCCGAGCGCTCCGCCAGCTACTCCTCGGGGCACAGCCACCCCCCCGGCGGCAAGGGGGGCCGGTCCCGGGGGCAAGCTGGACCCCGCCACCCAGGAGACGCTCTTCCGTGCCTAACCCCCCCCCAGTCACCCCCGGTGCCCCCCGAGCTGGTCTCCTTGGGGGGACCAACAACCTCCTCCGCGCCCCAGAGCCTGGCTTGCTTTGGGGACCCCCCCGCTGGAAAGCCCTGCTCGTGGGGGGGAAACTGAGGCAGGGGTGGGCAGACCCTGGGAGGAGCCCCTGGGGGCTCGGGCAAGGGCGGCTCCCCCCGGCACCCACAGGGCTTTGGATTTTGTGACAAATAAATGAGTTTTGGTTAAAAAAGGAGCAGGGTGTGCGCAGTCCCTCTGGGGGGGTGGGGAGGGAGCGGGGCTGGGGGGGCACGGTGTGGGGCGGCGTGGAGGGGTGGGGGGGATGGCTGGGGGTGTGTGAGTGGGGGGTGTTACACGTGTGGGGGTGTGTGCACACTGTGGGGTGGCCCTGCACCTCCTCCTGGGTACCCCCGGCCCCTGCTGGGGGCTCAAGCCTGGGGCAAACTCTCCGCGGTCCCTTCCTCAGCGCACACTTTGGGAAACGCAAACATTCCCGTCCCAAGGCATCGGCGCATCGCGGCGTGCCGGGCTGTGGGGGTTGAACACCCAGCAAGCCCAGGTGTCCCGCCGCGGGGAGGGCGCCCGCCTGCCCCAGCCCCCCGGCAGCTCTGATTGCATCAGGCAGCCGCCCCGTCCCACCAAATCCCATTTTCGGGCTTTTCGCCTCCTTATCTGAGGCCAGAACAAGCCCTGGGTGACTCACCCCCGCGGCGTGAGAATGGGCCGCTGATGCTATTAAATACCCCGCACCCGCGGGCCGGACGAGGGACCCACCGTTTGGGTTTGGACGGGGGTTTTGGGCGCCGGCAGGACGAGGGCCCGCGCTAACCCGGGATTTTGATGAGCCACAAATGGCTCCTCTCCCATTTCCCTCCCCGGCCCCCCGCCGCTTCCTGAGGCTTCGCTCTAAATACATCTTCCCCCTATTTGTTATTTACATCCTTCATTTACTCGTGATGAACTATCCTGTCTCCTCGGCCTTTGTTCCCGCTTGGAAAGGATGCGGGATCATTACTGGGTTCCTTGGGAAGCTTCCCGTCGGGGGGGCACATTAACCTTCCCGCTTGCCACCACCTAACTTTGGGAGCCAGCCCAGCCAGTCATCCCTCCTCGGGGACGGTCCTTTGTCTCAACCAAGTAAATAGAGGAGGCGGCCGGTGGGGGCTGCGGTTCGGACAAAGCGCCCGGCGCGGGGGGCTGGGAGCTACGGTGGCTCTTTCCACCGCGGCTGGGGATTTTGGGGTGTTTCCCCATGGTTCTGGCTCGGGCTCAGAGCCAGGGGGGGTCGGGGTGGGTGGAAACGCGGCATCTGGGGCCACGGCCCGAAGGGAGATCTGGGGGAGAAGCACATTTACATTTGAGGTGCCTTCCTGGCTCGCCTGCTCTGGAGAGACCCTCTGATACTGCTCATCCGTCTGTCCCTCCGTCAATCCATCCGTCCATCCATCCGTCCATCCACCCATCCATCCATCCACCCATCCATCCACCCATCCATCCATCCATCCTTCCCTCCCACCGCCAGCCCCGAACACCCCAGCGCTACAGGGGGTGACGGGGGCCCCGTTTTTCGGCGGGGAGGCGGCGGGGGCGTTTCCTCCCCGTGGCGGCGGCCGGGCGCGGAAATGGCTGCAGGCGCCCTGCCAGCGGAGACGGGAGCCGCGGACTTTCTATCTGCCTCCTGGAGATTTCCCTTTCCCTTCCAGGAGGGAAGTGTTTAGCTGAGGAGTCTCTGGGGGGAAACGCAGGGACACTTCAGAAAAAACCCAAGGCCGGGGCCGGGGGGGAAGGGGCAGCGGGGGCCCGGACCACCCGTCGGAAGGAGATAAGGAAGGTGTTGCCTTCCTGCGGCAGCGCGGCGGAGGAAAGATGAGGAGGGAAGATAGAGGGGGGATGGCTGAGGACCGCGGGGCGGGGGGATGGGGAGCGGGACCCCCGAAACCGGGAGCATCCTCGGAAAACCCTGGGAAGGCCGGGGAGCCGGGGGTGCGCTCCCCCGGGGTGAACCTGGGGACCCCCACCCCTGAACGGGCGACGCTCCGGCTTGCGGCAGCCGGCTGCGGGTCCGAGCGCGGCCGGGCTCTGCGGGGCACGGCCAGCTGTCCCCACGTCACGCGCCACGGGGACGTGGCGCTGGCCACAAAGGGGGCTACTCCGGCGGGAGCTCCGAGTGTGTGTGGGCTCCCAGGGGAGACGCGGGTGATGGATGGACCGGCACGGCCGGGGGCCGGGGCCGGCTCCCCCACGCCCCAGGGGCCTCCCAGCCCCGAGCTGCTTTGTCAAGCCACCAAACGGCCAAGCAGGAGGTTCCCCCCCGCGTCCCGCCCGGGGGTGCCGAAAGAGCTCGGCGTCGCGCTAAGCCGGGCCGATGTCCCCGGGCGTCCCCTTTGAAGTGCCCTCCTGGGCTGCCTTCACACCTCCCACCCACGGCAAACGGAGGGGGACCCCGCATCCCCGCGCCGCGGCGGGGACGGGGGGTCCAGCTCCCATTTGTGCCGGGAAAACGTGGGTTTGCCGAAGCCGCGCTGCCCCGCCGCGCACGGGAGCTTCCGACGGAGGAGCCGAGGAAGGAGCTGCGGGGTGGGGGCCGCCGGCTTTCGGGGACAGCGACGGAGGGGGTCACGTCGGGCGGTCCCTGCCCCGGTGTCCCCACCACGCCGAGCCCTGGGCGACCCCCCCGACACCCCTTGGGCGCGGAGGGTCCCCGTGTGAGGAGCAGAAAAGGCCTGGGGCGGCTGGGGCAGGCGCTGGGGGCTCCGGGGAGGCGGCGCCCGGGCCGTGAATAACGGGGCGGCTGAAAGAGAATGTGGGGTGAAGCGGCAGGCGGGGGGTGGGGGTTTCCCGCTCCCCTGTTCCCGAGGCCCAGGCGCCCTCAGGCAGCCCCGGGCGAGCGGCTGGGGAAGAGGAGGAGGGACAGAGAGGGGTGGGAAAGGTGGGTGGAGGGGAAGGGTGGGTGGGTGGGGGAGGTTCGGGAAGGGAGTATGGGGAAGGATGGACAGATGGACGGATGGACGGATGGAGGGATGGAAGGATGGAGGACAGATGGATGGATGGACGGATGGATGGACGGATGGATGGAAGGATGGATGGAAGGACAGAGGGATGGATGGATGGATGGATGGATGGATGGATGGATGGATGGATGGATGGATGGACAGATGGATGGATGAATGGATGGATGGATGGACAGATGGATGGATGGACGGATGGATGGATGGACGGATGGATGGATGGACGGATGGATGGAAGGATGGACAGGTGCTGGGAGGAAGGGAACGATGGGTGCACGTATAGAGGGCTGGAAGGCCGGAGGGATGTCCGGAAGGATGGATGGACAGATGGAAGGCTGGAGGGAGGGATGGACGGGTGGGTGGAAGGACACACAGATGGGCGGTGCCATGGGGGTGCCATGTGCGGTGGGCTGGCCGCTGCCGCGGGGGGACAGGCGGGGACGCCGGGGCGCGGGGCTGCACCCTCCCACGCGCGGCCGGGCTGGGTGCCGGCGGCTGCCCCCCGCCCGCTCCTCCGGGGCCGCCCGGACGCGGCACAGCTGCTGCCCGACCTCCGGGCCCCGGCGAGCCGCGGGGGCCCCGCATCCCCCCGCCCGCGCGGCCGCAGGGCAGGAGGGGGTCCCGGGGAGCGAGGTGACACGGCGGTGACCCGGCTGCCGGCAGCTGGGCCCCGCGGGGCCGCGAGACGCTGCCGCAGGAATAACAGGAAGCGCCGGGAGGGGAAAAACAGGGCTGATGCCTTCTGCAGGTTGTGGGCCACCGCCTCCCGCCCCGCGGCCCCGCACACGCGCGGCCCCGCCGCACACGCGTGGCCCCGCCGCACATGAGTGTCCCCGCCGCACATGAGTGTCCCTGCTGCATGTGTGTCCCCACTGCACGTGTCCCCACCGCACACGCGTGTCCCTGCTGCACGTGTGTCCCCACTGCACATGTGTCCCCGCCGCACATGAGTGTCCCTGCTGCACGTGTCCCCGCCACACATGCGTGTCCCCACCGCACATGCGTGTCCCTGCTGCACCTGTGTCCCTAAAGCACACGTGTGTCCCTGCTGCACACGTGTGTCCCTACCGCATGTGTCCCTACTGCACACATGTCTCTGCCACACACGTGTGTCCCCACCGCACATGTGTCCCTGCTGCACACGTGTGTCCCCACCGCACAGTGTGTCCCTACCCACACTGTCCCCACTGCACACGCATGTCCCTGCCACACACCATGTCCCCGCTGCACGTGTGTCCCCACCGCACATGTGTGTCCATGCTGCACACGTGTGTCCCCACCACACACGTGTCCCCATCGCACACGTGTCCCTACTGCACACGTGTGACCTCACTGCACACATGTGGCCCTGCCACACGTGTCCCCGCTACAAATGTGTGTCTCCACCACACAGACGTGTCCCAGCCACACACACGCATGTCCCTGCCGCACATGTGTGTCCCCACTGCACACACGCACGTCCCTGCCGCACATGTGTCCCGCCGCACACGCGTGTCCCCCCCCTCGCACACGCGTGTCGCCGGCCCCGACCGGGCTGCGCTGACGCTCTTTATTGCCGAGGCTCAGCTGTGAAAAAGTGCTCGCCGCTTACAAAAGTCCAGGGTATAAATGTGCTCGGGACAAAGGCCCGGCGGGGGCGGCTTCTCCCCTTCCCCTTCCCCTTCCCCACCCTCCCACGGCCGGGAGAGCGGGAGCGAGGGAGCGGGAGGGAGGGGAGGGGAGGGGAGGGGAGGGAGAGGAGAGGAGAGGAGAGGAGAGAAGAAAGAGAAGAGAAGAGAAGAAAAGTCAATAAGGGGAAGGGAAGGGAAGGGAAGGGAAGGGAAGGGAAGGAAGGGAAAGGAAAAGGAAAGGAAAAGGAAAGGAAAGAAAGGAAAGAAGGAAGGAGGAAAGGAAAGGAAAGAAAGGAAAGGAAAGGAAAGGAAAAAAGGAAAGGAAGGAAAGGAAGGAAGGAAAGGAAAGGAAGGGATAAAGAACAGAGAAACAATAAAAACTACAAGAAACAAAAGAAAAAAAAAGAGGACGAGGCTGGGGGTGAGGACGAGGCTGGGGATGAGGATGAGGATGGGGGTGAGGATGAGGACGAGGATGAGGATGAGGACGAGGATGGGACGAGGACGAGCTGGGAGAGGCAGAGGGCAGGAGAAGCCGGAGAGGGCAGGCAGCTGCCTCCGTGCCCGGGCGCTCCCAGCTCGCGCGGGACGGGAGGTGGCCGTGCTGTGGGGACACCCGTCCAGGCCCAGCACCCCGTGGCCCGGCAGAACCCAGCACCCGAGGCGGGTCCCTGCCCTCCCCGCGGGACAGAGCCACGCGTGGGGCCAGGCCTTTTTGCTTCAGAAAGAGAGAAAATGGGTCTGGCCGGAGAGCCGGCGCGGGGAGGCGTGTTGGCTCGTCCTCCGCCGTCCCCCGGAGCCAGGCCAGGGCTGCCGGTGGCGAGAAGGGTCTCGTCCTCAGTGCCCGGGGGGCTGGGGGGCCTCAGGCTCACCAAAAAGGAAAAAAAAAAAAATAAAGGAAAAAGCTCCCAAATGCCCCTTCCCGGACGCAGCGCTGGGGCTGCTGCCCTCCTGTGGGCGCGGGGCTGGGGGTGCAACCTCGCCGGGGTCCCACCTCACTGGGGTCCCAGCTCGCCGGGGTGCCAGCGTGCCGCGGCGCAGGCCTGCCTCAGCACGGCTCAGGATGGCCCGGCGCAGGACACCCGCCTGCCCCGGCTCGGGCTGCCCCCCGTGTCCCCGGGGTCTGGCCACCGGCACCGCCGGCACGGCACCGGGGTGACGCTGAGGGGTGCGCCCAGCCTTCCGCCTCCACGCTGCCTCCGGGCCAGCGCGTCGCCTCATTTTTCCCTGTTTTCTCCTTTTCTTTCGGCTGGTTTGGTATCAAACCGCGGCCGCCCCGACGCGCTGCCTCCACGCGGGGGACGGGTAAGAAAACAAAGCGACTCACGGGCAGACCCTTGTCGAGAGGTGCTGGGCCCCCCTCAGCCCGCTCCCGTGCCGCGCTGGCTGCAGGGCTGGCCACAGACGGTGTAGGACACGGACACGGGGACGGCGGCGCCCCGGACGGACAGACGGGCTGTTGGCTTGCTTGCTTTTTTTTTTTTTTTTCTTTTTTGTCTTTTTTTTTTTTGGCATTCCTTTCCCTCTCAGCCTTCCCGCGTCGGCAAGCAGGGACGAGGCGCAGGGGTCCCCCGGCCGCCGGGCGATGCTCGGTGCCCGGTTTGGCCCCGAACCTGCGCGAGACTTTGGAAGAGAAAGGCAAGGACCGAAACGCGGCCGGGAAAGCCGTGCCGGGAAAGCCGTGCCCGGGAGACGCTCGCAGCTCGGCCCGTGCTGTCCTGGCATGGCCCGGTGCCACCGGCGAGGCGCAGGAGTCCCCGGGTCCCTCCTGTGGTGCCGAGCTGGGGGGGGCCCCAGGTCCTGGGCTGGGCCCACCCCGCTTTTCGGGGAGGCTGGAGAGTGTGGGCAGGATTCGGGGGAGCTCCGTGGGTGCTGCTTTTGGGTTGAAAGCGGGGATTTCCTCGGTTTCCTCCAGGGCGGGTGGTTGGCATCCCCCAAGGCACACGCCGCTTTCGGGGGTCTTTCTCCCAGGCAGGGGGATTGCTCCCCGGCTGCAGCCCCCGGCCCCCCGCCCGGCCCCCGTGTGGGACCCCCATGGCACCCCGTGCCGCTGCCTCCACCGGCCCCGGTAGCGGGAACGGGGGGGCTCCAAGCTCACGGTGCTGGGGGGGGGGCAATCCCGGAGGATGCCCACTGGGGTGAAAACTCCCCGTTTTGGGGCAAAAGGAAGAGATCCGTCCCCTGGTCTCCCCCGCCACAGCCGGGTCGGTGTCTCGAGGGCCGCCCCGGCGCGGGGGGCGGCGGGAGGGGACGAGGACAAGGCACAGTCAGGCGTCCCCGCCGGGGCTGCCGGGGCGGGGGGACGTCGGCGATGGCGGCGGTACCTAAACGTCCTCGTCCTCGCTGGCCTTGCTCCCGGTGGCAGCAGTTTGGCGGTGATGCCCAGCAGGAAGTTGGTGGCCACCGAGGCGATGGAGACGACGAAGGCCGACGAAGGCGATGAAGAGATAGTCCGTCCAGCGTCAGGGTGAGGTGGCAGGCCTGGAAGCTCTCCTCCGTCAGGGAGAGCAGGGGGGCTCCCGCCACCTCGGGGGGGGCCCGGCACTCGGCCAGCTGCGAATCTGCCGGGGGAGCGGCGTCAGGGCCGGCCGCCGCGCCCCCGGAACGCGGGGGGGGGGGGGGGTTTGGGGGGACGCGGCACCCACCTGACGCGCAGCGCTGGATGCGTCCCCGCAGCCACTTGAGGAAGGGCTCCATGGCGCAGCCGCACACCCAGGGGTTGCCCCCAGCCGGAGACCCACCAGCCCCGGCAGCCCCTCCAGGCGTCGAGGCTGATGGCCGACAGCCCCCCGTAGCTGGATCCAGCTCCCGCAGCTGGGCCAGGCCGCGGAAGGCCTGGGGGTGCACGCGGCGCAGGCCGGGGTTGTGGCTGAGGTCGAGGCGCAGGAGCCCGCTGGCCTCCAGGAACATGTCGGCCGCCACCAGGCTGAAGTTGTTGTAGCTGAGGTCGAGGTGGGCCAGGCGACGAGCCCCCAGGAAGAGCCCGGCCGGCAGCGCCGCCAGCGAGTTGTTGCGCAGGTCGAGGGCCCGCAGCTGGCCGTAGCAGGCCAGGTAGCCCGGCGGGATGCTGGCGATGCGGTTGTGGGCCAGGCTGAGGTTGCCGGTGTCCCCAGCGGCAGCTCGGGGGCACCGAGAAGAGCCGCTGGCCCGCTGCAGTCCCCGCCTGCCCGCGGCAACGTGCACAGCACCGGGCAGCCCGCCCCGGCGCCCGCCGCTACCCCCGCCGCCCGCCGCCGCCACCAGCCAGGGGCCCAGCAGCATGGCGGGGCGGCGGCGAGCCCCCACCCGCGGGCGCCGGCGGGGAGGCCCGGACCCTCACGGGGCGGCGGGGGCCATCCCGCCGCGGGGAAAAGGGGCCACCCGCCCGCTCACGCCGAGGGCTGCCGGCAGCGGCGGTCCGGAGGCGGGGCCGGGCTCCGAGCTAGCGAAGCGATGCTCCGGGCACCCCGGCGGCATTCGGGGGGCACGCCAACTCCCCCCCGGGGGCACGGCGGTCCTGCGAGCCCGGGGGCACCGGTGGGGCCGGCGTCGGGCCGGTTGTGGCCGCCTGCGAGGAAGAGGGGCAGGAGAAAGCCGCGCTAGCCACACGCCCCGCTGGGGGGGGGGCCGCCGCTCGTGCAGCCGCGGGGGCGGCAGCGGGGGGCACCCGTCACCCTCCCCGTGCCCCCCTCGCCGGGACCACCGCACTCCTCCAAGCCCCCCCCAGGGATTTCGGCCAAAAAGAGCCCCCCACCCCATGACCTTGGTCAGCACATCCCAGCCGGCAGTGGGCAGAGCTGGGGGGTGCCCGCTTCCCCAGCCCCCCCCACCCCCAATGGCCACCGCTCAGCCTGGTGCCGGGGTGCCCCCCCGCCCGGCTCCCGCGGGGATAACCCCTCCCTGGCACCCACCCGGGGTCCCCCCGGCACGGCATTCCCCCGCGCCGGCGCCCCGCCGCCAGGCCTGCTCGCCCCCCCCGCCGCCTGGCCATCTCCTTGCTCCTCCGCCCTCGCCCGTGCCTCCCTGGCTCCATCCCCTCCCCACCGCCCCATCGCCTGGGGACGGGGGGGTGCCCGCCGCCGCCTCCCGGCCACCCCCCTTCCCCACAGGCCCCCGATCCCTCCGGCGGTGCCGGGTGTCCCCCGGGGTACGTCACGCCGGCCAGGTGACGAGCAGGGGGCTCGGCTCCCCCACGGCCGCCGGCCTGGGCGTTGAGGCGGGGGTCCCGGGCTGCCGCCCTCGCCCCGGAGGCCGCCAAGTTGGGAGAGCGGCTCCCGCAGCCGTGGCCGAGGCTGCTGCCGAGCCTGTCAATGGGGAGCAGGTCTTTTCCCCACCTCCATTCCTCCCCTCCTCCTCCTCGTCCTCCCTTGTCTCTCTCTTTCTCTGTCTCTTTTTTTTTTTTTTCTCTTTTTTCCTTCGAGGGGCCGATACTGACGTTTCGGTGTCTCTTAGCAACTGCCTCCACATCTCTGAGCAACAGGAGAGCGGGATGCGGAGCCGCCGGAGCGATGGAGACGGCGGAGGGTAGAAATGCCCCCGCTCGGGGACACCCCGGCCGGGGAGGACCCGCACCCAAATGGATAAGGCATCTGGGCGGGATGGAGCGGGACGGGGTGGCATCCCGCCCCCCCGCCACGGGCTCGGCCGGTCCCCAGCCCTCCCCGCAGCCCCTGGCCCTGGGAAGCGTCCCCCATGGGATGGGGTGAATCAGGGTTTCCCGGGCTCTGAAAACAGAAACAAATTACGTAGCGGCAGAGGGGAAAAATAAGGCAGCCCGGATGAACCCGGGGAGGCAAGTCACCCAACGGTTTTCGCCCCGATGCACCCTGGCTGCAGGGACCCCCTGGCTGCAGGGACCCGCTGGCTGCAGGGACCCCCCCGCTGCAGTGACCTGCTGGCCGCAGGGACCCCCTGGCCACAGGGACCCGCTGGCCGCAGGACCCCCTGGCTGCAGGGACCCCCTGGCCGCAGGGACCCGCTGGCCGGGGGCCGTGGCGGTGGCTGCGGCGGGGCCGGCTGCATTTCCATTGACGAGCCTCCCCACCCGCTCACAGCCCTCCAGCCTGCTGGAAGCTGAAATTGTGGGGTTGTTCTTTTTTTTTCCCTGCTCGCAGACCTGGAAAATGGCTCAGGTTGACGCTGATTGTTGGGCTTCCGCGCGAGCCGAAATCTCCTGTTTCCCTTCTCCGTTTGGATGGGGAGGGGGGCGAAGCGGGCTTTAGCAAGCTGCCCTCCTCCCCGCAGCCGGCTTTTGCCATGAAAACGGCCCTTTCCGGATCACAGGATGCCGTGTTTTGCTCTGGAAACGTTGCAACACCACAGCTACGGCATTTTTGGGAAGAGGCGCTTTCAAAAGCCCAACCTGCCCACATTCGGGGTTTGGGGGGGTTCCCTGTTTTTAAATTTTCCTCCTGCCGTTTTCATGGAGTCGCTCCCTTTTGCCCGGCTGGACCCGCAGGCCCGATCCCATGTTCAGCGGCGTCGGCGCGGGGGGCTGTTGCTCCCCGCGTCCCGGGAGGGCTCCTCCGCGCCGCGGCGGCGTGCGGGCGGCCGCCGCTTCCCCGCGGTGGGTATTAATTGGCGCTGCCGGCAGCCCGGGCTCCCAGCAGGCTGCAAGGGGAACCCCGGGAGCCGCACGCACCCAGACATCCCAGGAGCCAGCCGCGGCTCGCGCAGGACGCGTAATTAGAGATAAGACCCGAGCCTGGCTGCAGAGCTCTTCCCGGCATCTATTAGCGGCCGAGGTTTTTTTCCGCCCCCCCAGCATTTTCGAGCTAGGTTGGCAGCAAATAAACTGGCGAATTACCCCGACCGGGGCTTGTTTGCGACGGTCCCCGGGGCCGAGCGGCAGAGCAGAGCCGGGCTGGGCGGCCCCCCTCGCCCAGCCCCTGCGGTCACAGCCGCGGGAGACGCGTCCCGATGGAGCTGCCACCCGGCTCTCCCGCAGCCGGGGCAGGAGTGGAGGGAGCCCGGGCCGCCCTCCGACAGCTCGCCCACGGGCCCCCGCGAGAGCCCACCCCATCGGAAACAGCGTTTCTGGGACGAAACCCCAGGCGGGAGAGCGCTGCCTTTTCGGGTGATTGCTACAAGCTTGCTTCCAGCCCCTCTTTCAATGTTTCTTCCCCCTCCCCACTTTGGGGAGGCGTTGGCGGTCAGGCAGCCCCCTCTCCCGCAGCCGGCCCCCCGAGGCTCGTTCCCCCGCAGCCGCCAGCCGGGCTCACCCCGGTCCCAGGAGCCTGGGGTGGCTCCGAGGAGCCCCGGCTCCGTAAACCTGCCTTATTTCAGGGCTTTATCTCTTTCAGGGCAGGCGGCATCTGGTAGCCCCCTTGTTTAGCCGTCTGCGTTCAATCTTTGGAGAGGCGGAGGAAAGGAGAGAATGGTGACATCTCTTCTTTGGACGGGCGTCAAGCCGCGGCGCTCGGCAGGCGGCACAGCTCCCGGGTCGCAGCCACGCGGCACGACGCGCGGCCCCTGCTCCCCAGCACCCTCCCGGCTCTCGCAGCCCCGCCGCGGGGATCGGCCGCGGGGACGGCTGGGGCTGAGCCTTTGGGCCCTCGGAGAAAAATAAGGTTTACTCTACCCGCCTCCGCTGCCAGCACCCAGGCATGGAACGGGGCTGCGGGTGACCGGGCCGGGTGGCCACGGTGCCTTCCCGTGCCGGGGAGCAGCGTGGCGAGGAGGAGGAGGAGGAGGGCTTGGGCGCATCGCGATCTCTCCTGCCCCGCTGCCGAGCGTGCCCACGGGTTCCACCAGCCGCCGGGCTTTTGCCGGAGGACGGAGTTGGCCGGGCGGCGCGGTGGAGGGCTGGGGGCTGCAGCCAGGGACGAGGGCGGTTTCATTTCAGGCTGCCGGCGAGGCCCCGTCCCCATGCCGGTGCGAGCGGCAACCCGCCAAACCACAGCCCGGCGCTTCCCGCAGAAGTTCACAGGAAGGGCACCCCGGCGAGAGCCGCGCGGCACCGCGCCGCACCGTGCCCGGCCTCGGGCCCTGCGCCGGCCTGGGGCTGCGGCCACGTCCCCTCGCGGGCGCTGTCGGGCAGCCCCGAGGCAGGGGAGCGCCCGCCTGCCCGCGAAGCCTCGCCGCGGCGTGTCCGGCTCTGTGCCACCGGCATTTAAACCTTGAAACCAGCCTGAGCAGGACTGGTGTCCCAGCATCACGCTCAATACGTTAGCTCGGGTCTTAACTTTTTGTTTTTAAAAAATGCTCCACGACCATTAATGATTTGCGCTAATTGAACCCAGCCCGAATGCCATCGCTGCCAGACGCGTAAAACCCAGGGAAACGGGAGCGCGCCGGGATCCCGGCAGCACGGGGCTTGGTTTGACCTCGGTGTGGGTCTCTCTCCATCCAAGACACGTTTTTCCTTGGCTGACCCTCTTTGTAATCACGAGCTGGCGGCAGAAAATCCCAAACCTGAAGCGCTTTCGGAGCCGAGCGCGGCGCGTCCCTGCCAAGGTGGGGTGTTACGGCTTCGAAATGCTTCGCGATCAGCCAGGCGGGTTTCACTGTTGTGGATTCGCCTTCGGCTGCAGCAAGGGCGGGCCAGAGCTTTCCCCCTGGACACCCCGGTTTTCCTCTGCAGACGCCCCTGCCGTCGGCGCCGCCGTGCAGACGGGAGCCGTAGGTGGGGCAGCACCCGCTCTTGGTTTCTTTTTGCACCCTGCACGCCGTTATCCGCCTCCCGCAAGGTTGCTTCGGAGGCATAGATGCAGTTTCAGTCTCAGAAAGAGTTGGGGGTTTTCCGCTTCGCCCCTGCGTGCTCCTGCCTGCGCCTCGCTCCCACCCGGGCCGTGTTCGCCCGAGAGCCTCGGGTGCTCGGACGCGCCGGCCGGTGCCCCCCCCCCCCGCGACGGGCCCTGCGTTGACGGAGCCGCTCACGACTGTTTGCTTGGGGCTCGCTTTCACTGCCGGGAGCGTGCAAACGGCCGGGGAAGGGGACCGCAGCCCAGGTTCCGCCCGGTCTCACCTTCAGGGCTCCTTCTCCCGTCCCTTCCCCCCGGCAGCAGCCCTGGCGGACCCCGCTAGGTTTTAGGTCTGTTACCCCGTGGAGCAGCCTGAGCTCCTGAAGCTTTTTGCTTCAACCAAAACACCCGTGATGGGACCCTTTTCCACCGCGGGACCCACAGCCGTTGAAGTCCCCGGGCGAGAGCAGAGCCACCGCCGCGATCCGGTGGAAGCTAGCGATGGGCTGGCGGAGCAGACCCGTCCCGGAGGTGGGACACCAGAACCGATGTTCGGCTCCGTGGCAGGATGAATTTCAAGGAGAAGCGGCAAAAGCCACCACCTGCCCTCCACCTGGCCCACCCTCGGCTGCTTCGGCTTGCCAGCGCGTCCCAAGCCGAGCAGGACTTGCCAGCAGCTGAGCCGCCGCGGCCGGGCGCCGAGGTCTCCGTGCCTCAGCACGACCCTCCGCTGCAGCGTGAGAAGGAAGGAGCCGGCACTAAGAAGAAAAGAGAAGAAAAGGTGAAAATAAATGAGGTGCAGAAAGGGCGTGAAGGGTGAGAACCTTGACCTGAGAGGGAAGGAAACCACGACTCACTTTGAAAGAGAAACTACTGCCCGTACGGGAAATCGCAGTGCTCGTGCAGCTCACCGGCTTGGCGTTGCCCCTGGGAGGAAAGTCTCCAGCCACCCCCGCGAACCCGGCCGGCTCGGTGGCACTGCACGGCGCGAGCCACGCAGGCTGAAGCAGCCTTGCTCCGGAGCAGGGCCAGCTTGCCCGGCCGGGACCCTGCTGGGACATTGGTTCTTCTGGTGGGGACACGGATGTCCTCATGGGGATACGGCTCTCCTGGTGAGGACACGGATCTCCTGGTAGGGACGCAGCTCTCCCGGTGGGGACAGGGCTCTATTGGTGAGGATGGTACCCTCCTGGTGAGGACACTGCTCTCCTGGTGGGGACACTGCTCTCCTGGCGGGGACACTGCTCTCCTGGTAGGGTCCACTGCTTTCCTGGTGGGGACGTGGATCTCCTGGCGGGGACACTGCTTTCCCGGTGGGGTATGGCTTTCCCGGTGGGTATGGCTCTCCTGGCGGGGACGTTTCTCTCCTGGTGGGGACGTAGCCCTCTCAGCAGGGACACTGCTGACGTGGTGGGACGCGGCTCGAGGAGGCTTTGCCAGCCCGCCCCTGGACGGCTGCCCCACTGCTCCTCGTGCTCGCGCTGGCGGGGGGCCGTTCGGGCTGGGGGGCAGGCGGGAGCGGGGTGCCGGGGTGGGGGCAGCCAGCCCCACGGCCCCGGCGCCCGGGAGCGGAGCAGGGAGGCTGAGGCTGGGGGCGGCGGGGGGGCACGGCTCCCCCGGGGCAGGGGCAGCGCGGGCCGGGCTGCGGGGCCGGGGAGCTCCTTGCGGCATGGTTCCCCCAAACCTCGCTCTCCCTCGCAGGCACGGGGGCCGCCTGTTAGCCGGGTGTCAGGGCGCTCCCCATGAGCGTGCACGGCGGCAGGGACTGCGCCCCGGGCACCGCCGGGGAGCTGCTGCTCCGCGCCCTGGAAGATCTCACCGAGCTGGATTTTAAAAGTTTTCGGGACGCGCTGGCGCACGGAGACCTGCGGGGCAGGAGCCGCATTCCCCGGGGGCGGCTGGAGAAGGCCGACTGGATGGATACGAAGAACCTCATGCTGGATTTCTACGGCGGGGAGGCCCTGGACGTGGCGGTACACGTCTTGGAGCGCATCCAGCTCCGCAACGCCGCCGCCCTGCTCCGGGAAAGCAGAGCGAAAGGTGGGAAGGCTGAGCGGCTCCCCGGAGAGCGCAGCATCCCGCAGCGTGCCGGGCACCATGTCCCGGGGGCTGTGTCTGCCAGAGCCCGTGTTTGGGGCCGGGAGGATGCTACAGAAAGGGCGGAGGGTTGGGGGTCCCCACGGCAGGGTGAGGGGGGGCTCCTCCAGGGAGGAGGAGATGGAAGAGGATTTGGGGGTCTCGGTGATGCCGCCCACTAACACCCCTTTCTCCTCCAGCCCTGCGGCCCGCTCCTCTGCCGGGTTCGTCGGTACCAGGTAGGCGCCGGCGGGGGGGAAGCCTGGGGGGGGCTCTGCCGCTGCTCGCCCCGCGCCCCGCAGACGTGTGAGGTGGCCTCCCGCCCTTCCAGATTACCGGAGGAATTACAAAAAAGCCATATGCCAGGCGTACAGCCGCATCAAGGACCAGAACGCCCGGGTGGGCGACGGCGTCAGCCTGAACGCCCGGTACTCGAAGCTGGTGATCGTCAACAAGCACCGCGACGAAGACCAGCGGGAGCACGAGATCGTGGCCATGGGACGGAGGCACGCGGAGATCATGAAGGAGCAAGCCAACTCCTCCATCGCTGTCGGCGACCTCTTCAAGCCCGGCCCCGACGACTGGACCCCCAAGGTGGTCGTGCTGCTGGGAGCCGCGGGCGTGGGCAAGACCATGACGTCCAGGAAGATCATGCTGGACTGGGCGTCCGACAAGGTGTTTGAGGAGTTTGACTACGTCTTCTACATCCACTGCCGGGAGGGCAACCTCCTCACCAGCCAAGCCAGCATGGCCGACCTCATCACCCAGTGCTGTCCCAGCATCTCTCTGCCGCTCGACGAGATGCTGGGGCAGCCGGAGAAGCTCCTGTTCGTGATCGACGGCTTCGACGAGCTCCGCTTTTCCCTCGACCGGCCCCGGTCCGAGCTGTGCTCCCAGCCCTGGGAGCAGAGGCCGGTGGAAATCATCCTGAGCAGCCTCTTCCGCAGGCGGCTCCTGCCCGAGAGCTCCCTGCTCGTCACCACGAGGCCGGCCGCCCTGCTGAAACTGAGCAAGTGCCTGGAGTGCGAGCGCTACGCCGAAATCCTGGGCTTTTCGGAGGCGGAGAGGAAGGAGTACTTCCACAGGTTTTTCGGAAACGCGGAGCAGGCGGCTGCCGCCTTCCAGTTCGTCAGAGGGAACGAGACGCTCTTCACCATGTGCCTGGTGCCCATCGTGTGCTGGATCGTCTGCACCGTCATGAAGCAGCAGCTCGGCCGCAGCAGGGGTCTTGCCCAAAGCCCGAAGACAACGACGGGGATCTACATCCTCTACCTTTCCGCCCTGCTCCGGTCTCTGAGCGGCCGGCTGAAGCGAGGCATGCCCGGCGTGCTCCGGAGGCTGTGCTGCCTGGCGGCCGACGGCGTCTGGAAGCAGAAGGTCCTCTTCGAGGAGAAGGAGGTGCAGGGCTACGCGCTGGACCAGCGAGAAGCCCTCCCGCTCCTCCTCAACGAGTACCTCTTCCAGAAGGACATCTCCTGCGTCAGCACCTACAGCTTCATCCACCTGAGCTTCCAGGAGTTCTTCGCGGGCGCTCTTCTACCTGCTGGAGGACGAAGGGGAGGCGCAGGACCTCCCGGCCGGCCCCACCAGGGACGTGAGGGAGCTGCTGGAGAGCTACGGCAACTCCAAGAACTACTTCATGCTAACCGTGCGCTTCCTCTTCGGGCTCTTGAACAAGGAACGCCGGAGGGAGCTGGAGGAGGAGATGGGGTGTAAAATCGCACCCAGGATTACGCAGGAATTACTGGCGTGGCTTCAAAACAGCCAGAAAACGGCCCTCCGCGGCTTCTGATGCAGGAGACGTCAGTGATCCGCGAGCTGGAGGTCTGCCACTGCCTGTACGAGCTCCAGGACGAGCAGTTTGTGGCGGCCGCCCTGGACCCTTTCACGGGGGTGTACCTGCGAGGGCTCAACCTTCACCGCTTCGACCAGCTGGTCCTCTCCTTCAGCGTGAGACGCTTCCCCCGCGCTGGAGTCGCTCGACCTGGGGCACTGCGCCTTTCTGCGGGACGAGCCCGAGGACGGCCCGGAGGCGGCCAAGCGCCCGTACCGGTGCGTGGGGCCCCCGAGCCGCGCGCGGGCCGATCCCTCCGAGCCCAATGGCCGTGGCGGCCCTGCGGAGGAGCCCGTGGCAGGGCTGGTGCTCCCGCCGCGCCGAGCGCATCGGCAAGGGGCTGCCCGCGTGGCCTCGGGACACGGCCGGCGGCCACGGAGCACTCCGGGAGCAGGGGAAGGACAGGAGCGGAACAGGAATGGGAATGGAATAGGAATAGGGATAGGAATGGAATAGGAATAGGGATAGGAATGGAATAGGGATAGGAATGGAATAGGATAGGGATAGGAATAGGAATAGGAATAGGAATAGGAATAGGAATAGGGATAGGGATAAGGATAGGAATAGGAATGGAATAGGAATAGGAACAGGAACAGGAATAGGAAAAGGAATGGAATAGGAACAGAAACAGGAACAGGAACAGGAATAGGAACAGGAACAGGAACAGGAATAGGAATAGGAATAGGAATAGGAATAGGAATGGAATAGGAACAGGAATAGGAACAGGAACAGGAATAGGAATGGAATAGGAATGGAATAGGAATAGGAACAGGAATAGGAATAGCAATAGCAATAGGAATGGAATAGGAATAGGAATGGAATAAGAATAGGAATGGAATAGGAACAGGAACAGGAATAGGAACAGGAATAGGAATGGAATAAGAATAGGAATGGAATAGGAATAGGAATAGGAATAGGAATAGGAATAGGAATAGGAATAGGAATAGGATGCATCTCTCCTTTGTTTTCAGGGAAGACCAGCAAGAGGAGGGGAAGCAGTCACCCATCCACCTGCTCTGTCAAGCCTTGGAAAAATCAGGCTGCACACTGAAGTCGCTAAGGTACGGCGCTCTTCCCTGCCGCGCGAAACGGGAGAACACGCAAGCCCCGGCCCTTTCACGGCCGGACGAGCGTCGCCCGCGCGCAGAGCCCTTGAGGGCCTGCCGCCGCCGGGCACCGCAGGCGCTGGCGTCGCCCCGCGGCACGGGGAGGATGACCGCGGCCGCACGGGCCGGGCTCCCCCGCTCCCGGGAGGGCGTCCGTGAAGACCAGCCTGGTCTGCGGAGATCGTCACGGCGGCTCTGCCAGCGAGGGGCGGGTTGGCGCGGCAGGGCAGCTGCGCCGAGCCCCGTGGGCTCCTCGCCGCGTCTCTCTCGCAGGTTTGATCGGTGTCAGCTCACAGGCGCCTGCGGCGGGGCTCTGGCCCCCGTTCTCAGCCAAAACCCCACCCTGACGGTGCTGGACCTGGCTGGGAACGAAGACCTGAGGGACGACGGTGTGAAGCTGCTGTGCGAGGGGCTGAGACGCGGCGCCTGCCGGCTGCAGACGCTGCGGTAAGGGACGTCGCCGGCTCCGGGGGGCTGCAGGGCCCCTCGTCTCTCCTTGCGAGCCTGGAAGAGGGAGGAAAAGAGACCAAGGCTTGAGAAAGGCCCGTTAACCGATGCTGTCATTGCTGAAGACAGCTTGAGGCATCGCAGACCTACTTGTCGCAGGGGCCTGGCCCTTATTAGTGCCATTTCTGTCAATATAATTTAATTCCACGTTTTCAAATGAATGAGGCTCTGCTAGGATACTGTAGGAAAGTAAGAGATTTTTTGGCATTTCCAGTGCCCAGGCCAGACGGAGAAGTCAGAGGAGAGGTCTGTGCTACCGTCCCCGCTGCTTGCTTGTCTGCGGGTGTCTCCGTGCCCCCCCAGGCACCTTCTCCCCGGGCTCTCGCCCTGCAGCTGCGGGTGTTTTCGGTCCCCGTGTGCCCGGGCAGGGGCAGGGCTGGCCACACACCATGCAGAAACACGGAATTGCAGAAGCGGATTCACCCACGGACCATTTCTGGGAAGGGGATGAACCATCCCTTAGTGGTGTCTGTATTTTCCCCTCCGTTTTGGGGGGGATGTTTCCATTTCCCGCATTTCCCCCTGGTGTACGTTCAGCCTGGACAATGAGATTTGAAAGAAAGAGGGAAGCTCTCTGAAACTTCAGAAGCGAGGCGGATTAGTCTCACCCACTCACGCGATATTAGCTGTTGGCCCCAGACCTTCACTCCGCGGGTCGGGACGCTGCCTGGCCGCCTGACCTCTCCGTTCCCGCGCTCCGGCGCAGCGGGATCGCTGCCGGGTGCCACCTCGCACCTGCACTTTGGCGTTTTGTCCCTTAGAGTCTGAGGGTTTGGGTTTTGCACTCCGGAGCGCGTTCGAGCTGCTCTCGGCGTCACTGCGCCCGGGGTGCTGAGCGAGGGAGCCCGGCAGCAACCACCAGCGACCGGCAGACACGGGCGAGGGATGGGGAGGGGGCGGCGAGATGCTCCCCTCTCTTTTCCAGCGCAGCGTCCCCAGGCTGCAGGAGCCGCCGCCGTGCCTGGGCGCGGGCAGGGGACACCGGCCAGGTCTGCCCCGGCCCGGGCGATGGAAAGGGGGGCAGGCAGCCCCGGCGGGCAGGCAGCCTCACCGCCGTCTCTCCCGCAGGTTGGGCTGCTGCAACCTGACGGCCAGCGGCTGCCAGGACCTGGCGGCCGTGCTGGCGCCGTGCCCAGCCTGGCGCAGCTGGACCTGAGTGACAATCCTCTGGAGGACGACGGCGTGCGGGCGCTGTGCCGGGCACTAGCGGGACCCGGGTGCAGCGTGCAGAAGCTCTGGTACGGGGCGTCGGGCTGGCGGGTCCCGCTCTGCGGCCGTTCCTGGTGGATGCTCTCAGGGCGTGAGCGAGGGCCGTGCTGCTCTGCGCCGCGACGCTCCCCCTGAGCTGCGCTAATTCGGCTGCCTGACCACATCCCTGGGCTCGAAACGCGGCGGGTGATTTTCAGAGAGAGCAGCTGCCGGGGGGGCCGAGCCCGGCTCAGCCACGGCACTGTCCCCGCGCAGGCTGTGGCGGTGCCGGCTGACAGCGGCGAGCTGCGGGGCTCTCGCGGCGGTGCTCCCCGCCAGCCCCAGCCTGACGGACCTGCACTTGAGCGACAACGAGCTGGGGACGGAGGCGTGCGGCAGCTGAGCGAGGGCCTGCGGGATCCCGCCTGCCGGCTGCAGACCCTGAGGTGAGGGGGCATCGCTGGGCGGGCACCGAGAGCCGCTGCAAGCGGGGTGTCTGCAAGCCGAAACCAGAAAGCAGTGACCGCCCAGCGCTCGGCGGACGTAACGCGCGCCTGGGCTACGCAGCGCCGTGGTGGCTGCCCTCCTGAGCGCCGCAGGGCAAGGGCGACGTGCCATCCTTCGCCGGGGCCACCACCGCCCTGACAGCTCGGGTTTGCCCGTCTGCTGTTAAACTTGGGCTTTCTACCCGCTTCTCCTCCGGAGCCGCGAACGAGCCCCATCTCAGCCATCTCAGCAGCAGAAAGCCAGGCGGGAGAACAGGCTGCGGAGAGGCTGCGCAGCGAGAGTGGTACAATTGGAGTCGGTGGCGTTTCCCAGGGCTCGGGCAACGTCTCCCCCGCCTGCACAGACCCACCGGGGCGAGGGGTCGGGGCTGGGCTGGAGGGGCACCGCAGGCAGGGTAGCTAACGGGCTGGTGAGCAGCGCCTTGGCTTTGAACAGCGTCGGAGCCAGGGAGGAGGGAGCTGGCGGTGCAGCCCTTCGGTCTGGCAGCGGTCCTGAGCTCCGGAGCTCCAGCAGCGATGCCGAGCCAAGGGGAGGGGGCTGCAGGGCCCCTGCTGGGAGCCGGGCCTCTGCTGGGGCAGGGGGCAGCTGCTCGCTCCTGAAGGACCCGAGACCCCCCCGCCACTAGCCAGTGCCTTCGGGGGCTGCGGGTGCTGCCCACACCTGTAACGACAGGAGTCAAAGAGGAAAAACCCGCCAGATTTGGGAGGAAATACAGAAGTGAGGGACCCTGAGAGCGGGGGCAGTTTCTCCCCACTGATCTCGCGTTGGGATGTTCCCCTCCCCATCGGCCGCGGGACGAGGGTGCAGGCGGCGTGGACGGGGGCTGCGGGCACTGTCCCCGCAGCTCAGCGGGCTGAGGGGCTGCCGGAGCGGCCGCGGCGATGCCCCTCTCCCCGCCTGTCCCCGCGCAGGCTGTGGCAGTGCCGGCTGACGGCGGCGAGCTGCGGGGCTCTCGCGGCGGCGCTCCCCGCCAGCCCCAGCCTGACGGAGCTGCACCTGGGGGGCAACGCGCTGGGGGACGGCGGTGTGCGGCGCCTGAGCGAGGGCCTGCGGGATCCCGCCTGCCGGCTGCAGACGCTGAGGTGAGGGGCTCGCGGGGCTCCCGGGGCTGGGGGATGCTCTCGGCAGGGACCATCTGCCACCACCTGCGCTCCCCGGCGAGTCTCCTTATGGCCGGTCACCATCCCTCCCCGGGGCAGTTTGAACACCTTCGGGTGGGGGTCAAAGCTTCCATAGGCAGGGCACCGAGGGCTTAAAAATACAGAATTATTTATTTATTAGCTAGATGAGGTTAGTTATCACCACCCAGAGGAGATAACCGGGACGGAGAGCTCTCCCAGGCGAAGCAGCAGTACGCTCGCTGCCCCGGCTGCAGTGATTCCACCCACCAGCACAGCTCAGGCGCACGTACATGGACGTTTGCTCCTTAAAGACCACCCCGATCGTATTTTGTGGTCGTGAGAAGTAATGAGGGGGTACCCCAGTGAAGAGGAAGCCCGGTCCTGCCCATGCCCATCTGAAGGGATGTTCCCCATCCCGGGGAGGTTATATCCAGCCTTGGAGACCTCACAAGAAGCCCGGAGCAAGGCTTTGGAGCAAGTCCCCCCCCGGAAGGCAGCTCCAGGCACCCAGAGGACGCGGGGCGGGCGGGCAGGCAGCACAGGCAGGGTCTCTGTGCATGACATGTCCAACCGTCTCCTCTCTCCCCGCGCCTCCCCGGCAGCCTGTGGCAGTGCCAGCTCACCGGCGCCTGCTGCGAGGACCTCTGCACTGCGCTCGGCGCCAGCCGGAGCTTGGAGCATCTGGACCTGAGCGAGAACGACCTGCGAGACGGCAGCGTGCGGCTGCTGTGTGAGGCGCTCGGGCATCCCGCCTGCTGCTTGCGGAGGCTGCGGTAAGGGACTTTCGGCTCCCCGCGGGGACTGGGACAGACCAGGAGCGACGTGAGGCTCCGCACGCCGCAGCTCGCAGCCTGCCCTGCCAGCGGGAGCGTTTTCTGCGAGGCTGCGGCTGCTCCAGGCGCCCTTCGAAGGCAGCTTGGGGCGGCGGGGTGCGGGGCGGCTCGATCCGGGGAGCGCCGCAGCCAGGAGGCAGCTGCCCTGCGTTCCCCCACCGCTCTGCCAGCTCCTCGCTCCTGGAATTAGCGCGATTAGACCTACCGCCTTCCTGAGCGGCCGGTGACGCCTCAGGATGTGCTGCTCCCGCACAAAACCGGGGGGCACGTGTTGCATGAGCCCCCAAGCCGGCAGCAGAGACGGTCGCTCCACACGACGGCACGTCTCTCGCCCCGAGGCTGGCCCTGCCGATGCCAGCTCCTCGCCCGGCGCGGCGGGCAGGGGCGGGCAGGGGCGGGCAGGGCTTGCCTTGACCCAGCCGAGCGAACGCTGGGACCGCAGAGCCCAACTCCGGCTGCCGGGTGCCCAGGGCCTCGGTGGAGCCGCGGTTCCCCGGCCGAGAGGGCTCCATGGGCCAGCCCCTGTCTCCCCCACGCTCTCTGCTTGCTGGAGCAGAAAAAGCCGGCTAGGACGGGGGCCAAACACCAGAAAACCCCCACGCTGGCGGCTGTTTGTCCTTTTCTTTGGCTGTGCAACGTCATGGCCAACAGTCAATAGCTTGGGTGGATTTAACTTCTTTCCTTCTCTCCAAAGGCTGAAGAAATCTGGATTAAACGAAGAGACGTTACAGAAACTCACTGCTCTGCAAGAAGTAAAACCCAGCCTCAATATAATCATAGAATCATAGAATGGTTTAGGTTGGAAGGGACCCTTCAAGGCCACCCAGTCCAACCCCCGGCCATGAGCAGGGACATCCCCAACTAGATCAGGTTGCCCAGAGCCCCGTCCAGCCTCACCTGGAATGTTTCCAGGGATGGGGCATCTCCCACCTCTCTGGGCAACCTGTGCCAGGGCCTCACCACCCTCAGCGTGAAAAACTTCTTCCTTAGGTCTAGTCTGAATCTCCCCTCCTTTAGTTTAAAACCATCCCCCCTTGTCCTGTCGCAACTGGCCCTGCTAAAAAGCCTGTCCCCAGCTTTCTTACAGGCCCCTTTAGGCACTCGAAGGCTGCAATAAGGTCTCCCCGGAGCCTTCTCTTCTCCAGGCTGAACAACCCCAGCTCTCCCAGCCTGTCTCCATAGCAGAGGGGCTCCAGCCCTCGGATCATCTCCGTGGCCGCCTCTGGCCCCGCCACAGCAAAGGCAGATTTGAGGAGCAGGACTGGGCTCAGCGAGGGGCTCTGGCTTGCGGCTCGCTGAGGGAGCCTGCGCGTGCTGAGAGGCGATGGGGGTCTGGGAGAGGTTTCCCGTGTCTATGAGAGGTCCCTTTAGCGCTGAAAGCACCTTCCCACAGGCGTGGCCGGGCTCTGGCTGACCCTCCTGAGGAAAGGGTGGGAATTACCACCCGGAGCTGGGATGTGTTCGTGCGTTACAGGTCCAGACAGGGCCTCCTCCACGGCCCTGGTGGGTGGGAAGGACCAGAGCTGCGGCCGTAGGGCACCGGGGGGGGCAATGGATGACTCTGAAACTCCGGTGTTCGGTCCCTGGTGCTGGGAGTGCCCAAACACACCTTGGCTGCAGGGATTTTGTTCGCTACCCCGGTTCTTTCGCTGTGATTTGTATACCGAGGAGGGTTTCTGGGTTTCTGTCTGACCGCGTAGTCCCCAAGGAGGCCTTTCCCCTCTCCTTTTTGGCTATGCCTTTATTGTGAAGCATGCTTGTGTCATCCCTGCGTTAAATAAAGATCCTCTCCCAGAAATCTCGTCACGCCGAGACGTTTCCATTCCCTCCTGCGTCAGCAGCAATGCCCCAGGACCCTCCCCGGGCACCCAGGGACGGTACCCAGGGCCACGGTCCGGTTTCTCTCCCACCGAGCACCGCTACGGAGCCGAGCGGAGAGCGGGATTAACGAAGCACAGATCAGTTTAAGCTGCCCAGCCACGCTGGGGGCCAGCACGGCTCTCGCCACGGGCAAGAACGACGCTGCTGTTCCTCCCCCGTGAGCCCGTTCCGGCTCTCGGCCCCAACCCTGAGCTCCAGATCCCCGTGTGTGCTGAGGTGACACCCGGGACCACGCTCTGCGCCGTCGCCCGGTCCCGCTGGGCGCACGGCGCCGGTCAGAGCCCTGCAGGCAGCCGGGCCAGCCGCTCCCCTCCCCAGCGCCGGGAGCGCGGAGGCGAAGAGGCGCCGGCCCGACGCCCGAACCGGGGCTGCGCAGGGGACCAGACCCCCCTGGGTCCCTTCGCAGCCTGGCGGGGCTCCGCCACCTTCTTGGCCCGGCCAACCTCGCGTCCTCCGAAGCTGCTTCGCGGCTTGTGTCGATTACCTGTCCCGGCCTGGGAACGCTCTGACAGCAGCTGCGGTTTCGGCAGGGGCCCTCCCGGGAGCTTCCTGCTCACCGCCAGAACATCGAGCCTGCGGTTTGACAGACGCTGCCGGCGCCAGCGCGGGGCTGAAACGAAACCTGCTCGTGCCCGGGCACGGCGCTGACGGGCGGCCCCGCTCCCTCCTGCCAGCAAACCGCCGTCCTCCTGCAGCCAGGCACCCCTGCCAGCTCCAGACGGGCGCCTGACCCCCGGCGCTGCCAGGGCCTGGAAATCGTTGCCTCCTGGGCGACGTCTAACGAGGTAATTTGAGGATTATCGTGAGAGACAGAAGCCAGCTGGCAGGGAACAGCCGGAGCCTGTGCTCAGGGGAGCCTGAAATATCCCAAGAGAGCTGGGGAAATGTACGAAACGCAACGCAAGAGCATCCCGGGCAGCCTGCAGAGGTTCAGGAAGCTCAGAGGTGCCACGGCCACCCTGAAAGCACCTGAGAAAGCCACTGGTGAGAGAGGTCAAGAGAGTCCAAGAAAGCTCAGAGAAACTGGGGGGAAAAAACCTCCAGGGAGATCCCAAGAGAGCCCAAGTGATGCTAAGAGAGCCCAGCGAAGCCTGGGTGAGCCCAAGAGAGCCCCAGAGGGCTGAACAGAGACCAGCGCACCCAGGAACGTGCAGAGGAACCCAGGAGGGCCAGAGGCCAAAACCCCCCAGCAAATCCCCGAAAGGCAAAGCGGTGGCGTTGCCGCGTAGGCTGAAGCACCGCGAGGTGCAGCTGGGACGGGACGGGAGCGGCAGGGAGCAGGAGGGAGGTGGGATGGCACCGAGGTGACCACCGGAGCCGTGGGACCCGCCGGGCCCTGCGATTGCTGCCAGCGCCCCCAGCTCAGGGCGCTGATGAGGAGGTGGCGAGAGCTCTCCCCACGGGTACAGCTGGGGCCGCCTGAGCCCGAGCACGTCTCCCCTCCTACGGCTCAGCTCTCCCCGTAAAAACTGTCAAATGTGTCTTGTACCTTATGGGTTACTGCTTTGGGTAACGCTACTGGGAGAGGCTGCAAGACCCGAGGGACCCTGAAATCCTGGAGGGACCCAAGGGAGCCCAAAAGACACCGAGATAACCCCAGAGAGCCCAAGAGACACTGAGATAACCCCAGAGAGCTCGGGGGGGCCCAAGAGAGCCCAAAAGACACTGACATAACCCCAGAGAGCTCGGGGGGGGGCCAAGAGAGCCCAGCCAGAACAGCAGGAGTCACCGAGAGCCCCACAGACAGGCCGTGGGACAGGGAGGGAGCCCAAGACGAACCGAAAAGCTGGGGGGACGCAGGAGTCGGGGCAATCCAGCAGCCAGGATGGCAGCTCTAAACAGCCCTTAGCTGCACCCCCAGCCGCTCTGTGCCTCTGCAAAGCCCATCTCACCGCTGTCACCGGCCCTGCGGCGCTCAAAGCTCTAAAGACCCATCAGAAGCTCTAACTGCCTGACCGAGACACCCACAGACTCTTCTGAACTACTCAAACCCCTCGCAGCCCATCACAGAGCTCCACACCACCGCTCTGACCAGCTCGAGGCCTCCTCTGAACGGAGGTGAGCCGGCCCGGGCAGCTCTGACCAGGTCCGCGGCCACGTCCGTGTTCGCTCTTGGCAGCTTGCGCCTGAGGGCCGGGGGAAGGAGACCCTCCGGCACCAGCCCAGCGCAGGGCTGCACCGGCTGGGCACGGGGACCCTCCTCCTCCTCGAGGCCGGCTC
Source organism: Phoenicopterus ruber ruber (assembly GCA_009819775.1). Taxonomy (NCBI): domain Eukaryota; kingdom Metazoa; phylum Chordata; class Aves; order Phoenicopteriformes; family Phoenicopteridae; genus Phoenicopterus; species Phoenicopterus ruber. Next base: position 72,722,727 of record CM020219.1, on the reverse strand, counting down.
ACAGCTCTGATCACGCAGGGGAAATAGGCAGCCCCAGCCTCGTGCCGGCGCAAGGGAGCCCAGAGCAGCACATCGCGTCGCCTAAGGTGGGACCAAGTCCCTCTGCTGCGCTCACGTTTGTGCTACACAGTGCAGCCCGAGGGGAGAGCCGAAGAAAGAGGAAGGAAAGGTTATTTTGGCAAGTGTGGGACTTGGGGACTTTCCCTTTTCATCTAAACATCTTCCTCATCGCTACCGGCAGCGGGGCTGAGGTAGCTGCTGGCCGCAGCGGCCAGCCCGCAGGGCCGAGGGCGGCCGACGCAGCCGGGCTGTGCCCAGGCAGCTCCGCGGGGCCTGGGCGCCCTCCGCGGCCACCCCAGCAGTCCCCAGGCAGCCGCTGCCCAGGCTCCGGCCGCGCTGCAGGGGCCAGGGGGTGCCGGGCAGGCGGCAGGGGGGCAGGCCATGCACACGCAGCCCCAGGAAACCATTCTACCGCTTACCCTTCCCGAGCCACAGCTTCCAAACAAATCTGCAAGGCTGTGGGCTAAAGTCTCCTAGAAACACAGGACCAAGAACTCAGCCTGGGCTTCATTTTCCCATTAGAAAAGAACAGAACAGCAACAAGGCATTTAGGCATGGCTTAAACCGTCCAAGCGGATTTTTCTAGCTGCAGGAAAAAAGATTCTGGCTCAGAGTAACAAGAATTCTTGAAGGAAAACCACTTGCAGAGAGAAGCAAGTTAAATACACAGATACAGTACAGAATGGGTTACAAAAACGTTACCCCCTCAGGTTGATTAAAAAAAAATTGAACTTCCCTACAGCAATTTCAGAGCTTCCTCGTGCAAGATTCTGCAAGCAGCCTGAGGGAGTGCGTAATGGTGCAATATCACGTCTTCAAACATCTGCATTTTCCCTGGCAGAAACCAGCCACTGGTCTCAAAATCAGCCACCCAGAAGCACCATCACACCACGCTGGGGAACGGAGAGAGACTAACACTGACAGAGGGTTTGTTGCAACAGGATTTTATTCAATATTTTTATTTTCGTACAAAAAAAGAGGCTTAAAATCGTAAATATGCTGCATGCTAAGAAAAACTGATACACCGTATCGTCATAAAACACGTTTCTTGGCGTTCTCAGTTTTTGAAGTTGCAAGAGGGGCCACAGGTAGATTTGGTCCCAGGCGGGGAATGCCAAACTGCTGAGCTCGTGCGCTTGAAGTACCGAGGCTTGCTCTTGCCAAAAATATCCTCCAGCTTCGGGACCGGAATCAGCCCAAAGAGCTGGTCAACGTTCACCGGGTGATAGTACTGGTGCAAAATGGCTTGATTAAGCTGAGACCCTACGGAAAGAGCCGTACCAGAGCAGCAGTCACTGTAAGTAAGCTTTCAGCGCTCTGCTGAAGGTGCCCGTTCCCTTCGAGCCCGCAGGACAGCTACTCTCCTGCCACCCTGAAAAGCTATTCCCCGTACCGTATGATTAACAGCCGCATCACTAGTGAGCCCCCCCATTCTTCTCACGCCCCCGGACCCAAACACATGCCCAGAGGGCTTCGGTCAGTGGCTGCCAGCGCTGCCGACGTCCCACGCCCCTGGACTGCACTTCGGGGGAGCCGTGACTGCACCCAGCGAATCTGGAAAGCTCCAGCTTCCCAGGGAAGGAATTAAAGGCAGGCAACCCAAACTCGGCACCTACCGTCCGCCCAGGCAGGGACAGGCTTCCGAGGGTCGTTCTCATCATCTGTGGAGTCATCGCTGTTCAGATCCATCCCGTAGTTATTTTCGTTTCCCTTCGGGGACCTGGACTCCTGCGTGCCCGCGGGGGGGCCGAGGTAGGACGTGGAGGCAGCCTTCTGAAATCAGAGACCGGGCGGATGAGAGGGGGAAGCACACCTCCCAGTCCGGCGGGACAGCTCGCCTGGCCAGGGCAGGCCGGCTACCGGACCCATGCACCCCGACCCTTTGCCCGCACCCCAAGGCTCGGGCGCTAGAAGAGGAGCAGCCTGTGCCAAGGTGCCAGCTCGCGCCCGCCGTTAAGGCACCCAGGCAGTACCCTCGCACCGAGCACGAGCCGGAGTTAGGAGGCAAGTTCCCAACGCCACGTGCCGGGCAAGGAACGTCACTGTACGGGGAAGGCAGCCAGAAACGAGCGCTGACAGCTGACTTTCCAGAGCAGATGCATCATTCACGCTCATTTTCATCCCTAGTTCAAAAAAACAGGGGAGCCAGACAGGTCACCCACGTGTGCACGGGGAGCCTCTGATCTACACGTTAACTGAAGCCTCTATAATATTCCTACTTGACAGGTAACTTGGACTGAGATTTTCGGTAAAACCCCGAAGTGCTCCAATCCTTTGGCTTTTTTTTAACTGCACTTTGCTTTGAACCCATGCCCGCCCGATAGCCAAGCTGCAGCAGGGACCGCAACCTGCGGAGCCGAAAGAGCCGCTTGCCCGCGGCTTCCAAGCCGCCAGGAAGAGCCTGCCAGTCCCCGGCCAGGAGAGAGCCCGGGCTCCGCTTCACATCGAAGCTGCGGGTCAGAGCAGCGCACGGCCGGGCTCGGAGGCCCCTCCTGGCCTCGTGGTGAGGAACAGGGGTGACCAGGAGACCCGGCAGCCACCTCGAGGTGCTGACCAGAGGGTAAACCTGGAAGGCAGCCCTAATTCTGCAGGGCTCTGCGCGTTAGGGGAATGCGGAAGTACACACGCATCTGTACAAACAGAAAACCTGTCTCTGCGCTCAGTGACTCGGTAACTACTCTTAACCCTTTCCCCCATCCTGTTTTTTGTAGAAAAGCCTCAGAAGAACATACCATGCACACCTAAGTACTTGGCTTTTGCAGACACGGCTCTGCCACTCAGACCCTCTCACGTTTCATGGCAGCTCTGGTTTTCACTCTCCAGAGCTCTGACTCGCAGCACAGAGAGCTCCAGCCAGCCGCAGGACGAGAGTTTCCCGGCAGAGGCAGTACCCGGGTCTGACTCTCTGGGCAGCTTTTTCTGCCCCCCTCCAGTTACCAGGTCTAAGCAGCTGCAGCTGAAAGGCTTCTGCAGACCCGACAGCCAGGCGGGTCAGGGCTGCCCCGGCGCGGCTCCGGCCGAGCTGACGCCTCAGGGTGTGCTGCCATCCTGCGGCCACTTCCGACAGCTCTTCCCAGAGAAAACACTTGTTTTTCCCTCAGGTTCCCCCTGCGCCGAGCTCTCGGCCAAGCACCCAAGCGGACAGACATGCACAGATGCCGGTTAAACCCCAGCAGCCGACACTTGAGGATTTCGTTTCCTGCTCCACCACTGACGGGTAATAAATCTGCAGGCTGGCTCCAAACCACGGGAGCCAATTAGACACCCCAGATTTTATTTCAGGGCTCTGCTGGATCCAGGACTCACCTTTACAGTTTTGCTGAGCCATGTGCCAGAGGCAGCAGTCAATGCTTCTGGTCGCTTGACTTTTTTCTCCTCTCCCAGCTGCTGCTGGGGCTCCTGCAGACCATCTTCCCCCTGCTAAGATGGAAGAATTAAGTCATTCTTCATTCACGTTCACCCAAGCAAAACCACCCGCCTCTCTCTGGAACTGAGCCGTATTTTCTGGGGCTCTTGCAAAAAAACCCTCAGTCCCTCTGTCTTCTTCTGCAGAAACAAACCAAGCCCAAGACACAAAGATAAAGCAACTCCTGTCTCTGCTCAGGTCCAGATCAACACGGTCTCCAGAGCCCACGCTCACCTTGACCGCTTTGAGCCAGGGATTAGAAGCCACGGCAATGGATTCTGGTTGCTTGGCTCTCTTCTCCTGCCCAGGCAGCTGGTGCAGCTCTTTTGGGCTCTCCTCCTCCTAGTAAAGAGAAGGAATTTTCACTGCTTAAACTCCTTTTCAATCCAAACCACTTTATCCAGGAGTTTCTTCTCCCATACTGCTCAGTAGGGAAGAGCTAACAGGAGGGCAAGAGCAGCAGGCACTTTGAACTTATATTCAGCTTCCCTCTTATCTGGAGGAGCTTTGCTGTGGCTCACCCCAGCCCAGCTGCTGGCAACATAAGAAGAATTCAGACCTTCATTAAAATTATATAGCACAAACAGGGGTTTGAATGTCACGGACCTGGCGAACGAGAGCAGCAAGAGCAAATACAGAAGGAGGAACTTATCCTTAAGAGTAGCAGCATTTGGGGGTTTGATTTTTACTAATGAAGAAGGCAGAAGAAAGAGTGATGTGAAGAGTAGAAAGAGTGCAAAGAAAATGTTACCGTGATATTTTGAGACAAACAGCCTTGACTTTAAGCCATAACATTCTTTGTATAAATGCAAATGATGTTACATGGAGCCATATGATACCTGAAGTTTGTTATGGGGATCACATCCTCCAAATACAGTGAGTGAGTGTAGTAGGGAAAAAATAAATCTCTTACTAATTTCCATATTCATTTAAGTATCAGTGAATGCCATTTGGGGGTGTTCTTCAAAGTGCCATTGTACGGCTGTCATCCATCTTGTGATGGGGCTGAGAAGGCTCACCTGTTAACAAGAAAACAGTCAACCCCAACTGCAGCAACGGGGCTGGCTTATTCTTGCACAAACCCCAACTCCTTACAACAACATGTTGGGCTTATTGTATTTGTTCCTCTAAATAACATAATAGTGAATGTTAAAACCTTAAACAGTAACACAGCACTTGGAAAACAAGTCTGATCTTAAAATAAGTCTGTGTATCCTATGCCTCACTAGTTTACAACAGAGAGGTTGTTCCAAGAGCACTTCCAACTCCCCACCTTTATGGCTTTTTCAGTAAATGCTGCTGACTCCAGCTGTGGCTGGGGGGCCTTCTCTTTCCCTCGCTGTTTGTGATCCCTGGGGAAAAATACTCTAATTTAGTTAGAGGAAAGCACGTCTGCCTCCCCCCCGCCAAGCATTCTCATAGCCTCTTGCTTCGGCACCCCAAACCTCTGGGCAGCCTGACACTCGCACCAGCCTCCCGATTTCAGCAATACTATTTATGTTCACTGCTTCACCATGCCCCCTGCCAAGTCCCCCGCTCCGCGACAGAAACAAGCCAATACCTCTCCTTCACTTGTTCCACCTGCTGCTGCTCTACAAGATTTTTCAGTTCCAAGACTCTCTTTCCTTTTTCTTTCACTTCATCTTCTCTCCTTTTCTGCAGTGGGTCTCGCTGCTCAAAATCATCTTCCTCCTGAAGACGAAAACCCTTGTAACCCTCCAGCACACATGGGGAGAGATGGGAGGATACAAAGCAGATGCTCTGAGACCACCTGTGCTTGTTACATCTCACTCTTACCTTCCATGGCCTGCCTACCTTGGGCAGTCTCTCCCTTCCGTCCCCACAGGTACCCTTGTGTTCAAACCCAACATCAACTGTCTAGACAGAAATCTTGCAGCATGGACCCCAAAATCCCTACAGCAGGAGCGGCAGTCACCTTTCCCCGTCCCACCAGTCAGAACAGGGCACAGGCTCCCTGCCACTCCCTTCCTTTTCTACATGCGGGAGGGACCTGAAGTTGCTCTTACCACCCTCAGCGCTTTCTGCTTCCGTGCATCAGCTTCCCCATGCTTCTTCGACAGTTTTTTCTTGCTCCGCTCCTCCGCCACTTTCTCTTCCCGCGCTTGAGAGAGGCGCACCTGGGAAAGCCACACGCGCCTGCTCCACCGCCCCCGAGGACACGGCTCGCAGCCTTGCCCGCAGGGAGGAGGGGGACCGCGCTCCTGAAGCCTGTGATACTCCAGGTCCTAACGAGACCAAGAACCCAACACCCAGCAAGAGGCAGGTGTGCATTGGATTCAGCGCCAACCTCGAGCAGCAAGTCCACCACTTACTACAGGCCGTGTGGAGAGACCCCCACCGCTTGGAGCGACAGGAGAAACGAGCACAGAGACCATTACACAACCCCAAAACAGGTGCCTCCATCTTGTAAGTGATTCTCTGCAGAACAAGGGGATCAGCCCCTGGTTTCCGCTCTGCCTGCGGCGCTGCTGTCGACTATCGGAACTGCAGTGTGAACTGGGGACGTGAAAGCTGCCCGAGCCCCAGGGACACGGTGCCCTCACCTGAGCTGCCCGTCCCAGCAGAAGCACTAGCATGCCCACAGCAGCAGACTAGCCAGGGCTGGGGGTACTTTTGGCCGCTCACGATTTGGGAAAGGCTGAAAGGAGCACGATTCCTTTGTTTTCCAAGGCTGGCCCTTTCCAAAGGTCACTTTAGCCCACCCCCCAAAACGAGCCACCATCCTCCTCCCCAAGGCTGCGGCCAGGCACAGCCTCCCTCAGCCCCGCGAGCCGGCGCGGTTGTACAAAAGCAGCACCGCTCTCTGCACGCAGCCACCAACGGCCCAGCCCAGCACGCTCCTCGTCTTCTACCCGTCCGCCAACAAGGGACAGACAAGGCTTTAAAACCGAACACGACAGATACGCACGCAGCCAAGCCTCCTAGTCACGAGCACCCCTTGCACGCCTGGTAGCTGTTCTGTCCCACCACACCTTTGCAACCCCCCGCAAGCACCGTGGCTTCGCCGTCTGCAGCGTTTTGCGTGAACGGCTCACGGAGCGCGCTGCAAGCTAAGGCCGCCTCACCCGCAGGGCCCGTTCACAGGACAGTCAAGGGATGCTGCCACATTCCTTGAACGCAGAGCGCCGTAAACACTGCATGTCAGGGCAGGAACGTTCAGAACCACTGCAGAGGTATGGAGAACAAAAGCCTCCTCTTGTTCGGCAGAGAATCTCAGCGTCTCTGATGCAGACTTACCCACCACCCGATTAGTCACCACCGGCAGCAATCCTGTGCTTGCACGTCTCATGCCAGGGGCCTGTTTGCACCCTCTTGGTCTCACAGCTCACCGAGACAATATCACTGTACCGAGTGGTGCACAGCTTGGTCAGCCTTCTTACCTTCTCATCATTCTGCAAAATCTTCTGCTCCATCCGCTTTTTCTTCTCTTCTTCCATTTGTTCCACCCGCTCCCGAGCCTGCAGTGCCTTCCTCAGACGCTCTTCTCTCTTCCTGGGCAGTGGGTGTGCAAGAGGGGCTCGTAAGCTTTGCCTGCTCTAGCACAGAGGCTGAGGGGGGAACAGGGACTTGCCACGGTAACGGGGGAAAACGGTTATTTTGCTTGACTTGCTTTGGCTGAGCTGAGCCTCAGCTCACTTCTGGATTCAGATCCGACATTAGCAGGTGCTTCGCACCAACGCGGTCCTTACTGCAGGCAGCCAGGACCGGCGGTGCTCGGGTGCCCGGGCAGCGTCACTGCAAAACGCTCCTTCCGAGAGGGAGGCACAAAGCACGGCACAGCCGCGCTGCCCGCCCGGCAGGGACGGCCTCCAAGGCAACTCTGCCGAACCGGGGAAGGAGCGGGAGGTAAGGGACCCAACTCACTGCTTCATTTCTGCCTGCCGCCGTCTCTTTTCCTCCTCCACTTTCTTTCTCCTCTGTTCCTCAGCCTCCTGCTTCTTCCTAAGGCTTTCCAGTCTCTGCCGCTCCTTCTCCTGCAGGGAGATGAGTTCAGACTACACCAATTGCCGGGGCCTGCTGCTACCCTCAGGCTGCTCGTGCACAGGCAGCCCGCTGAACAAAAGTCGCTGTCAGAGCCATACGCACCCACACACCGGGATGGGAAGTGAACAGTAGGGAAGAGACAACGCGGGTTTGGCAACAGGGCTTATTCCACTAATAAGAGCAGAAGAGTCGCGGGTATAGGAGGGAAAAGCCTCAATCCTCCAGCTGTAGAGAATACGTTTAGGCAAGGAACGGCACACTCCTGCTGTAGGTGCTCCTTGCCTGGGACAGCGTTACCTACGCCACAGCTGGGGGAATGGGGGAGAAGGGGCACAGCGCAAGCAGTCTCGCTGAGAGGCCAAAAGGTTTCCCAGCAGTTCCCAGCCCCAGCAGAACACACCACACCTGCAAAGGGATCCTGCCACCTCACCGCTGGTGTGGCCAGTTCACTCGTTTGGACAGAGCTGCACGGATGCCAGCGTGAGGGGAAAGAGCCGCCAGTGCCCGTGAGGCAAGAAGCACAGCCGCTATAATCTTCCAGCCCCCATGGTTAAGGGTGTCATTACTTACAACAAAGTCTCCCTGTAGAGGAGAAGAGACATAAAAATGATTAAGGGTTTGGAAATAACACTAGAACCCCACTTCGTAGCACATGTGCCTTGTTCTTAGCTCCTTACCAGTGTGTGGTAGGGAACCCACTGCCTGACCCCACACTGCCCATCTTTCAGCCCTGCAGCGGCCAATTATGTGGCACACAAGGGCAGATTCCCACTGCAAAGAAAAGCTTCCCACTTTCCTACGGTTCAACAGTCCCAGAATATAAACCATTTCTGCTGACGACAGATAGAGCAGCTAAGATTTCTCTGCATCTGAGGAAGGTTTGAGGACTGGTGCTAAAAACCCCTGGCCAATAACAGTGTGTGTGGACAGGCGATGCAAGGCAACACCAACCAGCTTCCCTTTTCTGGGGAGGCTGAAGTGGGATTGTGAGGCCAGTTTGCTGCAAGGACCTGCGCTGATCCATGGTAGCGGACAGAAGGAGGAGTATGTTTATGCTTTTTTAAGCAAACAGTCTCTCCTGCCACCTCCCAGACTCGCTCCCCTCCTCCAGCCCTGCGAGGGAAGGTGGGACTCTGACGCACCTTAAGATCAGGTCGGGTGGGAGTATTGCGTTTGATGAAGTTCTTGATGACACCCCCGCGGCCTGTGGGCCCCGGGCTCGCCAGCAGCTGGTTTCGCTGCACAGCCTGCAGGAAGTTTTTCAATGGTCTAACAACCTAAAAGGAGAAGACAGAGGGAAATCAGTACCTGGCAGGGAAAGGGAGGCAAAGAAGGGCCATGGCACCCACTCACCTTGCTAGCTGGAGAGGAAGGTAGATTCTGGTTTGGTGAATTCTTGTGCTTGTCATCCAAAGAGGAAAGGGTGTGACCCCCTGGCTGCTGCCCATTCCATATAACACCCATTGCTTGTTTATAGCTTCTCGTCCTGATGGCGTTAGCAAGAGGCATGTTAGGCGACCACCACGCTCCCCAGAAGCATCTATTGCTGTTACACACTCCCTCTGCCTGCTCGCTGCCACCAGAGGACACGGGACTCCTACCAACTCATTCGACCCTGTTGCGGGCACGCCATCTAGTCGTGAATGAGGACAGGAAAGGCACGCCGCGGCTCGGGAGGGGAACACCCGAGTTCCACAGCAGTAGCGTACTCCATCACGCTCACTCTCATTCCCCACTCTGAGTCCCAGCGACCGAGAAGTCTTTGTTCTATCTGGCATTAACAGCACAAGATAGACACGACCCCTGCGTGTTTACAGCTAGCCAGCCCAGCTCACCTCACCGGCAGGGTTTCACCTGCTTTATAAATACTCTGGACACTCACAGATTTACCTGTGTCAGAAATGACTGCACTTGCATCCCCTAATTCCAGGGGAAAACAGGGGGGCAGCGTCACTGCACAATCAGGGCCCAATCCAGCAGCAGGACGGGGTAACAGAACATCCCCGAGGACGGCTGCGGATCCTGACCCGTCACACGGTGCTAAGCAGCCACGCGAGAACAGAGGTTACTGCTATTCCCCATCCACTACCCACAGCAAATTCGCCCCAGCCAAACCAGGACAGGAGACCGAGGGCAAAGCTAAAAGCAGCTGAAATCTCACGTGAAACACCAGTAACACAAGCGGTGAGGAAATAAGTCAGGTATTCCAGACGCTTGCACAAGATAAAAATAAACAGGCCAGTCACCTACACGTGTTCCTTTCTGAAACTGCTCCTGGACCACCCCTTTATGAGCCACTCAGAGCCACGTTAAGCTGTGAGCTAACTGTGCTCTTCGTCACCTGTGCTGGTTTGGGCAGGAGCTCATGGGTCTGCTTCCCAAGCCAGACCTGGTCCCAGACCCAAACAAGGCTCAAGAAGTCACAAGGAACTCCCAGGAGACAAGATTTGGGCAAAGAAGATTTCAAAACTACATTGGAAGGGAGGGGAAAGGTAGGGAAACAAACGCCCAAAGCTTTTAAAACAAATTACTTAAAAGGTCAGGGCCAAGTCCTTCCAGACCACTGGCTCATTCCTCCTCCCTGCAAATGTCTCATACCAGATGCGCGAGGGGTTCTCCTGGGACTTGGCACCGTGGGGTTGTTCCTGGTTCTTGCTCTGGGGTGCACTGTTGGGATTTGCACAGCTTCCTGTGAAGACACCTGCAGTCAGCACCCTGCGCAAGGCATCCTGCAGGGCCCCCATCCCGCTCTCCAGCTCTCGCGCGCTCAGAGCCCGGCGGCACGTAACCAATCTGAGACACCAGAAGCCTGGATGGCTACCTGGAGCATCGGTGTTGCATACGTACACGGCGAAGCGCGCTGTAGTACGTGCCTTGCACAGGCCCTTCCGAACAGGCACAACCTGTCTCACCAGACGCCCCCCAGCTACCCTGCCCTCCACTCCACCACTCCAGCTAGAGCTGCTCATAGAATCACAGAATCGTTTTGGTTGGAACAGACCTCCAAGACCATCGAGTCCAACCGTGAACCCAGCACTGCCAAGGCCACCACTAACCCATGTCCCTAAGTGCCACATCTACACGTCTTCTAAATCCCTCCAGGGATGGTGACCCTACAGCTCCCATCAGGGACAAACAAAGCCTGAGTCTCTCCGTCTCCTTGCTTTGAGGCACAGTAAGCAAACAGGACCTGTAAATCCTCACGTAACTAAACCGAGAAAGGGATGTCAAGGTGCTTTAACAGAGCATTGCACTATGTGGAAGGCTCCAGGTCTCAGAGCAATCTCCTTTCGAAGTGCCCCCACTTACTCGTTACGCAGACTGAGGCTGGACAGGACAGCTTTGTCTCAAGGCTTGGACATTTACAAGGTGTCCTTGCTTATCTAATTGCACGTCTCACCTCTTCAGGAGATCAAAAGTTTACCTGAAAAATGACCTTGACTGGTCAGAGGTGGTTCTGTTTCAACATAAGTCCCAGATTTTCCACCAACCCTCACGCTGACTCCCTGGTCTGTGTGTCTTTGGGGCTTCAGGCAAGAAAAGCAAGACCAGCTCAGTTACCTTCATCGTTCCCTGCCTGCTGCTCGGGAGGAGATAAGTGCTGTGCAGGAGGGCCGGCAGCTTCCACGCTTTTGCTTGAAACAAGGACATCTTCAGGAGTCTGCAGGAAAAGGAAACAAGCATTCTCTTAGCACAGCTGCTCCAAAGGACAAGGCTGCCACGGACCCGCTGCCCTGAAAAGCCCGTCACTTCCAGCGGCGATCCAGCTGCTAGGCTGGGGCCGGCTCCTCGCTCAGCCAGAGCGGTGCTGCATGCACGCCGACCGGCTCGTTTCAGTAACGGGCTCTGCTCGTGAAACACCAGCCTCTGCAGGAAGGACACTCGCCCAACACTTCTCAACCAGAGCAGGGGCTTTACTGAACCTGGACTCCAAAGTCAAAGGGCCCTGAGAATGACAGGCAGCTTCTATACACCTTGGAGACACCAAGTTTCAGACTACAGTATTCCCGTCCTGAAATACAAGTCCCCGTAAGGTGTCTCAGGTTACAAGATCATCAGGCACTTGAAGTACCACGATGGTGCGTTCACAGGAAGACCAGCAAAGCAGCCGGTGCAGCACAGCACCCCAGCGCGCTACGAGGCTGCCCGCCCGCGGGCCGTGCCTCCCCCTGCCTCCTAGGCTACCACCACCACCCGGAGCAGAGCCCTGCCCACTGCCCACAGCGCCAGGCTCGAAGCGGAGCCCACCCCTCTCTGCTGCGCTAGTTTCCACCTCAGCTGGTTTGCAGCACAACCGCACAAGATGTTTTTGCCAGCTCAAAGGAGGGGGTGGGTTTCTTTGTCCTGCTAGCGCTGCAGGCTTACGCTGGCTCGTTGCGTACACAGCCTCACGGCCAAGGAAAGCACATTAACTTGAACTCCCTCCTGATTTTCGTAGCTCAAACCAGCCATGCAACAGGGACAGGCTAAGAATACACACAGTCAATTACCGTGCCCAGCTGACAGGCAAAAGCTTGCTGACTCCTGGGAACCCGGCCAAGCACCTCAAGAACTCCAGCTTGAAGAGGCCTTATCAAGGCACAAAATGTCTCTGCCCACCAGGAGCCAGAGAGCCAACTGGCTTAACTGGCTGCCTGAGCGCGAGAAGGGCAGCACCGTCCAACTCGGCAGCGCCTTCGCTGAGCTGGAAGGGACGTGACAGAAGGATCCCTTGGCCGCGCTCCCTGCTGCCAGGGGCAGTGCCCAGCAAGAGGTATCAATCGGGCAAGAAGATTCCCAGACAGTTTGTAGGTTCTTCCTTAGAACGTACCTTTTCACTTGTGGGATCCACTTCCAGTCCAGGTCTGTAAAAGAAGAGCTATTTTAATTATTTCAACTCTCTGAAGGGCGAGTTACAGGCGATAAAAGTATGATGGAGCCAGCATACGGGGCCCCGAGGAAAGTGCAGATAAATCCAAGCACATCCAGAGGCACAAGCCTCTTTCGGCCAGGCCACACAGAGGTGGAGCGGTAAATTCCTCTGATGGACCGTCACTGCATTACTGAACACCGCACTGGTGAGCTTTGTCCCCTCCTGCAGAACTTCCACGTGGCAGGCAGAAAGGAAGCTCTGTGAGCCCCAGCCTGTCTCACTGCCCACCTCTCGGGTCCGAGCGCAGGTACCTGGCCGCCAGCACCACCAGGCACCTGCCAGGATGCCCAGGACATCATTGCCAACGCCAGGCAGAGCAGCTGCTGCCAGCCTCTCCGGTCTTAAGGCATAAACCCCGCACCGATGCGGCGATCAACCTCACCGCGCTCCCAACAGACTTCTGAAAAGGAAGGGCTGTGCCTGAACAGCGCCAGCTTTGAGGTATCGACCAGCCCCAGGTGGCATCATCACCTAAACAGGCCATTACAAAACCCGTCCTCTATCTGTAACATAAAAGCCACCCATATAGCTTCCCCACAGGGTTTTCTGCGGTTTATTCCTGCCTGCTTTACATGGCAGCCTCACCTCGTGCTGCTGGCCACGTCTTCTTCCACAAAAACCTCCAAGGAGCTTTGACCTGGAGGAGACAAACATAAGCTAGCTTGGGGATCTCACTCCGAGGCTTCCCAACAGCAGCGATGCGTGCGTGGTAGAGCTCGGGCCTCTGTGCAGGCTTTCCTCCCAGGGAACACGCCGATTGCTCATCTCGGCTTTCCACACCAGCACCGCCACCTCCCTCGAGTGTCACTGACAAACTGGTGTAGGCTGGGAAGGCAGAGCCGAGGCAGCAGCTCCTCTGCCTGCAGCCTGCTCCAGCTGCACAAACACGCTCCTGCCTGTGTCAGAGACAGCGCTTCCCAGTCAGCCGACTTCAGCTCCTGCCTCCCTACACGGTTTTATGCAGAGACTCGGTGGATTTGGGCTGATTTCATTCCCCCCATAACACCACTTAGCTGAAAGTGTTATAACAAATGCCTAGATACCGTGTGACTCAAAGCTGACAAAACTAAATACCAAAGGCCTCGGTGCTTTATTAGAAGCCAGTCTGACTTCAGAAGCAACGATTTTAGAAAGTCCAAATAGCAGAACCTTCGCAGGAGCAGCGGGAACAGAGGATATGAGGAGTTCAGCGCTACCAGGAATAGCCTGGATTTCTGAACCTTGTTTCCTCCGATGACTGTGCTGTTTGGTTCCCAGTCCATCCACGCTTCTGCCTTCACCCGAAAAGCATGTAAGCTCCCCTGCCAACTTCAGCCAGGTGTCAGGGGTGGAGGCATTCAGCTCCTACAGCTTTTTTGGAGAGTTGGCAGAAGACGCTGAAGTTAAAGCCCCTCCCCAGGGAACGCCACAGCCTCTTCTGATCGGCCAAACCGCGCACACGGCTGGAACCAGCCAGACCGCATTTTCCCTTTTACTCTTGTTTTTTTTGCCCATCCGCGAGCTATGTAACCCATCCTCCAACGCCTGTGCCTACGCCCCCACACACGCTTCCTGCGCCTGCTGCAGCAAAACACGGCCCGAGACTTGGTCCGACAGCAGACGAGGGCCTGAAGATTGCACCCCAAACGGGTGGAAGCCACGAGGTCTATCCACAGGGAGACCAAGAGGAGCCAGAGACAGCGTTAATACGGACGAGCAGCTCCACAGCTGCTTACTCCCCACCCCAAAGCCGAGAAGCCGATTTAGCCAAATGAACGCACTCAACAACTGAAAGAAACTTACAGCTCACTCTGCTGGAGGCAGAGGATGATTCCCGCGCCGCTGCCTTCTTTGAAATGGCCCTGCTGATAGACCTCCGGATCATGCTCTCTCTTTTGCTGGCCAGCGAGTATTTTTCTGCCAAGGAGGCCCTACGGCTCTTGTGGGGGCCACCGACAAAGCTTCGGCGTCCAGAGCAACGGTGCGTTTTGGATCTCACTGTAGTCGTTTTGCTGTCGGAGTCCTGGAAAAGGACCTTTTCAAGGCCTGGAGGAGACGGGTCTCCTTGGAGCACGGCAGGATCTCCGTTTCTAGCAGCCTTGGGAGTGGAGGTACTTGCTTTCCTTTGGGGGGCCTCCTCCCCTTCCCTCGCTGTCTGGCCACCAGGGATCGCAGCGACAGAAGACATGTCGTGCAGCTCGGTGGCCGCATCTCCCTTGGGCCCCTGCTCCCCCGGAACAGCCTCACGGGCTGCATCCCGGCTATCGGCACGCTGAGGGCCGCCCTGACAGTCCACCTTCGCCGTGGGACCTTCTGCCGGCCGTTTCCCGGTCAGTGCCGGGAGCTCGGTTTTAACACTGGCCTCAGACCGCGCCGCACAGCCGGGCACGGACACCTCTTCGCCCTGACGGCCGGGGTTCGGGGGTTGCTCTTTGCTGTGGCGCCTGTGGGAACTTGCCTTGGAAGACACCGGCTTGATGCTGCTTCTCCTTCTGGACAACCTTAAATAAAAACAATTTTACATGAAGCGATGAAGAAGTCCCAAGTGATTTTTAGAGAAAAAAAGCAGACAAGTTTTGAAGTGACCCTGCAGGCTTCTCCCCTCCACCATTCCCCCTCACAACCCATCTCTTATCACTGGTGAGGTGCAGGAGCTGAACCTCGAGAGCTCGCAGATGCGCCCTGGCACATTCAGCTGGAACAACGTAGGAATTGCTGCTTACTGCTCTCTGCGAGATGGGCTTTTGCTGGCCGTTACCACTATGCCGTGGGCAGGAACGCAGGGCACACACCCTCGCTGCAGCCGTCCCTGCCATCGGCCCGCGTGACTCCCAAGCAAAGGTTGTGTCGTAGGGACGCAAACGGCAGCAGCCGAGGCACAGGACGCTCGTTGCAGGCAGTGACCCACAGCCCAGGCGCGGCTGGCGCCGGGGGACAGCGAAGTCCTGCTGGTACAACCAGCTCCACTCTGCCTTGAGCAAAGTACGGACAGCCACACAGGGCGGGATTCCGGATCAGAGATATCGCAGCCTCCCACGATCAGCCCCGTGTGGAAGTCTCCCCTGTAGTGATCTGCAAGATCCCGGCTAGAAAGAGCAGGCTCTGCCGCTCTCGGCAGGCTGCTCGGTGTAACGCGCACCCCGAGTGCGGGGAGGCAGGGACCCAAGCGCCGAGAAAACATCCAAGGTTCTAACGGCAGCGTTTGTGAACAGGCTGGGAAACAGCCCTGCCGCCACGCACGGGGAACCCGACAGGGTAATCCTGAGGGAGGCAACAAAAAATACCTGTAGAGTTAGGCTCACAAAGTCTTTGAATTACTGTTATTTAAGAGAAAAATTACCAGGTACAGTAACCGTCTCTAGTTCTGTTGCTCCAGTTAAACCTGACCAACTACAGAGAGCCTTGGGGAACCTGCGCAGTGAACTCCTCTGCTGCATTAGGTAACTTGCCACGAGAGGACAGAGCCACAGACTTGACCAGCGAGTCAAGGAGATCACGTGGACAAATCCAAAGCCAAAGGACAGCTTTGGTTGTCCGGAGAAAGGCAGCTTCCGATGCCAAAGCGTCCCAGAGGCAGCCAGGTAAAGGGTGGAGACTGGAGACAAAGAGGAAACGGAGAGCCAACGTGGAAGTGTGCAACAGCTACAAAAGGCAGTGAAAGAAACCCGCGGCAGCCTACGAACGAGGTTTTACAGCCCCTGGTGCAAGACCACCAGCAAGCAGCGACTCGTCCTACTGCCAGTACTCAGCTTGACACCTCTGCCCGCCTTCCAGCCTCGCTCTCTTCATTCCGCATTCTGACCTCGAGCAAGAAGAGGGACTTCTTGCTAGAACTAGCAAAAAAGACTACTAATTGGGAAACGCGTAACGAGCAATACACTGAGAAACGGGTTTTAAAATGCGTACTGAGAAAAACAGAGCAAGGAAGACAACAACGGCCTGACCCTGCAGGATGGAGCACAACGTGCCGAGCTGCGGCATCGCCTTCTGTTGAGGAACGCCCGCCCGGGCATCGTGTCGCATCAGCAGATCTGTCTCAAAACTAAGTTTAAATGAGGAAAAATACATGCAAGACTTTTCTTCAGGGGAGCAATCCAGCTGCTACCTGAAAGCTAACAGTGTATGTCTTAGGAGCTCTCCCCATTTAGATCTGCAATATTTTCTGCTCCTGCCCTCCTTCACCACACACACGCATGAACTTCCCACGCTTCCTTACTATTCCTGCTCTTCTCTCCATCCTCCATGTCTAGTTTCTGACAGTCTTTTAGTTCTAACTCTTCCTGTCCAACTTCTGTGGGTTTTTCACCATGGTTATCAAAGTGCCTTAGCGCATGAAGAGGTTACTACTGCACGCGCAGTGACGAGGGCGGGTCACCCTACAGCGACGGCCAGCGTGCCTACCCCCAGCTCACAGCACGCGCTTCTCCGGAGCAAAGGCTCCCGTGCCGCTGACCACAGACGAGAGCAGACACGCAGCCGGCTACCATAACGCAGCGGCACTGCGTAAGTTAATTAGCACCGCAGCCATCCATTAAATCATGCCCTGCACCATCCTGCCTTGGCATCTGTTTGCAGGCGACTGTTGTCTACTTAGGACTAGTTTTAAACACCTCAAGAACGGTTAGTTTTAAGCAAATCACTTGGAATTTCCACTTCAGTTTCACCGCTAATCCCTTGGAGCCTTTCTGCCTGCCAGTTTAAACGACGACCCTGAATACGCCGCTTCTGCACGTCACTGGTAGCAAGTTTCGTGCTCAAGTTCTCTCAAGCCCCGGCACAAAGGCTTAGAGAGTGAACACTAATGGCAACCTCAGCCAAAAATCATGCTGAAACAAAAATCAAATCAAACAAAAACCAAATCCAAGGAGACAGGAAAATAGAATATTTGTTATTCTTTGTTCCTAACCAGAAAAAAGAAAAAAACAAAAGTGAAGGAAACCAGCCAACTCTACCTCACACTTTCACAAGAACTGACACATTGATTGATCTTGATGTGCCCTTTTAAACGTATTTGCTAACTCAGGGAATAAAGCGGCTCTTTTCCCCATATCCCTATTCTTGTGCACGTGGAAGCAGTTACTATTTTGTTGCACTCTTAAACACCATGCGGCAGAGCCAGAACAAACCAACTCACCTACCTCCTCCTGTTTGGCTCCTTATTTTCATCTTTCAGGCAGGAGGACTGCCTTTTCTTGGGACGTCTCCTCTGGGACGGCGTTTTGGGCATTAATTCAGGTTCAGCCCCAAAGTTGCTGTTGAGCAGACAAACACAGAAGACAGGAATTGCTTCCCCCTGCTGCCTAAGACAATACTATCCGCGACCTATCCACAAAATAGGGGTCACTCCTTGAGAAGGAGGAGCGCTGGGTGAGAAAGGAGCGAGTGGAACGCGCCAGCCACCCGGCGCCGAGGCCCAAACCGCGCTGCTGACCCCACACCTACGCCACAGCACAGTCGCTCGGCTGGGAGACCCGACGCCCGCCAGGCCTCGCGCCAGCGGCCTCGGCTCGCGGGGGCTGGAGGCGCTTTGAGAGCAGCCAGCTCCCCGGGGACGGAGCCCCTACCTATCCAGCATCCTCAGGCCCTGCTCCTCCACCTCCCGCAGCCAGGCCAAGTGCTTGTGCTCGGCGTCGTGGAGGAACCGGGACAGCCTCTGCCCGCACACCTCCAGCAGCCGCGTGGGACCGCCGGCCTCCGCCATGGCCCTGCCTGAAACACACAGGGAGAGGCCAAGGCTCGCTGGCGCCCGGGGACGCCCCGCCGGCGGCGGGAGGGGCGGCACCAGGCCCGGTCCCTGCCTCGGAGCGGGGCGCGAGGGCAGGCGGGGGCTCAACGCCGCACCCCGGGCAGGCGCAAGCCCGGCGCTTAGGCCCCGAAGGGCCCCCAGGCCCCGAAGGACGCCGCGGCAGAGCCGGCCCGTGGGGCCCAGACCCGCCGCCCCACCGGCCGCCGCTGGGGCCGAGCACCCGCCGCGCCTCCTCACACCCTCACGGACACACCTTCCCCCTCCCGCCCCGAGATCATCCCGGCCTCCGCCAATCATAGCGCGTGCCCCCGAGGCGGGGCCTCTTATTGGCCACTACCGACGTCCATCACTCCCCCGCCGTTAAAGCCCTACAGCCTATTTGCTTGCCCCTTCAAGTCCCGCCTTCCAAGCCGAGTCCTCCGCGGCCACAGAGACGGGCGAGCAGAGGGGAGCCGATTTTGAGCGCTCCCGTGTCGTCTCTCAGCCAATGGGGAAGGCGGGCTGGGAGGTGGCGCGGCGGTGATAGGCTGGCGCGGCCGTGACGTCGGCGGGGCGGAAGGCGGGCGCTAGGTTTGAATTCCAGGCGGGCGGCGGGGCCGGGCCGGGGGCGCGCGCGCGGGCGGTTGGTTGGGGCCGGGGCGGCTGAGGCGATGATGGCGGCGGCGGGCCCGGCGCAGCTGCCGGCGCTATGCAAGCGGCGGCTGGCGGAGTTCCTGCGGCAGGTGGACGACACCGACCTGGTGTGGCTGAAGGAGATCCGCGAGGAGGCGGCCAGGATGTTCAGCAGGTACCGACCCCCCGCTCCCCTCCCCGCGGCGGGCCGTTACCGGCCGCTCCCCGCGCTGACCCCCCGCCTCTCCCCTTCCCCTCGCAGCCACTACAGCGACGAGCCGGAGCTGATGCCCAAGACGCCGTCGCAGAAGAACCGGCAGCGGAGGAAGCGCCTGTCCGCCCTGCAGGAGGAGGGCCAGGCGCCGGGCAGGAAGAGGTAGGCCCGCCGCGGCCCTCCCGTGAGGAGGCCGGGAGCCGGGGGAGCGGGGACCCGGGCAGCGCCGCTCGGGAGGGCAGGGGCCGGCTGAAGGTGAAGCGTGGAGGTTTCCCGCGGGGCCCGGCGAGGGGAGGGAGCCCGGGGAAGGCTGGAAGAACCCGCCGCGAAAGGCCGCGGGGAGCGAATCTCCTCCCGCAGCGGCTCCCGGGGCGTTCCCGCCATCATCCTCGCGTTAAAGGCCCGCCTGGGCGTTGTGCCCCGGAGCTCTCGGCCCGGGCCGCAGCACGTTACGACTCCGCGGTTCTTAGGAAAAGCACTGCTGTTTGTCCCTCGCTTCCATTGTATATCTCCGCGTTTCTTCTTCCTCTCATTCTCTCTTCCGTTCTAAAGCGGTTACGTACGTCAGTTACTTTCTGCGTTAGCCGCTTTGTGCAGCTCTGGGCACGCTGAGCTCTTAGAGGGGCTCGTCCCTGATGTTTTAGCTCTGTTTCTCTGCGCGTTCTCATCTGTGCACAGAAGGGCTTCGCTCTATTCCTGAGCCCAGTTCCAGTCTAACGCGCTGTTTCTATTGTTAGATTGTCCAGAAGGAGGAGTAGCAGCCTCAAACTGGTACCCTCCACACGATATTCTCAGCGACTCCGAAATAAAGAAAACCTGGAACTAATCAGGACTGAGGTCAACCAAGTCTCTCCACCTCAACGTGTGACAAGATCCCAGGCTGCAACATTTGCTAAGAGCTCGGAGGTCCTTCCGGAGACCCCTCCCGTCCAGCAAGTAGAAGGGAAGGTTCCCTTAGTCGAAGTCAATGTCAGTGATCGCGTTAGCGCTGAGCTGCACCTCCAGAAGAGTGCACCTAAACCAGCAGAGCAGCTCTCCGTGACCATCGTCTTGAGCTCCGACGATGGCTCTCCCAAGGAAAGCAGCATTGCCAAATCGCCGCCTGTGCCTGCGGCCTCTGAGCTGCTGGTCCCTTGTACCCCCGAGGCAAACGACGCAGGAGAAAGCGAGGCTGCGGCTGAGCCGAAGACAGCAAAGGCAGCTAATACCACGGTCATTTTAAGCGAAGAGTCTAGGCTGGAGGAGGTAGATGACCCTGCTGAGGTACAAGAGGGGTCTGATAAGAAGCCTTCCCAGTGCGTAAGGGATAGCCCAGGGACTCCGACGGGCTCTCGGCTGAGCCGTCGCTCGGTGCGCAGGAGTCTGCTGGGTAAAACTTCCATGACTCGCAGAACCTCCTTGGCAGAGAAATACTCGCTAGCCAGCAAGAGGGAAAGTATGATCCGGAAATCTATCACCAGGACAATGGTCAAGAGGAGGGCGGCTCGAAAGTCGTCTGTGTCCTCCAGCCGCATGCTTGGTAAGTTAGAGTGTCACCAGATGAGTTTGCTTTGCGCCTTTCCTGCTCTTTTTGTTGATCTACTGCTTTTTGCTGCTGAAGGAAAACAAGGTTGTGGGGTGAGTTCTTCAGTTTGGGTGCAGCAGGTGATCTTCCTAGGCTAGACGAGCTGCAATTAAGCACAGATGTTCTAACAGACTGCCCAGAGACCTGCATCCATAGGGAAACCCAACTAGCTCATCGTTCGTGGCCTACGAATTCAGCCTTCTAAATCAACTGGGAGAACAGCCTTAATGCCTTCCGAGTTTCCGTGGTGGGAAACGCCGGCTAGGGAGGAAGCTGGCGAACCGGCTTGTTGCTGGTAGCTGCTTAAGAGGGGTATGGGCTCTCCCAGAGACTTGCGTGTTCTCGGGAAATGAGGTAACTATCACGAAGTCACCGCTCTTTAAACGGAACCTGGCTGCCAGCTGTAGAGCCTCTCTTGAGAGGGGAGTTCTGAGGCTCAGCTTTGTAAATTTATTAAGTCTTCCAAACCTTTACAGCTTGCAATAGAGGCAGGTTTCAGCGAAGCACAAACTGATGAAATGTTCTTCCGCGCTACCGGAATGCAAGTGTTGGATTTAGTGCAGGAGAGCGCAGTGATGGATATAACATCTCTTTTTTTTCAAGCTGAGCAAAAGAAGTGACTCGTAAATGGTGGGCTAGTAAATGGCTCCTGAAATGCAGATGGTGGAAGAGCAGCTTTTCCCCACGATTTGGTGTTGAGGAGAGATCGGCTCTTTTGCACAGCATGCTGCTTTGTTTGAAGGGAGAACTGGCAGAGCTGAAATAACGTCACTGTCGTGTGTTCATCTGCAGCGTTCTCGCTAGGTGGGGTTTGAGCTGGCTAAAACTGACTTTTCTTGAAGAGTTATCCTCTTTTTGCTGCAGAAGGGCATACTTGGACAAGCACGTTAGTATTTCTTTCCGTAGCCAGTTAACTGTTCCAGTTGTGTGTTTTTCCAGAACCAGAGTGCTGCAGTGCCCTGTACAGGATTTCCCGTGCTGGTAACGGGGTACTGTGGAGTTCTGTCTGTTTAAGCGCAGTGTTGAGGGCTCCCTCAGTGAAAACAAAACCGTAGGGAAGTGCTCTCGTCTGTAACTTTGAAGAGGCACTGAAGTCGCTTTGTCTACCCAGTTTAAATGATCAGTCTGTGTTGTGCGGGTCTGGGTTACCTGGGAGGCTTAAGGAAGGCTTTATTTCTTCCCTCTGCACTACATGACGCGATTGTTCCTCTGCCTAGTTAAAATTTCCGGGTGTAAGGAGAGGAACTGAGATGTTTCGGGCAGCTCCAGTTGAGCTGGTTAATGCTCGAAAGCCCAAAGCACGTTAACCGGCTGCAGAGCGTGTCTGCCGCGTCTCTGACGCAGCGGGTCTCGCCCTGGATACGCGCGCAGCATGCGTGCTTGTGCTTCCTTCGATAGCGTCCGTGGTGGAAGTACGGGAGCGGACTGCACGCTCTGGCTGTGCAAAGCCTGCCCTTGCGTGCTCCGCTCAGGCTGAAGCTGCATCGCCGCCTTAATTATTAACAGCAGCTTGTGGCTGTGCTGGTATTTAAAAGCTGCCGGCGAGCCAGCTGGGACGCCTCGCAGGCAGCAGTGCTCAGGCGGCAAATAATGCTGGCTTTAACTACTGCTCGTATCCGGACTGCAGCGTGAATCTGAGCCCAAACCTAGCCACTCTTAATGTAAGCTCATCGAATAGCACTTCGAACTCATCTATAATTGAAAGCCTCTGTTTTCTTCCATT
This sequence comes from Phoenicopterus ruber ruber, assembly GCA_009819775.1. Lineage (NCBI taxonomy): Eukaryota > Metazoa > Chordata > Aves > Phoenicopteriformes > Phoenicopteridae > Phoenicopterus > Phoenicopterus ruber. The sequence continues at coordinate 72,700,506 of CM020219.1, read as the reverse complement.
AAAATTGCAGGCAGCATTTGCTCTGGTGCTGCTCGGGTCTCTTCAGCCGCCCTTACTTGTGGCAGCGTGTGCTTGACTGCAGGCAGTAACCCGGGAGGCAGCGCGAGTGCCCCTGCGGCAGTCTTGAGCGAGCTTCACTCCTGTGAATGGTCTTGGCCCGCGCCTGTACGTTACAGCTCTGCCTTTTTTTCTTTTCGTGCAGTCTCCAGCTCTGGAGAGGTGCCAGAGGCTGAAGAAACAGTTATCAAAACTGGGTGAGACTACTTTAAGATATCTCTTTACCCTTAATATCCTGCTTGGAGGACGTTTTTACAGCGGCATTCTCGGCATAAAATGCACCGCTTGCAGATAACAAGCGGCTTCCCGGTTTCCTTGATGTTATTAAACACAACTGCCTTTTTTCTTTATTTTTTTCCTAGGCCTTCTCCTGGACCTTGTACCCCCTCCAAGCTGGTAAGATGTGAGCAGAGGTTAAAAGCATTTCTGTGTGTGGACTTGTGCGCAAAACGCGTTGAATACGTCTCTCGTTTGTTACTGGGGAAGGGGGGAGCTCTGGCCGCAGGTCGCCGGTCAGGTCAGCCTGCTGCGTAGCACTTGAACAAAGTCGGCATCGAGCGCTCGGCTCGACGCGTGCCTGAGCCTACCCATCGCCTCCCCGGTTCCGACACGCAGAGTACGGAAAGTCTGAGACTGTCAGGTCTGTTTTAATCACAATGTTCCAAAATCGGCAACACAAAAAGCAGTAGAGTTGTCTTTGGAAAACAAGCATGTGTGACCCAAGGCTTCCTTTGGATGCCAGGAGAGGCGTTCTGTCGGTACGGTGTTACAGTCTGAGGCTTGTGCAGCCAAGGCTGGCGTGGGCTAGAAAATGGCATCGTCTGTGTCGTTGTGCATCCATCTATTTAACTGTAAGTGATGGGCTGATGCGCACCAGTGCTGGGTGCCGACCTCGGTGTCGCTGGCGCTCCGAGTCCAGTCCTGCTTTCTGGCTCTCGCTTCTTAGCCTCTTGCTAGAGATCAGTTGTATGAAAATTCAGTCCTGGCTCTGTACAGATAAATAACCTTCTTATAATTCAGGGAAGTTTTTTTCAGTTGGACAGAGTTTGTACACTATTTTTATTATTTCTGTATTTTTAAAGCTTCTTTTGACCTTTTCGTTAGTCCTGCAGATTATTCAAAGCTTGTCAGTTTGTCTTAAGACAACCGCAGAAATCTGTAAATATCACTCGGGTCAAAACATACCCCTCCGCAATTCTGACTGCCCTCCTGAGGGAGAGATCCCAGGATTATGTCGGCGTTTGGTCCAGAATAATTTTCAGTAAGCAGAGACTGAGTTAATGGAGTGGAGCTCCGTGGCCTTAAGCGCTTCTGTAAGCGAGGACAGGCTTATACGCGCTTTTATGGCCGTGCTTGTCAGCAGATGTGCAAAAGTTCAAATAAACTCAGTTTTTCTAGTGCCTCTGGGTTTTTAGCTTGCCCGAGTTACAATTGTAGAAAAGCTGAAAGGGAAAATGGGGAGAAGAGAAAAAGGAACAGCCTGCTTTGCAGATCTGTGACTAGAGGACTCGTATCTTTTGTTTCTGTACCCCGATGAATTTATAAATAGTCTAGTCCGTGCAGTGTATTTAATCTATCCTTGGTATCTTTTGTGTCTGTACCGCTGCTGTTGGGAGCAGGGCGCTGTGGCCTGTCCCACTCTGAGCCGATGTCGCCAGGTGACCTTACCCTGTCTATCCCTCACTCAATCGGCAGTTTTCTCGGCAGACCAAGCGTGGTTTGCTCTGCCAGGGACTTCCTCTGGGAGCCGCGAGCGGCGCGAACATGCGGCGACTCGGCAGCCTTCTCCAACAGTGAATATCTTTGTCTCCAGGAACATGTAGAGACAGTACCTGTATGCATGCTGTCACGTAAAGGTCAGATTCTTCTTGGGCCTGATCTCGAATTACTTGCGTCTAGGCCCTTCTGTTGGGCTACAAGATGCTTCCCGTGCCTAGCCGTAGGGCAAGACCCTGCAGGAGCATCCGGGGAGCACAGCGTTTCCATACTTCTCTCTTTCCCCTTCCCAGCCCCTCTGTGTCTGCCAGCCTACGCGCTGGCCAGCACGGGTTTGGGGAGCGGAGTTAATGCTTGTGTTGCTCGCAGAGTGCGGATTTCAAAAGCCATTGCCTGCTCTCTCACAGGCGTATGCAACCATTATCGTGTAATTTTGTAATGGTGTAAGTGCAAAGGCAGCAAACAGCAATGCGTATCACATTCATAACAGAAACGTACATCAGGAGCTGTTTGTCTTTGCCGTCTCCCTCTTGGTCCATTCATCACTGCGAAGTAAAATGAGTGCTGCCTGACTCTTTGCCAGAAGTCCAGCAAGCAAAAACAGATTTCCAACTTGAAATGCTTTTGTCCTGAATAGTTTATGAGTGAGTTCAGTTTAAGCAGTCAATCCCTCACTGCAGATACTTGGGTTCTGTTAACGTCTGTGCTTCTAGTGATGACACGACCTCCAGGAATTTACCAAGACGATGTCCTGAGGTGTCTTTCACAGCTGGAGGTTAGGACTGCACTCTGGGCACTAGTGCCAATACTTCGTACTATGGACGCGGTTTTGCGTTCTCTGGTAATATTGCAGACAGTGTCCTTGTCAGAACGACATCACGACTTGAAACAGTAATTGGCTGTTTCTGTGTGAGAATTGTGCTGAAACCCATTTGCTCTTCCTACAGAATCCCCAAAGTCCGCGAATGTCACTTCGCTCTCGAACCATCAACAGAAACGAACAGCCGCAGGAGACGAGCAACAACGGTAGCTTTCGGAGGGGTTTTGTGGTGGAATTTTAAAAAGTTATCGCTTTGTTGGGAGGCTGACTGGGAAGTCTGAAAGATTGGCTAGTTAATTTGAGAGCCCAGTTTGAAAGACTCATCTAATCTTCGGCAAGCGAGGATTTGTTTCAAGAGATCAGCAGTTAGGAAATCCTGTGCTGGAGTTATTTTCCACCCTGGGAAGCGTGTGGAAGTAGCTGTAATGAAGGTGGAGGGATGGATGTTCCCCAGGTTACGGGAGGCCCAGTTGAACCCTGCTTCTGAAGGAAGCGGTTGCCCTGTACCCGTGCAGAACACGGTGGGGTTGCGTTAGTGCAAGCTGCGTACCACAGGCTGCTTTAGGCGGCTTTGCTTCATGTTGTTTTCCTCGGTTTGAACGGCGCTGTGCGGTTGCTCGCTGAAAGCTGGAAAGGCCCTGCTGTGCATAATTCATGGCAGCTTTTTGTGCTATTTAGTGAGCTGCTAAATCTGTTGTCTGCTTTCAAAGCTGTGTTGGAAGGGATTTTTTTTTTTCCTGCTAGAACTAACTGTATAACCATGTTTTCTTTCAGAAAGCAACTTAAATAGGAATGGGGAGACCCAGGAACCACCCCAGAGCGCCAGGTATGGTCGCAGCATCGTTCCGGTCGGAAGGTGCCTCTGGAGATCTGTAGTCCAGTTCAAAGCAGATTCAGCACTGAAACGTTGCTACACGGCTTCAGTGTTTTGTGACTATGGAACTTCTGACAGAGGTTTTCTCTGCCTCTCTGAAAAGAGGATTTTATTTGTATCTTCTGTCACATTAGGAGTTTTTAACTGGATAACTACTTGTGCGTACGCAATGAAATACCTGCTAAGCTAGGATAGTTTTATGACCATTTTTAAACCTGACTCTGAGACAATCGGGAGGGTTTGCCATGTAGGATGGACTATATTTTTCTCACAGGAGAAAGCCAAGTTACAAGAGAGCTGTGGATGAATGCTATGACAATCAGCAAGCAGAAAATGGAGGGCTTTCTCCTCCGCGAAGAAAGACCCCGTCCCCTACCTTTCCAGCCAGCAAAGTAAGATCGTTGTAACCCTGACGGGCTTCACCAAGACCTCTTTCTCGCTCACGCTCCTGAGGATCGTGTTTGGCATTCTCCTCCTAGGTCGTACGTCCTTTCAAAACGTTTTTGCACACTGTGCAGAAGAACCAGCTCCTCATGACGCCGAGCTCTGTGGGGAGAAATGGAGTAATAAAATCTTTCATCAGGTACAACACTCCTCTCCAATCTGATCCCAAGGTAAGATGAGACTGTTGTAAGCCAATACGTGATGGTCTGATGAGTGTCTAAGTTAAAGCACAGAGGTGGAAGAAACTTTTCAACCCGTATTAAACTAAGAAGTAACTTTAAGCTGTCTGTTTACACTTACATAAACTAAATAAAATTGTGGTTAGTCAGCTTCTGAAGGAGTTCTAATTTGGACTCTAAGCTTCGTTACCGTAGCGTTCCCCTGTGGTATTAGCAAGTAACAGCTGGGAAGGAAAACTGGGAAGCAAAACTCCAGGGGATTTTGAATAATGCAGTTGAGGTGCATATATAACTGAAGTCTGCACATCCAAAGTCTCCTTTCTAGGACTTTTCTAGTGAGGGAGATCTGAGCAAAGGCCTCTTCAATCCAAGCTTCTGGTGTTCTGAGGTTTTTCAGACCTTTGAAGCAGGAAGAACCATGAGCCTGTCCTGAAGAGGAGACTGCTGGGTCAGGGAGACAAGTATGCCGGTGTCCAAATCTGACAGGCACCAGTGTCGGTGCAGCGTAATTGCTGCAGCCAGCAAGGGACACGGCACACTCTGCTGTTGGCAGGCAGATGCCTCTACCTGTGCGATACCGCAGCGAAGCGTGCAGCATGGCAGGGGAAGCACCCGTACCCCAAACAGGGTAGTTTTTGGGGCGGATGGGATTTGAGAAGATCTGGCTCTAGATTTCCAAAGGGAGTTTGTTTTCCCGGTGTTCTGCTTACACAGGGCAGTTTGGTCATAAATAATGATCATTTAATTACACGGGCTGGACTTGCAGTAGGAATGCTACTGCATCACTGCATCACCCCTCGCTCCAGCCTGACCCGCGTTCAGGTTTGGTGTTTAGCTCAGAGGAGGAGTCGGTGCTCGAGGAAAAGCAGGTTTCCACCAGCGTGCTGCAGCTCCTGCTCCAGGACAGCGCGCTGACCGGGTTGGGCGAGTTCAGGGCTGTAGCTTCAGGGGTGCCCCGGGGACACATGCAAAGCTAGCGTGCCGAGCATGGGCTGCCCAGACGTGCGATACCCGACAACTTGCCTGCAAAATAAGGGAGGTCTAGGGCTTGTTTTCACTTGCAGGAGAGGTGGGGAGGGAGAGGAGGGCGTACTGCGGAAACTGCTTTTCCTGCATCTCTATCTGGTAAACTAATATCAGAAGTCCTTTGTATTGCTTAAAGCTGTCGCGGTTGTGCTGCTTAGAGAGTCTTGCTGTAGGCCAGCAGATAAGAGAAGCCTGTGAGCCTGTGGTTAGGAAGTGGCGAAGGATTCGAGCTTCAGCCTCACGGGTGTTCCTGCTGACAGTGTCTGTAATGGCAAAGGAGCTGACGGGATGAGAAAAGGGTCTTCTGACTAGTGCATCCTTTGTTGCTGTCGGCTCATTGAATGTTATGTTTAAGGTTTTGTTTCAGTGCAGGCAACTGCCCCTTGGGACTTTTTCTGCGTAGGGACTAAACATAACTAAATAGCACCAGAGCAATAAGATATAATCATTAGTTTTAAATTAGCCGTTTTGGCTACTAATAACACCAGTCGTTTACAGCATGGAGACCACCATAAGGTAATCACTTGAATATTTCACTGTCTTTATCAATGGGTTGATAAAGACCAGGCCTGTCAGTTAGGATCTGCAGTGTCAAATCTGGCATTAAATTTGCTTATCTTAATCTGTTTGCTGTGGCTGTAGTGATGGCTGGATCTCGCTCTTCTAACTGACAGTATACTTGGGCTGAGGGAGCTGGGCTCTTTGGAAAAACAGGAGAAATGCCCCGCATTTCTGTCCAGATGACATATGGGGCTGGCTGTGTGCTTGCAACAAGCTGCAAGCGCCCTGTCTAAATGGTGGTGGTTTACCACAAGATAAAGCTTTGTGGGAAGCAAAGATGCCAGTGGGAGCTCTGAGACTGAAGTAAGCAAAGGTGTTTCCTAGAGCACCATCTGTCCCCTACGCTCGCTGCAGGAAGCTAGTGTCATTGCCAAGCATTAGCACTGCTTGTTTGGTTCTTTTTACCAACATAAATCACAGTGCTGTCTGTCTGCAATCTCCACAGAAGCTGCCTGGACTTCAGGAGCTGATTGTTCTGTTTCAACTTCCCAGCTTCTTCTCTTGCTCTCCAAGATTAACACCACTGCCTTGTTTTCCATCATATCTGTTCCCAAACATCCGTGACCACATCACAGGCTACCTGAGCTCTGTCGCAGGCTTGTTACCACCCCTTGGTTCTGGCTGCGGTTCCTTAACCTGAGCGAGCTGAGGTAGACAGAAGCCCTGGCGGGTTGGTATAATCACATTTCAATCCACCTCAGGAAAAGGAGAGACAGAAGCTAGAGACTCTGAGGAAAAAGCAAGAAGCCGAGCAGCTGAGAAAACAAAAACTGGAGGAAGAAAAGAAACGGCGACTGGAAGAGGCAAAGCTGTGAGTATATGCTTTCTGCCTTGTCTGGAATGCTCTCTCTGCGCCTGTACGTCCCTATATCCAGGTCTTTTATCTTGCAGAGTCCATACCTGCAGCAAAAATTCTTGTTGGCTTGGTCTCATGCCATAACAGTATTTGTTCTCATAGTATCTATCTAGAACGCTAATAAAAAGTTAACTATCCTAGCTGACTGCTGCTTCAGCTTTTCGTCTTAAGTTCTCTGTCTCAGATGGAGCTTAAAAATATTGCTAACGTTTAAATGAATGGCGTATTTGGTTCATTGAATTTCGTGCTGCCCAAGAGCTGTGTCTGTTGGCCTTGTATTTGAGTTGTAAGGAGCTCCTCTAGCTGGACTACGATGATGAAGTTGCCCTGTGTCCTATAGGAAGCGTGAGGAGCGCCTGCGCAAAGTGTTGCAAGCTCGGGAACGGGCAGAGCAAATAGAGGAAGAGAGGAAGAGGCGCATTGAGCAGAAGATAGCTCTGTTTGATGAGAAGACTGAGAAGGTAAGGCCCAATATACCTATAGAGTTTATTTGGGAGAATAAATAATCTGTTGAGGTAGATGATGGCACACAAGTGTGCCTTCCAGAAAGAGAGGAACTGAGGCTGCTTGAAATCTAGAGAATGAACTGGAGGGAACAGTTGAATAAAGAACTTTCCAGAAACTTGGTGGTTCTGAGTGACTGCCTTTCTCTTGCTTGCAGCAAATGGCAGATGAAGACCCTTATTTTCCAGAATTACGAATCTGAATGGGCTTTATTAAGGCTCTGGTAGTCAGATGGGAGAACCCCTGCAAGTAGATAAAGCCAGCCTAACGGCCCTGAGGCTTCATCTGCTTGCAGTTGTTCTCCCGTCTGACTAAGAGATGAAGAGGTGAAAATAAACATACTTCCTCCACACCCTTTCTTGTATCTGTGACTTTCAACCAATTTGCACATGACCATAGCAGTCATTTATCTGCTTTAATTATCTCCACCTGCTTTTCTTATTTCATGGTTCTGAGAATATATTCTGATGGCTTTTGTGGTATTGGATGTATGAATACCAGAATAGGATCAGCTCTTCCTGTGGAGATGTAAAAGAAGGTCATTTCCCTAAATACTACCTTTTTAAAATAAAGCACAGGTCCCGTTGGCTCCTGGTGGCCAAAAAAGGAGGCTTTTGCCCTACGCGAGGGCGGGAGCTCTGCATCTTTGAGACTTACTGCTGTGATATTCACATGCGCAGAGAACTGTCCCATCTGAGACTTGGGCATTCAGCCAGTTACGCGTGTCTTAGGTGCGGGAAGAAAGATTGGCAGAAGAGAAGATCAAAAAGAAAGCAGCTGCCAAGAAAATGGAAGAAGCAGAGGCCCGGCGCAGGCATGATGAAGAGGCCAGAAAACAAAAAGCGCTGCAGCAGGTCTGTGCTGGAGCCCATCCTATCATCCTGCACGCGATTAGAACGGCCGCCATCTGCCACAGTCTTTGTAAGCAGGGAATCCAGCGAGAGCGCTAACACGAACCAACCGAGTGAAAATTAGTGTAGTGGAGAGGCTTTGTCTCGAAAGCTCTCCACAGTGTTGGGCTTCCTCTTGCAATGTACTGTAAGCCGTCAGCGGTGGTTGTGATCCACGCTCCTTCCGCAGTTCTGGACAGATTCTTCCTAAAGACCTTAGCTTGTGGGTCGGCCAGTATTAAAATCTCTCCGTTAAACCTGTGTCTCGGGGATCCAGAGCATGGTGGCCCTTTGGGGTACGTTGTGGGCAGGGAAAGGCCAGCAGTGAAATAGCTGGCGAGATGATGCGCCCGCCTTGAAAGCGCTGGGACTTCAGCCCCGAGTTGTTTCCCTGCTGTGTAGTGATAGGTGCTAGAGAGCTGGGTCAGACAAGGTGTTCCTGCTCCTGTAGTCTGGAGCCTGTTTCCCGTACAATGTAAGGTGAGTAACTGCCTTGTTGGGCTTACCAGGAGGAGGAGGAACGTCGGCACAAAGAGCTAATGCAGAAGAGGAAGGAAGAGGAGCAGGAACGTGCCAGGAAGATTGCGGAGCAGAGACAGGCAGAACAGGAGAGACAGAAACAGCTGGCTGCAGAGAGAGAGCTGGAGAGGAAGAAGGAACAGGAGAGGATCCAGGCAGAAAAGTAAGACAGTATCCATTTACGTACGAAATTCTGTGCTGGGACTTTGACGAGAAGCAGGAACAGAGGGCACTAGTGAAAGGCCCAAGCAGTGCAGAGCTGCTTTGTGCTGTCAGCGCAACTCTGGACCGTCACGGGTACTGAGCTGCCACGAAGAATTCTGGGCTCGATGATGTAGAAGTACGGTGGGGAGTGCCCTGAAACGCTGTGAGAAAGAGGGGTTTGCAGCAGGCACTGGATGGGAGGGTACCCCTGCGTAGTTGTGAGAGTGACGGTCTGTTGCTTTGGTTCTCAGGCTACGTGAACAGCAGGAGAAGGCTGCTCGCCTGCAGAAGGAAGTGCTGGCTGCTAAAGAGCAGCTCCGAGAGGAGATGGAGAAGAAAGAAGTAAGTACTCTCTTTCTAGATGGGTCGAGACACGTGGATCTGACTTCAGTAGCCATTACTGTCAGGAGCAGCTGAGCTGTGAACCTGTTAAGAACCCCGATGAGTTGTTGCGCTTCTGAACTTGAGCAAGGTGCTCGTGCCCAGCGTCTGCTCTCTGTCCGTTTCGGAAGGTATGCTTGCTCTCTTTAGGTGGCAGCAGCGCGAGAAGAAAGGACACATAACGCACACGGTGAATTGAGTGAGGTTTTTGGCTTTTCCCCCTTTCCGTGCCCATGTGTATCCTTACCTCTTGTGGTATCAAACCGTAATTAATCCCAGACTTTTCAGAAGCACCGTCTCAATGTTACGTTTGTGCCACCTTCAGCAGAAACACACGTACAGACCGTAGGCTTTGTTGGGTTATTTTCTGCACCAGTCATTCCAGCATAGATTAACTAAACCGGTGGTTTTGTTTGTGGCGCTGAAGAGGGAACTTCTGCTGCCGTGGCAGGCCATGCTGTTTGAACAGAGCAACTGCAGCTGGACAGGCGCAGGCTTTCGCTTAGCTCGCAGCATGCGTTTTCACCAGAGCAGAGATCAAGCCCGCGGGTGGTGCTCAGGTAGCTTTTGGAGTGTCCCTTCTGAGGGATTTGCACACAATAATTGCAGGGAATTGGTAGCAAACTCTTTGCTATTTTGGCTGTTGCTTTTGGTTTGTATAAGATCTGGGAGAACTTACGCTTTCAAGATGATTTGTGAGAAAGAACAGAAGGATGGAAGAGTTGGTTGGAAACTGGCCAACGCTTGCCTCAAATCGCCGTCACTCCCCTTAGCAGAGCTGTGGGATTAGCACGCTGACAGCAGCTGTCCAGCTGCCTTCAGGGAGCCGAGTCCCTCGGTGGGGATCCCGGCGAGCCCCTCACCCTGTCACTTAGCTTCGTGACGCTGACAGGCAGCTGGTGGAAGACCTGTGTACGACTTGTCCCGCTGTTAAGAGCGGGTGGGATTTATTTCACTGGATTTTAGATGTCTGCTGTTTGAGTTAGCAGCCTCTTGGTTTCCTTTAGATCCAGTAGGAAAAGCTAGGCATTCATAGGGCACGATTCTTTTGACCTGTTTGGGATGGTTACTGTGCAACGGGATGACTTGGCCTCCAAAAATGCTGTTTATCAGTCTAAAGAGGCTAAGATCAGTAGCACAGACTTCCATCTGCAGATGGTCAGCTGATTTCTGATGTTTATATCCCGACGATGAAGTCAGTAACAAGTTTTTCAAAGCATGAGGTCACTGCATTACCAGGGGAAGGCAACTAATGCTCTTAAATGGGAAGGTCAATTTGTTTGTGCCGCTTTGGGGAAGGCTCGGACTGTTGCATTGCGTTTGTTCGCTGTCCGCACCGTGTTCAAAGAGCTCCTTAGCATCACAAGCAACACAGACTTGCCGTTAGATGCTTAGATGGGTTTGTTTTTTGCATATCAGAAAAATGGATCCCTGAATTAAGAGCATAGCTTAGTTCGTAAGATTAATTGGTTTGTGCTGTCGGCTTGCCAGCAGGAGGAGCAGAGGCTGGCAGAGATGAAGAGGCAGGAGCAAGAACAGAAGAAACGGCCAGAGGAGCAAAAGGCTAAAGATATAGCCCAAACACAGCACCTAGAAAACAAAGAGGTAATTCTGCTCTCTGGTGAAATTTCTTTAAGGGATGACATCGGAGAACCTCGATTCCAGCACGGACATGCTGTTACCGTGGGCAGTTTTACCCTCTGCTTTTTTTATTCCCTTTCAATAATGAAGGGATTCTGTAAACATTTTTCCTGGCTACCTGAGGCTGACTCCTGGTAGCCTTGAGTATTTAATTGACCTTTGGGGAGTGAAAAGGAGGGAAGTGGCAAGTATTTGCCAGGGTTTTCAGGATAAGGCAGCGGCTGTTAAAGATGCCTTGCCTTTGTAAGCTCTTTAAACACTGGATGAACTCACAGGCAGCGGCGCTGCTGAAATAGTGTTATTTAAGTTCAAAGTTGGGAACAGCCGCAGGATGGCAGCAGAGCCTGCGGAACAGTATTGCCTTCGTGCCTCTCTGCCGGCGGAACTCGAGAAGATCCTGGCGGCGAGGTGCCTGTCTTGAACGTTGAAGACAAATACACGGCTCTTTATCTCCTTCCAAAGCTACATATTTTAATCTTTAAGGGCAGACCCAGTGAAATATGAGTTAATGTTAATGGACACAAAGCCATGAAGGCAGCTTCTTATGGGGGAGAAAAACCGTTTCCAGCTCTCGTGAGATACTTGTCCCTCTAGTCGATGTTTCATGGCTGGTGACATTTGCGGATTTAAGTTTTTCTTCATCACTTGCATTTCCCTCCGTCCTGCTGTTCCCATCAGAATTGCAGTACGGTTTGTGCTGAGCTGGTATGTCCGTATTCTCTACAAGGTAATATTCAGCTTAATGTTGTTCAACAAGCCCAGGAGTCTGGCTGCAGAGTATTTACAGCACATTACTCAGCTCCAGCTTTGAGGATGTAACAGCTCCATTTCAGGCTTGCTTGAATTGAACGGAACTGCGGTATCTGTACGAGATGCATGCGTTGCTGGCCTGTTCGTGCCGTACATAGCCAATTCAGCCGCCTCATTAAACAGGAGAAGGCAATGCAAAGTTGTAACTGGGTCAGAACTTTAGAACGGGGGTCAAGTTCTTGGGTCAAAGCTTTAGAACTGCCAAACTTCAGGTTTTGCGATTATGCGCTGAAGCAAGAGGTGCAATAGTGAGGTATTCCAGTCGACAGGCGTCCCGCTGCAACGCGGAAGTGTGGCGGTGCTATTGCACCTAACGCCTGTGGAATGTGTTTGTCTTCTAGAACTCGCCCGTCTGCACTTCGTACCAGATGACTCCGCAGGCCCAGAAAGATCCAAAGCCCCCCACGATAAATCCAAACAACTACGGGCTGGATCTGAACAGCGATGACTCTACCGATGACGAAAGCCAGCCTCGCAAGCCCATCCCTGCCTGGGCCACTGGTACGTGCTAACGGGTTGACATCTGTTTTGAGGTCCCGCAGCAAACCCTACCGCAGCTTTGCCCCAACGGAGAGTAAGACCTGGTGTAAGATTTTGCCCAGTTCCTCCTACTTGCACGCTGTAGTTAAACGTACTCATCTCCAGCAGCGTGGCTGGAGTGCTGAGCTAAGGGCTCCTCTACCACTTGGGGATCTTCTTGCGACAATGTTGGGGAACAAATACTCTTTTAAACTGCCTTAACGCAGCTGCTCGTGTCGTTTTGCCAATGTGAAAGGAGTAATTATGAACTAGTGCTCTGGCCTTGAGCCTGCTTGATGTTGATTTGGCTTTAAAAAGCAAAATAATGCCAGATGTTGTGGACCAGGTTTCAGACCAGCTGTTGTGCTGGTTCCGAAATACTCAGTTCCATGATTTCATGTTCCACCTACCCCAGGGGAGCTGAGGGGTTGCGGGGAAACTAATGGTATCTGCAGGAAGAAAAGCTGAGAAACCTTGCCTCTTGCAAATTCATTCTAGTTCCTGGGCAGAATTCAGCACACGCAATATTCGCCCTCCAGGCGATCTGTGCTGAAGCTTTAGGCTTGAACAGGGTGCTTTAAAACATCAAGTACTGCAGGATTCCTCCCATTTGCGATCTCGGTGAGATTAGAGACGGGGAGAGCAGGGACACGTTGCATACAAACAGCCTGCGCTGCAACTTCAATTAAAAAAAAAATGAAAATTTAATCTTTTGTTTCTCCAGGGAATCAGCTTAGCCAAGCTGTAATCCGCCAGTACTACAACCCTCCCAACGTTGACGCGCTCTTCGGGGTGATCGCAAGCCCCAAGCTGGAGGACATCTTTTACAAAAGCAAACCGCGCTACTTCAAGCGCACGAGCTCTGCTGTGTGGAATTCCCCGCCGGTCCCCGGTGCCGCGGCGGTTCTGGGCCTGCCGTACAGCCTGAAGAAGTACTGAGGAGGGCAGAGGCTGTTTCCTGTGGCGCAGCCGGTAGGCGTCTCTGTCTCTCTAGGCGAGAAAAGAGTTACTGTTCAGCATCTGTAAATCTTTAGGTATTAGCATGGAATAAATGTCAGCTCTTACTGGGCCCTCTTGCCTTTTCTGTCTTCGGGGCTTACTTTCGCACTGTCAGGCAAAACGGCGAGCTTTTGGGAGATGCTCCCTCGGAAACCTGCATCTCCTTTTACCCTCAGCTTTAAGCTGGCAAAGATTTAGACCTTTAGGTTATGGGAGCGCATCACCGAAAGCTGTACGACGGCCCCTCTGCAGCCGAGCAGGCCGGGTAGTAGCTGCCAGCAGCGCGCTTTGTGCAACGCCAGGGCAGTGACGCGCGTAAGCTGGGTACCCACGCTGCTGCAGCTCGGGCCGAAATGCCCGGAGGGTTTGCCGGCCTTTCCGCAGTTGGGGCGGGATGCGACCCTCCCCGTAATCGCGTCTCCGGGAATGCCTGGAGTAGCGTAAGCAGCTTTGCTGTTCTAGGCTGCGTTAAGAGTCATTGTACAAAGGTTCCGATAGGATTCTGTTTCTCTGAGTTAAATTCCACGTCTGTGGCACAGATTGGAGGGAAAGAATGAGCTTAACCTTAATCCCTGTATCTTTCTCTTCTCCCCTTGCCTGTTTCATTTGTTCAGCATCAAAGCTGGTTTTATTTCTGGGCCTGTTTTGCGCTTCATGTTCAATAAGGCCATGTCAAATGGACTGTTATCCACACAATTTCCTCCTAACAGCAAGACATCAGCGCAGTGTTTCGGTTCCAAGAGCACTTGGGGGTTTAGTCATTCTTTCCACGCCTAACTTGCAAACGGCACAGACGCTCGTGTTTTCCCTGTAACCAGCTCCGTAGAGAGAGGAGAGGCAGAGGAGAACTCAGTAGAACAGTACTTACTGGAAGGTTTTAAGGGAAACAGTTACGTTAGTTTCTGTAGGTTGTTGTGGAAGTCCGCCTTCTGCAAAGTAGGCAACCGTATGGTTCTTACCTCAGGTCCAGCTTTTTCTTGCGGCTTGATTTGTTTTAAAGACGGGTGAGTGTTCGTGGCTGCGGTTTCAGTAAGCGAAAGACTGAAAAACGCTGTTTCTGTGTACATACAACTCGGTCCTTTAAAAAACGCGCTGTACGGAGATTGTACGATGTGTAAGGAGACTTGTACCTTTCCTTGTGCGTAGAGCTAATGAAGTGTTTGCAAGCAAATGTCTTTAAAATGATGTGGGGTTTTATACTTAAATCCAGCGGCCAGATCCTGTGCTATTGTCAGTGTGTATCTGCCGGACGACTGTACTTTGATAGATGCTCTGTAGATTGAGTTTTGTACCTTGGAACGAACGTAACCTTTTTGTAAGAAAGCTCGCTGAAACGGCGGGAACTTCACAGTTGAATGCTATCGGAATGTCTGACAGTTTGATAAAAGTGAGTTAAACCATCTCCTCTGGGCTTCTCTTGTGGACTCATCGGCTTTTTGTCAGAACACTCCACAGTATGTTGGAATCTGTCCTTCTGGGTTGTGTTTTGCGCTGTTTCCTTAAGCGGGGAATGTTCTGTCCAGAAGCACTTCCGAACTCCTGCTACAGTGGAAAGCATTTGTGCCTTGGTAACCCTGCAGAACTTGCTGACTCGTTTTACTTCCTTCTTTTGTTTCTGGAAATTGGAAGAGGGACAGTTTGGCATGACGATATATTCCCAGACATCTTTGCTAAGGAATGTATGACTTGAACTCAGCTTGAACTAACCTCCATCCCTGTAATTCACTACTTGGATAACCAGAAAAGGCTCAAATTGCTACCACCAGATGGAGCAGGAACTTCACAGTGTACAACTGCAGCACTGGCACTTGAAAACACACAAACAAACACACACAAGTAGACATTCCAGGAAATTACAACCTCAAGATTTTAAGAAAGGTATTTTCACTCTTGATTTCAGGTATTTCTCTTAATTTTTGTTCCTGCTTGCCCCGGCAGCCTTTCCTGAGCTCCAGGCGCGTGTGCTTCCTGGTGGGGTCTGGCTCCGGCTTGTGCCTGCCCCGACTGGGACCCCGAGGTCCCGCTCTAGGCGCGTGTCCTGCCCGCGGGCTCAATTTCCGTAAATGCTGCACGGGCAGATTTTGGAAGCTGTTCCTGAGTGAAGAGAGTCTTAACCATAAACCCCGGGTATTTCGCTGCTGTCCAAGACAGATTCCTGGCTGCACGCAGAGGTGGTTCTGCCTCCCGGCTCCGAATCGGCTCTGGTATGGCGTTGCCTGGTCTGACGCGTAGAAGAGCGTGATAAGAGCGCAGGTGGCAGAAGGGCAAGATCCGCCTGACCTGTCCCTGCAGCCGGTGCCCAGCAGGCACCCAGGGAAGCAAACGGGGCCAGCACGAAGCAGTATGTCCCACGCGAGCGAGCTTGGCCGTTCGCAACGCTTCATTCCGTCGGGCGGGGGGGAAATAACCTGATCTATATTGTCTTTTCTAGACTGGTAAGTTTCCCTGGAGTCACAGAAAATACCTGGAGCTGAACGATACCACACAGAAAAATGGGATTGCTACCATGTGGTAAACTTGTGGTCCTTTAGAGTTAGTTGAGGTCTCGGACCCAAAACCGCTGCAAGAAAGAACAAGTAAAAGCAGAGGTGTTTCTTGATGAGGATATCAAAGGGCACGTTGTGCCTGGCTTCGGCTGGAGGAACGAAACTCTGCTGTACGTGAGGCTTCCCAGACACCATGTGTGCGGGTGGTCTCTGTTCTCGCAGGTACCTGTGGGCAGGGAACCGCAGCGACACGGTTGTGGTGCCTTTTCCCCCGCGCTGGCGATGAGGGCAGGGACCGACCGCAGAGCTCTGCGGGTCTGTACGAACCCAGGGCCTCCAAGGAAGTGCTGCCACAACCCTCTGGCCGTAAGAGCCTGGCCGCCTTCCCCGTCCTCCCGGCTTTAGGATGCTCCCGCAGACCTGGGGAGCAACGGCCCGGGTTGAGCAGCCTCCTCTGAACTGCCGTGGGCGAGGAGCGGGCTCTGGCTGGCCCGGGGGTCGCGTCTGCAGAGGGGGCTGCACGCAGGCGCGGTGCAGGCGGGGTCCGTGGCACCTCCCGCGCGGAA
The DNA here is from genome assembly GCA_009819775.1 of Phoenicopterus ruber ruber. Taxonomy (NCBI): domain Eukaryota; kingdom Metazoa; phylum Chordata; class Aves; order Phoenicopteriformes; family Phoenicopteridae; genus Phoenicopterus; species Phoenicopterus ruber. The sequence goes on along the minus strand of CM020219.1, from coordinate 72,684,454 downwards.
CGGAGGCGCAGCGCGGGGTTCGGGACGGTCTGTCCTCGCCCTAGGCCTCCCAGGGTCTCCGGAACGTCAGTGCCCTCGGGGTGCTGGAGTCTTCTCCTGTGCCCACCCGTTGATTGCAAGTTACCGACAAGTGCCCCAGAAAAGGGGGTGGTGGGGCGGTTAATGTTGTCTAATTGTGAGGAGTGTTGGATACCCTTATGGGAAAGGAATACTGGGAATTCCAACAGCCAACCACAAGGCTGGGAGGGCAGATTCTGGGCCAAGAGAAAAGGCATTTCCAGTCTTCAAGGACCACTTAAGCTTAGTAATGGTAAAATCCATAACTGATTTCCGCTGTCAGATATTACTTGCAATGATGAGGCAGATTCTGGCCTCACGAAGGCCTCAGAGCAAACGGCCGTAGTATTACTGCTGAGCCATTTAACTCTTACTTTATACCACTGATCTCGGCGAAATTACCCGAGATTTTGCCTTCTGTCAGATGCTTCAGACTCGGCCTCGAAGGTAACCAGGTGGGATGACGTCTTGCAGGCTTCAGCAGGTGTGTAGAAAAAGCAGCCGGCCCCTCTGAGCCGGGCTGTCGTGGTTCAGCTTTGTTCAGAACAATTTAAAAAAAGAGACAGGGACTTCCTACCAGTAAATAGAACTATTAAAAATCACTTCTAAGCACGCACGAGAGCTTGGCGTCCCAGCCAAAGCCTTGCTGGGGTTCGGTTCCTGTTGCCTCTGCCCATTTACGCTTAGGACTTACTCTGGCATTCCTTTGCCTGTATTGAACAGCTGAGTATCCTTTATCCTTTGAACTAAAATAAGCCTAGCGTATGTGGCTGTTCTGCGACTGGAGGGCAGCGACTGCGATCTTTGCGGCTGACGCCTTTCCCGGTGGTCCTTCCCGGGAGGATGCGGCCGTGCCCGGGGAGCGCAGCCCTGTCCGAGGCAGCCTGCCGCTGGCCCAGCGCGGAACCACCACCGGCAGCCAAACCGCGGCCGAAGGATCGCGGCTGCGGCTGGAAACGGGCCGAGAGCGGGACGGTTTGATGCCGGTGGGAAGAAACCGCCTGCCCTGGCGAAATCAGCGTCCCTGTGGCTTTCCACGTCCGAGTGCCAGGAGCTGCCGCTGCCTTTGAGCCCAGGTGGCTGCCCGTCCCCCCAGGCGCTTGTTTGCACTGCACGAAACGGCTCCTGGAACAGCAAACAGAGGAACAATCCCCCCCTGGCAGGTCAAGCCCAATTCTGCTGCTTCTTGCCTTGAGAACGCCACGGTGTTTGCTCGCCCTTTTCTCCGCGCCTTTAGCCTGGGGTGCTCGCTGACAGGGCGGCTGCGGGCCTTTGCTTACCTCCCGCAGGAAGGTCAAGCTCCGCGGTCTCACGAAGGGCTGTGGCGTCAGAGCTACTTTCTAGATGCAGCCTCAGACCCGCAGCTGACGTCGCTCTCCGGGGCTGCAGCCCTGCCTCGGGCCCGGGGCTGGCGGTTGCGGCCCCGGAGCTGCGGGGGGCGAGGAGCCTGCAGGACACCCGAAAAGAGCGTGCAAAGTGGCTGCAAAAGCGTAGAAGTTGCATGCACGGGGAAACAGACGAAGAAATAAAAGGGAAATAAACAAGTTTAGCCTAAACTTTGTTGGGAACAAAGTGAGAACCATGTGGGCAACGCTGCCAGAAACGCTCCTTGGGGTTGGGGAGAAGGAGCGGAATGTGCGTGTGTGCTTTCCCCTCCCAGAGGGGTTGGATGGTGCTGGAACCACAGAAAATGCAGAAATAGCGCCGGAGGCTCGGCTCTGCTCGGAGCCTTCACCATCGTGGAAATAAACTCCTCACCCGGCTGCGTTTGGAGCTGTGCCCCTCTCCCGCCCTCTTCAATGCTGTCGCTGAGACCCAGCAGCTTGATTTCCAGGGTCCCTCCCAGGAAGCAGGAGCGGGAAGGATTCCTGGAAGTGCAAAGGAATGCCCTGGAGCTGCGTTTAGAGGGGCGCGCGCTGCGTTTTCTCCAGCCCGTGCTGCGGGCTGAGCCCCGAGGCGGGAGAGCCCCCCAGGGATCGGGACGTGGCCCAGCCGCCTGACACGGACTCTCCCACCGCTCTTTGCCCTGGCACCCTCGAGGCGAGGCAGGAAAACCCGCCAAGAGGAGCCGCAGAAGTCGTCGTGCGCGAGCAGCCTTGCTTCTGGGTTGCATCTTGCGACGTTTGGATTATAAATGAGCATTAAGCAGTTAAGATTTTTATCTGCGTGCTTTCTAGGCTGTCCGACCTGCGCCAGCCGAGAGACACAACCCAACAAAATATCAGTCGTCACCTACTTGCATGAACCACGGTGTTTTCAACAGCAAATTTGTTAAAACTTACCTGTGTCTTAACACTAGGAACACATGAAAACAACCGTCTCGTTGCATCCAGCCACAATCCTTTCCTGCCGCCCTCTCTTTCTCCCAGGCGTAGAAGAGCCGTTACTAAACCCTCCACCTCGTCCCCGATTCGGGAGCAAGATCTGGCTCCGTGGACGGGCTCCTGCGTGCTCGGCATCGGCACAAACGGGCGCAGCGGAGCTGGAACAACTGGCGTGAGGGCTTTGCGAGCCCGGTAGTGCTGCAGGGGAGGGAAGCGGGCGGGAAGGCATCGTGTGTCCCGAGGGATCTGTACCGACACCCTCACTGAATCTCGAGACTTACTCGTGGTGGAAGGGCTAAACCCAAGGCTGCAGGAACGTCAAAACAGCACAAGGCGCTGCCGTGCAGCCCCGCCGAGCCTTTCTCTTCGCTGTCGCCGTCCCCATCTCCCTCGCACAGGAGCAGCAGAGCCCACGGCGCGGCAGAGCCCACGGGACACCCCCGGGAGCGCGGCGCTGGATGGGCTTCAGCCGTGGCCCGGCTGCGATGTCGCTGGGGCAGGAGAGCCCTGCTGTCTTTAAACGGGGCTTTGCTGGGCCAGAGGAAGGGCTGCATGGTGAAACAGACGCTGAACCCCATCGTTTCCACGTCCTCCCCTTCTCACGGGCCCCCATTTCTCGCCTCCTCTGTGCCCATGGGCAGAGCCAGCGGTCCCGGAGCCGGCACGCTGCAGGACACGCTCCAAAGTACGCAGCGGTCTTTCCAGTGAAGTTTGGTCCCAGATTTTATCTTTTGATTGTTCAGGGATTAGCCTGAAAATATTAATATTAATTAAAATGGATTCTAGTGACCCGATTGCTGACAATATTGCCAGCAGTAGGAAAACTAGAAAAACAAACACTTTTAGGCAAATCCCCCAATGACATTAAGTAGCTTACAATGGAAATCCCGATTAGCTGTCCTTGCCAAGGGATACACGTTTCCAAATACTGTTTCCTACCCCCAGGGCCATCACGGGTCTTTGCAAGGACTCTAGGAGCTTATTTTCATCCAAATATGTCTTTTAGGGGGAGTTTTCTTCTTTTTTGGGGGTAATGGGGAACGGGAGAGCTGATTTTCTGCAGCCTCCCCCGTCGAGAGCGCCGAGCCCCTCAGTGCCAGGAGCAGGCGGCGCTCGCACGCCTGGCACGGGCGTAATTCACGGCGTCCCGGGCTGGTTGAGGCGGGAAGGGACGTCCCGCGGTCAGCTCGTCCAGCCCTCCCCGCTCCGGCAGGGCCACCCAGCACCGCTGGCACAGGGCCGCGGCCAGGCAGCTGCCGAGGGGCTCGTGCCAAAAGCTTGTGCCCGTGCCCGGGGACTGCCGGTGCTCGGGGAAGGACGTACGGCGAGCAAGCAAGCCAGGCGGCACGGATGTGTCCCCGTGAGGGGAGCGGGGCAGTCGGTGCCTTAGTCCCAGCGCGAAGATAATAACGGGATGCGTGCGCCATGAAGGGCTGCGCCCCCCTCCCGCTCAGCACAGACCGTGGTCAGCTGCCTGTCACTAATTGAGGCAAATCTGAAATTCACCCTCTTTTCAAATAGAATTATAGACGTTCTTTGTTTAAAACCAGAAGAACACAAAAAAAATGCCTCATCTGCAAGGGCACCCTTGTTCGCTCCCCGTGGGCTCGGCTCCAGGGATGCCGAAACCAGGACGAGCTCCTGCCAGGCAGCTGGTGGTAAAACCTCCCTGGAGCTTTTCAGATCGAATTCCTTAAACTTGCAGCTGAGAAACTGGAGAGCCGCCACACGGAGCAGGGCCTCAGCCTGTGTCCTGGGGGTCCTGCACCGCTCCCTCGCCATCGCGCTTTCCGCCGGCCAGACCTACGCGGAACGCGGCCGGGAGCCGGGCTGGGGGCACCGCGCAGCGCCGGGGCCCCGCTCGGGCTGCCTCCTGCGCGGGGGGCAGAGCCGAGGGCACGAGCCTGCAGCGGGTGCCCTCCGAGACCGCGCTCGTTGTGTCAACGGCCAAATGCTTCTTTCTTCTAAAGCGTGGTGAACGAGCAAGGACGTTGAAGCCCCCTTGGAGCTCCCAGCACGGTCCTCGCATCTCTCCGGTGGTCCTGCCGTACGCAGTCCGACGGCTGCTCCCGGGCTCTGCTTGCCAAACATCACAGCTTGCTCCTGGCTGAACTGCATCCATTTCCTAAGCACACAGGAAAGTAAAAGCCCTTTCCCCTTCGCTGGAATTCTCTGCCAAGAAATTCCACACGTACGACGAATAAAAACATCTCGAGGACTGCGTGGCTTCCACCTGCGCTGCAGAGAAACGCTTCGGGGCGTGATCCAGCGCGCACAGGCACGGCCCAAACGGCACCTCGCTCGCTCCTTTCCGTGGGCGTCCTCAAAAACTGGTGAAGGAGCTTTTCTGTGCCTCAGAATTTCTGACCGTCACTAGACACGTTGGAGCACAAAACAGAGAAGCCCTCAGTCCCCTAATCTAAACGGGACAAATAACCCTCAGCAAATAGACCCGGCGCTGAGGGGACGAGTACAAAGCGGCCTTTGCAGAACCCCTCTGCGCTAAGCATCCGCGCGAGGACAGCGCGGGACCCTCCGGCAGCCGACGCTTCACGCCCGAGGGCCAGGCGAGCCGCGGCTGCTCGCGGCTGCCGAGCCACGGCACCGGCCCCCGTCACGACAGCCCGCAGGGGCTCGTGTCGGCTGCATCTCCTCGCAGCCCCCGGCGCTTCCGTTCCGGCTCCCGTTATAACGTCACGGTTCAGTGCTGCGGTCACCTAGACAAGTAACTTCACAGCATAAAAAGATGACAAGAATGTATTTTTACAGTCCTAGACGAAGGTCACCACGTATTCACAGTTTACGTGGGTCTTCAGCAGCAGACCCGTTCAGCGCCGATGCTGTAAGGGATCACGCAGCGCAGCGGGATTCAAACGCCGCTGGTTGCACAGGGGACGCGCGCGAGCTCAGAGCAGACCTTCCTGATGCCTGGGGAGAGCAAATGGGGAAAGAAGAAGAGAGAGGGGAAAATTTTCAGTCGTTGCAATGCCATGGTCATGTCGTTTTACAGCCATAGCTCGTATGTGTGGTGGCTGAATCATCCAAAAAAGCCCCTCTCCCCCCGCATTTTATTTACTGCGATACACGAGTTTTTCAGCTGAAGATGTGGCCCTGTAAAATCTCCCGCCTCTTTCTCTCTCACCGCGGGGCAATGCTGAGCGTGCAGCAGTTCCTACTGCCCGAGAGCCACCAAACGACGTCCTGACCACGGGGAGCGTCGATCACGACATGCTCCCCTCAGCGTGCATCACGCAGAGCACTTTCTTCTGCCGAAAGCATCTCCTGACGCTTCCAGGGAGGCTCCCACGCGTCCCTCTTTCCTAGAGAAGGAGCCAGAGGGGAGGACACCCCGCGTCCGCAGAAGGGCTCTTCCCTTCCCCTACCCCGTTGTGTTCCAAGACACGTGCTGCCGCTACTCCCTCCCTTCCGTGGGGGGGTTTAGGCGTCAGGAGGTCGGCGGAGCGCGGTGCCGTGCCGTCGGCCACGGCTCACGTCTTCCCGGGAGCCTCCACGGATCCGACCTTCGCTCCCCCAGCCGCCTTACCCCGTCCCCCGTTGGGCTCCCGCGGGGTCCGCCCCGGCGCCAGCAGCTCGTCCAGCCGCGCGGGGCAGCGTGAAGCCGGCTGGGCTTCCCCCCGCGGGGGCGAAGGACGGGGCGGCTGCGGGTCCTCCCCGGCTGCCGCTGGCAGAGTTGGGGCTGTTCCTCAGGAACCGGCCGCCCGCACCGAACGTTGCGTCCGCCGGCCAGCGGTCCCTTCGTTTTGACCTTAAAAACATGCTTCACTTTTTTTACATTCAGGAGTGATGCTGTGATATTATTCCAAAGATTCTCCACGCACCGGGTTCAGCTGCCCGGTCGGAGTTTACGGAGGCAGTTTCTCCGTGCCTCAACAGCGCACGCTTGGCCGAGAGAGCTGAAAAGCTGTACAGACGCTGCTAAAGGTGGTGTTCTTTGATGTGTGGTTAATTTCACTCATGCGTCAGCCTACTCTTGTGTGTGTGTGTATATATATATATATATATGTATGTTTCTGGGCCACAGATCGTGATGCTTATAAAGACATGTTAGTCCCTGCAGAATTGGAATTGCAGAAGAGAAGCAGGGAAAGCAACAGGAGCGTAATTATGCAGGAAAAGTGGCAGCAGTTCTGCGTGAAATCCCATCAGAAGGCCGCAATAAACGAGCTTGAAAGCGCCTTGGATGAAGCGGCTTGACGCAATTATCGGCCGCTGACTCCGCCGTTCTGCACCTTGCGGGCACAGAGCGGTCTCGCCCCTCGCGCGGGGCTCCAGAACCCGCCCGCCCCCGCGATGTCAGCGCGAACTCTCCCGCCGGAGCACCGTGTCCGTTGTTCCAGGTGCGGCGACAGCAGCTGATGAAAGCAGAGGTCACCCGCAGTTTTCATCGCTCCGCTCCATAAACAAGCACGACCCGGATCCCACTTGGGTGCAGCTGCGTGACCTGTTGGCCCGTCCCTTCCGTCGCGTTGCAGAATTCCCCGCATATATACCCGGGGCTTTGCGTCCCGTTCCGAAGGGCGCTCGCTGGCCTCCGCCGCTGAACGCACGACGTGCAGAAAATGGCGCTCTCCGCTATGAAGCTGACGCTTACTCTGCTCATCGCCGTGGTGCTCTGCAGCTCCCTCGGTAAGTTTTGCACATTAAAAAAACAGGATTTTAAATTTTTTTTTTTGTTGGATAACCTCGAACTCATTAAACTTCTGCACAAAGTACTCAAACTGTTAAAGCCGTTCAAACACCTGGTGGATCCGACTCTAGGCAGCACCTGGAGGGCCCCTCGCTGCCTCGCTTAGCGTGTGCAGGGAAAGCAGGCTGGGTCCCCGCTGGCGGAAACGACGTCCCCTCCGTCCCCGCTGGCGGCTTCTGGCCATGACAGGGACACTTACGTACCTGGCCCCCAAGGAAATGCCAGTCACCGCCGCCGGTGCAAGCTCTCCGAGATACGCTTCCCTTGGCCCACCCGCGCGACGGTGGTCTCCGCAGGGCGGCCAGTGGCCGAGTACTCGCCCTGGCTCTGCTTTGAGCCGGCGGATGGGGCCGGAGCCGGTGGCAGTACCCTCACGGCGGCACAGCCACCTCCGCTAGATCAGACGATCTGTCCTGTCCTGCTGCTTCCAGGGACTAGATCGGATGTGGAGACTCAGCCTTACGCCTTACACTATCATTTAATGACGGGCAACTACTGCCATTACCCAACGTGACCTCCGGGCTTGGCTCTTGAGCCCACAAAGGTGCCTAATCCGAGGCAACATCGACGCCAAAGTGTCAGGAAACAGAAAATAAATACAGGGAAAGAAGTAAACTTGGAAGGTGGAAACGCATTGGAAAACAGAGGCAACGTAATTCAACGTGTCGAGGGGGCGGTGGTGAACTCACAGCCCGGTTCGTCCCTCTGAGGTTATTAGCCAAGAGTATAGTTAGAGTAAGAGAAGCAGCAGGGAAGATGCTGTACGCTGAGAAGAGAGAGGAGAGAGGAGAGAGGAGAGAGGAGAGGGCTGAGGACCAGGCAGGCAGAAGCTTGTCCGTGAAGGGTGGGATTCCACAGAGGGGCCCGTGCAGCAGAGCAGGGACAACCCATCGCTCTGAAAGCTTTAGAAAACCCCGAAGCACGAAGCTGAGCTCACGCTCAGCAAGAACTTGGGGTGACTTGTATGTCGTTATTGGGATGGAGCGGGTTGAAGGGCAGAAGAAGCTGGATCTGAAAGGTTTGTCCATGACACCCCACTGTGCCTTTGCTATTCCAGGAGCTGGCTCTGCGCACGAGCTCGTCCCCAGCTTTCTTCGGACGCTTCTCGAAGGCTCCGCCGAACAGCTGTACGCGGGGCCAATCTCCCGATACGCGGTCGACGACGTGACCAGAGCTGCCCTGACCGCGCTGAAGGAGTGCATCGACGAGCTGTCTCCCGAGCACGTGAAGGCCCTGCTCAAGCTGCTGGTAAGTCACCCCTTTCGTTACTCCCGTGAAGGTCTGTAACCGCGCAGCCTTGTGCCAGACTCGGGACAAGAGCACCCGAATGCTTCACCTGAAACGTCCCTCGGCCTCCTGTCCGGCTGCGTGCCAGCACGGGGCTTCCAAGGGATCGCTGAGGGATCGCCGAACAGAAGGTGGTCTCTACAGCCACTACCCTGAATTTTCTCACTGGCTAGAATTCATGGAGATGCTAACCCCCCGGGAGGAAGCACCCGCTTCACGCAGGTGTGTTTTTGGGAGCGGAGCCGAGGTGCAGGACAACTTCTAGGCAATAGGAAGAAAGAGTCGGGCGTACGCGACACGCTGGCGCTGGACTCCCGGCGCGCTGACCTGGCGGGCGCCGCGGGGGACGCACCGAGCCCGTCCTCACGCCGGTTCTGCCAGCGCCTGCGGCCTCGGAACGTCGCTCAGGCGCCCCGGGGGAGTCCGCTCCTCCCCGCAGCTGCACGTTTTGCCACGCTGCACTCACTGCTCTCCCTTTCTGTTTCAGAAACTTGTTCGGACAGAGGCTTAAATTGAGAAAATACCTGGCCCCGCTGCGGACACTTCAGGATGACTCCCGGTTTCTCACGTCCAAAGCCTCTGGGGAAACAACAACCGTAAGAAATGGAGAAGCCCAGGATGCCGGCAGCCGTTTTTCCGAACTCGGTGTGCTGAGTACTACGCCCGGCCACCTTCCACTCTATTTTAGATCTTATTTCTTTAGAGGTAACATCAAAGTTCTAAATAAAATTCAGCTGATGTTTTAAAATTATTTCTGTCATCTGTTTTTATAAAGAGAAGTCTTTTTCTTCTCCTTGTTACTGTTCGGACAAGGTGCTGTTTGTTTTGACAAAGGCTAAACAACAGCGTTGTTATATATACGGACTCACCTGCCGCACACACACACACACACAGACGCAAACACACACACGGTCGGCGGTTTAACGCCGCACGGCCCGAGGGAATCCCATCCTCAACCAAAGCAGCTGCTTCCAGGCGCTGACCGCTTTTCAAAGCGAACGCAGTCGTTCTGACAGCAACGGATCCGACGAGCCAGCCGGCTCTGGCCCGCACGCGCGGTCCTCCGAGCGTCCCCGGCGGCACACGCAGCCGCGCCGGGAGGAGAAGGGCTGCGCGGTGCCAGCGCCGACCACAGCAAAGCCCCAAGGAGGGCTGGATGCCCCGCGATTCCCGAGGGAAAACCGGGCAGCGAGCACAGTGGCACCTCCCGGCTGCTCCTTTGCCGAGGGGCCTGGGAGGGAGGGACCAGAAGGGACGGCGTCCTCCTGCACGCCCCAGGGAGCGGCTCCCTGGTCACCCCGTTCGGTGCTTCCCCACCGCTCCTCTTCAGCCTCACGCTCCTCTTCAGCCTCACGCTCCCTGCCAGACACACCGAGCCCACACGCACTCACAAATCCGGCGAGGACTGAGGGAAGGACAATTCCCGTTTTCTGGAACAAGCTGCTGAGGAATCCCGAGCACCGACTGCTCTCCGGGGAAGCGAGCCAGCAAAGGCGCTCCCCCACCGCCCGCTCTTCCACCTCGCGCCCGCGCTTTCGCCCACCCCAGGGCGCCACGGCGGGGCCGAAGAGCAGAAGCAGAACAACTCGTCACCGCCACCGCGTGCCCTTGAAAGCAAACAAAAAGCGCTCGCCAGCTCTTTCTCTCTCAATCCCAAACCCCGAGACGGCCTCCGACGATCACGCAGCTCCGCAGAGCGTGGGTGCCGTGTGAGAAGAAACCCAGTCCCAGGAGGAGACAAGATACGCGGCTCCGGGGGTCTCCGTCCAATTCTTGGATCTGCCCCAGGAATCGGTTGTGCCACAAAGGGTCTCTGCCCCGTTCCCCCAGCGGCGAGTCTCGTCTCTGCGTGTGAGCGCTGAGTACGGTTCCAGTTTGCAGCGGAGGTTTCGGGATACTCCCATCCTATTGCCCTCTGGCATCCGTTTCACCGGAAAAGAGGAACATCGGTAGGTTTGGTCCCAAGCAAACACTCACAGCAGTACGCAAACGCCCGGAACCAGCGGGCAGAAGGACTTGCTAATGATTCCCTGCCAGCGAAATCCAGCTTTAAAAGGACGACCCTTGCCGCTCGGATCACCGCAGCGGGAGAACAAAACCTGCAGTACCTAACGCGTATAAACCAAATCCGGGTTACTGCTGCTCGCCAGCAAAATGCTTGCGTTACGGATTCGATCCACACAAAGATGCTTTGGGAGGATTTTGATGTTTTACATTTTTATTTTTTTAAAGATGATGATAAATATCTGAACGGTTGGCAGCACAGAATTAGACAAGTGACAAAAAAGGCGAGGGGACGTGGCTAAGGTGACGAGCTGCAGGAAGGCTACTGAGAGAAAAACGCTTTCTTTGCTGCGTGGGACAGGCCGGGGACTTCACTCGGCACTCAGATCCCGGCCGTGCCGGCTCTCCCTGACCCCTGCGGACACCTTCGCCCCAGCCCAGAGGTGGGGAGTCCCTTTTTCCCGGGCCAGCGCTCAGAGGGCCGCTTCTCCGGCACAGCCCTTCCCCGCCACCCACGCAGGGCATCGCCCCTGCCCCTGCCCCCCCACCCCCGGGCACCCCGGGACCCCCCTGCAGCGCCCGGCCGTGCCGAGCGGGAGCCGGGTGAGCAGCGCCCACCCTGCCGAGGTCCCGCAGCCGGCCGGGGTGCGCGGGGAGGCAGCCCCCTTGCTTGTGCGAGGCCCTGGGTGCAGGCGGGGCGCTCGTGAGGGGCGGCTGGGAGGGCCCTGGCTGCTCACGCCGGGGCCGGACAAGGCCTGGGAAGGGCTGGATGCTCCTTGGGTGCTCGTGCAAGGCACTGGGTGCACACGGGGCGCTCGTGCGAGGGCTTGGCGGGGGCGAAGGAAGGGTGCTTGTGCAAGGGGCCAGGTCTGCCCCGCTCCCCACCGCCCCATGGGGACACGGGTGGCCAAGGGACCCAGGCATCTAGGTGACCCCCCTTCATCCCCACCCCCCTTCATCCCCACACCCACCCCTCCATCCCCACACCCCCCCACTGCCCCCCAGGGACCTCCTCTGTCCCTGCCGCGTCCCGTCCCCACCCCAGCCCAGGCAGGGGACACAAGGCACAGCTCACACATACTTTATTTACTGTCCCCGACTGTGACAAAGGGGCCGTGCCCAGGGTGTTCCCAGGCGCGAGGGGACGTCACCGAGGGGGGGGGATGGCATGGCGTGTCACTGGGGCCACAGGGACAACACGGGGTGTCAGCACACGTTGAGGGTGTCACTGGGGTGGGGGGACAATGTGGGGTGTGTGGATCACACAGGGTGACCCCGTGCGGGTGTGGGGACAGGGGGTGTCCCTGCATTTGCTGTGTGTGGGGACATGGGACGTCCTTGTGCGTTGCCGCGTAGGGGAGGACACGTGGAGTGTCCCCATGTACGTGTGGGGACTCAGGGGGCACAGGTCTGTCCCCGGTACGTAACAGGACCTGGGACACGTCCCCCTCCCCGAGATGTCCCCACTCGGCTGTGCCCTGTGGCGACACAGAGGACCCACGTCCCCGTGTCCCCCCGCTCTGTGATGCCACGTCCCGTACATCAACCCCCGTCCCCGCGTGTCCCCGTGTCCTACCCGCGCTCGCAGATGAGCTCGACGACGCTGTGCTCCATGGGGACGGGGTCGAGGCAGCGGTGGGCGGCGCTGGCGGCCACCTCGTCCAGCAGCCCCTGCACCACCCGCTCGTCAGCGGCGAAGCGCCAGAGGTAGAGCTGCAGGTAGTGGCCGTCCACCTGCACCTGCTGCAGCCCGAAGCGCCCCAGCGTCCGCAGCCGCACGCACTCCAGCAGCGTCTTCAGGCTGATCTTGATGATCCCCGTCAGCACCGACACCTGGGACGTGGGGACAGCAGCGACATGCGGCACGGGGACGCAGGGATGCCCCCAGGGCAGGAAGGCCCCAAGTCACATCTGCACGGGGGTGTGGGGATGTTGGGGAACCCCCTCTCCAGGCCATCAGCGCCTACGACACTCTCATCCTGGTCACCCATCCCCAGGGATCCCCCCGAGTCCCGCCACGTGGGATGTGGGGACACTGGGGACATGTGGCATGGGGGAACAGGGGCTCCTTCGGCCTGGATTCGTCACGTGCAGGAAGGCCCCAAGTCCGGTCAGCACGGGCACATGGGTGACACGAGGGACACCCTCCTGGCTGCCACTCCCAAGCCTGGACACATGGGACGGGGGGACACGTGGCACAGGGGGATGGGGACACCCTCGGCCTGGCTGGTGGGAGCACAGGGAGGGCCCAAGTCAGCACAGGGACATGAGGACACCCTTGCCCCAGTCATCAGCCGCAGGGACCCCCCGAGTCCTGACACGTAGGACAGGGGAGCGTCAGGGGACAGTGGGAACACCCTTGTCCTGCTCATCAGCTCCTGGGGACCCCCTGGGCCCCAACACCTGGGTCACGGGGACACCAAGGATGCGTGACAGCCAGGAAGGCGGGCAGTTTAGGGACCCTGGGGACATGGGGAGCAGGGAGCCCCTTGGGGACGTGGGGGTGTCCCCGTGGCCTCACCTTGTTGAACTCCACAGGGCTGAAGATGTCAATGCGTTCGGAGAAGAGCTTCTGGATGTTGCTGAGCAGGTGGGTGTCCATGGGGGCGCTGGGGACGGCCACGCCAGGACAGTCAGGGACACGGGGACAGGCAAGTCCTCGGAAAGCCAGGGGAAGTGGGGGCAGGGACACGGGAACCCCCAGGAGACATGGGGATGGGGGCACAGAGATGGCCGGAGGGCGCAGGGACGGTCGGGAGATGTTGGGACTGCTTGGGGACATGAAGACGGGGAACACGAGGATGGGCGGTGGATGTGGGGACAGCCAGGGAACGTGGGGATGGTCAAGGACATGGAGAGACGAGACAATCGTGGGACGCAAGGCACATGGGGATCATCGGGGGACACTGGGACAGTCGGGGGGACATGGGGACGGCTGGGACGTAGAGGGAGCATCAGGGGACATTGGGACAGCTTGGGGACACGAAGAGGGTCACGGGGAAGGTGTGGCGGTTACTGGGGTGAGAGGGCGGCCTGGGGGTGACCGGGGAAGGCGCGGGGGGGCCGCGGTGCCCGGGGGCAGGGCTGACCTGGGGGTGTAGCTGGGGGCGTAGCGCCCGGGCGCCCGGGAGCTGCTGTAGACGGAGAAGGCGCGTCGGCTCGAGTCGCTGCTCTGCGCCCGCCGCACCCCCTCCTCGAAGAGCTGCCCCACCTGCGGCACCGCACCCTCTCAGTGCTGGTGTCCCAGAGTCACCCAACATACCCTCTGGGACCCCCCAAAACCACCCGGGATCCCTCAAATCCTGTGTGACCCTCCCAAACCCTTCTGGGACCCCCGAAGAGCCTCAAGGACCATATGAGGACCTTGGGCATCCCCTCTTGACCCTTCAGGGACTTCAGCTCCCTCCCCACCCCAGACCCCCTGGGACTCCCAACTCTCCCAGGAACCCTCTGGGACATCTGGGAACTGCCAAGGGACTTCAGGGACCCCTGCAGAGGCCCTCCGGGGACTTCCTAAAGTCCTCAAGGACCTTATGGGGACCTCAGGGCCACTCCAGGGACCCTCTGGGACCCCCCCAGGGACTTCAGGCCCCCTCCAGCCCCTCTGGGCTCCCGGCGTTGCCCCAACCTGGACGTCGATGGCGGTGATGTCCTCAACCACGCGCTTCATGACGGCGCGAACGTTGCGGGGCTCGACGGTGCCCAGCCAGTCTCGTGTCTCCACGCTCTTCCTCAGCATCTGCGCCACCGCGGCGCCCTGGACCTGCACGTAGTGGTCGAGCAGCCGCTGCGCCGCCCCCCGCGCCTCTGCGCACAGCGCCGGCCCCGGTGTCACCGCCGGGCCCGTGTCCTGGGGGTGCAAGGGACACGGAGACATGCGGGAACACCCCCCACACCTCCGTGCGCAGCGCTGGCCCCACGGGACACGTGGGGATGCCCCTCGTGCCTCCACTGTCTGATGTCCTGGGGGCACAGGGACACCAGGGGACACATGGGATGCTCTCCGGGCCACCCCACCTGCAGCAGCATCGCTGCCATCTCATATCCTTGGGGCGTCTGGGGGGCCTTGGGGACATGCAGAGGCCCTTGGGGACATTCGGGAGCCACTGGCACAGGTAAGGACCCTTCTGCCCCCACGCGCACTGCCATCCCCAGGGTTGTATCCTGGATGGACACAGGGTGACAGCAGGGCACAGGGAGGGACTTGGGGATGTTTTGGGGTCCCTCAGGGACACCTGGGGCACACGAAGACAGCAGGAAGATCCCCATACCTCCACACACACCATCGTCCCCACCACCACATCCTGGGTGGACACAGGGCCACAGAGGGACTTGGGGCCATCTGAGGTCCCATAGGGCCATTCGGGAGCCCTTCGGGGCCATTTTGGGGACAATCAGACCATTTTGGGTCCACTCAGGGATGTTGTGGGGGACGCAGACAGAAGGAAGACCCCCGCGCCTCCACGCACACCACGGTACCCACCACTGCGTCCCGAATGGACGCCGGGACACAGGGGGATGCAGAGCCACTTTGTGACATCTTGGGGACATTCAGGGTCCCCTTAGGGCCATTTTGGGGCCAACTGGGGCAGTTTTGGGGGCTCACCTGGGGGGGAAACTGCTCGTCAGTGAGCGTGAGGATGTAGCTGATGGTGGTGGCCTCGTAGTCAAGACAGAGGCGGGCAAGGAGCAGCAGCAGGGCCGGGGGCGCCGCGGGGGCCCCCCGCTCAGCCGGGCCATCAGCGAAGCCCCGGGCGGTGCGGCAGAGCCAGCGCACGAAGGCCACCACCAGCCCTTCGCGCACCGCCTCCACGCAGAACTCCCCCTGCAACCAAAAACTGGGGGTTACACCCCAAAACCACCACCCTGGGGCCCCGAAAACCCACAAACTGCCCCATACGAGCTCCAAACCCCCCCAGTGACCCCCCAAACTGCCCTGTGCAGCCTCCAAACTGCCCCTGACTCCCACAGTCTGCCTTGTGTAAGCCCCAACCTGCCCCGTGCAACCCACGCGCTTCCCCGGGCCAGCCCCAGATCGCTCCAGCGACCCACCAAACGCCCCACGGCGCTCCCCAAACTGCCCCACACCACCCCACGCCGCCCCACAGCCCACCTTGAAGTAAGGCAGGCTGGCGAAGGCGACGTCCTTGGCGGTGAAGAGCTGCACGTAGGCCAGGACGGCCTTGAGCTGGCCAAGGACGGAGGAGGCGAGCGTGGCCAGGAGGTCGGGCAGGCCGGGCCCCTCCTTGCCGGGGGGCCGGGGGGCGGCCAGCGCCTGGCGCACGTCGCCCAGGCAGCCCAGGAAGAAGGTCTGCAGCGCCCGCAGGTAGCGGTCCACCCGCTCGCGCGCCGCCCGGGCCACCAGCGCGGCGCCCGCCTCGGCCCCGGCCGCGGGCAGCAGCTCCAGGAGGGCGCGGAGGCGGCGGTGGAAGCGGTCGAGCGCCCGCACCAGCAGCGAGGTGTCGCCCAGGCCCCGCTCCAGCGCCAGGCGCCGCTCCAGCAGCTCGAAGTAGCGGGCGGTGAGGGCGGCGGCGAAGGCTTCCAGGCGGCCGTCCCCAGCCCCGGGGCGCCCCTCGAAGAGGCTGCGGTACGAGGCCGCGAGGAGGCAGAGGTTGCCCACGAAGGCCGAGCTGCCGCGGTCGACGAAGTCGAGGATGTCGGAGGCGGGGGGCGGCGTGGCGGCGGCGGCGCCGGAGGGGTCGGCCGGGGGCAGCTCGGCCTCCAGCACCGCCAGCTCGGCCTCGAGGCGGGCGCCGGCGTGGCTCAGGAACTCCTCGCACAGCTCCTCAGGCGGCTCTTCCAGCTGCAACAGCATCTCCACGCACTCGGTGAGCTCCTTGGGGTCCAAGGTGTCCTCCCTGGGCGGTGGGGGAAACCAGGGCGTTACGCGGGGATGGCGGGAGGTTCCGGGGTCAACAGCGGCACAACAAGGAAAGAGGGAACAAGCAATAAAAGTCATCAGTGGGCTTCAGAGTAAACAGCAATTGTTCAAAAAACAAAGGGGGAAAAAAATACTTAATAGCATCAGCGTGTTCCAAAGTCAACAGCGGTTACAGCAATAAAACCCTCACTAAAGGCCGTCAGTAGGTTCCAGAGGTTACAACAGTCATGAAAACCCACTGAAACTCCTCGGTAGGTTCCAGAATTCTCCTTTACCATAAACACGTGAGAAAACCCCACGTGACGTAGCTTTTTAAAAGCCCCCAGTAGCGTTCAGAACGATCCCCCCCACTCTATGAACGTTCCGCACAAGGGATGTTCCTGGGGTGGCGATCAATATGCCCCAGGGTAAATGTCCCCCTCCCCGGGATGTTTCTTGGGGGCTGTTACCATTAGGCTCCAGATTTAACAACCTCTACCCCTTGAAAAGCTGTCTCCTGCAGCTGTTATCAGTAGGTTTCAGAGTTAACACACCACAACCACCATCATCCCTCCAAGAAGGCTGTTTACTGGAATGGCTATCAGTCTCCAGAGTGAACACCTCCCCCCAAAGGCTGTTTCCCAGAGCTGTCATCAGCAGGCTCCAGAGTAAACACCCCCCAAACCCCATTTCCCAGAGCTGCCGTCGGCAGGCTCCAGAGGGAACGCACCGGAGGCGTGCGCGGAGGCGCTGGGCCAGGTCGGCCATGATGGCGTGGCTCTCGTCCTCGATGGCGCGGAAGGAGGGCAGGTGGCGGTAGTGGCGGAGCACGGCGCGGGCGCGGGCGTGGCAGCGCAGGGCCCGCGCAGGCTCCCCCCCCGGCGCCGCCCAGCGCCGCAGCCGCCCCGGCACCTCCACCAGGGACTGCAGCTTCCGCAGCAGCGCCTGCACCCCTGGCGCCGGGGGCAAGAAAGGGCGGGGGCGGCCGGTGAGGCGGGGCCAGGAGCTGCATCTGCCCCGCCTGGGCCCCCCAACCCCCCAGATCTGCCCCCCTGGGGCCTTCCAACACCCCGTTCCCTGCCCCCAACCCGCCAGATCTGCCCCCTGGGGTCTCCCAACACCCCATTATCTGCCCCCAACCCCCCCAGATCTGCCCCCCAGGGTCTCCCCACCCCCTGGATCTGCCCCTTAGCTCTGCCCCTCAGCCCTCCCCCCCATTATGTGCCCTCCAACCCCCCAGTTCTGCCCCTTAACCCCCAGATCTGTCCCCCAAGGTCCCCCCAACCCCCTTCAATCTACCCCCGCCTACAAGATCTGCCCTGTGGGGTTCCCTCAACCCCAAGATCTGTCCCCCAACCCCCCAGATCTGCCCCCAAGCCCCAAGCTCTAACCCCCAGAGCCTCCCCCAACCCCGATCTGCCCCCTGGGGTCCCCCCCCTCCCCGTACCAGCAAGCTGGGCGCCGCGGCGGTGCCGGTCCTGCAGCGCGGCGCTGACGCGGGCGCTGGAGGTGCTGATGGCGGCCATGTTAGCAGCCAGATCGTCCATCTCCGCCTCCATGCGCCTGAAGTCGACCTTCATCTTTCGGATGGTGTCTGGGAGAAGGGACCGGACGCCTGGGTCCCCCGGCTGCCCCGCACCCCCAGGCCCTCCCGGACTTTGGGGTCCCCCCCGCTGGGTGCTCACCCGTGGCAGAGATGAACTTGTTGTAGTTCTCGTAGAGCAGCGTCTGCATGTCGCTGTCGAGGGCGCGGATCTCCCGCCCCAGCGCGGCCTCGCGGGCCAGCAACTGCCCCAGGGGACACTCGCTGCGCACCTGGAGGGGGGCAATAGTTCCACAACTGCCCCCCAACCCCACTGCCCCCTGCAGTCCCCCAATTTACCCCCTGAAGCCTCTGATTGCCCCCCGGGGTCCTCAACTGGCCTCCTGGGGCCCTCACTGCCCTCCATAGCCTTTCTGGGAGCCTCAGCTGCCCCTGAAGCTCTAACTGTCCCCCCAGGGCCCTCCCAGGATGGCCAACTGCCCCCCTCAGAGCCCCAGCTACCACCTGGGGAGCCCTAGCTGCCCCCCAGGCCCCTAAATGCTCCCCTGGGTCCCTCCTGGGATTTAGAAATGTCCCCCAAGAGCCTCCTTCTGCCCTCTGGGGCCCTCCTGGGATCCCCAACTACCCCCCAGGAGCGCTAATTGCCCCGAGGCCCCCCCCAACTGCTCCAGAGGGCCCCAATACTGTCCCCATAGAGACAAATACAGTATCCTAAAGAGTCCCTATGGAGGAAAATCTATAGGGTCCCCGTAGAGTCCCCTTCTGGGGTCCCCTTAGGGTCCTGGGGGTGGTCTGAGGGTCCTTCGGGGCCCCTATAGAGCCCCTCTGGCCGGGCCCCTGGGGCGCCCATAAGGATCCCTTTAAGGGGGCGAGAGGGTCCTTTTACAGGGATCCCATGGGGTATCTCAGGGCGCCCTTTTGGGGCCCCTGCAGGGTCCCTGGGGCCGAGCCGGGGTCCCCGGAGCTCCCCGTCAGGGGGTCTCTGGGGGGTGTCTGCGGGCGGGGGGAGGGGGCGGGGGGGGAAGGTCACTGTGACGTCAAAGGTCACCGTGACGTCAAAGGTCACCTTAGTAAGGAAAACTTCCGGGTCGAAGTGGGGCCCGTTGATGTCGGTGGGGTCTGGGGTCGCCTCCGCAGTCTCCGCCGCGGACGGTCCATAGTACCGCTGGAGCGGCCCGTGGGGACGCCTCCACCCGCTGCCGGTACCGGTACCGGTGCCGCTGCCGCTGCCGGTACCGGCCTCGGGGCTACCCCCAGCCCCGGTCCCCGCCGCCTCCGCCTCCACCTCCGCCATCGCGCCGGCACTTCCGGCCCGTCCGCTACTTCCGGCCCTTCCCCTGAGCGTCACTTCCGCCGGAACCTCCCCGTCGCCGCGGCAACCGGCCGCCCTGCCTGTCATGGCGGCGCTGCCCCCGCCGCGGGGCCGGCCCTGCGGCTGGGCTGGGGACGGGGCCGCGGCGGCCCTCGTCCTGCCGTGCCCCGGGGACACTCCCGTGGGGATGGAGCAGTGGAAGGAGACACCAGCCCCCCGAGGGGTGAGCAGCCGGTGGCACCCCCGTCCCTGGTGCCGTGTCCCCCGCCGGCCCCGCCCGGCCCTCCCTCCCCGTCTGTCCCCTCCATTTCCCCCCCCCCCCCCCCCCCGGTGTCCCCGCGCCTCCCCGGTGTCCCCGCGCCTCCCCATCCTCATTTCCACGACACCGAGTGGGTCTCTGTCCCCACAGGGCCGCACGACCCCCACCCGGAGGGTCCCTCTCCGGGTCCCAGGGGGCTGGGGACACGGCAGTGGCTGTGCAGGGGACACGTCCCGTCCCCCGGTACCTCTGGTCGCCCTCTTGCCCCTCCTCATGGAGGGCTGGCAAGGGGCCGGCCGCTGGGGAGGGGGATGTCGGGGATGCAGACGTCGGGGACGTCGGCTCCAGCCGTGAGCTCGCCCTGCCAGCTGGCGCGGGCACGGCACTCCGCTTTGCGTCACACACGAGATCTTTCCTTTCAGAGGCTTTCTAAAAACACTCGAGGGCTGTCTTTTACCTGCCCCGAACTCCTTTTCTCTTGCCCTCGCATCCCTCCCCAAAGGGGAGACACGCCAGCGGTAACAGCAGCAGAGCATCAGAAACGTCCTGGTGCGCAGGAGGCCCCACCGGGACGGGGCAGCGGGCTAAGGGTGCACAGGCGCGCCGGGCGCAACGCGCGGCAAACGGCAGCGCGCCTCCGCCACCTCACCGTGCCGGGCGGCCTCCGCCGAGGCCGAGCCTTCCGGAGAGCGAGGCCCCGTGGTCACCTTCTGTGGGTTTCTCTCACTCTTCCCCTCCCAAGCGACGCTGATCGAGCCCCGGGCACCTGCGCTGCCCTGAGACCCGCAACCCCCCGTCTTCACCCAGCTAACTGCAGCCTGCTAATTCCAGCGAACAATGGTGAGCGTATGGACTCGGAAAGCAATTACTTTCGGTATTTCATTCTGTCCCATTATTACCAACGAATTCTTTCCACGTTTGCTGCAGTGATCCCAGCTGCACGTTACACCCTTTAGCTGCCGTGTTAATTGTGGCGTTAGCGTTCAAGAAAAGTGCAAGTTACCCTGTAAGTAAGGAGTCACCGTAACGATTTGGAGACGCACCTTTAACTTCAGCTTTTCAGTTTAAAACTCCTGAGGTTAATGAAATATATATTTCTTTAAATCCTTTTTTTGAGTTCCAGAGGAATTCAAAGGATCAGAGGCAAAGCATTAGAGGTAGGAAAAGGTTTCCTTTGCAAAGAAAGGCCAAAGGCAAATCAAACCCGGATTAACGGTTGGGCTACTTAGTACCTAGGCCAACCCAGAAAGGCACTACAGACAGTTCCCCCTGCAGCTCGGCTTCTGAAGTGTCGCTTCTTCAGGGAGAATACCGGAGAGACGACTCGTCTGAAGGGGCTCAGGCAGCTCTGGGGCGGCCCCACTCAAATCCCCGTATTTCAGCGTGTCAGAGACGGGCTGTTTCTCGGGATAATGCTGAAATTGGGCCCCAAGGCAGCAGGTTCTCTATAGGTCAAGTAGAACAACTGAGTGATTTGATGTTGGTAGTGAGCCTTGCTAACAGGAAAGCACAAGGAAAAAACACTCGAGCAAAAAATTCTAAAACCAGAGCTTTATTTACAACAGTAAAAGCAAAGCAAACCCACCACCATCACGGAGACCAGGCTGTCCAGTGGCCTTTCGTCCAAAGCCGTCTGCTTCAGAAAACCAAAACAAAGTCCATCCATTCACCTGTCATCCTTCCAAACGGAAGGAGTTTGGAGCTGCCACAGCTTACCAGAGAAGCAGGAAGAAGAACCAGAGAAAGTCATTGCTGCCTCCTTTCTACTTGCCTTCCCTGCACGTTTTCCCCGCAATGTGGGAAAGACGACACCTCGTCAGTTAGAGCAGTATTTTGTGAGCAATCTGGTACGGCTGGACAGAGGACAACGCAGCCCATCCACAGATCTGGGCCCGGGTTAGTCCAAGGCCAAAGGAATTCCTAACGGATACAAGGGGAAGGGCAAAGGAAGCTTCCAGCCATTGAGGAATGAAGGCTTGCTGGAGAGGAGACAGGCTGCAAAATCAGAGGAGGAGTGCCTTAGTCCTGCAGAGGTGGTCGTTACACGAAGTAAGAGAACCAAATAGGGAAAGACTTTCAAAAAGGAAAACCAGAACACGTGAGCAGTTGGTACAGAGAACAGACAAGATGAAACACGGCAGCTCTGCGTTGTCTGAAGAGAGAAAGAGCGTTTTATTTTAAATTCTTTTTTCTTTCTCCCAACAGGCACAGTTTTTAAAGTCACAGATCTCTTACTTCAATAGGCAGACTTAAATAATCCAGTTAATGAAGAGTACAGCTGGGGTGGTGACGGAGCGAGCAGCCCAACCGTCAGCCCGAGGAAAGGCAAGGAGGGTGAAGGGAAGATGCCTGGGCTCCTAGAGCCGCGTGCACCACCTCGGGAGAGCAAATCTGGCACGCGCTGCACGTTCATCAGCAACGGCTGCTTTGCTAACAAAACCGGCAGGGACGTGCTTTGCCACGCACCTCTCACGAGCGTTGCAGGCAGGGATCTCCAAAGCACTAGGGAAGGCGGAGCAAGAGTTTCTTAGGTTATCTTCTACAGGAATGAATAAATAAACAAATCACCCCCCCGATCAAATCCTTCCTTGACGTCCCACCGCCACCCCAACAGCACTCTTTAGGAGTTTCACTCGACCTCAACCTCCGCTTTTATTTGCGCAACATCTTCCCAAAGTGCTCTATTACCGGGGTGCCGTAATAACTTAAATTAACTGGACCTTTCGCTATCGGAGTTCCTTTACGCCGATTTAATAGTTTAAGGGAGTGCATTCGCAAGTGTGTGGGAAGGTGCTGGAAGATACTATACGTGTGTAAATCAAGGTGGCTTACGGGCTTTGGCCCTCCTTTCTGGCAGGGTCCATCCCAGCTTTACCCAGAAGGATGACAAAGACGACCAAGCTAGCATTTAAATAAAGTCTTGCTACTCTGCAGCTCGTCACTGCAACAAGCAGAGAGTATCTGGGTGCAGATCTACCGCTCATTTCATTTCAAAGCAGTATGGATTTCGTTTCAACCCAGGCACACCAAGGATATTAACAGGTCTCCAAGTCAAGGGGAAACGGAGACCAGGTGTCAGCTGAGTGGCCACGCTGGAATGTAAGTCACACGTTTATGCTTCCAAATTGCATAAATCATCATGCTAAGATCTACAGCTTCCAAAACTTTTGAGTATCGGCAAGTCTCTGGATTTGTCAGCCACATCTCCTCACAAGCCTAGTACCGAGTATCAGTACGGGAGGTAACGCCAAAGTGGCCCTTAAAAACAGGCCGCGAGACGTGGACGACAAGGCGAGAGAGAAAGGCGTAAGCATTTAACAACATCAAAATCGTGTTATACGTGAAAATCCGTTTAGAATCAAACATACTCATTTTATAAAGAGATGTCTGAGACCAGCCAGAGCAATGACAAGAAGCTGGTGGAAAGAAAAGTTGTTTGGAAGGTCTGTCCGGAACATCTCAACGACTCCACCACAGGGCAGGCTGAGAAAGGCGGTGAACAAGTCTGTCAATCGTCATGGGGTTTGTTCTGTAAAACGTGCAGAACAACACGCTCAAGTCCCTGCTTTGGACACGAGATAGTAGAGGATGAAGAAAACAACAATCAGTCCTGCTGAAACGGAACAGAGCAACTTGCGGTTATCCCTCCCGGACCGCGTCATGGTGGAGAAACGCTTCACGCTGCCAGTTAGCAGGCCAGTCACACTCATAAAATCTGAATCCTGAAGGGGAAAGAGAATTAAGATGGAGGCATTATAAACAGATGACGATATCTCCCTGAAGAATCTCCCACTTTCTGGCTAAAACACACTCGCACGGGGAGCTGCGCGGTAGCTGCCCGCCTCTCTGCACCCATCGCGCCTCTCTCAGAAGGTCCTTGCCCTCCTGTGCTCGGGCTCCAGGAGCAGCACCGTTCCCACCGCGCTCAAAGCAGGGAAACAAAAAAGACGGGGGCAGGTCTGTTCCAAACGCAGAACAAACGGCCTCCCCTTTTTTAAAACAGTGTCGAACTACCTGCTGCTGGACTGTTCAACTGTACCCGCCTGGAACAGCTCGCTAACAGCAACCCTCCAAGCGACTGCCTCCTCCAAAGGAAACGTCCCTACGGAAAGCTAGTGCCGTTACTGGGGCAGGCTCACGAGCACAGAAAAAGGTGCAATTTCTTGCCATTAGTTCTATTTTTCCTTCAGCATGGGACGGTATGTGTGCGCAACTTGGCCAGAGGGTGGCAAACAATTCTCAAATCAATGCCGTTCAGGCATTTTCATTTTGAACTCTGGTCTGTTTTCCTCATCCACAAACTACTCAGAGCTTCTGCTCATGTTGCTCCTGAAATGCTTCAAAACCTTCTTTGTAAGAGAAGCACAATTTCATGCTGATTCAGGGCTTCTCCTTTAAGGTCTTTTGCCATTACACCTTTTATTCTGATTCTCCACTCCTAATTTTCGGGCTGAGCAATTATCCATTTCAGACGCTCCAACGCTGTCAGCACACACCGTTACTAAGCTTCCAAGCTGCGCTTACACCTTTGGCTCAACTGGTTTCGACACTACAATTATCTTGTCTCTCGCTTCCGCGCAGCAGCTCTCCAACACCCAGCACATGCAGAAAAGGCTCTCCGAGCACCAGTGTTAGGGTGCTGATCTCCTCGAATCTCTGGCCTGGATTCCCTTCCTCTTGCAATTCGGTTACCGAATTACTGCTCTCCTGAAAAGCCTCAGCAGGTGACCGCTCTGCTACAGGAACGTGCTGTTCTGGCCTTTCCCCGGTGCAACCAAAGCTTAAGAGGCAGGTTACTCTGGAAAGCGATTTTGGTTTTATCGGGTGCCGTGTGTCAGAAAGACGACAGAACAGGGCACCGAACCTGAGTGGACCCAGAGCATCAGCTCTGCTCCTTCCAGAGACGTCAGCGAACTACAAGGCCCTGACAGGTAGCCCGTGTTTCAGGTGCTGCAGTAAGCAGCCCTGACAGATTTACAGAGCAATACCAAAAATCACAGGAGCAATCGAAGGCACGGGCCCATCTCCCAGCATCAGCCAGAGGAGGCAGCTCTTTAATCTCAGCGCGGAGGTAATCTCCACTGTATTTCTGAAGGGTGCTGGCCTGCATCAGCCCTTCCAGATGCCGGATGCCAACCGTGTCGCCCATTCGGACAAAGCGATACCAGCAGCTGCTAAGTACCTGATGTTTATATATCAAGAAGTCCACTGGAAACGGGTTTAGTTACATACCCTGGTTTGCCGAACCGACCACTGGGATCTAACTTCGTCTGCTTGCTTTGAACTGCTATTAAACTTTCACAGTTAAGGTAACTGCTGAGAGCCAGCACAAAAACGTCATGCTTTTCACATTTCGTTGGTTCCTTACCATGCCATCCAGGTAACGGTTTTGTTCGTCAGCATCTTTGTCAATATCCAGAGCCAGCTACAGGGATAAGGGAGGGAACGGGTGTTAATGAACTTTTAATGTAGAGAGAACCTCTAGCGCATCTAGCGCTGGTAAAATTTGAGATGCACATTAGAAAAGCCAGCCACTGCTTCCCTGTCTCCCGCATAGACAGACAGAGGAACAAGATTCTCATTTCAGTTTCAGGTTGTTGAACTTTTTCAGCTCTGCGGCGCTGAAAATAAAGCTTGATTGTCTGAAACTGTCATATATGGGACAGGAGCATTTAAACGCTGGGACACAACAGCAGGAATTCAGAGTCTTCCCTTCTACAAGGCGAGTCACTTCTATGAAGCTCTAAATCGAAGTATTTGATGTTAGTAGGAGCAAACTAGTTTTAAGAACACCAGTTACATAGAGACACATGTATTTTTCAAAACTAATTTACCTGCCTTTTTATTGTGACTTTTTTCCAGAGGAGGTGCGCTTAGCAATACCCCTCTGTGCAGCTTTTATGTTTCTCTCTGTGCCTAAAACTCCTTCCCTGAGTGCTGCGAAAACCACATCATTCCCATGAGATGATGTCGCTAAACCTCAAAAGGAAAGTGGAAATTCATAAAGCCGTCCCTGGCATTTCACAAGTGAAAGCTAACCATTATATCACCGACAACTAAGAGTCATTAATGCATAGGAAGCCCTCTGCATTGACCACAGGCTTGCATCTCCCGCAAGACCCTGCGCGAACAGCCCTGATAACCGATGCCCTGTCCTTCCTTCGCCGCGGCGCCTGACGCGAACTCGGCAACTCACCGACTTCAGCCTGGTGACCTTGTTGGCTAGGCTGTCTGCCATGCGCTTGTTCTCTACGTCCAGCATATCCTCCACGGCATTTGGACTCTGACCTGGGGAGGAAAGAAGAGGAGAATGAGTTTTATCTGGCCTGATACAAGTACTGGTGTATTTGCTCACCCAACGGGGCTGAGCGGGCTTGTTGCCCAACCGGTCTCTGCCGTGCCACGAAGGCCGTTACAGCTGCCTCCTCGCACCTACGGCCTCGTGGGGTTTGTGCCGCGAAACGCTCCCAAACTCTTTTTGACAAAACCACACCAAACTTTCCCCAAACGGAGCGGGTCAGAAGCCCCGACAGGCGCCCCGAGCCGCCACCGGTGCCCAGCAGCGGCTGGGAGCAGCGCAGGGGCTTCGTGCCCCAGCGACGCCTCCAGCGCTGCTCCCGTACAGGATCTGGGTGAAACCGGGCGGATCCGGGGCGCTTCGCCCCCTCGGTCACCGCGGGGCTCTCCTGGCGCTGCCTCCCGCGGAGGCGCGGGGCAGCCGGGCCGCCCCCCCCGCCGGGCCGGGCCGGGCCGCAGGCCTGAGGCGGCTCCCAAATGGCGGCGGGAGCGCCCCGTCCCCCTCGCGCCCCCCAAGCGGCGGCGGGGGCGTTCGCCCACCCGCCCCCCAAACGGCAACGGCGGGGGACCCTCCGCCCGGCCCCGCCGCCCCCCGGCCCCTCACCTCGGCCCCACTCCGCCATGGCGGCCACCGGCCCCGCCTCCCCGGGCGGAGCCGCGCCGGCCCCCGCCTCCACAAAATGTCCGCCACCCTCCTCCGCGCTCCCCCCGCGGCGGGGCTCCTCGGGCCCTCGCGGGGGGGCGGCTGCCGCTCTCCCGGGTGGCGCTGGGACCCCTCGGGCCTGTCGCGCCGGGCTGGGCCCATCCCCGCGGCCGCCCCGGGCGCAGGGCGGCGGCCCCCGCGGAGCACCGTCGGGGGAGGGCCGGGGCCAGGAAATGAGGCAGGAAGCCGGGGCGGCGGAGAGGAAGGTAACGGCGCGTCCCTCCCCGCCCCAGCTCGCTGGCTGCCCCTTCTCCCCCGCCGGCGGCCGGGCCTGGCCGCCTCTCCCGCCCCGGGCCGGCCTTTCCCCGCAGGGCCGAGGCCCCCGCCCCCGTGCCGGGGCTGGAAGGGCGGCGGCCGGAGGCCCGGAGCGCCCCCGGCGAGGCGGGCCGGGGTCGGGCGCAGCCCCAGCCCCGCGGCCCCGGCCCGCTTCGGCCGTCTCCGAGGGATTACGTGCCGCAGGTACCGCCAGCACCTGGCCTGGCCTTTGGGGGGGCCAAAAAACGGCTTGAAGGGGCTTTGAAAGGTGCAAAAACTGCCAGGGGAGGGAGGTAACAGGGTGAGGAGGGAGCTGGGGGGGTACGGAAAGGTGGGGGGGAACGTGACAAATGCTGCTGTCTGCCCCCGCCTTTTCCCCCCAAAACGGAGAGGAGTCCGTGCCGTACCCCAGCCCTGCGGCGCTGGGGATGCCGTGCCGCCTGCCCCGCTGGCTCAGCCACCTGCTCTTGGGCTTTCTGGCTTCCAAAGCGCAGGACTTGCCTTTGGTCTCGACCCCCCCCTTTGGCTGCCTTGGGGCAGGAGGGGATAACCTGGTGCTCCTGTGTCGGCTCCCCAAACCCTGCGGGCTCTGGGCGCAGAACTGGCTCCCAGGGCCAGCCTGGTTTCTGGTAATTAGGTATGACCAGTGCTTGGTCGTATTGCAGCGCAGGGCACATAGCTAAACAGAGTCTAAGCAGGTGTATGAGCTCACATATATACTCAAATTTGCTGGATTTTCCATCATGAGGAGTTACTTTCCAGCACTGTGGGCTTGCGTGGCTCTATGAGCTGTTAAACTTGTGCCTGTGTCTAAAATAATCTCGTCATCTGCGTCTTTATGCGCATCTGCTCATTTACATTATTATCACGAGGCACATTATTTTCTGTAATGATACAACGCCTCGAGCCGTGGCAGCCAGCCATCCCCCATACGTGTGTTTTTACTGCCTGTGCAGTGCATCTGCCGTAATCTGATGCACAGCCTGTCTCGGGCACTGGCCGCACGGAGCAGCGACTGCAACAAAATCCTAATGATTTCTTTCTTTTCACCACCTTAAAAGGTAGCTCCGCCTTAAGCCAGGAGGATGCTCTCCTGTCTGGCTGGCTTTCCTCTCCATCCCTTTTTACTCCACAGGAGTGTTTCTGGATATTTTTTTTTCCCCCTCCTGTGCAGTAACAGAAATCAGGCCAGCCAGGGGAGGAGGAGGCAGAGAGCTATTTCAGGGAGCTGCTGTTATCTGCTCTATGTTAATCCCCTGGCTGGGTGGGGGGAAGGTTTTCCCTGAGTGCTTTACTGGGAGGGCATATATTAAACATTG
Source organism: Phoenicopterus ruber ruber (assembly GCA_009819775.1). NCBI lineage: Eukaryota > Metazoa > Chordata > Aves > Phoenicopteriformes > Phoenicopteridae > Phoenicopterus > Phoenicopterus ruber. The sequence goes on along the minus strand of CM020219.1, from coordinate 72,656,526 downwards.
AAAAGCAAAGAGAGGAAGAAGAGGATTAGAGGGAGAGAGAGGAAGCTGGCTGCTGGTTTTACTCCGGTTATCCATCTGCTCTGCTTTTATGGATGCAACAGCGTGAGCAGTCTCACTTGGGTTTTTTTGTGTTTTGTTTTTTCCCTCCTTCCTTTCCCCACCCCTTTCTCTCTCCCTCTCAGCTCTCTGTGTATCGAGGTCCCTTTGCACCTCCGTTATCCCGGAGCCCTGGAAGCCCCCTCGCTCCCCTTCCTCCCCGTTTCACCTCCTGCTGCAGCTGAACTGTTGAGATAATGGAGCTCAGGAGCGTGGTAGCCACGGTGGAAAGCGGGGAGCAGGACACAGTTCTCAAGGTGCTTCAGATCTACAACCAGGAGGTGAGTGAGCATCAAACCTCTGCCTGACGTCAGCCGCTGCTGCTTATGAGCCTGGAAGCGGGTTGGGCATGTTGTGGGATTTCTGTGCCATCCGCCTGTCCTGGTCTGTCTCCTCCGAGTGCATCCGTCTGCGCGTTACTGCCATGAAAGTGGTACAGACTGCTGCGTCTTTTGTTTGCAGATGGTTTATTGCTTGATGTTTTGCTAGGAAGCAGCTAAGCAGCCTCTCTTTGTCTTAGTTCCTTTGTACACTGGAAGTAAAGCATGTAGAAGGGATTTTTTTATTACTATCCAGATCCCAAGTGAAACCTGGCAGGGAAATAAACATTGGTGTGAAGACTGAGTAGGAGGAGCTTTTATGTTAAGGCAAGGTTTGGAGGTCATAAAACAGAGGCCTGGGGAGGAGCTGCAGGTGAAACAGTTGTCGTGATTTGTAAGTAAAAGATCAGTACAGGTGGACAAGGGTGGGCTGCTGGAATTTGATACAGGTGCCTGATCTGAAAGCTGACAATAAGGAGTAAATAATACAGAATATCAAAAAAAGAATGGTTAGGAAGCAGAGATGGAAGTGTTTCTAGCCTTAAAGTGGCGAAAGATTATCTGTGGGGGTAAATCCCTTTTGAAATAGACTCTGGTTGTCAGGGAAATTTCCTTCAGAGGGTTTCCACCAGGGTAGGGCTGGCCCTGCAGATCTCCGTGACTCATTCTGCACCATTCTTGAGTAGGTGGGAAGCCAGCGGGGAAAACCTGTGAATATTTTGCATGAGTGTGCAAGAGGGAGAGTGTGCAACTATTTCCAGCAGTCGGTTTTGAAACGGGGGAGATCTTAGCTAAGAAAGAGCAGATCCTGTTAAAGGCAGTCCGCAGGGTTACCACCGCCTACAGCGGGTGTGATGCTGGAGAAGTCAGGAGTGCAAACGGAGTCTGATGTGCAACCGGCGTGAGGCATCGAACCGCAGTGTTTCCTGTTGAGTTGCCCCAGCTGGATCCTTTGTCGGTGTATCAAGCGTAGGAAACCTGTGAGAATGTCGGTGGTTTTGCTAACCTGTCTGGAAGAAATGGAGCAATCGGAGGATTATGAAACTGCAGATAAACTAAGCAACTTCCTTGTGTAATTTTTTACTGCAAAAATTGATGGTACTGTATCCTTTTTCTGGGGGTATATTTTAGTTCACTATTGCATACGCAGTCAATTTTTGATTGCCAGGAATAAGCTACGGCGAAAGCAAAACCACAGGGATGGCAAAAAAATATACACGAATGAGATTACAGGAGCCCGCAAAGAGACTGTGACAGGAAGAGAACAAGCGGCATGGTTGTCTGCGGAGCGCCTCGGTTCCAGGACTGACCCGCCAGTTCCTCGTAACGCGGTGCAACAGCCTGTGCACGGATCAGCTCGTGGCGCTGGAGCACGAGAGGCCGGCCCCTGGCACAGCGCTGGAGGGGTGCGGCTGTCCTGCCTCCGCACCTGAGGCTTCCCAGCCGGCGTGTCGGCATCGCTTTGTCCGTCGTGCCTTGCTCGAGGCTGGAAAGACCAAAGCCATCCCTGGGATCTTGGCGACTGTGACACAGTTAATCTGCAAACTCTGTCTTCTACTTCTAAGCAGACCGGAGTTGGCAGCATGTAAAAAAGGCGGGGAACGGCAGGGGAGGCTACGTTTGCAGAGTGAGTGAGTCAGGGAACACCTGCAGTCTCCAAAAGCTCAGTGCAGTCAGTCCCGGGCTTGATTGATTGTGGTGAGACTAATTATTGTTATTGAGCGGCTCCGTAAGTGTAAGCAGTGTAATTCAGTAAAAGGTGACAGCGAGCGCCAAGAAAATGATGGGAGAATTAAGATATAATTGTATCTGCATACCTCTGTCTATAGATCTAGCTGTATATAATTAGTGTTTTATACATTTTAAACATTTTCATTCTCAAAGCTTGGACCAAATGCGCTCTTGGTGTAAATGAGGATTGCACCATTTACTGGAACGTGCTGCTTTTCACCAGGGCGCCTGTGATCTCCTGCGCTGTCCGGGTCGTTGGAAGCAGGTGTAGCCAGAAAGGAGAGCGTCCATCGAAGAACAGCCAGAGTAGCGAGAAACACAGAAATGTTTCCCATGAGCAAAGAGCAGGACTGTTTGTTAGGGAAAGGGACGTGGTGGAGCTGTGGAGGTCGGGTCTCTTGTGTTTAAAGAACATGACCTGAATAACTGTCGTATTTCCACACACCGTGGGAGCGAAGAACACAAGGATCTGTTCAGAAGTAATGAGGAGACAGTACTTTCTTTTGTCAGGAAAAGGAACAATAAATATCAAGGGGAGAAGTGTGTAGGCACAGCTTGGTGGTGTCACTGAGCAGAGGGATTACGGGCTGTTAGAGGATATTTGCGTTGTGATGAATGCCCACTTTGCTGCTGCAGTATTGAAAAATAAGTCCATCCATCAGAGGGCACGGCTTTGGCCTGTGGCAGTCAGCCTCCTCCGTAGGGCCAGCGGCCGAGGGCAGTGGGTAATATTCATCACAGATCTTTTTCGAGGATGAAAGAGAAACAGGGGCCTCCGGAATAGCGGGGATCTCGCTCAAGGAAAGCACTTCAGACCCGGTGGCATGGCCCATCTCTCTACTTTTCAAACCAGATTCATTCCCCCTAGTTGCGAAGCACATAGTTGGAGTTGCCAAAGTAGGAACAGTGTTGGAAAGAAAAGGCAGGACTGAAAAGAAAACCTCAGTGGCAGGAAAGTTTTCCTTTTGTCTTGTTCCTCAGGAGCTTGCACTGCTTACTACGAACCCCAGAAATACCGTAGATCTCTCCAAGCGCTGTGGCACTCCTTGCCGTGCCGATTCCCCGCCTCTGCGCCGGTGGGGACTGTTCTTGAGAAGACGTGCTTGCTTTTGCGGTGTGTTTTTAGACCTGCTGCTTTCCAGCTGAACGGTCCTTCCCTGCCTGGGGGGAATGGTTTTGTGGATTTTTAACCTATTACTTTATTTTGATTGTTTCTGTTTTGCCCCCGCAGAAATGTCAGTGCTTCACCTTTGACGATGAGGAGCGGGAAGAGAGGAAGGTAGGCATGCTCTCTGGTTTCTTCCTCTAGTCGGACGGGTAAATCTGCTGCTCTCCAGCAGGGCTTGGTGGCGGCAGCTCCTACAGGGAAAGAAATGAGTGTTTTTTCAGTAATTTGGTTAGGGAATGGTGTGCTCAGAGCATCTGCCTCCAGTTTTTCCATCAGCGATTGGTGTTTTAGGATAAAGGTCAGCATTCTTCCAGCATTAGCAAGCCCTTTGGGTTCTGTGATGCATACAGTCTCAGCCACGGGTGTGTAAAAAGTGTGATCCTTTGTGTTTGTGGCATGCATCTGCTAGGCAAAGGTCGTAGCAACATGCAGCCTCTGGAGGGTGGTTTTGCTGTGAGCCCGCTGCGGGGTTTGACCACGGCTGTATGTTAACAGATGCTTTAAGCTGGTGTAATCTGGCACTCAGTGGAAAGAAACACTCCTGCCTGTTCGTTTCTACTCGTGCAGTTCTTTCATGTCAGGGCAGACCTTTGCATGGCTGCACGGGGTTGGTGGGCTGGTCTGCCTAGAGAATAACTCTTTTTTTTTCCCTGGGTTATTTTCCAGCTGGATCAGTTTTGTGGTCCAGTTCGTTGGTTGATCGCGCTAATGCCTGTGTTAGCGCAGCAAGTGTGGACCAGGCCGCCAGGGTGGAGAATGGGACCTTTTGTCGGTGCCATTGCCGGCTAATGCTAGCGTGAAGTTTTTCCAGGTACAGCCTGATGCGTAGGACTGGATCTCACAAGATCCGAGCTCTTTGCCCTGCACTGACTTGGTGTTTGAGCTGGGACAGTTGTGCGGGCCGTGAATTCAGGCACAGCCTTGGGGTGCTCCGCTTTTGGGGTGCATGTCACGAAACGTGAATTGAGCATCACCATCTAGTTCCTGGTGCTCGGGTCTTCTGAGGGTTTAGCCCTGGGTGCACGCTCCGAGATCTCTTTAACCTGAGTCAGTCAGAGGCTTTGGTTACTTAGGACTGTATCTTTGACTCCTGTCTCTGTCTCCTCCTATGGAAGGAGAGGCACGACTGTATGTTCTCGCCTCTGAGGGGTGTGATTGTGGGGCATACTTCATGAGCTAAGGCTTGTTCAGTTCTGCCAGCCTCACATTAAGGGCCAAAATTCATTTTTCCTTCATTCCTTCCCTCAGTCCTTTTATTATTCTGAAGTATAACTGGTTAGGCTGTGTTAAGCCGATTACACTGAGCGATAGCGAACCTTGCAATCTTGGATGCCTTCGCTCTTGTAACACGCACGGAGAGACAAGTGGTGTGATCTGGTGTTATGTTGGAGAGATCTAGCGAGATCTTGCCTCACCGAGGCGTGAATGTCTGTGCAGTGGATTACCAGTGTAACGCGAAGTGTTGCTGCGCGTGGTTCAAACCCAGCTGCGCTTGGTTGTGTGAAGCATTACCTCTTGTACCCTTCCGTTGCTTGCTGTCACGTACGACGCTGTTATTCACAAGGGTTAGATTTTCAGCTCGTGAATTGGTGTTAGTGGAGCTCTGCCCGTCTGCACCTACTGAGGATCTGGGCTAGTAGTAGGTCTCCAGACAGCAGTAAGGTTTAGGGAGATACTGCTTATTTGAATCTCCGGAGGTCTCTCCACCTCCCTTCCTAGGGCATCGCGTGCTCTTCTCGCCCTGCTTAGGTCCTTTTACCCTCCCTTGGTGGTTTTCTGATGCATCTCTCAGCCTTTTCAGTCTGTTTCTGGAGCACCCAAAGCAGATGCCTCCCTAATCTTAAGGCTCTGGGCGGGAGCCGAGAACTGCTTTTGAGTTGGTTGTTGCTCCTCAGTGAAGCTGTAAGGGATGCTTTTGCCCTGCCCTCTCTTGGCTTAATGCAGCTGTCAAGTAAACCGTGTTAGCCTGACCCATCCTAACCACGGCTGAAGCTAGAATACGCACTAGTAGCAGTTGCCTGCTCACAGTCTCCCCTTAGATCTGACACCCTCTCACAGCCGTTTTGTTTCTTGCTGGGTGTCCTTGCTCAAACTGGGTCGGGATCAGATTCTGGAGCCAAACAGTTCCCGAGTGCTGCCGAGTGCACGCCTGAGCCAGAGCCGTTAGCAGGCCCGTCTCTAGCTGATGCCTGTGTCTTCCAGGGCAGAGCGTGACAGGGTGGTGGGGCAGCACTGTGAAGTGTCAGTGTACGAGGCATTACTTGTTTCCAACTGCACAGAAAATGGCCCAGCTGCTGATCAAGTTCCTGGAAAGAGAGCTGCAGCCGTCCTGCCAGGTCACGTGTTTGGAAAGCATCCGCATCCTGTCCCGGGACAAATACTGCCTTGACCCTTTCGCCACCAAGGAAGGCCTGAAGACCCTCTCCAGGCACGCTGGCATCGACTACACGGAGGAGCTCATCCGGGAGGTCCCAGACTTGGATGTCATCCTGGAATCCCTCAAATGTCTCTGCAACATTGTCTTCAGCAGCCCTAGGGCACAGGAGCTGACAGCTGAAGCCCGGCTGGTGGTGGGCCTGGCCAAGCGCATCAAACTGTACAACGAGAGGAGCCTTCCTCATGAGGTCAAGTTCTTCGACCTGCGTCTCCTGTTCCTGCTGACGGCGCTGAGAGTGGACATCCGGCAGCAGCTAGCCCAGGAGCTCAGGGGCATTAGCCTGATGACAGATACCCTGGAGCTGACCCTTGGTGTGAAGTGGATGGACCCCTACGAAGTTGCCGCCGAGGAGGGACTTCTCCCGCCTTTGCCTCGGCAGGAGACAGAGCGAGCCATGGAGATCCTGAAAGTGCTCTTCAATATCACCTTTGATTCCAGCAAGAGGGAGGTGGACGAGGTAAGCTCCTTGGGTGTCCCACCCCACTGCGTTCGCATGTCTCCGGGCTGTGGTTTGGCTACTGGTTTTCTCCTCTGCTTGCATTTCCTCGTAGCACATACCGGCCCTCATGCAGCCCCCGGGTACGTGTAAGGGTAGCGACAGACTCCTGTGTCTGGACCTTCCTTCCTAGAGCACTGCCTCTATCCCATGTGTTATTAACCCCTAAGACTTTTAGAGCGTTAAAATTTAAAAGTTGGGTATTTTTCCTTCTTAATGACATGATTTGTTGCGCAAGTGGGAGAGCGGAGCCCCCAGATAACTTGCTTCTGAGTGTGGCCTGTTACTCTTTCACCTTCTGGATGAGGTCAGAGGAAGGTGTGATGGAGAACATCTCTGGCTAATCCGTGGGCCTGTTCTGGGGCCTCTTCCAGCCCTTGACTCGGTGGTGTAGGGTGAGGGGAAAGGTATCGGGCGGCAGGAAGACTGTGTATTGACCTCGAAAGGAGAATTGGGAGGCTACTGCCACTTAAGCGCCCTGCTGGCAGTTACCAGGCTGCTGGAGGGAGGGATGGGGCGGTGGGCTGGAGGGGCAGCAGGGTCTGGGACGTGGAGGATCCCCTTTCCTGATCAAGGTTTTCACTTTCTGTTTTGGGGCCAGGAAGATGCTGCTTTGTACCGGCACTTGGGAGCCCTCCTGCGCCACTGCCTCATGATCTCTGCTGACGGAGAGGACCGGACAGAGGAGTTCCACAGGTCTTTGTTAGATAACTCCGTCACGATCTTCGTTATAACAGACCTGAGGTCTCTCCAAGGCAGATCCTGCCTGACCTTGGCATTAACAACCTCTGTTTTTCTTGGTGATTGCTGAGGTCGCTGCTGACAGGCAGGCATCTTCGGTCTGCACTGCGGGTTCCTCGTGCTGCTAGAACTCAAGTAGCCCTGCCCTTCCCACAGTCAGATTTTGGGCGTAATGCCACAGCCTCCCGGTCTGCAGGAGGAGACGTTCTCTCCAAGCCTGCCTGACCCCAAGGGTCATATTCCGTATCCTGCATCAGGCCCCCTCAACGGTGCCACCCACTTCAGTGCGCAGCTTGCCGTAGCACATGTTTGGTACTTTTTAATTAGAGTCTGTGGGCTGGCCTTAGTTAACTGTCTCTTGAGCCACGCTGAGAAATTGCCTGTGTGACCCTGCTGAGCGTTACTGGTCCAGGGGTGTCAGTGTTGGGCAGGTGACACCATCCTGTCCCCAAGAAAACCGCGGTCAAAGGAGTCCTAATTGCGTTGCCCATCGAGGTGAGAAGGAGCGGTGCAGCAGGAGAGCCTAGAGAAAGACCTTTGACCACCCAGACTGGTCCTACTTGGCCTCTGTGTCAAGGTCTGTGGTTTCTTGGTTGTTGCTGAAGTCTCTTTGGACTCCCAGCAAATAGTTCAACTACCCAAAAATCAGTTTAATTTATTCCTTTTTGGTGGTGTGAGGAGCTTGGGATGCAGCCCCAAGGCAGCTTGATCTCGGGGTCCTCACACTCCTGGAAGTTAGTAATGAACCTTCATTTCTGGATAGCTGAAGAACTTCTGTGAACAAAGATCCGTGGCTATGTGTTCACTCCTCTTCTCTTTTTTTGTGTTTAGTCATACGGTTAACCTTTTGGGCAACCTGCCCCTGAAGTGTCTGGATGTCCTCCTGACCCCGAAAGTCCGGCCGGGCTCGCTGGAGTACATGGGTGTCAACATGGACGCAGTCAGCATCCTGCTGGATTTCCTGGAGCGACGCCTCGACAGGGTAAGTTGGGAGGCTGCTGGGTGAGTTCCTCTCTGCTCGTTTTCACAAGTTCGCTGCAGGGCACCTTTCCTTCAGCCTCGAATAGCCCAGCGCCAGCACCGCGGGAGCACCGGTGAGGCGTGGTTAGTTGGGAGATATCCCTTTATTGAAGGGTCAGTTTTTAGCAGAGGCAAAACTGTTATGGTTGGTAGGACTAAAACAACATCTGTCGACTGGGAAGGTGACTGCGTCGTTGCTTTATGGGCTGCAGGTAGAGTGAGGTTGGTTGAAGAGTAGCTGAGTAGCTGAGCGATTGAAGTATCGGTGCTGTCTCCCTCCGCAGTGATCTGGTGGGTAGCTTCTGGAAGCCTGGATTTGCAGTGTTTTCAAGCTGGCTGTGGTTTCCAGGCTCTGGAGTTATTCCAAAGGGCCTCTGGATTTTACCGCAGCGCTTCTCTACTCTGGAAGCCCTGCACAAATATTTCTAGCGCTGCCGTGCCGCAGAGCAGGGCTTGGAAAGCCGTACCGCTTGAGGAGTGATGAAGCACTGAAATTCCTGTAGCAGAGGCTGGAAAGCCTCGGTGTCCATCTGTTTCCCTGACGGTCTGTGCTCGTGTTCTCCACCACAAGCCGGACGAGTTGAGCTCAGTGTGGCTAACGTGGCGTTTGCTTTGTGGCCGCTTCTGCAGGGGCACAAGCTGAAGGAGAGTTTGACCCCTGTGCTGAACCTGCTGACTGAGAGTGCCCGAGTCCACCGCCAGACGAGGAAGTTCCTGAAGGCGAAGGTACGCTGGGGTTCGGCCAAAAGTTGAATGATGCTGCACTGAGGAGAGAGGAGAATAGCAGACAGCCTGATTATTCCTGTCCTCCAAACAGGCCTCCTCTGTCTCTCTGCTAGGTTCTGATAGATGGTTGAGGCCTTTGGTACCCACAGTATTTTTTCCACATCTCCCACGCTCTGTGGATTTATTAGTTTTAGCTGATTTGTAAAGCACATGAACATTTTCCCCTGTCTGACCTGCCGTTGCCGTTCCAGCTCCACTGATCGCCCCTCACTGTGGCCTTGTAGGTGCTGCCGCCTCTCCGGGACGTGAGGAATCGGCCGGAGGTGGGGAACTCGCTGCGGAACAAGCTGGTGCGTTTGATGACCCACATCGACACCGACGTGAAGCACTGCGCGGCAGAGTTCCTCTTCGTGCTCTGCAAGGAGAGCGGTGAGTTGCAGGGGCTTGTTGTGGGCTTTGGTGACAGGGAGTCCTGGAGCTCGGCCTCTGGGCCAGCCAGAGAGCGTGGGATGGGTGACCCTTTGCTGCCAACGGGGACTTCTGTCTTCCCTTGGGGCAGACACGCTGAGTAGGGGAAAGCAGAGAGTATCCGAGTGCTCTGTGGGAAGGAGTTGCTGTCTCTCGTGCCAGCGGTGAGTGAAAAGCTCTGCTGGAGGGGACACCCCAATGCCCTGCAGACAACCTGGCCTGCACGCAGACCCCCGCCCCCGTGGGTGTTGGCCCTGCTGCTCCTGGCGCATGGTGGGGTGGCCTTGCTCCCTGTCAGAGTTCAAGGAAGCGTTGGCATTTCTGCGTCTCCGTGGCCTTGCACCAGTCTTACATTGGGGCACACAGGAGCAGATGGGGCTGGAGAGGCAGGAGGGGAAGCACAGGGTGGTCTCTCCCCTTCTCCTGGCAGTGTCGCGGTTTGTGAAGTACACGGGCTACGGGAACGCGGCTGGGCTCCTGGCGGCACGAGGCCTCATGGCTGGCGGTCGGGAAGAGGGAGAGTACTCGGAAGATGAAGACACAGACACTGAGGAGTACAAAGAGGCAAAGCCCAAGTAAAGGAGTCTGCTTCCCCTCTATAGCACCCCTCGTCCTACGCCACCTTCCCCCTCCTGCCCTGTCCCTTTCTTCATCTGCTGCCCTGCCATCTCCCTTGTCCTGCTCTTTCACGTGCACATCTCCTTCCGCGTTACTTGGCAGTTTGATGTCCTGTTCCACCCTCTCTGCCTGTTCCTTGGGTGAAATGCCTCCGTGGCCGAGCTGCTCACGGAGTGGGTGGTCACCGGTGCGTATATTCGGTCCCTGCAGCTGGGCACAGGCTCTAGAGCAAAGGGGGTTCCTTCAGCCAGAGCCCGTTCTGCACCAGGCCTGTTCGTGGTGTGCCCGCGGCAGTGTCTCTAATCCGTATCTTGGACCCGTTTTTGTCATCCGCACATCTCGGTACGTGCCAGGCTCTTACTGTGCGCCGGGATGAAGGGGTCCCTGCTTGCAGAGGGCTGGAAGTGCCCGTTACTCCTCTCCATCTCCAGAGCCCTGTGCTGCTGGAGGGAGCTGGTTTTGGGGTTTTTTTTCTTTCTTTGCCTGCTAGTGGGTGGTGATAACTCGAGGATGAGGGGTGTGCAGGGAGAGCTCCGGGACTGTGCTCAGCTGTGGGTCTCGTACTTTCTAGCATCCTGTTCAATGTGGTCTACAGGTTGGGTTTTGGGGGTTGTTTTGCTTTTTGCCTCCTGACTCAAGGAGAGGGAAGAAGTGTCGTCTGCCCTTGTGCGCCTGGTTTAAAACTGCACTGGGGAGTTGGTGGGATGGGGATGTTGCTCACAGCAAGAAATGGGAGGGATTTGTAAGGGGGGACGACTGCGCGTGGGACATACGGAAAGAGGCTGGACGCACCACGTTGCGCTGTGGTAGCACTTGGGGCTAACGAGACGAGCAGCAGGGACAACCAGCCTTGCCCTTGTGTCCCTCTGCTCAGTAGAGGTTTTTAAACGTCCCTTTTGTCGCTCCTCTGCTTTGCCTCCCTCCTTTGCCCCGGCCTCACTGTTGTTCTCGCAGCATTAACCCTGTGACGGGACGCGTCGAGGAGAAACTGCCCAACCCCATGGAAGGGATGACTGAGGAGCAGAAGGAATATGAAGCCATGAAGTTAGTCAACATGTTTGACAAATTGTCCAGGTACTAGAGAAGTGTGTATGTTCGTGTCTGCGTTAGCACCTGCGTGTCTGTGACTTACCTTTATCCCAGACCTTTCTTTGAATGTATTCCCAAGGCCACCACTAACTGAAGGGATTAAGAGAGAGTGGGGGAGACACATGGGGAAATATTTCCTTAAGCTGGGGCCCCGTTCTGTGCAGGGGAAGGCACTGCAAGCCCCCCCCTTTGGCATGATGGCATCCTGTGAAATGCCTCTACCTGCCTGCCCTGTGTTTCCAAGCACCTGCTGCCACTCCGGGTTTGGCCGGGGGCTCGGTAAGAACGGCAGCTGCTGTTCTGGCAAGGCTGCTCCGTAGGAAGCAGCGTTTTGGGGACAGATGGCAGCCAGTGCCCCCAATCCCTTTCCCTGCAGGAGTGCTTTCTCCAGCCGTCTTTCATCCCTCGTTAATAGGTGCCACAGAGGAACCCGGAGTCTGCCAGCTGAGTTCAGGCTGCCCCCAAGGGTGGGAGGGAAAAGGGCAGTGTATTTAACGCGTGTATTTCCATCGTGTGTGAGGGAGAGAGGAACACTGATGCCAGCGCTAGTTTTCCTCTGGCAATCCTGTACCACACAGAACAGGACCCTAAACCCGAGCCCATTGCAGGGGACCTGAGAACGCAACCCTTGGGGATTGTGCTTCCAGCCGTCGCCTCGCCGTGCTGGAGGTTTCATGGCAGAACTGTCCCCTGCTCGAAAAAGGGATTCTTAGTGGGGGTCTGGGGTTGTTCTGGGCTGCCTCCGGGCGGTTTCCACAAGTCCCACACATTTCTGCTGCAGTACTCGTCTGTTCCTGTGCTGTCTGCTGCAAATTGGTGTTACCTTCCCCCCTCCTCCCTGGTTGCAGAGAGCAAGTCATCCAGCCCATGGGCATCACGCCGAGCGGCACCCTGGCCCCCATGGAGAACGCCATCCGCGACATGGCTGACGAGAGGTCGTCGTCCGACTCAGACCTGGGGCTGGACTGATCCAGACCTCTCGCCCCGGCCTCGGAGAGCTGGGGAGCCTCCGTCCGCTCTCCCTCCAGAACTGGTGCTGCACCCAGGGGCTAGGACTCGCCGGGACTCTCCCTGTGGGATCTGGATCCAGCCTGGACCCCTCACAGTCCCCAACAAGGAACACCTCCTGCCTCCTTCCCAGCTCCATAACCACCTCTTCTTCCAGAGGGTCTTCACGGCCTCGCTCCACCTTGGTCTCTCCTGTCAGCAGCCTTGAGGATTTCATACTCCAAATTGCTTCCAGAACTTTCCAGTAGGAATTTTTTTTTTAAATACATGATGTTTTTGGAAAGAAGGGTGGGGGGAAGGATCTTTGTCACACCATCAGGGTTCAGTAATCTGCGGAGCATCTTGTGTACGTGCCGACACTCGTGCGGCCGCTCGCCACGCACGTCCCTGTGCGTGGCTACGTGTGGCTGGCCCCGCGTGGGGGGAGCCGCTCCCCAGGGGCGCAGGTGGGAAGGGGGAGGCTGCAGGAGACGGCCGTGAGCGGCTATTCACGGCAGCTCTCGGGGAGCGGGGTCTGCGGGGTGTCTCGGCGTAGCGCACCCGTTTCATCGGCAGGTGGCTGTACGTGTGCGCCGCGCACGGCTGCGAGCGTGGCGGGGCCTGGGCGAAAGCGGGAGGGTGGGCTGACGAGGCGGAGGGGAGCAGTGCCTGCGTGCTGCGGGGAGGCGAGCAAAGCCTTTGCGTGAAGCTTCCAGCGTTGCCGTCGGCCGCAGGAGAGAAACGCGCTGATACTCGGTCTCTGGCACTGTGCGATGTTCCTGTTACCACGGGGTTTAGTGTTTGGCATCAGCCTTTCCCTATCTCGCACTTTCCGAATGAAAGGCCAAAATCTGTGCTTTGTCTGCTGCCGCCTCATCTGCCTTGGCTTCCCCACAGGTCCGCTGCTGCGCGCGCCCGGGGCTGGTGTTGCTCCTGTCCTTCGCTGTCGCTTAGATTTGTCTTTTTCCTGTTTTGTGTTTGGTTTTTTTTTTAAAGAAAATTGTTTTAAAGAAAATCTTCTGGTTTGTCTCATGTACCCGAGTTCCAAAACTTCCTGTCATGAGTAGGAATGCAAAAGTGATGCTAGAATAAAGAAAACCTGATAAATGGGCGCACGGCAGTGATTCACCGAACGCGATGCTCCCAGCAAGTAAGGGAGTATCTCTGCCTTTTTCTGACTAGCACGTGGTTCTGCTCCGATCACCCTGAACGTAACAGTTTTATCTGGGAGGTAAAATTGTGGCATTAAACTGGGGCTAAGCCAGACCCTTTCCCTGCGCCACGACCACCGAGTCTAACCGAACGGAGCATCCCAAAGTTAAAGTAAGCATTGGAGCATGAGGGTTGCAAACCAGTCTTGGCTCGACCCTCGGGCCTCGGGGCTGTTTGCAGGACTGTTCCTCATCTCCTTCACGAATGCTCCGTAGCGGTTGATGATCGTGCACGCCAGCTCCATTTTCTGCCTGTGCAACAGGGACGTGCCGCTCGGCCTTTGCGGGACGCGAGCCAGCCTCCGCGGCCGTTTGGCTGCGTGGGTCTGCCGAGGTTTGGCTCCCCGCGAGGCAGGGAGCGCGGTGGGGAGGCAGGGCGGGCTGGCGCGGCGCCGCAGCGGGCACCCAGGAAATCTGGGCCCGGGGAGGCTGCGGGGGCGCGGCGGGGGCAAGCAGAGCGTTTGCGAGTGTTCCTGCCCGCGTGTTTTTAGGAGTTGGTGCTTGTTTTCTGGAGGCGGCCTCTGTGACGTGGAAAGCTGAAGGTGTGCTTCGTTTAGTTTAGTTCTTCAGTGATTAAGAATTTTTTTAGTGGTCGTGATTAAAGTTGCAGGCTCTCCCAGGGGTTGACAACGCGTATGTAAAACTGACCCACTAAGACGGGCTGCTGTCATGAGACTAGCTTCAGCGTGTCGCAGTGGGGGTTTTTGTTTTTAGGCCAACTGCAGCGCGCTCCTTTTTTTTAAAGTAACTAGCAGAAACCCCACCGCAGACCCGTGTGAGAATGCAGACCCCGATCCCTTTCCTGCTGCTAGAGCTCTCCAAAGCTTTCCACGCAGAAGGAAAAGTGGGGCGTGCGGTTTTAGTGCGACACTGCTGATCTTGCTGTATCCTAATTTCCTATTTACGTATTCATAAATTTCCTATTTACGTATTCGTACGACCCCGACTTGCGACCGACGAGCCCTGCTTTGAGACGCCCCGGTGCAGGGGCTGAGCTTGGCACAGGGCGCTCCTGGAGGAAGGCTTTACGAACAGGGTACGGTTTAAAACCAACACGCCGCCGCCATTTGCGGAGTGAAGCAACGTGCCACCAGGCTGCTTGTGCTCCGCAGCGAGGGAACAGCCCTTCTGCCTTGCCCGGGGCTGCGCGTTCAGATGCATCGGCTGGGCCAGTCCCGGCTGCGAGGAGGAAGGCGCAGACGGGTTTGGAATCGTGCGTTTGGATCAACCAGCCCGCCCGTCCGGACGGGAACTTGCTGGAACCGTTCTTGGGGGAAGCAGCTAGGCCACGAGCGCCGACCTCCGTTCCTGCGGCGCGGGCAGCGGGCACGCCCGGCGCCTGTGGGTCCCCAGAGCTGCTCCGACGTACCGCAGATGAGCGGCGCGTCCAAACGCTTCTCGCCAGATAACAGATGGCCCCACGACAGCGTTCCGAGGCGCCAGCTCTGCCCCGGGCAGAGCTTTTGGGCGTCGAGGTCAGTAACAGCGTCACAGTGTTGTGTCAGTGAGAGCCAGCTGTGCGCTCAAAGGCTTTTATTCCCTTCGCTTGGGTTTCCTGCGGTTTAGCGTTAACCCTAGCAAATTGGTGGCATAAAGTGCTTTGCATTGCGTTGTGCTCGGGATTGCCTCGGGAACAGCTGCCGTGCTAAACAGATGGGTGAGCCGCGGCCACCAAATTTGGGTGCTGGGGGATGAAATCTGCGCCCTGTTGCAGGGAAGAGGCTCTGCTGCACCTGCGATATGCAAAGCACTTCTGCCAGGGCACGCTTGGGAAAGCAGGACGCCGCCGCGGTGCTCGGACTGGTACTGCCTCTCCCCGGGCCAGCCTTTACAGGCGGGAAAGGCACTTGTGCAAGGTCGAAAAGAAAAAAAAAAAAAGGTATTAAAACAGCAGGTGAAAGGAGTGGTGGGGACAGAATGTGTTCGAACACTGGGGAAGGTGTGAAGTTTACAGAAAAACCCTCGGGTGACATCGGCAAAAGAATTAGAACTCTCTTTATTATTAAATAATTAACACCACACCGATTCAAAACTCCTCCAGCAGCTTGAGCTGGTGTTCCTGAACAGGAAAGGGGGGCAGCCACCCCCCGCCCCGTGGCAGCATTTGTCCCCTGATTAGCAGAGATTTGTCTGAAGAATAAACACAAGTCTGCAGCAGCTGGAAGATCACGACTAAGAGGAGAATTTGAGAAGGAGCTGGGAGATGCTCGGCCCGGTGGGGGGAGCTGGAAAACCTACTCCAGACTGTCCTGCCTTACGGCCTGACCTTCGTGGCACTTCCAGCTCCTGCGCCTTGAAAACCAGGCCCTCCGGGGGTCTCCGAGGTTGGAGAAAGAAAGAGGGAGACCCAAACGGCAAGCTGCATACGCGCGGCTCGTCTGACACGCTGGCACGAGCCCCGAGCTCCCGGCTGCTTGCTGGTGACGCTCTCGCGGCTGGACGTGGTCAAATGGCGAGAGCCAGAGCCGTGGAAGAGGAACGTGTCTCCTAGCGGGTGCCGCGAGGAGGGAGCGGTGTGCGGTGGCTGCCTCAACCCTTCCGAAGTCTCGGGTAGGAAAGCCTTCGCGTGCGGAGCCGGTGTGCAGCTTGGCGTTTGGGTTTTGGGCCCTTCAGCCTCCCTCCCTGTGTGGGTGAGGGCCTCCACTCTGCCCGCGGCCGCCTGGGCTGAGCCACGAGCACCCCCTCCTCCCAGCGGGCCGGTCCCCTGCGGATGTGCTGCTGCGGAGCCGGGCGGGCTCTTCCCCAGCTCCCTGCCACCGCCTCTTTCTCTGCCCGTGCTGGGCACGACGACAGCTCCTTCTCCAGGCGAGCGCCGCTCTCCGGCAGCGGGGAGCCAGCTGTCCTACTGCTCTCTTGCGTCCAGCTGGAAAGAGAAAGAGCGGACGGTGTTTGCGAGGGTGTTCCAAACCTTCCAGCCCCCGGCAGCTCAGCCAGCAACGCTTCCTGGCACCAGAATCCCCGAGCGAGGAGGAGCTGGCTTCTCGCGCTTTACCGCATTTGCGTCAGCTTTATCCACCGGTTTAGAGCAGCGCGAGCCTTACACCAAGGGCTGGTTGATCTCGTGCCAATGCAAAATGGCTTGTGGCGAAAACCCAAAAACCTGACCAAAAGACTAATAATTCCTGTTCGCCCCTACCCCGTAATCTGATGAAAGTAAGAACAACCTGAGTGTTAGAATTGGAATCTCGAAGCCAGGTTTTCTCTTGGGCCAAAGTCCCGTATGGACGGTGTATCTGTTAAAAATACAACTGGCTACTTACTGCGGGGAGTTGGCAACGGAGCTGTGCCCGTTGACACAAGCGGAAGAGTTGGCCCAGCCTGCAAGTTACAACTTCTGCTTAAATTAAAAAAAGAACAACACCCCCCCCCACATTTAAACAGCGTTTGATGCCAAATGTGGAAAGATCTTCCCAGCAGGTCTAAAGCAATGTAATAATTAACATTAGCACTAAACTCGGAGTAACTAAGAACTCGCTCCCCTACAATTTCTCACTGATTGCAGACGTAAGAAGAATGGCACAGGGAAAGAAATGATCAGCGGGGGAAAAAGGCAAGTGTTTAGTGAGCAATTGAACGCCGTGAGGTGGAGCAGGCGCCCTCGCTCCTGCCTGCTGCCCGTCGCACGTCTGGCCACTGCAGCGCCTCGTTCGGTCTCGGACAGCGCAACTGGAGCTTCCCGTCCCTTACTACTGTCACTTATTTCTCAGAATGACCAGAAAACCCACTAGAAACGAAACCAAAGGAATTAAGTGAACGTGCAGAAAGAGGAAAGCTCCGCTGAGGTGACGCTTGGCTCGGCTCCGTGGTTTAGTTGGGCAATTATTCATGTTAACGTGCCATTAACAGCACGAGGCTCAGGCTCTCGGCCAGGGAAAAAGCAGTGTGAAGACCAAGGCCTGAGCGGCAGCTCCGGCACCCCAGAGCGTGCCCCGCTGCCGGGCTGCGCGCTCAGCGGGCGCTCCGGTCGCCTCGCGCGCGTCTGAGGAAGAGAATGCCCGTGGGCCGTGTTGCTGAAGTGCAAAGGCGAGTCCCCTGCCGACCCGTGGGGCCGTACGGGATTCATCTGAGACAGGGGACGGGGGGGTTTCTGGCTGGCCGCTTCCAGCTCCAGGAACCTGTACCTTCCTCTACAGGGCTTTCGGTGTGTTTGGGAACAAATCGGAAAACCAGCCAAAATGCGCAGAGAGCTGATTTTCAGTGACTGAGTGGGTCCCTGCTTGAAGAAGCCCTGAAGTGCTCTCATTCAACCCAAAGCCCGGCCTTTTCCCTGCTCCTGTGTGTCTGAGGCTGGCAGATCCGCACCCTCCCCTTCCGTACCACTGAAACGTTCAGCAACGCAGCACTCTGCTCCTGGCACCTTCGCTGTCAAATAGCACTGAGCTTCGGGTTTGGTTTGGGTTTTTTTTTTACCCTTTTTGCACTTTTCTGTGGTCCTTTTTTCTGAATGCAGACTGCAGGCACGGCAGTGTCTGTGGGGCAAGCCTAACCCCCCCAGCACAACCCTGCTCCCCCCGGAACAACTCCAGCACGAGGAACGGAGGCCGAGGGAGAGAGACGGGGCTCTGAGCCCCTTCCCACCTTTTCTTTTTCCTTCTGAATTAGCGTTTGCATCTCTCCAGTCCAGTCCAGCAGCTCCACCAGCTTCTCGACCCCGCTGACCACGTCCCCCAGCTGGGCCACATCGTTGTAGCGTTGCTGCCAGGCGAAGGGTCCTACCAGATCTCGGTTGATGAGGACTCGGGGAATGGAGCTGCGAACGGCTCCGGCCAGGCTGGCAAAGGGCTCCACCTAAAGGAAGGCAACCCGAAGGAGCAGAGAGACGGTCACCCCGCCGAGCGGCACGAGTTCACTGCGCGCTGAGCCTGGAACCGCGTGTTTGAGTTCTCCCACCGCGGGCTGAGCTACCCCCGCTCGGAACAGGTCAGGGGTGTCAGTTATCCGGTGGCCTTTCCTCGGGCGGCCGCAAAGCCCACCTCTTGCTCTCCAGGTGCCCCCCTTTACCAGGAGCACACAAGGGTCTCTCGGAGTGCATGCACCCTATTTCTTACCCTGCCACCTCACATTTACCTCGATAACCCAGTTTCTCGCCTTCTCTAAACCCCCTCTCTCCTCCAGAGTCCCCCTCAGGCCCCGTTTTCCGTGTGCCTTTTTCTCCCTGTGAGCGGGGGTTTCCCTCAGCCCCAGACCTCCAGGGACGTTCCGATGACGAAAAGCAGGTCTGCCATGGGGAAGTCCGTCAGGTGCAGGAGGAAGCGCTGCGGGAGCTCCTCGCCAAAGAACACAATGTCGGGCTTGACGACTCCAGTGCAGACGGGACAGTGAGGGACCTTGTCTGCCATGACGTCCCCCTGAAGCAAGAGCACCCAACGCCGCTCGTTACGGGGCAGCGCGTACCTGCACGAGCAGGGTCAGAGCCACAACACGTCCTCGCAGCAACACCCAGCCCCGAGTCAGGTCCCCTCCGGTAAAACCTCTTGGCCCCGAGGGCAAAATAACAGCCTGCAACAGGTCCTCCTCCTTGCGCCCACTTACGCGTCGATGCCCGGCTCACTCACCCTGAAGTTCTCTCCCGGGAACTTCCTTCGACAGACCGTACAAGTGGCAGTGGCAAAGGTGCCGTGGGCTTCCACCAGTCTATCGGGAGGGATCCCAGCAGCTGGAACACAGTGCGTGGGAAAGGACCAGCTCAGCGTGAGGCGACTGAACCAGAAACTCCACGTTCACTGGGCGTTTCTCCAGTCCTGCCTCCCATTCTGCTGCTCGCGCTCGCCTTCCCCAGTGCTCTGCTGCTGAGAGGTGGGGAAGAGCAAACTCACCTCTCTCCAGCCCGTCGATGTTCTGGGTGTAGAGGCGCAGCAGGAGCCCTTTGTCGTGCAGGAGCCTCAGGAAATAGTGGGCGTAGTTGGGTCTGTAGTTGCCGGGGTAGAGCTCTTTGGCCAAAGTGAAAAAGGGCTTGGGGTTGAGGGAGAAATACATCAGTTCAAAGATGGCTTCTGGGTAAGGGATGTTGTACTGCTCAAGGTTGCTGTAGAGCCCGCTCCCCGGGGACCTGCAAAGAGAGGAGAGCGGGGCTGGCAGCCAGAATGCGGGAAGAGCCCCAGAGCAAGACACAACGGAGCAGCCAGCCGCGTCCTTGGGCTCTCTCTGGCTGCTTTGCGCTGTCTGTCGCGTGTCAAGAGAGCAGCTGAAACGACCTCTGCGCAGGAGAACCTGCCTCGCATCCCTGCTCTACGCGCCCCCTTCTCCCGGCCGCAGAGGCGCGCCCGCGGTCGGAGGCAGGGACGGGGTACGCCGTGAGGACCGTGCTCTCTTCTAGCTGGAGCGCCGCGAGCCCGCGCCACGGCCACATCGTCTCTTCTCCGGTGGCCGCAGTGGCGCAGCCGTGGGACTGAGCGACAGGCCTGACTTGACCCTCCTAAAGACCTGGGCCAAGGAGCGGCCCGCAGTGCGACTGGCGATGCCAGCCTGCCTCTGGCTGGAGAAGGAGGATCAGCGGGCACGGAAACTCCTGTGCCTAGTCTAGCCTGGCACAGAGAAACGAAACGGAGGGGTGAGAGGAGTAGCCGGCGCCAGTGTTACCTAAGCTGAAGCTCTTGGCCCTCCCGGTGCTGAGAAAGGATGAATGAAGCCACGGAGGCGTTACCTGAAATCCGGGATGCCGCTGGGGGTGCTGATCCCAGCGCCAGCCATCACCACCACTCGGCGACACTCCTTCTTCCGAATTAGCTCTGCCACGTCCTGCAGGGTGAGCTTCTGCTTCCCGCCGCCATGTCCCTGCCTGCCCGCTCCGAAAGCGGCTCTGGCAGCGGCAGACAGAGAGAAGGGCCTGGGCCCTGGGATCCTGCTCGGAAGAGAGAGAAAGCACAGCAGGTCACGCGCTGACAGCGCCTTCCGCTGAGAACTGCTCAGGGGAGAAAACCACCCCAAGAACTCCGCAGAAAGCTCTTCAGTCGGCGGGACTGGGTGCTGGTGCTTAACAAGGAGAAAGCTCAACCGTTAGTCTAATCTGTACCCCGCGAGAGAGACCTTCCATCGCCCTTTCTTACACAGACCTAAAACTACCCCATCGCTGGAACCCCATGAGAGGGGTTTTTGGACAGGGGGTGCACACAGGGCTGTGGGAACAGCAGCACTGGGCCTCACCGGCCTCACAGTCGATTTACGCTGCTCTTGGGCTACGGAAGACTCTTGCCTATGTCCCGAGTTTCAAGACGTTTCTAACAGGGTGATGCGGTCCCCCTGGGCCAAGGCTGCCCGGGTTAGCGCAGACATTTTCACTTCTCTGCCTTGAGAGAGCTCCACGCGTAAACGGCAAATGCCTAAAGGAATTGCGGGTCAGCACTACGGACAGATGGGGCCGAGAACAGTCATCACCATCTCAAGGAACAGCTCCTCCCCGGACAATTAGTGCCTGCTGGTGCAGGGCGTTCTGAGCAGGCCAGAGAAGGCGTGGGACTGCGAAGAGCCAAGAGCGAGCTGCTGGATCTTGGCAATCCGCAAACAGCAATTACCGAGCTGTAAGTGTCGACTGCGGCCTCAGCACGGTCGACACTCTCTTCACAAGGATATGGCTCTGCCTTGTCAGACCCTGTCCCCGGGGAGATGAATTCACAATCTAGCAAACACTAATATTTCTCCGGTAAATCTCTACTCTTCGAGCTCCCAGGCCAGCTCTGGCTTACAGAGATGGCGACCCATCTGCCTGTTCAGACAGGGGAGGTGATGTCCTCCATCCCTTGCTTTCATCGTAACAGTATCGGTCCCTGCCCTTCGGCAGCCCGGTGCAGAGGCCTGGTGGGCATCAGGCACTGGCTGCGAGGCGCCGGGCGCGCGAAGCCAGCCAGCCCTACCTCCGTGCCCCGGAGCCAGCCGCCCCCTTGCTGTCCCCAGGGCAAAGGCAGAGCCGGGCCAGCCCCGCCGGGCCACCGCCGCTGCTGCCCTCCCTGGGGCCGCGCTCCCACAGGCTCCTCCACGCTGCAAGAAAGCACAGGGCTGGTGAGCGGGTCTTGGGGGACAACCGGAGAGCAGCAACGCGCGGGTGACGGTGGTGTCTCCCCTCGGGGCCCGATCCTGCCCCTAGGGCCCCTCAGCCCCCCCCTCAGGGCCTGCTCCTGCCCCTCAGGGCCCACTCCTGCCCCTCAGGGCTCGATCCTGCACCTCAGGGTCCGCTCCTTGCCCCTCAGCCCCCCCTCAGGGCCTGCTCCTGCCCCTCAACACCCCCCCCCAGGGCCCGCTCCTGCCCCTCAGCCCCTCCTCAGGGCCCGCCCCCCCCCGCCTCAGGGCCCGCTCCTGCCCCTCAGGGCTCGATCCTGCACCTCAGGGCCCGCTCCTGCCCCTCAGCCCCCCTCAGGGCCCGATCCTGCCTCTCAGCCCCCCCTCGGGGCCCGCTCCTGCCTCTCAGCCCCCCCCGCAGGGCCCGATCCTGCCCCTCAGCCCCCCCTCGGGGGCTGCTCCTGCCCCTCAGCCCCTCTCAGGGCCCCTCAGCCCCCCCCTCAGGGCCCTTCCCCACACCCGAACCCGCTCCCTCGGCCCGCCGGGCCTCACCGGCCGCCAGGAGCCCGCCGCCCGCCGCCGCGCCGCGCAGGGCCCCCCGCTCCATGGTTGGGGCAGCGGCCGCGCTCCCCGCCGGGCACCCGTCGCGGCGCTACCGCAATGCCCCGAGTAGGCGCGCCCGCCGCCGCGGCCGCCCCTCTGGCAGCGAGCCGGCCTCACCCCTGCGCCCGCCCGCTCCGGTTCGGGTCGTTTCGGGGATTTCGGGGGGGGCTGTTTGGGGAGGGAGGGGGAAGGCCAGGGCCAAGGCGTTGCCATGGCTACCGCGGGGCGGAGGGGGGGCCGACGCCTCGGGGCCCTACGGTACCCAGCGTGCCCCGCGCGGCGCCGGAAGTGAGTGTGCATTTCCGGCGAGCGCGGGGGCGGCCGGGTGCTGCCGTCGCTGCCTCCTCTCGCCCTCGCTCGCTCGGTCGGTCCGTCCCCGCGCCGCCGCCATGAAGGACGTGCCGGGCTTCCTGCAGCAGAGCCAGAGCTCGGGGCCGGGGCAGGCCGCCGTCTGGCACCGCCTGGAGGAGCTCTACAACAAGAAGTGAGCGGGGGGGGGGCGCCGCTGCGGTAAGGCCTGCCCCGGGAGGGGGCCGCCGCCCGCCGCGGGGCCGGCCCGGGGGTCCCGGGCGCTGCTGCGGGGCTGCGCCCCTCCCCACACGCGGCGGGGCCGGCCTGTCCCGCAGAGCGCGGGGGGCCGGGCTGCAGGGCCCCGGGGCGGGTGGGGGTGGGCCGCTCCCCGCGCCTCGGCGGCCGCTCAGCCGGCACGCCCGGAGCTGTGGAGAATCGGGGAGCCGGTTCCCGCGTATCGTCCCGGGAGTCGCTCTGTGCTGGCGCTCGGGGGGGCTCCGCCGCCGGCTGGCGCTTCTGGTGCGGCTCGGCGCAGCAGCCGCGGGGGCGGGCGGGCTCGGCAGGCCTCCCTCGGGCGTGGGGGTGGGCCGCGGCGCAGCTGAGGAGCCGGGACGGAGGGCGAGCTCACGGCGTGACCTTGTTCCTTAAGGCTCTGGCACCAGCTGACTCTGCAAGTTTTGGACTTTGTTCAGGACCCCTGCTTCGCCCAAGGAGATGGACTCATCAAGGTGAGGCGCTCGGTTGCTCCCCGGGGTTTTATCCTTCCGTCGCGAAGGCGGGTGGCGGTATTTTTGTACTGGTGAAAAATCAGCAGTCTCTGACTTGTCTCTGGAGAACTATTAGACGAGGCGAATTCGGCTTTCTGGGGCGCATGCATGGGATGCGAGCGTGCAGGGTTTGGTTGGTGCATGAAAACTCTGCTGAAATTAAACGTGTCAGTTTTGGAAGCTTCAAAATGATTCTTTAATTTCATTCACTTAAGATTTTTGGGGTGGGTGCAGAGGGAGCCTTTCCCTTTTGTAGCAAGGGCTTTACAACTGCCAGTGTAGGATGGATTGCCAGGTGCTCACAAATGCTGCGGAGTATTCGGTAGGTTATTTCACCCACTGGGAACTTCTTCCGTTTATGAAGATATTGGCACACTCGGTCCAGAGTCCCATATTCCCTGTATGCTACAAGGAGTCACGCACTTTGGCTGCTCTTGGTGTTTTTAGGTTAAAATTCCGTTTCCCAGGAGACGGTTGTTTCCGTGATAAGGAGCCCGTGGGTTTCCGGAGACAGTCTCTTTTCCCAGCGCGTGCAAAGAGAAGTGGGAAAGCTTTAGGCCTGTGCTTGCTGCGCAGCGGGAACCGAAGGCACACCCCAGGCCAGCCCGTCGCAGGGACGCCTTGTCCTGTAGTACCCGCTGCTGGTTTCTCGAATCACTCCGTGCAGTGAAGGAGGCTGCAGGGATAGAGTTCTCTAAAACGAGCAGTTTTTGGCTCCCGTATTCTGCACGGCGTAGGAATTTCTGTATTGGATGCCCACTGCTTTGTTGGACAAATGAGTTGGAGTACAGCGGGAAACGAGTGTCGTAGCAGGACCGAAATACCCTTTTGCCCTGACTGTCGGTGTCTTTGTGCCCTCAGCTTTACGAGAACTTCATCAGCGAGTTTGAACACAGGTGAGTGTGTTTGCCTGGAAGCTGGCAGCAGCCTGCTGTTGGCTGGGGCCGTTCTGACACGGAGCTGTGTGTTCTAGGGTGAACCCCTTGTCCCTGGTGGAGATCATCCTTCATGTAGTCAGGCAGATGACAGGTGAGTGTCCCGACCCCCGACGCACCGCGCTGTTAGTGGCTGATGCCTGGGAAGTTTGATAGTAACAGCTGAATCTTCCACGTTAAGCTGTTGTCTTTCTGGTGTATTCAGAGGGACAGCACTAACTCAAAAAGCGTAAATAATTGCTGCTACATGGAGTAGCGAGTCTGCTCCTTCGCTAGAGAAACGGCCGATGAGCAGAAAGCCCGGCCTGCAGGCAGTAGCGCCTGTTGAAGGCTGAGCGGTACGCTATAGAAAAAATGTATTCGGTTTTCACGCATCCAGTGAAAGGCTGTATTTCTAGGCTGAGACTTAGTTCCACGGGAATTCCTGATATTGCTGCTTGCTTTTTTTTTCCTCTACTCCAGATCCCAGTGTGGCCCTTACTTTTCTGGAAAAGACTCGAGAAAAGGTATTTTTGAAATTGCTCTTTCTGGTAGTCCACCTACAGGAGTCGTTTTGCGTACGAGCGTACGTGTATAGCTGAAGAGGTAGATATGTGTATGTTGAGACCTATGCTAGAGAATGCCTACTCCTTTTCTTGGTGAACCGCTCTGTATCGTCACGCAGGAGCGTGTTAACAAATGAAACGCAGTCTCGGTGTCGAGAGGCTACCTGGCTGCGAGGTAACACTCTCTAAACACGTACCTTTGTGTAACTGCAGGTGAAAAGCAGTGACGAAGCCGTCATTTTGTGTAAAACAGCCATCGGGGCGCTCAAGCTGAACATTGGGGACCTGCAGGTCACCAAGGTGAGGCCATGACTTGAGTAGTTCAGGCGTTCGGGTGTCCTGGAGCGCTGTGACACGCTCCAGTTACTCCAGCACGGACGTGCCTGTGCTTGTGCTTCAGTTGTGGATGAGAAGACGATAAATTTGCAGCTCCGGGGATTTCCAGAAGACCTGCAGTTCTGCTTCCCATCTTGTGGGCCATAAAAATGCGTGTGTAGCACTTATGGCTAAATCTCTGAAGTGTCAGTACAATTCTGATGCGTGTAGCCCTTGAGGTGCTGGTGCTCGTTGCTGGCCTGCAGCTGATCCCTGCAGCTGTTGGTGTGCACAGCTCGGAAGGGAGGGGAAAAACACCTCGATATATTCCAGTTGGCAGCTTCGAGGGTCTCGGGGATTCAGCAGCGTATGTGCCGCTTGCTGGAGAGCTGCTGACGACAGCGTTGGCGTGTCGTTTCTGGTGCTAAGCGTGGCGTTTGGTTCACCTCTTGGCTCTTATTAGAACTGTCTCTTAATCCGTAGAAGAGGTTTTTTCACGCGGTGCATTTTTATGTCTCTTAGAGCAGGTACAAAGTGTGAGTTTGGGTGTAAGTCTGTATAAAGCGTGGGTGTGTATATAAGTGTAGCTGCAGCGTTGCTTTGGGGAGGTTTGGTTGGTTGTTTTACCTGACCGCTATGTAAAGGGTGAACGCCGTTGCTTTACCTTTAGCGCTGTGGTCGTGGCCTGGAGCGTGGTCTCATCCGCTTTGCTGCTGAGCGGATGTCGCTCGGGGCCTCCCGGGGCCGCTGCGGTCCTCGCAGTGGTGAACCAGATGGCTGGGAGCACAGGTGGCTGTGAGCCGCACCTCCACCTCTAACGGCGGGTCTCCCCTCCTCCAGGAGACCATCGAGGAGGTGGAGGAGATGCTGAACAATCTCCCTGGGGTGACGTCGGTTCACAGCCGCTTCTATGATCTCTCCAGCAAGTACTACCAGACGATCGGGAACCACGCCTCTTACTATAAGGATGCTCTGCGGTTTCTGGGATGCATCGATGTTAAAGATCTGCCGGGTAACCCCTCCTTTGCCGAGCGTAGAAAGTCCCAGCTTTCATTCTCTGCGGTGTCACTTCAACATAGATAAACGCGCTGGCAGAGAGCGGGTTTTCTCCACGTTACGTTGAACCTGCCGTAGCTGGGCCAGGATCTAGCTAGGACGATTCGGAGCCCCCAGGCGTGGCTGAGCAGGACTCTGCTCCTAAGCTGCCTTGAGGTGGTGGGAGGGGGGAAGCCCCCACCAGGAGGGACAGTTTGTTCTAGTTCCCAAAAATCTTCGCTATAGATTCAAAAAGCGGCCTGTTTGTGCTCCTGCTGGGGTTACCGCGGGCTTCTGACTCAGGCTTGGGGGGGAGGAGGAGGAGGGCTGGGAATGATTTAATACAGGCACAGAGAGGAGGGCGAGGGAGGGGTTGATGGGGCTTAGACTGCTGCTTCAGCCAAGCTGTTTTTGTTGGTTTGGGTTTTTTCTTTGGTATTTTTTCAGTATCGGAGCAGCAGGAGAGAGCCTTTACCCTGGGACTGGCAGGGCTCTTGGGAGAAGGTGTTTATAACTTTGGGGAGCTGGTAAGTTGGTGCTGCGTTGCTTCACTCGTGGGGTATCAGGAGCTGATTTTACCCTGTTAACGCTGTCCCGCCTGGTTTCTGCAGCTCATGCACCCCGTTCTGGAGTCCCTGAGAAACACCGATCGGCAGTGGCTGATTGACACGCTTTACGCCTTCAACAGCGGTAACGTGGAGACGTTTCAGGCTTTGAAGTCGGCGTGGGGTCAGCAGGTGAGTGAATGAGTTGCTGTATTGCTTAAGGCCTAGGCTTGGTATTTACAGAGGGCTCTTAGATTCTGTGGGCTTTTACCTGAGGAATTCCCGACTCTGCGGCATTGGTATAATTTTAATTATAGCATAGTAACGTTTCTTTCATCTTGGTATGTGTCGTTAGTTTTCTTTGGCTTCCCTCTGCGTCTGGTTGAAAGAGGTAAAGAGAAATCCCTTGTGATCCAAGGGGAAAGCAAACAAAACCGTCACGCAGTCCAGCACAGGGAGATAATCTCCGATTTAATTTCCATAATGGCATTCACTCCCAGTATTAAACTGCTCTGACGTAAAACAGTGGTTTTCCCTTGTGTTCTAGGAAGTTTGAGGAAAACAGTGCTGTGGGTATTCCCTACACTGGCTATACCAGAAACTATTGGCGTAGCCGTAGCTTGCAGGTCGACTTCTGTGTCCACTCGTGCAAGGCCGCGGCCTTGGATAGAGGGCTGCCTGCCTCGCGAAGCGCCGCGTTTAACGGCGCGGGTCTTGCGATTCGTTTTACGGAACCGTCACCAGGTGGTGGGTGGGTTGTAATGGCCTCCGCCCTCGCCAGTGAGGGTGGCGGGTCCCCACGGGGCTCACTCCTGCGTGTAGCATGCTGCTCTGCCCCGGGGAGGCAGGTAATAACGAACTTACTTGTTCCGTTTTATCCTCCTACAGCCAGATCTGGCTGCAAATGAAGCACTTCTGCTGCAAAAGATTCAGCTGTTGTGTCTTATGGAGGTGAGCCGAGAACCGTGATGTGCTGACTGTGGGAGACGGAAAGGGGCTGCTCCAGCTGCCTGGGGGTGGGGGTAGCGCTGTCGGTACTCAGCTCTCTGCCGGGTGCGTTCATTCACTCGTCTTACAGAAACTCCTGGGTGTAACTAGGGGTTGACGGCGAATTTTGCCTCTAGGCGGTGCCAGAAGGCAAGTACTGCTTGGGAAAAGCCGAGCGCTGTGCTGCTTGGGGGCGATTTCAGGGGTGTGCTTCCAGGCGGGATACGGAGGGGGGGGAGAAAGAGCCAGCTTTGTATCTTGAGGATGGCGTCTGAAACGATAACTCTGTGAGTATGGTCTGGGATAACAAGGGTTTCTGCAAATCTTAGTTTCCTAAGGACTGAAAATCCGTTCCCTGATAGGGAACCCTGAACGCTTAAACAGTTTCTTTCCTGTCACTTGAAGGCTTTGGCTCTGTTGTTGCCAAATAACGCTGGTGTATAAACCTCCGTTGCCCTGGATCTTTTTCAAAAACTTAAGTATTGAGTTATCTGGAGCGTAATGTATGTTTATACACACCCACGTACCGGTATGTGTGTATGTCCGTGTGTACATATATTCCGCTTCTGGTGTTCTGCTGTGAATGAGTTTTACCAGCTATAGGTACTGTGTTACATCGGGGATTTGATACGCGCTGAGGCGTTTCAATGCAGGTTGATCTGCTTTACTTGGAAATTACTTGTTGCCTACAAAATCTGCTGCTTGGAGCAGCGAGATGCGTGTGGAGGAGGGAGGGTGCCGCTCCTTTCTGCTGACGTAAATGCATTTTTCTTTGAAGTGTTTTAATGAAATACGGGAAATGCAGTTGCTACCGGGGATTGAGGGCTCAGCAGGGCAGTACGAGGCAAGCTGTACGCACCCTTGGGAAAAACCCCCCAAAACTGCGTGGGGTTTATTTTTTGTTCTGTTTACTTGAATCCAGATGACTTTCACGCGACCGGCCAACCACAGGCAGCTCACCTTTGAAGAGATTGCGAAGAGCGCCAAAGTCACTGTGAACGAGGTGGGTTCGGGTTCGGGCAAACGCACCGATGCCCGAGTTCCGCAGACCCAAAAGCGTCTGGGCAGACCTGCCCCCGTGGCGGGTCTGAGTGGAAACGTTCTCCCCCGTTCCTGTGCATTTGGAGAACTTTTTTCTTTGTTAAAAGGAGTTCACTGCTTGGTGCTCCTGTTTCTCGGTAAATACGCTTTTGAAGATTCTTAGTCATAGTCTTAAGTCGGAAGAGAGCTCTATAGGTCGTCTGTTCCCACCTGCTCTTGGGAGCAGGCCTTTGGATCAGGTTATGCAGGGCCCTGCCAAGCTGGCTTGAGTATTTCCAGCGAGGGGAAATGTTGCTGGTGTTTAATTTTTCTCACGGTAAAGAGTTTTCATCTGCCATCCAGATGGAATCCCCGCTGAACCACATCCTGCCTGTGGTCTCTTGCTCTTTCACCATGCATCCTTGTGAAAATAGTCCCTCTTATCTCTCGCGTCGCTGCCTCTTGGGTACAGGAAGGCTGTGCCGAGGGATCCATGAGCGGCCTCTTATCGAGGCTGAACAAATGAAATTTCTTCTTCACGTCAAGTTCTCAGCCTCCCGGTCTCGGTGGCCCTTCGCTAGGCTCTCTCCGGTTCTGCAGTGCCCCCCTTGAAGGGAGCGGGGCGACGCAAAACTGGACGCGGGGGGCAGGCGTGCTCTAGCTTAAAGGTAATTAAAGATAATTAAATAGTATCGGACCTGATACCAACCCTGAGGAGCGCTACTGGTGACCAGCGGCCTGTTCAGCTTCAAGCCACTAACCGCAACTGTTTGAACTCGGTAGTTAGCAAATTTTCCACTCATGTTGTGGTCCTTCTGTGTGTTCCGTAGCTTACCAGCTTGTCAACAAGGATGTGGTAGAAGGTGTTGTTGAGCACGTCGCTAAAAGCAAGGTACAGGGCAGCTCCAGCGCGCTCTTCGGCCCCTGAGCAAGTTACTTAATTTAAAAAGGCGATGATATTGGTCAAGCGCATCTTACCCGTGGTAAATCCACGTTGACTTTTTCCAATCACCTTGTCCTTCCTGGGATTTCAGGCAACAGAAAGGGAATCTGCTCTTAGAGCAAAGAAATCCCTCCTGTATACTTCGGTGTCGATTCTCGGGGCAGGATTAAAACTTAAAGAGGACGGATGTGGGAAAGGCTGCAGCTGCTCTCGGTTTTGCTGCGCGTAGTAAACAGCATTCCCCAAGCTAGTGCCACGTGAAGGTTTTATTCGTCTCGGGGGCAACAGGGTGATTCTCAATTGCTTCCTTGAATTATTTTTTTTACTTTTAGGTGGAACTGCTGGTGATGAAGGCGCTCTCGGTAGGCTTGGTAAAGGGCAGCATTGATGAAGTCGATAAGAAGGTGCACATGACGTGGGTGCAACCACGTGTGTTGGATTTACAACAGGTAACGACAAGCTCGAATATTGAGGCGGTACTAACTTGTTTTCTTGTGTGAGGTGACCTGGAAATTAAAATAAGAACTGTGCAGGGTCAGAGGATTAGTGCTTCTCGAAGATGCTCAGGGAAGGGGGAAGTACATCAGCTTTCCCTCGTGCCTTTGCGCGCTGCTGCCCTTACCTAGGCTACGCGGCACCTTTGGTACCTGTTTTGCGGTCAGTAGCTGGAGACCCGTCAGGAGGTGGAGTAGGATATTAGTGCGCTGCGCTTCCCGAAGCCACGCAAACCGCCCTAAACCACAGAGGCTAGGGCCGCGTTTCCCAGCAGGACGCAGACATCTGCGCGGCTGCTTCCAGCCTAAACGCACGGAACAAAATCTTGGAGTTTGTGGGTTGTAGGGGGCACGCTTGTCTTGGGAGGAGAGAAGTTCGGGGGGATAAAGGCGCTGAGCTTCTCCAGTTCATCCCCGCAATGTTTTAGGAGACTGAATAGGGTGCCTTTACCTTAAAAAAAGATAAATCAGTACATGGAATACTAGCTGCAAACAATTCCCTTTGCGCATTTCAATTGAACTTTAAACATTTGCTGTTTGGATGGTCAAAGATGTGAAGCGGCGTCTTTTCTAGACGTATGGGGTTTGGAGACGTTGTTTGGGATCTCCAGTGCTCGTCCTTTAAGGTGAACATTGGTATTTCCAGTCCTTGAGGCGCTGAAGTTCCTGCGGGCTTGCCTTGCAGATCAAAGGGATGAAAGACCGCCTGGAGTTCTGGTGCACAGACGTGAGGAGCATGGAGATGCTGGTGGAGCACCAAGCTCACGACATCCTGACATAGAGGACCTCGCGCTGCCCCCGGGAGAGCGATTCCTGGCGCCGCTGACGCGAGCGGCACGCAGACCACGGACTCTGTGCTCAAATACGTTGAAGGGGGGTGGGGGCAGAGGGGAGAGCAGCTTTCTGAGGCGTTGGGAGGAGTACGTGGCCTTCTGCTGTGTAACCCTTTGGTGCTTGGAGTCGGGGTTTCCCTGGGCGCTACCGGCGGCGAGGGCTCCCGTCCTGCTCCCGGAGGAGGAGGGCGAGGGCTCCGCCGGGGCGGATCGCTGGGCTTGTCGGCAGGCTGTTGTGGGAGGGGGCGACGCTGGCCGCCTGCTGCGGGGGCCGTTTGCCGGGTAACGGGGGGGGCAGAAGCTCCTTTACGACTGTGCGCTTGAGAGGTGCCCGACCCATCCGTGGCACCCGTTGGTGGCATTGGCCTCGCGAGGGCCTGACCTTCCCCGCCCCCGCAGCGTCGCTGAGACCCTCCCCGCAGCCCCTCCTGACCCGCAGCAGCCGGAGCGCTCACTCCATCAAAGGGTTCTCCGGGACCACCGTGTCGCGGCTGTGTTTTGACGTGCTTTTGGGGTGGTTGTCTTACGGGCACTGCGCTGAAGCGAGCTGCAGCAGCACGGCTGGAATAAACTTCTCTGCCTTCCCTTTTCTGTAGTTCTGTGTTTGCCGAGCCTCCGATCCGTTTAAAAATACGCTTCCTTTTAGGTTCCGTTTTACAAACCCCCTCTGTCCAAGAACAACACAGATTTAAACAGTCTATTCATCGCCGGCAGGATTAGTGTGTAATTTACTCGGCGTGTGTACCTCGGTGTGCGCTTTGTTGCGCAGTTCCTTTCTGCGAAGCTGTAGTCCCGGTGCTTCCTCTCGGGTTGAGCAAGCGCTGCTGACTGAACGGGCCTAAAGCAGGCCTGAGACAACGAGTTTTTGTTCTGCTTTTGCCTCTTAACAGCTGCTACTTTAAAGCTTTCCGTAACGTGCTCGCTTTGCCCTGCTGCTGCCGGGATGTCCGTGGGGACGGAAGGTCATTGAGCACGTGGAGAACTTGGAACGCGCGGATCTGAACTGGGGGCTGCCTCCGGGTGCCCGTTCGGAGGCGCGAGGCTCCTCGTTACGAGGCAGCGATAGCGAACTGCGCCGAGGGTCGCAGCTAAATCAACTGGGGTCGCGCTCGTGTACCTGGCTCAGCTCCTCGGGATGCGAGCGGGTTTTAAACACTGCTGCCAGCGTAGCTGTGGTCGGCCTGGCTTCGCGGTGCTGCTTTGGTTGCTGCTGTGACTCAGGAGCTCTGGTTGCCGGTTCGAGTCTCTGCTGTCGCTCTGACAAACTGCACTGCTGGAATTTTTGTCCTTTGCGTGCTTTTTCTAGTTTGCTGTCTTGACTCCGAGGGTTTAATGCCGGCAACGGAACAAAGAAAGCACCTGCCTGACGGCAGACCGCTCTGCGGGTGCAAAGACGTCCCAGGCGGGGGAGATGTCAGCTTTTTAAAAAACAACAACAAAATGGAATTGTCAGCCCCTGCCCCTGGTCCCCCTCTGCCCCTCCAACCGGCTCCGCCCCGGATCTCCCCCTGGTTCGGAGCTGCCGGGCTCCGAAGGCCGGCCTCTTGCTGCCCAGCGCTCCGGTTCTGCCCCTGCGCTCTGCCCTCCACCTCCAGCTGTCGGGGCGCGCGTGGGGCCGCGTTGTGTCCCGCTCCCGCGTTGCGCCGTCTGACTTCCCCTGGTTCGTGCTTCGTCCTGCCTGCCGGGGCTCCTTCCCGGCGTCGCTCTTGCTGACTTCGGAAGAGCCCGCGGAGCAGACGAGCGTCCTCGTCAGGAAAATGTTCCGTTTATTTCAGAGCTAAGGACGGGAAAAGGGCTTTAAAAACTACGAGCTCCCGAGTAGTGTCACGTCACTGCGCGTTGGGAGGAAACGAAATGCCAACCGTGCGGCAAAGCTAACGCGTCGCGGGGCTGCTGGCGCTTCAGGCGAGCGTCCAAAACGCCTGAAACGGCACTGACGTCTCCCCAGGGCGTTTTGACAGCCCTCCCGTGCCGAGGGCAGCGCTCGCCTGCGCGCGCTCCTGAGCAGCTCGCCGCGGCGCGTGGGAAGGTCTGCCGTCCGAGGGAATCACAGCAGTTGTCTCGGAGGTTTTTCCAAGATAGCTGGAAGCGTTACTTGCGACCTGAGCCTTCCTGTGTGGGAGCAAGCGCTGGCTGGCCGCTTCCCTACGCAAATAACTTAGGAAATGTGGTGTGTGGTTGGGGGGTGGAGAGGCTCTTCACGCGGGAAGAGCAGTCAGCTGTGTAGCACCCAGAGCGCGGGCCGTTTGAAGTGTCGCTTACAGCCTTTGAGTATTTTCTTGCTGGGAATTTAACTTGATTTTGCTTCCTGGCTAGTGCTGCGAGTGGTTCCTTGGTACCTGCCCTGCGCGTCGCTGCAGCTGGGCCGGGTAAAATCCCGCGCGGGAGCTGTGCCTCCCTGCTGCAGGCTTAAAAGGAATACCGCCTGCGGGCCAGCGTGCTGCCGGACGGAGCAGGGTTGCACGTCCATCCCCCCGAACGAGCCGGTGGTCGAAGCAAAACCAAGAAGCCATTGTGCTAATGCTAACGTGAATTTTAATGAACAAACTCGGAGGGTTCCTTCCTGGTGCAGAGCTGTCCTGCGGTCTTATCTTCACACGTACTTCTGCTCCCGACGGCGGGCGGGTGTGTCGCCGCTGCTTAATCTGATCTGCTCTTGTAGTGCTCCACGTGCGCCAGGATCCAGGCGGTCGGCATCAGGAAGCACGTGGACATCACGGAAAGCGCGATGACTTGCTCCTGCCGGCAGGAGAAGACACGGAAGAATTAGCGGGACGCCCGTGTTGTGCGTGGGCTCCCGGGACGGCTGCGCGCTGGTGCTGTGGGTAACGCGATGGAGCGAGCGCTCCTGTCCGCGCTCCCTGCGCTTCCCGGCCCCGCGGCGGTCGGACGGACGCACTTTGGGGCTGCGGGAGGGAGACTTGGGTGAGCGCAGCGGTTCCCACCAGCAGCAGACCAGGCCGGCTGCTCTCTGGGTTTGTTTCCGTCACTCCGCGTTTCTCTGTCGTGATACTCACTGGGAAATCGGAGCGACCGGTGCCCTTCAGTCAGCAGCGGGGCTCGGGCTCGCCGTGTTTCCAAAAGCAGCTGTCCCTGACTTTCAAATGACTTTGAGGTGTGACTTGCAACCACCAGCAGCCTCTTCTATTTCTGGTGCACTAGGGCAGCACTTAACCCCTTGCACTGTCACCTTTATTGCTCTTTTTATTTGGCTAAAGCATCTCCAGGCTCATGAAGCGCTTTATTGCCGACCTTGAAAAGGCAGCAGGGGGTAAACTCCACGAGCAGGGGGTGGAGGTGAAACCCAGCCGGGATTTCTGGTGAAAAGCTCCTTTTTCCAAGCTGATTTCACCCAGCCCAGGCGGGTCTCAGCGGCTGGAGCAGCTGCTGTTTTGGTGGCGATCGTTCTCAGAGGGAGGAACGATGGGGGGACCCGCACACCCTGGCTCTGCGACGAGAGCAGACCCCATCCTTGCCCACGGGGACACCTGCTTTGGGGTGAGTGTCCCGTGGACGGGGGGACGGGCCCCAGGTCTGTCCTGTGCCGGCAGGGTGCCTTGAGGGACTGCCACCTCCTCCCCGCGGTCCTGGGGCTGCCCTATGGCTTCGCCTCCCCTGGGCTGCGGGGACCCTCCGCAGGTACCCTAAACCCCAAGGGTTAAAAAAGGGGCTGTAAAGATAAAATAAAATGGAAGCACGAGCCCGAAGGGGGGGAGCAGGGCATGTACCCCCCTGTGGGGGTGCAGTCTGGAGCTTGCACTGCTCTGGGGGCACCGCTCCTCCTTCTTCTCCCCCCTCCCCTTTTGCTTTCACTCCCAACAAAAATAATTTGGCTATAATGCGGAGGGGAGTTTGTGCCCCTCTGACCAGGGCGTTCCCTGGGAGCAAGTGGCTCCCTCTCCTTTTTTTCTCAGCCCCCCCAAGCTACTCACAGCAGCAGAGACCGGGTGTTCGGGCGGCTTGGAGGTGACCCGCGCCCGGGGGACCCGCGGGGTCCGCAGCACGGCGGCCAGCAGCCGGGAGCCCCGCTGGAAGCCCCGCATGGCGATGGCAGGGCGAGCGCGCGGCTCTTCTCCCTGCGGCCGGGCTGCAGCTGCCCAGCCCGTCACCGCCGCCACCGCCCCTCGGCACGGGGCCTGCCGCGCTCCCAAGGGCATGGCAGCGGAAGGCCCTTAAAAGGCAAGATTTTTCCCAAATCGCTCGCTACTTAATTTTCTGTTCTCCCCGTAAGCGGGGGTTCCCCTGCACCCAGCGGCACCCAACTCTGCTTGCCTCTGAGGTCGAAACCGTGGCCCCCGCCAGCAAGGTGGGAGCTCTCTGCATTGCTCTGCTGGAGAGCAGACCTCCTCCTCTCTCGGGCTTCTTAAAATTTATAACACTCAAACCACAATGTACTACTTGGTTTTTTTTAATCTAAGCTGTTGCAGATGTGGTGCCTGATCTCCTCTGTCTGGTTGCGCTGAGCAGAACCTCGCTCGTCCTGCCGTGGCCGTGGCTTCTCCATCTTCCTTCGCCGCTCAGTGTTTGCACAGGCTGAAGCCCACGTGTGCCCAGGCGGCTCCTGACGTGGTGGTGCCTGTCCAGCCGGCCCCTCGGCCACGGGCCGTCTCGGGTGCTGGCGGGTCCGTCGGTGCTGTTTGATCAGGCTGGGCTGGAGTTTGCCAAAGCAACTTCCAGCTTGCCCCGACCCGGGAGCAGGAGCGGCTGAAAGCCTCGAGCCTGGGTCTCGTTCCGCCGGCACGTGGCCGCTCGTCGGCGGGAGGAGTAGTGTCCTCGCGGCGGCGACACGTGCCTGCTCCGCTGAGCAACCCGCCTTCGTCCCGCTCTCCCTTAAAAACAGCTCTGCAGGCGGTTTGCCAGGATTTGTACGGACCTGCTCGGAGTTCTCCTTCCCGGAGCCGGGAATGTCGCCTTCCTCTCCCCGACCCTTCCTGCAGCTCCCGGGGCTCCGTGGCTGCAGCAGGCTCTTCTGGGGGATGAAACTGGGTCTTGTCTTCAGAAGGCGGTCAGAGCTCTCTTCCCAGACGACTGTCTCGGGAAGGCGGAGGTTTTTACCTTAAAAACGGCACGATGGGCTGCACGGACCGTGCCTGGTCAAGCACGCTTTCGTTGGCAGAAGATGACCGCTGACATTTAAAAGCGGTAGCAGAATCCTCTTACCTTGCATCTGCTGCTTGCAGCTGGCTTCCCAAAGGATTTCCCTTCGATTCCCGCTCATCAGAGCCTTTTTCCAACCTGCTGACAGTCGGTAATGTCTGTGCAGCGAACACAGAGCTGGGGGGCGGTGGAGCCTCCAGCAGGAAAGACTTTGGAGCAGTTTCACAAAACGTCTGCCTCTGAGACAAGGGGAAGGAATAAGAGCCCTCCGGGAAATACCTGTGGATGGCTTCTCACGCTTATCTACTTCCTCCTTCACCTTGGTTGATTTTCTAGAGCAAACCCGTGTTTTGCTGTTTTCAGTGACAGAAATGCTGACCCAGCGTTGCTGGGAGCGCTCGTCTTTCTCCTCCTCGTCGGGAAGAAGCAGCCCTCTCCCCCCATCTTGCCCCAACCGCTCGTGGGCTGCGAGCGGTTCTAGCTCGGTTTCTACTAGTCCGGACCAAAGGATGGAGAAGGACCCGTCTGCTCGGGGAACCGCTCAGGCAAGCGCTGCAGCGGCCGCGCCAGCCTCGCGTGTTCAGCGGTTCGGGGTGCGAAGGCGGGGGAGCGTTCCTGTGCCTCCGTCCCTTCCTGAAAACCTGCCTAAACCCTCCCGTTGCTCCTGTAGATGGAGCTTCTCGGCCGTGGCACGAGCTCGCGTTGAGGAGCGTTGCTGGGATTAACCGGGGTGGCAACAAGAGCGGCCGCGGTGAGCCGGGGCAGCTGTGACAGGCTCAGCTGTGTTTTCTGTGAACAGTAGGAGAATAATCTCGTCGTTGAGGAGTCAAGCCTTGCAAATGTTGTTTTGAACAGGAGCTAAAGGAAAGGACCAATTAAAATCTTGGAGAAGCTGCAGAAACAGCTGGTGGTAAAGGACAGATGAGGTTAACCGAGTTCTCCTGAAATTCTTACAGAAACTGGTCTGTGCCCTGACTTGTCCGGGAGAAAAATCGTACTGTGCAGATGAATAAGGGGGAAAAAGCCTTCAGAAACCCTCGGTTCTGGTCACAGCAAGAGCCTCTGCTGCTCGCCAGGATTCCCCCGCGGCCTCTCTCGGGTGTGTGCAGCGGGGGCCGATCCAGCAAGGCTCCGCTGTGCAGAGCGTCTGCCGCTTCGGCTCTCCCCTGCTGAGCCTGGGAGGCCGGTGAGCAGAAGACCAGGAGCGGCTGCCCCAGGAGAGCTCTTGGGCCTTTTCCGCCTCTTGTTTTGGTAAGGAAGGTGTAAAGCAGCTCTTTTTCTTAAGCCAGGCACCCTTGCTGCCCTTCCTCCTCTTCCTCAGCTTCCTCCCCGGAAGTTTGCCGGCAGGGAGGCCGCTCCAGGGCACGTTACCACGTGTGCCCATGGGAAACCCTCCCGCTGGTCCTGGTTAGCGCGGCTGGACCCATGGCAGGACAAACAACGCTGCCTTTGTCTGTGCCCCCCGGTCGCTTCCCCACAAGCTCACGCCGTGTTTCCAGGGCGGACTCGGACCTCGTGCTCCTCCCGAGTCGGTCGGTGGCCGCGTCTGCTCTCTTCGGGCTGGCAGTGGCGGGCTCGAGGCTGAATCCGGAGGGACTCGTCCCGCCTCGCTCGGGAGGAAGCGGCGAGGAGCCTTCCCCTTCCGCAGGCAGCGGCCAGCAGAGAGACGCGGTGCCTGTCGCTGCGTCTGGACCCAGGGAACACGGTGTTCCTTCCTCGGCGCTGGTGGCAGCTTTGCTCGGGTCGGACGTTGGCTCGCGTGTGGAGTCACAGAGAGGAGAACAGATGCGCGGTGTTTGTCCTGCACACGCTGCGTGGCTCCGTGCACTGATCCTCCTCTCCGCGCCCAGGGCAGAGGCAGGAGGGTGGCGAGAGGCGCGGGAGCTGGCTGCAGTGCTCCCCGCGTCCCCCCCTCCGCGAGGGCAGGGCCGCAGATCCTCCTGCTCGGAGACGTTCCTTTCCACAAGCACCAAATGTGCCCCACGGCATTGGACGGGGGAACCGCTGACGTGGTGCCCCTCTGCGCGTCAGGGACCCGGCAGCGCCCGATGGGGCTGAGCAGGGAACCCTGGAGATGCTCCGGCCGCAGGCGTGCGAAGGCCGATGAGTAAAAGCTGGGGCTGCCCTGCGCTCGGGCTGAGCTCGGAGCTGGCTCGTAGCGTGGGGACGGGAGCAGGAACGGCTTTGGGACAGAAGAGACGCAGGATCACGTAACAGAGGGATCTCAAGCCTCCATCTTCTAGTAAGGGTTGAGTGGAGGCATGTCTGGGATCCAGGGGGAATATCCATTTAGATCCACTCGGAAATACATTTAGATTTGCCTTTTTTGAATTCCCCCCTCTGAGCTTGGGTTTGTAGGGCCCTGCTTCTGTGCTGCCGCACACTTACCGTGTTTGATGGGGAGCGAAGGCGTCTGGGAAGGGGCCGTCGCCTCCCTTTGCTGACGGGCACGACGGGGGGTGGATTTTGGCCGTTGCATTCAACGGTTTTGGGACCTGCTTTTTGGCTCGCCCGCAACACGAGGCAGCGGGAGCTTTCCCGGCTCCAGGAAGGTCTGCAGGGAAGCAGACAGCCTGAGCCTTTGCCGCGGTCAGAGGACACGCGTGCAGCGCCGCGGCTGCCGGCTGTCTCGAGGACTCGCACTGCTCCGACTCGGTCGCAGATCTCCTCGGAGAGCCCCGTTGCAGCAAGGCGAGAGCCGGGGCAGGGCCATGCCGGGGACGGCTGCTGTGCCCCAGGCCCCGCGGCTCAGCCCGGGGAGGGACGGGCGGCCTCTAGTGCAGCAGCGGCTGACCTGGCCCTCCTCGGGGACAGCTCGGCAAAACGCCGCTCCGTCCGTAACCGGGCTTCGGCAGCAGTGGGAGATGTTAGGGGCGGGGGGCTGGCTGCCAGCCCTGCCCCTGCGGCGCGGGAAGCCGAGGCGGGCTGCTCGCCGGCGCCGTGCCCGGAAAAGCGTGCTGCGGTGGGGTCGCAGGAAGGAAGCCGGAGAAAGCCCGCCGAAGCTGACACCCGGATCCGTTCCCTCCGAGAGCAGGCGAGGAGAAGGGTTAGAGCGTGGCTGGGGACAAAGGGCGGTTATCGCACGTAGGAGCCGCCGCGGAAGCGTGTCCCGCTCCCCCCGCGCTGGCTGGAGAGCAGCCGCAGCTCTCCACCGGGGCGGTCGCTGCGTTTCTCAGATGGCTTTTAGATGATAAATCATGGGAGACTGGTTTTTCTCTCTCAGTTCCTTCTTCCCCGGAGCGCAGGGCAGCCCCGGGACTTCTGCAGTCCCTGCCGCGGGCAATGAGCTCATCTGGGTAAACACCTGCCTGTCGAGATTTATTTTTTTAAGGAGGGGGTGAATCACAAAAAAGTTATTTCCTTCCTTCCTCAGCTGGGTAACTTCTGTCCTTCCCCCGCGCAGCCCCAGACCGAGGGCGAGCGCTGGCCTCCTCGCTCCTGTTTGCTTTGGCTCTCCCCAAGGCAGGAGGAGGCTCGTGCTCACGAGCCACTCTCGGGCACCGCCCGGCGTGAGGAAACCGCGCCGACCCCCAGAGCCGGCTGCCGGCGGGGCGGGATTTTGGGGGGCCCGCCAGCCTGGCAGGGCGTGCTCTCGCTGCTCTCGCTGCTCCCGCTGCTCCCGCTGCTCCCGCGCCGCCCCGGCCGGCTTTGCAGCTCCGCTCGGGGACTCTCTCGGCGCCTCGCTCTGTCGTTTCGGTGTCGTTCTCGTGCCTAGCATTGCCAGGCGCCAGCCACAGCTCCCTCTGTAAGGTGCTGTTTGTATGTGTCTGTAGCTTTAATATATATCTTATATATATTTATACAGTATAAATAAATATATCTTTTTATATATTTATATATACCAATGCAATAAAAAGCTCCTGCCCCAGCGAGCCAGTAACCGAAGCTGAGCTAGAGATGCAGGAGCGAGGGGGGGCACAGGGTACAGAGAGAGGGGGGTGGGGAGCCGCTGCGGCCGCAGAAGAGCATTGCACAGTGTCACGGAATAGCGTTGGGAGGAAGAGGAAGGTGGCTGTGTTGTATTGGGAGAAACCGGTGGGATCCTGTCATGGAGAGGCCAGCAGAAGAGGAAGAGGGGGCAAAATTGGAGAAGCGACAAAGCCGCTGGGTCGGTGAGGTCTGGGCGAGCCGCCTCGCTCGGCTGGGGACGGCTGGAGCGGCGGGGAACAGGGGAAGCTGGGAGGGGGAAATGAGCCCTGCGGAGGAGACCCCCCGGCGCGGGGAGGAAGGCTGGGATGGAGGAAAAGCGCTGGCAGAGGCACTGGCGGTGTCCGAGGGGAGACCGACAGAAACGGAGGCCCTGGGAGCGTGACGAGGGGGGCGGCAGGTGGCTTTGCCCCCGAGCGGGGTGTTACGGGAGGGTACGGAGCGAGAAGCAGCTCGCAGCCCCCGCTTTCGGCCGGCGTCCGGCACGGCCACGCTCCGCCTGCCCCGGCTTCGTCCGTCCGACCCTTGTACCTGACCCTGTTGTTGTTGTTCTGCAGCTCGGGCTGGTAAAAATGGCCGATGGCGGCGAGGACCCCGCCGTGTTCTCCTCCGCTTCTCTGCCCGCGGACCCGCGGCTGCTGGCTACGGTGACCAACGCTTACCTGGGCACCCGCGTGTACCGCGACATCCTCCACGTCAACGGCGTGTACAACGGGGCGGCGGGAGACACGCACCGTGCCGACGTCCCCAGCCCCGTCAACGTCAGGATGGCGGTGCCCGGTGTGGACAGCCTGGCTGAGACCTTCGCCTTGGACACCCGGACGGGTAAAGAGCAGAGCGGGGCCGGGAGACTCCCTGTCCTGCTGCGTCCCTTCGGATCTTCGTCTTGGGCACCCACGGCTCTTTCCCTCCAGCTGCTGGTGACCCTCTTCTAGAAGTTAAAAGCCTCTTTGCCTGTGGTGCCTCTTCCACGAGGTCGCGTCTGTCTTCTCCCCACTCTCCATTCCCCTGCGGGCTGTTGTTCTTCCGAAGTGGTGCTGGAGCAAGTGGAAAATTCCCCTTTCTTGGGAGAATAAGAGCAATTTTCAAACCGTAACTCGGTCCCTGCCGCTGGAGCCAGGCGCAGCAAACACTGTTTAATCACGAAGCCTAATAAAATGTTTTATAGCGCAGATCGGTCCTCGGCGGCTTGGCCAGATTGTGTTAACAGCGTTAGCCAGTCAAACCCTGTCTTCGGACCGGGACCCGGGAAAGGCGGTTGCTTTGCCAGTAGGAACTAGTAGATAGGGCAGAAATGGGAGCCTGGACCTGGTGGCTCAAAAGGCTGACGGCTCTCCTTGTGCTTGCAGGAACCTTCAGCCACGTGCTTCAGTCAACCGACTACGTGGCCACCCACCAGATCTACGCTCACCAGTCCCTTGTCCACTTGATGGCCTTCAGCATCACCGTCCGGCGATCCGCTCGCACCACCCAACCCGTCACGGTCCAGCTCCAGACCCCTTTTGTGCCAAAGAGCCAGGACTTGGACCTCCACCAAGGACCGGACTTCCAGGGAGCACAGTGAGTTTGGATCGCGGGGGGACCTTGCCCTGAACGCGTCCTTCGTGGGCTGCTGCACGCTGCCCTGCTTACCGCTAGGAAACAAACTGCAAAAGTAAGGCTAGAGCCAGGCTGAAGTGGTAACTAGCGCGGAGGCTTGTGCAGATCTGCTTCTTCCTGGCAGGTAAATTAAAAAAAAAATCAAAATTAAGTATAGAAACGTTTTTGTTAATTGCAACTCCGGAATTATTAGTTACGCTGATGGGTAAGAGAGCGACGAAGGCCACAGGGACTGGGTGTGATTACAAAGAAGTGAGTGCGGGAGGCCAGTGAGCTTGGAGGAGGTGACCTCCCAAAAGGGCTGGCTGGGACTGGGGACCCCTCGCAACGCATTTCCGTCTCCTGCGCTTCGGGGCTGGGCTGAAGCGCGGGGGCAAGGGAGGTCCCCTCCTCGGTGGGAGCGGGAGCCTGACCCTCGCCTGCTGGGGGGTCCCTCTGAGGGGGTGGGCGTGCAGGAGTCCCGCCTGCTCCGCGCTGCCTGTCCCCGTTGCTTGCTCTCTCCCACAGCTACGTCTACGGGAAGACGCTGGTTCCCGAGGTGGAGGGGGGACCCCGTCCCACAGTTCACATGCTCTGGACCCCCGTGCCGCAAGCCTTGACGTTGCGCGGGGAGGAGGGGGAGCGATCCTGGGAGTTCCTGACGGCCGTGGCCGAGAGCGAAGAGGAGGCGAAGAGGAGCTACGGCGAAGGGCTGGCCCTCATGGCTGCTGGCTCCCTGCACTCCTCCCACGCCCGCGCGTGGGCCGCGCTGTGGCGAGGCTGCTGCGTGGACCTGGATGGACCTCTGCCTTTGAGGCAGGCCCTCCGCGGGTGTCTCTACTACCTGCTGAGCGCCATCCCGCCCCGGGGGAGCCCGGGCTTCCTCTTCCACGGCATCAGCCCTGGCGGCTTGTCCAACGGCACTCGGGGCGAGGACTACTGGGGGCACGTCTTCTGGGACCAGGTGGGTGGAGGCCACGCGAGCTGGTACCCTGGGGGCTTTGCGCAGCGACGGGGATGGAGGAGCCTCGGCGGGAGGTCGGGAGGCCTCCCCCTTCCCCCCGGGCAGGGGTACCTCGGCACCGGCCTCTTGCTGGAGACCACCCTCCTGCTCCCTCCGTAACTGCTGCCCAGCCCCAGCTCGCTCCCCGGAGGTGCTCCTCTGGGCTGTCCTCTAGCTCGGAAGCCACTCGCCCCAACGGCAGCCGGGCGCCCGGGGCTGCCGCGGGGGCGAGGG
Source organism: Phoenicopterus ruber ruber (assembly GCA_009819775.1). Classification (NCBI taxonomy): domain Eukaryota; kingdom Metazoa; phylum Chordata; class Aves; order Phoenicopteriformes; family Phoenicopteridae; genus Phoenicopterus; species Phoenicopterus ruber. Next base: position 72,614,274 of record CM020219.1, on the reverse strand, counting down.
GCCGGGAGAGACCCGCCGCGGGGCAGCCCCCTTCCCCCCGCGGAGGCCTGGGGCTGCGGCAGCTCAGGCTGCTCGCCCAAGGGAGCGCCAGTGACCAGCTCGGGGCACGGCCACCAGCTTCTGGCTGTTCAGAGCGAAGCAGGTTGAAACCTGCCCTTCTCCTCCCAGCTCCGTGGCACCAGCGAGCCCTATTGTGCCCGAAGCACCGAAAAAGCAGGCGTGCGTTCTGTGAGGGGCACGCTCAGCTTTCGAGTGCCGGTTTGGCGTGTGCTCAGCGCGCTGGCGGGGCTGGGTGGCTCTGCCCCAGCCAGAGGCTCAGCTCCGCTCTCGGGGCGGCCACGCCGGACGGGTGCGCGGCTCCGTGGCTGCGTAACCATCGTGTGGCCTCAGCAGGAGACGCTGCCGGGCAGTGGCGAGGCTCCCGCGCTAAACCTAGTCTGGTCCTTCAGCGGGCAAGGGCTTTTTGGTCCTGCGGACCTGTGTGCCTTCTTCCTGGTGACGCGGGTGGTTTTGGCCCTCTCCAGAGCCTCTGGCTTTGGAGGACTCCTGCCTCCCTTCTCTTGCGTGATGGGACGTCCTGCTGCGATCATCCTAGTGAGACACCAGAGAGCAGCAGGCATGGGCAGAAGCAGTCCCTTGTGGATTCATCCCTTTTAATGAGCCCATGGGACAGCACCTCTAAGCAGCACTAAAATCACGGTCGGAGCATTTGGGATGGAGGCAGACTTGAAGGGTGAAGCTGGTGGGAGCATTCGGGTGCCCCACCAGCCAATCCCACCGTCCTGCCTTGCTTGGATGTTTCCAGGACACCTGGATGTTCCCGAACATTCTGCTGTTTTATCCTGAAGCTGCCCGAGCCATCCTGGAGTACCGGATTCGCACGCTGGAAGGAGCCTTACGCAACGCGCGGGAGCAAGGCTACAAGGTGGGGACGGAGACGTTGGGCTGAGGGCAGCGCAACCCGGCCACTGTCACCCGGGAGGCCAGCGGGGCTTTGCTGCTCCTCTCGGGCTGCAGTTGGAGGCAGGGCTGCGAGCGGGGCATCGCCCGCAGGCGGTGGACTCGGGGAGAGCATCTCAAGGTGTTGTGCTCGGCCGCCTCACGGATGTCTTCTCCCGGCAGGGTGCGAAGTTCCCGTGGGAGAGTGCAGCCACTGGCCGGGAAGTCTGCCCTGAGGAGATCTATGGAGCCCAAGAAATCCACGTCACTGGGGACGTTTTGATGGCCTTTGAGCAGTATTATTGCACCACGCAGGTAAAGGGAGCGTGCGGCGCCCGGATGGCCGGTGGCAAGGCCTGCGGGGCGTCCCGTGACTGTCACCGTCCCTTCCCAGAGAAACTCTGCTGTTGTCTGCTCCTGTCAGAATTGCCGGTAGCACCCCCGAGCCCCTCCTTCAGCTCTGCCTCCTCTGCCCTTGCTCCTCGTGGGCGGCTCAGCATCCTGTTGGCTCACTCCAGGCCAGTTTTCTGACCTTTTCTCCTGCTACATCCGTCTCCTTAGAGCTCCTGTCCTCCTCCCGAGTTTGGCTCTGGTTGGGTCTCCCTCATGCCCCTGTTTTTCTCTGGCTTTGGCTCCCTCCAGGACCAGAAGCTGTTCAGGGAGGATGGAGGCTGGAAGCTGGTGGGTGCCGTGGCTCAGTACTGGTGCAGCAGGATGGTGTGGAGCGAGGAGGAGCAACGCTACCACATCAAAGGTACTTCTGCAACCGCCAGGCCTGTTGGCAGGGGAGGGGGCTGCGAGCAGAGGCTTGGAGCCCCTCCAGCCAGACCTGGACAGGAGTGCACGGGCTCTTCAGACTCCTGCCCTCTGGGGTGTCTCACAGATAACGTTTGTGTCCGTGCGAACACGGGACAGGATGCTCAGCGCTCTTCTAATGCCCCAGTATCGGTTGTTTTTTCTCTCAGCCCCTTGCCGCTCATAGGACACCTCTAAATGTCTCCTTCCACGGTGGTACAAGCTGATGCCACGAGCACGGGTGCCTTCAGGTCTGCTGTCGTGACTGGTGGCACTTAGAGAAGACAGAGTGCGAGGGCTTTAAAGAGGAGGGCCTTTTCTTTTCCGAGTCTTTCTGAGAGACCTGACTTTAAATCCCTGAGGAGCCTGCAGGAGTTTAATCCCTTGAAGGACATGTGGTCCTGTTGGTGCCGAACAAGTACCACCGCTGATGTGTCCGGCAGGGCAAAGGGTCTCTCCGTCGGCAGCAATTCTGCTGAAGCACGTTGTGTTAACGAGTGGAAGTTACCACCGATGGGCTGCTTCTGACAGGGGACACCGAGGAAGCAACCGAGAAGTGAAGGAGAGGTGTTTGTGGGAGGGGGGTCTGGGGGAGAAAGCTGGGTTAGAGCGAAGGGGTCTCGATCAAACTGGGGTGATCAGAGCTAGAAGAGCCCCTGGGGTTGCTGCAGGCTGGCTCTTGGTGCGAAGATCCTTGGAGACAGCCCCAGTGCCCCCAAAGGAGGCACATCTTTAAATGTCGTCTTCACGTTTCTCTCGGGAAGTGGCCATCAATCCTCCTGGGGACAATCTGTATGGAAGCAGCACAGGAAGGAGCTGAGCTTGTAGCTAGGGAAAGATTTAAGGACTTGGTCAACCTGATTGAGTGACTTGAAAGAATTAATGACGTCACCTTGCCTGTGAGGTGAGGGAGATGCCCTCAGGTTGAGGTCCCTGCTGCCCATCAGCCAAAGCTGTAAGCCGGGTTGCTTCTCCTTCGCAAGAAGCACACTTACGTTCCGCTCTACCGAGCGTTGCACCGAGGTGGCTGTGGGGCCCTGCCAGAAGCAGCGACGCAGCACCTCGCCGCGTGGGCAGGCATCGCTGCAACGGGGGGGGTCCCTTTCTCGCGCCGCTTCCCCGAGGAGGGGCACAAAGCCGTGCCCAGCCTCGGGTGTGCGGCGGTGTGAAGCGTCCCCTTCCTCTCCCTCCAGGTGTCATGCCCCCGGATGAGTACCATTGCCGGGTTGATAACTCTGCTTACACCAACGCCGTGGCCCAGCGGAGGTAACGCGCACGCCTTGTCGCGCACTGGCCCGTCTCTCTCCTCTTCTGCCTGGCAGCCTGGCAGCGGGAGCAGGCAGCCGGGCTCCCGCGCGGGACCCGCCTCGCCTCTCTTCTCGTGCCTCTGTCTGAGCTGGCTCCTTTGCCCGCCTTCGCAGCCCGCGGGAAGAAGTGGTGGTCCCGTGGCAGCTATCTGACCCGCTGCAGGTGACCACGTGAGACTGAGAGGGATTTCGCTGCACGGGAGGGTTTCTCGCCCCGCGTTTTATGAGATGTCTGTACAATTAGCCCGCTGGAGACACCTAAAGCGGGAGGAACGGACTCCCAAGCCCAGCGATGAAAGCTGTTAGCTCAGCCTGAAACTTTGCCCCGTGTTCCTTCAGCGCAGCCGTTTCTTTGCAGTTATGGCTCAGTTAGTTCTTTCTGTTCCTCCTTCTCCTTGCCTCTCCGAGGGGGTCACACGCACCCATGCCTGACATAAAGCATTGTTCCTCGCGGCTTTTCAGCTTAAATTTTGCAGCTGATGTTGCTCGGGACTTCTTGATCCCTGTGCCAGAGGAGTGGGTGGACCGTGCCAAGAAAGTGAAAGTGCCCTTTGATACGGACAAGAAATATCATCCCGAGTACGACGGCTACAGCCCAGGTGAGCGGAGAGGCAGCCGCAGACCTTTTTGTTGGCCGCTGCTCGCTCTTTGCAAGCCTGCAAGAAGGGGGGACTCTGGTTCAAACACGGGAACCAGCGGCTGAATGGTTGGCCACAGCAAAAATCTGTAGCGTTGCTCTCCCAGTGCAGCGTTTGGGTTGCTGGTGTGGAGAGCCTGGCTTGTAGATGTGTTTTCTGCCTCTTGGCGGATCGTTTCTCATTAGCGGGCTCGTAAAGCCAGGAGATTTGGGCACCCAGAGAGTAGGAAGCGACTTTTAGTACTGGGCTGCAGACGACATGGTTGCTGTGAACCCGCTGCTGACAGTTGGGTCTGTCCTTCCAAGGCCCAGTGCCACGTGTAGCCCTTCCAGCAGCCCCTGGCCGCCTGGAAGCGAAGGGCCGGTTCGGGTGGGAACGCGCGCCCAGCGTGGTGCCCCTTTTCTCACAGCTAGGGGCAGGGCAATCGGGCGCACGGGATGGCGGGAGCTGCTCCTTTGCGCCCGAAGTTTCGGTGACACCGGCCTGGGTGCCATCACGTTAGGGCTGTGCCGGCATCCTGCCTCGGCGCGGCTTCCAGCAAACACAGCGTCAAGCCCAAACCACCGGCTGCTGTTGTGGTCTGCCGTTAGCCGGGCAGCAGCGCGCCGTCCTCCTTGCGGTTTCCCCACCTTCCCCCCGTTGGTGTGACATTTGTTGGTTTAAGTTTATGGCTCCGTGAGTCAGGTTTGTTCCCGGGGCGAGTAAACAGCCTGGTGGTTGTTCCCAGCTGGCGTGCGCGGTCTGAGCGGCTCCTTTCGGCAGGTGAGCCCGTGAAGCAAGCTGACGTGGTCTTGCTTGGGTTCCCGCTGATGCACCCCATGAGCCCTGAAGTCCGGAGAAACGACCTGGAGATGTACGAGCCCGTCACTGAGCTGGACGGGCCAGCCATGACCTGGGTAAGGAGAGGGGCAAAGCCTACGGTGGGATTCATCCACGAGGCGGTGGTTTCCGTCTGAGTTGGTCACCGCCGGCCCCGTTGTCAGACCCGCTCTAAACTCTGCGCGTGGACGGTGCAGAGCTGGAGATGTGCGCTAAGATGTCCGCTCTGGGTCAGAAGGGCGCCGGTTGTGGTGCCGCTCTGAAGCCTGTGCTGTATTGTCACCCCGGGGGAGCCAGCGGCTGGTGCAAGGCCGTTTTTCTGTCCTGCAGAGCATGTTTGCCGTGGGCTGGCTGGAGCTAAAGGAGGTGCAGAGAGCCCAGACCCAACTCAACAAGTGTTTCAGCAACATCACGGAGCCCTTCAAGGTTAGCGGCGTGGCGTGGCATGGGTGCTTCCCCGCGACAAACACCTCTTGGTTCTATCTTGCCTGTTCCCAAGTAGGTGATGTCCCTCTGGGACATCACGGGGACCGGAGCCTATGCTGGCTGCGCTCGTGGTCCCGAGGTGGTGGTTGTATTGAGCTGGGTGGTGGCACGCTCTCTGCTCCGAGTGCTTCCCAAGAGCGGGAAGGAGGCATCTGCTTCCTACCAGGCAGTACAAAGCTACGGGTCAGTGTCGTGCTCGCCCCAGGCTTCCTTCTGCCTGCCAGGAATGGGAGAGGGAATGGAGAGGGTGGTGTTTAGAGACGCACCAGAGCCCACCCACCGCCTCGTGCCAGGATGGGCAGCAGCAGGGCATGGTCATTACAACACCCCGGATATGTAACAGCGAGGGCGATAAGCACGTTCAAACCCACGAAACTGTATGAAGAGTCCCAACGCAACCGTTAAGTCATTTCTTTCTCTTGCTGGAGCAGATCTGGGTGGAGAACTCAGATGGGTCAGGAGCTGTGAACTTCTTGACAGGGATGGGTGGATTCTTGCAAGCTGTCCTCTTTGGCTACACGGGGTTCAGGTGAGACCTATGTTACGTCGCATTTAATTTCTAAGCAACTACGTGTCGCTTGAAACCTCATTGTTTAGCTGGAGCAATGTGTTTTTACTCATGAAAAAGAAAGGAACTTGCAGCATCCAGAGTATCCTCCAAAGCTCCCAGCAGGTAACAACCAACCAGGGATGTTAATGATCCCGGATGAGCGGTGGACACTGGGGACAGTTAGTCACTGGTGGAGAGCAGAGTGGCGTTATCAGAAATGAGAAGCTTTGGTCCATTTCTCCTCCGGCTGTGTCAGTGTTGAAAGCCATGGGCTTCAAAAGGAGTCACAGCTAGGCTGACGCTGAGCTCTTCAGCACTAGTTGTCACCCCCGGTGAAGAGGGACATCTCTGTATGATCCCAGGATTGCGGCTAACCTGTGTCACATCCAGACCTGCCCGCTCCATAGGGGGTGTAGCTTTGGTTTCTCCGCTGAGTGTGGATGAAGCCGAAAGGCTACGATCCATCAGTTACGTTGGCCTTTTGGTTAGCTAATCGAAGAGAAAGTCCTACGCCCACGTTGCAGGCAAATGCACGTGCAAGACTGCTGCTTATCCCACCTTACGCACTGCGGCCTTTCTAGGGGGGCCTTTGGAAAGGGAGACCCCAGTCCTCTGCCGCCACGCTGAGCTGCTCTAGGCCTATTCCCACTTCAAAGACTGGAAACAGATTCGGAACAGGTAGAGACTCTCTCCGGGTCACTTGATGCGTTAGTTGCACATTTGGGAAGCTAGATGTCGTTCCCCCTCTGCCTGAGCTGTAACATCATCCTGTCTCCTTGGGTTGCGGTGCGGAAGGACCTTCTGCAGCCCCTCTGAAGCCATCTGCCGTCCGCACACACGTGGCTCTGCAAGCCCCCGCGGAGGACAGCGCTCAGCTGGCATCGCCACAGCATTACAATATCTCAGAAGAAACGTTAAGCTGTTCATATAATTTCAAAGCCGTGTCTCGTACCCAAAGCAGCCCGGTGGTTTCAACCCTGAAGCAACAGTCTCTTGAGCGTATTCTTAGTTTAATTGAGGAGGGACCAAACTGACAAGCCTTTTGATTTCCAGCGAAACCTTCTAGCACTAACTATGTGTTTTTATTCTGTGTGTGTGGCCAGAAGCTGCTGAAAAAACCACCAGTTTCTTGGTGGAGCTGGGTGTGAGCTACAGTATTCCCAGCTGAAAACCTTAATCTCAGCTTTGGCGAAGCTCGAAGGTCTTCAGATGCTCCGTGTGTGTCAGGTTGGGCCCCTCTGGGCACAGGCTCAAGCCACGGGCTTTGGGGCTCCAGCCAAATCCCCGCCGATGTGGAAGGACGTTTGTGCAGCCCTCAAGGCCGGGCTCTTGCCTTGCCCGTTGTGAGCCAGGGACCCCGGCTGGCGCGCTGCCCTGCCGCTGGGGCTCTCCACTCTTCTCCTGAGCCTCTCGAGTCCTCTCCAGCCCGTTGAGCCCTCTCGACAGACTGGAGACGGTGGTCAAGAGCTCTCACGTGTCAAGGTTTGAGTAGGAGATAACAGTGACCTGTGTGTTTTCTCGTCCAAAGCCAAACCGCACGCGCAGGCTCTGCTTGACCCTGGGTGAGGGCTCGGAGAAGGGGCTCCGGCTGTTTGCTCAGCGCCCGCAGCGGTGCCGGGTTCAAGCCCTCCGAACCGGCAGGCGTGAGAGCTGGTGGGGGTTCCCCAAGGTCGCCCTGCCGACCCGCTGAACTTGCATCCTAGAAGTCCCAGCTGCGGCCGTCTCCCGGGCTCCTCCCGTGGCTGGAGCTTAGTCCCGGCGCGTGGCCCAGAGCCTGCGCCCGGAGGTTCGTGCGACCGGGTTTCAGTGGCGGTTCCTGCTCGGGGTCCGTGGCTACCTCTGCTCGTTCCCGCTCCCCTCCTCGGAGCAGGGCATTCCCGAAGCTTTGCCAGCGTAGCTGCTGCTGAAGCCAACCTCGGAACCCGAGCTGCCTTGGAAGAAAAAAGATTTTTTTTCCCCTCTTTTTAATTAAAAACAAAAATAAAAATCCAACCTAATGGAAACTACGGACCCCAGCTGAGGAACTGGAAGGGGGACAGGACCGCCTTGGGGTGCTGGGCTGTGAAATCATGGCCCGGGTAGCTCTTCACCAGATGCTTCATGGGTGCGTTGGGGATTGTCCCGGAGATCCCTGGGATCCACCGAGGACTCTTTCTGCCCAGGGGCGCGCGGGGTGACGGGAGGGCCCTCTGGGATGTACGAAGGCGGCCAGCCCCGCAAAGCCGCTTTCCTTTGCGGCCACCCCTTGTCCCCGCCGCTGACCTGCTCCTGCCTTTCCAGGATCACAAGGTCCGGCCTCTGCTTCAACCCTGCCTTTCCCGATGATATCCACAAGTTGAAAGTCACCGGCGTCTCCTACTTCGGCAACAAGCTGAAGTTCACCATCACCAAAGAGGAGATCGGGATCGAAGTGACCGAGTCCCCGCGGGACCCTCCGGCGTGTCCCCTGGAAGCTGTGCTGGAGGCCTCGGGGCGGCGGTTTCCCCTGCGTGAAGGTACGGTGTCACCGCCCGGGTCCGCTTCCGAAAATAACGGCCACGTGGGGAGAAACCGTTCCCGAACCTCACGCGGGTCGGCTTTTGTTGCAGGGCAGAGCGTCTCTTTCCCCGCGGCAGCCGGCTGCGTTCGGAGGTCGTCCGCCCGGGCGTTTTAAACCTCGGCCGCGCTGGGCTTTGCCCACCAGAGCAGCAGAAACGAGCGGAAGCGCGGCTGTCGGCGGAGGGGGAAGGCGAAGGCGGGGGAAGGCGGGGGTCCCAGGCTGCGCCATAAACCCTTCGCCCCCGCGGGCCCGTGCGTGCCGTCTGTCTTTGGGGCCCTGGGGAGGGGGTGGGCTCGGAGCTCTCACTGCGGCTGGGGCAGCAGCAGCTCCCCGAGCGACGCTGAGCATCCGTGTCGATGCCGGGGGGCACTGAGCCCCCGACTCCCACTCGCGTGCCTTCCGCATCTCTCACTCAGCAGAGGAGACGAAATCAAGCCTGAAAGCGACGGTTTTAAACGAGTTTTCTAAACACCCATATGCTTTCAACATCTGCATTTACAGGGATGCCCCTAGCTGATCAATCTGTGTTTAGCCCAGCCCGTACGTGCGCTGCGTCCCAGCTCCTCCGGCACGTTCTGGCTTGGTCCTCGCCTTCTCCTGGCCGCCCACATTGCTCCGGGGCTCCGAGGGCTGTGGAGGCTCAGCCGCTGCTGCGTCGCTTCCGCCTGCCAGCAGGGAAAAAGAGGAGGATCCCTTGGCCGCAGCGCACAGTGGCCTCCGGGGTTTCGATATGCGGAGCAGCGGAGTGGACGGACGTAAGGCTGGAGCTGAGCGTCATTTTGGCACTAATATTGGTCACAAAATACATGGCCAAAAGCATTTTGGCCCCATTTGGGCAGCGCAAAGCCCCTTTTCTTTTGAGCTATTCAGTGTATAACATCCCTGTCGTGTTTTTAACCCCTTACCCACTTTATCATCTCTCTTGTCAAGCAGTTTCGGGGTTAAAGCCCCTCTAGCTAGGCGTTTGAAGGGCTAGAGGAAGCCCAGGCATCGCTTATCGTTAATGTTACGTCAGATGGTAAGCGCGGTGTTTTGCCGAGGCCGGAGCAGGGTCCTCCTCCAGCTAAGCGGCCTCAGCGCGAGCGCAGCCGTGCCGCGTGTTTGCTCAAGGCATTTCTGGTGTCCTAGAAAGCCCCGTGGGAGAGAAGGGGAAGAGCTGTGCCTGCGTGCGCGTGTAAACAGGATGCGTGATACGCCCCGACACCCGGCCCCGGGCCGCGCAGCATCCTCCCCGCCGCATCCCCCTTCCTGGGGGTGGTGTCGGCGCCTCGTGGCACGGCCCCGTGCCTTTGCTAGAGCAGACGGGGGTCACAGCAAGGGGCTGCCGAAGGCGTTCCCTGCCCCCCCTCTGAACAAACCCCAGGAATCTCGGCCGAATCCCACGGAGGTTATAAAAAGCCCTGCGGCCGCTCCCCGCTGCAGGCAGCATGTGGGAACGCTTAGGGAAGGAGGCGAAGCGACTCCCCTGCCTTATAATTACGCTGGCTGTCCCTCGGCCTCGTCAGAAGCCACCCAGCCCCTAATTAGCAGCACTTAGGGCAGGACAGCCAGACCCCTCCGTCCCCTCGCCCCCAGTAACAGCCCTGTGGGCTGCACCTGGATTTGGGGGGCTGGGGATAAAGCCCAGCTCTAAGCCAGGCCCCGGGTGGCACGAAAAGGGATCCCCCCGAAAAAGGGATCCTTTTAGCGCAGTTGCCCAAAGGAGCCGGCCGTGGCCCGGGGAGGGCGGTAGGGGGGGACAGCACAGAGCAGGGGGGCTGCATCCCGCGCTCAGCCCCTCTGGCCTCGCCCGGGGACCTGCTGGGGGCCTTCCGCTTTACTGCGCTGAGTTGGCAGGTCTCAGCTCCCCTTGGAGGGGGTGCCATCTCATCTGCTTCAGCGTGTCCCCACAGGGCCGGGAAACCTCTCTGCTTCTTTCCCCTCCTCGGCTGCAGGTGGGGCCCCGACGGGCTCTGGCTGTTTTAGGCTCACGGAGATGATTCCTTCTCCTGGCCGCGAAGAGCATGATCAGAGCCAAAAAGCCGTATTTACGTTGTCCCTTTAGCACCCCCCTTGCACCGCACGCGCACAGAGGATTCGCAAGGTGTGAAATGGTTTAATGATTTAAATAGTAATCACCGAGGCTGGAGGGATGCTGTGCTCCGCACAGGGTAAAGGGAGTCAAAAAACCCGGGGTAGACACAAATAATCGAGCTGCCCCAAGAAGCGTGGCTGGGAGCCGGGGTCGGGCACGGCGGGGCTGGGGCTGCTGGACCAGGCAGGGGAGGGCGAGGGGAGCCGCAGCGGCGTGGGAGAAGCCTGTGGGGCTGCCCCCCCCGGCCACGCGCTGCCTGCCGGGCGGGAGAGCTTGCGGCCGTGGCCCTGGGTGGCAGAGGTGGGTGGCGGCTGGGTTGCGCTGGACCCGTGGTCTTTCTCGGGGGGACAGCAGCGATGCGAAGGAGTTTCTGCAAGCCCTTCGCCCACCGGTCACTTGTCCTCATCGTCGCTCCCGCTGAACTGGTAGGTGAAGAAGCCGACGGACTCCTGGGCGAGCTTGGAGAGGTGGATGACGCCCGTGATGACCAGGGCGGCGAGCAGCAGCGGCAGCACCACGCTCCCCGCCGTGGCCAGGGCGTTGTAGCACCTGGCCTTGGAGCTGAAGCGCCGAGCAGCTTCCACGTCCCCGGCTACTTTCCGGTCCCGCGCCTGCAACAGCCGAGAGACGGGGCCGTGGCGCCCGGGCTGCCCACAGCTCCCTCCCTGTGCCTCCTCCCAGCCTGGCTACGTGGCTCCGGCACCCTCGCAGCCCACAATTTAGCCCTCCGGCCAGCTCCCTGCCAGCCAAGAAGCCGCCGTCCATCCCCCCCAGGCTGCCTGCTTGCTCCGCGTGCCCCTGCTCCCCCCGCCCCGCCGTCTTTGCAGCTGGGTTTTTCCCCTCTGCTTCTCTCCCGCTTCTTTCGGAGCCTCGCTGGCTCCAGCCCTCGCTTTCCCCCACCTCTCCACCCTGGTCCAGTCCAGCTGGAGCTGCTCCCGCCCGAGGGCAGGTGGAGGGGCCGGGGCACCGCGGCCCCCCAGCATCTCCTAGGGAGCAGCAGTTGGTCCCCAGGTGATGGCAGCCCCGGGGCGGCGAGGCTGTGGTTATCTAGGGGGTCTCACGGCCTTGTTAAGAGGTGGCAGGAAAAGTGTGGGGCCTTTACCAGGAGACGGCATCACCTGCAACCAGCCTCCTGAAGGCGTTGGGCTCTTATCCCTCATCCCAGCCCTCCCAGGAGGGGGATGCTCCGTGCCTCCTCAGGATCGCGTCTCCATTTCAGATGCTCCCCGTCTCCTCGGGAAGCCTATCCCATGGCGTCAGCACGGGGAGGGCTCCCGGGTGACCCCAAGCATTCACTCTCCCATCCCCGCTTGGGACCCGGCCGTCTCCACCCCGCTCAGCGCCTGTACCTTGACAGAGAAGGCGAGCGCCACGAAGCCGAGACAGCAGAAGTTCATGTAGATGGTGTTGAAGATGGACCAGACGAGGTGGTCGCGGGGCGGCCGGGAGGCGAGGACGGTGGGAGACGGCTCGCGCTTGTGGGATGGCGTGGACAGGTAGTCCTCCCGCGGGTAGGAGGTGTCCATGGCCACGGAGAGGGGCACCCCGCGGCTCTCCTGCTCCACCAGCCTGGCTGGGGCAGCGGGGCAGGGCGGCCCCTTTATATAGTCCCTGTCTCCGCACAACCTCGTCTCCTCTATATATAAACCCGAGAAATTACAGCCCTCCCCGGGCTGTGGTTATCAGAAAGGCTTGGCTGGGAGCTAGGAGAAACAAATTTGGTTTTGCGAGCCTACGGGCTTTTTATATCCAGCCTTCCTCCCGCAACGAGGAGCACAGACGGCTCCAGCGTGACCGAGGGAGAGGCCGAGCGCTCGGGAAGGACCATCGGGATGGAGCCATGGGATGACTTTGAAACCGAGCGACCGTCACCCCGAGGGCCCGATACGAGACAGACCCTCGGTGCCGGGATCTCTCGCGGCGCTGGCTCGCGCCACTGCCCTCAGCCCAGTCCCTCCAGGTGACCGTGGCTGGGAAGACCCAGGCGTTGGGGCCGCCAGACGCCTTAAATGGGAACTTAATACTAAAATGTGGAAGAGCTACTTCTAGCAAAGCTCTACAGGGTTCCCTGGCCGTGAGAGGAGATGGGGCTGTGCGGCGGGATGGGGTGTCTACGGCCAGAGGAGCACGGAGATTTTTCTTGTTTCCTTCTGCCGCGCCTAAACCTTTAGAGACGCTGATCCGTCGCCTGGGCTGGAAGCGCTCCGCACGGCAGCAGGGAGGGAGGCAGAGCCGCGGAGCCGGTGGGCAGCGTGTGCCGGCGGCAGCGGGAGGAGGCGGCTGTCCCGAAGACGTGCAAGGACCCTTTTTTCCTTCCCCGCTGGGAATAAGGTGACAGGCGAGGGGCTTTGACAGGACAAACTTTATTTGTGGCAACAGTGACTTATACGTGTGTTGCAGCTCGGTTAAACGCAGGGAAGCCCAGCAGCTCCCTGCCAAGGCGCACAAGCGAAGAAGAAAGGGGGGCTGTCCCCCACGTCCCAGCCTGGCCCACGCATCCCCTTCCTTGCGCTGGCCGTGCTGGGACACGCAGGGGTGCAGGCAGCGTGGGGACAGGGCGTCGCTCGCGGTGCCCCTGCGCCACGTGCCCAAAGCAGGGACGTGGGGACATTTTGGGAGGAGAAGCACCCCACGGGGTGGCAGCAAGCAGGTCGGTGGCCACGCGGTGGTCAGACGGTGGTGACGACGATGATGATGATGATCACCACAGAGAGGACCATCAGCAGGGAGAAGATGATGTTCAACACTCTGGCACGGGCGCCATGCCGCCGGGCGCCCTCCACGTCCCCCAGCACCTTGCAGTCGCGGGCCTGTGGGGGCAAATGTGGGGGGAGCCCGGCTGGGGGCCCGGCCCGGGGGTGACCGCACAGGGATGCTGGGGCCTCGGGGACGCACTGCCCCGGGGCAGGGGGTGAAGCCACCGGGCGCCTGCTCCCCTGCCCGCAGTCCCAGCTCTCGCGGTGGGCAGGCTCGGGGGGGGCCTGGCTCGGGGGGTCCCAGGGCAGGGTGGCATCAGAGGGGTCTGGGGTGGGCTGGAGGGGGGTGACATCGGGGGGGGGGCCCGGGGCGGTGCTGGAGAGGGCTGGGTCGGCGGGGAACCACATCGGGGGGTCCCGGGGCGAGGGAAAGGTCCGGGTCAGACCGGGTCGGAGGGTCCCAGGTGGGGGGGTGCGCCCTGGCCGGGAAGGGTCCGCGTCGGGCTGGGTCGGAGGGGACCGGGTCGGGGGACGGGTCTCAGCGCAGGGGCGGCGTCTCAGGCGGGGGGTCCCGGGTCGGGGAGGGGGTCCCGGGCCGGGGTGGCTCTGGGGACGGGGCTGGCCTGGCTCGGGGGGTCCCGGGAGGAGCTGGTTGGGGGGCCGGGCCGGGCCGGGTCGGGTCGGAGGTCCCGGGAGGGCTGGGCGGTTCGAGGGGACCGAGCCGGGCCGTAGCGGGAGTGGCGGGCGGGGGTCCCGGGGCCGCTCCCCCTCTCACCTTGATGGAGAAGATGAGCGCGGGGAAGCAGAGGCAGCCCAGGTAGGCGAGCCCGTAGCCCAGCAGGACGTTGAAGACGGACCAGAGCACGTAGTCCCGGGGCTGCCCGTCGGGGCCGGCGGCGGGGGCCGCGCCGCGCTCGGGGGGCTGCAGCGGGACGGACACCTCCGCCTGCCGGGGCTTCATGGCCGGGCCGAGCCGCAGCCGCGGGCACGGAGCGCTGCGGAACCGAAACCGAGCCCGCCCGGGGGGGGACCGGCCCCGCCTCCCCCCCGGCCCGGGGCCCCCGGCGCGGGCGGGGCGGCCGGGACGGGCCCCCTCGCCCCCGGGGGCCGCGCCGGGGCTCGGCCCCTCCTCGGGGGTGGCACTGCCGCCCGGGGCACGATCACCCGCGTCCCTCTGCCCCCACCCGCGAACTGGCGGGCGCGGGGCAGCTTTGGGGGCTCAGAGGGGGCTCAGAGGGGGCTCGGGGGACCCAAAAGGCAAAGCCCCCCTTTGGGGAGCCGCTCCCGCGGCAGCGGGGGGCCGGGAGGTGGCACCGAGGTGGGGCCGGGCCGGGAGCGGGCTTGGCGGGCGCTTTCCCGGTGCCGAACTGGGGGGCGGGGGGCGCGAGGGAAGGCGGGACCCCCCAGCCCCGCCGCCGAGCCCCGGTTCCCCGGCAGGGGCTGCAGAGCCTGGCGGCCCCCTCCCCGCAGCGGCCGCCTCCGCCCGGGCCGGTCGGTAACGCGGGCAGGAGGAAGCGCTGACATGGGTCCGGGGCGCGGAGGGGAGCTCGCCGAACGCCCCAGAAGCCCGGGGAGGGTGTGTTTGTATTTAACTAACAGCACCGACATGACAGCCGCTTTCCAAGCCCCCCTCCCGCTGCTCTCCCTCGCTCGGCTCTGCCTCCCCGCTCGCCTGAGTTACGGGGCAGCCCCGGCCGCCCCGAGGTGGGGATGCTTGCGGGGGGATAATGCCTCCCGAAACCCACAAACACGACATTTCCAAGGAGAAGGGTCGGGAAGGAGCTTTATTTGCTATAAGCTCACCCCACGGGTTCATGCTGAAGAGGGTCATCTCGGTGAGGGTGCACCAGGAGGGTGCCTGAGGACACCCCCTTGTCTGGTGGGAGTGGGTCCCACAGGAGCCGCGTGTCTCCCCTGCGAGTGAGGTGGGTGGGTTTCGGATGAGTGGGGTGGAGGGGAAGGGAGAACGAGGCCGCTGCTCCTCGGTGGCACAGGGTTAGAAGTTCCTGCCCATGTGCGTGCTTCTGGAGGACACAACCAGCAGCACGATAAAGAGGACGGTAACCACGAGGCCCAGGCAGAGCGCTGCGACGTTCAGATGCTTGGCCGTCCTCCCGTAGGTGCCAGCAGCTGCGGGGTCCTGGGCAATTTTCTTATCTCTGGCCTACAGATCAGGAGAGGGAGACGGGCAGTGAAACGGCGCGGGCCGGAGGCGGCGGCGGCAACGGGCCGAGGGGGCATCCCGGTCTCCCTCGCCGTCGAGCAGCCGGCCTCACGGAAG
Organism: Phoenicopterus ruber ruber; assembly: GCA_009819775.1. Lineage (NCBI taxonomy): Eukaryota > Metazoa > Chordata > Aves > Phoenicopteriformes > Phoenicopteridae > Phoenicopterus > Phoenicopterus ruber. The sequence goes on along the minus strand of CM020219.1, from coordinate 72,599,150 downwards.
CCTGGCGCCGGGATGCACCGGGCTCTGCCGCACCTCCAAGAAACCCACCCCGGCGCGGTGGAAACAGAGCTCAGGGCAGCCTGAAAGCGCTTTCTTAATGGCTTATTAAAAGCCATTACGCTTGGCAACGCGCTGCCCAGCCCTCCTGGGGGGCCGGGGCAGCAGCGCAGGAGGGCAGAGCCGGGCAGAAGAGGGGGGTTCCGGTTGGGAGTGCCCACACGGCACTTGCCGCGGTGCCGGTGGATGCTGACCTGCGCCTCGCTACGGTTATCAAGGCATTAAAAATGCTTCACTTCCAAGGTAATAAAGGAAAAGTGCGCAGGGAGCGGCTCTTTCTTATCTCAGGTAGGGGAGAAGCTTCGCGGTGGTTTTGGGAGCACCGTGGGAGGGAGCCGGGAGCCGGGAGCCGGCTGCCTGCCTTATCCCCCCGGCAAGAGATGGTTCAGGGCTCGCTCGAGTCGGCGGGAGGAGAGCCGGACCCACCGCGCTGCCCGGGTCCCCCTTTCCCGAAGCACCGAGGGAGGATGGGTGGCCCTTGAGCGGTGACTTTGCCGGGGACACTGGGTGCAGAGCAGCGTGGTGGGGCTGGACACGGCAGGAGGGAGCAGGGGGAAGGTCCCACGGGAGGCAGGGTGAGGAGCGAGGTGGGGATGGGGCGGTTTGGGGCAAGCTGGGGCAGGGTGGGACAAGATGGGACAGGCAGAGACGGGATTAGGGAGCCCTGGCAAGGGGGCAGGCGACAGGCAGGACCCCTGAGCCGAGCAGGGGGGCGGTGGGATGGGGGTGACTTTCCTCTCACCTTAATGGAGAAGACGAGCGCGATGAAGCCCAGGCAGAAAGGGTTGCAGAACATGGTGTTGAAGAAGGACCAGAGCACAAAGTCCCGGGGGCTGGGGACGGGCTCCGGCTGAACGAAAGAGGTGACAGTGGGGCCGAAGGCGGTGTCTGGGGCACCTGCCCCGTTCCTGCCGTAGGGCTGCATGTTGATGGTGACGGACTGGGGGAACTTGTCCATGGCAGCCCGGTGCCGGCAAGGAGCAGGGCGCCCGCGCGCCCGGCGCAGTTATAGGCGAGAGGAAGGGTTTGCCGGGGTGGGGCCACCCCACGCCACGCAGGGCACCGGGGCGGGGGCACCGGGGCTCTCGGGGGCTGGCTGCGGGGCGGGGTGAGCACCCCGGCACGGCTGGGGGTTAGAACCCGGCGGGCGCAGAGCCGCAGCCCCAGGCACTGTGTGGGGGGCGGGCGGAGGGGGATGCCCGTGGGTCAGGCGATGCCACGGGGTGGGCGTCCTGTCTGCGCCTCTTTGCCCTCTCGGGCTGAGAAGCGATTTCTGCCCCAGGCAGGGCAGGGCCGTGCCGCTGGGGTCACTCGGTTGCAACGGGGACGTGCGGCACGGGAGGACAGCGGGGACGCGCCACCGGTGGAGGGGCAGCCACCAGCCCCCCGAAACCCTCTCCCCAGCTGCAAGCCGCTGCCGAGGGCTCGATCCCCGTCCGCGGGGGCTGCAGCCGGCAGCGGCGGCGGGGGTCGCCCGAACGCTGGGTTCGCGTGTTGGGTCTCGAGGGTTTTCTCCTCCCTTTGGTTTCGGCAGCCATGACGAGGTCTTGCGGCTGCCAAAAGCAGGTTGAGGAGTGGAAAAGAAGAAGGCTTCAGGAGAGCAGCAGGGAGGTGAAAACCGTCTGAATCAAAACCGCCAAGGCACAGAGCTGCAAACTGCGTGAGTTTTGGAAACGTCAGCATCCTTCCTGTGGGGTGGCTGGCTCCTCGAGGCCGAGTGAGGGGCTGGTGAAGGGAAACCCAGCCCTGATACTTTTCTGAGAAATGGGTTTTTCCCTGCTCAGGAAGAGCAGAGGCTTTGTGCCAGGAGGTGGGCAAAGGCATTCGCCACCTGCGCTCGCCGCTGTGTGGGTTTTCTGGCCATCGCGTTAATTTGGGTGTGAATCTGAAAGTTCCAGCCCCTAACATCACTTGTACCGAACCCACAGGAAATGAAAGCATTTTATTTTCATTTTCCTCAGCTGCTCCCCTGGCGGCACAGGGCCGCTCGTTGAGGTTAACAAGGTTCGTTAGGTTGTGGTGATGATTAAGGAATTGCTGCAGGGCATGGGGAGGCTGGCGGGGATGGATGGATGGATGGATGGATGGATGGATGGAGGGGAGCTCGGGCTCGGGCGGGAGTTCAGGGGAGTGTTTGCATGCCAGCCCCGATGCCTGATGTACAGCGCTGCCGGAAAAGCTGCTTGCAGGAGCCCAGCGGGAGGATTCCCCATTCTGGGGTGCGAGGGTTCCTCCATGGGGCCCCACTTGCTTCTCCAGCTCGCGTGGAGGCAAAGGGACCCGCGGCATCGGGATGCCGGCCGGGGGAAACCAGCAGCCGCAAGGACGGAGCGCAGCCGGTTCGCCCTTGTCCATCGTTTCCGAGCGTCCATTTAGGGATCCCATTTCCCGCAAGCCCTCGGCACAAGCGGGATTACAGCCGGTGTCTCACTGACATGAGCTTGGCACCAACCGCCTGCCGAAACTGCCACCTCCCTGCCTGCCTTTCCAGCTTTTTTCATTTGTTTGCTCTCGCACCTAAATAAACGACACATTAGAAAGCAGAGAGACAAAGTTCAATCCACGTTGCTGCCGGTGGCCGGGCGCCTCTGCCCGGCCCCGCTCCCACCCGCACCCCCAGCCCTCGGGGAGGCGGCTCCGTCCCCGGGGGTGCTCGTGAGCGGGGCCCGGCAGAGCTAAGGGCGTGCAGTGGGTGCCGGCTTTTGGGGCGAGCACCGGAGGGAGGGGGTGCAGGAGAGCGAGAGGCCGGGGCGGCTTTGCGCGCCCGGAGGGCAGGGTCTGCGCGGCGGCGGGGGCTGGCAGGGTTCGGCCGGGTTGGAGCGGCGCGCTGGGCTACGCGGCGGCCGAGGGCAGCGGGGGTCCCGCCGCTCGCTCCGCGCCGGCTGCTGGCGGCGGGGCAGGGAGTTCAAGGGCTTGGGTGGCCGCTTGCCAACAGCCTGAAGCAATTGCTGCGGGAGCGGGAACAGGCTGTTCCTGTCCTCGCAGCACTGCTGCTCTGCCCCACACCGGGTGAATTTACCCCCAAAAATGGCTTTGCACTCCCAGCTTTCAAAGCGCCCCCCACCCCGTGCCCACCGTGCCACCCGGCTCCCTCCCGGCACCCGCCAGGACCTGGCGTCGAGGGGCAGCCCCGTGCCGAAAAGCCCCGGTTGCCCTTTGGGGAGACACAGGAGGGTTTTGGGGCGGTGCGGAGGGTGAGGGGCTGCTTCTCCCTCTCCGACTCCATCCTGCTCCCGACAGGGACATCGGGTGGGACCACCCTGGGGGTTTTCGACTGCAGGGCATCCCTGGGAGGACGTGCCCCAGGATTTTTTGCATACGTTGGCTGATTGAGGCGGGGGAAGGAGCTCCCCGGGGGTACGCAGTGAGCCCACATGCCGTGCCAGCCCAGAGGGGCATCAAAATCCCCCGGGGCAGCGATGTGCCGGGAGGGATTTGGGCAGAACGAGGCTGGATCCCGCTCCTGCCGGGGTGGAGGAAAAAGCGGGAAGAGAAAGGAGCGCGCAGGAGCGGGCACCACCCAGCACGCCCCGCCGGCACGCTGCCAGCCCCTTGTATAATGGACCGCGGCCGCTGCCAGCGCTTAACGAAGCAGCCAAAGGTCGGGGCGATGTTTTCCGGCAGGGGTTTGCTGCCCTTTTAAAAAACTTTTTGACCCCCGCAGCTGGATGGGGATGTTTGATCCGGCATCCTGCTGGCGGGCATGTCGGAGGCCTGCGAGCCGGGTGGGCAGCGAGCAGCCCTGTTTGCTCTTACGGGAAGAAGCAGAGGAATACATGATTCACCAGGAGGTCAGTGCCAGGGATCCTGCAACAAATAACCGTTGTGTTTTGCGGGCGGGATTTCTGACATCTTACTCATGAGCGCGGCTTCTTGGCAGGAGCCTGATGTTCTTGGGGAGAGGAAAAAAAAAAAAAGGCTTTTTTTCCCATCCTTGCGGGGCCCCAGCCCCGAGGACCTGAGCCTGCCGAGGGCGAGGAGCGTGAAGGCTTCCAGCGAGCTGGGGAAAGAGCCAGGCCAGCCACATACTTGAAGCTCTGCCAGGCGGGCTTCAGCCAGCGTGTTTCGTGGGGTCTTCCCCGGGTCACACTGGGCACCGCAGAGGCCGGGCAGCCGAGTGCCGCGTGCCGGCGGCCCCGGAGACGCGAGGATTGCTGCCCGCTTCCCAGCCAGCCCTTCCATCGAGGCGGCGGGGACGGCCGGCACGAGGGCTTGATGCTGAAAAGCTTTGGAGGGGAGGAGAGGGGGCTCGCCGTCTCGCTTCACCCCAAAAGCAGCCCTGCCTGGCCGGCGTCCCCAGCCCGGCCGTCCCAGCGCCGCTCCACCTCTCAGGCGGAGCTGTACGGCTCTCTCCCGCAGCGAGGCGATTTGGGATGGAGCCACACCACCCACGGCTTCCCCTTCCCTCTGGAAGCCTCTCCCAGCCCGCGGCCCCGCGCATGGCTGCACAGAGCCGTGTTCGAGCTCATCTTGCTTGAGCCCTTTGCACAGCAACCCCCTCCCCCCCAAAAATCAAGCTTGCTCTCAGCTTTGCTCGCTCCTACCCCACTCCCGAGGGTCAGTGAGGATGGGGGTGCTCCCGGTGACACCCCGGCAAAGATGAGGTGCTACCCACATATCCTTGGGGTGAGCCTTACAAGCGCTTTGCATCCTGTAGGGATGCCTCTTCCCCACGAGTACCCGGGTTCACCGTGCCTGGCGCATCCTTGAGCATCATCTCCGTGATGCTCCGTGCCAAGGGACAATTTCCCTCTCCAGGCACGTCCCGAGGGCGGACGCCGTTTCTCAGCCGGGCAAGCTGGGGTGGGGGGACCCTGAACCACCCCCTGCCAAAATGAAACGGAGCCAGGGGCAAAAGTGAAAGAAACCTTTATTTGAACCAGGTTTTCTCCGAACGAGGCGCTTCTCCTTAGTATTATTCTTAGAGACACCTGGGGCTACAAAAACAGAGCGAAGCGGCAAGCAGAAAAGCACACTCTTTCCCTTTGCTACAGCCAGTTTTTGGGTGCTCGGCTCCTGCCAGAGGAGAGGTGTCTCCAGGCACTTCCAGGGAGGCCAACGAGGGCGGCCATCAGAGAGGGCTCCGTAGGGGCTTTGAGCAGCAAGGAAAGCAGGGCAGGACCCCAGCGGGCTCCGAGGTGCCCCGTGGAAGACATCCCCCCCTGCTCCGAGGGGCGACGGGCGCTCCCGGCAGACGGAGGGGGGAATGCTCTGCCCACCGAGCATGGGAAGGGCTAAGTGGGGCCGAGGAAGGGGTGATGCTCTGGCTCGTGGTTGAAAATGTTCACCATGGCGATGGTGCCGGTAGTGATCAGGACGATGATGAGGATGACGAGGAAGATGTTGAGCAGCAGGGCGGTGATGTTCAGGTACTTGGCGGTGGAGCCGTAGCTGAGCGCCCCGCTGTAGTCGCCGAGGACTTTGCGGTCCCTGGACTGGGGGGCGGCAGAGGGGAGAGTCAGTGGGGTTGGGGGGAGCCCGTGGAGGGGGATGCCCGGGGGGCTGAAGGCTGCAGCCGGGTGGGAGAGGTGCTGGAGGGGCCGTGCAAGCCTGAGCTGCCACACTGGGCTGAGCTCCCCCCGAAACGCCGGGAGTGCCCTGGGGTGCCAACTGCCCGACCCCTGCCTGCTCCAGACCTTCCAGCCAGGGCCAGCGCTCTGTGGGGCCAGGGGTCCGCAGGGGTCCATGGGGTGGGGGCTCTGTGGGGTCCATTGGGCACCCTGGGGTTTGGGGCTCTGTGAGGTCCATGGGGGCTCCTGGCTCGGGGGCTCTGTGGGGTGCTTTGGGCACCCCAGGGTTGGGGCTCCGTGGGTCTCCCTGGGGTTGGGGGCTCTACGGGGTCCACAGGTCTCCCTGGGCTCGCAGGCTCCGTGGGCTCCATGGGGGCTCTATGGGGTCCGTGGGGCACCCCGGGGTGGGGGCTCTGCGGGGTCCACGGGTGTCCCCGGGGTCGGGGGCTCAGGGGGTCCCCGGGGCCGCCCCCCCCCCCCCCCACCGCGCAGGCGACGCCCGGGCTCCCGCGGCCGCCCCTCGCCCCCCCGCCCCGGGGGGACCCCCCACCTTCACGGAGAAGACGAGCGCCATGAAGCCCAGGCAGCAGACGTTGGCGTAGAGCGTCGTGCAGAGGGACCAGGCCAGGTGGTCGCGGGGCGGCGGCGGCGGCGGCGGCTCCACCGACACGACGGTGCTGCGCGGCAGCCCCTCCATGTCCAGCCCCTCGGCCAGCGGCTCGTACGGCGGCAGCGCCGGCCCCAGCGAGCGCGACCGCTCCATCCCGGCGGGCTCGGGGCTGCGGGGGGCGGCGGCGGCGGCGGGCGGCGGCGGGGGGGGGAGGCGGGAGGAGGCGGCCGCCCGGCCGCGGTTTCGTTTCCCCGAGTGCGAGAGTGGGGTGGGGCGGGGCCGCCCCGTCCGGGCACCCCTTCCTGGGGAGGGGGAGCCCCCCGCCCTCCCCCCCCGCGGGCAAGCCAGGCCCCCCCCGGCCCCTTCGTCGGCCCCTTCTTTCCCCCCTTCCTTCTTTGGTCCTTCTGTCCCCGTCCCCTTCTTTGCCCGCTTCTTTCTTTGCCCCCTTCTTCGTCCCCTTCTTTCCTTGTCGCCCTTTTTCCTTGTCCCCTTCTTTCCTTGTCCCCTTCTTTGCCCACTTCTTTCTTTGCCCCCTTCTTCTTTGCCCCCTCCTTCGTCCCCTTCTTTCCTTGTCGCCCTTTTTCCTTGTCCCCTTGTTTCCTTGTCCCCCTTTTTCCTTGTCCCCTTCTTTGCCTCCTTCTTTCCTTGTCCCCTTCTTTTGGTCCCCTTCTTTTTCTTTGTTCCCTTCTTTGCCCCCTTGTTTCCCCCCTTCTTTCTTCACCCCCTTCTTCGCCCCCTTCTTTCCTCGTCCCTTTCTTTGTCCCCTTTTTTGTCCCCTCCCAGGGTGGCCATCTGGGGTCAACCGTGAGTGTTTCGGGGTGCTTGGCGAAGAAACCCTAAATGAGGTCCCCCCCGCACGGCGCTGGGAACCCCCCTTCCCTGCCCGCTTTCAGCCCCAAAGCCCAGCTCCCTGCTGCCGGCAGTTTGGATTTTTGGAGCGTGCAAGTAGCCGAGGCCGACGGGACGCGACTGCGCGGCCCCTGCAGTTTCTAGCTCCACCGAGGAGGAAAGCTTTTGGCAGGAGGAGCCCTGCCCGGGATTGTCGTCCCTTTGGCACGGCGCACATCGCTGCTCCCTTAATTTTTTGGAGGCGGTTTCTTCCCGGAAACCTCGTCAAGGCAGGGCCGAGCGCATTGCTGGCAAGGGGAGGCAGGATGTCGTGCGAAGGGCTCGGGCTTGTGCCTGCCTGGGAAATCCCCAAAATCCCGCTGGTGGGGGAGAGCGGCTTCGAGCAGCGCGCCGGGAACAAACCCCACTCTTGCGGAGGGACCCAAGCCCGCTCCGACCGTCCCCGCAACTATGGGGGGAGGCCGGAAGGCGCCGCTTGTTGGGGACATGGTTTGGGACCCGTGAAAAGCCCCGTGCCGGCTCCCTGCGGTCCCCGAGGGCACCATACCCCTTATAAAAATTCCCTTCCCTAATATTCCGGGCAGTATTTATAGCATGACAGTCCTAATTCATGTTATACACTGTAATATAAGGAGGTAATAAACTTTTACTGGCAACTCCAGGATTGTTCGTGCTTAAATAAAATAAACTAAAGGACAGCCCGGCCCTGGAATTACGGACTTTGCTTCTCAGAAGTTTCAAGCTGTGCGTGAAGGATAAAGGATCCCCCGAGTCAACTGGGGTAACGCCAGCATCCCAGCCCTCCTGACAGCGTCGGCTGGCGTCATAGCTCGGGACCTCGAGCAACACCGACTCCGGGGTCATCGGCATCAACAGACGGGCGGCAAGAACGCCGCAGAACTAGCGCTGCTTCGCAAAGCGTGACTGCGACTAGTGCCGGGGAGCGTGGGTGCTAGCGGCTCCCCGAGTCGCCTTGGACCTGCACGCCTGAAGGGTCTAAGAACCCCGCGTGAAGGCACATCGGGGGTGCCCCAATTTGGCTGGGACACCGCACGCGCATCCGTATTTGCTCTGGTAATTCCGTACTTTGTGTCCCAGCCTCTCGCCTCCGTCGGCATGGGCCTGTCATGAATTTCCCACTGGCATTCCCAAACCTCCCGGCCCCCCCAGGGCCGCTGGCGGGGCGGGAAGAGGCTGAACTTCGGTCCCCAGGCCGAAGGCCGTGCAAACAGCCGGGCCCCGACCCGCGGCCTCCCGCTCCCTGTGCCGGAGAGGTGCAAAAAATGGGGGGACAACGGCTTCGTTTCCCCGGACGTGCATCTTCCACGTCTGTTGGGAGGGCCTTGGGCAGAGCCCCCCTTCCTCCCGGCCCCCTCCTCCTCCTCCTCCTCCTCGCCCCGGCCGGGGCAGCCCGCAAGCCCCCGCCGCCCCAGCGCTCCAGGGCGCGGTGGGGCTTCGCCTCCGAGGGGGCCCGGAGCGGGGCCCGAGCTGCCCGCTCCGCCGCTTCCCCGCCCGCCCGTCGGAACCGGGCTGGATGACGAGCCCATTGACCGCCCAGACCCGCCAGGGGCCGAGCACGGGGAAACGCAACCCGGGGCACTGGTGCCCTCTAGGCTTCCCAGCGGAGAATGCACGTTTTTCCCTAATAACGGATTTCTCACGTGTGTGTCTGTCCTGGTTTAGGCCAGGACGGAGCTAGTCTTGTTTTCAGCAGCTCCTGTGTTTTGGCTTTAGCGTGAGAAGAACGGCGACAGCACACTGGTGTTGCTGGTTGCTGCTGAACCCCCAAGGACATTTTGTTGTTTTCCAGGTTTTGCTAACGTGCAAGGGCAAAAACTTGGGAGGGGTAGAGACAGGAGAGCTGATCCAAACTGGCCAAAGAGAGTATTCCATACCATAGACGTCATGCCCGATATGACGGGTGAGGGTCGGTCAGTGGGCCACTAGTCTTTTAGGTTTTTCGACCCTTAACTTGCCTTAATCGTTAAGCTTCCCTTCGGGTTGTTTTTTTTGTTTCCCTATTTTTCCTTTTTGTTTTTCGTTTGTTCGTCTGTTTGTTCCCTCGCCTGCTCTCTCGGGAACTTGCTGTTCTGGGATAGCTGGGGGGGGAGTACCCCTGCTCCCTGGCTGCTGCTCGGGACGGGCTGTATCGGTCGTCGGGTGGTGAGAAATTGTGTATCGTTTGTTTTAATATATTCTATTATCCTTGTATATATTATCATTATTATCATTATTAATATATTTTCATATTTTTCCTTTGCTGTCCTGGTGAGCTGTTTTTATCTCAACCCGCGAGTTTTCCTTTCTCTCCAATTCTCCTCCCCACCCCAACAGGGAGGGGGGGAGTGAGCGAGCGGCTGCGTGGTATTGGGTTACAGTTTGGGGTTAAACCACGACAGTGTCCCAGCCCCGAGCTGCAGCGAGGAGGAGCTGCTGCCTCAACTTGCGCGGCGGGAAAGGAGGAAGAAAAAAAAAGAAAAAAAATCGGATGTTTTCGCCACCGCGCTGCAGCCGTGAAGTGAGTTGTGGCCGGTCTCAGCCCGGCGGAGCACCCGAGGCCCGGGGGGCGCAGGGCCGTGGCCCCCAGGAGCAGCCCCGGGAGCGGCTCCTTCAAGGCGGCGCGGTCCGTAACCCTCCGGCAGCGCGGCCTCGGTCGCTGCCGGCGTAATTAAGTGTTGGTGTTAATGAGCGGGAGGCTCGGCGCAGGGCGAGCTGCAGCCCTCCCGCTTCCAGGCGGCCCCCGGCAGAGGCGGCCTCGCCCCGGGGGTCCCTGCGCCCAGCGAGGGGGATCCCGGGGGTCCCTGCACCCATGGGATCCCTGCACCCACCGAGGGGGATCCCGGGGGGTCCCTGCACCCATGGGATCCCTGCACCCACCGAGGGGGATCCCGGGGATCTCAGCCCCCATGGGATCCCTGCACCCAGCGAGGGGGATCCCGGGGGTCCCTGCACCCATGGGATCCCTGCACCCAGCGAGGGGGGATCGGGGGGATCCTCGCACCAGCGAGGGGGGATCCCGCCCCCCCCCCCGCGGCCCGACTCGGGCCCCGCGGCCCCTGCCGCTGCCGCGCGGGAACGTACCATCCCCGCCGCGGGGGGTCGGAGTCGGGGAGGGCCCCGCCGAGGCCCGCGTCACCCGTCCCTCCGGTCCCGCCGGGCCCCTCGGCACGCAGAGTCCTTCCCCTCCCGCCCTCCCGCAGCGCAGGGACAGGGACGGGAACGGGGACACGGTCACCCCCCCCCCCCCGCGCCCCGCATGGCCTCGCCCGCGGCGCCTCGCGGGGATGCCGGCCCGTTGGCGTGGAGACGCGCGGCGCCTCCGCGGGCTCCTCCCCCGCGGGGCACCCATTGGCGGCGGGCCCGCGCTGCGCGTCTCGCGATTGGCCGGCGGTGCCGTCGCTCGGGCCGAGGGGGCGCGGCCGGGCCGCTGCACCCCCCCCATCCCGCCGCGGCCCCGCTCATTCATTCCCCCACCCGCGGGTGCCGGCGCGACGGGGCGGCGGCGATGCACCGGGCGGCCGGGGGTCACCGCGCCGAGCCGCGCCGCCGCCCCGCTGCCCTCGCAGCCGGCCCGTAGCGAGCGGGCTCGGCGGGCGGGGGGCCCGATGGGCCGGGGCTAGGCCTAGGCCGGCGGCGGGGGCGATGCGGGCGGCAGGATGCCGCGGCTCCCGGTGAAGAAGCTCCGGAAGCAGCTGAAGCTGCTGCTGCTGCTGGTGCTGCTCACCTTCGCCGTCTGGTTCACCTACCTCCACATCAGCCTGGTGCGCCAGGGCCGCGCCCTGCGCCTGCCCTTCGCCTACGGCAGAGGTAAGCGGGGGGGGGAGGCGGGCGACCCCCCCTCCAACCGGGGGCAGCGCCGGGGGGGGCCCCCCCGGCCCCCGTCGCCTCTCGGTGCGAGGCCTCGGGGGGGTTTGGGGCCCCTCCCCAAGATGGTGGGTGCCCCCCACCACGCCGGGCTTCCAGAGCGTCCCCCCGGCCCCGCTGCCGCCCAGCCCCCCCGGGGTGGGACCCCCCGGCCCAGCGGCGGCGGCTTTGGGGAGAGCGGGACCCCACCGCGGGCACCGCGCCCCGGCGTCGCACCTTCAGGGACCGGCGTGACGGGAGGAGACCCGCGAGGGCCCCCAAACCCGTCGGGGGGTTTTCATTCCCCCCCCCCCCCCCCCCCCCGAGCGGCTCCGTCCTCGTTTGGCCGCCGCCGCCTTGGCCGCGCTGACAAAGAAGGGCTTTCACAGCCACGGGTGGGTGCCTGGCGGGGCGAGCCCGGCCCTTCCCAGCGCCTCCTCAGCCCGTGCTGCTCCCCGAAACAAACCCCGGCTCCTGCCCGGGGAGGCGACCCGGGCTGCTCCGCAGGGGCAGGTGCTCGCCCTGCGGTTCGGCTCTCCCGGCTTTACCCTCGCGGACCTCGTAGGGCTGCTCGGGTGGCGTAAAACCACGCGAAATATTTGCCGAGTGAAACTTGAGCCGTAACGTTTCTGGTTGGATTGAACTTGCCTAGCGGTTTTTTTTTTTTTGTCCTAAAAAAAATGAGCAAGAAATGAGAGTTAGTGCTTATTTAGGCAAGAAACGGCTTTCTGAGTGGGTCAGAGCAGTTCTGGAGGCCCGTGAAGCCTCTCAGCTGGCAAACCCAAAGTTTCCGACCGTAGCAGCAGCATGATCCTGCAAATTTTCAGGCCTTACGGTTTAATCAGGATAATGCTAATAAGAGAAGCAGGAAACGAGGCTGCTCGTGCATCGCCTCGGAGGAGCGGCTGCGGGGAGCCTGCGCCGCTTGTTTTCCGTTCTCTGCTGCAGGGTCGTGCATAATGGAAAAGCCACAAGTTGCGGAAGCCTAACCGCGAGCGGCTGCCCCGCGTCTCCGCGGTTATCCTGGTGCTAAGGAGGGCCGAGCCCTTCCGCTTTTGGGACTGGCAGGGGGGGAGATGGTGCGGGATTGCCGGCCTGGCGGATGGCTGGCCGTGAAAACCATGGATCGGGGTCCCTCCGGGTGTCGGGATGCAGCGGTGCCAGGGTGAGACGGGGTTTTCCTCCCCGGCTTCGTCTGGGGAGGACGCGCAGAGCGATGGCTGTGCGCTGGTGCCTTCCCTGGGTGTGTTTTCGGGTGCTGAACCCGGTGGGTGCCTATTCCTGCTCTCCCCCACCGCCTCCCTATGTGCCCTGCGTCCCCGCCTGCCCCTCGGGGTGCTCCGAGGGGGGCCGTGGGGTGTGCTGTGGCAGCGAGGGGAGGCACGGCCTTGCTCCGGCTCGCAGCGGGGAAACCCTGCGGCTGCAGCGCAGGTGGACGTCTGCGAGCCGGGGGGCCGTCGGTGCGCGGCGTGGGGAGACGGGGGTCCGCGGGAGGTGGAGAAAGAGATGGGGACGTGCGGTGGATGGGGACGGCGTGGGGGGAACGTGGCTTGGGAGGTGCTGGTAAGGACCGTGCTCCAGCGGTGTTTTCTGCTGGCCTGGTGATGGGGTTTGGATTCGCCCCGTGCCGTGGGGAGCGCGGGCATCTTCCCTGGCTGGGGTGCGGCGAGGCGGGTGCTTCCCCCGGGGAAGCTGGACCTTGCCTGGGCTGGATCGCGCCCCTCGCCGCTGTCTCCGGGACCGGACTCCGGGGAGGTGCTGCTCCTTGCACTGGGGTTTTCCAGTCGGTGCCTAAAGCCGGAGCGAGCGTGTGGCGAAGCCGGAGGTTAGGTCCCGTGGAGCCTTTTTGGAAGCGTGGTGATGGAGAGGGGCTGGGTGGAGGCTGGGGAAGGGACTCACTCACGTGTAGATGGACCCTAGTCCTGCGGCTGTGACCCAGCAGAGAGCTGGCGGGGGACAGCCAGGGAGCCGTTTTGGGTGGAAAAATATTGAATGGAGTCAAAAAAAAAAAAAAGGAGTTAAATATATTTAAGAAAAAGCTTGGTGTGAGAATTTGGGGGGAGAGGGAAGGGTTTGGGGCTGCGCCATGGGGAGAGCTGAAAGGCAGAGCTGTGCTGGAGGAGGGGTCCGGGCAGCCCCCCTCCACCCAGAGACGTTTCCCCCTGTGCCTCGCTCGCGTTGAAGCCGCCTTCGCGCCGTGCCGGGGGGAAGAGCTTGCTTCCCGTGGCCGTGGGTGTCCCGCTGTGGTGGGGATGGGGTTTGCTCTTCTCCGTCTCCCAGCTTTCGCAGGAGACATCCCCCAAGCCGGTGGTGGAGCACAGCATTGCGTTCCCGACGGAAAGCAGCCGGTACCTGATATTCCCTGGGGCTTAGCGGGTGTCCCTGGGCTGGGGCGAGCAAGCGGGAGGGGGGGTCACCGTGCCCTCCTGGCTCGCGTGTCTCCTTCCTCCTCCCCGATCCCTGCGGCCGTGGGGTCTCTCGCCAGCTGGGACCCCGCTGTGGGGAGCTCTGGTGTGTCCTGGTCCCACGTCCCTTAGGGATGGGGGGGACGCTTGTCCCCGGAGGGGGGGAGGTCTCTGGGGAGGATGCAGGGCTCTTCAGACCCGCGAGGGTCTGTGCACCAAAAGGCGTCTGAGATTCGGAGATGACTTTTTTTTTGGCCACCGTGAGCCAGAACCTGTCCGCCTGCTGCCGAGGATGCTGCCCGGCTTGTGCCAGCTGGCAGAGGACGCATGGAAAAAAAAGGTTAATTACTCATTAAATGAGGTGTCACCCAGCAGATGTACTTTCTGGAGGCTGAAGGTGCGGGGCACGAGGCTTTAGGCAGCTTGGAGGGGTGTAAGGTGGGGAGGACCAGGCCAAGCGGCGGCGGTGGGGTCTGCGCGCGTCGGGGAGCACAGGGAAGGTGTGGGGGGATTATTCGGGGGGCACCCATGTCCCCTCGCCCAGCCAGCAGTCACACGTGGAGCTGGAGCATCGGGGGAGTTGGCCGGGAACCGTGCTGGTGCTACGTCCCTGATAAATACCCCCCCTTTTCTTACCTTCTACGAGTAGATAATTACCCTTCTCTGCCTAATTGAACACACGGATTCCTCATCTGAAGTAATGAGGCCATTACGGTGCTCTCCCGGCTGGAAGCTGCTCTGAGCCGGTGGGGTGGAAACGCTGGCGTGCCAGGTGGGAAGGGGAAAAAAGGAAGAAGGGGGGGGGGGAAAAAATGACAGTAAAAATGTGAACTGGCTCTTAGGAGGGGCGCGGGGCTGGTGCAGCTCGCCAGGCAGCGGTGCGGCCCGCGGGGGTTTGCCAGTGCCGAACGAGCAGCGGTGCTGGGAACCGGGTTTCGGGAGGGGTTTGCGACGGGGGGGGCGCAGGACGTGTGCTGGAGGGGGCGAGGAGGGTGCTGGAGCCGCTCCACGGCTAAAGCGGGGAGGAAAACCCCGCCGGGCTTCTCGATACCCGCGGGACACGGCCCTGCCTGGTCTGGATGCGCGCGTCCTCGTGAACTTTGGGAGAAGAGCCGCCGGTGTGCGGGAGCAGGGGACACCCCTCTGCCAGGGTCCAGAGGGCTCCCCAAAATGCCCCGAGCTGGAGGCGGCGATGGGTCGGATGCTCTTTGTCCGGCTCGGCCCGTCGCTGCCTGCGGAGCCTCGTCCTTGTCCCTCGGGGTCTCGCCCGCGGGGAGAGCGGGAGGGAGAAGGTCTGGGGTGACGCGCAGCAGCGTTTCCCCCGAGCCGCAGGGGACGACGCGTCCCGCTCGAGCAGGGCGGTTGCGATGGGCGTTTTGATTTTAATTGGGAGGCTGAAATGCTGCGAACCGCGGAGGGTTTCACTCCTTTTGTCAGGAGCGCCGGGAGCAGGTAGGGGAGGGGATGAGAAAGAGCCCTTTGAAGAGGAAGGGCAGCGGGGTTTGCGAGGAGGCCGGGGGCTGCTTTTCTTTCTCTTGGCATCGCCCTGCTCCCCCATCCCCGCTAGAAAAGGCGGCTTTCCCCGGACGGACACCCCCTCGGCACAGGGTCCCGGTGCTGGGGAAAGCTGGTCCCGTCCCTGCTGCCGAAAAGGGAGGTTTGGAGCCAGGGGAAGGGGCTGGTTTCGGTGTCATCGGGGCCGTTTCTCCAGCCGGGAAGCGCTGCAGCCCTCGTCTTCCTCGCCGGGCTGTGGCCGGGTTTGCCCCGGGCTCCTTGCCCTGCTCCTCTCAGGTGCCCCGCTGCCCTGAATCGGCTCTTTGTCGCCGCGCCGGACCTGCCAAGAGCGAGCCGGGTGGAAAAGGGGGCGGATGGACGGATGGACGGACAAGCGAGCCCTGTCCTTTGAGTGGGAGGGGGGGCTGTGAGCGTCTTGGGGCTTTTTGGCAGGTGATGGGGGAGAAGTATGGGAAAAAATTGGCATGTGCCTATTTTGGGTTATTCAAAGACAAAAATTTGACTATTTTTCAAAGCATTACTGGCTTTGAAGCGCCCCGCGGCAGCACCTCTCCCCAGCCTGGCCATGACCCTGTCCCCTTGGTGTCTGGGGGGGTCCCCAAAAAAGCCCCTTGAAGCCGGGGGAGGTGGGGAGTTGCAGGGCGATAGTGAAGCGAGAACAAATGGGTTACACCAGGGTAATTTCCCCCTAACTCTGCCCTCCTGCTGCCGGTTTGGGGGGGCTAAGGGCTGGCTGTGGTGCACCCCAGCGGTGGGACGGGGCAGGGTGCCTGGGCCCGATCCTGTTTCTGCTCCAGTCGTCTGTCCCCGGGGTCGCGGTGGACTGGAGTGACAGCGTGGGGACCCTGAGCTGTGCTGAGAGCTCGGTGCCGGGACCGGTCCTCTTACCCGCAGCCGTGCCCAGTAAGGCAGGGCGTGGGGGGAGCCTGGATCTGACCCCGTACCCAGGGAAAAGGGCTTTATAACCCTGGCCCCGGGTCCTGCTCCTGAAATATTCAGGTGTGGGGTGGGCGAGGGTGGGAGCGGATCCCTGGGGATTCACCCTGCGCGCCCCAGGATTTCCAGCACTGAGCGTGCAACGGCAGGAGCGGGGACGCGGCTTTATTTCTGGGGATGCTTCGCCCTTTGCTTTGCCCTCCTGGGAGCTGCGCGGTCCCTCCCCAGGGAAGGAATGTTGTGGGTGCGCTTGTCGCTCCGGTCTCTGCGGAACCCCGGGCAGAGGGGGTGCTTTCGGCGCGTGTGTCCGCGCAGGCTGTGCCAGCGGGTCCCGCTGGACCTCGGGGACGGCAGGAGGAGAAGAGAGCAAAGCGCTCTGTCCCTTCAGCGCTCCTCAGCCGTGGAGGCCCTTCTGAGACCTGGCAGCCTAAGTCTTTTTAAAAACATAAAAGAAGACATAAAACAACCCGATAAAAAATATTCTCCATCCCCTTTAATGTGGGCATTTGCTGCCAATTAATTTCCTGCACTGTTTTCCTCCTCTCAGGGCTTCTTTTGAAGTCTCGGCTGCAGAGCTGTTGATGCTCTGCAGTGAGCCGGGGTCACTGGTTGCTCCTCTGTGTCTGGGAGAAAGGCAGATCCGTATGGAAGGGGCCTCTGGAAAGCCTGGCTGGCTGAGTGCCGGGGCGGCGGGTCCCTCGGATGCACGGCATTTCTCCTCTGGCCTTGCCGTGCCGTGATGGAGCTGAGCAGCTTTCGGAGCGTCCCGGAGAGGGCATCGAAGGACCCGTAGCTCTGCTCCTCCAGCACGGCATCCCGGGGGATTTGGCACGGCAGGAACCTTTGCTCGCTGCCCGTATCCCTGGCTGCCGGGCTCGGGGGGATGCGGGGAGGCGAGCGCATCCCCAGCGGAGCACCAGCTGCCCCCCGCGGGCACAGCCCTCTCCGTGCCGCCCGCTTCGGCATCAAAGAGGCGACTGAGGGAGCGCGGCGGCGGGGGGGCGAGGGGCCGGGGGGTCCTGGCGATGCAGGGGAGCCGTGTCCCGCAGCCGGCCGGCTCGATGCCCTCCGAGCCCGCGACGGCGCCGGGCACGGCGCTGCTCCGGCAGCGGGCGCTCGGGTGGCCGTGGCTGCGCCGGGAGGTGCTGCCGGGTTACCCCCGAGGGCGGCTGGGTGGGTGACGCGTGTCTCGGTGGGTGACGCGTGTCCCGGCCGCTGCCGCCGCGCTGGGCTTCCCCTGGCCCGGAGGCGACGGCTGCGAGGGCCGGGGCGGGGATGTTGGCGTTGTATGAGGAAAACGCTCCGCTCTGAAGGCGCAGCCGCTATACATCCGGAGAGGCTCAGGGAGGGCGAAACGCTTTCCACACCCCACGGTACGGGCTTTTCCAGGCACCAGGAGCTCTTTGCATTGGTGTTCGGGGAGCTTTATCCGTCCCAGCACCGCCGTGTGTCTCCCCTCCATCCCTTCCTCGCCCTCGGTTTGGGAGGGGACGAGGCGTCGGCAGCTGTTGCCTTGGCAGTGGCAGGACCGAGGGATTTCGGCTGGGCGAGGAGATGGGTGGGAGCCGGCCGCTGACCGGCGGGGACCGCGCAAGTGTGACGCATGGGAGGATTTCGGGGGGCAGGCTGAACGGGAGCGGGTGGTCCCCACGGAGGGGTAGAGCTCAGCCAAATTTGCTGCCGAATTAAAGCCAAGGAAAAGGTTGAAAGCGCCCGGGGCTGGTGGAGATAAACCAGACGCTGGCTGAAACGGGTTGGAAGGCTGGCAGGTGAGGCGGCGAGCCCCCCGGACTGTCTGCAGGGCAGCGTGGAGCCCGGAGCCTGAAGTATTTTTAGGCTGAAATAAACCCTGCCTGATTCCCGGCATGTCCCAGGCTGCAAGCAACCTTCTCCGGAGGCTGTGTCCTGGGAAGCGAAACCTTCGTGCCGAGGGCCGGGAGGGAGCATCATCCCTGTTCCAACGGGCAGGGCAGGGGAAGGGTGCGTGCTCCGGCTGGAGCCGTGCTGGCACGCTCTGGAGCTGGTGCAGAATGAGGTGATGCTGGAGGAGAGGGGGATGGAGGGCGGCGGAGGCGTGGTGAGGGGTGAGCTGGGGGGAAGCGGGGGAGGTCTGGGTGCTGCCGATGCACAGGAGGGATTCGGGACCCTGAGTTGAGCGTGGAAATGTGGGGGCTGCCTCTCCCGGTGGGTGTCTGTCAGCTTGAGTGGTCTCGTGGCAGCTCCGTCGGCAGCCCCGAGCGATTCGGCATCGATTTCCATTGTGCCGGCTGAGAGGGATGTCACGGAGTGGGTAAACAGCATGGAACGAGTTGGTTTGGGGGAGGCAGGAAAAAAAAACCCTCACTCCTCTGGTTGCCTCGGCGCGGCGTCTGCGCCTTGAGGTGGCGACCCAGGGACCGAAATGAAGCCCCTTCCTCCGCCAGCGGCAAGAGCGAGCGAAGCAGGGAGGGAAGGGCTGTCCGGGGGGCTGATCCGGCACCCCTGCCCGCATCCCCGTGACGCTCACAAGCCCCCTTCTCCTCAGCCCCGTCGACGTCGTCTGCTGTCGCTTGGCTGTCGCCCGGCCCCCGTGAGCGCCCTGGGTTGCCCCCCGGGTGCCGCGGAGCAGGCAGCGCCGCGTTTTTGCGGCGGTGGAAGGGGGTTTGCGATATTGACTCCTTGCTGGCTAATTATAATTGCTTAACGGCTCGTTAGGAGGATCGGTGGAGGGATGCTCGCGCTTCGCTTCTCTGCTGTCTGCGCCGGAGAGCACCGGGTAATTAAACCGGTGGGTTTAATAAAAACGCCGATGCTGCCACCGTCGCCGCAGCTGTGTCTGGGTTTAAATGTCACCTCGCTTCGCGTTGCTGCTCCTTCCGCTCCCCCCGAGCCCCGTCGCGGCAGGGTGCCCCCGTTCAGCCCTTGTGGGTACAGCCCCGAGGGATGGGCTCAGTTTTCTGCCCCGTGGCCGCGTCCTGGGAGGACGTGCCGGGGCGTGGAGCGGTCCTGCGTGGCCAGAGGGATGCCGCCGCTCGCGTCGCAGGGGAGAACAGGCGCGTTAGCAGCTCTCTGGGTCCCAGGATGGCACCGGAGCCCTGGGGAGGGCACTTCTCCTTCCTGCTGGCCCCTGCAGAGGTGGGCACCCCCGGGCATCGCTCTGCTGCCGGTCCTGATGTGGTTCGGGACTAACCTGTAAGTGGCCGCTGAGCTCGTGGGCCTGCTTGAAGGCAGGGAGAGAGCACCCTGAATTCCCCGGGGGTGCAAACCCAGTTTAACCCCGTTGCTTCTGCAGCTGTGGGTCTGGTGTCTCCTCTCGCTGGTGAGGACTTGTTGGGCAGAGCCCCGCACCCCCGAGCTGCCCCGTTCCTCGCCCTGGGAAGGCGTCGGCGTTGGGCTGCCCTCCTCTTCTGTTCCCTGATCCCACGGCAGATGCTTGGGTTGGTCCTCCCCGAGCTGCTCGTCGCACCCCTGGCGCGTCTTCTGGCTCGAGTCGCTGCCTTCATCCCTCTTGCTCTGGCGTCGGCCCGACGTGGGTACCGCACCTCGGTGGGGCTGGCGTTGCCCTTCAGCGCGGTCGTAGCTTCACGTCCCGCCATGAGTGAGGCCCTGTCCCCTCTCTCTCCACCACCACGCTTTTCCCAAGAGCAGGGCTGGTTTTGTCCTCCACTTTCTTTGCAGGCTCATCGGTTTGGTGAGGTTTGGGCTCTCTCTTTCCACCGGGAGAGAGGGGATGGATGCGATGGTCTGGATGGGCAAGGGTTTCTTTGCGGAAGCCTTGCAGTGTTTCCCAGCCGTGCAGACGGACTCAGAGTAGCCGGACTAGATGCTGGAGAAGCTTTGTCCCTCTCCCGTCCCTCTGGATTCGGAGAGCTCAAAAGCATCCCGCAGAAGTTCAGAGATCAGGAGCAGGCAGGACATGTGCAGACCTCGCCTGGGTGGGGGACCTAAAAACATGTCGGCTCGGACTCGGGGTCCTCAGCATGCCCCAAACCTGGTCCTCGGCATCCCGACCTTCACGGTGTTGTCCCGGAATTCCCAGCGCATTCCTGAGCAGTGCTTCCTCGTGGCACAGGGATGCAGGGCTTCCATCCCATCCCAGCTCCTCCCTGGCCTTTCCTCCTGCGTTTGCGTCCTCCGAGGAAGGCGAGGTAGCGGCACGTGCCTGTGAGGGTCCCTCGGCAGCCTCCTGTGTTGGTCCCAATGTCTCCTGCAGCAGCTGGCAGCAGGAATTAAGGGAATTAACCCATGTCCTCGTGTTTTCCAGTCTCCAAAGGCTTCGCCTGATTTTTGGGCGTCGGAGCTGGCTGCTCTGGCTGGTTCCTTCCCCAAGCCGAAAAGGGGGAGCAGCCCCGTGTCACTGGGAAGTGCAACGTGGGATGAAGTTATCCCTCGGGGTGGGCAGCCTGGGACCGGCGCTCATCCCGCATCTCCCCCCGTCACCCATCCCGCGGCTTCGGGATGTGCTGGGGAGCAGCTTCGGGATGCTGAGGAGAGCAGCAGATCCCAGGCTCGTGTTTCTGTGAGCAGTAAAACCCGCCTCCAGCTCCGGTTTAGACCACAGGGCTTGGCCTCGGTGGGGATGCTCCAAGCTCCGGCTCTGGTTGGGTTTCTCCTTGCCTTTCCCCGTGTCCCGTGCACGGGGGGTGGTGCTGCTTCCCAGCTCGTGTTTTCACCGGGAGGCAGGGATCCGGGTTAGGAGGCAGCTCTGAACACGCCTAGATGGTTTTGGCAACCCGTAGCAGCCCGGTCCACGGCGTTTCAGGGATGGACGGTGGCGAGGCCGCTGGCAGCGGGGCCGGAGGCAGCTCCGGCTTGCTTCGGCATCTCCCATCCAGCGCGGATGTCGCTGCAGGAACGGGAAGAGAGGAGAGCAGATGGCCGCCCCCGGGGGGGATTTCTTGGAGCACCGAGCTAAATCCATCCGTCTCCTTTTCCATCGCTCCGGTCACGGTTTGCTCGTCGGGGCGGCTGGTGGGGAGCCGCGGGCTCCTGCGTGCCGTGGTGCCGAGGCTTCCTCGCGGGCACGGGCACCTCCTCCCGCGGCCGGGCTGCCCTCGCCGCCGTGCCCCGGGCACGGTGCCGTGCCCGCCGAGCGGGAGGCTGGCCGAGGCGTCGGACCCTCGCAGGCGACACGGGGCCTGGGAAACCGAACCCGGCTCCCGGGAGGCCCCGCGGGGCACTTCCAAATTGCAGCTTAAATGCCTTTTTTTTTTTTTTTTAGCACAAGATTTTGGGGGTTTGAGCTCGGATGCGATGTTTTGCTGGAATATCATCATTTTTCCAGTCCCAGCCAGCTTGCCTGCATCTTTCTCGAGGCCTTGCAGGGGCTGGGAGCTTTGCAGGCAGCCGGGCTTGGACAGGGAGGTGCAGGGCAGGCAGGGGACAAGCACGGGGGGGCTGAAGGGGACGGGGAGCCCCGCAGAGGGCTGTATTACAGCGGGACGTGGCTCTTGGCAATGGATGGATCGCTCTGCGCGTCTGCTCGGGAGCATCAGCTTGGTGGGAAAGGGGTTGGAAATCATACAGGGACCGTGCCCTGAATCCCACCCAGGCAACGTGCTTGGGAACTCGGCGTTTCTCCTCTCGCTGGCTGAACCCACGTGCTTGGTGCCCTTTGGGGTCTGTTTTGGGGGGAAAAGAGAGAAGAAGGGTCCCGAGGGTCCTCAGCTCTGCCGGTGCTGCTGCCGGAGGCTTCTTCCCAAGGAAGCAGTCTCACCTTTGAAGCCCCAAGGGCTCATCGTTGTCCGTCCGGACACAGCCTGTAGCAAGGCAGGGTCGGACTCTGACCGCGCACCTGCGTCGGATGGGAGGATGCTGCGAGGTCCTGGGCGGTGCTGCCGCCTCCCCCAGCGCCGTGCCCGCCGCCAAGCCGATGCTCCTCGTCCCCGAAGAGTCCTCGTCTGCCGCTCGGGGGTTTTCATCCTCGCGTGGGCACGGCTGGGACGGGGAGCAGAGCCGTGGCCGTAGCGGGAGCCGGGCAGAGCGCACCAAGGCGTTGCCTGACCACCGTCCCATCCCGGCAGTTTCTCTCCGATGGCTCCATCTGTGCCATACGCAGCTGCCCGACGGCCAGGACCAGCATCCCACCCGACGTCTCCCCGTGGGACCCTCCCCGTTGAGCAGCCGGAGCTCGTTGGGGCCGAGCATCCAGCTGGAGGGCAGGAGCCGGGGATTTCGGGAACCCCAGCCCTGATGCTTTTGCGGGCGCTCCTGTGAGCTTCCCCGCAGCGGTGCCGAGGAGCTGGGCTTGCTGGGCCACGTCTGGGTTTATCCCTGGGTGACGGCTCTGGGAACGTGGCGGGTGAGAGCGGAGCGAGCTCGCAGCAAGCGACCGTGGAAGGGAGACTCGTTAGAAGCAATTAGGAGACGCGGGAGGAAGCGTAAGCGAGGGGCATCTCTAACCACGCTGGAGGGTTTGGAGAGGGTCCAGAAAGCTGCAGGAGAAATCCCGGCTCCGAAACCCAGCCGAAGAAAGGGGCTGTGTTCGGGGCGAGCAAGCTGCGTGCCGTCAGCCGAGCAGGAGGGGGAGAGAAGGGAGGTGGGGAGGCCGGAGTCTGCTGTGTGAAAGGCCCTCTGTGCTTCCCGGCGGAGCGGGGAGACGGCACGGGGGGGGTTACGTGGCCACGATAACGGGGAAACTCTTCTCTCCCGGGGAGGCATCGTCCTGGTCCCTGCGCTGCGCGATGGGGCTGGTGCTTGGTCCTTGCACCCATGGCCTCGTCCTGAGGACGGCTCCCGGCCCTGGCTCCGTGTCTGGAGGCTGCGGTGACTCAGAGATGGTTCGTGCGATGGCGTGCGCATCTCCTGCCCCCTCCTCGCGCTGCTCTGAAAGCGTCGGCGTCGCTCCCGCGCTCGCTGGGGGAAGAGCTCTGAATGCATCCCTGCCGAGCATCCCCCGGGTAACGCCGTCCCCCAGACCTCCCCCCACCCTCTCACCCCCTGCTACCCGTCTTTACGTGGCTCTTTCTGGTCCTTGAAGGAGAGAAAGAGGCAGGTCAGCAGAATTAATCAGCGCGGCGGTGCTGGCTGTGCGTCCCGGGGGATGCTGGGGCAGCAGCCAGGCTGGGCACGGTCCCGCAGGGCGCTGGGAGGAGGCGTAGGAGGAAACCAAGCCAGGGGAAAATGAACGCCCCTTCCTCCCAGCGCTGCTTTCTCCCTCCCCCCTCTTCTTCTCGTACCCCCTGACCCGCTCCTCTCTCGCAGGGGTGAGGTTCAGATCAAAGGGGCTCGAGGTTTTGGGGGGGAGCGACGTGATGCTCGTTGGTAGAAGGTGCCGGCCTTGCCCTCCCCTTATTTCCACGTTATTCCCACGCAGGCTGATTAGCACTTGGGTGCTTGGCTAAGGCTGCCCCTGACTTTCCTACCCAGGATTTAAATTGCGGGGGAATAAACATCGTCGCAGAAGCCTGGAAGCCTTTTTCTGGGGCTTTGCTGGTGCTTTTGCTGCTCCCGGCATGTGGGTGCCCCTTGGAGCGAGCACTGGCCTCCCCGCCGAGAAGAGAGAGGGTTTGCTGAAGGCACGCAGGTTTTGAGCCTCGGGGTTGCTTAAGCCCGTCAGAGCAGCGGTGGCATTTAATTTAGATGCAAAGCAAGGTAGGGAGAGGACGGAGAGCGAGCCGGGGGCTCGTGGCTTTGGGTCTTGAGAGCCTCCAAGGACGGAGCCTGCGCAGCCTCGCTGGGGGGAACGCGTGGTTTGTTCCCTGCTTTGCTCCAATTTATATCAAATAATCTCTCTCCAATTGACCCAGTGCTTGTAGCCGGGGCCCAAACCCGGCTGCGGTGCCCAGAGGTGAGCGAAAAGGGCTGAGCGAAGCGGGGGTCCCCTGGGGGTGCAGCCTGGGATGCCGCTGGCTCAGGTTTGCTCGCCAGGACCTGGGGCTTGGCGGCAGAGGCCCGTAGCGGGGTTTAGTCCGTCCCGGGGACAGGGCTTGCAGCGTGGCACCCCCAGCCTGCATCGCAAACGGGCGCCGAGCCGGCAAACCCGGCAGGAGAGAGATTCCTCTGCTCCACGGCTGGGGGAGATACCCTGCGTGGGCACCGTGGAGCCGGCTGCTGCATCCCGTTCCTGGGCACGTCCCTTGGGAGCGTTGAACTCCCTCCTCGTGCCCGCGATTAATCCGCAGATCGGCATGGGGGGGAATAACGCTGTCCCCAGTGCTCCGTGCTGGAGCAGCGGCATCTGCGGCCTCGGCCCAGCGGGGACTGGCTTTATTTCCAGCGCTGGAGCATCCCTAGGAGCGATGGGGGGGTCTCGAGAGTGGAGGAGACAAAAGGAGAGCGCTGGGTCTGGTCCCGCTCCTCCCTGCGACGCTCCCCACCACCCTCCTCGGGGCCGTGGCAGGAGCGGCGTGGGGAGGAGGGTGGGCGAGGGGAGGAGGGAGGCAGGGAGCTGCCAGGGGAGAGCCGGAGCTGCCAGGGGCTGAAGAATGGCTGAGAGCAGAAGAAGGGGCTTTAGAGCTTAATTTCCTGTCCCCGCGGTGGGGATGGGATTTGTGCTGCCATCTCCAAGGAGACGCCGGCTGCGCGGCTGCTGGAATACTAATGGCACGGGAGGCGTGCGGCGGGGGGCTCCGGGGCACCCCGAGCCCCTCCTTGGCCGGGCCGCGGGGTCCGAAGCCGCCCAGGCAGCTCCCGCCGTGGCAGCCACCGAGGCTGTTCCGCTTTGGGGGGTAGGAGCCCCCCAGGACTGGCTGGTTGGGGGAAGGAGAGTGTGGAGGGACGGGGGGGCATCTTGCCATACCCTTGGGAGGGTGTTGGTGACCCCCTTGTCACGACGCCCGTGGCCGGGGGACAGGTCTGCGCTGCTGCTCGCGATGTCTGGGGCTCCCTCTTATTGCCATGTGGGGCGGCTGGTTTTTGGGGGGGACCCACGGGTGTTCACGGTGGCGGCTCTTAGACACCCGCCTCTCCGAGCATTGCGCTGAGCTTCCCTTGACGCCGGTTTGAAATGCGGATGCCAAAAGCGACGGCCGAACCGCGGGAGCGGAGGAGCCGCCGTGTCACCTCCCTCCATCTGACCCTGGTTTTGGGGTGCCTGTCTACAAAATTCCGAGGCTCCCGTCTGCCGTGGCGGAGAAAGGGGATGTGCCCCCCCAATAGCAAATACATTTTCCAAGTCTGCGCCGCTGTTTTGGGGGAAGTCGGTTATTTTCGCGCTGGGAGGCGAGGGCGGTTTAACGTGAACCCTCCCTTGGCAGCCCGGGGCAGACGGGTGTGAGCTGCAGAGGGGAGCCCCGAGGTTGGGAATAATTAATGCAGCACGCGGTAACGAAGTCGTCTGCGACGGGGCTGTTGGCGAGGTCTTTGCCATGGTGCCTTTCGTGTGGGGGGGGGGGTTGGAAGACGGGTTTGGGGAGAATATGTCTGAGGGGGGCTCGGAGCCGGTGTGCGCTGGGCAGAGCCGTGGGATGCTCCGGGAGAGCGGGGACCGGAGGGGCAGGGGAGCAGGGATGCGGCCCCGAGGATGGGTGTGGAGTGAGATCCTGCAGGAGCTTTTCCCGGCCGTCTCTTACGTAAAGGGCCATGAGCTGGGCTGCGGGGGGTGTAATTAAACCTGGCGCTGATGAGCTGCTGCAAGCTGCTTAGTACAAATGTCAAGAGGGGAATCGCAGCCAGAGCCCCCCGCCGTCGTCCCCCGTGTCCCTCCCCGCTGGGAGCAGCGGCGATGGCAGCGCCTGCCCTTCCCCGTGCCGGGGGGAGGGGGAGTCCCCAAAAGAGGAGCGGTGTTGGGACGGGGAGGACGCGGGAGGTGGCTGTGGTCTCACTCCTCCTTCTGCTCCCGGCGCAGATGGCGAGAGGCTGGGCGAGGTGACTGATCCCGGCAGGCGGCCGGCGGCGGCGCAGGCATCGGCGCGGCGGAGGAAAGCCGAGGACTCCAGCGAGAGCCACGAGGAGGAGCCGATGGTAATCGGAGAGCCGGAGCGCGGGCGGGTGGGAAGGGACCCGTGGAGGTCGCTGGTCCAAGTCCCCTACCCAACACCCGGCCAACTGGAGCAGGGTGCTCCAAGCCTTGTCCAGCAGAGTAGATCCAAGGATGGAGGGGGCACAACCTCTCTGGTTCTGCTCAGCAACCCTCACGGTGGATAAAAGAAATCCCTACTATCCCATTGAAACTTCTCGCGTTGCACCTTGTGCCTCCTGCCCTGTCGCTGTGCTCCTCCGAGAAGAGTCCAGCGTCATCTTCTCTGCGCCCCCTTCTCGCGTAGCTGCCGACGGCAGCCAAGTCCTGCTTTGCTGGACAAAGCCGCCTTCTCCTGCGTCCCGTGCTCCATCTTGCTAACTCTGCTTGTCTGTCCTGCGCTGGAGAGCCCCAGGCTGGACCCCGTACGCCCCAGGTGGGGTCTCCAAGCAGAAGCTGGAGAGAGGATCTCTCCTTGCTAACGGGCCAGGAGGTGCTTGGCAGCGTAGCCGCGAGGACGCCCTGTTGTCCCCAGGAGGCTTCGGAGCCGGGCAGGCAGGTGGGGTGGCGGGAGAGGGAAGCCACGTGGCGTCCCCTGCCCCGTCCCAGCAGCGGGTCGCTGCCAAACTGCTGCGCGTCCCCGTGACGGCGAGTCGCCGTCGGGGTGGCCGTTGCTGGGGCTGTTCCCAGGCGGCCGTACTCTGAGCACGGGTGAGTGTGTTGTGTCTGGAGGGAGGGGAAAGCGTCGAGCCCCTGCGCCCGGAGCCCTCTCGGTGCCCGTCTCTTTATGCCTGGCCCTGCTCGGTGTCTTTCACAGCCGCTGGACGTGTACAGCATCGCTGGCTCTGCAGTTCGAAGCCCAGCCCACCCGCAGCAAACAACCCACCTCCCGTTTCCAGCTGCGGGAGCTGGGCCGTGAATGGTCCCCTCTGTTGGGGCAGGCGGGGGAAAAGTTCACTCCAGTTTGAAAGCAAACAGCCCGGCTCGAAAGGACGCCGCAAACCGGAGCGAAAAAATGCCGCCTCAAAAAAAGAGATGGGAAAGTTTCCTCCTGGTGCGCTTCGAACCGCGGATCTCGCTGTCGGCACAGCCGGTTCTTTATCTTCGGGGCAGGGCAGGGGTGCTGGTGGCTCGTCCTCTCCGCCCGCCTCGCGCGAGGGATGGAGACCCGTCCCGGTCCCTCTCTGTAGAGGGCCAGAAAGGCTCTTCCAGGTGCTGGGGTGGAGAGCCGTGTGCTGGCAGGGAGAGCCAGCTTCAGCTGGGCAGGAATTAGGCGGTGAGAAAGAGGGATGGGGAAGAGGCTGGTTGCGCCTGGCTGGCTGGCAGGGGGTGGGCGAGAAAGGACGACCCCTGCTCTCATCTCTCCCAGCTCCTCCTGAACAAGGGACAGACGGACAAAGGAGGAAAACCAGGTGCCCGGGGAAAGCACGGGCTGGTGCTGGGTGAGGACGGAGCGGGACAGCGGGAGTTGCATCTCGGCTTTCCCCGGGAGGAGCGGGAATCCTTCCAACAAGCACAGCACAATTATGCCACGTCCCTAATAACGTCTTCCAAGGGCACTGCTCCCCTCCTCCGGGATGCTAATGAGTTCATTTAGGCAAAGTTTGCTAATGATTTCTTTGGCACCGTGCGTCCTAACAGGCTGCGCTTTGTCGCTGCTGCGGTTGTTCTCGCCTGGGCTTGGAGCCGGGCTCTGCTTTCGGAGAGGGTCGGCTCTGCCCTTCGGGGGGTGGCACGGTCCCCCCTTGCCCGGCTGAGGCCGTGGGGGACGATGACTGTGAATCCTCCTGGGACAGGTAGCGCGGACACGCGTTCCCCCCTCGGTCCCATCCGCGGGGAGGGCCGGTGCTGAGCGCAGGTGTCACCGGTGTGACGATGGGCTGTGACACCGGCCGGGTCCCCGCGGGACAGTACAGCTTCCCATCGCCCCAGGCAAGGGACAGAGCGGCGGGTCGGTGGTCGCTTTGGGGAGGGTTGGTGGCTCTTCCTTCCCCATGCGCTTGCTCGTCCCTCGTCCCTCCTCCGCCTGGGCTGTGATGGCAGAGAGCTGGGGCAATGCCCGCGGGGCTGGCACGGGCTCGCTCCGGCCCTGCCGGCAGCTGCCAGCCTGGTGGACAAGGAGGATGCCCTGGGTGGGCCCCAGGAGCGACCGGCTCTTCCTTGCTCCCCATCACCTTTCGGCAGGCCGGGGGCAGGCGAATGGTCACCTAATCCCTCTGATTTACAAGACACAAGCGATCGGATTAACCTAATCCCCTTTAAAGGAAGAGGGGGAGCGGAGAAGCATCGCGCTTCCTCCGCCTGCGAGTGGACGTAGAGATTGCTTCTGCTCTTTTGGAGACGGAGCCCAAAATACTCCGTTTCCAGTAGCCCGTCAGACCAGGCAAATAGTCTGGATGAACAGAAAACTCACTGTTTGGGAGAAGTTTCTCTCCTTGGCAGAGGAAGGGAAATGAGCTTAGCTGGAACGTTTTGAAACTCTGCTCTCTGGGACACCTTGCCAATATTTTTCTGCCTCCTCCTGCCCCTGCTTTCCTTTGCCGTTAGCCCCTGCTTTCCTTTGCCGTTAGCCTTGAAAGCTTTCGCCTGGGTTTGGCAATGCTTGACGTCCAAAATGAGATGTTTAGGTCCAGGGAGACCTCCTGCAAGCGTGGCCAGGCTGGCCCTGGTCCCCCCCCATCTCTCACCTCTCCCTCCTGCTTCCTCGGCAGAACGACGGGCAGGACTTGGACGGCTGGTTTTCCAGAGGCCAACGGTCCGACCGAGCCTCCCCGCGCCCCAAACTCAACCTGACCAAGCAGGCGTTGCCCTGGAACGAGCAGGTGAGCGGGCAGGGAGCAGCAAAGGGGGGTGGTGGAGGAGGAGGAGGTCCACCCAGCCCCTCGCTGGGGAGCCCGCAGCCCGCGTCTCCCCGGCGTGCCGGGCTCCAAAGTCATCTCCAGCCGTCCCCCTGCCTGCTCTCCGTCGCCCGGCGCGGGCCGGGGGCTCTGCCTGGTCCCGCGGTCAGCGTGGGGCCCGGGAGGATGAGCTCCTTGCCCGCGTGCGAGGAGCCGGCGGGTGCGTGCGGTGGGTGTGCGTCGGCTCCCTCGTCGGGCTGTGCCCCCGCGTGCGGGTGTGCGAGGGGACGTCTCCTGCCTGTCTTCTCCGGATGGGTCCACGCTGTGCCCGTCTCCCGGTGCGGGCTGTGTGCTGGGGGGATGGATGCTGGGGGGGCGAAGGATGGGGCTGGGCCTCTGGTGCCGTATCCAGACAACGTCCCTTGCCCAAGTGTGCTTGGAAAAGGCGCAGCAGCCGCAGGAGGAGGGTTATCTCCTGGGGCTGGCGTTGTGGCCACCTCCTGGGGCTGGCACAGGGATGGGAGCTCAGCCCTTCCTCGGTGTCACTGCAGAGGAGCTGAGGCCGGGCGGGCGACGTCCCTTGGGCTTGACATCCATGTTTCAGCCTGCCCTAACGCTGTCCTTGGGATGGAAGGGGGGACGGGAGGAGGACACCCCGCTCATCTCCCTCTCTCGTCCCCCAGTACAAAGGGAAGGCAAACTTGCACGTCTTCGAAGACTGGTGTGGCGGGGCTGTGAGGCACCTGAGGAAGAACCTCCATTTTCCGCTCTTTCCTCACGTGAGTCCCGGGCCCGATGGTGGTGGGTGGGAGGGAGGGTCTGCTCGTCCCTCTCTGGGTGCTGCTGGATCTCCACTGGCTGTGGGCTTGGTCCTCAAGACCTTTGCTTGCAGGCTTTCGGGTTTGGCTGACGGATAATTCCCAGCAGAGCAGGGATGGAGGGAGAGGTGGGTGGTGATGGGACCTCCACGTCTCCTCTGGTGCCGGGGCGTGAGACCCCGGGCTAAGAAGGAGGAGGTGGGCTGGGTGATGTCGGTGCAAGGCGTGAGCCTGGGCATGAACTGTTTGTGCTTTCATGTCCCCGTCTCTCCTCCGCAGACCCGCACCACAGTGAAGAAGCTGGCCGTGTCGCCCAAGTGGAAGAACTACGGGCTGAGGATTTTTGGCTACATCCACCCCTTCAAGGATGGTAAGCGATGGAGCTTGGCCTCTTCTCCCCCTGCAGCACCGTGGAGAAGCTGCCTCCTTCCCCCTTCTTGGGCCACACGAGGACAGAAAGGCTCTTAGAGACAGTCCCCAGTCCCCTGGCTCCCAGGCAGGAGGGTCTTTCTGGAACAAAGACCCTTTTCCCTGGTTGCTTCGAAGGGAGGCAAAGCCCCGATCCCGTCCAGGGTGGCCCCGTCAGCTCTGTCCATCCATCCCTGTTTCCCCGTCTCGCAGCGAGGCACCGGGGTTGAGCCCGTGCCACCGGGGCTGCTGTATCCCTCTGTGGTGACCTTCTCCTTTGCTCCCCGCAGGGGACTTCCAGTTTTCCGTGGCATCAGATGACAATTCAGAGTTCTGGCTCAGCTCCGACGAGAGTCCGTCCAACTCCCGGCTGGCTGCGTTCGTGGGCAAGGTACGCGCCGTCGTCCTCGACCCCCGGCGTTTCCCCACACCAGGGATGCTCGAGCTCCCTCCGAGAGCGCCTCGTCCCTCGGGGTGCCTCACTCCTTGCTCCCAGCATGCTGACAACCATCCCGAGTGCCTTTTGGGGGTCCCTAGCGCTCAATTAACGATGTTTCAAACCCACGAGAACTCTTCAGCCACCACTAATTCTCCCTTCTGTAAGTGCCCCTGCTGCAGCAGCTCTTAAAGGGAACGTGCAGAGTCCGTGCGTGGCTCTGCCAGAGGCAGCTCTCCTGCTTCTTTGTCCCCTGGGAAATGCCGGGCTGTTTCAGCCTGGTCCCGTCCCTGCCCCTGGCCAGGCCTCATTTGGCTTCTGAAGGACCATCTGTCCCTTGGTCCCATCCTAGGTGTGGCTACCAGAGACCGGCTTATGTCCCAGAATAGGAGATTTAATGTTTGCTCCTGGATTTTCTTGGCGTTAACTCCTGTAACTGGAAACCCCGTGGTCCGTCGTTGCACCCGTGCGCTTTTGGGATCTTGATGTTGTTGGCCGGTGACAAGTTCTCGTGGCGGGAGTGCCACCAGCTGGGGACAAGCAGGCCCTGGGCTGGAGCTCCTGGGCTGGAGCTCCTGGGATAGCCTCCTGCGCGAGGAGCCTTTCTGCAGCATGGCGTGGTGCCCGAGGGAGGTGGCGGAGAGGCTCTCCCAGCCTGGTGTGGTTTGGGCCTCGTGCCCGCTCGGCCCGTGGTGTCCCCAGTGCTCTCACACGCTCCTCCCTTCCCCCAGCTGGGCACGGAGTGGACAGCGCCGGGAGAGTTCACCAAATTCAGCTCGCAGGTCTCCAAGCCTCTACGGTAAGTGCGTCCTTGCTCCCACCGTCCATCCCGGGCGGATGGAGTCGGGGAGACGGAGCTGCTGCCTCCATGCTGACTCTGACCCGTTCCTCCTCCCCAGGAGGAGACCCTGGCCGTGGTCTCTTCCCAAAAGGCACGTGGGGCCTGGGCTGGACAGGAGCTCAACCCACCATGCCCCCAGGCCCATGGCTGGAAGGTGTCGGGGGCCGCAGCCACCTCTGCAGGTGACGAGGTGGGGACGGGGGATCCCCCTGGTCTCATGAAGCTTCTCGGCAGCGGGATGGGGGAGCAGACACCCACGTCACGCTGCCTGTCTCCTTGCCCCAGGAAGGTTTAGCCACACGTGAGCAAGACAGGGGCGGTTTCCTGAGATGGCTCCTCTAGCAGGGGAGCTCCCATCGCCCTGGCAGTGGTAGCGGTCAGCTCAGCAACGTTTTCTAACCGGCCTCTTCCCCTCTTGCACAGCCTCATGTCCTCCAGACGCTACTACTTCGAGCTGCTCCACAAACAAGACGACCGAGGTTCAGACCACGTGGAAGTTGGCGTGAGTAAACGCCCCCGCCCCGTGCTCCTTTCAAGGCTTGTCCTGTCAAGAGCCGGTGCCAGGGCTTTTCCCAATGTGCGTTAAAGCGCTTTATCCTGGAGCAAAGCCATGATTTCCCCCCTGCCATGGCTGCCAGCGGCTCAGTCCGCAGAGGGAACGAGTCAGCGTCGCTCCGATGGAGCCGGGGCTCATCTCCCCGGGCTATTCCTGTGCAGGACGCCTGGCACGGGCTGCTTTTCTCCGTGCTCATCCGATCCTTTTGTGCTGCTGACCTTTCGGGAGCTAAAGACCCTGCTGTCCCTCGCTTGTGCTCCTGCCTTGCTGATGCGCTCCCGTAACGGACGCTAACGGAGCGGCCCCTCCGCTCCGGGCTCCAGCGGCACTGGGATGCCCAGTTCTGCGGGGCCAGTCCCGTCCCTTCTCCTTGTCCTCCTGCAGAGGGGCTGGCAGGGGAGAAGGGTCCCCCGTGGGCTGCTTCTCTGAGGGGCCCGTTGCCACGGGCAAGGAGAGCCCAGACGGGGAAAGGCCAGAGCAGGCAGGTCCCGGGCCACCACCCGCGGGTGGCAGCCCGCCTTGGTGGCTTGCACCCCGGGGTCAGTGATGGGAGAGGTGGCCGAGACGCTGGGGTGGGTCCCTTTTTTCCTTTTCCCCTTAGAGATACCGTGAGTTTCGAATCTGAACTTGTCTGTCTTGGCTACCCAACCCTGGCAAAGCCTGGAGCGTGTGTGTCGGGAGCTCGGGCTGTCTTTGGGAGGGGAAGATGTTGGCTCGTTAGCAAAGGTTTCCTTTCTCCCAAGCAGTCATTAATCACTGGAGTCAAACTTGTGCCAGCAAAGCATCAGGGAGGCTGACAACACCCCTTCCTCGCTGGCGCTCTCCTCCCCATCGCTCAGCCTCCCCCTCCCAGGGCTCCCTCTCGGTCCCTCCCGATAAGATCTGCATTTTTGCCGTGCAAAACAAACAGATGGGGGAGACGATTTTCTGCTGGAGGGAGGGAAGCCTTTCAGATGTTCAGACAGAAACAGCAACAACAAAAAAGCAGGACCCTAATGCGTCTCTCCCTGTGGGTATTTAAGGGCTTGTCCGGACAAAGGCTCGAGACGTGCTTTTAAAATGCACGTAGTTGAATCGGTGCGGGCAGCTGCGAAGACCCTCTTGAGTCAATGCGAACTCATCCGCTGCTGACGTGCGTTCACGCAGCGCCGAGGGGGACGCGGGACGGAGAGGCGGCGTTGCAGGGCTCGATGCGGGTCGGCTTCGGCTCAGGCCGCGATGGGTGCCGTGGCCTCCCCGCTCCGTTCCCGGAGGCTGACGGGGGCGTGCGGAGAAGCTGCCCCGCGCCCCGGCGTCGTCCCTCCCCACGAGGCAGGACGCTGCTGCCTCCCGTGATGTTGTTGATGCCGCCGCTGATGCGGGGCTGGGTCTGGCCTGCCTGGCCCCGGAGGACCAGGGGTGGCTGTCCCGAGAGGGAAGCACCGCCTCCGGGAGCCTTCCCCTCTCTGCCCACGCAGGGGACGCCTGCTCATCCCAAATCACCTCGGGTAAAGGCAGGAGCCGGGCCTGGGTCTGCGCTGGGGCAGGATCAGTCCTCTCCCTTGTTCCTCTCCCGCAGGGTCGGGGCTGGGATCGGTGCGGGCACGTTTCTGGGAGCTGAGGACAGGGTCTTGGGGTTGGGCAGCTGCATCCTGAACCCCTGCCACCCTCCCGCTCATTCTCCACCTCCTTTTATTTGTTCCTAGTGGCGAGTTTTCCTCCCCAGCTTGAAGTTTGAAGTGATCGACTCCTCCTACATCTCTCTGTACACGGGTAAGGGCCACGCGTGTCCGCCTGCAGCTGCGGCAAGCAAGCAATGGAGGGGGCTGTACGTGTTGGTGCAGCCGGGGAAAGAGATGGCACGAGAGCCTGGGAAGGAAATTAGATCCTGGGAAATCAGATCCCGGGGGAAGATCTCAGCCTCTCGACCCCCCCAGAGCTTCTGCTGGCTGCAAGGAAGGAGGCAAGGAGCTGCGGTGGGTAGAGGTCGTGCTGGGAGTGTGCTGTGACCCTCCTAAAAACGGGATGCGGAGGTGACACGCCACAGAAACAGAGCTCTCCTGGTGCTCCAGCCTCGTCCCTGCTAGTGAGAGCGCGGAGGGCTGGCTCCTCGGCCTGGCCCTGAGTTATGAGGAGCTGTCGTGTAGCAGGGATGGATGGCGCGAGGTTTAATTAAATCTATAGATCTTCTGCTTCCTGCCCCTTCCCTGGCAGCCGGAAAGGACTTGATAGATGGGTCCTGCCCCAGTGCTCGATATGCTGGAGTGGTCATCAAACATGCCCTGGAAGGTGTCGATAAGGCAGGAGGGGCCAGGCAGCAGGCGAGGATCAACGGGGAGAAGAGGGATGGAGGGGTATTGCTGGTATCGATGCAGGTCCCGTGAGATGGATGACGTGCAGATAAATTCCCCCCCCGACCACTATCCGTCAGCGCCGGCTCTTTCTGCTTCTCTTTCCCGCTTCCCGGCTCCCTCGGACCCCAGCAGCATCCCGGGTGAAGCCACGTCACTCGTGGGGAGCCCGTCCCCGTGGTGTGGGGGACACCAGCAGCGCGCGGAGCATCCTCCTTCCCTTCCTCCGGGCTTTTCCAGGGCTTGCAGCCCAACCTCAGCCAGCTGCACGGAGGCGTTTGGGGAGCCGTTCCCTGCTGCAAGCAGAAGAATTTGGGGCTCGGGAAGGGGGTTCCTGCTTGCTTCAGGACCTGCCTGCTTCCCCGCAGCTCCGCAGCAGGCAGGGCTGCCTGGAAAGGGAGCACCCTTGGGTGCTCGGAGCAGGCAGCTCTGAGCGTGGCCAAGGTGACGGGAGCAAGGTGACCTCCCGCGGGGAGGCGTGGGGGCTGGCTGATGCCCGGGGAGGACATGCCACCCTCATCCCTGAGCAGGAGAGAAAACCAGCTCGTGTTGCATTTACCTGCACCTCTACGGGGAAGAGCGTTCCCGGTTTCATTCCTGTGTCCTTGGGAGTTGAAGCCCCTGCGTGTTCCCACCCCTTGTCTCTGAGCGTGGCGAGCGATGCTGTCATCGGAGCCGGGGCTGCCTCGCTGAGATCGGTTGTGCCCTTGTCCTCTCGTGCTCATTAGTTGATGGCAATAATCATTAGGCTGATTAGTCACAGGGTCTGTGAGCACGTGAGAGGGCTGGAGGAGCTGGGTTTGCCCTCGTGCAAACGCATCGGCTCGCCTTGTTCCCCTGGGAGCAGGAGGAATCCACAATCCTCTGAGCCCTCTTGGTGGGAGGGATGGAGAGGTTGGGAAGTGCCACCTTGGAGGATGCTCCGGGGACGATGCTCCGTACGCGTGTGCCCATGGGGCTCAGCCCCTGTCCTCGCCTTCTTCAGACGAATCGTCCCTGAAGATGAACCACGTGGAGCACATCCCGCAGACCTTGGCCAGCCACAGCGGGAGCTACCTCTGGGAGGCACAGCAAGACGAGCACGGGGCGGACATGCTGAAGCCTGACCCCAGGGACACCTTCTTCCTCAGTAAGTGGCTGGGGCCGGACCCTCGCACACCTCCGTGGGGCTTTGGGGTAGGAAAAAGGCAGGACCTGGCTGCCACAGGCACCCAGAGCATCCCTCCTACCTTCTGCCCACCTCTCGGGTGGAGGGCATCTCTGCTGGGGTCTGTGTGGGGCGAGTTGGGATGGTTTGGGCTACAAACTACACCATGGGTTGGGCTACGGGGGTGGTAGGGCACGGCTTGGGGCTGAGCCGCGGCTGCTTCTCCTCAGCCCCTGCGATCGAGGCTTCCCGAGTGGAGAACGTGCTGGTGCCCTGTGCCTACAGCCCCACCTACGTGGTGAAGGACTTCCCCATCGCCCGCTACCAGGGCCTGCAATTTGTAAGTGTCTCCCCGTGACGGGGACATGGTCACGCTCCCGTGGGAGACACGGGGAAGCAGAGCGCTTTGCCCCCACCCCAGGGCAGGGATGTTTCCACCTGCTTAAAATCCAGGATAAAAATGTCCCTCGCTGGAGGATCAGGCTGAGCTTCCCCATCTTGACCCGAAGGGGTTTGGATTAAAAGCCCCGCGGGGTGTTTGAGGTGCTGGGGGTCACCTTGCTGTTGGGGGGCCATGCTGGTGGCCTCAGGTCCCCGGCTCCTAGCCCTGCCGGCCCCCGCTTCCTCAGGGCGAGCCCGCTCTGCGCTGGGGTGACGGCGGTGTGGTCATCCCCCCAGGTCTACCTCTCGTTCGTGTACCCCAATGACTTCACGCGCCTCACTCACATGGAGACGGAGAACAAGTGCTTCTACAGGGAGTCCCCCCTCTACCTGGAGAAGTAAGTGTTGAGGGGCCGGTATTTGGGGGTGGTACTTGGAGGGGGAGGAAGGGGCTGATGTCAATAGGGCGCTCAAAGAGGTGGAGAAACGACGCTGAGATGATGCGTCCTCAGCCGTGTGTCCCCAAGCTCCGTCCCCTGTGGAAGGGCCACCTCCAGGCTGGCTCTTCCCCATCTCTTGGGCACGTAGCAGCTTGAGACCTGGCAGTGCTCCTGGATTTTGGGAATCCCAGCTCCCTTCGGAGTCGGGCTGTGCCGGGGATGTTCCTCTCTACGCACACGCGGGTTCACGTGTGTGCGAGCACGTCCCTTCGCGCTTACACCCCTCCCTTATCTCTGGGACCTCGTCTTTCCTCTCTGTCTCCCAGGTTTGGTTTTTATAAGTACATGAAGATGGATGAAGAGGAGGAGGATCCGCGCCAGCGAGCGTTTCTCTTCCTCAGCCCAGACAGTGAGTCACCGCTCCCCGCTGGCAGCTTTCGGGCATCTCTCGGCAGCCTGGCGCGGGGCTGAGCGCCCGGCGTCCTCGCCCACCAGCCCGTCCGCCGGGAGATGCGACTCATCGGGATGCCCCCAGCGATGCCGGGGGGGCTCGAGGAGGGCAGGGCTGCGCAGAGCAGCTTGCCTCCGCGCAGTCCCGCGTGCTCCGTGGTCGCGCATCCCTCTCGGCTCAGCCACAAAGCACTGCGGGATATGGGAAGCGGGATGCTAGGGTTGGGATTCACCCTCCCTGCTTCTTGAAACCGTGTACCCCCATCTCCTGGGTTGGCCTGGTCAGGGGGCAGCAGGATACGACCAGACGCGGTGTGGATTCCGGGGATGTCCGTGGAGTCTGGGGATGCTCGCGGGGACCCGCAGGAGCCCGGCAAAGCCCTGGCCGGCTAGCTTTGCTCCCGGACGGCGTAAGAGTGGTGCCGAGATGCGGCCAAGGTTTGGAGGGGTTAATGGGCAGAGCCGGGAGCTGCCAGCCCTGGTGAGCGTCGGGCCGTGCCTGCCAGCTCTGTTCCCCTCGCCCAGCGGCCGTTCGCAGGTTAATCTCTTGCTGGAGACAAACTTTGCCTCCTTGTCTCGGGCCAGCACGCTGCAGGGGGGTGTGCCGGGCGGCCGGGGCTCTTGGAGTATTTATCTCTGCCTTTACTCCCTAGATTTCCTCGAGGATGAGGAGGAGGAGGAGGAAGGAGCGGACAGCCCTGAGCCCACAGACCCGCCTCCTGAGGCCAAGGAGAAGAGCTTTGGGCCGGTACCCGGAGCCAAAAGGAAAGAGACGCCGTCGGTCGCCGGGGATTACGGAGCCGAGCTGGGCTATTACAGCTTTCGCCGCAAGCAGGGTCAGGCCCGGGACGAGGCGGGCACGCCCGGGCAGCCGGGACGGTGGAGCACGCCGCGCCAGGCCAGCGCCAGCCCGGCGGCTGTCCCCGAGGACCTCCGCGGCGAGGAGGACGCGGGCCCCGCGCCGGAGCAGGTCCGTGGGCGGATGCTCAGTTGGTTACCCCAGGATCCCGGCGAGGGCGAGGAGGATGAGCTGGGGCTGCTGGCTTCTTCGAAGCGTGCCGGGGCTCTGAGCCTCCAGCCCCACCTCTCTGTTCCCATCTTTGGTGGCAAAGCCAAAACACCGGGGCCCAGCAAGCCTGCAGCACCCAGAGAGGACAAAAAGCCCCGGAAAGCCCAGGAGAAGGTCTACGTGACCAGGCTGCAGCCGGGGAAGCGCAAAGCCCCCGCCCAGGAGCCGGCCTTCCCTGGCATCTTCCTTTACCCAAAGCCCCTGAAGAAAGTCCATCTTCGCTCCAGGACCCCTCAGAAGCGTCCCGTCGCCTCCAGCAAGCTCCGTGCCGTCCCCGGCCGCCGGACCCCCTGGCTCCTGAGCAACTTCTCCAAGGAGAGGGACCCTGCCAAGCGGAAGAGCGTGCGGGCAGGTGGCAGGAGGTGGGAGCGCCCATCCAAGCTGGGGACCGAGCGGCAGGCGCTGCCCAGCCTCCTCGCCCTGGGGACCGAAGGGCTCTTCAGTCGGGAGACCCATGAGGACACAACCCCTGTCCCGGGCAGAACAGCGGCCACCGCCGATTACAACTCCTCCGAGGTGACCCGCTCGGAGGGGACGCGGGTGACATCCTTTCTGAAGATGTCAGAAACGACGGCGTCCCAGCAGGAGGAGGGAAAGGGCCAGGAGGAAGAGGAGGAGGAGGAAGAAGAGGTGTCAGACTACAGCTACGAGACCGGGGAGCTGCAGCAGAGCTGGCTGGAGGACTCCATCAACTGGCAGAGGACGTTCAGCGTCAGCTCGGTGGACTTCGAGCTCCTGCGCTCCGACTGGAACGACCTGCGCTGCAACGTGTCGGGCAACCTGCAGCTGAGCGAGAGCGAGGTCGTCGACGTGGTGGCGCAGTACATGGAGAAGCTCAACGAGAAGAATGGAGGGTAGGGAGGGAGCGGGGCGCGGGCGGGAGGTTGGGGGGACGTGCCTTCGCCCCGCTTGGCTCCTTGGGGCTGGGTGAGCTGGACGGAGGGTTCAGGCCAACCCCTCGAGCAAGGGAGGAGCAGCGGGGAGCAGAGCTCGTGGTGATGGTGCTTTCAAGTGCTTCTTTCCCCACAGCATCTACACCCTCCTGAAGATCGTCAATGTGGAGAAGCGTCGGGACACGGCCCGGGGGAACCGCTACCTGCTGGAGCTGGAGCTGGCGGAGCGGGGCCAGCGGACGGTGCGGCTCTCCGAGTACGTCTACGTCCTCTTGCACCAGGGCAAGCAGGACGACAGCGCCGAGGCCAACCCCGAAGGGCCAGCTCTGGGGGCCACTGAGCCCCAGCCGAGCACCTGGAGCATCCTCTACGGAAAACCCGTCCTGTGCCGGCCCCTGCGGCTCAGCTGGAAGCAGGACGTCATGGTGCACTTCGTGGTACCCGGTAAGTGACAGCAGGACGCGTTTCTCCAGGGTCTCTGCTGCTCCCTCTGCTCTCAGCATCCTCCGTAGGGAGGAAGGCAACCCCTTGGCTCCCTGGTTGCATCCTCCAAGGCTGGCCCAAGGGGCATGAGGTTCTCTCTTCTCAGAAGGGGTGTTGGTTTGGTTGGGGAAGGGGGTGCTCTTGGGACCTCGGCGGTGAGCCTGAGGGGCGTTTGTGGCTGTGTCCCGCAGTGAAGAACCAAGCCCGCTGGGTCCAGCAGTTCATCTTGGACATGGCCCACCTGTACGGGGCTACGAAGGACGCCAACTTCAACGTCATCCTGGTGGACTTCGATAGTGATGACATGGACATCGAGAAAGCCCTGCGGGATGCCCGACTGCCCCGGTAACCCACCCCGCTCGAGCTCCGGGTCCCACCCTGCTCCCCCCGAGGCTGCCGAGGCAGGTCTGCGGGGCTCCTCGTGGCGGGATGGGCCGTCCCGGTGGTGCCCACACAACCAGCCCGGCATGGGTCTCTGCCTCGCTGCCCCTCTCCTCCTCCTCCTCCTCCTTTGTGGGGGTTTAAACTTGTTTCTCACACGGAGGAGTCGGGGGGTGCAGAAACCTCCTCTGCCCTCGCGGAGGGACCCTTGGCGTGAGTCGCAGGCGCCTGACCCCCTTCCTGAGAACGTCCCCTCTCCTCGCCGGTGGGCCCTGTCCCCCTCTCGGCCGTGTCCCTTTCGGTCACCAGCACTAACCGCCCTGTCCTCTCTCCTCAGCTACCAGTACCTGCGGCGCACGGGGAACTTCGAGCGCTCGGCCGGGCTGCAGGCTGGCGTGGACACAATCGAGGTGAGCCCGGGGAGGGGAACCAGCTCTCGCCTTGGCTTCTCTCCCGGAGCCGTTTGGCCCTGATCCTCCCGCTTGTGTCTGTCCCCTCCCGTAGGACGGGCACAGCATCGTGTTCCTCTGCGACCTGCACATCCATTTCCCCCCCAATATCCTGGACAGCATCCGGAAGCACTGCGTGGAGGGGAAGCTGGCCTACGCGCCCATCGTCATGCGGCTGAGCTGCGGCAGCTCCCCGCGGGAGCCCAACGGTAAACAGGGTCCCCTCTGCCCGACACCTTTCCGGCTGGAGAACGTCCCCCGCCTGCCCGAGGAGAGCTGCGGTGCTGGGGTTGGGTTACGGCTGGGCTCGGAAGCGCAGGGAGGGGGGGGATTGTTTTGCTCTGGCAAGAAGGGATTCAAGCCCAAGGGTGCCCGAGGTGTGCTGGATGTGGTGCCCCCCAAAACCGGGCTGTCAGCTGGTGCACCCCCGCGGGAGGCGGCAGTGATGGGGACGGACCCGGGGTGGGAGGAGGGTTGGGACGGGGCGTTGCCGTGGTCCGCAGGTGGCGGGGAGAGCGCAGAGGTGATGGCCTGGAGACTTGGGGTCCCCCCCGACTCATCGCTCTCCCCCCTCCAGGCTACTGGGAGGTGAACGGCTTCGGCCTCTTCGGCATCTACAAGTCGGACTTCGACCGCGTGGGAGGGATGAACACGGAGGAGTTCAGAGACCGCTGGGGCGGGGAGGACTGGGAGCTCCTGGACAGGTGAGCCTGGGGGTCCCGGCAGCCCCGTAGCCCCCCGGGGCAGGGCTGGCCACGCGATTGGGGCGCATCCCCTGGGAAACGTGCTCTCCCCTCCGCTGAGCTGGCTAAAGGCTGGGGCGACGCGGCGGCGAAGGGGCGAAGCCTCCCTTTGGGAGGGCCGCGTCCGTCCCCTCCCTTCCCTGAGCGGCTGTCCCTCCGTCCGTCCGTCCGGCTGCAGGGTCCTTCAGAGCGGGCTGGAGGTGGAGCGCTTGCGTCTCAGGAACTTTTACCATTACTACCACTCCAAGCGCGGCATGTGGAACGCCCGCAGCAAGAAGCCACCCAAGGACTAGCGCCCCGAGCCCGGCCCGCAGCCGCCGACCCCCCCGCGCCCGCCGGAGGCAGGTCACCGCCGGCGCCCGCTTGTCCCCGACCTCCGCCGACGCGCCTCGGTGCCGGCACGGAGGGCACCCGTAAACGAACCGCGGTTATTTTGGGGAGGGGGGGAGCGGGGAGGGTGAAGGCGGGTGGTGATTTTTTTCTTAAGGGTCTAATTTCTTAGTCAGAAATGAATTTATTAACTCATTAGGGCCGGGGCAATGGGCATCCTGCTGTCGGGGGGGGTAAAGCCTCCGGGCTGATCCCCGGAGCCGGTGAGTCCCTGGGGGCTGTGCCGGGCTGGTGATGGAAAAGCGGTACCCAAGCTCGCAGCCGGCACTCGCTCCGCAGCCCCTTTGCTGGGTCGCCCCCCCAAACTGCCCAGCACCTTGTCCCTGTGCCAGGCTGGAGAGCTGAGCTTTTTGGGGGGGGGCCGTTGGTATCCACGGGTGGCTGCAGGTGCCACGAGCCCCCTGGGGCCGCCCAAACCCTCCCGCTCCCCTCCCCGGGACCCGTGGAGCCACCGCGGAGGGGAAGAGGGGTTCGGCCCTGCCCTGCCGCGGGGGGACGCGCTGCTGCCGCCCTACGGGGCGGGGGGCAGAGCCCCTTGGCGCGATGGGCTGGCGTTGCCTGCGCCCGGGGGGCTGGGTTGGGATGGGAAAGGGCAGAGCCCGGAGCAGGTACGGGAGCAGGGGGAGAGCAAATGACGTTTCCAAGCTAATTTCTGTGAAATTATGAGGTAGGAAGCTGTTTTCAGGAAGTTTTGTCTGTTTTGGGGTTTTTTTTATTCTCAAAAAATAAAATCAATGTCTTGGCTGGGATTTCCTTCCCCTCCGTCACCCTCGTGCCGTGGCAGGGATGCGGTCCCCAGCGGGCAGCGGCGCCGGGGCCCTTTGCTGTTTCGTGCAGCGAGGAGGAGGAGGAGGAGGAGGAGGAGGCAGCAGCCGTGTTTTTGATGCCCGGACGCACGCCCGGGCTTGCAGGGAGGTTGCTGAGCCTCCGCCCCACACCTGGGCTCCTCCCGGGCGGCTGCCTGCACCCCACACGTTGCGTGGGGGGCTCGCCCTGCTGCCCCCCCGGGGCTGGTGAGCTGCGGGGAGAGCCACGAGCGGCTCCGCACGCCCTTGCACGCTTGTTCGCAAGACGGCCGTGCCCGCCCGAGCTCTTTGCTCGCCTTTTCCCCTTGCGCGGGACGTGCCCGGCTGCACGCGGCGCCTCGGGGGCTCCAGCAAACCCGCTGTGCCGTGGGCCCGGCTGCCGCGAGCTCCTTCTGCTCCTCGGCCGCGTCGCCTTGTCCCTGCAAATCCCCCGGGCTGCGGCCACCGCGTCCTCGCTGCCCTCCGCCGTGAGCTTTCGACAACCCTGAGCACCCCGGGAGAGCTGAAACAGCCCCAGAGTTTCCCCCCACCCAGCGTTTTATTCCGCGCCTGCATCCCCTGGGCTCTGTTTGAGCATCCGCCGAGTTTTGGGGTGAAGATGGAGGCGGTGGGCTCGGCAGCCACCGTGTGGGGCTCTGGGGGCTTTTTACCCCAAATTTGGCACTTCTGGCCCCAGGACTTGCTGGGAGGGGACAGTCTGGGGCAGGCAGCGGGTTTTTCTCTCCACACTGCCTGTTTTTTCCAGCGCTTTGGAAGCGCTTTGTTGTGGGCGAGGGCTCTGCCCGCGGTGCCGGGAGCGGGCCTTGGGCTGCGGCGGCCCGGGCAGGGCGGGGGGCCCCGCGGTCCCCGGGGCCAGCAGCGTCATCCCGAAAGCCGCCTTTCCTTAGGCACGGTTTTTCCAGCAGCTTCCCGGCCGGGCGAGCTCGCAAAGCCACCGGCATCGGAGCGGGCACCGGGCTCAGCCAGATCCAGAGCTGCCGGTGATGCTGGAAGGGACTGGTGCCACCGGCGCCATCCCCACTGGGGACACTGGTCCAGCCCCGCTGGACACAGTTTGGAGCCGGCGCTGGCGTCTGCTCGGGGCAGCGCCGGCAGCAAAACGCCGTCGGTTTTGTTGCTCCGGCAGCGGCTGAGCTGTGGTCACGGGGACCACGTGGGGACCCCGGGGAGCCTCTCCGGGCCGGGCCTCGGAGCCCCGAGTGACAGCGGGGTGCAGGCAGGTCCCCGCTTTTAGAGGAGGAGCGCCGGTGCTGGGGGAGGCGTTGGCCGCGTGGCTCGCCCTGCCCCGGGGTGCTGCTGGCGAAGGTGTCAGGGCTTGTTCGGGGCGGCGGAGGCGAGTGCTGGCCCGGAGCGGCCTCGCTATAGGGCTGCCCCGGCCGTGGGGCCGAGCGAGGGGTCGGCGGAGGGGAGCACGCCAGCCTCCCCGGCACCTCTGGGCTGAGAACGGGCCAAGCGTGACAGCAGTGGCCGGGTGGAAGGTGCTGGGCAGCCTCCTGCCCTACGCCGGGCTTTGCCGGGGGGTCACCTCTCGGCAGCCCCCGGCGCGCGCTGGGTGCGGCGTGGGGCCTGGGCTGCGGTGCCGGTGGAAGCGATGGCCCCCAAACTGGTTTGGCCCGTTTCAAACGCTCCCTCTCGGCTTATCTGGCTTCAAAGGGCTCCTGCTCCATCCCACACATGCAAACACGCTCCCTCTGAGCCCCCGGGGCCCGGGGGAGCCCCCTGCACCCCAAAACCCACCCCCCATCCCTGGCTCTGCCTCTCCTCTATCTTCCCCTTTCGGCAGCCCCAAACCCCTCCTGGTGGCACCCGTGGGTGCCCCGTGCTGGGGGGGTCAAGGGGATGCGGTGGAAAGGCCGTGTTGGACCACGGCCGTGGCGGTGGGGACCGAGGGTGAGCTTTTGGAGCATCGCGAAGGCAGCTGAGACGCGGCTCCGCTGCCCGGGACGGGGCGGCCGGGACCCCCGGGCACCCCGCCGGCACCTCGGTCGCGCCGAGGCTTTTTGCGGAGCCGCCACAAGCCCCGCAAGCGCCAACTTGGCTGCGAGGCGAGCGGGTTTCCAGCGCACATGCAAAACAACGGCGAAGAGACTGGTTGGGTAAGCTCCGGGGCGGGCCCATGCCGCGGCCCCACGCCCGCCGCACCGGCCCCGCCGCAGACGGCATCGCCCACCCCGTGCCGGGGCGCCCGGCACCCGTGTAGCACCCAGGGGTGCACCCGCCTGCCCGGGAAGATGCTGCAGGGCAACGGCCCTCCGGGGCCGCCCAACAAGGTACGTGCCGGCCGGTCCCGCGCCCGTCGGCGTGGCTGTCCCCAGCGCGGGTCCCC
Source organism: Phoenicopterus ruber ruber (assembly GCA_009819775.1). Lineage (NCBI taxonomy): Eukaryota > Metazoa > Chordata > Aves > Phoenicopteriformes > Phoenicopteridae > Phoenicopterus > Phoenicopterus ruber. The sequence continues at coordinate 72,555,364 of CM020219.1, read as the reverse complement.
GGGGAACGCCGGTGGCACCCGCCCTGCCACCGGTCCCCACGCGCCGGGTGGGAAGGGGCAGCGCGGATGCCGGATCCGGCAGCTGCCTGCTCCTGGCCAGCTTTGCCCAAGAGGTTTTTTTTCCTCCTCTCCTCGTGCCTCAGTTTCCCCAGCGCGGCTCTCGGCACACGTGCGCTGCGGCCAGGCTGCGTGGTGCCGCGTCGGCCACTCCCTGCTTGAAACGCCGATGGCACCGGCAGCCACAGGCTCCCCTGGGGACCCGGTTTTGGGGACAGGCACGCCGCGGCGCTCAGGGGGGTGGGAGCGGACACCGCGCGCCCGGGGGCTGGGGTCTCCCTGGGGACGTGGCTCTGTCACCCCACGGAGGAAGGGACAGGGGTGCCTCCAGGCTGGGGGGTCAGTGGCTGCTTTAGGGACCCCCAGACCGAGTTTATTTAACCCTGCGTCACCCTGACCGTGGCCGGATCCCTCGGGAATCCCCCAGTTTTCCTCCAAACGTGTTTATTTTGGTTTTGTTGTGCGCCGATTTGCTGCTTTTTAAGCATCCCGGCGCATCCCCGCTCCCGCCCAGCGCTTTCCCCTGTTAACAAGCCACTCGCCGAGGCGAGTGCTGCCAGTTTCGGCTTCAAACCTGCCTCAACTGCCCCCCCCCCCCAAGACCCCCAGTTTCCATCTTTAAGCTGCGGGACAGCGTCGTACCACGGCGATGGGGGCTTGGAAGGGAGGCAGAGCCTGGGGAACGGGGCTGCCAGCGGGCTTGGGGACGGCCCTGGGAGCCCCTTTGTCCCCGAAGGGGGACAAAGGGGCTCCCGGGGCCGTCCCCAAGCCCCTTGGTGCCTGGCACGGGGCTGGCGGGCAAGCATCGGCTTGCACGGGGAGCGAACCGCCCTCCCCGCCTGCTCCCGGGGGGGGAACCCGTGATTCATACGGGCTCGGAGGGTTGGGAGCGCCCCGCTGAGCTCTGCCAAACTCGATGCACCCGCCGACGCTCCCCAAGTGGGTGGTGCCGAGGTGGGAGAAAGGCGGGGGGGGGGGGGGCCCTTGGGGTTATTCCTGGGTGCTGTACCCCGAAAGAGTCAGGTGTGACCCCTAAGCAAAGGGGGGGCTCCCAGTAAACCTGTGAAGTCCCTGGACCCCCCCCAGAGCTGGGGAGGTGGGTCCCCCCCTGTGTCAGTCCCCAGGCACGATGCGATGGTGGCACCGGGGGCTGCAGCCCCCTGGGGGTTGGGGAGGCCATAAAATAGGGACTGTCACCCCAAAACACTCACCCGCAGCCCTTGGCACCCTGCCCCGGCATCAGCCGCTGCTCCTGCTGATGGCAGCACATTCCTCAGGGGCAGCCGCCCTTTTCACCCTCCTCACCAAGCACAAAAGCCGTCCCGGCGTTGTCATCAACGTCCTGGCGCTGTCATCGCTGCGTGTCGTAAGCCCCGGCCAGCTCACCGGCCGGCGGAGCCCGTAACGCCTCTGCCAGGCGGGTTCGGAGCGGTGACGCCGGGTGCTGAGCCGTGGCTCGCCGCAGAGCCGAGGCCGCGTCGCCACGCTCGCCTTCAAACGGCCGAAGCCAGCCCCGGCTTCCGCGGCCGATGTGCTGTGCCGGAGCCGACGGGCAAAACGCCCCGTGCCCACAAGCGGGGGCAGAGCCCGAGTGTCCGGGTGCGGCTGAGAACGGGCACAGCTCGGTTCAGGAGTGAGCAGCTCAGTTAGGGAGTCAGGGGCCGAGGGAGAGCGGCGTGAAACACCACTGTGGGGATTTCGGGAGCCGTTCCTGAGCGCAGTGGGCTGGGGGGGGTACGTGGCGTCCCCCACCCCGGCCATGCCGGGGTCGGCCGGAGCGGCTCGTCGGGTGGGGTGAGCCTAATTAGTACCTGTGCGGTGGCAGCGGCTGAGTCACCCCGCGTTCGTTACTGCCGGGCCTGCCGGCGCTGAGCCGCCCCCTTTTTTTTTTTATTGTTATTGTTGTTTTTTAATTCCCCAGTTGATTTGAAAAGCAAAGCAGGGAGGGCCTGGCCAGTAATTACTGCCAATTAGCCCCCGCTCCGGCCCTTCGGCGAGCCGGTCCCCCGCCCCGGGGGGGTTTGGGTGGGCACCCGAGGGGGCGGGGGGCAGCGGTGGGGCTGCCCGGGGCTCCCCAGGGAGAGTGCCCGGGGGTCCGGGGCTCCCCAGGGAGATTGCCCGGGGGTCTCGGGCTCGTGGGAGTGGCGGCGTGGGGGTCGGGGGCTCACTGGCAGGGCCGTGCGGGTCGCTGGGGGTCAGTGGGGAGGCTGCCCGGAGCCCGGGGCTCCCCTGGGAGGCCACGTGGGCGTCCGGGGCTCTCCGGAGCAGCCACGTGTAGGTCTGGGGCTCCCTGGTGGGGCTGCCCAGGGGTCTGGGGGGTCAATGGGGGGGGCTGCCCAGGGGTCTGGGGAGTCAATGGGAGGCTGCCCAGGGGTCTGGCTCTCCCCGCCAGGGCCGCAGGTGCGACCACCCCGGCCCCCCCAGGGACGTCCGCCTCCCTCGCGCCCTCGTCCCCGCGAGGTCGCCCCTGCGGCGGTGACGACGGTGGCGGCGGGTCCCGGTGCGGCCCCCTCCTTCCCGCCGGCGGCGGGCGAGGCGTGGCGGCGGCGGGGCGGGCCGGGAGCCTCCCTTCGGCTCAGGGGAGCCGCCAGTGCCGCGCTCACCTGCGCAGGGCGGCCTCACTCGCCTCGGCCTCCGCTCCGCCGCCGCCATGCAGGAGACTAACGCCTTCTTGCTCTCGGCCCTGCAGCCCGAGGCCGGCGTCTGCTCGCTGGCCTTGCCCTCGGACCGGCAGCTGGACGGCAGGAGCCGGGAGGCGGCCGAGGCCCAGCGGCTGCGCAGCGCCCGCGTCCAGGAGCAGGTCCGCATCCGCATGATGCTGAGGGGGCAAGCGGCCGCCTGCCCCGAGGGCCCCGACCGCGCCGACGGCGGCAGAGGTGGGAGAACCCCCGCGACCCCCCGGGCACGCGCGTCGAAACGGGCGGCGGGAGCCCCTCGGCCGGCACCGGGCTTCGGCTCGCGCCCTGCCTTGGGGCTGGGGGGTTGCACCCCCACCCCGGCCGAGACCCCCAAGCCCCCCACTGCACCCCCGGCACCGGGGACGGGGGCGGCACGGCCCCAGCGTGGGCTCGTTTCACTCCGCTCGGGGGTCGTGCCTCAGTTTCCCCACCTGCTCCCTGGGGGGGGATTTGCACTGGGGGGGTCCCCGCGCCCCGCTTTGGGCTGGGAGGGAGGTTTTTCTTGCCCTGGCGGATCCCTCCCCGTCCCCCCAGCCTTTGAGCGGCGCCGCTGGCCGCGCTCCAAGCTCCTCCATTTAATGTCTGCGCTCGCGGCCTCCGCCCTGCCGCTTCGCCCGGCACGGGGTTTCACCTCAGCCCCCCCGATCCGAGGTGCTGGGGGGCCCCGGCGGCAGGGAGAGACCCCCCTCGGCACCCCGAGGGCTGTCCCGGGCACCGGGCGTGAGTCACCGCCGGGGCTGGCGGCGTCCTCCCTGTCCCCGCCGGCGGCCCCGGGGCGGTGGCACGGCGGGAGGGCGGCACAGGGCGCAGCAGGGCGGTGGGGTCCCTGCCGGGATCCCGTCCCCGGGGTGGCGGAACCGGGACTGGTTCTGGGGGGATGCCTGGGCTGCCGGTCCGGCTATGGCGGAGGGGACCGGGCTGAGCCGCCGCGTCCCTGCCAAGGTGGCAATTATAGTGCCCTTGGCGTCGGGCCGCGACGGAAGGCGGGGAGGCTGCGGCTCGGCACCACCGCCGCCTCTCCTGCTCCCGCTGCCAGCGGGCAGGCGAAGGCAGCGTCCTCTGCTCCCTCGTCCCCCCCTTGGCACCACTGGCACTGCTGCAGCTCCCGAAGCCCCCCGGGATGAGTTGAGGGGGATCTTGGGTCCCCAAGGTCACCCCTTTGGCCCCGCCGTGCTCGCGTTGACCCCTCCGTCTCCGTCCCGCAGGCGGTCAGTATGGCACGACCCTGCCCTCCTTCAGCTCCCGCTCCCAGAGCAACGGCTTGGACCCCAAAGCCTCGGTACGTACTGGGGGGGTTCGTCCCCCACCCCGCGCTGGCGCCCATCGCCGTGGCAGCTGGGGGTGCCGGCGGAGACCCCGCCGCTGGCTTTAGCTTTGGCGGTGCCAAGGGAGGCTCTTGGCTCCGTCCCTTCCTCTCCCCGCCGCGGGGACGGAGGGACAGGCTCGCGGGCAGCCCCCGACCCCACGCCTTCCTCCCGCAGCTGTACCAGCCGCTGGCCAAGAAGGATTTTGGCACGCTGAAGGGCAGCAGCTGGTCCTCGCGCTCGGCGGTGGACCTCACCCCGCACAAGCGGATGGCGACCATCAGCAACGGGGGCGTGGTGAAGGGCCGCGGCTACGGCGCCGGCTACGCCATGTCGCAGGCCGCCAACACCTCGCCCCGGCCCAGCTCCTTCCACGAGCGCAACTACCGGTCCCGGCAGAACTTCGACACCCTCTCGCTGCGCTCCCTGCGGCTGGCCGACGGGCCGCTCCAGCCCACCGCCATCGCAGATGACCGCTACAGCGTCGTCTCGGAGCAGCTGGACCCCGTGGGCCACCGGCCCCTCTACAAAAGCCAAGGCAACGGCGGCTTCACCCGCTCCTACACCTTCGAGAGGCAGATGAGCGCCGGCTCCACCGCCAAGGCCGCCTCCGACTGGCTGGAGGGCGGCGAGGTGACCCAGAGCCGCACCATCCGGGCGCCTGCCATGCGCACGCTCCAGCGCTTCCAGAGCAACAACCGGTCGCGGCTCAGCACCGGCTCCTTCGGCAGCATCCAGGCGGCCTCGCAGGCGGGCTTGGGGAGCTCCTACATGGGCATGGTGGAGCACAGCTCCCGCGCGCCCTCCGTGCGCAGCCTGGTCGAGCCCAGCCACCACCTCCAGGACCAGCGCGCCATGGAGCTGTACAACGGGCACGGCACGCTGCTCAGCCACCAGTCGGGGGGGTGAGTGCCCACCTCAGTCGCTCGGCTGGTGGAGGGCAAGTCCCTCCGTGGCTTGCCTGGCCTCACCTGCTGCAAGGGCTGCAGGAGGAGGGGTGAGGTGGAGGGCGCGATTTGGCCCCACAGCGATGGCCCGTGGCACGGGTTGACCTCCGAGCGTGTCCTGCGCGTGGCCTTAGCTCCTCTCAGGAGAGATGAGGGTAGGAAGATGCTCGTTCAGCCGGGTCTGGAGTCCCGTGCCCCAGAGCGTGGTGGGGAGAGAGGCGGGTTGACAGGTCTCCTCCGAGATGCAGGACGTGGCGGGGTGCGGAGGTGGAGGACCCCTGTGGGACGCTCTGCCTGGGCTCTTCGTCACCTGCCTGTGGCTTCCAGGTTTGACGACATTGACCTGCCCTCCGCAGTGAAATACCTGATAGCCAGCGACCCCAACCTGCAGGTCCTGGGCGCTGCCTACCTCCAGCACAAATGCTACAGCGACAGCAACGCCAAGAAGCAGGTGAGCACCCAGGAGCCGAAGGGGAAGGGGCTGTCCCCAGCCCCCCGGCCGTGGCGGGGCTCCCCGGGAGGGTGGAGGAGACGGGGGGAGCCCCAGCCCCCAGCTGAGCGGGAGAGCGGCCGGGCGTCTCAACGCGGCCGGGCTCTCCCCTCGCAGGCCCGCAGCCTCCAGGCCATGCCCAAGCTGGTGAAGCTGTTCAACAGCCCCAACCAGGAGGTGCAGCGCCATGCCACGGGCGCCATGCGCAACCTCATCTACGACAACGCCGAGAACAAGCTGGCGCTGGTGGAGGAGAACGGCATCTACGAGCTCATGCGGACGCTGCGGGAGCCCGACGACGAGCTCCGCAAGAACGTCACAGGTTGGGGATGGTGGCAGGGGCGGGCAGGGGTCCTCCTCCCCCGGGGCTGGCACGCGGTCCCCCTGCCCCGTGAGTAAAGCTGGGGTGGCACTTCGTGGGGATGACCTCTTTGCGTCATTGTCACCCACCCTGTCCCATGGCCGCTCCTGGCTGCGGGTGGTCGGCGCGAGCCCCCTGGGGAGGTGGGTTGGGGTGGACGCGCTCTCCAGCCATCCCTGGGACTGAGGATCCCCCTCCGCGCAGGGATCCTGTGGAATCTCTCCTCCAGTGACAACCTGAAGGATCGCCTGGCCCGGGACACGCTGGAGCAGCTCACAGACCTGGTCCTGGTCCCCCTCTCCGGGATGGGGGGCTCGGGCGTCATCCAGCAGAACCCCTCGGAGGCAGAGATCTTCTACAACTCCACGGGCTTCCTCAGGTACCTGCTCTGGGCTGGGTCCGGCCCCCCTGCTGCGGGTAAAGGTTTGGGTGGGGGAAGAGACGCCATCTGTGCTGCGTGCGCAGGGAGCAAGGTCCCCAGGGCTCCTTTCTGGGGTCTCCAGCCCTTGCAGCGCTCGCGCATCAAGGCAACGCCTGGCCAGCCCCGCGGGAGAGGTATTAGCTGCCCTCCCCGCGGTGGTGCCCAGGGGCAGGAGGGGGGTGGCTGTGGGGAAGCCCCTTCTTGCCGTGAGGGACCCACGTTCCCCGTGCAGGAATCTCAGCTCTGCCAGCCAGCAGACCCGGCAGAAGATGCGCGAGTGCCACGGGCTGGTGGACTCCATGATCCACTACGTGAACAGCTCCCTGGAAGTGGGCAAGTCGGAGGACAAGGTGAGCCCCGGGAGCTGGGTGCTGGGAGGGTTTGGGTGCCCCGAGACTGGGTGCTGCTCCCTCCCTCCGGGCGCCGGCCTGGCCATCATGATGCAAAGGAATGTCTCGATGCGATGGTTGGAAAACCAGCCTGGCTCCATCCGACCTTACTGGGCGCAGTGGGGCACCGCTGGTGTCAGCGGGGCGGCGCTGGCCGCTGAGCCCCATGGATCGCACCCCAGGGGACGGGCCAGCTGGAGATGCCCTGGCAGGTGGCACAAGGACTGACCCCCCCACGCCCCGTCTTTCCCCCCAGAGCGTGGAGAACGCCGTCTGCGTCCTGCGCAACCTCTCCTACCGCCTCTACGACGAAATGCCCCCGTCCTCCCTCCAGCGCCTGGAGGGCCACCGGAGGAACAACAGCAGCATGGTGACGGGGGAGCTGGTGGGCTGCTTCAGCCCCCAGAGCAAGAAAGCACGCGAGGTCAGCGGCTGGGACGCGGTGGGCACCGTGACGGCTGTGTCACCTGGGGCGGGGTGGCCCTGGGAAGCAGCTGGCAGCGGAGGTGACACTGGGGCGGAGGTGGACGCCAGCCTCGGCTGATGGGTGGGACACGCGGGTGAGCTCAGCGGAGGGTGAATCAGGTGTGTGGGGTGAATCAGGGTGCCGAACCCCTGCTTTGCCATGCCGTGGGGTGTGACGCAGCCGGGGTGACCTGCCGGGTCGCTCCCGGCCTGGAGCTGCCCAACGGTTGAGGCCAGGCTTGAGGGGAGATGGGGACACCAGCAGCGAGGGGTGCTGCAGAGGGGACACCCCCTATGAGTCTAACAGTGCCGCCCCCATCCCCGCAGCAATACCTGAACGCGGACATCGTCACCTTCACGGAGGTCTCCAAGGACCCCAAGGGCATGGAGTGGCTCTGGAACCCGCAGATCGTGGGCATCTACAACCGGCTGCTGCAGCGCTGCGAGCTCAACAAGCACACGACGGAGGCGGCCTCGGGCGCCCTGCAGAACATCACCGCCGGGGACCGCAGGGTGAGGGCAGGGGCGGGGGACGTCCCCCGGGGCTTGCCCCGTCTTGCCTGGTTGTCCCCCCCACCTGGCCAGTCACAGCCGTGGCTGGGACCGGCGGGTTGGTGCCAGCCTTTCCTGGGTGGGGGACGTGGCCAACAGGCTACTCACCGCCTGGGCGTGGGTCACGCTGACCTGGCCCCGTTGAGCCAAGAGGAGGAGGAGGAAGATGGGGCGGGAGGAGGAGGCGGCCGGCGGGTCCCCGGCGGGTGTCTCCAAGCCGGTGTTTGCCTCGGCAGTGGGCGGGCGTGCTGAGCCGGCTGGCGCTGGAGCAGGAGCGCATCCTGAACCCCGTGCTGGACCGCGTCCGCACCGCCGACCACCACCAGCTGCGCTCCCTGACGGGGCTCATCCGCAACCTGTCCCGCCATGCCCGCAACAAGGACGAGATGTGTGAGTGCCGGGAGGGACGGGCAGGGCCAGGGCTGCAGGAGGAGCCCGACGGGCGCCCTCCGGCCCTTCTCCTCCTTGGTCCGGTCTCCGGTTACCTCCAGCCGCGTCTCGGCACCTTCCTGCCCGCCGCATCCCTGCTCGCAGCCGAGCGCGCGGTGGCTAGTCCATCCCCAGTACCCCCCCACGCTCTGCCTCCAACCCCACCGTCCCACTTGGCTTTGCCCTCGGCCCCCAACTCCTCTCCCAGGCGCCAGGGAGTCTCCGCAGAGACTCCAGAGAGCAAAGGGCTTGAAGGTGTCCTTGGTGCTGCCCCGCAGGCCCTTGGCTGGACCCTCTGTCCCCTCATCGGCCCCGGGAGGCTGCAGGGTTCATCCCCGGGCTGCTGCGTGTCCCCTGGGTCTGGCCACCAGCCCTGACGTGATGCCTTTGCCCACCAGCGACCAAAGTGGTCAGCCACTTGATCGAGAAGCTGCCGGGGAGCGTCGGGGACAAGGCGCTGCCCGCCGACGTCGTCGTGAACATCATCGCAGTCCTCAACAACCTGGTGGTGGAGAGCCCCATGGCCGCCCGCGACATCGTCTACTTTGATGGCCTCAGGAAGCTCTTCTACATCAAGAAGAGAAGAGACAGGTGGGAGCTCCCTGTCTGCTCTGCTGTCCCAGCTCAGACCTGGGGTCCCGTCCTGCTCTCCCCTTCCCCCCCTGGTCCAGCGAGGTGGAAGAGGGTCACAGCCAGTCTCCCTTCCCAAGGCTTGGTGTTGGGAGTCCCCAGACTGGCTCAGAGTGGCTTCACGGCCGCCTTCCAGCCCTTTGCCGCCTCCTCAGGACCCCCCACCGTGGGGTTGCCCAGCGCTGCAGCCACTTTCTTCCCATCTGGGTGCTTCTCGCCACTCCTGCCAGAAGTGCTTGCCACCCTGCCCAGTGCGGTGGGCTCCAGCCTTTAGTCCCCTGCCTCTTCCCACCAGCACTAAGTCCTCAGCCCCTCCGGGCCCTGCTGGGGTGGTGTCCCCGGGCTGGTGGGCACCGTCCCGTGCCCAGCGGTACCCAGAGCTCATTGCATCCTGTCCCTGTCCCAGCTCGGACAACGAGAAGTCCTCCAGAGCAGCAGCCAGCCTCCTGGGCAACATGTGGCAGTACACCAAGCTCCACCGGGACTTCAAGATGGTACGTACCACCCCCCGGTGCCCCCTCCAGCCGGCGGGATCCTGGGGTGGATCCCGAGGGCGGATCCCAAGGGAGTCAAGGCCAGGGGCTTCACCCCAGAAAGCCGCACCACCCAAATGCTTCCAGGCACGGGAGGGGCCCCAACTCCACGCCTCCCCCTCCTGAAGGGGTGGGGACGTCCCCAGAGCATCGTCCCTGTGGCGGCACCTGCACCGGCGGGGTGGGGACAGCCACGCGCCCAGCGTGGGGACAGCGTGGCGCTGCGGGTGCCGGAGCAGAGCGGGTGCGTGCTCGCGTCCCCGCCGCCCGGCGAGGCGCGGGCAGGGCTGTCCTCGGGCGGGACGGTGAGGGCGCCGGCAGCGCCGTGACGGGCGGCCTGTCTCCTCGCAGAAGGGGTACCGCAAGGAGGACTTCCTCGGCCTGTGAGGACGACCCCCGGGAGCCGCTCTGCCCAGCCCTGACTCTCCCCGCCGGGACGCTCCGCGCTGCCGGCTGTGCCCTGGGGAGGCTGCTCGCCGCCGGACCCCCCGCTCCGCAGCATAGTCCCCGCTACGTCCCTTGCGCCTCCCCCCTCTGCCGCGTCCCCCTTCCCCGGGCGGGGGGCACTTGTTCTCCCTCCTGCCGCAGCCTTAAACCCAGCCTCCGCTTTTGGCTCTGCTGCGGGGCCCCGCTGGGACCCCAGTTAGTGGGGGCCAACCCCACAGCACCCAAGGGTCCTCAGCCCCCGGGGACCCTGCCTGCTCCTGGGGAGCCGGCTGCAAAGCTCGGCCTGTCGCGTGGCTCGGCGGAGGGGCAGGAGCTGCAGGGCTTCGGGGAGGCTCCTGCAGCGCAATGCTGGCGGGGAGGGGGCTTCTGGGGGCACCCCAGCCCAGCTCCCCCAGTCGCAGCGCGGCGTTGCGGGGTGCGCCGTGGGTTGCACGCGCTCTCCCCTGGCTGGGGGGGGACGGGGCTTCGCATAGCTCAGGGGGGTTGTGGGAGGTCGGAGGTGGCTTCCCAGATTTTGATGGGGTGGCACGGCAGCCGTAAGGAGCTGGGAAGCGGCGGCGCGGTGCCGCGTCCCCCCTTTGCCAGGGGTGTGTGGTGTGGCTGAGGCTGCCCGGGCCCTCGCTGCAGGAAGCCCGTGATCTCCGAGCCGCGCCATCCCGATCCGTGCAGCCCGCGGGGACTGTCCTTGAGCAGGCAGAGCCGCCGCTGCCGCTCCTTGGCGGCTGCTCTGCTCGGGGCTGGGCCTGGCCGGTGCTGCGTAAGCAGGATCCAGGCAGGGCCGGGCGGCTTCTCTTTGCTGGGCGGCGTCTCCCCGCGGGGTGGGGAGATGCCCTCGGTGCCCGGCGCGGCCGGCGCAGGTGGGGCAGCGGGTCCAAAGCTCTCCCTGCCGAGGCGGCGGCTGGGCCGGGGCGCGTGGGTGGGCTGCGGGGTGGCTTCGGTCTGCCGGCGGGTTTGGGGCTGGGCGGGGAGACCCTGCGCTTGGGGGGCATCGCGTGCCCCGTTCGGAAAACGAGGTAGAGTAGGTACAGGGGGTGGGAGGGCGGGGGAGACCGGGCGGCACCGCCAGGAGGGGCCGCATCCAGGGCTGGTGTGGCCCCCCCGGCGTGCCGGCACCCGGCGCGGGCTGGGCTGGGGTGTCACGGTGCATTTGTCTCCCCAGCTCTCCGTGTACAAACTCCCCGAGCCCTGTGTATCCCCGAAATAAAGGCCTTGAACGATGCCCACTTGCCCCCGCGCTCGGCCGGCACGCGGGAGGGGAGGAGCGGGCCGCTGGCGTGCGGGTGAGCTCACCCTGTGGTGCCACCCCGCTCGCCGTGCCAGGCTTCGCGCTGAGTCAGCGACGGGGACGGGCTGCGGCGCAGGGACGGCACACGGCACAGCGCTGCCTGCCCCGCTGCCGCGCTGGGCAGAGACCCGCCGGCGGCACTTGCGTCCCCGCAGGCGGACGAGACCCACTCGGAGCAGCAGCGTTTTATTGCCACGGGGTTTCCGTGGGAGAGAGGGGGCCGCAGCCGCTCCCGGCAGGCATTTCCCAGCCCCTCAGCCGCTGGGGCTGGGGCAGGGGCACGTTGCTTCTCGGAGAGCATCGCCCATCCCAGCGCTTGTCCATCACGCAGGAAAAACGTCCCTGCCACCCATGGCGAGGTGGGGGGCCCAGCACCCGAGGGTGCCTGGGCACTAAGAGCAGCGGTGTCCCCTGGTGATGGCTCTCCACCACGGAACGTGCCGCCAGAAGGAGCCAGCTCCTGTCTTTCCCACAGAGACCTTGGCTTTGTTCTCATCATAAAGCCCGGGCTCCTCTGGGCACGATCTGGGTCCGTGTGGCCCCACGGGGAAGGGGGACGCCGCCTTTGCCGGCCCGCAGCCCCGCTCAGATGTCGTCCTCCGTCACCAGGCAGTAGAAGTCCGTGCGGGCGCCGTAGTTGCGCGACCCCAGGTCCGAGACGTCGAGCTCGGGTCTCTGGCCGTCCCTCAGCTGCGCGTCCTCCATCACGCCAGCAGCCGAAGCCATGGGAACGCTGGGGCCGCGGATGCGGGGAGGCGGGGGGCTTCTGAAAACGTACCCTCGGAGGCCTGGAAGGAGTGAGGAGACGAGTTTTAGGCGGCGGGGAAGGGGCTAAACCCAGCCCGCCTGCCACGGGAGGGTGAAGCAAAGCCCAAGGGTGACCCCCGGTGCACATCTGTCCCCCCCAGGAGAAGCAGCAGAGGACAAGGACCTGTACCGAGGTCCCCATCCGGGTGGAGGTCCCCACTGCTGTCCAGGTAGCTGCTGTGCAGGATCAGCATGGGGTCCTTGTCCTCCTGCAGCTGGGTCTGCGGGTCCCCCATGGTCCCCTGGAAGGACACCTTGCGGGGCAGGGCCAGGCACAGCTCCTTCCAGAAGTCCGATGACGGGGTCTGTGTGGGGCAGGGAGGAGATGAGCCGCGTCGGGACCACCACGAAGCCAAGCCCGGCCCCACACGGGGCTGGGGAAGGCTTTGTGGGGCTCGGCTCGCTCTTCCCAGCGCCGGGAGCTCAGCCAAGGCGAGGGCTGTGCTCCCGGCGTGGCAGCGTGCCCGCGCACCCGTGGAGAAACCGGCCCGACCTGCTGCAACGCTCCCGAGGGCTCCAGCTCCCAGCCCGGCCTTGAAATGGCCGGAGCAGCCACGGGCCAAAGCTTCGCTCCGAGAGCTGGGGCTTCACCCCGGCGCCTCGGCCAGGGGAGACCCCGGAGTGGCACGGGGCTCCTGATCACGCAAGTTTGGGGAGCAAGCACCCGGATCTAGAGCTGTTTTGGTTGTTTTTTTTAAAATTGCCTCTAAAAGACAAGTGCCCCACCTGCTTTTTAGGAGCACTGAAGCACGGGGAGCAGCCCTGGAGCGTGACACGGAGGCTGACACAAAATGGGGCGCTGGGGATGGAAATGGGGGTGCCGGCGGGACGGAGTCCTGCTCGGCTCTCACCATGGAGCTGGCTCGCCACACCAGCAAGGTCACCGCGCTCCGGTGCTGCTTCAGCAGGCTGATAGCAGGGTGGGTGATCTCCCGGTACTGGCTCTCAAAGACGATGAAGATGGGCTTCTTGGAAAGCTCCAGCAGCCTCCAGAGCCCTTCCCTGCGAGACAGGCATGTGGCAGGAGGGCGAAGGACCCGCCGGCTCCTCTCCCCCGGGAGCAGGCAGGAGCTGCTCCTACCTGAAGCTGCTGTTGCACCAGTCTTGCTCCAGGTACGCGACGGAGAGGACCACGATGAGGCGCCGGCACCGGCTCACGTTCATGATCAGGTCGGCCGATGGCTCTGCAGGCAAAGGGATTTCAAGCCCCCGGGTGCTGGTGTCGCCCCTCTGCCCGACTCCGCGCGGGTCCGGCGCCTACCTGAGTTGGGCAGGATGGTTTGTTCGTCCAGGAAGAGCTTGTAGCCGTAGCGGTTCTCCAGCTGCGGCTTCACGATGAAGTGGACAAACTTTCGGTCATCCGGGGCGGTGGCGTGGGAGACGTAGGCGTCGTACAGCTTCCCGTCTGGGGAGAGCCGTGGGGAAAGGGGGTGTAACGCCGGGGAGGGCTCTGCGTGTCGGCGAGCCCCCAGCCCAGGGAGGCTTTTCCCAAGGCAGGCACCACCTCTGGGCCCTTCTCCGGGGGCTCACCGTTCATCTCCAGCTCGCCGTAGCGGTTCCGGTACCAGAGGAGCACGCTCAGGCGGCATCGGACATAGAGCCCGGCCAGGAGCATCAGGAGCACGAGGACCAGGAGGGCTGCCAGCACCGCGGCCACGTGCCCCGCCGCCTCTGCAAGGGCAGGGAAGGGCACGGTGAGCGTGGCCGGTGGCCCCTGGCCCAGGTTTTCTGGGTTTGGTGCAGATTTGCACCCCGTGCAATGCCCCTAACACCCGCCTTGCTGATCCCAGGGGCCACGGTTCCTGCCCTAGGCAAGCGGGCCCTCCTTGGAGGTGTCCCTCCTCTGTCCCCAGCGTGTCCCTACCGGCTCGCTGCAGGGTGAAGGTGGCCGTGGCGTTGCTGACCCAGCAGGCAAACACCCCGAAGTCGGCATCGTGCGTGAGGTTGAGCTGCAGAACGCTGGCGAGGAGCCGCTCCGAGGCATTTTGGGCAAACCTGGAGGAAGATGGGGCCGCCATGGGTCGGGCCGTGTGGCGACCCACCCCGACAGACAGACGGACGGCTGGACGTACGCCAGGGCAGGCTCCTTACCAGGTGGTATCCTGGCTGCTCTCACTGCCCAGCCACTGCCCGTCTTTGGTCCAGGCGGGGACGGGCTCGCAGCGCTCGGCGGCCGCCCAGCGCACGGTGCAGTTCAGCGCTATCTGGCTCCCCAGCGGCAGCTCCAGCGTCTCGTTGGCGGCCGGGACGAGGATTTCGGGGGGCACGCTGCAAAGGTCTGGGGGCACAGCGGGAAGGGGGTTTCGGATGGGAAAGCTGATCCAGCTCCCGGCTGGGCGGGCAGGCGCCGTAGCCATCCCAGCTTCCCCGGAAAAACAAGCTCTGCCGTGGGGGTCTGGCAGCGAGCAGCGCTCGCGGCTGTTCTGCAACAGGCTGAGCCAGTTTTTGGGGCTGGGACGGACCCTCACCTGCCCTCCGAGGCAAAGCCAGAGCAGCCAGCAGGACCCCCTGCCGCGCCTGCGAGCGAGGGGTCCTTCCCGGCTGAAAACAGGTGAAAGCTCTGATTTTGCAGCCTACCTGCCATGGCGTGCTCAGGCGACGTGCCGGGGAGCTGCTGGCATCACCAGCGGGCCACCGCGACCGGAGGGCCCCCGCGGCGCGGCACGGCGTCTTCCGGAGGGGCAAAGTCCGCCTGCCACCGCCGCACACGGGCTGGGCCTGGAAGCGATCAGGGACGGCTCCGTGAGCGCTGGCTGCTCCGGGCCGGGCTGGCACAGGGAGCACCCTGGGGTCCCCATCGCTCCCCGCAGCGATTCGGGTTGGGGGGCGTCGGGTGTCGCTCCGGGGCAAAGCCAAAGCCACGTCCCAGCCACGGCTCGGTGGCCACCGTGCCACCTGCCCTCCCCACGCAGCGCCGCCTCGCAGCCTGGCTTTCCCAACCGTGAATTTACGGGTGGGAGGTGATTAATGACCAACCGGGGGCTGCAGGACGTTAAAAACGCGGCTTCGGCTCAAACCAGAGGCCGGCGAGGGGAAACGAGCTGCGGTCGTAGCTCAGCCGTGGGGCGTGCAACACCTGCCCGTGAAACCAGGGCGAGCTGCCCCTGCGGCTGCGGCTGGGGGGCTCAGCGGGACCCCCTTCATGCTGCCAACACCCCGTCTTGGCAGCAGTGCTGCTCCCAGCCTGACGCGCCCCTTGAAATTACTAATTAAACAGCGAGGCGGTTTATTTATAGCAACACGGGCTTCCTATCTCGTGCGCTCTCGTCGCGCTGAGCTAAGCCGAGCGGGTGCAGTGCTCCCCTCGCGTTCGGAGGCTCGGCGTGTCGCTGCCCTGCGGCTGCGCCCGGGAGAGGCGTAGCCACGCGACGTGCCGCGCGTGGGGGCAAGCGGGGGTGGCGCGGGGGGACCGGGGGGACCGGCCCCCGGCTGGCGTCGCGCAGTCGGCAGCAGTGCCGCTGCAATGGCCCCGCGGGAAGAGGGGGCCCAGGGAGGCTGCCCCGCGCCCCGCCGGTGAATCGCAGCGGTGCAAAGGGGCACCGGGAGCAAACGGCGAAGCGGAGCCTGGCAGCGGGGTCGGGCTCCTCCGTCCCCAACCACCCGCAGAGGCCCCGGCGCGGGCGGCGTGTCCGCTGGGGCTGATGCGGGAATAACAAGGACGTCACGTTGACGGTGATTCTGCGAGGGAGCGTGACCATAAACACACCCAGCGTAACCGCTGGGGCCAGGAGGGATGAAAATCTCTCTCGGCTGCCTCTTTGCCCCAGAGCTTCGTGGCGCTCGGTTGCAAACTGGTTTTGGGTAGCAGCAGGGCTGCTGAGGCTGGGCTCGGCCCCGGGGGAACCGCGTCTGCTGCTGGTGCGACGCGGGATGGGGTCTGCCGCGCTGCCCTGCCGCGAGCAGCCAGGGAGGCACGGTGCTTCCCTTCGGCACAGCAGCCCTGGCGCCAGGCGCGGGGTGAAACCGTGGGTCAAGGTACGCGGGGAACGCTCGTAACGTGTTCAGCCTGAGCAGCTGGGAAGCGACTTATGCCTAAAGGATTAACTGGGTTTCTCGGCAGCCAGGGACGGAAGAGCAAGGGACGGGGATGAGCCAGCCCACCCAGCGCCGCGTGGGGCAGGGGGTGGGAGACGCTACGCCGGGGCGGCGTGGGGCCTCCTCTGCCCGGCGGGGATGCTCCGGCTCTGCCCAGTCCTGCCCGGATGGGTCGCTCGTAAATCGTCTCGCTCTGACAGCTGGAAATAAGGGAGCCCCAACAAGACGCAGACTGGCCGGAGAGCTCGGGGGGGCCCTAGATGCCTCCCCGGCCCCGCGGCGAGGCGCAGCCAGCCGGGGCCCCTTTGCTCTGGGGCATGAAATGGCGACGGATGCCCAAAGGGCAGCCGGGTGTCGGGGCTGCTGACCGCGAGGGAGGGAGGAGCGCGGGTTCACGGGCAGCAGCACGCTCCCGTTTCCGAGGCCACGGGGCCGGGGACACCCCGGTTTGGTAGCGCCCCAAGCAGGGGAGCTGCGCACCGGGGCGGCGAGCGGGGCCAGCGAGCTGGAGGAGAGCAGCGGGGCTTGCGGGGAGAGGGCGAAGCCCTGGCTCAGCCCGGCGCAGGCGGCACCGACGCGGAAAGGGAAGCGGAGGAGAGCTGCATTTACCTGCGGAGCTCCCCCGGTGCCCCGGCCGCAGGCTTCCTGCCAGTCGCCGCCCTTGTGCGCCGCTCCAGCCGACTGGACCTGCCAGATCAGTGCTTGTTTTTCCTATCTTTTTTTTTTTAAAAAAATAATTTATTTATTTTTCCCCCTCCCCGGTTCAGCCCCTGCCCTTCGCCGGGCTCTCCCGCCGCCCCAATCGCCGGGCGACAGGCCTGCAGGAGGGGTTGGCCGTCCCTCCCTCCCGCTGCTCCACCTCCATCTCCACCTGAACCTGTGGGGAAAAAAAATAACTCGCTCTGGCTTTAGGGGAGGGAAAAAGAAAAAAAAAAAAGAGAAAAAAGGAGGGGGAAGGCAACCCACCCGGCCTGCTGGCCCAGCAGCCCGGGCGAGCCGGGCACACACAGGTTGCACAAGGCTCCTGGGGCTGGGGAGGAACCCCCCCCCCCCGGCTCTCCACGGCTGGAAAAGCCCACGGAGGTGTCGGGGCAGGACGAAACCCGCACCTGGCGCCCACCACCACCGGTAATACCAGCTCCCCGAGCCACGGCGGGAGCCGGGGGCTTGCACTGGAGTGTGCCTGGGGGGCTGGAGGCGTCTGCTCCATGTGGGGAGAGCCCAGGGCAGAGCCTGTGTTTTGGGGCCAGGGTTTGCTGAGCACTGGCAAACTCGATGCTCTCAGGCTTCGTTAAGGTGAGTTACTGATGGAGGGAGGCAGGGGGAGGCTGGGCAGCCAGCAGCTGTGCCCGTGCGTGTCTTGGGGTCTCCTGTCTGTTTCCTTCTCTGTGATTTTAAAAGCCTCTTTGCAAGTTGAAACTGGTGGCTCCTCTGGCAGGCACTTTGGGGCCAAAACGGGAAGAAAAGGCACTATTTTTGTCCTGCCAGGCCCCTGCTCAGGCAGGATTGGAGGCTCGGGGCTGGCGTCGGGGCCTTTGCTGGGCTCAATGGTGGCTTTCTCGTCCCCCCCACGGCCGGTGCAGGGCCGGGCGGGCGGACAGCTGGCCGGGAGGGGCTCCTTCAGCCTCCCACAGCCCCCGAGCTGGGAGAAAACCGGTTCTAACGTCCCCTTTGCCGACAAGCCCGAAACGCCCCACAGACCCCGCGGGTGCGTGGCGAGGTGCGGGGGCCCACGGCGCCGCGCCGCTGGGACGGGGCGAGACACCCCGAACAAGTGGCCCCCGCCTCCTCGCTGCCCAGCCCGGCGTGTTGTCGCTTCTCGCTGTTCACTGCTGTTCGCTTTTGCAGCGAAGCCGCCCCGCCGCCCCGGTGAAGGGCCCGGGCCTGGGCCCCCGCCGGGCTCCCGCCCGCCCCCTCGGGCCGGCGCCCCGCTGTTCCCATGGCAACCGCCCGCCGCCGGGCCGGAAGCGGGGCCGCCCCGCGCGGTGCACGCCGGGTGTTGTAGTCCCACCGCCGCCGTCCTGCCCTCCGCGGCTGCGCCCGCGGCACTACCGCTCCCAGCATGCCCCGCGCGGCGCGAAGATGGCGGCGCTCCCCTGGGCGAGCCGCCTCTCCCTGCTGCTGCCCGGGCAGCTCCGGGCTTCCCCCCGGGCGTGGGAACGGCGAGTTCGTGGGTTTCCACCCTCTTGGGAGCGACGCTTGAGGCGGAGTTAGCCCCGGCGCCTCTCTCTGCGGTACTGACTCAGGCACCCTCCTCCGGGAGAGTCACCCGCTGTCGGCCTCAGCCGCCGCGGAGCCTCCGCCGCCTGGAGGTGCCTGCGGCGGGGCCCTGGGGGCTCTGGCAGCGCTGCGGGGTCAGCAGCCGAGCGGCCGTGCCCCTGCGCTCCGCTTCGGCAGAGCTGTGTCCTGCCGGGCGGGCGGTGGCTGGGGAAGGGGGTGGCTCTCCCCCGGCTCTGCGGCCGAGTCCCCCGTCAAAACCCTCTGGAGCTGAGGCCGTCGCCTTTGCACCCTGCGCCGCGCCGGGCCTTGCGACCCCGGCCTGCCCGCTACCGCACCCGGGCCTTGCGACCCCGGCCTGCCCGCTGCCGCACCCTGGCCTGCCCGCTGCCGTACCCCGGCCCGAGGCGAGCGTGCGCTGCTGCGGCAGGAATGGCTCCCTGCGAACCAGCAGGTGAGTGAAAATTACGGTGCAGCGTGAGCTCGCTAATAGCCAATTCTTGATGCGTTTAACAGCTTGAAGCTAATTAAATTTAAGCTACTTAGAGCTGCCAGGCGACTGTGTCCCAAGGCCATCGATACAATATGAAACCAGGGTTCTCTTCCAAGTCCCAGAAACAAGCATATTGCTACAGGATGAGGTGCCACCTAGTAAGAGACCTTTAATCACAGCCACCACTCCTCTCCGACAAGGCGCAGCGGGCGCTGGCTTTTTGCCCTTAAACTGGGGCTACTCTGACCCTTCAAGCGAGCTGAAAGCGGTGTGGCCTCTTGCGACACGTGCAGCGCTCACGGCGCTTTAAACAGCAAGAACTGGTTTAATTACGGGAAGAAGCATCACTGCGCAGACTTCTGTATGGCGGCATGGCTCCAGCCACAGCAGGGGCTTGCACCGGTCTGCCTCTTAATTACAGAGCAAGACAAATCAGCCCTAATGAAATACTTGTTCCTGACCTGTGGTGCTCACGTTTGCTGATCTGCGTCTTTCTGCGTTCGCGGTGTGGCTGTCACAGCTGTTCCACGTGCACACACACGCGTTCACGCTGTGGCACCCTTGTAGGACCCACGTTTCATTCAGTTTGTCCCCATAATTCACCTCCAACACAGGGAGGTGCCTATTGCCATTTTGTAGAGGAGGGGATGAAAGGGTGGAGCTCGAGGTTAAACTTTAAAACCGGTTAAAAGTTTCCAGTTCTTATAAAGAGAAAAGCCTCTAAAGCTTTGAAACGCTGTAGTGGATTTGCCCTGGAGTTTACAAGGACCATAAGAAAGCTGGAAACTGAGCTGCTGGCTCATGCTACTGCCTTCCTCATTAACTGACATTAGGAAAAGCGAAAAGAAAAGCTGTTTCCCCATACGTTTGCAGCCCCATCTCGGCGAGGCTGCATGGGCTTAATGTAACGTGTGTGGGGAATCTCACAGGGCATCAAGGGGCTGTTCCTACACTTGACGCCAAGCGAAGAGTCACGTGTTTGAGGGCACGTTATCGTTCCTGGGGAGCAGTGAACAAAGACTTTGTTCCTTGAGCACAAATAACTCTGCCTCGAGTCAGTAAACGAATCGCTAAAGGTCGGCCCGGCAGAGAGCAAAGCTGAGAGGCCGGGAACGCGCATATATTAGAAAAGTCGCAGTGTTGGCTGTGACGCCGGTCCAGCGTGGGAGGTAACCCCTGCTCTCGGCTGCAGGCAAACCCCCTGTCTGCAGTCGTAGGGAGAGGGGCGGCCCCAGCCAGCGCCGGAGGGCTGTCAGGGAAGAGGTGCAGAAGCGTCAGGCTGGCGGGGCTCGCGTTTAGGCTAGCACGTCGTGTTTTGGAGCAAGAGGGAACCCTTGCTACCCCTGTCACTCAGGATTTTCCGTGTAGCTCGGTATTTCTGTCACCCCAGCACGTTTAACAGGTTGTTTTCCCACTGCGCGTGGTCAAAGTGACGACTTCTTTTCAGTGTCTCCCCAGCCAGCGCCCACGCTCGGCCCGAGCTCCGGGCTACGCACAGACACCTCAGCTCCCGCCTTTTGTGCTTATCCACGCTAAGAGAAAAAACGGTGGGGGAGGGACAACTTCTTTGGGTGGTGTGGGTGGCAAAGGAGGGAGGCAGGAATGACACCAGTGCGAACGCAGTGACTCAACGGCAGCTGAGGATCTGGCCGCTTGTGTCTGCGCGGGTGTTATGTTTATTTACCGTTTTGCTCGCGGTGGTTGAGCCAGGCACAGCCGTCGGGCGTGCTTAGGGCAGGTGCAGAGGCTCGGCTGAGCCCGGAGCAAAACACAGTCAGGCTAACAACTGCGTTTTTCCCGCATCCGTGAAAACGGCAGGTTGGAGCGGCAGCCGCGCGGTGGTCGTGCCGAGGAGGATTGTGCTGGCTGTGGCGAAAGAGGAAGGACTCAAGTTTCTCGGCGGTGCAAGAGCAGGGAGGTCACGGAAGGCAGAGGAAAAAGGGGCCAAAGTGCAAAGAAAGCGCTGGAGAGGGAAGCTGGAAGGAGGTAACTGGCTTTTCCTGTGATGCCGAGCTGCACGTTAAGGCCACGATTGATGAGGAAGCCAGGTTGTCTCCTGCAGACCAGCATCGCGCTCGCCCGGCGGCGGCTGGCTGCTGCGCCATGGTTCGCCCGTGGTGCCAAAGCTCTTCCCCAGCTACTCGGCGCGCTGGGAAGGCTCCGTCCCCGGCTCTGCCACAACTTCCTCCCTCCTCGCGGCCGTGCAAGTTGGAAAGCATCCTGCTCCTGCGAAGCCGCCGTCACGTTGTCGCTTCCCGGTTCAAGTCCAAGCTCCGTCACAGCCGGGACACGGGGCCCGTCCCCGCGGGCGGTGCCGCGGTGGTTCCTCCCGCGCCGGCGGCGCTGCCAGGCTGGGGAGCGGGGCTCAAGTCCGTGTTTCTCGTTCTCCTCGGTGAGCGGTGCCTACACCTCGGTGGAGTACTCCATCATGCTGGGGGAGAAAGGAGAGGGGCGCTGTGGAAGGGAACTGTCCCGATCGGGAAGCAATGGGGAGGTGTGGAAAAATATTCGGAGTGGGAACAGGGCCTTTTGCCAAAAATAAACGGAGAAAGAATGACACGTTGTCTGTGGAAAATCCCTGTTTGCAGGAAATCCCTCCGTCAACGGGAAGCCAGAGCCTGGAAGCTGAACTGTGGCAGCGTGGTGCTTCCTGAGCCCCGCTCGCCTCTGCTCGCGCCTGGGTTTTGGGGTGGCAGCTGGGAGGGGGCGGCAGCTGGGACAAGGTGGCCGTGAAGTGGGGCAGGCTGAGCCCTCCTCCCAAGCGGGGCTCAGCCCACGAAGGACAGCAGCACCGGGGCGGCCCAGCCTGTGGCTCTCGCCTACGTTGGTTCTGTTTCCCGCTAAAATGCTTAATATTTTTTTTTTAAATGAAGTTTAAATGGACAATTTGGGCAAAATTGCTCCTTGTTTTAACTTGGAGCTTTTCTTTTTCTGAAGGAAAAGCCAAAGCCAAGCAGACCCTTCCTCTGGTGAGCTCTAGTAGTGAATGGCCTCGGGGGGCTCTCGTTTCGCTGGCCTTGAGCGCCTAAAAGCAGGCGCCTGGGCTCGTGGGCTCCGCACAGGCACGGAGGGGGACGCGCCCTCCTTTACGGGTAATGCAGCTCGTCTTAAGAACATTTTCTGCTGCAGGGGCTGCTGAAAGCTGGGGGAGAAGCTGCCCTGAGGGCGGGCGCTTGCAGCCCCACCTTCTCCGTGCCGGCGGTGGGGAGCGTTGGCCTGATCGCGGGGCTCTGGGGCGGACGGGCCCTGCAGCCAGGCAGGGCTGCCGGGGGCTGTGCCGTCTCGGAGCACAGCAGCCCCCGGCACCTTCTGGGGCATCACCCACCTCAGTGCTTTATGAAGGTTGCTGTATTTTCTGTCCAGAAATTGGTTCTTAACCGACTGGGGGACGTCGGGGACGTACCAGGCTGCAATCAGTTTGACGCACAGAGCCGCGTGCTGCAGAGAGCAAAGGGAGTCGCCACCGCGGGCCGGTTAACCTGGTGCGAGCGGCACGGACCCAGCCCGTTCCCCCTGCCGCCGTCCCCCCGGCTGCCCCAGCCTCCTCCTGCCTCCCCGGGCGCTCACCTCAAAGAGGATGAGGAAGGCCAGCCGGGCCGCGAAGATGTGCCAGAACTGGGCCGTGTAGCTGTAGTCGTCGGCGTTCCTGTAATCCCGGTACCTGCGGCACAGCCCTGTCGGTGCCAGCCCAGGCTCCCCCGTGCCGGACGCCGAGCCCTGCTCTACCACCAGCCCCTTCCCTGGCTGCAGGCTGGATGTCACGGTGAGGGGCTCGGGCAGGGAAGGGGGGAATGCTACTGAGCGATGGCCGTGGGCTGCTGTTACCTGCACTCCTTGGTCTCGTCCCTGACAAAGCCCAGCCGCGTTTCGTTCACCTTTGTGTGCGGCTCGAAGTCCTGAACGCGGAACACGGAGAGGCTGTGGTTGATGTAGCCGGTCAAGCAGCTGCGGGGGGGAAAGATCGTGTCTGCGCATGTTGGCTCGGTGGTGAGGGGGGGGCTCCCGGTTCACGGCCACGCCGGGGGGTTGTGGCGTGCCCTAGCCGAAAGCTGCAGCTCTCGTGTCTGCTGGGGGACTCGAAGGCCTCTGATTGCTACAAAGCCTGGCTGCCTGCAGCTTCCCTTTCTACGGTTTCCCTGGTGCGGGGATTCTCAGGTGACTGGTAGTATGGTTGAGCACGGACTGTAGCCTCGTGTTCTGGGGAAGCCAGCACCCGTCTGGGGCTCTCCCTCTGCTCCCTAGCTACCCATTTTCACAAAGCCTGGGGGAAATGAATGTCTCCGAGACCTCTGTCCAGTTTGACTGAACTTGGCCCGTGAGCCAAGGCTTGGAGGAAAAGGGGGAGGGCAGGAGAGAGCATGGGCAGGCACCCAGGCGGTCCTGCAGCTCTCCGACACTGCACGGTGCTCCTTCCGTTCGGGGGTACGCGTTTACCCACCACGGGGATGATGCGAGTGGGAGGCCGGCTGGGCTGCTGAAGACGGTGCCATCTGGAAAACCCTCCCCTGCTCCCCTTTCCCCCCACCCCACGGCGGGGGGCCGCTCAGCTGCCTGCGCTTCTGCACCGGCAGCACTGAGGCAGGCAGGGACGCTGCAGGCAGGGCTGCGAGCAGCCGACGGGCAGCACTCACTCCACGCCGGTGCTGTTCTCCGTATTGCAGGGGCTGTACATGTACTTGTAGACCTGCACAGGAATGAAGTCGGATGTGATGGCGATCACCAGCCCGTTCCCGATGACAGCCAGGATGCCGATGGCCTCCAGGACCTGCAGCCAGATTCCTGCGGGAGAGGAGTGGTCAGCGAGGCCCCTCTGACAGCTCACTCCCGCTGTTCAAGGGTTGCGGACCAAGCCCCAGCTCAGGGACAGGGAAGGAGGCCTCCAAGCTGCCCCTCCGCCTCTGCAGGGTCTGAAGTTCTTCTCCTTCCCCAGCCCTCCCTGTGCTCTCCTGCCTCCGCGGCGAAGTGACACCGGTCCCTGGCAAAGGGACGCTCAAGCGCTTCGCACCGGGGAAAGGGCTTAACGCCGGCGCCGTCCGCACAAGCAGCAGCGCTGGAAGGAGGGTGCTCCTCGGGCCCCATCTCACCGATGTCGTTGGCCTTCCTGGGCACCATGCGCCGGTACAGCTGCATCATTTTGATGGCATCCAAGCGGATCTCGAAGAGGTTGTTCAAGAACGCCAGTAGCGGGGCGAGGGGAAAGGCAGCGACGAAAATGGTGGTGAAGCTGTACTGGATCACTGCGGGGGGGGGAAATGCCGGGTGCTGGTGTGAAGCCACCACAGAGGGGACATCCCACAGGGTCCTGACCGCTGTCTGGGTTTGTCCTGCCTTGTGGTTTGTGTCAGAGGGGCTTTTTGGGGGCGAAAGGGAGAGATAGACCTGTCTTGGGGACCCCACGCCCCCAGAGGGGACACCCACCTCTCACAGGGCTGTCGGAGAGGGGGATCTGTGGGGGCCCCACAGGGCGCTGGTTGAGCCAGCCAGGCAGAGGGACCGCCCTGGGGTTCCCGCCATCACCTCGATGCGCTGGGAGGAGAGGAGGGTCCTAGGCAGGGGCCCGAGGCCAGCACAGTCGCCTGCTCTCTCTTGTTTTGGGAATGATCTCCTTGGTGTGCCAGAGCTGTTGGAGCGGGGCTGGCCATGGAGCTGGGTCTCAGAGCTCTCCCTTGCCTACGTATGGGCTCCCCAGCATCAGGCCCTCTCCAGCCGAGGAGGGCACCTGGCTCTGCACCCCGCATCCCTCCTCACTCCCCCCCCGCCCTACGTACCCATCTCCAAGAACTCGTCAAACAAGCTGAAGACGTTGACCTCGTTGAGTTGGTAGTTGCTCAGCCACTGCCTTTTGCAGGGGTCCTCGACCTCCTCCTCCTCTCCTAACATCATGTTTCTCTTCTTGGGGCGCTGCTGCCTCTTGCGTAGTTTGTGGGATATCCAGCTGCAAGGAGAGGGAGCGACTTGTACGGCAGAGGCCAGCAGCGCTGAACTGCCAGCGACAGCCCTGGAGACCTGAGGAAGGAAAAGGAGGAAATCTTGGCCCGAAGACCGGGGTTACTCTCTGTCAGAGCTGGGAAGCTGCCCTGAATGCGCAGGAGCAGCGGGGAGCACTCCGCGGGCTGGAGGAGAGCTTACGGGATGAGGTACTCCACCACGTTGCTGATGGTCTGCTTGAGCGTCATGATGACGGCCATCTGGATGAAGAGGTCGGTGATGCAGCCGCTGGGGTGGCACTGCGAAGGGGCGAGAGGAGAGGAGTTGCGCCCTGCGAGCAAGGCGGCCTGGCCCGAGGCAGGTACTATAGGAGGAAGCTGAGATTCCCAGAGCCTCGCTGGGCAGCAGGGAAAGGAGGAGCGGGAGTTGTGGGGGGGGTCAGAGAGCTCCACGGCAAGTCCCTCACCTCCTCCAGCCTCCACTTGCCGGCGATGCGCACGTAGCTCCCTGGGCGGCCGTTGATCCTGAGCAAGGAAGCAACAACAGCGATATCTGCGGAGCCCCGCTGCTGACCCCCGTTGGATGAACACCCAGGTGCAGGATGGAGGGCATCGTCCTCCGGGCACTGGTGGAGAGGCAAGGGGCTTCCCCCACCCACCACGCCCACGGGGAAAAGTCATGGCCCTCCTGAGGTCCCAAATGGGGTCCCTGTGCCTGGCAGGGAGGGCAGAGGGACCGGGCTGTCCCTAGACCCTGGGGAGAGTCGGGGATGTATGCCCCAAACCCAGGCTCCCCTCTGCTCCCCCACGGGCCCCCAGCCACCGCTCACCGTCCCAGGAAAAAGGCGATGTAGATGAGTGAGGAGAAGTTTGTGAAGAACTGGAACGTGAAGATCTTCACGGTGAAGTTGTTCTCACGCTGGGAGAAGGTCCGTGGTTTCTCTGGGGAAGGGAGGAAGGCCCAGGGGCTTGGTCACAGAGCGGTGGGACCTTGCCCGGCTCCCCCTCAGATGCCACAGCAGCTCTTTGAAGGTTGCAAGAATGTCTCTGCCCCTCGTGGAGCCTTCGTTGCCCTTCACCTCAGCCCTTTGATGGAGCTGAGCCCAGCTAAGCAGTGAGGTCCCTCCAAGCCATGAGCTGGGGGAGAAGGGGCCCTTCGGCTGGGAGGAAAAGCATTTTGTGAGCTCTCCTGCAGCTGTGGTGGCTTCCCGCTCATGCCAGGTCTCAGCCCCGTAGGGTGACTGCCCCTCCAAAGCGTAACGTGGCTGTGGGACAGCCGGCAGGCAGCACGTGGGCCACAGATGGGCTTGTGTGTTGGAGGGCTGCTGGCCTCCCGTGGGCACCTGCATGGCCAGAGCTGCCCATGCTTTGCCATGGTGGCGGAAGGGAAGGAGCCAGGAGCCTGGCTGCATTCGGGGACCAGCTGCGGTCCCTGGGTACTGCGGGGCAGCTCGGCGCTGCAGGCTGCGGGTGCAGGTGGGAGACAGCCCCCCGTTTCCCTTACCCAGGTCGCAGAGATAGAGGGCCACACGCCTGTTGACCTGCAGGAGAGAGGTACAAAATGAGAGGGCTGGTGGTGGAAAAGCAAGGAGAATACCCACTGCCCGCCCCGTGCCTCCCTCCGCACCTTGGTCATGATGATGATGGTGATGTAGTGCAGCACGGCCCCCGTTACCACCGCCATCGTGTTGGCCTGCTCGCTGGAGAACCCGGAGTTGCTCTGGGTCAAGAGAGCTATTGCTATCACCCGGTAAATGACAAGCGCGTGGGCGATGCCGATCAGCACGGCAATCTGTGGAGGAGGGCGACGGGGTGGTGAGAAGCCGTGCAGGGAGGGCACGTGCTCCATCCCACCTGAGGACCGCCAGCCCTTCAAACCCTGGCTCCCTTCACCAGAGCTCATCTGGACGTGGCCTCACATGCAAGCCAGTGCTCTTCAGCTAAGGATGAGAGGGTCATAAGGTGGATGTCTCCACCTGAACTACTCATCCGGACTCTCTCCGTTGGCCCATGGGGAGAAACGAGGGCATCAAGGGTTGCCTCTTCGTACCCTCTGTGTTCCTGCCTTCATCCTCACTGCCTTCCATTGCCAGAGCAGAGCCTTCCGCCCAGATCCCCCAAAGCGTGGTTGGCCTCTCCCATCAGCACGGCGAGGTGTGAGCGTAGGGAGGCCCTAGATCCTCGTCATGGGCACGAACCCGCTCTAACAACCTGGTTTGTGCCTCTGCTCCGGTAATAGGACACTCTGCTCCGAGGTGCCGTTCTTGCAGCAGAGTAGGGAGGGAAGGAGGAAAGCCCACGTGCCCTTGAAGCAGATCTTCCTATGTTCACCCTGGCACGTACCATCACCAGAACCAAGAGGAGTATGATGGCGCTGCGGAAGTAGGAGTGCTGGTACTGCCGGGGTTCGTGCTGCATGTTATTGATCAGCTCCATAGCCAGCTCCTCCTTACAAAAAAAAAGGGAAAGAAAGGATCCAGCAGAGCTGCGCCCAGGTAGTGGAGAGTCCGGGGGTCGTTGTGTTAATGGACGTATGGGATGAGCAGCACCAGAGAAGGACGGGGATGAACACCCAACCCACAGCAGCGTGGCCAGTCCTGGTCGAGTTCAAGCCCTTGTGCAGGTGGAGGGGGGACTAGCATCTGCTTAACTCTCCGGAGGGCTCTGTCTCTCCCAGGACTGTCCGACGTTGGCTCTGCTGTTTGTTTAAGTGTCTCCATTAGATGTTTACATCTACAGAGAATCAAGCTGGGGAAGGGGGTCCCCGTGACGTGTCTTTTCTGTAGGTCCAGCTGACTACTGCCCCGAAAAGGGAAGCACTAAGCACAAAGATGATATCCTCACCTCCTCCTCGTCCCACCTGTACAGGTCCCAGTTGGTGACCACGGTGGCTCTCTGTCTCTTCCACAGCTCCAGGAACACGGTGGCTGTGGGGGGAAGGAGAGGGCGCTGGGACACTCGGGGGTGGCTCTGGAGACAGAGTCACCCCTCCGTCCCGCAGAGCGGGGTGGGCAGTCGTTTACCCCCCCACCCCATGGCAGACCGGCCCAGGCTGCCCTTTGAGGACAGGCAGCCACCTCTGCGTCTCGGCGACCGGGAAGGGCCCCGGACAGGCCGCAAGGGTGCTCGGCCCCACGCGGGGACGGGGACAGAGGCGTGCGGGTGAGTTTTCCCTGGGTCGGGCCAGCTCTGGTGGCTGTAGGGGATTTGGCATAAACCGGAGCAAGCAGCAGGGCTGTTCTGCTCCGGCGGCACGTTTACGCGGCGCCAGCCAGCCACGTTACTCTGCCTGAATGAAAAATGCACCTTTCAAGTGGAACAGGCATAGAATCATAGAATCACAGAATAGTTTGGGTTGGAAGGGACCTTTAAAGGCCATCTAGTCCAACCCCCCTGCCATGAGCAGGGACAAATGCAGGACAACATGCAGGCATCCTGCGCTGCACCCCGGCAGGGCTGCGCCTCTGCAGCCCCACGTACGGCCACCCTTCCGTTCCTCTGGAATCGCCTTCCCGAGCCGGTCCCCGCGCGAAGCAGCCCGCAGCGGCACGCAGGGCCGTGCCCGCGCTGCTCAGAGCGTGGCCTGCCCGCGCCCGCGGCGGGGTTTGCAACCGAAAGGGCTGCAGTAAAGCCGAATGATGCGTGGCTGACACAGCGACGGGATCCCGTCGGCTCAGAGCCCGGTGCCGTGCCGTGCCGTGCCGCAGCAGCTAAGGGCTCGGCAGCAACCCGGGAAGGCTACGGAGGGGTCCGGCGGCCCCTCCTGCCTGCAGCTGCGACCACTTACAGGCAGCTGCTAGAAAAGCCCAGCGAGAGAGGCTCTGGGGTGCTTTGCAGGAGGTTGTGGCGGGTGCGGGGGTAAAAGCTCTCAGGCAGGACAGGTAAGGGGTGTTTGGGGAGCTGAAGGAAACTGCTGGGGTGATTTTGTCCCTTGCCTTGTCTGGAAGGGGAGCCGCTGTCCCTGGAAGCGGAGGAGATAAGGACTAAAAAGCCCCTGAATGGTGAAGTTGTGTTGGTGTCCCATTTTCCTCCAGCTGCTCTCCCCCTGAGCACAGCGGCTGCTCCCCCTCCCCAGCTGTGCGTGCCTGGCACCGAGACGTGGACACCTACCCCAGATCGCCATGAACATGGCAAAGAAAACCGTCGCCTCGTTGTCAATCATGTGAGTGACCTGGAGAAGATCAAGGAAGAGCGTGATGGGTGCAGGGGCTGCGGCACCTCTTGCCACCCTGGTCCCCCCCCCGAGGCAGGTGAAGATGCTGCAGGAGGGCAACCTGCGGGAAGGGGACGGACACTGGGACTTGTTAGTGGTAACTCGTCCGCGGTGGTGATGGAGGCCGTGACCTGGCCGTACCCCCTCCTCCTTACAGAGGTTAGCGGAGGTTTCCTGCGCCTTGTGGCCAGTTCGCTGGGGTGGCTTTTCTTTCTAGTGGTGCGGGAACAGCGCGAGCTGGGAGCGTTCCCCTGCCCTTCGCCTTGAGCCCGTCTTGGGAAGGGGGCTACCTACCTTGGCGTAGAGGCAGGTGTCGGAGAGCAGCCAGAACTGGCAAGCCTGGTCGCAGAGCGGGCACATGATGGTGGTGGTGGCTTCGCAGATCTCCTTGCTAGAGGGAAGGGCATACAGGGAAGCAAAGGGGAACGACAGTGGCTCAAAGCCACGCACGTGGCAAAAGCTCGTGACCGGGCTGCGCGTTCGGCATTCCCAGCTGCCTTACCTCACCTGGCTGGAACTGAAAACGGTAATCCCAGCCACGAAGACCACCACTCCGACCACGGCAGCGATTCCCAGCAGGTAGGTGTACCAGCCCAGCCAGGCAAAGTACAGGGCCACCTTCTCACCGAAATAGCACCTGGAAGCAGAGACGAGAGGCGCTCTGGGGCCAGCGGAGGAGACCGTATCGCTAGGGGTCCCTAGAAAATGCTCTTCCACCCCCAAAGGGATATCAGGTCCAGGTCTGCGCGTCTGGGGATTTTGTCGGGATTGGGAGAGTCAGCCCAACTGCGTAGAGGAGCTGGAGGAACCGCAAGCGTGCAGCATTTCCCAGGGGGTTTCGGCAGCAGCTTGTGCAAGGGGAGAGAGCTGGCTCTCCTTGCGCCCTGGCTGCGCGGGAATGCGGTGAAGCGCGTTGTGGACATCGCCGTGGGGCTGCACAGCGAAGACCCCAGAGCAATCTCTCCTGGCCCAGCTATGTCCCTGCAGCGCTTTCGCGTCTCACGGTGGCAGCATCAGTCTGGCGTGGGGAAGAGGGTGGGGGGCACGGGTAAGAAATGGTGACTGCTGACTGATGGACCTGCCTCCCCTCCTGTATCCCAGAGGAATTCACGTGCTGCCAGCAGCCCACGGTGGTGATGTGCTCCCTGGCCTTTGTTCAAAACAAACAAAAACCCCAATGCTCCTCCCCTGCCCAATTTCGTACTCGGCCCCTTAATCCTTCTGCGATAACAAGAAGTCATGATGCATTGACCTCAGAAACGACGAGGTGTCTGTGCATCACGGAGGCTTCGAGTCCCTGGTGCCTCTGCTAGACTAGTAAACGGTAACGAACGTTGAAGGACGTAGAGCACGTCTCCGTTTCAGCAGTTCCTCTCCCCAGCAGAGCCCACTGACAACTTTGTGAAGCAGCCTGTCCTTTTTGCCCCCCTTCCCCTGGCCACGGGGCGTTAGTTTTCTTCCCCTTTGAAGTAAGAGCTGTGCTCTTCCCTGCGTTTGAATGTGGTTATAGGAGCCCCTTGTTGCCTTTAATGCCCCCAGTTCAGCCTCGGGCTGGGTGTGCTGCCCTGTTCCCGTCTCACCTTCCTTTTGAACGTGGGAGTGCGTGGTTGAAAACGAAACGGGCTAATTAAAAACCGTGCAGACGCAGGGGTTGTTCATACTGCAAAATTAGCAGATGGAGCTCAGTGCCACAGGGATGCCCCTTAGGGAAAGAACTTTGCAGGCTTCAGAAGCAGCCCAATTCGTGCGAGAAGAGCCAGGTTCAAACTAACGATTTAAAAGAAAACACGGGAGCCTGGCAAAGGGCGTAAAGCTCTCTGGGTTTCAGGTGGGACCCCTTGGTTAGAAGGATCTGCCGTGCCTCTTCTGCCTGTGTTACCTGATCTTCTCAATCGGCTGTTGGCAAAATATATCTCTCCAGCGAGCCCATTTCTCCTTTAGGAATTCCCTTACCTCTTCTTTCTGGAGAGCGGAGAAGCTGGTTGGATACAGGAATATTAGGGGAACCTCGACCCCCAGCCCAGCTCCCAGGCTGCTGTCGGGAGCCCTGTCGTGCCCTTCATCCAGCGAGGGCTTGATGCGGCCCCGGTCACCCAAGGGTCTCCCCCACCCGGTCTCGCTCCTTCGCCTCGCGTGGCTTTTCCTCCCAGGCACCCGTGTGCTCAGCCTCACCTCGTGCAGGGGAAACATTGCCTCGAAGACCTTCTTCTTCATCAGGTCGTGCAGCTTCTCTGGTAACGGAGCAGAACGGAGAGGGTTAGTGAAGCTTTGCTCTCGCCCCGTGCGCTCCCTGCCAGGCAGAATCACCCCAAACCTTTTCTGGAGCCTTTGAGGGGGGTAAAAATAATAAAAACGTGTGGGAGAGGCTGAGCTATTCAAAGGGGATCAGCGCTAATCCTTGCGGTTGTGCTACTCTGCCGGGCTGCCGCAGGCTGCGTTGTGGCTGGCTCTGGGACAAAGCCAGGTGGGCAGGACCTTAGAGACAGCTAGAAATGCTGCCCTGCTCGTCCTGGGCGTCAGCGACGGATGAGCTCTCCTGGGGATACCGGAGAGCGGCGGTGGGCAGCTGAGGGCAGGGGTCTGGGGAGAGGGAGTAGAGGCTGCTGCTGGTTCCTGCAGCCCAAATCTCCCAGCCTCGGGACGCAGCAGCAAATTTACTTGTCTGAGCTGCACCCTGGCTTTCTCCCCTTCTGCGTCCTCCCCGGGGGTGGCGAGTGCCCGCTCCAGGGCAGGAGCCCCGCTGCAGATCCGGGCTGAGCATCACACCCTGCTCCGTTCCCTTACCGAGGTCGGGCGTCACCGTGTTCTGCAGGATGAAGTTCACGATCCGTATCCTGAGCAAGGAGAAACAAAACAGACTTGTGTTGTGTGGTCCTGGAAGGAAGGGAAGGGAAGGAAAAAGGGAAAGGAAGGGGAGGGGAGGGGAGGGAAGGGAAGGGGAGGGGAGGGGGAAGAAACGCGGAGCTGGCTGTGGACAGTGGGAAGCTGGCAACTCTGCACATGGTAGGTGGAGGTGGCCTATGGAAATGTGGAAAATGAAAAGCCTGGCACAACTGTGAGCTGAGCTGGAAAACGGATGCTGGTGCGGAGAACG
The DNA here is from genome assembly GCA_009819775.1 of Phoenicopterus ruber ruber. Classification (NCBI taxonomy): domain Eukaryota; kingdom Metazoa; phylum Chordata; class Aves; order Phoenicopteriformes; family Phoenicopteridae; genus Phoenicopterus; species Phoenicopterus ruber. The sequence goes on along the minus strand of CM020219.1, from coordinate 72,523,590 downwards.
GGGAGTGCCAGATGCTGGAAGTCAGCAGCCCTGCTCAGCACCCACCTGGTGGTCACTGGGATGTCGTGACAGACGTCGAGGTTCTGCAGCCTGCTGTCGGGGTTCCTCAGGAGCCTCTCGTATTTCCAGAAGATCTGTTTTGGGGCACGGACTCCATAAAATAGCTTCTTGTCCTCAATTTTCTAGTGGGTGGAAGAGAAGGGCTGTTAGAAGAATGCTGGCAGAGCCAGAGGGGCAGGGAAAGGGGCAGAGCTGCAAGGGCCAGGGGCTACGTGAGTCCTGGGGCTGGGGTCTCCCCTGGCTGAGCAAGGGGCTTGTTTTCCAGCCCTGATACGGTGATCAGCTCAGTGGTTCAGGTCTCTCCCATCTCCTGCGATGCAGGAGCCCAAACCAGGCTTGGATCCTGGGTACCGCGAGACAGCCAAGTGTCCGCTGCCTTTTCCTCCTGCAGCCCCTCACCTTGATGGTGAACCCTTTCTTGCTCAGCTCGTCCAGGAACTTCTTCCTCTTGATCTCCTTCTTGCTGCCCACTTCGTGGATGTCGCTTACCAGGACGAAATCCCACCTCTCGTCATTCTGCCCACAGAAAACAGCAGGGAATTTATGGGGGTGGCAAGCCGAGAGCTCTCCCTCTCGGCTCCAGCCTCTCAGAGGTTCGGACCTTCATCACGACTGTGCAGAGGGAACGGGGAGTGAGCAGGAGAATGGGGATGGGGAAACTGAGGCAGCTGCTGCCTTGACACGGCCCCGCTCCCCTCTTTGAGCGGTGCTGGACTCGCTGTGAGCGCAGCGGGAGCAAAGCTTACCGGGGGGGCAAATGGGTCCGTGTCTTTGACAAGAAAATCCCTGATGGGAGTCAACAGAAGTTCATCCTGCGGAACAAAACACAGGAAAGGCTTCAGCGGGCTCCCTGGGAGATCCCGCGCCTGGGCACGGGGCAAACCTCTCCCGGCAAACGTTTGGACGGCATCGTGGCGCCCTGGATCGGAGCCTGCTGGGGCCACGGGGGTCGAGCAGCCCCGCTCCGGGCGGTGAGCGCCGGCGAGCAGCGCCCTGCTCGTGGCACGCAGGAACCTGCCCGCCGGCGAAGCCCGCCTGGCCTGTGGTGCTCTGGGGTGTGTCATCGCTCGTACCTGCAGGACGTCAAAGACGACAGAGCCCGTGTAGATAAAACTGCCTTACAACATAAGATCACGATCCACCTGGCCCGGTTTTCTGCTCCCAGCATCCACGAGGGGATGCCCCGGGAGGAGGGTAGGAGCGGGCTTGTCTGGAACCTTCTCCCAGACACTCCCGGTCCGGGGTCGTCCTCAGCCACATTTTAGGGATCCTGGAGGGACTCTGCTCCGGGAGCACGTCCGGCCTCCTCGTGAACTCGCGTAATGCCCGACGCTTACGGCCCCCTGGGTCACAAGGGAGCCGGGCAGGAGGAACAAAAACCCTCCCTCTGCTCTGGACTTTGCTCCTCCTTGTTTCACGGGATGCCCTGACTTTTTTCCTGGAAGAGTGTCGGCACTTAACTCTCTCTCCATGCTACGGTGGCTTTTACAATCGTTAATCAACCTTTCCCCCTCTTCCGTCGTTCCTTTCGGATAGGGCACTGTTCACTTTTTGGTGAGGGTGGGGAAGGTCGTTTTAAATTCCAGTGAAGGGAGAGTGGGGCACGGGCAAGGGGAGGCTTGCGCAACCCTGCGGGCTGCAGCAAAGCAGGTGGAAAACGAGTTCTTGGAAAACGCCTCGGAAGCCTCAGTCTGCGGCCAAGGACAGAGAGGAGAAGATGAGCTGCTGATGTTTGGCTTCCGCCTGGTTCCCTCCCTTGTGCTACCAGCGCCAAAGAAAGAGGCTGCGCAGCTGCGCACCTTCGCTATCGAAGCCTCATTACGCTCAGACTCCCGAGCGGTGTGGCTCTGGGGGCGCGTGAAGCAAATAAGGCGGCCCTGGGGCAGCAGGTGCCCTCTGCTTGGCGTGATTTCCCAGCCCAGGGTGCCCCTCCGCCGAAGGATGCTGCAGCGAGCACCCTTGGGTGGCCTGGACCTGGTGGGCGCAGAGCTGGAGCACATCGGCTGCAAACCGCTGTGTCCCCGTCCTCCGCGCCTGGCCTCGCTGATGTGATCTCAGCCTGGTTTTGCAGCTGTAAGGCAAGAGGGGATCAGTCCAACCCGCCTTTCGTTGGACTGACAAGAGCACGCCAGGCTCCGGATCCCAGTGAACGCAAGGAGTTTCATACGGACGTGCTCTGCAGGCCGTGCTGTGACAGGGGCAGGGGACGGGTGCTGTCTCAAAACCAGCATTTTGGGTTTTTTTTTTTTGCCGTTCTCTGATGCGACTCATGGTGCAGCCCCACAAACAGCTATGCCGCTGTTCCCGAGGGCACGGTGACGCAGCACCGAAGCGGGAAGGCGCTGCCAGGGGATGGGGGTATCGCCAGTCCGTATGGCCGCCAAAGACGTTGTGACCCGAAACAGCGGCCAGCCAGACAAGTTCATCCAGCTGTAATCTCGGGAGCAGAGCGGTGGTGGCGAAACCACGCCCTGATGCAAGATCTGGGTCCCAAGCTTTCGCTGAAGAATGAGGCCATGGGAGCGGGAGAGACTGGGATGAGGGAAGGGCTGAAATCTCTGCCAACTCCTCTCTCATGCAGAGCTAGGGCCCCGGCTTCCCTACAGCAAAAGGGCCGTGGGGAGACCGACCAACAGAAAGGCGAAGTCCGAGGGCTTGCGAAGAGGGATGTCCTCCCCCGGGGATGCTGTTGCCGTAAGGACCAGCACTTCCCGCTCCTGAAAGGTGCCCCGATTTAGGCCAAGATGCAGAGGGGGGGTTGTGGTGCTGCCCTCTGCTCTGCCAGAGCCCTGAGCAGGCTTTGGGGTGGGAGAACGGGGCTTTGGCTCGGGTTGGGCTCCCCAGGTGGGTAAGCGCCTAGCCGGTGCGGCCGCTCTCCCTGCGCCCGGCCGAGAGCCCCTCTCTGGGCACAGGGGAGGGAGCGGGAGTCCCGCCGGGGCTCTGCCCCGTGGCCGATGCCCTGATGCTGGCACAGATCTAGCCTGGCTCCACCTCTCCGCAGGTCGCGTTGTCTCGTTCCTGGTTTCCCTCAGCCCGTGCGTGCACCAGCCTCATCCCGCAGAGGTTTCCCGCTGGGGCTGCCGGCGATCCCTGCAGCGTGGAGGAGGGTACCCTTTGCGGGCAGGGGCTTTCAGGGTGCTCCTCGCCGCCTTGGGGTCAGCACCCCGACACTGCTGTCCTGCTGGTGTTCGCCCCAGCAGAGCTCAGGAGGAGGTGGAGGGACCTGCTAGCGTCGCAGCTTCTGTTTCCAGGGGGGTCGCAGCCCCGCTCTCCGCAGGCGTGGTCCCCTGCCCAGAAGTCAAAGCATCCGACCAGCACATCCATCGCCGGGGGAAGAGGCTGACGGGATTCCCAAGGCAGGCTCCCGGAGGGGACGTATCCAGCCACGGGGCTTGGTCTGCGTAGCCAGGCTGGGAAGCCTTACCCCCGGATCCCTGATGGTGCCACCAGCCCCTGCCCGCGCCTCGGGGCTGTCCCCGGGGAGGGGGCGTCGGGGCTGCGCCTGCAGAGCTTCAGCGGAGCATCCTTCCTCCATCAGCATCCCTGCATCACGCTGCTGGTCTCTCAGACCTGGCGCAGCCGGACCCTGCCCCTGCGTCTCCGTGCTCCCAAAACAGCAAGCACTGATTTCAGTCCCGCGAGGGACTTGCTGCTTTTTGATTTTCCAGCTAAACCCTAAGAGTCGGCGGGGATGCTTCTCAGGCTGCCCGTGTACGGCGCGCCGGGCAATAAGGATGTGGTGGCAGCGGGGTCTGGCGTTTCTCTGGGTTGCCATGGCAACGTGACTTACCGCCTGGTACCCGCTCCGCGGGCCCCGCCAGCGCCTCTGCTGCCACTGAAGAACGGGGAGGAATCTGCGAATTGTTTGCAGATGAGCACAGGCAATTCCCAGTACCCACCTCTGGAGCGGTAACAGATAAAAATTGCGTTCAGCCGCGGAGGGGGATTTGCAAATCTGTGACGGCGGAAGAGCGGCACCTCGGCAGGTTTAATTCAGCGCGGCGGCTGCCGGCATCCTCGCCAGGCAAGGGCTGCTCGAAGCCCGGGCTGCTCGCCCTGCTGCGCAGCAGCCCAGCCTGCTTTTGAGCCCAGACGTGGCTGGTGCGCAGGGACGGCTGCAGACGGCAGGGACCTCGGACCACTAGTACTCCAACAGCTATTTTTTTTTGTCCCGAGGGACAAGCAACACTGTCAGATTGTGGCTGCTTCGCTCTGGCAGCACAAGGCAGTCGGATCGGCCCCGCGTGCAGGCAAGGCCACCTCGGCTCCGAAGCGGTTGTATAAACCCTGGACTCTAATCCCTGCTATCACGGAGGACAGTGCCGGTTTCGCTCTTTCCTGCCCCGTGTTTGGAGCAGGGTTGGAGGCACGCTGTGCAAAAGCGTAGCAGAAGGAACCTGCACCACGAGGAGCAGTGATTTCAACGTTAAAAGGGGTTTGCGTGCCCTGAAGCGTGCCTGGTTTCTCTCCAGCTGGATCGGTGGGTCCTCGTCCCCTCGTCGCAGGTAACCCGCTGCCCCGTGCGAGGTTCCTGGATCCTTTGGAGAAATGGCAACCGGCACCCTCGGGCTCGGGGTGGAGTCACCTCTGAGTAACTCGGGCAAAGGACCGGATAGGATCCGGCATCCTTGTTTTCCTTTCTAATTGTGGACTGGTGAGGGTTTGGGTGGTTCCCATCACCCACACTGAGATGATCAAATTGCTCTTATCTCGGGGATGTTTCTTACAAACACTCCCCCGAGAGCACTTCCACGTTACCCCACAGTTCCCTAAGAAATGTGACGATCTTTAATTGAACAGGCGGACGGTACACCCGCGCGTTTACCAGCTGTCCCGCCTTTGAGAGTTTGCCTGGCTTTTTGGGTGATAGGAAACCGCATCTTTTCTCTCGAGCTGGAGAAACGAAACTTCACAGCTCCCCTCTCCCCTTGCTTTATTTCGGGTGCTCCTGAAGCACCCGGGTCTGTCACCTCCGCTGCCAGAAGCAGTGCCTTTTCCTGGGTTTACACAAGCGAAAGGTCTGGTCTCAGGCCAAACCATCCTTCTCCGGTCTGCGCTCCGGCACCTCTGAGCTCTGGTCCCAACATCTGGGGCCAGGCGTGACCCGCTGCGCCTTGGGGGGGGGCTCGGCGCTGCCCCGCTCCCCGGCGGCAGGGGACTGCAGGGCCGGCAGCACCCGCCGCTTTCCCCGCCGCGCGTTCGTGGTAGGGACGGGGTTGCTCGCTGGGAAGAGGAGCGGGCGTTCTGTGGTACGTTTTGAGCGCTCACAAGCTGGAAGCACTGGGCGGTAGCGATCGGAGCTTAGTGTGCCCCGTGTTTCCAAGCTACAGGCGGCTCAGAGGTGCTGAAAGGCAACCTCCTGGAAATCGCTGCCCAGTTTCTGTTTCCTACCTGCATGGCGAAGCGGAGAGCCTTGCTCTTTGCCCCTCTCTCCTCTGGCTGCTCCGGGCGGATCTCCGAGGAGCCGCACGTCGGGCGGACGGCGCAGCCGAGGCCGCAGGCGGGACGAGCCGCGAGGCTGCTGGGGTCTCGCCGCAGAGCGTGGTTTCCTTCCCCGGCTCCTCTGCCTGAGGTCGCATGAGAACCCCGCGGGGACGTGACTTCCGTGTGGGACTCTCGCCTGCCTTGGGAGGGAGCTGCCTCTGCCTGGCAGCGGGCAGATATCAAGGAGGAGGCGAGAAAGCTGCCCTTCACCCTCGCCCCAAGGAGTGGCGAGCCCAGTACCGCCCAGCAGCGCAGGCAGGTAACCCTGCCGCCTTCCTCTCGCTCTGCCACCCCCGTCTTCCTCCTCCGCTCCTCTCGGCGCCAGCGCCGCTCGCTGCACCCCGCGAACATCCCCAAAGAGGTGTCACAAACCGCAAGGAGGAAGGAGGTATTAGCAGAAGCTCTAGAAAGCGTTAAACTATTTCTCACAAGGAGGGAAAAAAACATTAAACCTAAAAAGAGGAAACGAAGCTGAGCCGTGCGTGACCCGCCTGGTTCTCGGGGTGAAGCCTGGGCTCCAGAGAAGAGACGGGGTGGGAGAGGCAGGGGATGGGAGCAGCACAGGCTCCGAGAGCGGGCGGGATGGGGCCAGGGGTGAGTTGTTTAACAGCCAGGACAAGGAAAAGAGGCAAAGCGTGAGCTTCCAGATAAGTGAGGAGGCTGCGCCGGTTTTCTCCACTCGGATGCAGCCCTCTCCCTCCCTGCCTTGGCCAGTGGCCTGCTTTGCTCTCCATCCCTCTGGTTTCCCTCTGTGGCCTTCAGGAACCCGTCTGTGAACCGCAGCGAAAAGCTGGCGTCCTGGAAGGACTGAACAGAGACCGAGAAATCCGTCCTTCACGCCTCGCTGGCTGGCAAAACAGCACTGGGAGTCGTGTGGTTTTTTTCCTCCCTGTGTAATAGTGCTGTTGCATGAGGGGCATCGGGTTTGGCATCAGCAGTTACGGGAACATCTGTGAGTATTTTGCAGTCCTTAAGAACCAGCACCCCCTCCCTGACGAGGGAAGCGTCGAAGTGTGCTCTGAACGTTCCTCCAAACCACAGAGCCCCCCTGCCTCCCTGCTCCTTAGAATCTTGTCGCTTCTAAGCAGACGTGATTTACTAGAGTGTGATTGCCTCAGCCTCTGCTTTCCTGACGGCACTTGTGTCGGGGTGCTGGGCTGTGCCCCACTGGCAATCGTAACCCAATCACTGAGCGCTATTTTGTTCACGAAGGCTCGATCCACCTGGGGCTGCGGCTTGGAGCAGGGTATAACTCTCTTTTTACAAAAAGAGTGAGTGAAAAGGTTGTTGTGCGTAAGCCGGGTCTGACAGCTGTCCTTACATCTCTTTTCTGGGGGGTTTTGTTGCTTTAGTTTCCAAGATAAGAAGAGCTGCCCTTTCCTGGGTAGAGCAGAGGGGGCAATAACGCATCTGGATTCCTTGTGCTCTCCAACAGCGTCGCTGCGGGTCGCCCTGAAATCCAGTGAGTGCTGGGGGCAGCCCGGCCGCGTCCTGGGGGGCAAGGCAGGCAGCTCGTCCCGAGGGGTGCTCCCAGCCAGGCCAACGTCACTCTGCCGCTTCGCCAAGCGCCTTCAGCAGCCCCTGAGCCAGCCCTGCAAGCTTCAAATGGACAGGGAAGGGGAGGGAAGGGAAGGGAAGGGAAGGGAAGGGAAGGGAAGGGAAGGGAAGGGAAGGGAAAGGGAAAGGGAAAGGGAAAGAAAAAAAGTTGTCTTCCAAACTCCCTGCCGTGTGTGAAATGGAGAGCAGGGCAGGGGAAGGAGCGGGCAGACCTTTAGGCTCCCAGGCCATCTGCGGGGCTGGCCAGGAGGGGAGAGCTGTCGCTGTCACCAGCCGCTCTCCGCGGGTGCGGGAGAACGCGCGTGTGTTTACCCGGAGGGAGAGTGAAGCCGTGTAAGATAGGGTCGGTGGTGCTTTCCACATCTCCTGAGAGAAGACCGAAGACCTTTGCAGACCTCCTGCAAGGCACTGTCTCAGCACTGATTGCTCTTGGGGGGACGGTACTCAGGGTGACAGCATGGAAAACTAAAATCGGGGAGGGAGACGATGTACCTTCCAGTCTATCGGTGAAAAAGCTGCTTAGGACATGAAGCGCTGTGGAGCTCTGCTTCATGTGCGCGCCGAGGTATTGCAACCGCACGAACTCTTTGTAAGCCACTAGAATTATTTAAGATATTATCACCCTCCACTGTTTATTGCTGCTGGGGCCGGTCCCGTGATCCCATCCTCATCCACCGCCGCGTCGCATCAGCCCGACAGGCTCCAACCGCTTTGGGCGAGCGAGCTGGCATCGCAGCTCCCTAGGAGCACTCCCTTGACCCGTTAATCCCGGCTGGATGCGGAGATGGTAATTTCCACCTGTGGTAACAAACCACGGAGGCTTTCGCGTATGAACCCGCTTCAGCTAGCCCGAGGATGCCTGCCTGCACCCTGCCTGACGGGGAGCGCCTCTTCCGAGCGCGCGAAGGCCAGCCTGCACGCGAGCATCCCTAACTTACCGTGGTGCTCAAATATTTATTTGCTCTTTTCCATCCCCAGGGCCTTGGATTTTTTTTGCAGGAGAAGAGTTTAACGGGTGTTGCCTTCCTGTGTATCTGGCTAGAAGGACATGAAAGAAGAAAGATCCTTCAGAAGAGGTTGTTTAGATGTTTTTCAGCACCAAACCGCAACTTGCTGGTTGGCGAGGCTGTGTTTCCCCGAAGCACCGTGAACTGATTTGAAGCAGAGGTTCTTCACCCTGCCCAGGTATGTTGTCACTCCAGCAGAGACGGGAGCCGGCTGCTCAGCTTCATGTGAGAGCCCAGCACCAGAGATGTCCTTAGGTGCTACAAGAAATTGCAATTCAGTTTGTGTGATGAGTGGCGCAAAATGGGTGGGGAAAATAAAAAAAGAAAAAAATTTAGGACTTTTTCTTTCTGTCTTTGTTTTGAAGACATCAGTCAAAAGCCAGATGGAAGTGTCCGGGAAAAACTGCTAAATGAAATGGGCTGGAGAAAATTAATGTAAGGCTTGAATCCTACCTGCTAGTGCAAAAGGAGAGGGAAGACAAGCTTCAAACAGAAGCCGGTGATGCTGAACCAGCGTACGAAGCCTGATGAATACTTGTTGAACCTGTTAGGCTTTTAGGACTGAACATAGTGTGTACATTTCTCAGCAGCTAGTAAAAATCCTCTTAGAAAACAGCGCTAATGAGCAAGCTGGCCAGAAAGGAGAGCCTGGCAAGAAGAGCATGGTGGGTCTGAGCTGCTGTCGTCTAGCACCACCAGCTGTGCTTTGGGGATAGTTCAGCAGGAGCGGCTCCGGTTGGGAAAATTTCCGCTTTCTTGGCCAAAAGTTGTTCTGAAATTCGAGACTAAGGCAGGCAGAGGAGCAGGCCGTGTGCCGCGGGGAGCCTAGCCCGCAGCTGGCTCCGGAGCTGGCGGCAGGGTGGCGTGGCCTTTCTCCGGCCGCGCGACGTGGTGCTGCTCTGCGTAAAAGTGCTGGGAGGCTTCGCTTCGCCCCGTGGGTCGGGGAACCGGAGCAGTGCTGTTGGAAGGGGCCCCCGGAGGTCTCTGGTCCGACCTCCTGCTCGAAGGGAGCATGGCCAGCACGAGCGCAGCAGGGCTCTGCCTAGCTGAGCCTTGGGAGGGATTCCCCGCGCCCCTCGGGCCATCTGTTGCACCCCTGCGCAACCCTCCTTGTGAAAAAGCTTCTCCTAAAGTCCAAGCTGCACTTTCCAACCGCGGTTTATGGCCGCTGCTGCAAAGTCTGCTCCGGCTGTACGTTTTTGGCCATTTGGGCACTTCTTCTTGCTGTGCCAGGCCAGTGTGCACCTCTGAAAGCCGGGTCCTGTGATGCCAAAGGCCGCTTTGCTGTAGCGTTGAGTCACAGTTAAGTTTGCAATTGCCTGCGTTCTCTTGCAAAACTGGGGCATTTTCACCCAAACCCCAGTCTGTGTAGATCCATCGGTATCCCTGGAGCTACAGGTGATATGTTACAGCAGAGGATGTGGTTTGGGGTGAAGCCCTGCTCGTAATTAAAAAGTACTGGGTGCTTAGGGGAGTAAATCTCCCCTCCAAGCGTGAGGAAGGGCTTTTTGTGCTGCCGGCTGCTAGCGCGGGAGCTCTGAGGCCGTGGGGGCTGCTTTCGCGTCCTGACGCTGGTCTGCCTGCTGAAGGAGCCTCGCTGGACTCACCTCGACACGTCAGTCGGGAGGTATCAGCGTTCCCCTCCCTTGGAGAGTTCCTGCCTGCAGAAAGCCAGATCACCAGCCGCCCCACCAGCTGCCTGCGAGCACTGTGTGCTTTTTCTTTGGTGTTTTGCACATGGTGGTGATAGGGCGGGGGGAAAGGGACACCCAAAAGAGTTTATTCATATTTCCTTCGTGAGACGCGGGGGATGCTCCCCACCGTGACAGAAAGCTGCGCGACCTCAGCCTTTGCTTTTGCAGTGGGAGGTGGCATCTCTTGGAACAAGCTAAGTGCCCCCAGGTCTCAAAAAACATAGCGGGGTGGCCGGGAGAGAGTGTTTCAGGTTGGCGGGGGATTGTGCAGCAGCCAGAGTGTCCTTCTGTATCTGCAGAGGGGTGTTTTTCTCTCAAAGGGCAGGAGTATTCCACCTTCTCAGGGAATCTTTGCTTAAATCCTTCTCGCTCAGATGTGGCAACTACACAACTTAAGCTGTCTAATGGTTCTAACAGTTCCGAGCTGGCGGTTTAGGGCAACTGCTGCTGCTGGAGCCAGGGCTGCACCGCGCGCTCCCTCTTCCCAGCCCAGCGTGGCTGCCATCATGCGGGCAGCTCGGTTGTGTGCAGTCCCGTAAAGGCTTCCGCTCGTTTCTTCCCGGGCTTGGTTTCTCTGCTCCCGCAGGGCTTTCCCGTTTTCTCACACAGCATCCTCTGGCGCTTTCTGCGCGGCTCTAGCATCAGAAGGAAAGAAAGACCGGTGTCGCGGTGGGATTTGTTCTGCTTGAAGAGCCCGATCCTTGTGTTCATAGAATCACAGAATCGTTGAGGTTGGAAAAGACCTTTAAGACCATCGAGTCCAACCGCTAACCCAGCACTGCCAAGGCCACCACTAACCCATGTCCCCAAGCGCCACATCTACACGGCTTTTCAATCCCCCCAGGGATGGGGACTCCCCCACTGCCCTGGGCAGCCTGTGCCAGGGCCTGACAGCCCTTTCGGGGAAGAAATGGTTCCCAAGATCCAACCTAAACCTCCCCTGGCGCAACTTGAGGCCGTTTCCCCTTGTCCTGTCGCCTGTTCCTTGGGAGAAGAGACCGACCCCCCCGGCTCCAACCTCCTTTCAGGGAGTTGCAGAGAGCGAGAAGGTCTCCCCTCAGCCTCCTTTTCTCCAGGCCAAACCCCCCCAGGTCCCTCAGCCGCTCCTCACAGCACTTGTGCTCCAGCCCCTTCCCCAGCTCCGTTGCCCGTCTCTGGACACGCTCCAGCCCCTCAGTGTCTGTCTTGGGGTGAGGGGCCCAGATTGTTGATTTCAAAGAATAATTGGGAAAGCTCCGCTTGCGGGTAGGAGACGCCACGTGGGGGGCTGAGGAATGGCGAGCACACAGCGGGCCTGAGGGCGCAGGAGCACACCACGCCCCGCGCTTGCTCTCCTCTCTGGGGGTACGCCCCAGCCTGCACCCCAAGAAGCGAGCAGGCGGCCGGAGCCTCTGCGGGGAAACAAACACCTTTGCCAGCAAAACGCTCTCCCGTTTTTGCAAACCTGAAAGCGGTCAGACGGTTCGTGTTTCATTGCACGAGGAAGCGGGAGCTGGGACAGCCGCGATGCGGGGGACGGGGCGAACTGGAAGGCACAATCTGGGGTACCTGAAAGCTGCAGAACAGCCTGGCAAAGAGCACTTGTCCCTGAATAATTCAAGTGAGTGTGTACAGAATTAAGCCATTTTCTTTAATTAGCATTCTTTGGTTACTTTTGCCAAAAGATACAGAATTTTAGCATCAAATATGGCTACAATACTGCTACAGTTTGCAAATGCCACGTTTATGTACTCATAGCATAACACTCTCCTGTCCCAGCTGAAAGGACTGTTTCCTTTATTCATTTCCCCCCCCCCTTTCATATTTTCTTGGAAAGAGGAAACAGCATTCTTCTCTGCTTTTCTTCCTCAGACAAAGCAAACGCCTGCCACCCCCGACAAAGACATTTCCAGGTCTCACAAGCTGAAGGCACGTTCACCAAAGATGACGGGGGAGCTCCTGACAGAGGTGGGGGTGCTTCCTCCCGGGTGAAACAGTCACCCTAAATGTCAGAGTCAACACGCCTAGATTCCTGCTGCGCTTTCAACTGGCGATGCTGCCCTGCTCCCACCCTGCCGCGTTGCCTTACGTTACCCAAACACGGCTTGAACCTCCAGCTCAGGGGCCGCTGAGCTTTCGGCCGTGAGGATACTGAGCAGAACAAGTCCCGGGGGGTGTTAATGCACCTCCTGGCTCAGCGCCCCGGCCGGGTCCCGGGCAGCAGCTTCCCCCGCTGCGGGCACCAGCCCGGGGGTGACTGCGCAGCCCTGGGGGGAGCAGCGATGCCGTGGGTCCTCCTCCGGGCCGGGGCCTGCGCTTCAGCCTCGGCTTCTGCCCGTCGCAGCCCCGGGAGGGGCTCCTCTGTGGCGGCTGCGGAGAGCCCGGAGCCGGGCGAGGCCGGGGGAAGAGATGAGAGCCCTGAGGGGGGAGGCCGCGCCTCCTCAGCGAGGGAGCTAGGACAGGCGACGGGACTGCCGCCACCGAGGGGGGACACGAGGGCGGCGGGGCTCCCTCCCGGGGGGGAGAGGCGGCGGCGGGGCCCGCGGCGGGCTGAGGGGAGCCGGGGCGAGCCGCTGCGGGGGCTGGGCGGTTGCCACGGCAACGGGAGACGCCCCGTTTCCCCGCCCTTCCCTTAGGCGCGCTCTGCGCTTGCGCCGGGCGCGCGAGGCGGTGCGCGCTCCGCGCCTACGTGGGGTCGCGTCGGGGGCGTGCCCCGCCCCGCCCTCCTCGCCCTCCCCACGAGCCCGGCGGAGCGGCGCGAGCGCGGGGCCGCCTCAGCGCCTCGCGCGCTCGTCCCCCCCGCTCTCCGCGTGCGCGGCCGTTCCGCGGCCGGTGCCGCCATGAGGCGCGGCGAGCGGCGGGGCCCCGGCGGGGCCCCGGGCAAGGCCGCCCTGGAGGAGCAGCCCCCGCAGCCCAACGGCGGCGCCCCCGCCGCGGCGGTAGAGCGGCCCCCGCCGCCCGGCGCCGAGAGGGAGAGCCCCGGCCTGCGCCGCAGCACCGAGTCCGAGGTCTACGACGACGGCACCAACACCTTCTTCTGGTGAGAGCCGCCCCCTCGCGCCGAGGCCCGGCCGGGCCCCTTCCCGCCGCCCCCCGCCGCGCCGCGCGGTCCCACCGGCGCTCTGTGGCGGGCAGGCCTCCGCACCGAGCTGTGGTTCCCGGCTCCCCCCCCCCGCCGCCGGTCGTCGCTCGGCGGGCTCCGCTGCCGACGGCGGCGGTAGCCTTTGTTAGCGCCGCAGGGCTGTCCGGCGTTGCTGGGGCGGTGGGGCATCCGCAGGGCTCGGGAGCCCGGGAGGGAACCGAAGTTACCGTGCGTTACCCGCAGCGGACGTTGCTCTTGCTTCGCTGCGCCGGGTACCGGGGCTAAAACTGAGAAACCGTGGGCTGTGTCTAAAGATATTTTTCCTGGTATTGTGGTACTATTAATTATTGTTTCCTGGCAATTTAACAGTGATTTAGGACTGACTTTTGGCAGCGGCACCTCCTTTCTCAGTCCTGGTCGCAAACCCTCTAGCGAGCAGTACCCTTGCCGCCAACTCGGGCGGCTTGTCCCGCCGGGTGAGCGCCTGGGACGTGCTCTCCGGCGCTTCGGGAGCCCGCGCTCTGCCGACAGACTTTCATGCTTGATGCCGGTTGCTTTATCGGCATCGTTTGTATGACCTCCACCTATTTCTTCCCCTCCTGCAGTCTTGGAAGAGGCCTTTTCTGTCCGTGTTGTTTCCCGTAATCCTGCTGGAAAGCTAAAGTTGTTATTGCTTAAGTTCTGCTGGCCAGGTATTTCGTGTGGGTTTGTGGCATGCTCGGCCCAGAGAATCGGTGCAGAAAACCATGGCTGTCTGTGTTAGCCCAGTGGGGCAAATGAGCTTTTGTTAAATTCAGTCCTCGCAGGAGGAGATGTGTTTGTACCTAGAAAAGTGCTTCTAAATCCCACCTTTGCTGGAGTTGTTACAGAAATCCACTTCAGCACGCATGTGTGTACACCCATAGCTTTTGTTTGTGTGTTAAATGCATGTCCCCTTTGATTAAGGAAAGCAAGCTGACGCTGAAGTCCCTCGTTTGGAATACGAGCTGAGGGTGATATGATTTGGCTGGAGCTTGACATTAAGGAGTAGCAGGGGGAGGGCGCTTGGCTCTCACCCTGCCAGTCTGGGCAGCCGTGGAGCGGGGGGTGTTGGGCTTGGTGAAGCTGCTGATTCTAGGTGATATTTCTGCCAGTACAGACTGCAAAGGGACACTTGGGTGCTGCTGGATCGCAGGGTGGTCTCTGCGGGAGCCTAACACGCAAGCGTAGCGAGGGGCATCGTCGCCTTGAGGGCAAGAGGAGCTTTCTTGGAGAGCACGTTTGCGTTGCCACATGTAGGCTCAGCGAGCGGTTGAATAACTGGATCCTGCGGAGGTCTGCGGAGTAGTGCCGTCTTATAAATGGAAAATGGGTAAAACTGTCGTTTTCTTACTCTCCAGTTAAGGGGGCTCTTGCCAGGTGTTTTGTGATGCCTTAAAAACACCTGTTGCTGGGTTTATTGTATAGTCTCGCCTTGTATCTTTTTCCTGTTGTGGGGGTGTGGGGCCAGCATGCTGTCTGCCACTGGTATGGGACTGTCATCCTAAAATAAAGGCTGTAACTGCAGTTAATTTGTCCACGTGAAATGTTCTTTTGAAAGTCCTTTCTTTAAGGAGCTTCCCCTTTGTCGGCTAGTCCCTTCCAGGATGGCAGCGCGGACAAGCGTGTTGTTGAATTGTCCCTTAACTTACACATTTTATTTTATTTTCCCTAGTGCTGTATGTCGCTTGCCCTGGCAGCCAGGAGTTTAAAGGCTTGTAAAAGTTTCAAGGTTTCTCCTGCTGTTACTTTTGACCTGTGCATGGCAGCGTTGAGCGTGTTAGCGTACCCTTTGGTAATGACTCAGTTCCTACAGGGGCCAAGAACAAAGATTATAGAGAGGAAGGATTTTCTTCCTGTGACCCTTGGTACTCTTCTTGCGCTGTCTCTTATGGAGGTGGTCACAGCAAATGGAGATTGAAGAGAGTAGGTGCCCTCTGTCTTTTCCCGTGTGGAAAAGTATGGAAAGTACCTTTTCTCCCTGAAGTTCAGAAGCTGGTGGATACGGTTACCCACGTGGCCTGCTCGGTTTGGAAAAATTCAAGAATTTGGGACTTGGAGACATTCTAGAAGTAAAGTAGTTCAATTTGCAAAGGTAATTTTACCGCTATAAATGTGATCCTTGGGAAAGGTGGTACTTTCTAGCTGGCTGCCTGCTCTTTTTAAATCCTTTTAAAACTTTGAAAAACAAGTTATCTGCTGTATAATGCTTCTGTTCTTATTCAGTCTTTATAACTTGGAACTGGAAAATATTCTGTTGTGGGAACCTGCTCAGTCAGTACCTTGACAGCTCTTTTTGTCATTGGGAAATGTCAAGGAGAGGAAATGGGAAGAAGCTTTATGAAACAGATGGGCGGTCTCTGTATCTTTTATCCCTGGACTAATTTCAAAACATCTAGGACTACTAGCAGGGAGCTGGAAACACCGGGCCTGCCTGGCCAGCCACTGCTCCAGGCAAACATGTTCGCTGTTGTTTCCAGTACCTTTGATTGTTTCTTGCCCGTCTGCTTACAGAATTGGCTTTCTGAATACAAACAAAGGCCCTCTTTGTGGCTGAGATTTTGACTTTTATTTTTTGTACAGTGTGAAGCACAGTAGATCTGATATTTTTACTGAGCTAGCATGGAAAAAACCACCGGGTTTGTTTGTTTTGTTTGTTTAAATATCCCCACGTAGAGCTTTCTACAACATCTCTGTGGCTTCGTTCCTGTAACCTGCGGAAGAGTGCGTGCTGATGTGTCTTGCAGGTTTTTCCTACTGGGACTTGGTTCTGTACAGGAAAAGGTGACTCCAAGAGAAGCTGGGGTTTGTTACCTGTGAGCAGTAACTGTGACAGATGCCTAAAGGTACTTGAAGCTGGAAAAAGAGGAGCTGGGGGCCTTCCTGTGGGGGAGCGAAACAGCTCAGTGAAATAGTATAACTGATTTATCTCCACTCTGATAAGTGTAGAGGTGTGCAGCAACCTTTTTGAAGAGATGAAACCTTCTTCCTCCTCCGAGTAGCCAGTGAAAGGCAGCAGAAGGTGGTGTGGTGGTGAGTCTTTTCATGCCGGCCCAGCCCGGTCAAGGATTACCAGTCTGGGATCATCTAGTTAGATTTGCGTATGATTTTCTCCTAAACCTTCTGTGTCAGCCCTGATTTCTGTATATATTTCATAGCTTGTATTTAACCAAAGCACATCCTCTAGGAAGGCTTCCAGTCTGGATTTGAAGGTGGTGGGAGGTGTCAGATACATCTTTGCCACCACATTACGTTGTGACTTGATGGGTTAATTGCTTTTACTAAGCCTTACTTTAATTTGAATTTAATTAGCTTTAATGTCCTCTGTTGGTTATTGATGTGTGTTTATCTCTCCCACTAAATAATTCTATATTGCCATCATGTGGATATGATGTTAGTTACTAAGGTCGTAATGTGGCAGCAGGTATCTAGGGAGCTCAGGAAGTTTAAAAAAAGAAAAGAAAAAGAAAAAAAAAGAGGGAATGGTAGGTAGAAGACTCTATGGGCTAATACAGCTTTTGTAGGAATTAATTCAGCCTGTTTGATGCAAAAAGCGTAGAAATTACAGCTAAGGAACAGGTAGCCCGAGGTGCCTCTGCCTGGCTGTTTCCCTCGCTTTATTCGGTGCTGTGAGGAATCTCCCCTGACGGCCAGCACAGGGACGCTGCCTTGGCGCTGAGGCTACGTGTGTGCAAACCAGCTGTTTTGGAAGCACAGGGCTGGCGTTCAAACCAAATAGTACTTAGCCGTTCCTTGCAGTGTTCTTATCGCTAAAGAACTAACCGTACAGCGGCGTGAGATTCTCTAAAAGGCTGTCTGGAGGAAGAGATGATGACTTATCTGAAAGAGAGATTCAGGAGATAGAAGATCTGCAAAGTGGCAGGAACTCTTCCCTGTACCCGCTGGTGAGGGCTGGCTGCAGCACTTCCAAGGCGACGTTCCTCAGGCTTGTTGGAAACTTCACATTTGCTGGATTTTTTTTTTTTTTCATACTATAAAAGCTTGCCGCTTTAAAGCGAGCCATGGTGAGGTTCTGTATTTGCTGATCCACTCTTCTGATTCTCTACCTGGTCAGAATTGACCGAGTTCAAGCATGTTGCTAAACTTGAGCAGAGAAACCTTGCATGAGGCTGCTGGTGTGTCACCCAGGCTGTGCTTTTTTAGCGTTTAGGTATGCGCTGGCAGTGTCCGGTTGCTAGAACGTCCAGGAGGCAGTTGTGCAATCCGCCGAAGTCACGTTAGTCGGCTGGGTGCGTTAACTCTTGTCGCAGATGAGGGTAGCTGTCGCCTGAGAGCTGCGTTACTAGAATGTCATTGCCCTTTCCTGGAAGGAAGGGATTGCATGGTTCCTTCAAGGAAGCCAGAAGTGTACAACAACTATCTTTATGCAGAGACCTTGTGAGAGTTTATTGCCCCACCTGGGCTTTAGGCCTGGTATTAATTCTCTGTATTAGTTTATTTTTTGTAAACACGCTCCATGAGTTGTAAGGGGAAGGGGGAGAAGGTGGTGGGAGTCGGCCTGGGGTACCTGGGGGGCTTGGCACGGGGGAGTGTGAAGACAGGCCCCCGCGACCACGAGCAGTACAGGTGAGTGTTCCGTACCTGGTGAAATCAGGGGCTCAGCGTGCCGGGCGTGCGCAGGGTTAGTGTCACCCTGGGAAATCGCCGTCCTTGTGACGGCGTCCCCGTGCGCAGAAGGGTTTGTGTTGGTGAGCGCGTGCTGGGGTGGTAGGAGCTCTCTGCAGAGGGCATCTTCCACGCTGGCGTTTGAACTCTGGCTCATCAGAGCGCTCTCCTATGACTGGAATTCTACAGCAGGTTACGAAACAAATCATCAGCCCGAAAAAAAAGCTCTGTGCTTTTATGCAGTTAAACCTGGCATAAGGGCACCTCCCTCCCATTCCTGTTTATGGCCATTTTTTTAAGACCTGCTTAAAGTGTGTGTTATCAGTCATGCAAAGTCACGCTGTCTCAGTGGAACTGTTTGAAACTAAAACCCAAACCAAAGATTTCAATAGGTTTAAACATATAGAAGTGCTTAATATTTAAAACAGATCGTTTTGGGAACTTTAACTTGTGAGCTCTGTAGAACTGATGAATGGAAACTTTGTCTTTTCTCTCTCCTCATTCAAAGGAAAATGACTAATTTGCTGAAGCTTTGCTTTTAATCCGTTGCTCTGGTTTCTCTGTGGAGGTATGTGTTATTGTGCTGCTCTTACGGAGTGATTGCTTTATGAGAGGCACCGACTTATGGCAAGGAAAATGAACGTTACTATTTTGGAGTGTCACAAGTACATACAGAAATTTAATCAGCGTTGTGTACCTTTATAGATGTGCTGAAGACTTGTTACTGGTCTAAGAATAGGTACTTTTTTATTATCTCTGAGAGTTTAAACAGATTTTAAAACGCAGCCTACAGCTTAAAACCAACAGCCACGTTTCTGTTGCGTTACAGATGTAGACGCTTGGAGCTTTCAGGCAGTGTCACTACAAAGTATATACTTCGGTTTGGTCGCCACTGATTATTTTTTTGTGATGGAGGTGGATGAGAGAGATCTCGTGTCACAAACGGGCTGTTAACCTCTTATTTCTGAAGTGTTGAGGCCTGACCGCTTGCTTTGGCCCTGTGCCACACGAACGTCTCGGTTTCATGTCTCTAATTTGGGATGTATTATCAAGATTATGACCAAAGATGAATTTTTGTTGAAGGTTTCAAAACCCTCTCTATATCCAAACAAGATTGTTTCCCTGTTAATTATGATTTTGATTTTGAATGTCAAAATATTGGTCAGTTTTAAATTGTTACGAATTTTTGTTGTATTTTCCTGTACCTTATTCTTCATGATAACTTAAACACTATACTGCTGGTGAAGTAATAGATTTGTTGTACTGTCTATTTGTCATATTTTCTTAGAGTTCCCAGCATGTGTCAGATGATGTGTTGGTATATGGAGGGTAGAGAGCTTTGACTCTTGTTCATCTTCTAAAATTCCTTTCAGAAATGCTTTTATGACTTTATCATTATATGGAATAAAGAAAAAATTATTTCTTTGAAAAGGTTGATGATGGGCTAAGATGGGACTAGTCGTTTTTGTTGACAGATTCTTTCTCTAGTAGTAGCTATTAATGTAACTTTTTAAAATGAAGTGGCAAACCGTACTGGCTGCTCTTTGGAATTTCGTTTCCCTTAGAGAACTGACAAAACGATTAATAAATAAATCCTTTGCATGGTATTCTCAATGATTGTTTTTAATGTAGTTATCGCATCATTTATGACAAACAAGAATGCTAATGCAAAGCAGCGGATAATAGGGGTGCGGTCCCATTCACTTAAGCTGATTTTAGTTTGTGCTGGGGATTGAAGGAGGTCATTGACCGCCCGCTCTGCCGGCGTGTTACGCCTCCTTTCCCTCCAGGCAGCTCCTCTCTCCCAATCTCCCCGAAAAAGAGATACTTAACAAATTTCCTTAGGTCATTCTTGTCATATACTTTATTTGGAAAATAAAAGCTCTGATAGTAATTTCCTTGAAAAACCTACAGTTTCTAAATGCGATGGAAGAATGAATTA
The DNA here is from genome assembly GCA_009819775.1 of Phoenicopterus ruber ruber. Classification (NCBI taxonomy): domain Eukaryota; kingdom Metazoa; phylum Chordata; class Aves; order Phoenicopteriformes; family Phoenicopteridae; genus Phoenicopterus; species Phoenicopterus ruber. Next base: position 72,504,141 of record CM020219.1, on the reverse strand, counting down.
CCATGAAAAAGAGAAGTTGGGATGGAAGTTAGTCCTGTTCCCTGGAAAAGCCCACGCTTCTTCGCAAGCTGCAGTGCAGGAGAGGTGTCGTGACTGATGCTGCCGAAATTGTGCTCGCTCGGTGTTTAACTAAGTTAGCAGGGCAAGTATTTTCATAAAAACAAAACTTGAATTATTTCATTTAAGTGCCCCAGTGTTTAAATGGGGAAAGAGCTAGATGTGAGATAAAGACAGAAAAATGCTAGTGCAGAAAAACAAGCTACTTAATGTTCCCACCTCTTAGTAGTTTGGGGTTTGTTGTGAATTCTCTTTGGCCTCCCTGGCCTTATGCATTTTTGTATGCATGTACTTTTAGGTACTGCTGTCCCAGATTTTTTGACATAAAACCTTCTAGTCTGTAGTCTGTACCCCCTTTGCTTCTGGTGTACTGCCCAAACTCTTGTGTAATTCCACGGGTATAATACCTGGCCTGCTTAGCTTGGCTCTTTTCAGCCTCCAAAGGCTCCAGGCTAGGAGGACATAAGCCCTTCTGCATAATTCCTGTAGTGCTTACCTTGCTGGGGATGTTCTTAGCTGTGTTGTCTTCCTCTTGCTGTATTATTTTAAAGTGTACGTTGAACACTAAAATCATCCCTCTTTATGCAGTTTAATTCAACCTGCCTTCATTCGTACAAGTGCTGCTTCTGTGTCCTGCTCATTTTTCTGACTACTGTAGATGCTTCACAGTCTGTCTTGTTCCACATGACTCTGGATTTCTGTTTTATTTTTTTAACTCTCAAGCTGTGGAAGGATACGGTGTGTGTCTAGGTTTGCTTGCCTTTGGTTTTTTTTTCTCTGACAGGTAGCTTTGCGTGACGCTCTGCTGCCTCTAGCAGCTGTCATCGCTTTGGCACTACGCGATTTTCTGGTTAGAGCTGCCACCTTGCTCTTTCCAGAAGACAAATCCATCTAGAAAGTCTTTCGTCCTGGCTTCTGGATTTCATGCTAGGCTGAAAATACGTTTACGTGACTAACCATCTTGAAAACTTGCTAGAAGAGAATCTGGCTTCCGTTGAAAAGAAAACTGAGCTAAAAGGGAAATGATGGGATGTATAGCCTCTTGTTTTTCATTAAACGGGGGAGCTTGTTGAATTTCAGGTTGATGGCTGCGGCACCAGAAATAAACGGAAAGCAGGGCACGTGAAGCTCTCAAACACTGACCGTTTCCTTTGCTACAAACTCCCCGCAGGGATGAAGGAACCTAGACCATCATGGTTCTAGCAGATGAGTTTCTGGATGTGGTTATCTAAATGAGGACGTGCTAATAGCTTTTTTTGGCAATTTACACAGCACTCAACATGTTGAGTAAGTAATTGACTTTATATAGGTGTTCAGATGGTGACCTGGTAAGACAGAAGACAGCATTTCTAGATTTATTTTAGTAGCCTCTTAGATATTCATTTCAAGAAAGTAAACAATAAAACAAGGCATAAAAAGTAATGCATAGCCTTGCAGTTAATGCGACCCTTTTCTGTGATCAAACTATAGGTCGGTTTTGTATTAATTATGTACGTCTATAAATGCAGCGAACAGGACCATGGTCTGGTTTAAGCGAATAAGAGCGTTTAGCTCAGTCCGCTGCTGTGCTGCCTCCTTTGCGAGGGCTGTGCTTGGTTTGGTAGACGGCCGCAGGTTACCAGGTAGGCGCGGAGTCACGTGGCTGTTGAGTGGCGAAGTACGCGATGCCTCCGCCGCCCGTGCCTTGGCATCCTGGGCGCAAGGCAAAGGGAACATGCGTCTGCTGAGCAGGAGGCTTGCTCCCGCGGAGCCTTGCCGTGTTATTGGGACATGTTGATTCCTTGCTAATTTTGAAAATACCCCTGGGTGCTTCTCTTTTTTTTTTTTTTTTTCCTGGAGCTGGTTAGTCGGTGTCCTCTGGACCGCAAGGAAGGATAGTGTTAAATGCCGAACACCTTTGTAGCAGTGGCAGAAGAGGATTGCATCTGCTTATGAGGTATTGCATGTGTTTTCCAGCGGGATTAAAAGGATGCTGTGAGAAGTGGCTGTGTTTTGGATCAGGATGAAATTGTAGTTCAAAATAACGCTTACCTGAACTTTTGGAGCAATTTTAGGTAGATTACTGGGTTTGATGTTTAAAGGTAAGTCAGTGGACTTCTTGGAAATCCTTGGTGAGCTCCGGTTTGTCATGCACTGCACAACTTGAGTATATACTTTGGTCCTTTGGCAGAAAATGGAAATGTAATGCTAGCTTCTGTTACAATATAATATAAAGAGAAAATGTAAAAAGAGCCAGTATGTACAAATACTTGTCACATACAGTCATTTTCATTCACAGCTTTTCTGTTCTCTAAGCTTGATGCTTTATACCTGGGTTATTTTAATCGTTTCTATCAAGGGATGTTGTGTAGTCCTCTAAAACAGAACTTATGTTTTCATGATTTGATCTTAAATGGCCAGATTTCCCATGCTTCCGAGCTGAGGTCGGATAAATTTTCCACTGAAGACAATAAATGGCTTCTCATTCGGAAAGGAATTTTCAACTTTAAATGAAAACCAGTGCAGACAGTGCAATGTAAGAATATGATACATGTTGGAATCAGTAGGTGTACACGTGTGCGTGTCAGCTAGCTGCAGTAAGTCCTCCTCTTAACTCCCGGGCCTGGCTGTGCGTACTTGGCTCTTTTTTCTTTCACACGTGCGTGCTTTACCAAAATCGGTATAAGCAAAGGGTCTCTGGTGGATGGGGAAGGGAGAACTTGGGACTCCACGTACGCTGGCAGTGTTCTGCCTGTACCGGTATATGGCACCGGCGAGGCTGCACGCGTTAGCGGCGTAGAGAACAACCACCAAGCTTCACTGTGGAGCTCTGGCTGTTCCAGCAGAAACCCCTTGTGTGGAGAAGGCCGCATGCAGCTCTGCGGGCACCAGCCTCCAGCCATCAGCCTGTACCTGCTCTTCAGGCCTAAGATAGAATGAAACTGTGAGAATTACTGGCAATAAGGCATCTGCAGGCAGCATTGTAATTCTTACAACTGCAACTCTTCTCATTCAGAGATTTTATTTTTTTAATGACTAGTTTTTCTTGTAATGTGTAATTCCCATGTCTGGAGTGAATTCCCTTCTGTTTAGTCTTAAGAGTCTGTTCAGTCTGCTGCAGTTTTTATTAACAGGCTTTGAAATAGAGCTGTGCAGCAGCACCGTCAAGTGTATACCTGGCAAACCAGGAGAGAACTCCGGAGGTTCTTAGATCTAAGTGTTAGCACAGTTGGTGCTAATTATTTTTAAGTTGCTGCTGTTCGCTTGGCAAGTGTTTGTCCAAATCTTCCTTAACTCAGAGCACCGGGGGGAAACGAGCAAGACCCGTTCTTGCGGTAGGCTTCTGTCGCGTGCGAGTGCACAATGGACTGATAACTAAATTTAGTGCCACTGTAAATTCCGTTTTCTGTGCTGTACAATACATAAAACTTCTCTAGTATATTGACCGCTGTCTACGCATTAGGCTTACTGAGGCTTCGCTGACGGGTGAAGATAGAAGTTTTTTTGCTTTCTGATGTCAGTTTTCTCTCTTCTAAATTTCAGGAGAGCTCATACCTTAACAGTCTTGTTCATCCTCACGTGTGCACTGGGCTACGTAACCTTGCTTGAAGAAACACCACAAGATACAGCCTACAATACAAAGAGGTAAATGTTTGAGAAAGCGTTTCTGTAAGGTGTATCTTAGAAAAGGGTGGCTGTATGAACAAGTTACTGTACACGCTTTTACCTTGTGGATAAGCTGCCTCAAATGACCTTTGCATTAACTTGTTTAAATGCCCGAACCCTCAGAAAGTGACAAAACCAAGTGTAAGCCTGTAAGCTCCTTTGATGCTGATCATTGAAGTTAATTTCTAATCAGTTTAGTGTCACTCAGTGTCGTACCTGGTGGCTGCTGTGTGTGTGATTTAAAACAAAATACGAAACTCTTTCTAAAGCCTCAAAGTACTGGCTGTGTTTCTTTGGCAATGACTCTGGCTCTTTTCTTAAAACAACCTAACTTTCTAAATTATGTGAGCTGTGACTAAATTTTTCTGACTTAAGTGCTTTTTGTAAAATTACGTTCAAGATTTCAATACAGATCATTATTTGTTGTTGAAAATTAACATGTGAACTTGTAGCAAAGGGAAACTCTTGGAAAATAGGAATGAGATGAGTCTTACGTGTGTGTGGTCCATTTCTACCATAATTTGAACTGATTAAATGTAGTTGAATTTCTCCTTTTTAAAGAAATACAGTAGGGAACAAAAAGGGGGAAGAAAAGTGGTCTTTTAAAAATCCAAGTGTAGAAAACGAAGGGGGTGCTTACAGACTGCGAAGCATCCTTCCTATAAGCATGAAAATCATTCTGTTGTCTGCCAGTCTGGTTTCTTAAATGTAACGCTGTTTTTTTCCCCTTGCTATTAAAGGATTTCTTCCTATTTTTTTACATTTTTTTCAAGTGACGCAGAGGTGGTATTCATTGTCATGGAGATGCAGGAATTGGGGTATTTCCTGAGATAATCTTGGTTGCTCTCTGTCGGTTACACAATAGATGCAGCTCGTGTAATTCATGCTCACACGCGTGCCGAGCAGAGGGTTTGTGGTGTTCTGCAGGGGGGTGAAGTGGAACAAGTTGGAACACAGTGCCCTGTCTGGAGCTGGGAAAATTCTGCAAGGCTTTGGTGCGAACAAATGCCATTTCATTCCTGGTTATAATGAGCGAGCCTAGGGAACGGTTGGAGGTGTGACGTTCTCTGGAATGGCAGCTCAAAATAAAGAAGGGGAAAAGCTGAAAGGGAAGTGATGAGACATCATTAGGGAGTAATACAGATAGAAGGTGACTCAGTGGAATATCTTATTATTGAGATTAGAGCCTCTACTGCTTTAATAAAAACAAAACCAGAGATGATTAATCAGCAGATTAACCTTTCTTTCATGAAATAGAAGTTGCTTTCTGCATATTCAGTGCAGGGAATAATGTGTCTGGTTGTTAAAATCAATTTAACAGCATCAGAGCAGGCAATGAGTAGCGAGTGTTCTTTGATCACTTCTGCATCTCTGATTGTGGAATACTGCCTGCAATATCTAGATGCAAACAGACTTGAAAAGCAGCATCCTGAGAATTGTATACGGTCTTCCAAATACTGGTTTTTGTTATTGGTTTTGAAGGATACATCTGTTTCTACTCATGCTGCACCCTTATGCTATTGCCATAGCCATCCAAGCTACATCACGAATCCCGAGACAGTAGTTAACTCGGCCAAATCATTACTTTTGCCAAGATCAATGCAGACATAACGCACGAGTCCTGCGGGCCTTTCCTAACCTTCACCTCTGGTGCCTTGGCCCCCACTTACAGAACGGATGGAAGTGTCTGTGGTGTTCAGCACACTCCTTGTGCTGAGTCAGTTTTCAGTGAACTTCTATCTGGTCTCAATTAAATCTTCCCTAAGGTCTTTCAGGTAAGTGCTGTGCCAAGTTTAGCACCATTAAGCCTGAAGGATTCCAGCTCAATTCATGTCCCAGCCATTGTTCTTACCTTCTTTAGCATCCGTGTGCCTGCCGCTTTGTGTTATCTCATTGTTCCTGACCAATTTCCTGTGGCTCTTTTAAGTGTATACTTGAACAAAAAGAGACGCTTTGGAGCAGGAGTAAGATGGTCACAACATGCGTAGGTATAGCCACATCCCCAATTTCCACAGATTTTTTTTTTTTTTGCCTCCATAACTTAATACCTTATCCTACCCTGAGATCTTTTTCAGTCTTAATGTAGAGCTGTTGTGTGTTTTGATCTAAAATTTTGGCCTGCGTGAGGCTGTCACTGTGTGCAAATATTTCATGGGAACACTTGCCTGCTTAATGAATAGAAGTAGTTTTATTGCCAGTGAGCAGTGTCTCTAGCTGTCATGCTTTTTTATTTCCAACTACTGCACAATGACAGAGGAGCAGTGTTTCGTGCTTAGGTGCAAAGTCTAAACACATGCTTGCAAACACTTAAACCTCCTTTGTTTTCAGGCTCTTGCTGAGAGGTGCCGGAGTGCCCCTGAACTGCATTAGGTGCCTAGAGCAGCGCATTACGTTGAAGCACAGCGTACAAATTGCTGTGCTAGCTGCTGCTGGTGGGTTTCCTGGGCTAGCTGAAGCAGTGGGGGGTCAGCTGAGGCTCCCGTCTGCTCCCCTGGAGAAGTGCTTCATGCACTCACTTCCAGAAGCAGCCCAGGGCAGGGGGGGTGGCTGCATTCACGCAGTAAGTTATCAGGAGAAACGATGGACAAACCCCAAATTGGGGCATGAGCCTGTGAGACCATGGGGTGTGGTATCTATAGCTGAGATTTATATTTGCATCTGTTTATATGCTGACATTTGAGTGCCAGTTTCCTTCCTGCAACATGTTAGGGCAATTAAAGGAGGAAATTTTTTTAAAGATAAGATTTATAGAAATGTTTTATATGTAAATGTAGTCAAAGTTCATTAGGATCATACACACGGATGTTGATGTGATCATGGGATATACGTGATCAGATTGCCTCTGTTGTAAAGACAGTTGAAAATTTACTTTGTTAGCCAAAGAGAGATTGCACTGCAAAACCCGTCTGATCTATGAGACTTTTCATTCACAGGGTTCCTACAGCATTCAAAGCAGCCTTGAAATAGTCCATCCCGTCTGACAACTGTCAACTTCTCTTCGTTAAGCACCCAGGAGGAGATGACAGGGCTGAGCTCCATCTCTGAGGGTAGCTGAATAAATACTCAGCGACCTCCTTTGCATACAGTGGCTGTGGAAGAAATCCACATCTCCCAAATACTTAGAATGCTGAGTATGGGTTCTCGGGGAAAAAAAGTTAGTATTTTTTCCATATAAAAAACTCAGGTTTAAAAAATCCTGTACGCATTAGGGTTGTACACTGAATTTCAAGTCGTGAAACAGTCTCTCTTCTAAGGTGCCTTTCTACACTAGTTTTTGGCAATAACTGATCAGCGCTCAGCCATGGTAACAAATCTGGGTGTATATATTTGCAAGCTGATGATCTCCAACTCCTGTCCACAGAGAAAGCAAGGTAACAGGGAGGCTAGACCTCCATCTGCCAGTCTACTGGTTCTTCAGCTTGTGATGCCACGGCGGGGCTTGTACCGGTTGTGCTGCTGTGGGTACAGCCGGAGAAGGGGCAGGGAGTGGGAGCCTAGAACAAAGGGCCATGTACAGATACTCACAGACAAGCTTCGTTGTCTTGGGTCTCTGAATCGACTCTTAACAGACAATAGCTTGTTTGTACTAATGAAACTGTTGCCATGTTCTCCCTTTCTTATTTGGTTAAGTGCTAAAATTGTTTTTGTAGGCATGCTTTGCTATTTAGCGTCTTCCTGATCTGCTGCTCAAGAAAATACATTAGCTCAAGAAAAGACATTACCTGTGTCCCCCCAGGCTGCTGCAGGGGTAGCTTGAAGAACCCCCCTCTCACATCCCAGAGAAGTTCCTAGGTCAAGCTGTGGTGAGCCAGCAGGCCGAGCTGCCGGTTAGGCTTTGAAAGCTTCGTAAGGAGGCAGTATGGTGATGTTAAGGGGAGAAATGTAGTTACCGCAGGAAAAAAAAGGTAATGGAGCTGGCATGGTTATTATGCAAATTTGTGATTTTCTTCCAAGCTTCCCGTGGTGAACTTGAAGTAAAATAATAGAGCTGAAACTCCAGGGTATTTCAGCGCAGCTGCTGCAGCTGCTGTTTGGCTGAGAGTGGATTTTAGGAAAAGGAGCATAGCTGTAAGTTCCTGTGGTGATTTAGATTCAGGTTATCTCCAGCTTCGGGAAAATTACCCTCACAAGGCCTAAAACAATCATCTTGGACATCCTGGTTCATGGCTGAGCATAATGACTGTGAAGAGAGAGATGTGTATTGTTACACGACACAGAATGCAGGCTGTTTCATGTAAACTTGTAGTCCTGGTGTTTCTAAATACAGACTAGTGACTCAAAATGCAGAATATTCTCATTGTTTGAGATCAGCTGAAAACTTCTTTGGCATCTTCATCTTTGAAAATCATGATGGAACTATCTATTTGCTGTTTCACTCAGTAGCTAATTCTGGTGTGCTTCCCAGTGTCATAAAGCAAGCAAAATAACTGAGTTACATCTGTTAAGGAAAACCCATTTTTATTTTTGGAAGCAAAAACTCAGAGGTGAATGTCATAAAATAGTTTTCATAAATACTTTCGTTTTCTATTTTGAAAGAAGCTTTTGAAATGGTTAAAGTATTAACGGTAGCTTACTATTGCTTCTGGTATGTAACATTTTCTCAATAAAAGCAAAATTATTGGGTATTTTCTCTGGCTCCTGCAAACAGCCATTTTATTTACAGTCAAGAGTTGCATCATTTACTGCAAACATGGCCTACGCTTACCCTGCAGCGTGGTGAGGTACTGCTCAATTCTCTCTCTTCAGCCAGCTCTTAAGTAGGTAATACGAGAAAGCTTGAAAGTTCTGTTGGGAGTTCAGATGTAGAAAAAGGAGTGGGTTTGGGTTGCATTATACCGTTCCATCCATTAAGACTAAAGGAACATGCCCAAGTATGGACCATGGGGTCGTCTTCATGAAAAGCAAGTGGTGCTCCCTGAAAAAGAAATATCATTTTGCGCACGTGTTTTAAATCTCAATTACTTAAAATCTCAGGAGAATTTTAAGTTGATGTGAGGTACTTTGAAATGAAGTGCCAGACCTCACCCCGTTAACTCCCATCTCAGTCTCTTCAGGTCTGTTCTGCACACTGACAGTGGTGTTCCCAACCGTAAGGGTCAGGCATTCAGACACGAGTCTTCGCATTTTCTCATTTTGCTTTTACTTGCAAACAAACTTTATTGAACAACATACTGCATGGGATAAGTGGGTTTCAAATCCTGGCTCTTGAACGTTGCCTGCTTAGCTTGCTGTTGGATCAGCAAGGATCTCTTCCTGGAGCCTTCTGGCTGCCCTTAAGGGTTCAGTTCCACCCTGGCTTAAGCTGAGGGTTTAGCCTTAAATGGTGGCTGCTGGGCTCCTTCCTTGTGTGAGTGGTGAGCTGAGCCTGCTGAACAGGAGCTGGTTTCTCCTGGGTTAGTGTTCCGCCGGATCCGTCCTTGCGCCATCTCGTTCTGGGAATGTGCAGAAATGCTGCCGCCTGGAAGGGGGCGGATGGCAGGACCGTGGCAGTCCTTACGTACGTCTTACCTTGCTGGGCACGAGAGAGAGCTCTGCAGGTCTGGGCCTAGGGCATTGGGGCGAGGTGGTGGGTCTTCGGTACGCTTGGGCTCATGGTCTGATAATTATTGTTTTTTCTTATTGTCTCTGTTACGTTCTGTTAGGCTCTATATTGTAGTTCCCGCTCTTGAAATAGCACCAGTGCTGGTTTGGTCTTATACACTCCTCCTTCTCTTTAGTTGAGTAAGAAAATGTTTTGGAGTGATGACAAGTCCCACAGTTCACTTTTAAATTTCATTGAAATTTTACTGGAGCAATGAGAAGCTCTCTAACTTTAGAGCTTTCTCACTGCTAAATTTTAAGTGTCTTTCTGACAAAGTGGGCATAAAAGCTTCTCAAAGACATAGGGAAGCGTTTGATTTATTGTGCGTCTCACGATCATCTCCAGGCGAAGGCTCGTCCTGTGGATCAAGGAACCGCTCTTTTCTGTTGTGTTTGCTGGATGAGTTCTTGGCCAGATCAGGCTCCTCGCCTGGCTGGCCAGATACCAGTAAATGGCAGCAAAATGGAAGGAGTGGAAATGTGGGGAGGAAGGGAGAAGGATGGATGAGTAAACTTGGGGGTTTGAGACAGTCTGTCATGAAACCACACTTAAAAGTATAGGAATTTATACCCATTTCCCTGAAGGATAATCTCCAGAAGGCATCTATTTATGATTCACATGTTTAGTAGTTAAGGAACAAAGACCAGACTTTTTTACATCAAAGAACATAATTCACAATTTCATTCAGAAGATGAAGCAATATAAACAGTTTGTTCTGTTTTTCACTTTCAGAGGTATTGTTGCCAGTATTTTGGTTTTCTTATGTTTTGGAGTTACACAAGCTAAGGATGGACCATTTTCAAGACCCCATCCAGGTAATTTAAGTTGCTTAAGTCACTCAAATGTTTCTGGTAAATTGCATGGTTTATGGTGAACGTAGATATCTGTGTTACTTGTAGAGAAGGTAAGTGGTAATTTAATAATAATACTACAGGTTCATTAACACCGCACACTTAGCGCGTAGCCTGCCAGCTTCCACCCAGCCTCCAGGCAGCTCAGCGATCCTTCTGTGCTTTCAGTCTGCGTGTAGCATAGGATTTTTTTTTTTGGATCTCTCTCTTTTGGCTTCCTGTTGTTAGTAAAAAGCTTTGTGTGAACTGCCACATTCTTGAAACCTTAACTTCCCTTGTTTATCCCTTTTTTTCCTCCTTTCTGTAATGGGACTGCACTTCTGACCACGTATCCGGTTGCTGGAGCACTACGCTCCCTTTGCTGTATGTCCATTGTCCACAGTAACTGGTAGATTAGAAGCCCTTGATTTTAAAGATTTCTAGTAAGACTGTAAGTCTTGAAAGCATTTGAAAGCACAACACAAAACCTCTTCCGTGTAGTGTTATATCAGGTGAAGTATGAAAATATTCTAGTATCTTTGATTTTTTTTGCCTATTTTTAGATGTGAATCATTGAGAAAGAATTAAGGGAATTTATATAGGCTTACATAATATTCCTGAAAGTGTTAGTCAAATAAAGCTGTAAGTATTTCTTATGCCAAAAATTTAACCTTGCAGTTTAGGACTGCCATTCTGTGTGAGAAACAGCAGACGCGTTAAAAACCTGGATAAAGCAGATGTTGTTCCAGAGCAACGCCCACAGCACACCGCTGCAAACTTAAGGCTTTATTCAGAAGTTTGCATTTCTGAGGTCTTACTAAATAGCAGGTTTAGGCCTTTCCTTTCTGTTACTGTTAATTCTGGTTCCTCCTGTAAGACAAATTACTCCTTTTAAGGACACCAGTGATATTTGGGCGCTTTCAGTTTTAGAACATCCAGTGGTTTCAGCTGGGACAGAAGTTGTTTTTATTCCCTAGCACAAAGTAGTACAAATTGGATGGGGAAAGCCCAAAGGTCAGAGATCTCTGCAGCAAACTCCTGGCGTGGGCTGAGCCAACGTCTACTGCCTCTGTATGCTACTGTCTTGGAAACAGCAGCTCCTGGACCAAAGCTGAGCATCTTTCTGCAGAATCAAATCGTCTGTGAGCAGGGTGATTGAAGAAGCTCCCACGTATTCAATCACTTCAAATGCTGAGTGTATTCATGTCATCTTTTGTCTTAACTTCACCTTTCCAGCTTGTTTGATAGGACGATCTTCTGCAGAGTGGTTTGCAGGGGCTATAGCTGTTGGCTAGGCTAGCGGACACTTCCAGAGTCACAGCAAGACAGGAGAAGGAGACAAGTCAAAGGAGACAGTTAAAGGAGAACGGCAGCCTTTCTCCTTGCCTCTCCTGCGGGAAGGCTCTTGCACGCAGCCCCGTGAGACTCGGCGTCAGCTCTCCAGTTACAGAGGGGTGTATGAGGAAGTTCCCAGTGGGCAGCCGAGTCTCTGACCTTAGCTTCGTGGTGCTGTTCCGGGAGAAAGATCTCATCTCAAAGGAACTGGCAGTGCAGGCCGCTGGTGTGCGCTGCTTCCATTTATAGGGCAGAAGGAAGCCTTTGGGTCCCTCGGGTCACTACGAGCACATACAGCCACATCAGATCTGTTACATGAACTCTTTGAGCTGTAGCTTAAGAGTAGCTAGGTTTCATGCCCTCCTTCAGTCAGGTGATTTTGGAGCCCTGTTATTCAGTGTGTGGGTGCCTATTTCAAAGATGTTCTATATTTTTGTCTGGGGTTTGTGCCTAATGTTCTGTTTAAATAGCTCTTCTCGGTGTTTATCTGCCTGATTTATTTATACACAGCTCATGTATGCCAACTCACTGTTGGTTTTGCTAAAGCAAACAAATTTTGCTAAAGCAACAAGTTTTGCTTTTAGTCTCCCCCCGCAGTATCTGTCTGCTTTCCCCATAACGTTTTGGTAGTCCTGCTCTTTGTGTGTGTTATTTTGAGTTTTCTCTAAAATGGCTGTCCGGAACTGATAGGATATTGCCGATGTGAGAGCGCTTATGTGTTTTGTGATAGGGGTAATGCTTGCCAGTATCTCTGGCAGTACCTGGATGGCTGTCTTTATGTTGCATGTGCTTTTTTCATGGCTGTATTACAGTCACAGCTGGGTGACTGGCAGATAATACTGAATCCTCCTGTTTCAGCTAACATGAAAACTTACTGGTTCCTAATTGTAAAACTATATTCTGAGCTCTTTATTACTCCAGTCCTTTGAGATCATCTGATTTTCTCTTTGCTGTCCCTGCCTTCCCTGCTGCCGCTGTTTCTGTGCTTTGTGGTGTTAACCTCTTTTCTCTCAGGCCATTAATGAAACTGATCTTAGCCACCATGTAAGGGGTATCCATCCACACTGGTGATTTTTTAAAATTTTTTTTGCCTTCCTGTCGGTATTACTGACAATGTCAGCTTTAGCCAATGGCTCATCCAGCTTTACCATTTTTCTGCTGATGTCTCCCCCCTCTGCCATTTTCTCCAGTTTAGCTAATAATTTCCCTATTTTCATAGGGCTGTCATGAAAATAAGTATGTATGGTTATTTAGGCAAGACTGACTTTTTTACAAACCTACCCTGCTTTTTATCCCACTTTCCATTTCCTTCCTGTAAACTGTGGCTTCAAGGCCCCATTTGGTTTCATCCAGGCCTTCTAGCAAAGGAGGAACACTGCCTTATCCCCAAGAAACAATATTTTACAAGGGGCAAATCTTAAGCTCTGCTTGAGGGTCCATTTATTGGTGGGTGAACACCCAAATTTGGGGAGTGCAATGCATTTCATGATAAAATTAATCATGGATAAAGTCAGCATCAGTATGCTGACTTTCTGGTATTTGCAAATAAAAGATATTCTTCATTCTTATTGTTAGCTGCTTTTATGGAGCCTTGAACATGCAAATGGCCTGGTGTTGCCAGAGGTCAGCGATGCTTTATTGTCTTCGTCAAGATAACATGCCCACGTTGTAGCTTTTAAGAAATTTTCCATGACAGTTATTAATGCCCGAAGAAATACCTTTTAATATTCTCAACCTTTGCTAACAGTTACTTTGACTTAATACCTCATGCCTGACAGTACAAGCAGTTTGGAGAGTAAACTGTGAAGAAGTTCTTAGCAAACCCATAGGCTGGAGGGCTGAAGTAGCTGGAAACGAGCAGACAAGAACCCGATCTCTTCGGTCCCTGGGTAGAAGGCACAGGCAGAACCGGCCGCTGGTGGGACTGGATGGAGCAGCTGGCCGCCTTGTAATTCTGCAAAGTTCATTAGAACTTTACCTGGGGAATAGTACATGGTCTGCCCTTTTCTGACAGCTCCTTGAACAATTCAGGGGTCTGGGTGCTCACCACTGGTTTTGCATAAGTGTAGTGGACTGTTGGGATAGTGATACTAATTGGCTGCTATTTCACTGACTGGGTGGAATAAATGACTCTCTGCTTAGGGGTTTGGACAAGCTGAGCCTTTAACTCATTCTTCTGTCTTAACATAGCGTTTAATGTGTTCAGGCATTACACTTAGAAACACAAAATCGCCCACACAGAGCCAGGGCTAGGCTGAAGGGCTCGCCTGCCCTCTGTTACTCTCTCCGTTGTCCCACCTCCTAGTTGTTGCAACTCGCAGGTCACGGGTGGTGCTTTTGAACCTGAGCTTGCTATGGAAAACCTGGTAGTCAGTAACTTGAGCAGGCGTAGGCTGGCCCAGACGCGTGTGGCTGCTCGGACCAGGCAGCTCTCCTTGCTCCTGTCCTGTGCAACTTCATAGCTTCCACCCACTTAACAGCTCTAACATAAGTGCCTTGCTTGGGCAAATAACTTAGATACTACTTTTTTTTCTTTACTTAAAGGTCTTTTCCAACCTAAATGATTCTCTGAGTTAGCCTTTCAGGTGGCATAGGTCAAACTCAAACCTCTGTTGGTAAATGGGGGTCAGTGGCTGGTTGTGCGCTCAGCCGGCAGCGCGCTCTTGTGAAGTGTTCATCTTGTGCTCTCAAGTCTCCCTACGATGGCAGAAGTTTAGTGTTTGAGCATAGTAATCACTGAACTGTCAGGTATGTAAATGGTTAGTTGAAGCCTACTGAATTGGGAAGATAGTCCAAATTTGAGGGAGGTTCACGGTGACAAGTGCATTTAGGGAAAACAAATATTAGACGTATGCCAAAAATAACTTCATGGCTAAAGCTGAGGCCAGTCCAGGAAGAGAGAGGAGGCAATGTTTGTACAGCTTTGAAAACATCTTGTTTCTGGTGCACATGTACAGATAGAAAGTAGTCTTCAAAACCTCTTGGGTACTTAGGTCAGCCAGGGAGAAAGCATGCTAAATTATAACCAGATCTTATTTTTTTTATTATGAAGTATTGCTGAGTGTACTCAGCAGCTGCAGATCATCTGTTGCCAGAACCCTATGTATAGAGAAGAAAAGCTCAGATAAAGATTTAGGTTTTTCTGCTTTCCAAACTATATGTACATCAGTTTCAGAACTAATCTGCCACATTTATGGCTGTGAGTAGTGTAAGATCTCCTACAAGGCTTTATAGGTCAGAAAAACTCAGCATTTTTAAGGCTCATAGTCTGAAGGTGATGTTTGAAGGAAGCAATGCTCAGTTCTTGTGGGAGAAGTGTGTTAGTGAAAGGTTAATTCTTACTTCTGGCATGAACACGGTGCTTACTCGTCAAGGTATGCAGTCTTTAGAGGCCAGGATAGAAAACACCTTATCGAACACAAAAGAGGTTTTTTAATCACTTAAAAAAAAGTCACCACTGTATTTCTGTCCCACAGACTCACATTCAAAAGGCTGAAGTATTTTTCAGCAGCACAGTGGTGCTGGTCTGGGGAGAGGTTCCTCTCTCCCAGATAATCCTTTGACCAGTGGAGGGGTTTTTTTGCTTGTTTGTTTTTCCTGAGCTGTGTTCTAGAAAGACGAGAGGGTGCACGCGTGCTCTCGGTCGGTCCTTCCAACTGAAACTTGCCAGTGGATTTGAAAGTTAATCAAATCTGAAGGAAGGACAGAAGTCTCAAGTCATGGTTCCTCCAGCTGTTGTGTGAGGACAGCTGCACAGGAGGCGCTGGTTATTGCCTCGCCAAGGAGAAGGTAGGCTGAACTCTGCTGCTCCTTCCCTCAGGGAGCCCGAGGGGCAAAACCGCCTCATAATGCGTGTTTAGAGGTTTTTTGGGGTTTGTTAATGACTGACCCCTACGAGACACTTCATCATATTGCATAATTAGGAAATGACAATTATGTTTGTAGACTTAAGGTAAAAATCTTAAAAGTTCCAAATTTCCAGTGAAAGCTGTTAGAGCTCTGAACTTTGTTATCCAGACCACACCTGCCTTTTTTATTTTGCCTTTTTTTTTTTTTTTCTCCCCCGGAAGTGTAAAGTAGGCCATTTTGCTGAAACTAATGTAGCAGTTTTGCTGAAGAAAGGTCACACCTTCTCACATTTCAACCTATTTTAATGGTGGTGTAAGAAGCAGGTTGTCAGAGCCTGCTTTTAAAAATGTGGAAGTGTTTTGTTGTTGGTTTTGGTTTTTTTTTCTTTGCTACTTGAGGCTGAATTGGGCAAAGGCAACATTTACTTTTGTTTCAGAGGCAAACAAGTCTCTCTGAAGCTCTGCAACACCGTGGCTAGTTGATTTCAGGCTCTGAGCTGATAAACAAGTATGTGTGCAAGCCTGGAGTTCATTTAGTTCTGGCATTATTTATGTCATGGCCCTGCTTTTAAGCATTACCGTACCTAAGTTGCCTTGGAGTTAATAGAGATAAATGCCCAGATCAGGCCTGAAGGTTGTTGGGCTTTTCACTTCGTGGCAAGCCGTGTTCATGCAGGTGGAATCGCTTGCTGTCTCCACTCAACCATATGAGCGACTGTCTTGATTCCTCTTTGCCCCAGTCCAATTCTAACTACCACCTAGATGTACCCGTGGAAGGAGAGCTCTGTTTTACAAGTGTAAACAGGAAGCACCTGAAGGAAAGTCTGCTAAAGTCATTCCAGAGTGATTAGTATGTGACATTACTGAGAGACTTAAATATCTGCTTGGAATGAGTCAAGTCTTGCTGAATTACCGTGTGTAAATTTTTGGATGTGGTTAGGAAAAGATGCCGGAGCACTCTGTCTGTACACATACTGGCTCTGCATTAACCTGCTTCCTCTCGTGTGGGAGCTAACAAAAACGCTGGATGAGATTTCAGAGCCCAGAAATCACTTTACGGAACGAAGGCCAAACCAGTTTCTGCATGGAGTAGGATGAATTAGGGCATGAATGCAGCCTAAGGACCACAAAGCTTGTATCCAGGACAGTCAGAGAGCCTCTTACCTGGGGACTGAGTCTTTCAGAAGAACTGAGGTGACAGTGATGGAGCTGGAAGTGTACAAATGCTTTAATTTGTGTACCCTTTAGATTCAGGAGCTGCTTCACTGTGAGAAGAGCCGTAATCGCACATCTTGGGAGGGTGAAAAACGACTGCAGGCTCTGAAGCAGCTGAGTTTTGCATGGTATTTCTCTTACTATGAAGAGTTTCAGATGATCTCGTAGGTCTTGTGTCTAGCACCTGCTAAACCTTTGGTACATTTTTTTAATTTAATTCCTAGTAAAAGTGAAAATATCTTTGGTATTTTGAAATGCTTTCTGCCCCTTGAGGAAACAACCTTGTCTTCAGGGGAAGAAGATGGGCTTACAAAAGTAAAAGCAGTGGTTCCTCTTGTCTGGTTAGCAGTACATAGGCAGAAGCTGGCAAAGCATGTGAGCCGTGATAGGGCTGGGAAAACCCAAGCTGGACAGGTCAGGTTACCCGAGATTGTGGAGAAAGAAATTAGATTAGTTCAGGAAGGATACCATTCTCGTCCAAGGACTGCTCGAAAGCATTGCAAGTGGCGCGTATCATTCCTTCTAATTCTTAAATACTTAGTTCATTGGGTTGAAGCGTTCTTATGGATCCTGGTCCATTCTCACAGATCCAGGTCATTGCCTGAGCAATGCTGGCAAATTCACGTAGCAGCCCGTCTGGTCGTTAAAGAGCCTTTCTGGTTGGGCCCTTTAGGAAGGATGGTGAACACTTTACCTGAATGCTGGGCATTGTAATTTCTTGGTGGGAGCCTCTCTTCTGGAAGTGTTTAGTTATGTTACAGTAAATGAATTGACGGCTGTTTTGCTTGAAAGCTTGCTAACATCCCGTTTGTCTGTTCCTGTAGCTTACTGGAGGTTTTGGCTGTGTGTCAGCGTTGTGTATGAGCTCTTCCTCATCTTTATACTCTTTCAGGTAAGTAAGTTGGACCTCTAGTTACTCGATGCCAGTTTGATGTGGATATAAAATCCTTTGGTGTTCTTCAGGATTCTCACTGACTACAGGAGATGCTCTTCATTTTGTGAAATCGAATCATTGTGCTATTTAATAAGACTTCTAATTTGAGGAAAAATTATAATATTATAAAAATATTTCACCTTGTCTAACCTTCAGTTAGTCTCAGCCTAGGTTAGACACCGCAGTGAAGTGTTCTTAAATGAGTTGATAAGAAGTCAGAGCTCTCATTTAGATCAAATGATCAGGAGTTGGTGTTTCTCATGTTCAGTCCCTGCTCTGCTGGACTTGGTGTGACTTGCTGAAGTTGTGTACCAGCTGTTAGTTTCTTAGATCCTACAGGCTGTGGGGTGAATTCATCTTGTTTAATCTTCTGAAATACTTCTTACCTTGAGTGATAGGTGCTTTGAACACTGGAGTGGGTTTTTTTTGCAATAAACCAAAACTTCTTACCCAACTTTGTGTAGAGGCAGCAAACTGAGGATGACGTTTTTTCTAGAAAGACATGCAATTGGTACTTCCAAATAAAGCACGTTATTTTTTACCATGTTTTTGTCCTTTAGTAAACTGAGAATTTTCCCCTGGCTTTTACAATTCTATGACTTCTCAGAAACACAACAGTTGAAGTAAAATATTTTGAGATAAGCAAGAGCAGTGAACCTGACACTATTAACAAAGCCATTGTGTTCCTATATATGTACTTACACCGCTGCAAATGAAGTTCCTTTCCTCAGTTACACAATCCAGTTATTGCAGTCATCTCCTCAGGCATTATTTGAAACCAAAAGCCAATGTAGAGATATTAAACTATGAGAGGTAACTGTCCTGTTCTGACAGACAGCTGCCTACTTTTCAGGTTTAGATTCCAGTTAGAGTCCCCAGTTGTTCGTTTTCGGATAGGTCCTTCTTGCTGACTTCTTAGTAACATTTGGTGTTCTGTATTTTGAAAGGGTTGTGCAAGTACCATCACATACTCATCAAGTAGCTTTACAAAATCATTTTAGATGAGAGAAGGATGAGGAACATATTCGGGGAAAAAAAAAAAAGAAGTTTTGCCTCTAGAGGCCAAGCGAACTTGAAGAAGTAGGGCTGGAATTCAGAGGTGTCAGGATCTGTCTTCTGTTGGAGTAGGGCATTTGCTTTGAAAACAAGTTTTTATTATTGATCAAACCCTTTCCAGCTAATCAAAGATTTCCTTTGGCTCCAGCATTTCTTGTTCTGTTTGGCTTTCCTGGAGCGTCCCCAAAAGTCAGTGCCAAGCTCCCTTAAGAACACAAAATTGTCTTTTTTTTTTTTTTTGCCTGGCTCGTTGTTTCAGCGGGCAGCTGGAATGTGTCTGCAGTAGACCAGTGAGCGATGAGTTCTGTCCCGTTGATGTAACTTGGGGGTTCAGTGTACACCCTTACGCAGGGCCCTAATGTCTCATTAGGGTTTCTTTCAGGCTGCCTGTCCTGCTTGGAGGGAGCGGAGTTCTGGCCCTTTCACAGGCATGAACAGGTCTGTCTTGCCTTTTTTGTTGGTGTTCCTCACCGCTGAGGAATGCTCAGTTCCAATTTATTCCTATGTTCGTACTGTTTCATGACACCCTGTTTTTTTTCCAGGCATCCTTGTAAATGATACTCCTGACTAGCTGCAGTCAGACTGAATAATATGTTTCATTTTTATTTGACAGTACTGTTGTAGTTCTGAATTCTGATAGAAAAGCCTGGAATTGCTTTGCTTTCCTCTGGCGGTACGTTATGTTACTGGCCAGTTAGTGGTTAAGGACACTCACTAGCTGTTGCTCAGCTCTTTACTAAAAATACATTGCACAGGTTTAAATAAGGTTAAAATTATGCTGAGTCTGTAGGTGACTAAACGTCCTTGAAAGCAAATACAAACTTGCTTATGGTTGAAACTTGTCTTACAGTTAACGTGACTTTAGTCGGTTTATGCTATAATTTTGTTATTATTGCTATTAACTAATTTTGGCCTTGCCCTGCTTTTACTGTCTGCTAGTCTGTCCTAGATGTTACACTGCTGTTGTAAAACATTGACCACAACAGTGAGCAACTGCGTTGGGAAATACTTACTCAGCAAGTGTGTGTCTGAGTTACGAGTAAATTCGTTCAAGTTTTGGTCACTGTTTATAACTAATATTTTGATAATTTCTCCATTGCCATTTGCTTCAAGTTTATTACCCGTGCTGCTAGTGGGACCGTATTTGAAATGACCGTCTATTCAACGGGCTGCACTAATTTTTTCTGCCATGAACTGCAGTGCAGTTCTCGACTGTCCATAGCTGGAGCGAGCTGAGCACACGCGCACGACTAATCCCGCTAACAGTGCGCCTCGTCGCCGTGCTCAGTCTGCTCATGCTTGCACGTGCTGTATTTCGTTCGAGCTGCGCGTTTGAAGCGCTGCTGGGTCCTTCCTGTTGTAGGAAACAGGAAGGTCACTAGTGCAGGAGATGCAGCCACGAAACAAGCCTTTCCTGAGTGACGGGCTGCTTTTTCTTTACCCTCACCAAGCTCGAGGAGGGGAGAGGAAGGGCGAAAGGGTCAGTGGGAAGGACGAATTGTGTGCCAGTTCGAGCGCTAAGCTTTAGGAGGGAGGGGGCATAGAGGAGTGGCTTAGGAAACAGAGTTAGGGATCTCTGATTTTCCATCTTTAAGAAGTCTTACGTTCACTCTGTAGTCACTTTTTTCCTTAATATTTAGCATTAGAGGCTCAGAAAGTCAGGTGTATATGCTGTGTGATGCCTTGAGGTCTGGATGTATTTCAAGAATTGTTCTGCAACAAATTTGGAAAAAACCCACCCATTTGAAGATACAATGCTGATGTTAATTACCTTTGTACTTTTCTGTGCATTAATACTTTACTAAGGTGGAGACATTGGTTTTGTGTTCCTTTTGCAGACAGTACAAGACGGCAGAAAGTTTATGAAGTACATCGATCCACATTTAGGTGTTCCTTTGCCTGAAAGAGACTACGGTGGCAACTGCCTTATTTATGATCATGGCAATGAAACCGATCCGTTTCACAACGTCTGGGTAAGAAACAAATAAAGTTACTTGCTCATGAGTCTGACTATTTTTTGGTAAAAGGTTGCTTAATTGAACTCTTCAAAGTGCAGTCGTGAGCGTTGAATCAGAAAACAAGTCATGACTGACTCTTCAGCTCCTTCTCTTCTCTCGACCTTTCCTGTCCATCAGATGGAGATGTGTGTCTCTGTATCCTAGTTACATTGCCCAGGAGAGAGGGGAAACTGTTTAACAACCCTTGATTCTCAGATTATTGATGTAAACCTTTTCCCCCAGGAGTTTGGATTTATTTGTGTGCCTAAAGAATCTTCTACTCACAGTCTCCTTGAGGCACAAAGTTCAAAAGTTGCATGTTGCCAAGCAACCTGTAAGTTGCACTTTTCTGAATACCAGAAACCGTCAGGTGGTTGTTTCTTGCTGGCAACCAGAAGACTTGAAATTCAAGGGCAAAGGAATTATGATTATTTACAACTCCCTGATTGCGTGGAGCTGTTAGCGCTTGTGTAGTGAGGATCCTGAATGCTTTGGGTCTACCGTGTAAGTCTTCAGTGCATCGGGAACTGGAATAACTGAGAGCAATTGCAGCTGTCCTTTCTAGTCTTGCACCAAAACTAGGAGGAAGAAGGGCACTCTTTGCCCAGGGATTTATGGTGGCAGGACTGATAAGATTTAAGCTCTGCTAGATGGGGGTCTGATGAAGAGCATGTTCTTGCTCTGGCTTGAACATGTTCTGCTTCTGTCCCCTTGGAAGGCAAGGAACATGACATTCAGCATTAAAAAAGGTAGTCTCTGCTTTATCAATAGGATCCTAATTCCAGTTTCTGCCCCTTAGAATAGTTGGCTTTGCTTTGAAGATAGCTTGTTTGTTTGCTGTACTTGAGAACAAAGAAACTCATAAAATGCATCTAGTATTTGTATGTGAAACAACTGAAGTTTATTGCTGCATTTTTCTTGGGGGGGGGGAAGCTTTAAGAATGGGTTATTGTTTGCAGTGCAAAGTGACCTACCCTCTCTTCTTGGTTTATAGGACAAACTGGATGGATTTGTTCCTGCCCACTTTTTTGGCTGGTACCTGAAAGTAAGAATGGGTCTTCTGTTACATTTCTGTTACAGTGCTATTCTACTTTTAGAGCTCAACTGCTTCTGTTTTAGTGATGCCAGTCTTTGTCATCAATTATATTAGGCAGTCATCTGTGAACTAGACTAAGTGTTTGTAATACATGAAAGGCTTTTTTTTTTTCTCCTGACCATGTTAGGTCACCTCATTTCTTTCCGAAGTAACATTACATTGACAAGCTCCCTTCTCCACTATAATTCATTCTGAGGTCAGATCGATAAAAGTAAAAACCTTCACTCCTGTAGCAAGATAAATGCTTGACTGACCTTTGAATGTAGCGTATGGGGAAGGCAGTGAAAGTTTACCCAGACATAGAGGCATGATGATACACTGCTACTGTTCCAAGGCAGGCTTTTCCCAGTGGCATTCAAATCAGGGGTTTAATTCATTAAATGGGCAGTGGGTTAGTTCTTGTTACTTTTTAGTCAATATCAACTGACTGTGGAAGGAATTCCAGTTGTGTTTGTCCTTGGCAGAACACATTCAACACGTGTTTTGCTGATTACTTTGGTCTAAATATTAGCTTTTTTTAACCTGAGCAAACTTACTAGCTAACTTTATTTTGCCCCGCGGACCTTGTTTGTTTTTTTTTACCTACAAGACCACCATATATAATAAACTGAAAAAACTCAGGCTGTTTTAAAAATAAGCTACAACTGTTGTTTTGTTTTTCCTTTTCAAAAGTGCGGATGTATTCCTATGAGTGTTTTGGTTATGGGGAAAAAACCAGACCAAAACAAAGGATGACTATGCTAGGCACCAGGAGACTTTGACTTCAGGTCCACTTGTCTGTGGCTTGCTCTGTTAGTATACAGCATTGTAAATTTGGAGAAACTTGGATCCTCTTCATCCAAGAGAATTACATTAGAAACTTAAATATCAAAATAGCATTTCAGTTACATTCTGTATTTATTTTTACAAATAATGTCATGCTAAGAAAAAAATGCCTAGATAGCGAGAGCCTGGTAACAAGACATAAGGGGAGTAGTAACACATTCCCGAGGAACTAGAATGGGATGGAATTCAATATGCCAGTCCACTCAATCACGCTGTTCTCTGTCTTGCTCTGGAGGGAGCCTGGTGTTATTAAAGAGACTGTTTCTGCAGAAATGCTTGAGATGATATGTCATCTTGTCAGCCTGCAGTCTGATCGGAAGAGCCCGGCGCGCTCCACAAGGTGTTTGTTTCTGTGCTGCTAAGCTTGAAGGAAACTGGCTGCTATATTTCTTCTTTGTCAGTTAACATATTTTTCTATAAAAAGCTGGAAAATGAGTGTGTTGTCTTCATAAACAGAGATGAGCATGTGTTTGGGTTTTTCCTTCTTTTTTTTTTCCCCTTCCCTTTTGGTCTGGTTTGAGTAACAGACTCTTAAGCTGTATCTCAAAGCACCAGAATGGCAATATTGAGAATGATTGTGCCTTATTCATCAGAAATCATTGTGGGCCTCCCCGTTTGCTTTGGAGTCATTTACATAACATGCTGTCAGACTAATGTGTGATAATGCACATCTTATATTTTGCCACCTTCTGGTTGAGGCGGTCGGTGCCAAGCTACATTTACCCAGACTCAGGACTAGCGCATTTGGGGTTGCCACCTTCCATGTAGGCCCCCTGCTGAGGATGCAGCAGATCAGATGTACAGGCTCTCTGTGCTCTTATCCACTTACAAACATGAACGAAGTGTTACCACAAACCTCTTCCCTTGTTGTGACGGTAGGCTGAGATGATACGTGTGTTCTAGGACTGCAGCACAAGTCCTGGTAGATGACGGCAGTTGCTCTTCCCTTATCCACCAGCGCTGTAACCCCGTCGTAGAAGGCCACCACGTTTGTCAGGCACGATTTGCCCTTAGCGAAGCCATGTTGGCTGTCACCAATACCTCCTTATTTTCCATGTGCTTTAGCATAGTTTCCGGGAGGATCTGCTCCATGATTTTGCTGGGCACAGAGGCAGACTCTGTAAAGTAGACTCAGGTGTCCCAGCACAGTCAGGGCTGAGACTTAGTGCAGGTGACTTTTTAAAGGTTTGCCTTAAGCAGGCTCTGAAAAACCTTTTTTGAACAGCATTGCAATGCTACCTGTGGTGGTGGAGCACCCGTAGTTCCATTCATGTAACTTCCTTGCTTCTGAATCCCATCTTGCCTGCCTTTGTTCTTTCATGTGATGGTGTTAATGTCATCATCTATACTCTTCAGTGTCTGTCTTCTCTATTGTGCTGCATACTTGAGAAGTTCAGAGGCCTGTGAGCATTTGGCTTTACTAGACTATCACATGATAAAAGTAAGATTGTCATGAGTTTCCTGATCCTGTTCTGGATACTGGAGACAAGATATTCGACTGTAGAAATAACCAGTAAACGAAGCACGCCATGTATGTCCTCTGTGTTCAGAGTCCAGAAGGACTAATCTTGTATTCCTTAAGTGATCAGCTTGGAAATTAGGAAGAAAACGCAATAATTTTTCCATACACTGTTGCAAAACTGTAAATCTGAGCAGTGTCTCTACAGTATTTATGGAGTTCTTCTTTATTTAGATTTCTAAAGGGCATTAGTGGAAGTGTTACCCAGTCCTACTCAGTCTGGCGTGCAAGTATGCATTTTTGTAATGGTTTTTAGTATGTTGCTTTAGCGACTGTGTGGATATTGAAAGATTTTTTTTTTTCTCCCTTTATATAGACCTTGATGATTCGAGACTGGTGGATGTGTATGATCATCAGCGTGATGTTTGAGTTTCTGGAGTACAGTCTGGAACACCAGCTTCCAAACTTCAGTGAATGTTGGTGGGATCACGTATGTACTCCATAGATCATGATAGATTTGTCTGAACGGAAGTATATATTTTAAAGGGAGGGGGTAGGAAGTGGTGAGAACTAAATTACAGCATGTGCATGTGGCCAAAGATGTGTGCGTGACTGCTGCAGCTCAGGAGCATCCGTGCTTCTCCGTGGTGAGTTTGCAATATGTTTGTCACTGTTGGTATAATTTTGCGGGTTTTCAAACTATTGCACGTGGTTAAATATTTGTTTTGGTTCGTTTCACACCAGAGAGAGAATCTAAAGCTTTACCTGAACATTTTCAAATATTTGGTGATGGTGCAAACCATAAAATCTGAAATTCAGAGAAAGGTAAAACGTTGTGTATAAAGTTTCGGATGGTGATTTTTCTTGCCTGTTTAAAAAACAAACAACAGCCTCAGTGCGATTTGTGTCCAGCTCTTCCTTCTGTGCAAACCGATCTCCACTGTTTTCTGAAAACAGTAAATATTACAGTGTTTAGAATTTCTGGTGTGGTTTATAAAAAGACTTTAAAATATAAATGTTTGGCCTTACTGAAAAGCTGTATGGTCTTTGCACGTGATAATCTGTAAACGTTCTTGTCCTAAAATACTGCTTGTGTGTATTTTTTCAAGCCAGAGGGACTACTGTGATCTAGTTTCTCTGGAAGAAACAAGCTCTATAGCTTAGTGACACACTTTTATTTTTTTATTTTCCTATGAAATGTAAATTGGTTACCAGAACAATCAAAACTAGCTACATTCAGGGCACACAGCTATGGTTCTTATGTTATTTGGGCTTTTTTTTATTCTTACAGTACAGGCTCTTTCCCAAGCTCGTAATGATTTGCTACACGGTTGTATTTATAAAAGTAAATGTGTTGTGATAAAGACATCAAGCAAAGCTATTTTGCCTTTAAAAAAACTTCTTATGGAATTAACACTCTGTGCTCCGCTCCTTTGAATGCGGCGGACAGCCAGGTTTTGTTCAGCTCAAGAGCTCCATCTCCAGAATTAATGCTGGGCAATAAGGCGGAGCACAGAGAGAAATCACTTGTTTAATTTCATATCTTGAGCCTGGAGATAAGTCAGTTCTTTAGGAGGCAGCCTGAAGCTTAAAGAGTCCGTTAAGTTATTGGGCAGAGTAAAATCCAGTCCGTAGGAACATGTTCAGATCTTTTTTTGGTGTGTTTCTAAAGCTCTCACTTAACAGAGTGGAGTTGAGCTGATAGTCAGTAGGAAGAGGTCTGTTCTGTAGCAGAACGCATACAGCGAAAGAGGAACTACAGCCATCATCTGTAGAAGACTTTTGCCTTATTTGGGTAGGCTTGGGCAGCTGGGATTCTTTCTCCTGACAGTTCATGCCCCTCTCTTCTCTGGGATGCTCAGTCCTTGTGGCTGAGTGTCTCTGCACGTATGTGTACCTATAGTATCTTCCCTTCTACAAGCTTTACTGGTTCTTCTCCAGCATCACTGTGTTTTTCTCGTTTCAGTGGATAATGGATGTGATCTTATGTAATGGATTAGGAATTTACTGTGGGATGAAGACTCTGTCTTGGCTTTCTTTGAAAACATACAAATGGCAAGGACTTTGGAACATTCCTACGTACAAGTAAGTTGGTGTAGAAAGTAACCCCACGAGCCGTAGCACAGCACAAAGTTGGGCCCATGGTAAAGATCTTGGTTGTTGAAGGGTTGTTCTGTTAAGGTTAATGTGAATTAAAGCATTCATGTGTCTTGAGATGACTCAAGTATCTACTAACTTATTACGGCGTGGAAGCTTGTTTATGAGAGTTTTATTTAACTTGCAAATGAAATTGTTGAAAATACACCTGTCGTGAGCATTGCCTGATGTCTAGGAGTGAGGGCATCTTGTGGAAATGAGCTTATTTAATGAAATTGTTAAAGGAGGTGCAGGAAGCCAAGTCAGGATCGTACTCTTTCATTCACAGCAAGGATCTCTTTGGGCCTTGTGCAAATACGCATTCCCTAGTAATCAGAACTTCACAGTAATTGGGACACTGAAACTTAAAATTTAATAAATCCCTTGTAGTCTTGTACCAGTAGTGAACTATCCTTTTCTGTAGTATGTCTTTGCTTAGCAAAGCAGAACGGAGGAACTGCTTATTACGATGCATGTAGTATATTAAAGTTTAAAATGATAGTCCAAATAACAGGCTGCTCTTTAGCTCAGAATGTTAATCTCACTAAGTAGTAATTTTTATGGAGTAAATGGAGGCATTTTGCATATGTGAGTTGGTGTCTCGAATGGAAATGTTAGATGTCTCTTATGTGCTGTTCCTTAAAATTGCAAGAATGTGTTCTGCTTTTTTCCAGAGGTAAAATGAAGAGAATTGTCTTCCAGTTCACCCCGTATAGCTGGGTCAAATTTGAGTGGAAGCCAGCATCCAGCTTACGCAGATGGCTAGCAGTTTGTGGCATAATCTTCGTAGTAAGGAAACTTCTCTTTCTTTTCTTTTCTCTACCATTTGATTCAATGTTTCGTAACACTCAAGCAACTGTACAAACAGTAACTTAGGCTGCAGCTCTGGCACAGTGATGTTTCTTTAGTGGAGGCCGGGAGAGATCGCTTCCGAATCCTGCAGAAGAGGTGTCTGTTTCCATGTCAGTTTACAGATTCACTGCATAAATATTTGTTCTTGTTTGCTGAACAATGTTGATTGCCAATGTAAGCAATATAAACTGATCTGCACTTAATTCAGCGAGGAACTGCTGCTACCAAAAACATTGGCTTTGGATGAAAGTGGCGTGTTTCTCTGTCTGAAGCAGATACGTATCCCATTACAGCTGGAGAGGACTGGAACCAGAGCCTCAGGCTTCTGCCTGTTAGCTCTGAGCAGCATGGCTCCTGAAGCGCACAGTTTTGCCTCGGATAATGTTTTTATACAGACTTAAATAATTCAATTATCCTAGACTTTTTTTTTAATGGTTCACTGAACACATAGCACGTGATGGTGTTAACAGTATCCAGCTTGACCAGTTCAGGTAAACTAGCTCCCCCATTTAGACAAACGAGAAAGTTGCTTTCTCCAGCAGTCACAGCAAATTGACAGTCTGCCTCCTTCATCTAGCCACCTGAGTGGCTGAACTTGTATTCTGGGAATGCATCGTCTTGAATTCGTCACTTCCATTTCACAGTAACAGGTACCGCACACATGACACTGATAGGGCGGACAAACTTGGCAGTTTAAGTGCTTTTTCCCCGCTCCTGCCTCTTGTCAGCAGGGGGACTTTGGCCTTTGTGCTGTCCATGGCATGTCACCTGGCTCTGTTCTGAGCAACTCAAACTTATTTCAATTCAGCAACTGTGGAGTTTAACTAAAAAAGCCTTGTGACGCTTCTGCAACTGAGAGATTCCGTTGACTTTGTCCTAGTCTTTGGTATAATAATGCTTCTTTTGGCAAAGCCTAGCTTCAGCTGACAGTTTATAAGCAGCTTCAGGTATTGGCTTATTCTTTTGGATTAAACAATGCTTAATGCCATTTGTTACCATTTCTTTTGAAGTGAGAAACTTGCGTCTACTTGCTCCCTTAATCCCATTGCCAGGGCAGCTCACTTGAGAACGTTTTGCTATAAATGTATAACCAATGCTCCTAAGTTGGCTTTGGCAGTGACGTTTGCATAACTGTCTAAAAAAACCTGCTCAAAACTAGAGGCAGTGCTTGGCCAGATTTCTATTGTGTGCTTTGTTTTGTTTTTTGTTTTTTTTAAAACCTCTTCCAACACACTGAGAAATTTAAAAACCCCAACTGTTGTTGGTCATTATTGCAACTGATGATGGTGGGCCCAGTAACAGTGAGTAGGACCTTGTGGAGTCAGAAATGGTGGGGGGAGTCATGCAGGGATTCCAGGCTTCATTCAGCGAAGTCTTCTGAATGTAATTAAAATGTCGTTTTTCTCAGTTTTTATTGGCAGAGCTGAACACATTTTACTTGAAGTTTGTCCTTTGGATGCCACCAGAACACTACTTGGTCCTGTTACGACTTGTCTTTTTTGTCAATGTGGGAGGTGTGGCTATGAGGGAGATCTACGACTTCATGGACGACCCGTAAGCCAGTCCTCTTGTGTATATACCATGTCAAGCTTCACTTGCTTTATTTTGAATTTGCTCCAGCTTGTTGGCATCCATCTCAGGGCAATAGTTCAGCTTGTCGGGGACAAAGAGACCTAATCCCAAAGCATCTGCTTTGTGCTCTTTTGTTTTGGAGGTAAAATTCTGACTACATCTGGTTAGAGAACAGCTGTTAGAAGGGCATTCTGTGTGCACTGTTTTTAATGTCAGTTTTTAATAAATGATCCCTCTTTTGAGAATGTAGTGTGTAAATTAGCTGGAGTGCCACTGGCTTGTGGGCAGAGGAGTACTGAACTCCGCTTTCAGATTGATAGCCAGGAACTACGGTCCTTGGATGTGCCTTCTAAGGACAACAGGGCCCAAACTAAAAAAAAAAAAAGTGTTTCTTAAAGGCGCTTCTTTTCTTGAGCTATCTTCCAGCTGGTCCCTGGTCCTCTGGAGCTCTCGTGGCACCCTCTTGCAGATCAGAGGACCCTTTATAGCAACGTGTACTGAAGGCGAAGTGCACCCGTACACAACAGTGCATGTACTTTCAGACTGTTCCTACTTAAGCATCGTATTTGTCCTTGCTGCTTTTGTTTCTGCAGACCATGTAAGACCTGAGAAAGCTTTGTTCTCAAAATCACGTTTTCTTTTAAGTTTTAGTAGCAATGTCACAAATTGCCTGAGCCCACATCTTAAGTCTAAGACAACGTCTGGCTTCAAGGCATTTTCATTGTCTGTCACTGACCAACGCAAAAAGTGTCTGTGTTCAGAATTTAGGGTTCCAACATTCTATGAAGATCAGTTTCCCTTGCAAGGCTTTGACTCCTAGAACTGGGAAGAAGGGTCAACCCACATTGCTTAGTCGGATTTCAGGACATTCAGCAGTGGCAGGCTGCCCCTGCCTTTGGTGTCGGACCTACTGGTTTGGGACGTGCCTCCAACTCAAAGGTAAGAAGAGGTCTCTGCCTCTCACTGGTGAGCTCCTCTCCTTAGCACCATTCACAATCTTCTGGTCCTTGTGTTTGGGTTGGAAAAACTCCTCTGCCCTCTGTACGACCACATGGCATAACATTGAAATTTAGGAGAATCATCAGTCACCGGTGCCTCATTGCTGATTCAGTTTGCTGCCATTCTTTCGACGAGCTGGAGAGGTTCATCCAGCAAGCAGAGACTCTCATCCCGACCTGCATGTCTTCATCATTGCCACCACCACCTACTGTCCTGTCTCTCTTGGTGGGTAAGGTGACTAGCCCCCTCGCTTCTGAGGTTCGTGGCTCTGCTTGATGCACCACAGAGCTGACCTCATCACACTGCTCATGCAAAATGGCAGAACCTAGCATCTGGGCTTACCTACTGTCTTCTCTGCGGAGGCTTTTGCAGCTGGACTTTGATTCCTTTGTGCATTTCAGGTCATGCAAGCAGAGATCATCTACCTCCGTTTTACCAACTTAACTGGGGGTGTTTTCACTTGCACATCGTTGTGAACCAAGGAACCGGTTTGGATTCTTCCTGTTGTGTTGTAGGGAGAAGCTGCTGGGGAAGAGTGGACTGTGCCAGAGGTGCCCAGCTAGCAGCACATGAGAAACCTTCCTGACCTTTTCCTTTTGGAAACTCCCTCAACTTCTTAATGGACAAAGGTTGGAATAGTCCATTGACCTTCCTTGTCAGAAACATGGCTTATTGCCTTGTCTCGTAGTGACGGGAATGTCCGAGATAAACTGATTAGATCTCTTCAGCTAACCTTGCGATATTTAGTCTAGAAAGTAGTGAGGTTCAAATATGAAGACTCTTTCTCATTCAGGAGTCTTAGTATGTGCAGGCAGTTCCAGGGCTTTGCTTTCAGGAGCTTGGCCTGAGCATGGTGACAAAGTATCTAGAATTGAAATAATCCAAGAAGAAGGGTGGTTCTTGAAACTGTTCTCCAGCTCTTGCATACCACGCTCCCGTTGTGATCGACATGCAGCCTCTGAGTTCTTGAGGACTGGCTATGTGAAATGTTCCTGACCAGAAATGTCTTGATGTAAGAGTCTGTAGCATCAGACCTCGTCATATCTTCCTGGTTTCTAGTCTTTGAGTCTCTTCCAGGGAGTCTGCATTGAGGCCATGAATTTTAATCTCATTCATCAAATAAAAGAAGAACTTTTCTTGAAAATCTTTCATGAGTAGAAGGGCAGGAAACCAACTTTCTTCCCTAGCAGCTTCAGGCTCTGCACAGCTCTTCTGTTGAGGTTACCTTTAATTCTTTTGTCGGTGCGCTGTCATAAGCTAGTGAAAGAAAATGATGGCAAATGAGGAAGCAGATCGGCAAAGCAGAAAGCTGCCCTAGTCATCTGAACAGCTTGAGTTCACAGTGAGAGATTTGCTGTTGCTTTTTTTTCTCTCTGTCCATGTGTTAAGGCTAGTTTCTGCCCATTTAATCTGTCATACCCGATGAACCACCTGGAGCAGTTTCTGAAGTCCTTTCATCCGAGTTGGTCTAGGCAGGATACTTTTTAGAATGGAATGCACTCATCCCATCTGCATCAGCAATAACTCACACTTGATTTACGGCATCATGTTTTTTTCCAGTGTATTCGGTCGACTTTGTGTAGTTTGAACTTAGGCATTGGTGTCAAATATGGCTCTCGGGCCTCGTGTTTAAGAAACTGTGTTTTGTGTGCTTGACTTGCAATGACTCCCCTGGATTCAGGAGAGGGAAGAGAAGCTCGGTTTGCTCTCCATGCTTAGGTCCCTTCCCAGATACTGAGAATCCAAGGGCATGCAGCGGAGCAGCTATGTCTGAGCAACAGGAAAGCGCCTGCTAAAGGAAGGGTGCTCTCCCTGGTGCAGCTGCTGGCATCGGATGAGAAGAGGGGAAGAGAAACTGGGAGCAAACGTGCAGTCGCAGCTCCCTCTGCCCCAGCACTGTTGGAGATGCCTGGGGCCTGTTCCGCAGCGTGCGAACCAGGCAGCGTACCGGCTGGAGGTGGAGGGGGTCCGGCAGGCTTGTTTCTCTGCTTAGCTGAGGGAAGCATTAGCAGAGCGGCCGCTCTCCAAGGAAATCCTAATCGGGGATTTGTTGGGAGGCTTCTCTTTCATCCACTGCATGGCGAAACCGGAAGGAAAATGCGGCCCAAAGAGCGTATGTGGCTACTGAATATCCCAGCGTTTAGCCAGTCAGTGCCTGGCCAGACGGGAGGCTGCGCATCCCAGCAGCCACGGACCAGGCTAGCCCGTTGCTGCAGTGCCCTGGCAGGACTGCAGAGGTCATCTCGCCGCCTCCGTCCCTCTCCCCAGCCCTCTGGGCGCTGGTTCTGTCGCTGCGCTCCCCGTCTCCTCTGCCCTGCCCCGGTAGTGCTGTCGCTTTACGCTGAATTCTTCTTGGATGTGTTTCACACCTTGTGCTGTGGTAGGAAAGGAATAACGCAGTAAGCTGGACAAAAGAGAAGGGACCTGGTAGGAAAATGTACTTCAGGATACGCTGTGGTTAAGCGAGAGGGCAAGGCGCCCTTGCAGAATGGGTGCTCCCTGTGGTTAAAGCAGGGACATATAGAACAAAGGCAGAATAAGGAGTAATAGAAGGCAAAAAGGGCTAACAGGAAAGTGCGCCAAAATGCTGCTTTGTGTGGCTTTTGAGTAACAGATACAATCCAAAGGCTGTTGAGAAAAGTTAGTTGTGTGTGCTTGCTGGTGAACTTGGTGATTATGGTGGCTGAGGGTATTGCTTTTCCCAAGTTCAGTCTGCCTTGATTCAAATCAGTTGGATTTCAGGAAACATTTAATTAAATCATGCCCTTTTTTAAAAAAAAAAAGGAGAAAGATACATACATCTTCTAGTAGCTTTCTCTTGGTTCTTTCCTCTAATGAGAATAAAATATCATTTTTGATGCAGAAGATGGGTGGTGGAAGAACAAAAATTTAGTCTACCAAGCAGGAAGTGGCGTAGTTTGTGCTGCTGGACAGCACATCTGCATGCACCCGTGGCGCTGCAGTGGGCAGGATTTCAGGGCAATCCAATGTGTAAAAAAGGGCTTGTTCTGTTACCCGAGCAGAGCCCCATTTGATTATTGACATATGAATCATCTGGTCTGACAGGTCAGCAAGCTGTAAAAATGTCAAGTCTAGAAAGGTCGTGAACAGACAGGGTCAAGGAGTGGAGGATCTAGCTGGTTTGGGTCGAGCAACTTGCCCAGGTTCCTAGCAGGAGGCTGTTACCTGTGAGGGTAACGAGGTTTCCCGAAAGGCAGCCTTCCCTGTGTTGTGGCTCTATCTATTTCCCATGTATATATATGTATACATTACAGGTATTTTGGCTCTCTACATTTCCCATGTATATATATGTATATATTACAGTATTTTGGCTCTATATATTTCCCATGCAGGAACAGGTGACCCAAAAGATGGTGTATTTCCAATTTCTCCTTCTGCAAGTAGAGCCTCTGAATAGACGTCTTGATTCTACTGCAGTTTAACTTCTAGCACTACCGATGGGCGAGTCCTTCACTAGACTTGTACACAGCACTGCAGCTTCTCATTGACTCGTCTGCTACTGCTTAAAAACAAACCCTGGGGGTTAGGTATTAATCCCATATTTGCCCCAAGGTTGTGTGGTCCTAGGAGTGAAACGGCCTCCTTGTGTCTTCCAGTATCTTGCCTGTTTTGTTATTAAGCATTCTTCTTTTAAAATCCGTTCAGAGATCATTAGTGACAGCTCATTGAACACCTTTTTGGGAAGAGAGTAAGTTTCGGGATGCAATTGCATAGGGGTTAAATATGGTTCCAGCAGTGTGACTTGACATTGGCAGAGGAAATCTACGAGTAGAGCTCCTACTTCATACTGTACCCTGAACCTCAGCTGATCTCAGGCTGGTCAGATAGTTGTTTTACATGGGTTTACCAGTACCCTGAAAATGGGATACTTCTTTGCATCACATGATGACAAAGTTTAACTCTTCATGTGTTTTCAGAGCCTCTGAGAGGA
The DNA here is from genome assembly GCA_009819775.1 of Phoenicopterus ruber ruber. Lineage (NCBI taxonomy): Eukaryota > Metazoa > Chordata > Aves > Phoenicopteriformes > Phoenicopteridae > Phoenicopterus > Phoenicopterus ruber. The sequence goes on along the minus strand of CM020219.1, from coordinate 72,470,752 downwards.
ACCTTAAGTAACACCAACATGAAAGTTGGCAGCCTGCATAGGCTTAGTACGTGTGTAGTCCAACCTAGACTTCTAGAATTGTGCAAAGCTGAATGAAATTATTACCCCAGCTGTCTTTTTATGAATATTTCTCCGAACGCTTAATTTTTCTAGCAATAGCTTTGTTTTATCTGTGCATTTATTTTGCAGGAAGTTCCATAAGAAATTGGGTCAGCAGGCATGGCTGGTTGCTGCTATTACTGCCACGGAGTTTCTGATCGTCGTGAAGTACGATCCCTATACGCTCACGCTTTCTCTTCCTTTCTACATTACCCAGTGCTGGATCTTGGGAATTATCCTTGTGCTCACCTGGACAGCCTGGCGTTTCTTCATCCGGTGAGCAGCCTTCGCTGTGCCGCGTTCAGGGCTAGCCTGGGTCTTACGGGCTGGGTAGTTCTGGGCGTCCGTTCAGCAGCATCTTCAAACGTGTGCTGTCAGGAGCCTTCAGTGCCTCCTGGAGACAGATTACAGCTCTTTTGGATGGCTAGAGCTGCAGTGGTTTTGTGTAAGGGCTGTTAAATAAACAGGGAGTTTTCTGTGCGTGATCCTGGCAGTTTTCTTTCTGGATCAGGCCTCTGGTAGCTTTGGTCTTTGTGGGGCTACTTGTGTTAGTGCTGCTGTAGCAGCAGGTGAGCGGTTCAGTGCCAGAGTGCACCTGGCCGTCCTGGATGAGCGAAGATGGCAGACGAGATCGGTGTGGTGTTTTTCCTGTGCTCCGAGTTAGACAAGACTAAGACGTTGCGCAGCTTCATTCCAAGAACAGTCTGCTGCGTTGCAATCGCCCGAGCTGTCCTGCTGTCAGCGACAAGTGAGCCAAGTTAAACGTTTTTGGTGCGGATGCTGCTCTGTGCAAGTGAATGAAAAGCAGCTGCACGAGGCTGAGAAAAGAATTACACTGATCTATGGAGGAGACCCTGTGCAACAGCAGGGGTTGCTCTTGTCCAGCGTGCTGTTGCGTTGTGCTTCTGAAGGAGGTGATGATAGCCAGGCTGCTAGCAAGAAAAACAAACGTCAAGTGAATCCATGCCAGCAGCAATTTTAGAAATTTACGGCCAAAAGACTCAAGTGGGTTGTTATCCCGAGGGCTCTTGCATCCAGGACAGACTTATTGTTTTTATTGTCTGTTGAAATTGTTTATTCGCATCACTAGTTCACATCTGTTTGTTTTCCCTTTTAGTGACATCACTTTGCGGTATAAGGAGATAAGGCGGCAGAAGCAAGAGCACAAATACGAAAAGGACAAATGCCTGAGCAATGGTGATGGACACTCATCAATACTGGATGAACAAAACGGGAACAAACTAAGGGAGAGGAAACTTTGAGCAACAGACAAAGGGCTAAAAGGAACTCGTAGTGCTCAAGTTGGCCTGGTGGACAGTTTCAACCTTATCCTACCTAACTTGTAACTTCCATTGTTAGCTTTCCAACGTGTGAAAATCCTCTCGGGGAAAAGGTGGGGCTTTGCTGTACACACCCTTTCTCCTCACGTACACCTCGTGAGAGTCGGAGAAAGTCTGTGTAGAGGGAAGTCGGAACCAACACCGTTGCGATGAGATGGGATCTCCATTCAAGCGTGTTGTATGTCTTCCTTGAAAACAAGGTTTGGAGACGAGGGGCTTTAAAACAAAGCGCAAAGGGAATCTAGCTGATCTATTTCCAGGAAACTGTGAGATTTCCGTTTTGACGTTTGGGCATTAGGAACACTTGTTTTGGAGTGTACAGACACCAGACACAGGGAAGGAGTTGCTTTTTGTCTGCTGAAACTACCTTGAGCTGTGGAGTGAGATTGTTTAAAGTGTTCAGCCACCAATTAACAGAACTGCAGCAAGGTAAACCTAGATAAACTGAAGCTTGTGAACAAGTTGCGTAACTTGCACAGAATGTAATACAGTACACTACTGTTACAGCCCCCGCAGCACGGGGCTTACTGCCTTTCTCGAAACTGACTGTCAGCGTCCCGGAATAGCCTGCAATAGTTTTGTGTTGTGTCGCAGCTCTAGGGAGACAGACTACTTCTCCTTAGTTCTTTTTTTTTTTTTTTAAATTTTCCTTTTAGTCTTGGTCATCTCTTACATGTAAGGGAAGGTTAAATAAGAAAGATCAACCTGCCTTTCCTTTGCTTCGTGGAGTAAAATGTATTACAAGCCGAAAACTGGGAGTTACTCCATCAGTCTTAAGTTATTTGCCTTATTCTCAGCTCTTTTAGTTCGCTCACCCAGAGCGTTTCGGTCTTGGTGTCTGCTGTAGGGGACGCGTCCGGTTCTGCCATCCCGCAGAGCTGCCCCGTTCCTCCCAGGGTAACTCCGGACTGAGCGATCTCCCGAGCCCACCTGGAAAAGGCGTTCTCTGCAGGCGCGCACCGAACAGCCGCTAACGTGCCGCCATCCCTGCTAAAAGCACGAGCTGAGGCAAAGTGCACCGTTCTTCCCCCAGCACTGCGTAGCAGCGGAGGTCTGCAGGCCGAGCTAGACAGCAGTTTTGCTGGTGACTCAGCATCTAGGAAAAGAAATCGGAAACCTGGGCTGCTTTTTTCTTTTTTGAGGTCATTATTCCAAAATGTAAGTGCTACATTAAGCATCCATTTTGTAACCTCTGCTCTAAGCCTCTGCGTTGGCGGCTGAGGCGCTGACGTAACCCTAACCATATCACTTTTTAAATACTGTGATCTAATCTGGCTGTTAAAGGGTATTTTTCAGGGAAGTGTTTATCCAGAAGAAAATGACATAACCGCCACCAGTGCAATTTCAAGAGCGCAACCCCACGCTTTTTCGGTGGCAGGAGACTTGCAGAGCTGCTGACTAACAAACATCCACATTTTTGATCCGTTTTGGTCTCGTACGTGAATGACAACCCAAATCTGCGTTTCTCCCGTGTTTAGAGTGACCCAAGTGCTCCCCACCCCTAGCGCACGGGCGCGTAGCCGTAGGGCAGTCTGCAGCAAACCCAGCAGTTGGGCTCTGTCTGGAGAGCTCAGCTGAAGCGGAGCGTACGGGCCGGGGGCTGCCCCCGTTGCTTCGCAGACGGGGAGGAGGACGACCGACGCGAGAGGCAGCATCGGGCGTCTCTCGAGCGTGTACAATGTACTGTGGATAGTCGCTCAACGGCTGCTCTTCACTGGCAGCGTTTTGCTGCTGTGGGGCCGTGAAGAACATACGGCTGCGTAACGAGACGCCGCCAAGGTTGCAAATGGGCAGAGAGCTGAGTTGAGCGAGTATTTATTTCTATGCCTTCCCACCCGGAGTCGTTCTAGTTGCAGCTTTAGACCAGTCCTACGAAGTGTCGACGGATTGTTTGGTAGCTCGTACCAGTGTGTTGTGCTCGTGTAGTCCCAGCTGAGCGAGGCTCAGGTCAGTGTGTCTCCGTTCTGTTTGTGCTGATGAACACCGTGCCCCGCTCCGGCCTCTTCGCAGTGCGGCCTCCCGGGTCTGCCTCCCGCTCCGGGCGGCAGCAGGCACGCCGGGGAGGCTCTGCCACCGAGCCTCCCTCCTCCCCTCCCCGCCAGAGACCCTCTTCTCTACGTTTGAAACAACGGGTGAAGAATACCTGTTCCCTGGTGACGATTCCGGAGCTTTCACCTAATACCTAAAACACTGACTTGTTCGTCTGCATCCATCTAAACAGCTTTTATGGTTAGTCTGGATAACTGACCCGGTGTAATAAAGCGATGTTTGCTGGTGTGTTCTTTGGTACCACGTGTGCGTGCGCGTGGTTTATCTCGCCGGTCGCGAGTAGAACTGGGGGCTGAGGGGGCTTGCTCTGAATTCCCCTCAAGGAGCAAGGCTGCCAAACGCATCGGCGCTGTCCGTGATGGGGGCTGGGCCTGGCCCGCTGCCGTAATTCGGGAACGCTTCTTGCAGCACCTTTACGAAGGTGATCTGCGCGCTGTAAGGTGGGCTTGGGCTACGCGCGGCGTGTGGAGTAACTTGGCGGTTCCCTTCCAGCCCGACGTCTAGCGTTGCGGGTGGGCTCCAGCCACGGCAGTCTTGCCCGGCCTTGGGAATCCTGTTGTGATCATCTCGCGGAGAAGCACTCGGAAGCAGCCTCGTGTGGAGCAGATGAAAGGACGGCTGATAAGCCTCACTTAAACGCCATCTGGGGTGGCACAAAAGGAGACCGGCCCTGTGGAGATGAAAGAGGCGGCAGCCTCCTGCTTCTAGACCCACCTGCGTCGTGCTGCGCGTTTTCTTAGCTCGCTGCCTTTGCCAGAAAAGTGGAACACCGCCTTCCTCGTGTGGGTGTGCCCCAATAACTCTGTGAGACTTACCGCAGGTACGTCGTCGGCTTTAAAAAGGGGAGATGGAGGGGAACAGGCGGGTGGGTGAGAGCGTGCCCAGCTAACGCTGGGGCGAGTGAGGTTTTTCTCACGAGTGGCTTCTCCCTGTTCCGGGGCCGGCTAGCAGGGGATTTCGCGCCGCGACGGGGTACGGAGCTTGACGTCCCTCGGGCCCGCTTGTGCGGACTGCCGTGTGCGTTAGGACAGGACTTCAGGTGGTGGTTCCGAGTTGTTAAGACTCGGGTGGGTGCCGCTGGGGAGCCCTCCTGCCTGCCCCCTCGTTTCTGATGCGGCGCGCTCCCTTCCCCTTGCAGCACGTGCAGCCGTGGGGTTCCGCGGCAGGGGGCTGCCTGGGGTTCCCCCCGTGCCCCGGCCCTGCGCGCTGCCGGGCACGCCGTTCTGGGTGGCGATGCGAGGGGAAACGGCCGCTTCGGAGCGTCCGGCGGGAGCCAGCGATCCCCTCTGCTTGGTCCGGCCGGCGCTCCGGAGGCGGCCCCTGCGTGGGCCTACGGTGCCGTCTGCTAAGCTGGGCAGCCCGAGGACGGCTCCCCGGAGCGGCCCGTGCCCTGCGGCCTCCAGAGCCCTGCTGCTCGCCCACTCGTGGGTCCCTTGCCACCCTCTCCTCTCCCCTGCGCTCCCCCGGCTGCTCGGCTGCCCGTCCTGCTGGGAGGCGGCAGCGAGAGCCAGCGCCGCGCAAGGGGCTCTTTGCTGCCTTTTCTTTTCCCCTGTGAGGCTTTGGCCCCGTCGCTGGCCTTAAAGCGCCCGTGTGATGCTGTTGGCGTCATCACCTTCTGACACCGGAATTCTGCTCTTCTCTATGTATTTTTTTAAGCTGGACTTGCTAAGCTGTGCCTAGCAAAGGAGTAGGCAATGGCCCTTGCTCGCCTGCCTGCGAGCGCCGGGTGAAGCAGAGCGGTTGTGTTCCTGCAGGGATGTTCCTTGTGCTCTGGTGGCCCTTCCCCGGAGGGACCCGTGCCTTCCCCTGCGTCTGGGAGCCGGCCGCCGACAGAGCTGGGCTGTCCGAACCTTCCCGCCGTCCCTCGGCAGCCCCCGACGCTTTGTCCTTCAGGTTCGAGCATCTTTGGGGTTTTCCCGTGGTTTTTTTTCTAGAAGGGTAAGTGGTCTTTTAAGACTATTTTTAGACTTAGAAGGTCGCAGAGCGCCGCTCTAGAGAGCGTGTGCTGCGGGAATTCAGGCTTGGGCAGGGGGGGCAGCGGGGGTAAATCCCCCGGGGCTGAAGGAGCACGGGAAAAGCCGCGCGCTGTTCGACGCGGGGCGAGACCCCCCCACCGGCCAGCGCGTAAGAGCAGCCAGCGCGGGAGGGAAGGTTTAACCATCTGGAAGAGGCCGCGTACGCAGGCTGTCTGCTGCCGGGGAGCTTTTCGGGGGCGTTGTGACCAAGAATAAATGGCTTTTTCCTGCGTAGGGGGCTGGCTGAACGTGCACCAGAAGCAGAAGCCAGCTGAGGTACCTCTGCTACGTCCCGGGGCGGTAGAACGCCCACCCACCCAAAAACCCCACGAGGGGCGCGCGGGCCGCCTTGCCGCGCGCGTGTCGGTCGCTGGGAGGGTTCGTTTGTCGGTCTGCGTCGCTGAGGTGCCGTTATTTAATCGGCCTCGCGGTTACCTCGGGCCTGACCCGCGCACGAGGGCGATGCCGGACTCGTGCCGTCCGTTGGCGATAGGAAACCGCTGGTAATAGACGGGCTGGTGTCCGTGCGGAGCTGCACGAACCCTCCGCTGCTCCCGCGGCCTCGGAGGTGACCGGGACTCGGCCGAGCCCAATCCCGCCTGTCGCCGCGCTCCGCAGGTCCCCTTTGCCGTGAGGCCGAAGCGACGCAGAGCCGGTGGCCCGGCAGGAGGGTGCTGGTGTCCCGGGCTGTGCCGCGGAGAGGGACAGCCTGCCGGCTCCCTCGGGAGCGCCATTTCCAGTCTCCGCGTAGGTGGGGTCTGGGGATGGGGGGAGGAAGCCAGGGCTTGCTCCGTTTCCATCTGGGTTTTATATGCCTAGAGGAAGGGCTGCGTTTTGGAAAAGCCGGAGTCCTGCGTGGGATTGCTCTTGGAAAGGACCCTTACTGCGGGATGCGGCTCCTCTACCCCCACCGCTGTTTTGGGGTTACGGTCAAAACTCGGTCTGTTTTCTCCCTGAAAACTAATTGCCTGCCAGGAAAATCGTGGGAGCATCCCCGGATCGGCGCGGTGCAGGAGCCGGAGCGCGCTGCAGCAGGTGGGTGCGCCGGCACTGCTGCTGGATGGGGGGGTCTGGGGGGCGAGGGTCCTCGGCAGCGTCCCGCTGCGCTCTGGCCAGCTGAGGCCGGCTTCCCTCGGGCTGTGCACGGCGTTCCCCCCCCAAACACAGTTATTCCCGGCTCTGCAGTTTAAGCAAAGTGACTCTCGTGCTGTTTGAAGTGACGTCTTGCTCCCCGGGAACGCGGTCCGGCGTTTGCGTGAGGTGGCTGCAGACATGGCTGTGAAGCCAGGGCGAGGAGGAGAGAGATCTCCCTCCCTGGCGCGTGGGGAGCACACGCAGAAGTTTGGCTGACGCTCGCTTCGCCGGCCGGCACCCAGCTTTTCCTCTCCTTTTGGGCCAAGTCCCGCGTAAATGCCGCTGGGCACTGAGAGGGGAGGCTTCACCCTCTGCCGCGCCGAGGGAGAGCAGGACCGATGATGGGTTTTCCTGACGAAGAGGCAGAGCCGAGACCCGTTCCCTGGACGGCCCCGGCCAGCGCAGGACCCCGGGCGTTGCTGCGCGGCCGGCCGAGAGGTGGGATGGAGGAGGGAGGGGGCTGGTGCTGCCCTTCCCCTCCCTCCAGGAGCGAGGAGCAGCCTGGCAGCGGCGTTAGGGACAGGTGAGCAGCCACGGCTTTGGCTCCGGCGACGGGCCGCAGACCCCCGATGGCTCCACGGAGGAGAGCAGCGCCCGGGGGGCCAGAGGAGGGGACGCAGGTCCCGGGGGAGAGTGCGAAGCGGGGTCCGGGGGGCCAGGGAGGGGGGGCTGAGGGGCTCGAGATGGCGGCTGGGTAGCGGAGGACGGCGGATGGGCGAGGGGGGTCCCCGGGCAGCAGGAGGAGGGATTTGGGGCGCAGCACCCCGCGCTGAAGGATGCTGATGCCGCGAAGCCGCAGCGGGGCCGCGCTCGCCTTGGGGAGCCCCAAACTCGAGGGAAGGGGGGCGGGGGGGAGGCAGAAGCCGTCCCCGGCTCACCCCAGCGTGGGGGGTGCCGGGGGGCGGGCGGGGCGCTCCCCCCCAGCCCGGGTGGAGCCCGGGGCGGCACCGCCCGCAGTCCCCGCTCCGGCGGCCGCGGCCCCCCCGCCCTCACCCGGGTAAACGCGCCTCCTTCCCCCGAGGGAGCGGTGAGCCGGGGGGCGGCCGGGGGCCGGGGGGCGGCAAGGGGCTGAAGCCCCGGGCGATGCGACACGGGTGGCGGGTGGGGGTGCGCGGTTTGCCGTGCGTGCCCGGGGCTGCCGCGGGGGGCGGCGGGGCCCTCGCCCCTCGGGGGGCTGGGGGCTGCGGGGGGGTGTGGGTTGGGGTTTTTTTACGGCAACTTCCTAAGGAAAGTTGCCAGCCTGGGAGCTGGGCGCCGAGAGCCCGGGGGGCAAAGCTCTGCGGCCCCCCCGGCCCCCCCGCGGCTCCCGGCCGAGGAGCAGCGGCCGCCGCGTCCCTCCGCCAGCGCCGAGTGGCGGGAGCCTCCGGGGGGGAAGCGCTTTGCGGAGCCGCCTCGCTCGCTCCTGCGGGCAGAGAGCAGCGGGGGGGGGGTGCTTCTCCTCCCCTGCTGCGCCGGGGGTTCGGGCTGGGCTGGAGCAAAGCCTTCAGGAGGGTTCTGCTCCCCGGAGGGGGCAGAGACCGCCCAACTCACTGCACTAGTGAGCAGGAGGTGCAGCCCCGCAGCCGGCGCTCGGAGGGGCAGGACGCGCAGCCTGGCAGCCGATCCCGCATCCCCGCAGCCCAGCCTGGCCCCCGTCGGAGCTGGGGGGGCTCTTCGGCTCCAGGAGCCGCCCCCCCCCGGAGCTCGAAATCCCTCGGGAGCCCTGGGAAGCGGGGAGCTGGGCACCGCGAGCGCCGGCACCCCGAGACTCGCCGCCGCACGGTCGCTCTGCCGCTTCCCCGCCTGGGTTAGCTCGGAAATTGCTGCATTTCTCTGCCCGCTCGGGGATGGCTGGGGAGCGAACGCGCTGCTGCTGCTGCTCAGTCACGCCGGAGGCTGCGCGGAGGGTCCCCGCTCTGCTGCGCGGAGCCCCAAAGGGTCTTTTCCCGCTCGCCGCGTTTGTTACCTGCCCGGGTACAACACAGCGACAAGCGTTGGGAAGGGCCCAGGCGTTTGCCGTGGGAGGCGCGGGGTCGCTGGCCGTGGGCGAACGTCGCGTGGGCGCCGTGCACCGCTCGCTGCCCGAGCCGTGGGTCTGCCGGGGGGGCGGCTGCCCCGTCTCCTGCGGCCCCAGCGCTGGGACGGGGAGGGCAATGGGTGAGTGAGTCAAGCGTGAGCGAGGGGCAGAGCCCAAACCTCTCTGTTTTGCCAAGTTTGGGATGTATTTTTATCTTTTTTTTTGACAAACGTGCCCGCAGCAAACTTGGCGCTGCTTTTCCGCCTTGCGGATCAAAGCCGGAACGGGGATTTCCCCCTCCGGCGGGAGAGGGGTGGACAAGGATGGAAAGCCTTGCCCGGCGCCCGGGACGGGTGGGTGCGAGCAGCAGGGTGGGTGCTGGACGAGAGGAGGGGTATTGCTGGAGGGCCGAGCTCACCAGTGAGAAGAGTTTAGCCCGGTCTCAGGCACCCGGCGAAACCGGGCGTTGGTGTCTGGGTTGGGGCAAGGAGGAAAGGACGGTCACGGCGATCGCTGCTGCGCTTTGTAACTTGGGTTGTGAAATCCGGGGGTCGCAGCGCGCTCGGAGGGCGTCTGCGCGGCGTGGGACGTACCCGTGTTGGCCCAGGTGCCCCAGGACCACCAGCCAGGGTTTCTGCGCGAGCTGCTTCGGGCCTCGGACGGTCACGGTGCCAAAACAGCAGCGAGGGGTCAAAGCCCCCGAAGTCTGGGGGGAGGCCCCCCTCTTCCAGAGGGGACGTGTGGCTTCGTTGCCGTTTCTCTCCCCGCATGGAGCCGTTCCATCATCCCCCAAGCAGGAGAAGGTGTCCCGAGCTCTGCGGCAGCCGGCAAGGAACACGAAGCCGCCCCGTCCCTCGGCAGCGGGGTGCCGCGGCGGGCGGAGGAGGCTCGGCACCCTTCGAGCCGGGGCTCTGCCCAGCCCCGAGGTCTCCACGGGGGGAAACCAGCCGTCCCCGTGCCGCCGGCGGTGGGAGAGCGGTGCCTGTCCCCTCCTGGTCCCTCGGATTTGATTTCCCAGGAGGGGGTTTGGCAGGCGGGGCGGGGGGACAACGGAGCAGCTCAGTGAAACGCTCCCAGGGAAGAGCTTCGTTAAGGTAAAATGCAATAAATCCCTTCCCCGAGCGCTCGCACCTTCTTCTGCTCGCTCGGGAAAGGCTGATGCTGTTTTGCTACTAGGAAAATACCACCTAATTTAATTGCCGTGCTGAACGCTGCAGTCGCTCCGTGTCTCTCGGGGTGATGCCTTGGAAATCGGGTTCCGTCGCTGCTTAGAGCTCCTTAGAAAAGGAGGTTTTGGGGGAAAAAGCTTTGAAAGAAATGGAAAACTGGAAATTCTTTCCATTTCGAAAAGAAATTGGGAAGAAATGGAGGGTTTTTAAAAGGGACGTTTGCTCCTCTGCAGAGAAAGCTGGTCCTGAGAACTTCCGTGCTTTCGTATTAAAAAAAGCCTCGAGGAAACATGGAAGGAAACGGAGCCTCTCCGTTAGGCACGGCAGCTTTTCCGGGCACAAAAGGAGGCTGTTTTGAGTAAATCTCCATGATGTTGCACGGTTAAGATGTCACTGTGGATTTCCAGCACTAAACAGCAAAGGGGCCCTTAAGCTGAGCTCAGTCCACGTGTGACACGAGTTTAGCATGTTCTCAGCCAAGATTTTACTGGGTGTTCACCCGTTGCACGCGGAGGTTTATGTCTGCGGAGGAGGCTGGGGGGGAGATGGGCATCTCCCAGCCCTGTCCCAGCCTTGCTGTCGGTTTGGGTTAGGGGCTTGATTCCGTTTGGAAACCCCCTCCTCCTGCTGTTCCCCAAGGGCGGACTGCGTGGCCCTGGCGGAGGGGGGCCCCCAGCCACGTCGGGCCAGCGTGGCTGATGTTTTACGCTATAACGCGCTGCAGTTTCCTCCTTTGGCTATTAAAACCCAAGCCTGGGTGGGTTTGGGGGGCTGGATCGCTCCCACACTGCCTGAACCCGCGAGCACCCGAGGGGAGCTGGCAGATGGCACCCCGATACTGAGTGCCGGTCCATCCGAGGCACATCCAGCTCCTCCTCCCGCGGGACGAGCGGGCTTTGGGGCTGTGCGAGTTCTGCGGGCGCTGGGGGGGCTCCGAGGGGGAGATTTGTTAAGCGCGGTGCCGAAGATGCGCCCCCGGGCTGGGGGTTCGGGGTTGCCACCTCCCGGGTCGCATCAGCGGACTGTGGTCTGTGATCTCCCGGCGCAGACGCCCCGTGCAAGGGGGTGCTGGCCCCGTTAGCCTCGGACTCGCTTGTTGGGTGTTTGCGGGGGGTCCCAACCCCCCGTCGCGTAGCAGGGAATACCCGGCTCGGATAAATCCCCCTCGGCACCGCGCGATGCCTTCGCTGGGATCTGTCTCGGAAGAGCAGCTTCCTCGCGTTTAGCGTGGATCCCGCGTGCGCCTCACCTGGGAAAAGCCCTTCGGGGAGGAAGGCAATCGAACTTCCCCGCTGCAGGAGTCGATTCCCGGGGAACGGCATCGGCCGAACCCTGCAGCGACCCAGAGACCGGGCTGCCCCCCTTGCGCGAGGCCACGGCAGAGCCGCGGGCGCAGAGCAGCCCCTCGGCGAGGCCGAGGAGAGCTGCGGAAAGCAAAGGCAAGGTTTAGCCTGGAAAAGAGGTTAGAAAAGCGGCAGAGGGCTTAGGGGCTCCTGGAGGGGAGACGTCGGCGCAAAGCGATTGGCAATGTCACCTGGTAAATGCTCCCGAGGTAAATGGTGCGGCTCTGTCTCGGCGCGGCCGCTCTCCTGGTTCCCGTGGGGTTTTCGGTCCCTCCTTTAGCTCGGCTGCTGGCGGCTGAGACGCTTTAGCGCGCGGTCGCTCTGCGCCTGGAAGAGGAGCCGAGGCCGGGAGCGATGGAGGGGGAGCAGCTATTTAGCATCCCTGCTAAAAAACCCCCAAAGGCGCCTGTTTTTTCCGTTTTTCCCCCACCCTAACTCATTGCGTCGTGCCTTGCAGGCTGTCCCGCTAGCGGGGAGCGTTTGCCATGGACGGCGGCCACGCGAGCAGATACCGCTCCAGCGGTGAGTACTGGGCGAGCCCCGGGAAGGGGTTTGGGGTGCGCTGGCCGGGCTCGGGCGCCGAGCCGCTGCGGGGAGGCTCGCGCTGCCCTGGGGAGGGGTCGCTGACCCGCGCTGCCTTCTGCGGGAGGGAGCCCTTGCTGCGCCTGCACGGGGGGGTTAGTCTCCTAACGAGGGTAAAACCCTTAAAACCCTCGAGCTTTCCAACATTAGGCGCTCTGCCCTCGAAGACGGGTGGGTTTCCAGCTCGGCTGGGATCTGTGCCTGGAGTTATTCGGCAGCAGGAGCCAGGAAAGGGTTATTTGGCCTCAATTTTGCCCGACGGCACCGAAAAACCTCGGTGCGTGGGAGTGCGCTAGAAAGCCGCGGCGCTTCCCCCGGCATCCTCCGCCGGGATGCGGGGGATGAGCCGCAGCCCTTTGCAGACCGTGAGGGGTTTGGGTTGGGGTGGAGGGAGTGGGACCTGGCTCCCGCCCCGAGGCTTTGACCCGCGAGGTCCCCGTGGGCTGCTGGCGGCCCGCTGGAGGGCTCGGATGAGGGGCTTTGGCTGCGAGCAGTCGGTTCCTTTTACGCGTCCCTGTGCTGGCTCCTGCCGGAGGAGGGTGGGGGGGAGCAGCGTCTGTCCCTCTGCTCGGGTGGGATGCGGGAGCGAGCCTGGCTCGGGCTGCTTCTGGCTCTGGAGCCGGGGCTGAAGGAGGGAGCGCCGCGGCGTGACGCGGGAGGACTCCCCGGCAGCGCTCTGTAACGAGAAATCTCCCCCCCCCCCCTTCTGCGTTGCGCTGAGCGATTGGCGTTGGTTCCGTGGCGGCTGCGATGGAGCTGGCGCAATGCAGCAAGGGCTGCTCGGCGTGCCGTCGCAGGCTGCCGCGTCCTCCCCGCCGCGCGGCCGCGAGCCCCGCTTTCTCCTCCCTGGTCGCAGCAGCAGCGGCTGGGGGGGGGTTTCCCCCTGTTCCCAAAAGCTCGTGGGTTGCTTGGTTGTTTTTTTCCCTATTTCTGGATTTTCTTGGCATCCCCAGCCCCTGCGAAACGAGGCAGCAGCGAGGGGTTCCCGACGGTGGAAGGGGCGATGCAGATGTGCACTGAGCACATCTGTGAGCGGTACGGATCCGTGGCTGGTGAAAGGACCCCCCGGCACCCCTGGGACGATGCCGCAATTCGCTGGTTTTGGGCGCTTGCTGGGGAGCGGGGCTGCCGTACGTGTGCGCTTCACCTCCCAGGAGCGCAGAGCCAGGGCTGTGACTTTTTTTGGCTGGCGAAGCTGCTGCCCGGCACCACGTGCAACCCGCCCGAGCGGGACGCTGTGACTTATCCCCCCCCCCCCGGGCCGATCCCATCCCCGTGGCTTAGAGCTGAGTTTCTGGTGTGGAAGCAGCAGAGGATGAAGCCTCTGCCGCGGTCGCGGCCGGCTGACGGTGCCTCTTGTCCCCCGCAGCCGCGGCGAGCCCGCCTCGGTGGGAGATGGGCATCTACGCCGCCGGCGCCCTGGCGCTGCTGGGGGTGGCCGCCGTCAACCTCTGGAAGCTCTGGCGCTCCGGCAGCTACCCCGCGCCTTCCCCCTTCCCCAACTACGACTACCGATACCTGGAGCAAAAGTACGGGGCGACGTGTTCGGACGTTAAGCACAAGGTAAAAGGGCGGAGGGTTTGGCTCGCCTCCTTTCCCTTTGCAGCGCGCGAGCTGCTGGAGGGGCAAAAATACCACCCGCGCCCTCTCGCTGGGGGGAGAAGCTGTCGGAGACGACCTGGTGCTGCCGGGGAGTTGGGGGGATCGGCGCGGAGCTGCGCGTAGGGCTCGGGAGCTGCGGGAGGCGCAGAGTTTGCTGCCGCGGCAGCTTGAGGCCAAGCAGGGGCTGTAAGGCGGCCAAAAAGGCGCCGGTGAATCCCAGCTGTCCCCGGCTTCGCGCGGAGGGATGGGGTCGCATCGCCTGGTTTTTCCTTTCCCTGTTGGCAGCGAGGGCTGGCGCCGGGCTCGCAGCGGGCGCTGGATAAGACCTCACCCGTCCGCAAGAGCAGCCTGCGGGCAGACGACACCTTCGAGAGCGTTAACGAGCTGGGGAGCCTGGAGCTGATGAGCAAAGACCTGGGCTTGGCCCCCTACGGCCCCTTGAAGAAATCCATCTCGGCCGACTCCCTCAGCTCCATCTCCTCCATCGGGAACAACTTCGGGCAGGATTTCACGGTGGGGCAGGTGGAGGTCTCCATGGAGTACGACGGGAAGGCGGCCACCTTGCACGTGACGCTGCTGCAGGGCAAGGACCTGCTGGAGAAGGAGGATGCTCGCTTCGAGTCCTGCTTCATGCGCATCAGCCTGCTCCCGGCCGAGCAGATCGTCGGCATCTCCCGGGTGAGCCGCTCGCCCCTCTCTGCCGGCAGCCCCGTGCACCACGCGCCCGCCGCAGCCTTCGCTTTCGGGCCGTGTGGTCCCTTGGCCGAGCTCCCCGCTCTGGGAGAGGGTCTCCCACGGGACGGCGCTGGGCCCTTGGGAGCAGGGAGGTCCGGGCACGTTGGGGCCGGGCGCGGCTGGCACAGGAGTTTTGGAGCCCTTGCGGGGGGTTTCGGCGTCCTGCGGCGCAGGGGGGTCCCGGGTGGGTTTGTGCACCGGAGACCCGGCAGAGGCAGAAATTCCTCCTCTTGACCGGGATGTGCGATGCCTTTGTCCTCTCGGAGCGTGGCTGGCGGCAAGTTGTCCTGCTCGACCTGCCCTGCTCCGGGGGCCGGGGATGCTGCGGAAGGGGGAGGCGGCGGGTCTGGGGGGCACGTGGGGAGAGGCGGCCTTTTGGGCACGCGCTCCCGGTGCCGCGCCGAGTCCCCGCACGCTCGGTTCACCCCAACGGAGCCCGAGCGCAGCCGCCCCCCAGCCGCCCCCCAGCCGCCCCGCAGCCGCCCCCCAGCCGCCCCGCAGCCGCCTCGCCTTCCTGCAGCGCCCGCGACGCTGTCCCTCCCCGCCCGGGATGCAGCGGCTGAAGATCTGGATGGTGGCACCGGCAGGGCCAGAACCAGGGGTGGTTTTGGGGTGAAACGTCCTTTTTTAAGTGCCCCCAGAGCTGCTCTCAGAAAGCAGGAACCTCAGGGGTTTTTTAGCAGCTGCTTTTTGCAAAGCTCGGGGTCAGCCAGTTTGATTTCATCAGGATATTCCAGAAAGGAGCAGAAAGCTTCATCCCACCGAAGAAACCTTTCCGCGGGGGTGGCGGTACCATTCCAGCGAGCACAAAACCATTCCCTTTAAAATATTTCCACAGCGCCCTTTTAAAGACCATTTTTCCATCCAAAGATCAGGCTCTTTATTTATACTCCGGAGATATTTATTATTTAGCATGGGTATTTATAATTCACCAGCGCTGTTTACCCTCTTTTGCTGTCCTGAGACAAGTCATAGAGACGCATTCGGTTCCCTTCCTGTAGCGCTTTGCAGTACTGAGGGGGTTTTCTAAAAGCAGCTAACATTCCTGTTGTACGGTTCATCTGGAGATCCCAGAATGGAATGTCGGCTGCAGACGGACAGTCGTCAGCGCTGTAGGGCAGGTAGCTGCAAACAGAGGTACTCGAGTCCCCGGGGGCTCTGGGGAGCGGTGGTATCCGACGGGAGAGCGTGGGACCGCGGCGCTGGGAAGGGGGTGACGGAAGGTACCACCCCGGGGCCGCTTCGTGTCCTTCGCCCCAGGGCTGGAGCACGTCTCGGAGAACGGAGACGCGAGAAAGTCCTGGGGATGAGAGGGACCCTCTCCCCGCCGCTGCTGGGGGGTCCGGGCGGCTCTCGGGGTGACGAGGCCCGATGGGTTCGGGGCTGAGCCCCCTGGTCCCACGGTGGGACGCCTTTTCCACCGCGGCACCCGGCTTCGGATGGGTAGCGGGGAGCTGGTGGCTCCGCTCGGCTCTGCGCCACCGGCGGCTGTGGCTCTCCATCCCGCGGGAGCACCGGGCCTCCTCGCAGGACAAACCCCGATTTGTGGCTGGGACCTTGGGTGCCGAAAGAAATAGGGCTGGAGCGGGGCAAAACCAGTCTCTGAAGGCAGGATTGCAGACCAGTTCCCCCCCAGCACTTTGGCACCAGGTAGCGACCAGCACCCTGCAGGATGGGGCCCCGGGGAGTTGCTGCTGCGTTTGCGCCAAGCGAATGACGTGGGGCAGAGACGATGGCTGGCAAAAAGCACCGTCCCCCCTTGGCACGTTTAGGGCTTGCGAAGCCCGTCGGCTCTGGCTCGGAGCAGTGCTGGGGCTTGCACCCCCTCGGCCAAATCCTGTAGCCTGGAGCGGCCGAGCCGGCCACGCATCCGAGCTCCCAGGGCGCAGGGATGCCCGGCTCTTGCACCCGGGAGCACCGGACCAACCTTAAATTTTGAATTAAAGAATTAACGGGCGGCGGGGCAGGTCACGGCCCGTTTTCTACCCCGGTTGCCGAGCGGCTGCTGCGCTCAGGCGGGAGAAAACTTTTGTCCCCATTGAGGCCGGGACCCCCCAGCTCCTTCGGGCTGGGGGATGCCCTGCCCTCGCCACCCCGAAGCCGCGCGCTCCTCGCGATTCCCACGAGAGAAACGGAGTCGATCTCGGGCGCGGCCCCGGAACCCGGTGGGTATCGAGGCAATCCCCCCCCCTTCCCCGGGCAGATTCAGCGGAGCGCCTACGCCGTGGCCTTCGACGAGCGCTTCTCCATCCCGCTGGACCCGGCGGCGCTGGAGGAGAACAGCCTGCGCTTCTCCGTCTTCGGCATCGACGAGGACGAGAGGAACGTCAGCACCGGCGTGGCCGAGCTCAAGCTCTCCGACCTGGACCTGGCCACGCGCCCCTTCAACGCCTGGCTCTACCTGCAGGACATGAACAAGGTGAGCGGGGGGCGTGGGCCGGCTCCCACCCAGGTTTTGGGGGGAGTTTCTCCTCCCTGCCGGGCCGGGATGGATGGGTGACGGCACGTTGCGTCCCGCAGGCGGTGGACACGGTGGGGGAGATCCTGCTCTCCCTGAGCTACCTGCCCACGGCCGAGCGCCTGACGGTGGTGGTGGTCAAAGCCAAGAACCTCGTGTGGTCCAACGGCAAAGCGACTGCAGGTGAGCAGGGGGTGCCGGGCGGGCGCAGGGGCCCCTTGGTCTTCTGCAAGCTGGGGGTGGGCTTCCATCCTGCTTTATCCTGCTACGCTACGCGGATATTTACTGGAGCGGCTCCCACTGAGGACAGACCCGACCGGGAAGGTCCACCGGAGGTGGTTCCCCCACTTTCCCCATGTCGCAGGGGAAACGCGTGACTGACGCCGGGGTTCTCCTCTCCCCCCGCCCCGAGCAGATCCCTTCGTCAAGGTGTACCTGCTGCAGGACGGGAGGAAGATCAGCAAGAAGAAGACGGCGGTGAAGAGGGACGACACCAACCCCGTGTTCAACGAGGCCATGATTTTCTCGGTGCCGGCCATCGTGCTCCAGGTGCGTCCCGGCTCGGGGGGCACGTCCCAGCCGGGGGGGCACGTCCCATCGCTCCCCGGGGCCCCAAATCCCTGTGCTAGGGAGGGGTGCGAGGGGTTCTGGGGGCATCGTAGGAGCTGTGGGGTGGGGGCCATGTACGTGCATACGTGGTTTGGGGGGATGTATGCGTGGGGCAGGGGGGTATAGGGGGATGTGTATGTATGGGGGATGTGTACGTATGGGGGATGGTTGTGTGCGGGGGTGTGCGTACGTGATTTTTGAGTATGTGGGGGGATGTGTATGTATGGGGTATGGCTGTTGGGGGGAATGTGTATGTGTGGGTTGGGGGATATAGGGGGATGCATATGTATAGGGTATGGTATATGCAGACAGGTGCATATAGGGGTTTAGGGGACGTGGGGGAAGTAGGGGGACGTGTAAGTATGGTGGGGGGTATAGGAGGATGCATATATACGGGGTATGGTTGTGTATGGGGATAAGCATATATAGTTTTCAAGTGTGGGGGGGTGGATATGGGGGATGTGTACGAATGGGGTGGGGGTATAGAGGGACGTGTAGATGTGGGGCATAGCTATTTCGGTGGATGGGTATTTATGGGGTGGGGGATATAGGGGATGTGTATGTATGGGTTGGTATTGGGGGTGCGTTTGTGCGTGCGTGGGGGGGTATGGGGATATGTATGTACAGGAGCGGTGTCAGCGCCAGCAACACCGCGACTGCTCTGTGCTGGGTCGTTGCGATGGGCTCGTGCTCCCCCCTCCCCAGGACCTGTCCCTGCGGGTGACGGTGGCCGAGTGCGGCGAGGACGGCCGCGCCGACAACACGGGCCACGTCCTCATCGGCCCGGCGGCCAGCGGGATGGGCATCACTCACTGGAACCAGATGCTGGCCACGCTGAGGAAGCCCGTCTCCATGTGGCACCCGCTCCGGCGAAACTAGGCGGCTGGCGGGGGGAGCCCGTCGCGCCCCCGGGGTCCCGCACCCGGCACCGGCGCTGCCCGGGGACAGCGGGCGAGGGGGGCTCTGCCCGGCCGGCGCCTCGGCCGAGAGCCGCCGCGACGCGGCGTTTGCAGCCGGGCAGGGGTGGAGCGAGACTCTGCGGCACCGAAAAGGCCGCGCTGCCGGCGCGCCTTGGCTGGAGCAGCTTGCTGCCCAACCGTTCGGAGGACGGAGCAACTCCTCGGCTGCGTCTCTGCCCGTCCGGGTCGCCCTCGCATGCGCTGGGGGCTGCGAACAGACCCGCCGGGAAAGGAGCCCTCCCTTCCAATGGACCAAAACCAGCAACAACCTCCCCGAACCGCTGCCCGGCCGCCAGCCGGGCTCCCGAGCATCCCGCGCGCTCCCCGGCAGCCCCCCGGAATCGGTGGTGCCTGTGAACGTGGACCTTGAGGGCTCCCGGGGAGAGGGTGGATTTCTTTGGAAGGCGGATTTTGGTCGAGAGGGGGTTGATAAAATGCCGGCAGGGCGCGGGTTCTCTCGGCGTGTGTGGTTTTTCTGTGGGGTTTCGGCGGGATTTTGGTGCGCTGCAGCAGGGCTGAAACGTTTCCAATTCCAATGAGAAGGAAGAAGGGAGAAATAACAGCAGAAAAAGAAATTGTTACTATACAGGGGTTTTCCTTCCGCCTCTTTTCAAGCAGGGTAAATCTCTGCCCATCCCTCCGCTGGCTGCAGAGCGGTGTCTGGACTTGACGAGTCGTTTTTCAGCCTCTTAGGGTTGAGGTCAGGTCCAGGCTGAGAGTCATCCCCTAAAGGTCTGACGTCATCGGGGTCAGCTTTCCCACCCCGGCCCCTTCTCCCAGCTAAACTAACCCTCTGGGCTGCTCATACCAGCACGGCAAACTCCTGTTCTCTTAACGCAAACCTCGCGACTGGGGGTTATTTTTTACAGCCCCTGGTCCTGGAGTCACGCTTGGACGTGCTCATCCCAAAGCTCGCTCGTTTTATCCGACATCTGGGTGCAGAAGGGAACATCTTGGCCCTGTGACCAAAGGCAGACACGAGAGAGCCCTAATTTCTTAATTTTTAAGCCCAACTCCTGTTTCAGAGGGAAGGGAGGGGAAAAAGCTCTTTGGATCCTGTCTGCTCGTGGGCTCCTGGCCCATGAAAAAAACCCTTTGGGTTTTTTGGGGAGCCGATGCCCACTCGATGTTCTGGAGGGTGGCGGATGGAGGGCTCCGATGGAGCCCACCCATGGCGTGGGCTGGTGGGCAGAGGGTGCCCCGGGGACGCGCCCCTCGCTCGCACCGCAGCCTGGGCTCTTCTCCGCCTGCAGAACGCTGGCGGAAAGCCAGGCAGGGAAATCTGGGGGTGTTTGGGGCTCTCTGCCAGAAAGCTGGTGCCACAGGGTGAGCACGGTCAGGGATGTGGTTGCTTTGAGTGACTTGAGCAGGAAAAAGAAGTGTTGAATGAGCCATTTATCCCTGATGAAAGATAACACCGCGCGGTACCCTGAGCTGGCAGCAATCTTCCTTCCTGCTCGCCTGTCTCCTCTGCCTGACCCTTCGTTTTGGGACGAGGCTGCGATTTCTGTCGCATCTTCCCCCTCCGCAGCCCCTCACAGGCGCTGCTCCAGCTCTTTCTCCCGTACGTGCCCAGCACCGCTCGCCGAGGCGCAGATTTTCTTCTCCCGTGCTCCGTCTCCTCCTCCTCCCCACCTTTCCCTCCAGGAGCCCCGATGTCCCATCTGCTGCCGCGCCAGCCGGTGCCATCCCTCCGTGGGCTGACGCACAGCCGGCCCCGGGGACCGAGGCGCGAGCCAAGGCGATGCTGGGAGCCCAGGTAGGTGCAGGCAGGCCGGCTTTGCCCGGCGCTGGGGCTGCAAATGGAGGGTTTTTTTGAAGGATGAGGTTTACTGAAGGATGAGGAAGGGTTTTTTTGAAGGTGTTCACAGCCCGTACTAACAGGCACTGAGATTTGGGGGAAAACTTGCTTATTAGCTACCTCATCTAGCGTTTGGGAAGAGAGCCGGACACAGAAGGGCTTGGCTGTGTTGCAGCCCCTGCCAACTGCTGAGCCTTTGGTCAGGAGGAGATGAGTACCTTCCCCTCGTGCTGAAATCGCCAGTGGGCAAGATCTGTGATGTTCTGCCCCAAAATGACGGGGCACGCGTGGTTTGGGGCTTTTTATTGTCATGGAGTCACAGCATGGTTTGGGTTGGAAGGGACCTTACGGATCACCCAGTTCCACCCCCTGCCACGGGCAGGGACACCTTCCACCAGACCAGGCTCCTCCAAGCCCCGTCCAACCTGGCCTTGAACCCTTCCAGGGATGGGGCAGCCGCAGCTTCTCTGGGCAGCCTGTGCCAGGGCCTCACCACCTTTCCAGCCATTCCTCTGCGGAGGCATCTCAGCACCTTTTCCTTCATCCTGGGGCCTGCGTGTGCCACCCTGGGGACAAAAAGTGGCTTCTCAAGCTATTCCTCGGGGATGGTGGACCCTGTGCGACGCATCGGTACCTGCTCAGAGCCATCAAGGAGAGGGGATAGGGCCGGGGGCTGTGGGTGCATGGATGGAGACATGCTTTGGAGATGGGGATCAGCAGGCAGAAAACACCACGGGAGATGGATTCGTTCTGGGGAGGTACAGGACCAGGAACGGGCCCAGGAGGGACGGGCGATGCTGAACGCGGGGCTCCCTCCTGCCCGGGAGGGCTGCACAAAGCTCCCACGGCCGTACCCTGCCTTCGCCGCCGTGGACTTCCCAGGGGATGTCAGCCTCCGAGGAGCTTCGCAGGGAGGGCAGGACAGGGAAAAGAAACGCGTCTCCTCGGCAGGTCTGGGACGTGTTGAGGAAGGGAACAGCACACAGCGGAGAGGGAGAGACCTTGCCAGCGCTACCGAGCGGGACGGCGAGCGAAGGCAGTGGACGGCGGCTCTCCCAGAGCAGCAGGCCGGGCGTTTCGGTGCAGCTCGCCGTGGTGCCGGCAAGGTAAGGACTCGAGGCCTCTCCCTCCCCACAGCAGGGCTGAGCCCCGCGTGGGCCACATCCTGCAGAGGTGGTGGGGCTGAGCCCACGCCCGGCAGCCCCTTGGCACGGTGGGGAGGGGACGCAGCCCAGCTCTGCCGGCTCCCGAAGGGCAGCCTGGGGCTTGGGGTCTTGCTGGCTGCTGAACGGAGCCGGAGGCACCCGTTTTCTTAGCCACCCTCCCGGAGCAGAGGGGCACCCGGGGTTCTCGGTTCCGCCCACGCTCCTGCTCACAGACACTTATCTTTTTACTGTGGCAGGGAGAAATGTCACAGCGAGAGCTGATTACTTTAGGTGTTTTAATATCCGTCTCTACTGGCTTTCCCCAGCCTCTCTGTGTACATCCATTACTTTGTCAATAAGGATAACCAGGACAAATAAAGCCGCTCTCCTCCCTCTGTCTCAGCTCTGCGGTTTAGGGAGGCCGAGCGACTATTTATTCAGGCACACTGGCTCCAAGCTGTCTACCACCCAGCATGAGAGCTCCCGTTTTCCTCTCGGGCTCAGCGTGGCCCTGTAGCTTTAATAGCATCTTTGGTTTATGTAGTCTGACCTGTGACTTCAAGGTTAAAAAAGAAGATTCAGGTCCTTCATTTCTCCCTGTCTTTCTTTTTGCTCTTTCTCTGGCTGGTCAGTTCGCTGAGCTTCTTGTCCAGGCGCTGCTGGAGATGGGCTCTCTTGGCCGGGTCCAGGGACTTGTCTTTGGAGCCGCTCCCGGGATAGAGAACCCCTTCCCTGCTGATCCTCTGCCGCGCGTGGGCCTTGGCCTTCTCCCCGCAGCCGTGAACCTGGCGGAGAGAGAACGGACACTGGTGGCAGCCGGGAAACAGGGCAGCAATCCCAGAGCCTGGAATTCCTCTTCCATCTGCTTCGCACCCCCCCAAAACCATCTCCCGTTTATAGCTCCTCTAACAGAAAAAAAACCACAAAGGTAAATCACCCTTTTGGATGGTTTAAGTGTCTCCTTCCAAAACTTTAAACATCTGGGGGAAACTCAGGCTTGTCATGTGAACAGCTGGATCTTTTACGGCTCTCGCATGAGAGCTAGAAATAAACCTGAGCTCCCGATTATGTTCTCTGCTAACACAGTATGACTTGGGGGAAAAAGGAGTGAAAGAGGAAAGGTGACTTGGGAAATAAGAGCCATGTATCTGCTGCTTTAGTGTAATTAGAGCTGTCTTCTGTACTGGAACAAAAAAAGCTTCATAATGCGAACTCTGTGCAGGCAAACCTTTTCCAAAACCCATCTGCGCTGAAGCCCAGGCCGTGTTTAAGGTGCATTAACCCAAGTTCAACACCATCCTGAATCATCTCCAGCAGGTCTAAATTAGAGGTCCTAAAAGTTTTACCCCTTCTGCTTGGTCCATCCCAAAGGCATCTGATGTTTTCAGGAGCACAAGCTGATCTGAGGATCCCAGCCCGTTCCTCCAGGGCTGTGACAAACCCTCCCGTGCCCGGCAGCGGTGCTGGAGCAGGCCGTCAGCGGCCGGGAGCAGCCGTGCACAGCACCCGGCATGCGGCTCCTAGCCAGGACGGGGTTCCTGAGTCTGCTGCCCGATCTAACCCGGCCGCGGGTAACGGACCCTCCGGACCCACTTTGACACGGGCAGTAACTCCTGCGTCGGTCGGTGCTGGAGCGCAGGCTCAGCGTCGTTCGCTGGGCTCCGCTGCGCTGTACTGGACGGGGAGGGGCTCAGCAGCTGGGGGCTGCTAAGGGGGAACACGAGCCCCTTCTGAACAGGGACCCTCCGTACGCAGAGGCTCCGGCCCCTCTGAGATGGCTCCAGGTACGCGCTAGCCCCTCTTGGGGCCAGGCACGGGTAGGGGGTCCCTGGCTACTCCACATCAAAGCCTGGTAACATCTGGAAAAAGGGCTGAACTTTAAAAAGCAAGAAAAACTCGCGGACATGGATTTTATCTTTCCAATTGTTTCTCACTGGAGTCCTCATTACAATTCAGCAGGGAGAGGCGATTCTGCAGGAAACAAATTTATATCCTAACTGGATTGTGAATGACCATAAATACAACTATTCTTTGCCATGGAAACAGATAGTACTTGACAAGAGGAAAATCTATGCTGAGGATTTATAGGTCGGCTCGCTAAATGTTGCTAAGCTCCGGGAGGCTCCACGCAACGAAGAGCCGTGCCTGGGTGATGCAGGACGAGGGCCGACGGGCGCAGGAGGCTGCGGCTGAATGCAAAACCGTCACCTCTCGGCCTGCGTGCTCGTCACAGCCACCACTCAGCCACGTCAGCTCTGCCAGCAGGGCTCAAACCCAAAGGCCAGCTTACCGGGCTTAAACTTACCTGCCTCTGCACCCGAACAGAAAGGTGAAGCCTGACACCAGTTTAAGCTTAGTTTCCTTCCTTCCCAGATCTGGGGAGGAAAGGGCTGTCAAGCAGCTATGGGAGAACAGCAAGGAAGAAGCCGTTGGTTCAGGGGCCATCACACTCCGACTGCCACGGAGGTGCAGGACGTTACAGGGCTGCCGCGATGCCTGCTCGAGAGTCCTCCACCGCAAGAAAGCAGAGCAGAGGAGGCTGAGGGACTGCTGGCACTCAGGTACGGATGGGAGCTAAAGCTGAGGCTGCGCAGTGTGGAGCAACGCAGCTCCAAGCCAGTAAGGCACTTAAGGAAATGCCTAATTGCTAACCAGGCAGGCAGCACTGCTCCGTGCAGGCTCCAGCCTTGACTTGTCCCCAGGTTGCAGAGGGAATCTGCAAACAGCTGGGAATCGAGTGTCCTGGCTCCCCCAAGTCGCTGCCTTAAGCTTATGCCTCTTCATTCCTCCTCTCTCTTCATTTCTCCTCTCTGCCTTGCTTTATCTGCACGACCTGGGAGTGTAAATGCCAGAGAACAGTAAAGAAGGGCACCAAGCAAGAGAGGAAAAAAGAAAAAGCTCTCAGGAGGAGGCGTGCAGAGCCCATGTGTTAACGCCTGGCAGCCCTTTCTACCTGGAGCTCTAGCAAAAGCTCTGACAGAGGGGGTTCTGCTATAAACTCCTTGCAAGGAAATCCTGGCTGGGGAGCTTGACAGGGAAAATTCCCACGTTACACCCGTGCTGCTTGGCACATCCTACTCCTCTCCAGCCCCCTCAGTGCTCAACCCCCCGGGCAGGCTGCCCAGCCCCGCACGTACCTCCGGGATGTGATGGCCGAGGCAGTAGCGCCTGTTGCAGTGGAGGCAAAGCTGTCCCAGGGTTGTAACGCTGGCTTTGCAGTGGGGGAAGCCGCAGGTGTTGTCAGCTTTAATGGCAGCAGAAATCAGAGCGTCGATATCCTCTTCCGCCGCGCTGTCTACTCCGCTCTTAACCGCTGCCTTTCCTGGGAGAGGACAGGGAAGAGACCCGGCCATTTAACCACCTGCTGGGAAGCGGAGACCAAATCCCGTTTGCAGCGACTGGGATTTCAGTCCCCGTGAGACCCGTCGTGCCAGTAAACTCTGGCCTGTGTTCAAAGGCACTAGTAGGAGCTCAGGGCTCCCACCCGCAGCGTGCCTGGGTGCCCCCCCTGCTAAAAGGGGCTGGGGAAGAGGAAGGGCCCATGTCTGGCAGGGAGGACGGCAGCTCCTGGCTCTGTTTTCCCCTGCCCTCACAGTTAAGAGGCAGCCATCTCCTTCGATGTGGGCCAGATACCCCTCTCAGTTCCGCTCCCTACATTTGGGAGCCTCCAACCTAACTCCTGAGCCTCTGTTCCTGGGCAAGGATCCTCAACGTTCTTCTTTCAACTTAAGAAGTGTGCCTCCAGGCATCCAAACCCCCTCTCCCCAGATGCTGCAGCCAACTGATGCACGCCTCTGCCAGTTCTCACATCTCGGCAGCGACAAGCACCAGAGAGCTTTCCAAGAGCCACATCCCATGCTCCACGCACACAGACAAATCCCAAGGCCTGGAGGCAAAAACATGGGGCTTAAGTAGCACGATCCATTCAAGGAAGACCATTAATTGTGCTGGTTACGATGAGAGGGACCTACCTTTGGCTTTGCTTTTGTCTTTCTTCCTGCTGCTGCCCTGAAGGCCGGCACTGGGCTCCTGAGCCTTCCTCGCCGCCTCCTCCCGTCTGGCTTTCTCCCTCTGAACTCTCTCCAGGTGCAGGGTTTTCAGGTCCACTTTCCCTGAGCCCTTGCTGCTTCCTCCTGGCTCAGCAGGGACAGGAGTTTCCCCGCTGGGATGCTGCGGCTGAGGAAGGGGGAGCTGCTTGCTGGGGGGGGCGGCTGTGGGTAGCGAAGGCTCGGCGGGCTCTTTCTTGCGAACGCTGATGTACCGGTCCCTCCCTTCCCCGGTGCTCACGTGCTGCAGCCCGTACTCCTCTGCCATTAGGTGGACCAGCATCCGATCGTGAGAATTGAGGGACGGGGGGAAATCCAGCTGTGTCTCGCTGCTCTCCAGGAAGGCCACCAGCATGGCCTTGAATCTGTCTGCACCGTCTGTCCCCGCGCTCTCTCTCCCAGGTCCGCTTGCGTTTGGGGAGAAACGTGGTTCTGGCTTCTGACACGCTGGTTTGGCTGCTGCTGCTTTGAGTTTCCTCCCCAGAGGCAGCTGCGGTTTGGGGCCAGATGCTGCGGGGAGCTTTGCGCCCTGCTGCCGCTCGCCGCGGCCCTCCTGAGTGTAGTTTTCGGGCACGAGGTTGTCGAGGTACTCGAAGGCCGTGCGTACCTCTCCGTGCTGGCTGAAATAATCCACCAGCCGCTTCAGAAAGGCCTGGTTGCTGACGGTGCGGGTGTCGCAGATGACAGCCACGTGGCGCCGGGCGCGGGTCACCGCTACGTTTATCCGCCGGTCCTCCACAAGAAAGCCCACCTCGCCTGTGAGGAAGAAAGCAGGGGGCTCAGGACTGTCAGTGGGTGCAGGGTTGGCTCCAGGTCTAGATGTGGCCCAAACAATTGAAGGGTTGCTTAGCCGAAGGGCGGGAGTCGGCATTTACTGGGCTCTGGTCCCCGACTCACGCTGTTACCTTCAGCTTTCTGCCTGCATTTCATTACGTGCAAGCCAGAACTAGGGCTCCCCACTTAGCTCCCGGGGTCAGGAGGAGGATGGATGGCACGTGGAAAGGAGAAATATTTTCCTGGGTGGCCCACGACCCAGGATCGTGCTGGGACCTGGGAGAACATGCGATAGGGAGCAATGTGGAAGAGGCTCACCTTGGGACAGAAGGGGAACCGCAGGTAAAGAAAAACACCGTGTCCTATGCAACTCCCCCCACCGGCCCCAAACTCTCGACGAGTTTAAAGTAACAGCCATTTAGGCAACTCTGCAAGGTTTGCTTCTGCTCTCTGGCTATTTCCTCAAAGAAAAGCAGTAAGAGCTAGCACATGCCAAGATGACTCAGTGAG
This sequence comes from Phoenicopterus ruber ruber, assembly GCA_009819775.1. Taxonomy (NCBI): domain Eukaryota; kingdom Metazoa; phylum Chordata; class Aves; order Phoenicopteriformes; family Phoenicopteridae; genus Phoenicopterus; species Phoenicopterus ruber. The sequence goes on along the minus strand of CM020219.1, from coordinate 72,444,386 downwards.
GATCAGCTAGCGAGAAGGGTAGTGTGGGCGGCTTTCGAGTTTCCAGCTCCTGGGGATAAAGAGGAGGGCAGTCAGGAAGAAATGAATGTCTCCGCCGGTGCGGTGACCAGCCTGGCTCTCTTTCTGCCTTGCCGTGCGGTGGCTGAGCAGTCTAGTTTGAGCTGCCTTTGAGGAACAGGGCGTGGGCGATCCCCTCTCCGTGCTCTGCAGCTTAGAAAACGATTTCCAGTTTCTCTGATGTGGTTTTGCCTGACTGCGGGGGCAAGTCCAACTCCTCTGATCTGGCAAGAGGGTTTCCTGCTGGATCGGGAATGGCTGCAGAGGGACAGGCACTGCCGGTCAAGGTCCTGGGCCTCCTCTGAGCCGAGAAATGCAGCTGCAGAAAGGGTATAGATTTCTCTCAAGGGTCTCAGAGGGTGCTAACAACATCCCTTGTGCCCCATGCGGACCAGAGCCGTGCCCAGACACCGCGAGAAGCTGCCTCGTGCCCCCCGGAAAGCGAGTGATTCCTGCACCGCATCTGAGCTGTGGCTGCTAGCTGTGCACGGGAAGGGGGCTGGGGGGACACACGCCTTCACGGAGGACACCGGCTCCCACTGAGCCACGGCAAGGTGAGTCACTCATGAATAAGGACTATTCTTAGTCCTGTCCCCCACCTCCATTCTCCCCCCAATGCTTTTCTTGCTTTTCTTGCTCTAGGCTTTCTTAAAAAAAAAAAGCCTCCTTCCACACATCCTTTCCCCTTATTTTTCCTTCTAGGCATCAGCACTCCCGGCACTTACAGCGTCTCACCTCCAGCAGCATTAGAGGAAAGGCAGTGGAGCAAGGGATGCGTCTCACTGCGGGTTTGAAAAGGGCAGTGATCTGTGCACAGGAGAGAGGTGGTTCACGGAGCGGTCCCACTCGTGCCCTCCGCTCGAGCTGGCTGCCACAAAACCCTTCAGCACGGGCCGATGGCTCTGCGGAAGGAGCCTCACGGCTCCAGGGCAGCAGCTTTTTTCCAGCTATTAACTTTTGCTGCAGCTGCCGATAGGAAAGAACTCGATTTTCTGCTCTAGATTTTGCTCCCAAAAGAAGCATTTTCTGTGCATGACTTGTAATGCCAGCTCCTGCTTGCTTTCTTCAGGGACGTGACCCAAAACAGGCTCCAAACCCAAGAAATAAGCCCCTCAAATTTTCACCTTTTGCGGGGAGTGCTTGGCACTCCAGTAAATGTGGTGCTAACCTGACATGTGCCATTCTTAGGACCCCGGTTTAAATAATTTCTGAGGCCTCAATAGCCAGGAAACTTTCAAACTAAGCAGTCCTGGCTTCCTTTTTACCTGCTGCCTAGCATGGGAGCCTTCCTCTGCAACTGTGACAGCAAATGTATTTGTTCATTAAAAAAAAAAGGCTGAAAAGGAAGGTTCTTGCCAGTAAATTCATTCAGAGCAAAGTGCTAGAGACCGTCAGAACTGCAATTAAACCACAGCACTTGGCAACAAGACGAGCGACCTTTGAGCAATCACACAGTGCCCATTTCTTTCCCATTCCCCATGGAATAACTCTCCAGCAGTGAACTCTTACCTTTCCTGTTGGATCTCACGAAGGACAGGATCACTGCCTCTTTCTCTCTTCCTTGGAAACCATCAACTGATTTAATTTCTAGCTCTGGGTACCTGCGGCAAAGGTGCTCTCTTAGCATGTCCACCTGAAAAACATGTGATAGATACCTTTTAAAGAAAAGCGCAAGGTGAAAGGATTAAAATGGCACTGTTTTGGTAAAGTCCCTTCCTCCCAGACCCGCAAGGATGAGCCCTCACATCTCCCAAAGGTCAAGCACCAACTCCTGAGGCTGGGAGTGGAAAATACCCGACTAACATCTCTTCCCTCCACGGCCTCAAGCTGCTTCAATGTGGAGAAGTTGGCCACAAATGCTGATTACACAGTTTGGCTCTGCTGACTTCCACCATCATCTCTCTGAGGATGTTCTGGTGTCGCTCCTGGAGATGTCAAGGTTTGAATCCACCTCTGTGCGTTTGCTCTGCGTGCACGCGGAAAGAGCGCGGAGATGCCAGGAGAGGGTCACCTCACCTGGAGGTTGTAGGGGGCTACAACAGCGATGTCTTGTGCCTTCACGCCAGCTTCCACCAAGGCCTGGATGTGCAAACCGGCCAGCTGCACCTCCCCTAGGGCAGAAAGCAGAAGGGGCGGTGACAGGAACCGGCTGGCAGGCAGAGGCAGAAGCCGCCAGCTTGGACATGCTGTGGCTCGGAGAAATTTGCCCACCTCCCCTTAAACAGCAAGGAAAGGCTCAGGGAAGCCCTGCCTGCGGTCCAGCGTTGTGCAGGGGTAACGATTCCCGACCTGGCTGGCTTGCTTAGATGGTGATGTGCTACACAGCCCCATTCCCAGGGCTGCACAGCGCTCGCTTCTTGCCTTTCCGAGTTACCAGCTCGCTTAAGCTTAAGGGCTTTCTGAACAGCACCTGGCTTTCTCTGGGCTTCCTGTGTTAACCCAAGAGATCAATGATAATCCAGGCAATAGATTATTCTCCCTCTAAAGCGAGACCCTAGACCTCACTAAAAATTCAGTCCTCTTCTCTATGCTGCAACTGAAAAAACCTCCACCTTTCCTTTTTATTCTGCTTTCCCAAGTCCCTGCATTTCTAAATCCCCATGACCAAATAAACAAGCTTCACGCTCAGATCTGTGTGCTCAGACCTTCCAGAGTCTGCAGGCAGCCAGCCACAAACAACTGGCTATTCAGGATGGTGGCTGGTTCACAGAGATCTAATGAGGACAAGGTAAATTTGGGGAGATATGCATTTATTGCCTACTCAAAATCCCTGATTGATCTTAGACAAGTCTTTTTGGGTCTCCATTTGGGGACAAGAGCCTTTCTCTGTTCAGCAGGGCCACGGGGACTGGTGCCGGTGTGCAGCTTGCGGGTGGCCACACTGGCCACCTTGTTCCCTTTCAGAGACATTTCTCCACGCTGTGGACGAGGACGGGGTGGAGGATCCCTGCGACAGATGCTTTACACAAGCGTAAAGCACAAGATGCTTTTACATCACCCTGCGGCCACTCAGCTCCGGCTCGGAGTCCTTTGAGCTGGATTTATAGAGGAAATGATCTCTCAGGTAAGTAAGGCTCCCTGGGGACCCCACCTTGCCCCTGCAACCTGCTCTGGGGAGGACATCTCTGGGACACGGCTCAGCTGGTGCAGTGGCCAAGCCCACGAGAGGCTGAGGGCCTCAGACAATCAATTCCTGCCAAAAAAATTTTCCAAAGGACGGTACCTGGATTCCCCTTAGACTGTTCGTCTTCCACTTCCAGCTCAAACAGGCCACAGCCAGCAGTGTCTATAAGCAATAAGGGAATTGCAGTCTCTTCTGTAGCAGTGACGCCCGGCAGGTCCCTGCACAAGATATTTGGGAAAGGGCCAGTTAACAACGCTGAAATTATGCCAAAGGGATGATCAGTTGTGCTGTGGCCTACTCCTCCCAACGGCGCTGCGAGGACAGCAGGAAAACATAGCTGGATATTGCTTCCGAGGGACAAGGCTACAGATCAACAGTGGTGCCACGCGGGGTGAAAATGCAGGAAGATTGGCTCTGGAGCTGGCGAAGAACGACAGAAACTGAGAGCTGAGGTTCCCCCCTTTCTGCTCCACCGAGCTTTGGTCCCCTCTGCATCTGCAGCGACGCTACTGAAGAGCCTGTCACGTACAGCGGTAACTGAGCAGGGCCCTTTAGCTCGGGGCGTCCTCCAGCTTTCAGCTCCAGGCTTCCTGGGCTCAGTGCCAGGATGGCAGCCGCAACCACCGGCACAGCACGTCCCGAGAGGCCCAGGGGAGTTTGGTAACGCCAGAAAGCCACAGCCGAAAAGCCATTATTGCTCTGCACCATGAGATTGCCATTTAAATGCTTTCCCAAAACGCAAACGAAGAGCTGAGGGCCCCAGAGAGTTTCACAGGGACTAGCCAGCAGCACTGAGAGCTTTCTCACTGGCTATGCTACACAGCCCAGTTATTGCAAGGCAAGGGTACGGTGTGTGGGTGTTAGTCTTGCTTAAATGGTCTCGAAGAGGAAAGATACGCAGACCTCGGGAGATGTGGCAGCTGCTTTCTGTTTTTTACGGCGTTGAGAGGGAGAAGGAGTGCCTGAAGTACTGCCAGAGATTTGACAGCAGTGCTGTCGGGCAAGAGAAGAAAGTGCAGCACAAGGAACCACAGAGGAATTGGGGTTTCACATAATTTCTACATCTAAAGCTGCTGCATTAAAAAAAATATATTAATAAACCATATTTTAATACCCAAGGAAGTTGCTAGCTGCATTCTCAGCCTAGGAACAGGACGGGCAATGGAGGGCAGGAACGGGAAGCCTGGAGATGGCAGGAGAGCTCTGAAACAATGACATGTTACTGTGCATCACATACAACTCACGGAGAGCTGTGACTCCGGAGCCTGCAAATAAACAAGGCAGATGGCAAGCTATCAAAAAGGAGGATTACCTCCAAATGACAGGCAAGGAAGTGAGAGTAAAGGCAGTTTCCAGTTCAAGACAAGCCCCCAGCTGCAGCCTCTCCTTCCCAGGACTCCCGGCACTGCACGGCTGTTCCTCTGCATTTGTATGCCACCGACTACCCTCGCTTCCCGTGGACTCCGGACATTACTCACTCCATTGACAACAAAAGTCTCCTCTCTTGACTGAAACTCATTTTTCTCCTGTCTGAAGGTATTGCTGTTGTAATGCACAGCTGGGAAGGCACGGAGATCAGTGCAGCTACGACAGGGGGCCAAAGCCCCTGCGAAAGAGCCCAGGACGCACGTTCCCCAGTCCTCTGGCAAACCAGAGCCCAAAGGAAGAGTTCTTCCCCGGCTTTGGGGACTGGCTGCTTCAGCCCAGCGACCGGATTCAGAGGCACAAGGTACCTTCCCCATTTCCATGATCTCCTCCGGAACGGGGCCACCTCCAGCTCCCCATTAGAGTGTTTGCTCTCCTGCGGAGGGTACGTCAGGTTTATCTCCCTCTCTTTGTAACATCAAACCTAACAGGCTTCCCATCTCTTTTATACCTGCCCCGCTTACCACTGTCCGCATCTGTGCAGACAAAAGACTTTGAGCAAAAGCCAAGTTCTCCATGTAGATAATCCCGATTTTTTGCCTACTTGCAGTGGCCATGGAAAGCCCTTGCAGCATCTCTTAGTGCCAGGAAACATCTCGACCCCGGGAATGTCGTTTCAGAGGAGTAATGATCTACATAAACCTTTCAGGTGAGAGAAGAATTCCTGCTCTTCTGAGGCAGTGAGATTGCAGCAGAACTGGCTGTTACCTTGGAGAAAAGCTGTCCAGGGCTTTACTATCCCTTCAGGATGAAGGGGAAAGGCACTTCCCCCACCTGCTGCAAACTAGCCCAAGCTGCAGAGATGGGGTTTTGTTCCTGGAGAGATTCTTGGTCTGTGATGAGAAACCAGGTTGTCCCTGCAGCCAGACACTGGATCCAGGCTCAGCGCACTCCCCTAGGGCATCCAGGCACCCCGTGCTTCGTCTGGGAGGAGGTGATCCCAGCCGGGCGAGTTGCACATCGCAGCCGAGGGGCGTTCTGGCTTCTGAGCATCTTCCAGGTCTCTCACTACTGAGGGGGTTCCCCCATATGCCCCACCAGTGAGGGGGTGTGAGCCCAAAAAAAAGTGCTAAGGGAAGGGACACCTGACACTGTACTTGGATAAAAACTGACAGCAGAAACTGCTGGTGATTTTCAAACCATCTTCTCACAGAGTGAGTCACAAATTGTGAATGTGAAAAATACTGCTTGCAGCCTCCCTGACTTAATTCTGGAGACGTGTGGGGGTTTCTGATGTGCTTCATCACCCTTTTCAGAAGGAAGGGAGATTTGGGAAGGAGGTTTTGCTGCCTTGGAAATACTCTGCCCCTGAAAAGATATTGCAGGAAACCAAAGTTTCCTCTTTTTGAGAAAAGATGGTGATGCAGAAATCTCTTAACAGATCACAGATCGGGCGTTCCCGAGCGCCTCCAATGTCAGAGCAAAAGTTGGTACGGAAATATGAAGTCGTTCGGAGCAGAGCTGCGCTTCTTCCAAAGACCAGTCTTTGTGCTTCAGGTAAAGGAGCTGAGACTTGCACCAGCAGTGCTGTTCAGGGAAAGGTGGCGGTGGGAGTGCAGCCGTACTATCAGACATTGGGGATTATACCCTGGCGAGTCGTTCTGAATGAAAGCCCACACATATCAGGCTTTACAGCTTCAGCTGGACCAAAAACTCCCTGCCACAATTTGTAGCACAAGGTGTTTGCACCTGGACCTCCTCCCAGCCGTACGTCTCAAGACTGGGACACGCGTCTTCAAGCTTCACCTCTCGAAACGGCACCGAGGTCACTGTAAATTTGAGGCTCGAATACGATCATGTGGGCTGGCTTTGCCAATGCCAGAGGTGTGGCGGGGGCTACGGTCTGGATCACTCCAGTCAGGCCTTTCTTCAAAGGAAGACCTCAAAATGCTTTCAGCAGAGATGGAGATGCCCCTCCTTGCACTGTGCTTTGGGACTCCTCAGGTTCCTCGCCCATCGCCCACCAGCCCTTAGGAAGGGGGTAACAAAAAGCTACGGACGCAGAGTTTGTCAAATGCTGCTGCTGCAATCGCAGCTGCAGCCCAGGCTTTGGCTGCTTTCCAGCACAAGCAGGTAACTCCTGTGGGCGCTCGCCAGCCTTCCACTTCCCTGGGATGCTTCTGCTTGTAAGAGAGCTTTTCCTAGAGCTATCAGAGAATAAAACTTACTTATTTCTTGCTCAGGTAAGGGATTAAGCAAATCGTTTGGCCTAAGCCAACAAAAGACATGAGATGCTCACAAATATCATGAAGGAATTTGTACTATCAACCTAAACACGGGAAGATCAAGCTCCTGCATTACCCGGTCTTTTAAGGAAGCACAGAAACTTTACATGGTCCAGTGCCTGAATTGAGGATTGCTGCGATATATATTCATGTGATGTGTCAGTAGGGCTGCGGACTGACAGGTTTGATTATGAGTTTAGAAACCAGTGTCTGCAGGAAAAGGCCCTGAGCAGGGGACTAAGCTGCGCTGTGGACTAGAAAGAAAAACACTCACTCCTTCATCAGCTATAAAAATAAACCAGCTCAGCAGAATAACTAAGTCGCCTAACTTCAACTTTTCAATTGATTTCCTATTTTAATGGTTTCAAACCATTTTGCCTGGGGTTCTTCACTAGTTGCTATTTTTAATTTGCAGAGTTAAAAGGAAAAAAAAAAAAAAAGCATGGCAAGGAACCAGAACAATCAAGAAGAAGGTTTTGTACTGATCCTGGAATTAGATCTGTAGGGCTAAAACATTGCTGAATGAGCCCCATCCAGCTCAGCTGAGCTCCTCCCGGCACCGATGAACCAGCCTTGCCTACTCTTACCTGTAGAACCCACCACACTCACCCCTAAAATTACGTATGTATACACAAATGTATATAAACCAAGACAGAAGTCAGCACAGCTTCACTCATTAAGTTGAGCTGAAGCCTCGATAGCCCCGAAGCCTTAATACAGAGCATGCTGACACGAGCAGACATCCCCGTGCTAACTGCAGTGGATGGAGATGAGGGTGCTGGGGCTCTCAAACACAAACCTTGCTCTTCCCATCCAGGTACTATTAGTAAAATTATTTTGAAACAAGTATGATAAAATGGCCTCTCCAGTTATCTCTGTCCAAAACCGGATCTACTACGAAATGGAGAGATTCTAGGGGAGTATCCATTTTCCCAACTCCTAAATATTTGCATTTAAAAAAAAGTATTGCTAAAAATACAAGAGCTCCGTGCAGACAAGCACTGTGATATTTTATGCTTCTCCAAGTCCAACAGCGAGAATGAATGTTTTCCCATCCGCCTCCCAGAACTGCACTGCCTGCAATTTTAAAAAGCAGCAATTATTGACAGTCACAGTGCGTGTTGGCAAACAACTGCCTATCCTAGGGTGCAAAGGGAATGAAATGCTAGTCACCTCCTTTAAATTACCAAAGAAAAGGGAAACCGCTGCAGACAAGGAATGGCTCCGATGCCATCAGACCTGCCTCAGGCGCTGTCCTGGCAGTGAAACTATCCAAGCTGGAAAGGGAATCTTGCTTTCTGATCTTTCTGATTCAATGTTGGGACCAAAGGTGGGACACACACTGGCCCTCATAACCGCGTGGATGTGTGGAAACGCAGTAAAAGACTGGTGTCTGCTCTCACACTCGATGAGAGCTTGAGGCAGAGAAACACTGCTTGGGTGTGCCCGCTGCAGGTCAGGCCTCCATATATTCTCACCGGGCGCAAGGGGATTTTATTTTCTTGCTTATCATACCAAAGGAGGAAACAGAAGATAACTTGTTACATATGAAAAAGGACAACCCCCCCAATTAATGTTTCCTCGATGAAATAAAGGATGAAACAGAAATGCTATCGCAGGGCCAGGAGGAACGGAAAACTCCCTCATAGGGAAGGGACAAACCCCGCACGTGGTGGGATGAAAAAGACATCTCTGCTCAGCTATACCAATGAAGAGCGAGTCACTGACCTGAGCAAATGCTGGGCTACCGACGGGTGAGCCGTGAGCCGGCCGCTGTACAGCTCCGAGGAAGCCCACTGCATGATGGCCTGGTGCATCCGGTACTGCACCGTCAGCATCTTCACAATCTTCTCCCCGTACCTCTCGATGAGACGCTCCATCAAGCTGAGCGCAAGGCCCTTGGCAGCAGCCCTGCATGGGAAAGCAAGACAGAAGTGGAGTCTCGATGTCTGCGCTCAAGTGATGATCTAAGGTACAGATTTAACCCCCTTCGGACTAAAGAATCACTCGGCATCTCCTCACCACTGATGCGGCCCCGGCCATGCTGCAGCTGGAATCGAACGCGGTGTTGGTCAATGCTAATGGGGTCAGTTGCGATGCTGTCAGAGCACCTGCACCATCTACTCCGGGCCCCGCTGAGCACGCCCGTGCGGCTCCGCTGGGATGGCGTTATCTCCCTGGCCTTCCCGCTCTGTTTTGGGCACCAACAAGTGATGGAAAGGGAGCAGGAGAAGGCTGCAGGGTCCCGAGCGTTATCTTTCAGTGTAGGCTCCCCAAGAGGGTGAAGACCCTCAGGGATAGACTTCTGCCTTGCACGGAGATCAGATCAACTTGAACGCGTCCGGGTGGAGAGACGCCTGCTTCCCTTTCCCGTAGGGAAATACCTTCGGGTGCTGCCACTGTACTGCAAGAGATGCAAAGGGGATGAGCCGTCCCCACCTGCAGCAGTCACGTCTCCCACCCAGACCTGCTCGGTGTGGTTGGAATAAGATGAGCGAGGATGCCCAAGATCTCTATCTGGAGAAACAGCTCCAGAACAAAAACCTCTTAACCTGTAAGCTCGTCCCATCAACATCCTTAGTCACACTGCTCGTACCAAGCTCTAGATACTGCATCTGTCAGCGGAACACTCCACTCACGCTGCTGCAAGCTCAGCAACGGCATCGGAATCACCTAATGCATTAGTATCAGAGCTCGACTCCAAATCTTGAAACGCTTGGTGTCAACGCGGCCAGACCTTGCTGATGTTTCATCCAGACACTTGCCGCTCAAGCCTTCTCATTGCTCCTTGGCCACCCACCCCAGACGAAAGCACTAATGCATTTCAGCGCTTATTGCTTTATTACCCATTAAGAAAACCAACACTCCATCACTTCTGGCAAAGGTCCCGTGCTTGTATCTGTGACACAAATTAATAAAGGTCCTAATGAAATAAGCCTTTCAGGAGCTTAATTGCTTTCTCTTCAGCATACAGAGAGCATCGTTAGAAGCATCGCCTGACAGTACCGTCTGAGGAAGAAGGGTAAGAATCGCTGTACTTTGATTTTGCATTTTGAGCATTTCAAAGCATAGAAAGTTTTTTCATACCGTGTGTCCAGCGCCTTGTACAAAACTGTGGTTCATGGTGAGGGGTTCTGGTTGCTACCAGAACACAACGAACAAGCCCAAAGATGATGAAACGATGATAGAGAACAGCTCGGGAAAATTATTTCCATCAAGGCTAAGGGGCACAGCACACATCCAATTACTGCCGTGGGAAGCATTACGTTACTACGTGGCACCACAGCTAGTGTCTTGTTTGCTGTGCTGGCCAGCCCTGTCACGTTAACAACAGGGCACTTGGTAAATGTAACAAGAGACTGCAAATTCATTAAAACTGCAGAAGAGAAAATTGAGGGTAGATGTTTCCGAGAAGTCGAGTCTCGTTAGCCCTCCTTCTCGCTAAATCACAGAATGCAGCATACGGGGAAAAAGGGGTCATAAACTGTGAACGGCTGCAACTGCAGGATTTTGGAGAGAGCGCTGCTTTTTCAAAGGCTGTTGTAATGTTAACAAGCGTTGGACAACACATACAGGCACAGAAGCCAGGAGGAGGGTTGGCACGTTGGCAATAAGGATATTGTGCTTGACGCAACAGAGGTTTCCAGCTGTGCCGCGCATTTTGCTGCTGATCACGAAGTGCACTGAGGTTGGCCATGAAGCCTTTACAGCTCCCCAGCCCCAGCGTTGCTACTGGCGCGGCACAGATGCACTTAGAGAGGTCCTTGTGCTCCCAGCTGAGAGCACGGGAGAAAAGCAAGGCGCGGTGAAACAGCAGACTGTCAGAGGCGGGCTGGGTTTTCGGGAGGGGAAGGGGATTAGGTGGGGTGAGGGGAAAGAGCAGGACGTGGGGCTGGGGAGCTCATTCCAGTTATCAGGAATTAGCTTTTCTCCTTCCAGGCTCACAACTGAATGAGAAGGCACCGACAGCCTGACCCTCCCAGCTCTGGTTCCTTCCACCAGCCATCTCCTCCCGACGGGCTAATGACAAAGCAGGTCACAGGCTGAGTCCCCATAGGTGGTCTGGCTCCCAGGGCCGAGAGGGCACCATGAGGCTTTAACTGCCCTGACCAGCCCCACCTGGGACCCACACCCTCGGCCCATGGGCCCCATTTAGGCTCAGCACTGGCCCTTCAGTCCCTGAGTTATGCCCTAGCTCTGTCTCCCGGATGGAGATATCTATGGACCTTGGACCTATGTTGCAGGTCGCTTTGATCCTGCCTTTAGCCGTACCTCCTAGATGGATCCTGGACACACATCATGGCCTTGTTTCTAGCCCAGCTCCTGACGGGACCCCCTGGCTGGACCCTGGCCCTGGCTCATAGCTTGCTGGAGCTGTTGATGAGCCCCGTTACCAGCCCTTGGCTCTGCTCGCTGTGCTCAGACCCCATGGGACTGTGTCCTGTTGGTGATGACGCTGCTCCTGGCCTTTGCTGCTGCCAGACGCTGGCTGCGTAAGTCACACCAGGCAACTCAAGGGAGACGTGAGGGACACCAAAATAAGATGCTCTCGAAGTCTTAAAGGGATGCGGCAAGCTCAGCAGCCTTACCAGCCAAAGGTACCTCCCATCTGCTTTTGTCCTTTACTCCCCTTCCTCAGCTCACAAATTCTTGCAAATCTAAGAGCAAGCCTAAAACTGATTCTCATGCAGAATTGGCAGGAAAACCCTGGTGGTTTTTAACAACAACTATTCTGAAGTGTTTCTTGTAATGCTATACAATAAAGGGTGGGGGAGGCATTAAACCTCACAGCAAGCCTTAGAAATAGTGCTCTTCTATACGCTAACAGCACAGTTTCCACCGCAGGGATCTACATGAGGTGATATGTTGAATTAATAATGAGGATATTGAACTGCTTGCGAATATTTCACCTGTTAATAAATTTCCTATTATTTTACTGCTCAATTAATTCCTACAGTGGTTGATTTCTATGCCAACAAAATCATAAGAGCACTGAGCAAAAGCTTTTCAGTATCAATTGCTTTAGAGAAATTAAATTGGGATAGGAAGTTGGACAGAGAGAACCACGCACCTGATACTCAGGAGTATCTATTTTAAAGTACCTGAAGTAAAGCTAGGGAAGCTAAAATTACCGAAATAAGCCCGCAGCAGGCAGTATTTGCTGCTAACTTGGTTCCACCTTGCTTCGCATGCAGGAAAAGGCTGTACTTTGCTCGAACGCACCTTCCTGGGGAGGGGGGCGGGTAGCAGGTTAGATCCCAATGAGGGAGGATGAGGCCGTGCTGCTCTTCACAGGTAAGGCTTCCTCCTCCAGCTCTTGGAAGAAATCCTACACATTAACGGTGATAGCCATAGCCAAGTGGAACCAAATATTTCAAAGGCTTTTGTGCCCACTGTGGTGTGAAATATCCTTTATGGGCTGGGTGTGAGGAGTCAGCCTGCCATGTACATGTCGAGAATGATCATTAGCAGGGGGAACCAAAGGGAAGTGTTTCTCACGGAGGGAGGGAGCTGTGCCCTCAAGTCATGCTATATCTTTTCTTATTCCTCCTCTGGATAGCTGGTCTCCTCCCTAAGAGGCAGACGGAGACGTTGGTGTGACTCTGATCTCTGCAGTACACCACGCGATTCGGACAGCAAAGTCTGGAGAAGGATGTCGCTGTGTTTTCCTACCTCAAGAACTCTGCATTAAGCTCTGGGGTGGCAAAACCAGGCTGAGGCTGTTGTGGACATGCAAAGTATTAGCTGTCCTTTGCTTTGCGCCCTGGGCTTTTCTATCCTGGTACAGGTTTAAGAGTTTTCACAAATGGGTAAAGTAGTAGTAAGTGAGGCTGTGCAGATCTCCCCCTTTCTCTGGATATTGCGGATTTTTTTTCAGTCCTTGCAAATATGATGCAGGAGGATAGCTTGTTCTTTCCAGCTGTGGAGGCTACCAAAGAAAACCAAGGCCTGACGCTTGCTCTTCAGTGACAAAGCGAAAGCAAATTCATTTGGACCTGATGTGCAAATCAGCAAAGTACCGAGCATGGAGGACTAGTACACGGATTTGGGATGGTGGAGACACCCCCGCTGACTGCCAACAAACAAGAGGGCAAAATATTCCTGTGCTTGTCTAAGAAACTAGTTGAGAGCAAGAGGTCTGATAAGCATCTGCAGATATCTGAAGAGTGTAAAAACAAATTAATAAATCAAAGCCCTGATGTGGAGACAAATTAATTAGGATGTCAGAAAAGGCTGGAATGAGGACTAAAATGAAAAGAAGGAAAACAAATGTTCCTGTCAGACAGCAGAAAGTGTCCTGGCATTGAGATGCCCCCTGGGACCGGGCCAAAACCCAGTAGGAGGCTTGAAGCCGATGTCCGTGAGCTTTGGAGCGGGCTGCCAAGAGAAACACATCCAGCACGGAGAAGGTGTAGGTGAAGGTACTGTAAGGTGTGTGTGGGGATGCCCTCTGCATCCTCAGATAACTCCAGGTATGTCAAAAAGCAAGAAAGAGGAGCACCCTTCCGACTCTCCACCAAAACTCCCTTAGCCTCAAGTGGAAAAAAACCTGACGATAGTAACAGATAAATGCTGAATCCATGGAGGAAAAAGCAGATAACAAGAAGGTAGTTACACCCGACAGGGCCTGGCTCCTCGAGCGGAGCACAAGCTGCGTGGAAGCCTCGTCATCTGATTGTGCTTGCAGTATGGCTCCTACAAAGTATCAAAGTATTCCTGTTTAACGGAGGCTTCCCACTTAAGCAGGACTGACTTCACGTACCGTAGTAACAGACGATCCTTCTGGCAGCCCAGATTCATCCCAGCTAACTTAAGCCCTTCACTGAGGCCCCGAAAATAGGAGTCCACCCACTTCAGGTCTGCTGTCATCAATGGAGGAGAAGGGGAAGGTAGGCGGAGGGGTTTGAGTCCTCTGCATGAATCATCCCTGGAAATAGCTTATCGTTTTCCATTAACCAAAGAGGAGCCGGCAGGTGATTCGGTGCCTTAAGTAGATCTCTGGCAATACCTAACAAGATGGAGGCAGAAGGAATTTGCCTTTGTGTTGCACCTCGCAGCCTGCAGGGACTGTGAAAAGCGCAAAGTGGTGCTCTCCAGCCTCTGCTGTATTTGCATCGTGCAGGGGGACGGTGCTGCAAAGAGGCAAGCCGCGTTATATGCCGCGTTCGATAAAGCAAATGCTTTTATTTGGGCAGCAATTAAAAACAAGGCCAGAGTTCAGAGCTGTAAGGAAAAGAGCTAATAATTTTTAAAGGTGTTTATCTGAAAAGTAATTGAATTTCTCAAAGTAAGTTGTTCTAATTGATCAAGATTTGTTAGTTTTTGCATTTAGTTCGGAGGCTATTGAGCCAGACTCTGTCAGCTGCTCCAGCTGGACCTCACTGCACATCTTCTCCGTCACAACCTGGCTGGGGGCTTTCACTGGACAACAACAGAGCTTGAAAGAAAGAAACTCTTTTCTTTCAGCATTAGGCAGTTTTGCTTTCTACCAGGATAACACGTGTCAGCCCAGGTTTTTTCTACAGGACAAATACTCTGCATCGTGCTATTGAAACCCTTTGCAGATTCAAGCGGCCTGTCCAAGAGCCCTCTGCTCTACAGAGCCAGCGGAGTTGGGGGACACGTTGGTAATCTGGAAGGAGGAGAGGGAAATCTTGCTCTTCCCGAACAGTGGCTAGGATAGAGGGGAAGACTCCAGATCAGCGCCTGCCTGATGAGCACCCACTCGTTTCTGTACGTACAGCTAACACCTACCAGTGTACCCGTCTGCATTAGCAACTGTGGGGCTGCTGCCAAGGGCTCCCACTGCGATGAAAGGTAAAGCCATAAATAGCTCAAAAAGCTTTATTTTCCACTTGTTTTCCTGCATTCTCAGTCTTCCAACAGTCAGCCACCTGAGCAATGGGCAAAGCCTGAAAATACCCAGTTTTGAATAATTTTACTTAACAAGATGTCAGCCTTTAGAAGTGAGGGGAAAGACAGGAAAGGGGGATTCACGGACAAACACCGGGCTGGGGTTCAAGACATCTTGCTCAGTCCTAGAAGCCGTCACAGGTTTCCTGTACGGTGTGGGATGAAATGGGGAGAGTAGTCCTTCCTCCCCCTTCACGCTGTTTATTCAGGTCGTAACGGGGACTCCCTCTCGTTATATACACCATGCCTAGCACAACAGGATATTACCTGGAGTTTTCCCGTGCTAAACTGACATACTTCGATAATAAATATAGAAAGCTGGGTTTTCTCTGGTTCCCTCTTGTGTGGTTTCTCTTGTGGCCACTTGTTACCTGTTTTTACGGAGTTGAAGATCTCCCAGACTTTCACAGATTTGCCTCACGTTAGTTAACAGGTTTCAAGAGTTACTCGGGGAACTGGCTGGCACAGGCAGCAGCATCGTAGCAGCTCTGCCTTTTAGGCTAAAGCAGAGAGACCTGCCTGGAGAGCAGCAGCGTTTGAGAGCGCAGCCCATAATTCTTCCAAGTAAGCTGAAGTCAGCTTGGTGTTTTGCACTTTATCTTCCAAAAGGCAACTGTCAGCGAGGCTGAGCTCCGGTGACTGGTGTCTTGTCTGACCAGCACTTGGGTCGTGGACCTGCTGATGCCTTCAGCAATAATTTTGTTTAATGTGGCAAGTTTTTCAGATCATAATTTACTGGCAAGCCAGGCTGAGACATAAATCTGTTAACACTACTGATTCAGACACACATTCCCTCTGCTCTATTTTACTGTAATTCTATTGAACTTTAGGAAGGGCACAGAGTGACACAGTGTTTAAACACCCCTAAGGTTTCTCGTCCAAAAGGGATTATCCCACAAGAGATGGGGGCTGAGCTAACAGCTGACTGGTTGGTAACCCTGAGAAGGTTGAAGAGCCAGAAGGTCTGACTTCTACCCACGCTCTCTCTTAATTTTACAAAGACCAGTTCTTTGTGCAGCTGGGATTTTAAAAACACAGAAAGCAAACATGCAAAATGCACAACAAAACTGTCAAGCTCTTTTTAAAGAAAAACAAATGGGAACAGCAAGGACAAACAGCTCGGTCCAAGTCATACCAATAGGATCTGAGGAGCAGAACAGTGTTTCTGAGGGAGCAAGAGGACACTATGACCACCTGTGACCACAGGAGAGATGCAAACTAGTGGCAGCTTTCCACTGCAAAGTCAAATGAACTCAAACCTGAGGGAGAGAAAAGCACAACTCCTCAGGCAGGACCAGGCGGAGATCCAGGAGATCTGCAGCAGATAGGTGCTACCAGTGAGGAGCTTTTTGCTGCTGACTCCCCGATGCAGCACCAGCAAAGGCTCCTGGCACCAGCCATCGTGACAGAGCAGAAGAAAGCAGCTCGGCAGGTGGTGTAATATTTTTGGAGCTCTTCTGAAGAAAATCTGCTTCGTTTCAAAGAGGGGCCAAAACTGCCATCAGTTGAGCGTTAGACCCGTTGGAGCTCTTCTCTCCTGGGAATGGTTTTGTTATCTGACCCCGGAGTAAACCAATTCCCTGCTAACGTAGGCAAGCGAGGCTCCAGCCCCCAGCTAGCCCGACTGCTTCTTCCCACCCGAGGCTAATAACATCCGTCGGCTCGGCACAGATTACAGCCTCTCTCCAGCTCCCCAGCCTTGGCTAGCCATTTGGCTTCTGCACGGAGGTAAAATTATTTATTCCCGATTTACAGATGGGGAAAACCTCGGCAGAGAGACACAGCCTGCAAACTCACAGTAAATACACAGCACGACAAGAAGGGGAGGGGGTTCTGGGTAGGCTTTTTGCAGTTCACCAGCCTAGATACCTCCGCCAGACAGTGGAGGAGTGTGCTTATCACCTGCCAAGGTCTGCAAAACAACCAGCATTTGTGCATCCGATGATGGTAAAATGAGAGGATGATACAGCGCCTTAACGTTATTCGCACCATCTCTTAGCCACCTGCTGTGAGCCGCTGCCTCCCTTGGATTTTTCATTTCCCTTGTTCAGAATTCAAGTGAGATTATAGATATATATCTGGCTTATTATTTTTTGGAAGCGGGAGAGAAAGTTCATGAAGCTAGCCCTATTTCTCTGCTTCTGCACAATGATGGTTCAGTAATTCCAGATTTAGAGCTAGATAAACATATATATTAAACAACCCAAAGGCTCCCTAGTACTATTTGGAGTATCCCCCTTGAAGCACAGGCAATTTACACTAGCCACAGATCTTTTCCACAAACTAATTGTTCTTAATGAGCATGTTGTAGGTACTGTGAGGTTTTATAATCACTGCGGTGCGTGTGATAACGTGTTGCAGCATCTCGGTGGGCCAGCTCCCACGTTAATACGTTAAATAAATCAACGTGGAACCACAGAAGCAGAATTTAATAAAGGGAAGACAAGACTCGGATTAAACCGAGCGTAAGCCTGAATTCACTCTACAGAGCCTGCAGTCAGCAAAGAGGAGGTAAACCAGGCCACCCTTCTTGCCAGGCACAAGGAAACCTCACGTAGAAAAACAAATTATCTTTCTTAAAAACAAACATTTTAAAGGTTATATATAAATACTGGTCAGTGTCTCTGTTTTGTTTGCCTTCTGTTTGCTTACCATTTTACTAGCTTGAATGGCTGATGTGATTGTTTGAAACTGTTTTTTGAACAACTTTTCTAACCACTCTGAAAATTACTTTGCATAACAGGGAGAAAACGAAGAATTCAAACACAGTGCCGCTAAGCAAGTGGAATCGAAAAAATATCTCTGCTGGTGACACGCAGCTCAGGAAGAACATCTGTTAAAATACACATGGTTTTGAGTAATCCAATAGTAGCGCATAGCATAAGTACTCCTTCTCACTAAAGAGAAAAAGCAAAGCAAACACCACAAGCTCAATGCATTGAATTCTTTGGAGCTGGGGTGTGTTTCAGGTGAGCAATGGAAGGATGCAGACAAGCACGCAGAAAGCAACCGTCGATCCCACAGCAGCACTCGCCAGGACAGTGCCCTCCGATTTCGTGCTGTTTATCTGCAGCTCCTGCCCCTGGCGCAGAGGCCACGGCAGCGAGCGGAAGGAGCCCACATCATTACAAAGGCTTTTTGAGCAGAGCTGTTTCCATGACGCTGCAGAGCTACCTCTGACGTTCCCAGTGTAACAGATCTCCCTGAAACACGGTTTGGCACGAGTTTCTGCTCGCTCTTCCTGCCTCATTGCACTCGCCTTCCCTGTCTGCCCTGCTTTTTCTGCCGAGGGTCCCCTCTGTTGTGGGCACACAATTCCTACGTAAATGTGTGCCGAGGACCAAAGGCAATCTCGGGGAAGGCTGGGACTCTAGCTGCTGTGCCCCTGATGCAGCTCGGAGGGCCTCTGCAAAACGAGCACAGCGGTGTTTCAAAGGCAGACAGTTCCCCGTCGCTGTGTGAGCAAGTATTCCCACCGCGAATGGCCGGGATCTGGTACAGATTCACCCTCTGTTTCTGAGGTTTGCTTTAGCAGCTCTACTGAGGTAACCCATCTAAGGCTGTTCCTACAAAACTCAATCCAACGCACGGACTCCTGCAGACCATGTCTCTGCTCCCGCACGGATGAGAGCCTCACAGGCAAGGCGCCTGTGGCTTTGAGAATTCCCGACAGCTCCAGAGCAGGGCCGAAGGCTGCCCGTCAGATTGCTCTCCCTGTCTGCGCACTCAAAACCCTTGCAAGCCCGGGAGCAGTTGCCCAGCAGGCTCTCAGCAGCACAAAAGGCAACTCTCCAGCGCCATGCTGACTACACACGCTTTGCTATTACATGCCTCGGTCAGCAGCGGGTAAAACGACCAACTGTCACGTCCTCGTGCGATAAGAAAGCCTGCTCAGACGGAGCCACATTAAACTTTAAGCAGTGGCTATCAATAAAACAGGTCTGATGTAATTCTGGCAGCGTGACCAAACCCAGCTCACGGGGGATACCAATAAATAAGCCACATTAATGAAACCTCTTGACACTTGGGGCATTCAGAAGCATGTGGGGCTGCATAAACAACGGGAGGACCTGGGACCACGAACCGCTCCTTACTTGTGGGAGATGATGGTGGGGGGAAGCTGTTTGTGATCCCCGGCCAGGATGCACTTTGGAGCCTTCAGCAGAGGTATCCAGCAGCTGGCTTCCAGGGCCTGGGCACACTCATCTATCACCACGAGATCAAAGTGATTTTCAGGAAGCAGCTTCAGTGGGCCGTCAGAGGAGGCACCTAAGTAAAGGAGAAGGTGCACAGCTTAGCAGGGGAGCACAGAAGAGCAAGCAACCTGTTTTTAAAACAAACCACACACGTGTTAATTGTGACTGAGGGAGGCAGGTAAGATGTTTCTTTGTAGAGATTTAGAAATTGAGCTCTGTAGTCCATGCCAAATACATGTACATTTATATGTATACGTCAGGGATGTTTTTGCCAATTTCTGTTTGTCCTTTTTTGCCCTGGCATCTGGGCCCAAAAGCTTCCAAGTATCTTTGACAACAACAGTGAAACCCAGCTGACAAACAGAACAATATGCTCGAATACTTCACCCAGAGCGGGAGCAGAGCAAAAGCACTAACGAACACCCACCTTCCTTCTGCCCTCAGATGCAAACAGAACTCCTCACCAACCAAAAGTGAAAGGATGACGGACCTGAGATTCGCCTCGCCTGATACACCGAGGGACACCCCAGAGGGAAAGGGCAGTTGAGACCCTGACTCCTCTGCCCTGCTGAGCCCGGCTGTGCTACGCTGTCCTTCCTCCTGGCAGCAGGAGAAGGGAAAGCACAGGAGACTAATCAGACAACCACGGCAAGGGCTATTTTTTTACATCAGACATCCATTTGTAATGTCAGCCAAATAACCCTTACACAGGTCCTGCGACAACCCAGGCATGAACTGATACCGATCCACACACTGATCAGAACTGTGAATTTCAGAGGCATCAAAAATATCACTGCAATTCATAAGATAAAGGGATGCAAAAGGAGGAGAGGAGGATTAAGAAGCCAGCATGACAGGCAAGGAGATTTTTATTCACGCTGTTCACAGAAATGTTTTGCAAAAGCTCCTGGGCTATTGCTCTGAAAGCAGCTCTGATTAGGGGCGATTTTGCTTTGCCACTGTAAATCCTGCTGCCTCTACAGCTTTGCATCAGTGCAGATGTTACAGTCTGTCAACTGAGACACCGTGTTTTCCTTTAAAAAAAATTTTTCCAGCCTATATGAATCCGCTCTGGTAACAAGGGACATAGAGTTTGAGCTTGACTTTTGCAATTTTGCCATGCTGAAAGTGGAAGGAAAAGAAATAAGTAGAAAGGTTCTCTCTCTAAAAAAGACTGTACCAACGTGGCATGCAGCTGTGCAGCTGGTTTTCTTCCCTCACAGCCTTGTAGCTTGACTTGAGTTTATCGAACTCCCATTAACTAAAGGTCACTGGTGTCCCTGTGTGTTGCCATGATAAAATTCTCTCTCTGCTGAACCTAGCAACAGAGCACTTTGCCGTGCATAAATAATAATTCCCATCAAACCACGTGGTTTCAGACAAACACCAAGATTGCCTAACTGAGGAAAACACAAAATCCCAACGCCTTTCCCTGAAGCAGAATTGCACAAAATGCCAGTTTTACTGAAAAAAGGAAACCTCCTCCTGTTTTTCTGGCAAAGTTAAAAGAAGTGAGAGGCCAATTCCCAGCAAATAATGCACCGAAAGGATTTATCTTTCCTTTAACTTTCATGCTAGTAACTTGTGAATGCCCCATGAGGTTCTTTTTTATGACCTAAAATTATCAATGTTTCCCTTCAGCAAATAATCCCCGAGCAACCAAATCTGCAGATTGTAAGTGGGCCCTGGAGTATTACACATCTGACCTAGAGAACCACTTCAGCACGTGTGAAACTTCAAGCACTTATGTTGCCCTTTGATCGCAAGGGCGTTACTTCCCTACTTGTAGCTGCAGATGTGCCCACATGTGCAGCCTGACGAATACCTGGAATGGCTCCCTGAATCCCGTGTCGCTTACACCACTTGGGTGACCTACAGAACCAACCAAATACACGCAGACTGAGGCCAGGCTACGGAAACATGTGCTGTATTCGATCAGTCATGGAAATTATCCAAGCAGGAAAGCAATTCCATGTGACTTATGAAATCAATAAGCAGATTGCACACCTCCAATAGCACTTGTTTACTCACTGAAAGCTCAGCTCCCACTCAGAGCTAACAAAGACGGGCCAACGCTGGCTCACACCAAAGGCCCTTCTAAACCCGTATTCTTTGCTAAACAACAGCATCATGTGCTAGAGTGTAAGCGGGGAGAATCCCACTGTGGAGGAGTTTGAGAGCATGCAGCAAACCTGACTGAACTCCCAGGAGCGGGGAGCAGGAAGACTAAGTCTCCCTCCCATCCTGGCAGGATGCTGCATTGCAGGGCACGTGGTTTACGTGAATCCTGGCAAATGAGGCAAAATACTGCAAAGAAAAAGAGGATCTTGCACCTGTATTCGTAGCAAGGACAACGCTGGCATGGGTAAGGGCTGCAGCCATGGCAGTTTCTTCTCGTTCCTTTAGCTCCTTTCTGAGTGCCTTAATCTCACTGAGAAAATGGCTCCGCTCTCCCTTGTCTTGAGCCTTTTTGGTTTTTGCCTGTAAAATAGAAAAATCAAGATACAACAAACTGTTTCTAGTCCTAGGGATATGTTCCGCTTCTCAGATAACCAAAGAACCCGGATACAGCACGGCTCCTCTGTGTCCCCCATGATACATTGGCTCATCACAATCAGCCCCACAAAACCTTGGTTTCTCTTCCCTCTCCCTGCCAGAAGGCCCCTTCCACAATCAGTGTTGCTTGAAGCATAAGCACTATTTCTGTCTATCCAAAAGATGAACTATATCAATACAGCCCCAGGCTCTGAGCACGAAGCAGCGAAGTCAGAGCATCGCTGCCCACCAGACCGTCTGGGAGCACCAGGAGTAACGCCATCACTCAGGGTCCAGACAGCGATTTCTCAGACTCAGTTGGTCCCCACTTAAACTCCTCTGGCTGCACATTTGGATAGTCTTGAATTGTGAGCATAAAGTGTTGAAGAGTAACTCCCTGTCCTTAAATCCTCTGCTCAGCCCTTCCTGCTCTGCCCTGTACTTTCCCAGCGCCCCAAAGATCGGCAGGGAGAAGGCCAGATGCGTCAGTCCCTCCGATGGCCAAGCCTATGCACCAGTTAAAGCATCTGGGCACAAAGCAGGGAGTAATGTATAACGGTGATTAGGCTTAATGGGAAGAAGGGTCTTGTGCCTTTGCCGGGTGAGGAGCGAGGCCTTCCCACCTCGTTCTGCTCTGTTGCTCGGGGGAAGCAGGGACCCTCTGGCTCCAAGTGACCTTGAGGCAGGAGGGCTCCCCAAGTTGACTGCGCCATGTCCAGCCAAAGCAGCAGCTTTGCATTTTTAAAAAGGCGTCTCTAAGTTGCTGTAAATGATTCAGAGCAGTATCTAGACAGGCTCATGGCTTTTTTTAGCAATGCCTATTAACTTTATCTAACACATCACATCATCACCACTGGTTGCTAGCGCTTCCCCAGCTACAGACCAGCAGCTACGAGACAACGGCCAAGCTATCGTTCACTGCAAGTCACCTTGAGAAAGCTACCTGCACTCTCAGATGGAAATTTGGATTATTTCCTTGGAGGCGAGGCTGATGCCTTGAGAAAGCTGAAAAGGCTGCAGACAGAAGCTTTTCTAAGCAGCCAAACCAACAAGACCTGATGGTTCCTATAATCATCCTCTGTATGGATGGATTCTCCAGTGTCTATCGGTTCAGGTCATATTGCAGCCTTTCCCCTAGGAAAGACATTCATGTCTCTCGCTCCTTTACTCAGCCACCTGTTTTGGTTAAACTTGTCGGGATTTAACACCTGTGAGACCTCGACATGTCTGTCAAGTGTAGTCAAAATCGGCTGATGGGCTCAGAAGTCATAGGGGAGGGGTCACAGACAGATACGCAGATAGCGTGATCACACAGGCATCTTTTCCTTAGCTTGATCTAAAAGGACAGGGTGGGCGCCAGTCCTGATAGACAATGAGCTGAAGGGACACAGCAAATTAGCATCCACTTCCTCTCTGCTAGAAACAGAGGAAAATTAGAGAGCAAAACTGATGGTGCCAGGAGGGCCAAGTTTAACGTCTGTTCTGCAAAAAAGATCTAGTTAGTAAGTTAACCACAGCAACTGTTCTCTGATGTTGGCTGGTGACATCAAGATCCAAACATCTGACTGAATCTCAGCTCTGAAAGCAGCTGAGGGAGCAGGGAGCCCAGTCCAGAGGTAACAGAGCACTGTCAGTCAGCCCCGAGCATACTGCTCAGCACACTGCGAGCCTGGATCCCGCTCACTCCTCGTTAGGGCTCTGTGGGTGCCAGCAGGCTCCAATTGTCCTGATCCGTCTCGTTTGGGCCCCCACCCACACACTCATTGGTCTGGGAGCTGCATTTAAGGCCAGACCTTGGTCCTTGCCTGAGCTATAACATTTGTGCCCTAAGCCTGACTTCTTTTCTGGGTTGACTGCCTCATCACTCTGGATCTGTCTGGTGATCTGGACTGTTGGCTGACCCTGCTCCACGTCACGGGACGCGTGCTGCCTTTCTTGCTCAGGTACTGTGGGACTGCACCCTCGCTGGTGCAAAGTGTATCTAGAAGCTGATGTCCTGGAAAGCTTGAAGCCTCAACAGGTGAGGGAAGGAGACACAAAGGGGTAGAACACGTGCAAAGAGAGCATAGGTTTTCATTTATATTACTAGTTCTCCTGTGGTTGGGGGTAGTGGTGAAGGAAAGGAGTGAGAAGAGTCAAAATGTGGAGTGGACAAAGGAAGAAATTACTACAGGGGTGAGTAGGGGATGTTGCAGGGGAGAAGGTGAGGTGAGGGCAAGATGGGCCAGGACCTCAGAGGTGAGCTCTCTGCAGCCCAGAGAGAGAAAGAGATGCTAATGAGTCCGGTGCATCTTCTGTGAACGACCTGAACGCGGGCAGCTCAAAGCACTGCTATGCAAGCTGAATTGCAGCAGCATGCTAGCTCTTGGGTTTTTGTTCGGTATTTCGGGGTAGAACAAGCCTTGGTGGCCAGTCCCTATCTCCCATTGCCATGGACCCCTTGTTCTAGGGAGGAAGCAGATGGAGACCTTAGTGCTGAAGGCTCTTCTTTCTCCCTAATTCTCCTTCTCCTGTGGAAAATCAGCAGTGGAAAAACCTCCTCCTGCCTTTCAAAGTGCCTCCCAAGAAGAGGAAAGGGAAAACTAACCACTAGTGAGAAAGATGCAAAATAAATTAAGAAGGAAAAAGACTCTGCGTAGAGCTGTGACTACAGCCAGGTCTCCATCCCAGCAGGTAAGTACATCCTTCGTGAACTTGCCTCTCGGCCACAAGTACGGCTTTCCCAGCCCTCAGATGCCCTCTCCTTCCCTTGCACTATGTGCAAGAACAACCTGTCTGCCCAGCGACCTCCCAGCCGCTCAGCAACAGAAACGCGGGATGGTGCATGACGGCATTTGGGAAAACTGAAGCTGCTGCTGTGGTGCGGCTGCAGACTAATGTTCATGGAGCTGAAAGCCATGTTTGGTCTGCATCACTTTAAAAAGTAAATGTGCAGTGCCTTACTGAAGGGCAGGGCAATATCCTTGGGCACCTATGACACAACACACGTGCAGGGGTATGAAGATGCCCTCCTGCATCTCTGATCAAGACAGGATCTTTCTTGAGCTGGATACATCTGCAAAATGGCTCCTGGACAATGCTGCCACCAGAACGGGGAGGGGAAAAAAAAAATCTAATTATCTCAAGTAAAACCTATCATCTCAAGTAAAAGAGCTACTTTTAAGTTTAGGAAAATTAGGTTGTGAAAGAAGAAATTAAGGATGCGTTTTTTTTATAGTGCACTCTGCTTTCTACTTGAGGTGGCTGAGAGTGGGAGGGAGTGTCAGGACAGCCAGACTTCTTGTTAGGAAGTGAATTAATGATGTGAACGTTTCTCTTGCTCTCTGGTGAAGAGGATTGCCAGACAAATAATTTGGAGAGCAGGGCACTGCAGCATCTCCCCACGCAGCAGTAATAACTGATTTTGCTGCCTCAATGAGGAATTTGTTCTGCCCTCAGCTCCTTCTACAGCGGATGAAGATGAGCAGTGGTGGCAGGTCACCGAGGAGGCTCAGGCAGCCCCTGGTAGAGAGGGTCTCTGAGACCCCTTTTCAGGCTGGAAGCCTTCCTCATGTCTAAACCTGACAGGCTTGCACCCCAGCTCCTCTCCTCCAAGGGCAGGTTAAATGCCTCGCAATCAGAGATAGGATTAATCCAGGCCATGTGCATCCCCAACTGTCACTGCTAGCCCCCTGCGCTATGCTATTTTTTCTTTCCTCTCCCCTGAAGTGGCCTTTCTACTGTTGACTGACCACAAAGAGGCTCGTGCCCGCCAATATCTTACCCCTGCCTGTATACGGTAAGATCCAGGCTGGGAGCATTGCTGTGGGCTCGTGGTGCCCTGAACCCACAAATACCAGGTTCAACCAGGGTGAAGGCTGGCTGCACGCTGCCTGTGGCTCACATCAGGACTAGTCACTGTGACTTGCCTCTAGCCACTGATTTCTGGGCAACCCAGAGCACCTGGCTGTAGTGGTTGAATTCTAAGAACCCAAGAAGTGGCAGAGTTGTTCCTTACTTTTAGAGGCAAAGTAGCTTGCCTGGCTAGCAGATCAGGTACTGCTAGAGAGCTGGCATTCGGGTAACCCACAGGGGGTGTGTTGCAGGGACACGTACAAAAGCCTGGTCGATGTCCTTCCTGATATCTGCCACTATCTGGGCATTGTCGCCACGGGCCAAGACTGCGTCCAAGGAATGCTGTTGGATGGGCTCCAGCAGGCGAGCGGGGTGCCCGAGCCGCAGGATGCGGGCTTTGTAGCCAGCCAGCCTCTCCACCAGATTATCCACAGCAACGTTGGAAGGGGCACAACACAGGACCTGCATGGGGAGAAACCAAGTGCTTGTTACTGCAAGGACAGCAAAATGCTGGGGCAACGGTGTCCGAGCAGGAAGATGCTCAGCAGAGAGAGGGAGGCCAACACATATCTATGGGGAATAAACCACTGACATCTCCACTGAAGGCAATTCTCGCCTTGCTTTGAAGCACTACTGCAGGGTCTTCAATAAATAGCAAACCTGAGCTTTGAAGCCTCTATTTGCACCAAATTTCAGCTGACGGGGGAAATTCCCTGGTCCTTGCAAGCCAAGCCAGGCTCTGCAGCATAGCACAGCTGTTACTGGATCTGCTCCAGCTGCCATGGAGCCCAACAAGCTTGCAAAACAAACCAAGGTGATCACTGTCACTACGGTCCTGCCACTGATACTCACCTTGAGGCCTTGCTGTACGGCTTGCAAGATGATCTCTACTAGTGTCGTGGTCTTCCCTGTGCCAGGCGGTCCGTGGACGATGGCAAGCTCCCTCTGCGCCAGTGAGAAGGAGACAGCCTCCCTCTGCGATGCATCCAGCGAGTCATTGTAAAGCTTCAGAGGCTCTGAGGAGACAGCAGGAGATTCACTTGGACCTCAGCCCTAACTTGGGTGCTTGCTGAGCAGCACAAATCCATGAATACAAATAAGAAGCTCTCAAAAGCTGGCCCAAATCAATTTGATAACGACAATAACCTTGGGGAGGAAGGTACACTGTGTGCCACCTAGGCAGCTAAAAGCCCAGAGTGGTAAAAGTAAGGCTTGTCACGCTTTCAAAAAGAACAGGCTACCCATCCTGCATCCGTGTCTTCCCCCTTCTCTCTCCTGCCCTGCTGCACTTCAGAAGGAGCAAGCATTCAGTGCGAACGCAGCTAGTCTGTATTGATGCTTTTCAGCATTTAGAGGCACTTATTTGCTGTTACATCAAATATGTAGGATCTCCTGGGTGTGGAGGGTGCTCTGGGTTTATTTTAAAGGTGAGCCAGCATATTTAGTAAACCTTCAATAAAAAGAGGGGAGGAAGTAGTTGATCTTGCAAACAAATTGCTCCTATTCCAGTTAACAAACCCAACACAGCACTAGTGAAACAGCAGTGGAAAAAACGACAGTGTCTGTGAGCAGAAAAGAGCAGTCCTGTATTGTTCAACAATGACTGAAAAGGAAGGCAGGAAAAAGATAGGAGCTGGCAATCTAAATGATGAAAACTAAAATTAGTTTGAGCTTTAATGATCAGAAAGAAAAAAGGGAAAAGAATATGCAAATTGCATTACAAGAGAACTGGTTTCACTGCAGAAGACTGAATTCTCGCAAGCTGCTTTTTACCTCCCAGATTTATCTAATTTAAACCCGTATTTATTCTCATCCCCCATAATCCTGCTGCTAATCTCCTTGTTCATTATGGAAGTTAATTACAGCAGAGATGATGACTCATTACACCGAGGTTCACCAAAAATAATGTTCCCATGAAAGCTTATGTAAGACAAATCTCTGGGCATCGTTCCCTGCTGGGCATCATGTGTTTTATCACTATCTTTGCATTAAGGGCTTGATTAAAAGCATGAAAGTTTTTTCTGGTTTTAGGCAGGTTAACTTGTGTGCAAGTCCCACGTAACCTCCGGCATGGACTTTTGAAGCAGCACAACTAAATGAGGTGTCTGGGTTAAACAAATAACACTTGTTAAAAACATGCTTGGTGAGGAAGAGAGAAACAGGACTAATGGTACTTTTTCCTGTTAACTTGCCTCTTGCTTTATACCTAATTTCTGAGTTAGTGTGCTAATGACTAAGAGAAGACTGGAAGTATCCCATGGGCTGAGGAAAAAGAAAGAATATCTTAAAAACTGAAAGGCATTTCCCACAATGAGGAACAGCTGGGACGTAGGAGTCATTGATATTTCCTTGCTCAAGGAATGAGATCAGAAACAGGCTTCTCCACGCGCATGCACACCCTCTTCCCTTTTAATCACACGCTGCCAAAAGCTGCTGTGTGGGCAGGCTGGGAAATGTGCCTCTTCTCTGGGCTGGGCCCATTAGTGATGGGGAGGAGGGCAGAGCCTTTTAAGGGATGCTGTGGCTCCTCTAAACTCTTCTCCATCTGCCAGCTGGGCTCCAAGTAGGCTCACCTGAAGAACTGCAGTTTATCTGCTCCAGCAGGGCTGGCCCAAGAGCTCTTTACAAGCAATCAGTTTAGGATTTGCACAGATACTCCCAGAAGAGAGCCATTAACCCAGCTCTAGCCCTGTGGCATCAGCTCCGCATCGCTGCCTCCTGCTCTGCCCAAGGCTGTCCATCCCAGCCCCCCGACGCAGACCATGGGGAGGGTGAATGTAAATCTGCATCCCTGCGCCTGGCAGGGATGGGTCTCGCTGGTGCTCAGGCAATTCAGCCCCTGGTACGCAACTTGTTTTAGGAGTGTAGCATTGAGGGGGGAGGAATCGCCTTGGCCATCAAGGCTGGTCCTCCAAAAACATTTCCAGGAACTGAGACACTTCTCTGCACAGTACCAGCAGCTGAGGTGAAGAAGTGGGTTGGAGGGTGATAGTCAAGTCCAGGAAAGGGGCCTTTGCACCAAACACGGATGGGAACAGTCCCTCCTGGGAGGAAGAGCTCAAGTTCTCCAGACCTGGAGGCCTCTCACGTCTAAAAGTACCTTCCAAAGTATATTCCTCACTATCAGAGTGGTTGGGCACCAAGAGCAAACCAGACCCCATGACCAGCTCTACAGTACAACCTAACTGCAGCCAAACACGGTTGGACAAAATCCAGGTGGGTAATTAAGCCTGAAACAAGGAACTTTCCCTGCTCTCCCTACAAAGTATTTGGCAACTGAGTTGTCTGGACTGTTTAGTTTCCCCCACAGATCTCAAGGGCCTCTCTGTGGCCTCTGTGATGACAAGAGGTGTCACACAGCAGAGGGACAAGGAGCATTTAAGATTTTTGCAAGTGACTTGTCACGCGTGCTGGGCTTGGGCCAAGAAAGCTTTGCTAAAACCCCTGGTGCTTCCCCCGTGCTCTGCCTGCTGCGTTGGCTTTTACTGGGGACCCCTCCTTTCTCTTCTCAAATGTCTTTTTACAGCAATAGGCAGAATTAGATACAAGCTATGTCTTTTGCACCCCACACAAGCTAGCCGGTGTCTGGGCATAGAGATGAACACCCCCTTGCTTTTTCTAGAGCAGGACTACAGGGGAGAGCTGGTAGCCCTTAGTGATCTGCACAGGGTTATGCTTACAATAAGGCATAACCTTATTTCTGAAAGAAAGGGGACTCTGTCCATCCAGCAAGCAGAGCAATGCTGGCCTCTGCTGGCAAGCAAAGCCTCTCTATACATCCACCACAATGTACAGGTGCAGGGGTCCCTGCATATATGCTGCAAGACAGCAGCTGTGAGCAGGGAAGGATTTCTCGTAGGAGACTGCTGGTGTGAAAGCTCTAAATGTTTCTGGGCCATGAGTGCAGGTTGAAGGGGAAGAGAGCCAAGCAGAGCATTTCTTATGGATGGGCTTCTGGATTTTGCTTCCGAGGGACTCTGACAAGAGCAGAAATCCCATTCAGTTCAGAGTTTGCCCTTCGGGAAGCTTATTGTCCCACTTGGTACCTTTCTGGAGGCAGCAAGGTAAGGGGTGGAAGTGCTTTGTGGTGGGGACCAGTCCCATGCTGAGCTGCAGATCCCATCTACCCCCTGGCGATGCCTTCATGTGCTTCTTTTGACTACTCCATGGGTTATTCTTCCCACAGCCTGTCTAGTGTTTTTGTGTTGTGCCAAGGATATTTATTCTCAGTCGCATTTTTAAGTCTTTTGAAAGGACTTGGGCTCTGATGTGCAGCGCTATAGGTAACGCCTCAACCTATGCCCAATCCCAGCAGCTCAGGGGCAGAGATGAAAAGCACAGACTCAGTGCATGATTTCAGCGAATACCATCCTGCTGGCCACGCAAGGCTCGTGAGAACGCACTGACGTTTCTCATGGTCTCCAGCAGCATTTCAGCTATGCCCTTTGTGTAGCAGACAGCTTCCAACATCCCCCTGCCATTTACTCTCCCATGGGGAGCCACCACCTTTCTGAATCAAACCCGAAGCCCCTGGCTGTCCCTCGCAGTTCAGATCCCAAAACACTTATCAGGCCTGGCCCTGCTCAACCCTGAGCCCAAACGTACTCCTGGCTAGACCCGGAGGGGCAACCCAAGCATCCTGCAGTAGCAATGGCGCGAGAACCCACTAGCTGCGACATCGCCTGTTGCCTGTAAAGACCGTGGGATGAGAAGGCTGGTACAAACTAGCTTCAGGCTTCTTAGGGTCAAAAGCCTGGCATTTTTTTTCTCCAATTACTGACAAGCATCTTGCACAAGCCCACTCCCAAAAAATGTGCTCCAGGACATTGTTCCAGTGGGAGTCGTGCCTGTACCCATTACTCAGGGGATGAACCCCTCCCACCAGTAGTGAGCAGGATCTTCCCGACACTGTGGGAAACAGCTGTGCAAATTAGCGTAGCAGCAGCAACTCTGCCAGTCGCCAGGAGCTGGGCAGAAGGGCACTAACTGGTTTTGCCATTATTACCCTTCTGGGCATACTGGTGTTTTTTCAGTAAGCCAATACCACGTGCTGGACAGATACCAGCAGCCACTAACTACTTCAAAACCGTGTTTCTTTGGGCTTTATCAGACTCCTTGTCAACCTAATCAGTCGGCAACTGGATTTAGGCACCCTCCTGGGATGACACAGGCTTTAATATAGCTCCTCCAGGCACAGCATTTGGCAGCCTGCTCTCCCAAGATAGCCCAAGCAGCTGCGATCCAGTCATGAGAAGATCTCAACGCAGCGCAGCAAAAAATAAGCAACTACAAGCTATTCACCAGACAGGCCACGAGGCTAATGTAACTCTATTTGGGTATGCCCTAAAAAGACCCTGTATAACCAGCCTTTTGGAAAACAAAAAAAAATAGATGCTCTTCCCTTTTCCTTCCAGGTTACAGGGCTCCATGTTGGGAAACGGCCACCAGCAGAAAGTGCCAGCAGAGCAGAGGGTGGCATTGAGGCTCCGCTGGCTTTGCTGCTGGAAAGAACCACCGCATCGCGCGTCTTTCAACGGTACTGGTGAGCGTTCTGTGTTTCAGCCCTGCGCTGTGTGCTGCAGCCTGCGTACCTACAGCCCGTTTTTTGAGGACGCGAAGCTCGCGCAGACCTGCTGTCTATCTGTTCACGCCCTCATTACACTTGCACCTGCTGGCCAGTTTCTAACAGATTTGATACCAAGTCCCTCCATGCTTTATGAAAATGCACAGTGGTATCAGAACCCCCCTAAAAGCCCCAAGACTCCCACACTTGAAAAACGAGGCTTCTAATTTTTTCCTCACACTTAAAAAATTAGATTTAGGATTCTGCTGCTGCACTTGTCACTTGCTGGAGCCTATTTTGCCCTTGGGAGAACACCCTTGAACATCCAGGCACAGAGCTGGGTGCCTTTGATTTCCATTGATCCTTCTACTTCTCCATCTCCTTGTAATTTGGTTCTTCCCCACCGTTTGTACAGAAGACAGTGACAAATGCTCCCCTTCTAGGTATGGATCTCATCTGCTCTGGGCCTTCCTCTTCTTTTCCTGCACAAGTGTCAGTGCTAGCTTTTTCTCTGGGCGGGTGTTTATATGGTCTCACTCCTACCCCCAGCTTCCTGGGCTTCTGATTGAAGTGGAGCTTATATTGCACCCCAGAATGGCGTTAATATAGACGTGTGTCTAGACAGCCAGTTTTATGAGATGTACAGAACTTATTAACTCTGAGACTCCTGATGAGCTTGTTTGAAATCAGATAATGGATGGGATGAGACAGATATAGGGAAGCATCTCCCTGAGAGCCCAGGCTAAAAGATGCTTGGTCATGAAAGGAGATGCTGTGCCGCAGAGGAGAAGCAGCCTGAAACGCTGTGAGGTTTTTCTACCCTTCTGTGTCAGAGCGTGCACCTGGGAAACGCCTGCTGCCTTTTGCAGACAGGCCTCACATCCGCGAGCTTCTGTACTATTTGCAGGGACGCATCCCTGTGTCCTAAGGTGTACGGGACACCTGGGGAACTGCACGTGTCATCTTATAGGCATAAGAGGCAGGATTTATCCAGCCAGCTGCTGAGAGCCTTCCCCTTCAACTTGGTGGAGGCTGGCAGTTCAAGGCACCCTGCAGGACCTATTTAAAGTTAAAGTCATTATTCTTTAATTCCTGGCTAGTACAACATCTTTCTAGCTGGGGAGAAAGGAGCTATAAATTGAGAAGGTAAATGGAAGGCCCTTCCACCCTGCCAGAGCATTTTGCTGTTCTCAGGTGATATGCTGCCTTCTCATATTGCACCTCCTCTCTCTGTCTGATGTGGCTGAACGCTTCCATCAATCAATATTCTCAGTGCTGGGGAGATGTAAAATTCATCTCTGCGCTTAGTTTGGCACATCTGTGCAATTTGGTGAAAGGGAGTTTTTCTTCATTAGAGAGGCAGTTCTGCTACCACAAGGGAAAAAGCAGAGTTGAAGCTGCTAAGAAAGTTAGTTCATTAAAATTTAATTCTTTTATCTAAAATTAAAAACCTGAGTACACCAAGGTCCCTAGGTAGCCAAAAGGCTAAGAGGTTTGACTCAGACTAAGCTCAGCGCTTAGAACTACGGAGATATGACTCACACTAACGTTAATTCTTCATTCTTGGTATATCGTATCAGAAGCCTAGCCTGGAGGTGTACTGCAGGGGAGGGGGAGCGCGTCCGCGAAAGAGGCGAACCGCTGTGGACAACCAGATACAGTAATCAAAGCAAGAGAAAAGCCGTGACAGCAAGCACAGAGCGCAAGGAGCTGTGGTGGGGAGGAAAGTGAGCAGAACCAGGCAGGGACGGGTGGCACCCCTGGCACGCTGCCGAGCGGTGAGAGGAGAGACCTGAGCTCTCGACCTGGCTTAGGTACAGACTGCCGGCCTGATCCTGCTATAGGCAGCTTAATCCACCCTCCGCCGCCTTTCCCCGAGTTCTGCAGCCCAGATGATATTTCCCTTCCGTCAGGGGATAATATTCATTAGCAGTTGCTGAGCACTGGGATGTTCTGCTCATCAGAGGCTTTGGTTTCCCCACGGTTTCTCTGAAAGGGTAAGCTGTGTAATTTCATCTTTCATTTTTCCAAAGACTCACATCAAAAAAAAAAAAGATCTGAGTAAAAGGGGATTCTACTTGTATGCAATTTTTTGACAGCTGTTGGTAAAACCAAGTTGTGAGGTTTTAAGTATTTGAGGAAACCAAAGCAGCCTGCATGTCTCCAACTTGACTGAGCACAATCAGAAGGCTGTAAAAATAAAAATACAAGTGTTCCCATGCTGTTTCAAACTGCAGCAGTTCCACAGTCGCTTAATTCCCATGAAGGCAGAGTTATTGGATTTTCAATATAGAAGCAGCGCTGGCAGTTTCTGATCTTTGAAGTTTATGGATGGGATTGGGGCAGGAAGCAAATAAGAAATGCCTCATAAACTAAATTGAATTTGAGACTCATGAATGTGTGCAAACAAATTCCCCCATCACAAATTCTGCCTGTTTTATGCCAGAATTTGGCTTTACTTGGTACACTGAGAAAAGTGAGCATTAGCTAGCTGAATAGTCTCTCTTCCAGCGATGACAAGGGTCTTTACACGAGCGAAGTGTGTCCAGTGACCCATAAACCAGTACAAAAAGTAAGCGTTCAAGGCTGCCAGTTGCAACACCACTTATTACTCACATTCAATACTCGGGTCCTTCCTGGAGCAAAGCAAGCTGCGTGTCTGGTGTGGGTAAAAACCTCACAAAGATCAGGGCTATTTGTGTTCCCATGGGCAATTTCAAAGAATGGGTCTTGAATGGGGCCCACAAGCACCCTTCTCAGCCAGTCAGCCCCGGAGACGGGGCTTGGAGGGCTAAGGGTGCAGAGAATTTCTCTAGAAAGATCAATCCAGCCCCTGCCATCAGTCTGGTATAAAGTCTTATAAAGAAGCGTCCTTACTTGTTTCACTGAATGCGCTCGGCTCAGAAGAAAAGAAGAGGACGTCGATGAGATCAGAGGCCGGACCACCGTGATACTGCTTCAGTGCATTTAAAGCTCTGCCAAAGAAGAAAACAGCCAGGTTACACGCACAGCATGAGTTCCTGCGCACCCCAGGGCCCCGTGACAGAAGGCTGTGGGCGCAGATTCAACTCTTCCAAAGCTGAGCAATGTTACTCCACAACAGACTAATCCTGTCTAATTGCTGCATCCCCCAACCCTCGGCACACACGCATCCCTTGTGCTGGCCAGACTTCCACTTTCTACTATTATTCCACTTTGATACAGTCAGACCCTGGGCCGAGACTTTTCAGCACATTAATTTGGCAAAGAACTACTTGGAAAAGGCTCTACACGGAATCTGGTGATAAAACACAGGACCAAAATATGTAGCTGAGTGTGGGATGGGGGGCGGGGGAGGGAAGAGCAGGACTGTACCAGCCAGTGGCAGATGAACTTGGGCTGTTGTGACGCTGTAGCGTAACAGACCCAACTGAGTTACCTCAGGATGGGGTTCCTCAGTAGTTAGCAGAAAAAGAAAGGCACATCCAAAAGGTGGCTACCTCTCCTAAGTGGAGCTGCGTTAGGAGGAAGATAGGAAAGGAGAGAAACCAAGCCTAGTGAGGTAAACCGAGATCTGCCTCAAAGAGCTTTTCCAGAATAAACTTGGCAATTTTCAACTGGCTTTTGCACCCCTGAGCAGGGTGACCGTAGGTGACCTGCAGCCCTGTGGCCATTACTTTTTCAGCCTGTTGTAGGTGACATCGTTGGCTAATTTCAGCAGGCGGTAAGAGCTCTCTCGGTCCAAGCTCAGCATGCCATCTCGAGATTCCTCAAAGGCAACAGTCACTGCTTTGGAGGTGACACGTGTTACAATGCCGGTGGAGAGCGGATCACCCTGGCCAGCTGAATCGTAAAGGCCCACAATGTCCCCTGCAAAGACAAGTTTGAAGAGAGAGCGTGAAGCGGGGCAAATATTTTGAAAAGAAGCTCTTTTGGGGAGACCAGCAACCAAGCACAGTCCAGCGTGGGCAGCAGGACCGCCTACGCCGACCGCAGCTCAAGCACCGCGTTTCCTGACGAGGTCAGAATTCGCGTCAAGCCCGTAACAAAGGACAATATCCTTCCCTTAGCGGGCAGAGAGCACACGGCAAGAGGGAGCAAAGGGACGATTAGCAGTGAGAAGACACCAGACAGCAACTAACCAGCTGCCTTCAGACCTCCACACACCACAGGTCTTGGGGTGGAAGACCAGCAGTGCTCCCCACGGCCAGAGCCACCCAGAAAGCCAACATGCTTTCCCACAGACCTTGGGAGAACCTGGCTTCTCTCAACTCAGACAAACCATTTTACATCCATTTTATTTTTCAGTAATAGCCGAGCAGTCTGCAGGACAGTATGTGCCTCCCAGGTGACTGCTCTGTGCCAGCCAGTAGAACTAAGAAGGACCAGAGATTTTTACAGACTTGCTACAGCTTTTCACGGGCACTGTGAGATGATGGAAGAGCTGAATTACACAGTTAACGGCGAAATGGAGATTTTGAGCAGGATGTTTGACTAAGTTTGTAACTTAGCTGGGGCTCACATTCGTTGAAGATTAAATTTCAGATTTACAAACTAAGGGAAGCCCTCCTCCGTAGGGTCCATCAGCTCTTACATTAAAACGCTTGCGTCCCAGCACTACTTTACCGCTACGGCAATGTTGGTTCTCTTTGAAGAGCACTGGCAGATGCTCTCGAGACTGAGACCCCCATCTGCAACGAGTCATTTTAATTTCAAAGGTCAGGAGCTTGGAGGCCTGGGTGGCAAAGAGTGCATCAGCAAACTGAACTTCAACACGCTTCGAAACAGCACCCCAGTGCGACCCGGGTCAGAGACAGTCTGGTTCCCCGCGATGCACCTGCTTAGCAATGACCTAGCAAACTAACCCAAGAAAATCACTAAACTAAACCAGAAAATCATCCGGTGTGGCCAGGTTCTCTCTCGTGGACCAGTTTTGGAGAGTGCAAGGCAATGCCCTCACTGCCTAAGGAAAAGAGAAGGGTTTCTGCGGGGAAGAAAAACGAGGGTGTATTGCAGCCTCACTTGGAACAACTTCCCAGTCAAACCCAAGCTGTTCCGAGGGGTAAGCCTGCCCAGCTGGCCACAGCACGGCGGGCAGCGTCCTCGCCTTCCTCACGTACCGGCAACAGCTCAGCTCTGCTGCTCCTGGTCGTGTTTGCACGGAAGCGATGGCAGAGGGCGAGACACAAGCGAAAGGGCACTGGCTGACGTGGTGGCGAGTCTGTATTTCTCTAGTACCTTTATGGCCAACAGAAATCCAGGTGTGTGAACTAGTAACGGTACATACTTCGCTTCTTCCTCTTCCTCGCCAAAAGTAACAGTACAGGGAAGGGAGGAAATATGGCAACTCAGGAAGGAAAAGGAAAATCCACTTTCCATTTTGCAATTCAAGTGTAAGTGACAAAAGCTCCTTACCTACTGCAAGACACAAGCGTGAACTCTTTGGCTTGTACAAAGAATGCCACGAAATCTTTAATGACAAGACACCAGGGCTTTGTTTTTATGGATTCAGGAGGAGGAAAGCCAGCTCTTTAATCACCAGCACTATTTCCTGGTGCAGCATACGTGCCCGTAACAAGCCGAGGGAAAAAGAGGCTGTTTTTCTCTAGATCCGTCCTGTAGCCGTAACATTTTCTCCCTTCCTTTTTTGCACCAATTGCTCAGTCTTTCCAAATACCACATTAGAAAGATGTTAGGAAGAAGACATCGGTCATCTTACTCCACCTACTTTGCACCGACAGGAACATCACTTACCAGGCCCGAAACTGTTGTAGGGCAGCTCGGCGTCTGAATCGTATTTCCTGGGCTGAAATGTCACGAGCAGCCGCCCATAGAGGCCGGTTCTCTGGCTGGCAGCTTGGAGTTTTAGCAAGCAGACGCCTCTGCGCTGCAGTTCCTTCAGGGAGATGTTCTCCTGCCATGCCCTGGAAACCACACACAGGCGTGAAAACCATTTGCTGGACTGAAGCTGAGAGTCAAAGCTTCAGACAACAAAACAGAAAAAGACAGGGGGAGGAGATGGAAACGAAGGGGAAGGACGATGGCAAAAGAGACGGCAGCTTGTTGAAGCGTTGGCTTATGCGACCGCTTTGTAGTGATGTAACTAGACTGGCTTCCACAGGTTTATTTTGGGAAATGGGGCGATGCTCACAGAGCCTGGAGAAGAGGTAACATCTGTTTCTGTGTATTTTCCTCTCTCCTGTCTGGGTGTGAAAAGGAAGGACCTGCCCAGACACCCACGTCCCAGGAGAGAATAACCTGAGTTTTCTCCTATCACACATAAGCGCTAACGTGGAAGATTTGCCACTTCTCACGTGAAGCTGCGCCAACCTCCAGCAAACACCCCACGGGCGGCGGCAGAGGGACGAGGAGCGGGTGTCTGGCACAGACCAGCAGGCTACTGGTGACGACAGCACCAAATGCAGGCGGGAGCTCTGCAGGCTGCCGTCCTGTGGGGCCAACGTGTGCTGCAGCAGCTGGGTTTGCCCCACAGCCTCACGCAGGGCAGGGGGAGCGTCTTTATTTTTGTATAGATCAAAAAAAGAAATCCCCCAGGTTTATTCTCCTTGGTCCCCCAGTTTGCCCTGTTTCCCGTACGTTGGTCTGTAGGTAGCTGAAGTGCCAGAGAACTTCAGACAGAGGTGGGATGGCCGCGTCCTGCCTCCTGGCACCCTCCCTCCTCGGGGCCGGGTCAGACCAGGCCTTACCAGCATCAGAAGTGGGGGTGCCGGCACCCCCGACATGGCCCCATGCAGCCCAGGGGCACCCAGAGATACCCCCGCCCTCCCTGGCACCATGAATCCACGCAAGCCAGGTGGGATTTGGTTTCAGCTCATGCGGGGCAGGAGGGCAGAGCCGGGTGGGGGCTGCAGGGCCCCAGCACCCCCCAGGGAGCCCCAAGGTGCTGCTGACGTGAGCTTGGATCCCATAGGTGACAGCAAGCCCCAAAGGGTGAGTCTAGAGGGATTCCTACGGGGATGAGCTGGTCCTATAGCGTGAGTCCAGCAGGGTTTCCCATAGGTGAGAGCAGGCCCTATAGGGCGGGGTTCCTATTGGGATGTGCTGGTTACATAGGAGTGAGTCCAGCAGCATTTCCTATAGGTGACAGCATGTTTCCCACAGGTGACAGGAGCTCCTGTAGGAGTGAGTCAGCAGGGTGACAGCAAGTCCCTTAGAGGTATGGCTGTCAGGGCTTCCCACAGGTGACAGCAGGTCCCGGGGGGGGCCCAGCGGGGTTTCCCACAGGTGACAGCAGGCCCTGTAGGGCTGAGTCCGGCAGCGGGCCTCGCCAGGGCCGGCGCGGAGGGCTGCTGTGGGTGCGGCAGGCTCTGCAGGGGCGGCTCGGCCCGGCCCGGCCCGGCCCGGCCCGGCCCGGCCCGGCGGTACCTGCTCTCGGCGAGCTCGGCCTCCCGCTCCTCCCGCAGCAGCTCCAGGTGCCGCGCTGCCGCCGCCGCCGCCGCCATGGCCCCGCCCCTCGCCCCGCGGGCACTTCCGCTTCCGGGGCGGGGGCGGGGTCACCGCGATGGCGGCGGCGGTGGTGGCGGGGGCCCGGCGGCGGGCGGCAGGTGAGGCGGGCCGGGCCGGGGTGCTCCGGGGCGCTCCTAGCTCTGCTCCGGCCGCGGGAGGGAAGGAGGGGGGCGGCGGGGCAGGGTCTCCGCCGCCGGCAGTTGGGACGGCCCCTCCGCGGCCTCCCCGTGGGGCTGGGCCCGGCGCCCCGGCCCCTCCGTGGGCCCGGCGAACCCCCGCGGCCTCCCCACGCAGGGCAGGTGCTCCAGCCCCCGGCCGGTGCCTGGTGGGCGAGCGGCGGAGCTCTCCCCGCGGGAGGAAGCTGCAGGGGCGGCAGGGGCGCGGGAGGAGCCCCTCGGGGCTCTGCCGGCACCGGCTTCGGGGCAGCCGGAAGGCGCCAGGGAGGAGGGGACGGTCGCGACAGGGAGCATCAGCTTTACACGCTTTTCCTTCTAGCCTGGTGTGAACCTCCCGGCAAAATCCCGGGAACGGGGGGGTGCAGGGGCTCCATCAACCTCCCCCTCCGGGCTGGGAAGCGGGCAGGGCGTTGGTCGTGGGGCAGACGGGGGCTTGGGGGCCCTGGCTTCACACCCGGGGTTGGCTTCTGCGCCGGGCAAGCGTGACCTTGGTGAGGTGCAGCTTCAGCACGGGAGGCGGCTGAGTGTGTTTGGTTTTAAGAGGTCTTTGTGGTCCCTTGTATCGGTCATGCTTTGGCTGGTAGGTGAAAGAGATAATGTTCCTGCAGAGAAGCTGTGCACGGTCTGTCTTGTAATTAAGCAAATTGTTCCAGAAGGCCTATTGTTATCCCCGAGACAACGCAGGGATAAATCCCTGAGCACGTGTTTTTACGCCTTCATCTCTTTCTGCTAATTAGCAGTGTGTGCGGGCCCAGCTCCTTTCCAAAAAAGGCTGAACCTGTGCTCAAAGTGTAATTTAAGCTGTAGTAAAGCACTCATTCTTTGAATGGTTGTGTATTGGAACGGTAACATAGCTTCGCTGCTTTGGTGACCGTTAGCTCGTGTATGTCACTCTGACAAGCGGGAATACATTCTTCCAGTTCCCGTATTCCGTTGTTGTTACCTGTTCAGCTGCGTAGCTCCTCCACCCCTCTTGTCTGGGAGGAAGAGGCACGTTTGGGACGGTGAAAACCCAGACACAGGAGTGTTAAAAGCAAATCTGCTGAACGTGCCCCGTTCTTCCAGGTCACTGTGTTTCACCTGGCATTGCGGTGTCTGCTGGGAGCCACAGGGCCAGCGAGTCATGGGAAATACGCCTTGTCTTCCTTCTCTCTCTTCCGAGTGGAAACTTTGCAAGGCTTAGTAGAAGTTGCTGAGAATCACCTGGTAAATGTTGTGTGGTAGCTCCCCTCCCCTCTTTGGAGGGCCCAGCGGGCTGGAGAGGATCCTTCCAGCAGCATCCGTCAGTGCTCAGAATTAAGAGAGTGCACCACAGTGTTCTTCAGACCGCCTCTTCCTCCCCTTCACCGTTCGGCCACGTTGTTTTCCAAAAGAGGTGGGATGCTCTGAGCGTATCCATATTAAATTGTTCCCTCTAGCTGGAAGTATCACTTAAAATAAGTGTGTTTGCAGTGGGAGGCCTTTGTCGCGCTCCCTTGCAGTGCTGCGCACAACTGATGGGCCCTTTCTCTTATCGTGGCTCTTGTTTTGCTTCCCCCTCTGTCTTTGCCTGTCGTGATAAAACTGAACAAAGCTTTTACAGGCAGAAAATGGTACCACGAGCTGACCAGCCCTCGTAGAAGGGTTTAGGCTGGAAGGGACCTTCAAAGGCCGTCTAGTGCAACCCCCTGCCATAAGCAGGGACATCCTCAACTGGATCAGGTTGCCCAGAGCCCCGTCCAGCCTGACCTGGAATGTTTCCAGGGATGGGGCATCTCCCACCTCTCTGGGCAACCTGTGCCAGGGCCTCACCACCCTCAGCGTGAAAAACTTCTTCCTTATGTCTGGTCTAAATCTCCCCTCTTTCAGTTTGAACCCATCACCCCTTGTTCTGTCACTCCATGCCCTTGTCAAAAGTCCCTCTCCAGCTTTCTTACAGGCCCCTTTAGGTACTGGAAGGCCACAATAAGGTCTCCCCGGAGCCTTCTCTTCTCCAGGCTGAACAACCCCAGCTCTCTCAGCCTGTCCCCAGAGCAGAGGGGCTCCAGCCCTCGGATCGTCTCCGTGGCCTCCTCTGGCCCCGCTCCAGCAGGTCCATGTCCTTCTTGTGCTGAGGCCCCAGCGCTGGAGGCAGCACTGCAGGGGGGTCTCCCCAGAGCGGAGCAGAGGGGCAGAATCCCCTCCCTCGCCCTGCTGCCCACGCTGCTGGGGATGCAGCCCAGGGCATGGGTGGCTTTCCGGGCTGCGAGCGCACGTTGCCGGCTCATGTCCAGCTTTTCATCCCCCAGCATCCCCAAGTCCTTCTCGGCAGGGCTGCTCTCCATCCCTACATCCCCCAGCCTGTGTTGATACCGGGGGTTGCCCCGACCCAGGTGCAGGACCTTGCACTTGGCCTTGTTGAACCTCATGAGGTTCGCCTGGGCCCACCTCTCGAGCTTGTCTGGGTCCCTCTGGATGGCATCCCGTCCCTCAGGCGTGTCCGCCGCACCACTTCAACATTGCTGTAATGCTGCCTCTCCAGGGACTAAAAGCCCAGCACTTGCTGCTTGTTTTTAATTCTTTTTCCTTCTCTCCCTTTTAGCCTTCTTGCTTTCGGCTGCGGTTCGGCACCAGAGTTCCCAGAGCACGTCGCTGCAGCAAGGGTAATGTCAAATGAGTTTCTGCTTTGCCTTTTGCCCCTTGGAATGCTGACCTTCCTTGGGGGGGTGGGGAGGGCAGCTTGGCTTTCCTTTGGAAAGGAGGCTTGTCTGCCCCCTTTGGCAGTCTGTTGCTTCCCAATAAGTTTTGGACCCTCTGCCTACCTTCAGTCACGTTTGCCAGAAGAATGCTTCTGTTGATTTGTGAAATTAAGCAGCAGAGTCTAGAGACAGATAATTAGATCCTCTGCTGAGAAAAGGGCCGCAGGGTGGGCTCAGCCCGTAGTAGACAGCAGAGAAGCTGCTCAAGTCAGGACATTACAGACTCCTCCACTGCAGAAGGGGCTTCCGCTGCCGCTCATCTTTTTAGGGACAGGTAGTCTGCTCCGCAGGCAAGGTTCCCCTCCTGCCTGGAGCCTCCGATATCTGATAAATACTGAACTTGCACTGCAGTCTTCATAAAATGTGATTAACAGCCCAAGCAGGACAGGACACCGAGCCAGGAAACTTCAGGCTTCATTTGTTTCAGCACTTTGAGAGCTGCTTGTTTGTGTCCTTGTTCTGTTTCCTCTGCTGGGATTTCTCTGCTCGGACAGAGCTGCAGGCTGTGCCGCTGCTTGCTTTAACCAGGAGGGGACACTGCAGAAATAGAGAACTCCTGTGAGCAGCGTCGGGGGAAAACGGCAAGATTTGCTCCTTCCCTCTGCACTGCCGAAGGGTGCAGGGGGTGGCCTCTTCCCGCTGGTCCTCAAGCGCGTGGGAACGCAGTTTGGATCTCTGCCTCTGTGACACAGCGCCCAACGTTGTTACTAAACCCCGCAGCAGACCCACGAAGCCTTGGTGCTTGTGGCTGTGTGCTTGCTCGCAAGCGCTTTGAGTTTCTGTTAAATTAAAGCCCTTTGAGAGGTATCGCTGGGCATGACAGAGTAAACCGATCAAACGCTTTGTGTTAATTTTGCCTTCTTTCACTAGCATCTGATGTTTTTCCTGAATGTCTTATGCAGTTTGCGCATCCTGTGTTATTTATAGAAAGTGTGGATCTCAGCGCACAGGAAATTCTGAACTTCCTGTTCGTGATGGAGACGGTAGTTACTGAGCAGCATCTTTCTCTTCAGATTTCAGAAACCGATACCTTTCTGGTCATCTCGTCGAGATCCAGGGAGAATCCCCCTCCTCTTTAAATCTGAGATTGTCTTTGTGGTACCGTAGATTCTTGTTTAATAAGGAACTATAATCTGATGCCTTTTGGTCATGTCTCTTTCTGAGTCAAGGCATTTGGCACCTCTCGGGATGATCTCTGAATGCTGCAGGCTGGGTCTTGTGCCTCCTTTCCCTGCCCCCTGAAACGTGTACCGCAGTTCTGATGAAAGACCTGTCCCTGGTAGAGTGGTGCTTTTCTCCGCAGTTCTTTGGGAACAAATCAATAGTTTTTGTAACTGGCTCTTGTGCAGAGATGTAAACAGCTGCCTCTGGTCCTCCTTGTTGTTGCTCCTTGTCCTAGAGATCTTGAAAAACAGCTAATTATAAGCAAGTGGCATTTGCATTTTTTCCACTCAAACTCACACTGTGAGTTTCGCGTAGTGTTTCATTTTTGAATTAACACCCTGTGGCACATTTGAGCAGCGTTAATTATTGTTCAGCTCTGATGTTTTAAACGGGGTTCTCGTGATTTAGTGCCGTCTGCGCCGCTGTCAAGAGAGGCAGTGTGTGCGTGCAAATACCTGCGGTATTGACTGTCCAGGGCTTGGGGCAGCCAGGGATTAGTTCAGTTTGAGGCAGAGGTTCCCTCCCAGTGATAATCTTGAGAAAAGCAGAAAGAATCCACCATGACAGCTAACGAGAACATGTTGCTGGCTGCTAGCTGAAACGCCCCTGGCAGTTTTCAGTCGTTCGTTCCTTGTCCACTCTGTAGCCTGCTTGCCTTCGGGCCCCCTGTTTATTCACTAAACTGAAGGTGTCGCGTGTCGTGACAGCCATATACTGTTTTCAGTAAGTAAGAGACAACATCTAAGAGTAGAAAGTAGAGCGGGCCTCAGGTACAATGTCTTCTGCACAGGATTTGTCATTCAGGTGCTGGTGCAGTTTGAGCTGTGGTTGCTCCCACGGTTGTATCGGTGCTGAGTGATCCTAAAGGGACGCGCCTGTGATGCTCGGGAGTCCCCCGGGCTGCTCGCCAGGGAGGTCTGCAGGGACTGATGCAACGTCTTGCAATGGAGAGGCTCCTCTCTCGGCGGCACAGTTGCAGTGTTTGAAAAGAGATGTTATTAAAGCGATTCTCTGCCACGACAGTGGGCGCTACCCTTTCAAGAAGAATAAGGATTTGATTTGCACCTTTTAGCAAAGTATCTTGGTACTCGAAGTCATCATGAGGAACGATGCTCGTGCTTGGCTGGATGGACGTGGGACAGTGCGCGCTCCCGCTCCCTTCTGTGGTCAACCTGAGCCACGTAGGCGTGGGTCTGAGGCGTCTCCTTAGATGCCTCTGCTGTCCCTCCCCAGTGTGGTACTGTGGATTGCAGACAGATGTGGTCAGGGGGCAGAAGAGGCTTTTGGGCTAAATGTTTGTGCTATTAAATGCTGAACCGCACCGGGGGTGGGAGAAGCTGTTATTATTGCCATTCAGGGAACGCAGCTGTAAGTGACAAAAGAAGAGCAGCCTCATAACTCTCCTGTAAAGAACCCAGCTGTGGTCTTAAGGCCCTCTCTAAACTATCTATTTAACAGAGAAGAGCTTCAAAAAATAGAGGAAAAAAAGGATGCGTGTGAGTCATTCGTGTGTAGCACTCAAGGCTGGTTTAAGAATGCTCATTAGCTGCTCTTCCCCATCAAAGGCACGTTGCCTCCGCCCGGATGCTCCCCGCTCTCAGGTAACTTCAGGGCTTTGTACTTGGTGCTGAAGTGGGTTGAGGAGCGTTACCGTGTTCAGCCTCTCAGCTGTGGTGGAGGTAACTTGTATCTGTACCTGGAAAAGCTTAAGAGCAGGCTTTTATCTGAAACTCAGCTGTAAGCGAGGCTTAAGGTAGGCCTGTTTCCATTGGAGTTGGTGACGAAATTCCAGCCTGTA
This sequence comes from Phoenicopterus ruber ruber, assembly GCA_009819775.1. NCBI lineage: Eukaryota > Metazoa > Chordata > Aves > Phoenicopteriformes > Phoenicopteridae > Phoenicopterus > Phoenicopterus ruber. The sequence goes on along the minus strand of CM020219.1, from coordinate 72,400,212 downwards.
AAAACAAGGCAGTGGAAAGTCACCGGTGGTCGCTGAGCTTGGTCGCCACTAGCACATCCAGCTGCGGATCTCGGCATCAGGAACAAGTGCTAACCTAGCCTGGGGGAATTTTCAGTTAATTTTCGGTCTGTTTCTTTCTGCACTCTTCCTTTGTTTCAAACTATTTCAAATAACATTCTGAAGTGGAAGGGGAAAAAAAAAAGAAGGAAAAAAAAAATTCCATTTCCCCATACTGAATTTTATGGTAGGGTGGGAGTAAAGCAGGCCAAGCACTGAGGCATTTATCCCTTTTTCTTAAAGCTTGCTGCAATTCCTGGTGGACCTCAATGACGTGAGGCCCTGGGAGCAGCGACTATGTTTGGCAGAGCATTTGCAGGTTGAACTCAGAAATGAGACCGAGTGTTTTCTGCATGTTTTTGAATGGCCTCCTAATACGGGCTGCAGCCTCAGCACTTGTGCAGCGTTTCTTGTCCTCCTGGAGTGCTTTTGCCAGGTGTTGGGAGGAAGATCGGGGGACTTTGCCATATCCAGTGTTCTCTATTGGATTAAGGGCTAGGGAGGTACATGGCTTTTGCCTTGCCTGCCACCCTCTGTCCGTAACACGTAAGACCGGAATAGAAAACCTCTCCTTGCTCATGAGCTGCTACAAAGTGAAACGTGGTCTGTGGGAAATGGTCTTCTGGCCCAAGTGGGCTTTGGGTCGAGTCTTTCATACTGACAAATGATTGTCTCCTGTACAGCTTCTGCTCCCCCAGTGGAAAACCACTTTCTACTCCATCTCCAGCTTCTTTTACCTTTTTTCCTCTCCATGTTTTACACCTCTTGACAACATCTGTTTGTTACAAGTGAATCTTACCTTGTCATTCACAGACTTGTTGCCAAAACATCTCTGACTTTACCCCCATGGCCTGAAGTGAAGCTTCCAGATCCGGTAGAAGAAGCGAAGTATCATGCAGGTAAAGGTCTCCAGGCTCCAAGTGAAGACTAGTGTTCCAGTGTTGCCATTGGTGGCCTGATTGAGCATAAATGTCTTCAATGACTGGAGCTAGTTTTTGTTCTTTACATTTTTGTCTCATTTCTGGCATGTGTTAGTGTCACTGGACTTGTGCTCCAGCTGCTGGTATTGGAGACTTGGGTAGAATGTGAGATCTTAGTTTATGACAGCTTGTAGCAACACCCCTGGAGGAATCTTACCTGATGTGATGTGTTGCTTTGTAAAGCATGAAACAAGCCTTTTGGACAGGAGAAAACAATTATTTTTCTTTTAATGGATAAATCAAAAAGCTAGAGCCAGGATAAGCAGTTGGATGGTGGGCACATCAGAGAGCTGGTGTATTTTAGTGCATAAACCAGAACGCTAGAGCCAGCCTAAGCAGTTGGGTGGTGGGCACATGACAGAGCTGCAGAGGTGTGACATAAGGCAATGAGCAGCTGGGAAGTGACGTGTTAGCGAACACATTCTTGTCCCCACATCTAGTCAGGACCGTTGAACGCAGCCAGTGGTGCCCCTGAAAGGAGCGCGTGGACCGTACAGCGGTCGGCTCACAAGTCAGCGGGTGAAGAGCCCGTAGCTGTTTAGCCACCATCCTCCTTGCTTAGCCCTACTAGAACATGTCAGTCTTCCGCTTGTAACCAGACACAGGTTCCCCTGGCAGGTGGGGATGTGAAAATCAAACCCGGAGAAGGCATATGGGCCTGGCCTCGTGGTGCCTGCGTGGGGCTGTTGCCATCGGGGCCATGCTAGGATGGTAGTGGGGAAGCCAGCGCTTGTGCGGGATGTTCCTCAGAACTAGGCAGTAACGAGCCCCCGCAGGTGAATTTCTTGTACAGTTGCTGCGGTGGCGGCAATGAGCAGTTGCGTGCTTCGTGCAGGCAATGAGCTCCTGTGCTTATTAGTAGGCAGTCTTCCTGTCTCGTTGCTGAGCCTCTGGGACATCTGTGAAGGGCACCTGACTTCTCTGCTTTAGACAGAAGAGACCCGGGAAGTAAAGGAGAGGAGTTCTTTCACAAGGAGAGAGTGCGAGGAGAAAAGCTCAGTTGTGTGCACCTTTTTGCAGATAGTCTCCTATCATCTGGCTGAAGGGCATTAGTAACTGTGGGAGCGATGCGCGTTGGAGAGAGCCTCCTGCTCCAGGTCTCTTCTCTGGCTGCTTTTCATCCTGCTTTTTATCTCCTCTGCGCTCCTGGAATTGCTCAAGTGACAGATGAGTGTTCTGTCCCCGAGCATGACTTGACCCAGTAGTGAACCATAAACTGCTGGGTTTGATTTGCTGACGCCCTGTGGTGAACAGGGTCCCATGTTCCCCGATGGATTCGCATGGGATCCTCGGGGCCGCTGTGATTTCCGTGCCTTGTAACCTCCTGCTGTTTATGAGCTTGCATCGTTATCCTGGCTGTGCTCATCCAAAGCAACAGCAGCGAGAGCATTTGATTCAGCCTCCTGTTTTCCTGCTGGCTATGGAAACAGCCATGGATATTTTAGGAAGGGTCGCTCCACGCGGTGCTGAGATACAAGCCATACTCGCAATCAAACGGTAACATCACTTGATGTTTCCTGTCACCAGAGGTGTTTAGAAGAGTTAGCAACAACTTCAGAGCCCCAGTACAGTGAAGAAAATATACCTTTTTTGGTTACAAAAGGATGAGAAAGCCCTGTGGGTGGAAAGTTGAAATTTGTCAAGGAAATAATCCTCGTTAGAGCATGACTCTGCATGGTTTTTGCTAAGAGAAAATTGTAGGCCAACATTTTGAAATTTGGGTTTTGAAATGTTGCCACAGGACTACTGATATACCCGGAGCAGGAGTTTAGAGCTGGAAGAAATTTATTGTAGCCGTTGTGCAGCTGAGGGCATAACGAAGAGAAGGGGGTTGTATTTTTTCCTCTGGACTTTTTGTAGTGGACCACTGTGAATCAGAGAAAAGGGCGCACAGTGGATTTTTCTTCTGGGACAGCAGTTCCAGCAACACAGAAGCTGAGCTCTTCGCCGTAGTGGGAACTGCAGCAACTACTGCCTTGCAAATAACTTCTCTTCTTACCTCTACCTTTAGTAGTTTGTGTCTGCTGGGTTGAAACTTGGACACTTTCAGAGTGTTCCTGTAAGGGCTGGGCTTGGTTTGACTGGCTGCTAAATTCTTCTCTGTCCCAAATGGATGTTGTTTTGTTTACATTCCAAGAAAAAATGATTCAGCTGCTTTTGAGGACAGTGAAGAAAATCTATTTTCCACTTATAGAAAAGTTACTCTTTTTCTGAACAGCTCAAGAGGGTGGGAAGCTACTACTTGGCAGTGGAAGGGCACTTATGAAGCAATACCTTTTGATGTTCCCATAAAAATTAGTTTTGGCTTCACTGCTCGGGAAGCTGATCAGAGAAAGCTGAGGGTGTTCTTGTGCAGGACCTCGTCCCTGGGATTTGTACTGCTCCTGGCACCTGCTCTGCGCGCATGTGCGTACGGGAAGAGATTTTCTGGAAGAGAGTGAGGGAAAGGTCTCTCTTGTCTGTGCTGCAGGTACAAGTTCTCAGGCCAGGCTTTTAGTAGGCTGGAGCCCTTTTTCCTGTGTACGTTGCCAAACTCCTCCCGATGTTCCTGTGTGCCTTACGCAGTATTCAGAGTCCTGGGCCTTCTGCATATTACTTGGAAATTGAGGGGAGCTCCCCTCCAAATGCAGGCTGCATGGACAAGCGCACTCTTCTGGAAGGCTTCACGGCTGAATACGGTGTGTTTTAGGATGCCTCAGCAATCGGCTGAGAAGTCAAGCCTTAGATCAGCTGCACAGTATATCTATATGAGGCGTTTACTTACGCATGGGTTTGCCAGCAACTAAAACACAAACAGGTCGTTAAGTTTACGAAAGGGAGGCTCACACCCCGTAGGAAACAACATTGCTGTTGATCCTTGCTTAAAGATTCCCAGAAGGTAAGAGTTTTGGTGGGAGAGCAGCGTGGCTGAAGTAGTTTTGTATGGCTCTTCACCCCTTGCTGGGTTTTCCGCGCTGATTCCTTCCCTGCTGTTTGCCAACAGAAGTGGTACAAAAGGTGAACAAGATGATCGCGATGGGGCAGTACGGAAGGCTCTTTGCTGTCGTCCACTTTGCCAGCAAGCAGTGGAAAATAACCAGTGAAGACTTGATTATGATGGACAATGTACTGGAGGCTGAGTGTGGAGACCGAATCCGGATGGAAAAGGTGACGTGCCATGTTTCCACAGTGCCTGTGATGCCGTGCTGCGTGCGGGGCCAGAGCAAATTGCCTGCGAACGCTCCTTGAGGCAAAGCCCGTAACCAGTTTTTAAAAACACATCCTGAAGAGCTCCTGTCGGCTCTCCTGCTCTTACTCCAGCTATTTGCTTTGCCCTAGTTTTGTTCCAATTTCAGTTACTCTGTTAGTGATAATATTACCGTGATTTCTGTTGAACAGGGCTGGAATGAGTCGTGCCAGACTCTGTTAGGAGACAGATTTTTGTTGTACTAACTTAATCCAAAAAAAGAAAATTACAGTTGCTGTTTCTAGAGACGGCAGCTAAAGACTGTGTTTACCTTGAGACTCCAACACCCAAAATACTTGCAGTGCTCCCGGGGGGACTGTCGCTGCTCAATGTTTTGCAAGATCCTTATCGTGCCGAGGGTGTTGGGTGGAGGGAGAGGGATGGTGCGTGTAGGGGAGAATTGCCAAGATGCAATTCAGTATCTTTAGCCTTGGCTAACTAGCAGGAACTTGTAGAGGCTCATTAATCCAAATCTTAAATGAAAGATTATGAAGTGGGATTCTATTGGTTTAATCTTAATGTTGGTTGTTGGAGCCAAGCAAGCAGTTAAGGAGAGCCAGACAGTCTTTCTACTCATCCGTTGCTTTGAAGGCCAGTTCTGAGGCAGCTTTTTAGGCATGGCTTCAGCTGTGTCCTGCATCCTTGCCTACAACAGGGAGGAGTGATTTGCATGGAGCAGCGATCTAGGAATGCAAAGGTCTAGATGGGAGTGAAGAAGGTGAAAAACTCGCCTAACCACTATAACCCTTTGGGGATTTCACTGGCAAGAATCTGTCTAAAACAAAAGTCAGAACATCTTGTGACCGTTTCTATGTTGCTTTTAACTGCTGCCATGCAATTAGCGTGGGGAAGGAGGCAGTCTGTAGGAAATGCTGCCTCTTCTCCCCGTATCCTCTCTATGATCCTGCCTGGTCCTTTCGAAAGGCAGGTGGTTGGAATGCCCTGAAACAAAAGGGCTAGTCCCTGGGCTGGTGAATCCCCCCATATGTTCGTTTCTTTATTGCCCATCCTGAAGCCTCGTGGAGGAGAATGAGGAAAGTGTTTCTCCACTGGGATACGTAGCAATTGCTATAAAAATCCAATGATTTTAGGAGCTGCCATTCATTCAGATCCCACAGAAGGAATATTCTTCTTCCCTGTATGGCTTTTTATACCTTTTACAACCGCTGGTGAGCCAGAACAGAAAGGTTCAGTGTGTTCTGATCAGCGCAAAAGATACTCCTGAAGTATGTTTTAGTAGGATAAGCTCTCCTGGAAGACTGTCTGTTTAATGGATCTGTTTCTTGCCTGTTAGCTGCCTTTCCCCACCATCCTTCTCTAGTGACGGTGTCAGGTTTGAAATGTGTAAAGGCCTATTTTTAAGCAGTTTGACTCCGTTATGGTGACTAGAATTTGGAAGATATTGTTTGCATTTCTGCTGGGACAATGAACCAGTGATATTTTCCTGATTTATTTTCCATAGGTTTTGCTGGTTGGTGCTGACGACTTCACGCTTATTGGAAGGCCGCTCTTGGGGTAAGATGTCTCATATGAGAATTATCTTCAAGACAATTCTTGTACTTTAATTGTAGCTTCAGGGCTCCTACGGTCCCTGAAACTGAAGAGAAACCTGGATTTATCAGCACTAGCTCTTTTCCCAGCCCCGTGCCTTTTGAAAGAGTCGCCAATAAAACAAGCTCGTGAGCCTCTGCTGACTCTAACCATTGCCACAGTGCCAGGGTAGAGCAGCAGGGCCTGTTTCTGAGGTAACTGCAGGATATTCACCTCTGTTGGGTTGGATCTTCTTCTCGTGATACAAGCCTTGCACATACTAGCAGTAAATCTTGCTCTTCAACATCTTTGCTCCCTTACCCTAATTTCGGTGATGGTCATCTTAGAATAACCCAGAAATCCTTTCCCATCCCTTAATCCCTTGATTTGACTTGGGTTTTTTAGCCCATTTCCTTTTACGTTGTCGTAACCCAGCAGGCCTTAGTCTTAATTTTAGAGTTCCCAATTTTCCCTTCCTCCTAGTCCAGCAATCACAGAACGGGGGAGAAGGAGTGTCCCCCCTTGGCCCCATCTCCATCCCAATGCTGTAGGACTTGCTGTACCAACTGGCAGAACACCTGGTTCTTCAGCCTTTTCTTTACCAAGAGGAGGTGGTGTGGGCACCAGGTGTTATTGCTCAGCTCTTAGCACTACCCAGAAGCAAAGTCATGAACTGGTGTTTTCCCCAGGACGAGAGGTTTTAGTGGTAAAATGCAAGTCAAGATAAGGTGGGTTGTGAGCGCTGTAGGTGTCTGGAAGCCCTGGTTGTGGTCTGGTTGCAGGCTAAACCGCACATTTAGGTGTCACCTTGAACTGCAGCAACTTTGGCAGAGGGTGGTCGGATAAGGAGGAACTTGTACATCTGAGAATTATTTCTTGGTGGCTTGTAGATTCAGGTTAGAAATACCCCACGGTTTCAGATCCGTTCTACTTCAGAGTGTTTTCTGTGGTACCGGGGGCTATTGGTACGTAAGAGTTACTTGTAACATGCTTGCGTGGTTGGTAGTGTGACTTCAGTTGCCCTGGTGGCAACTGCCTCGGGTTCCTGTGTGAGACAGGATTTTGAGGGCTGCCGGTCCTTTTAACAGTACTGCAAATAGATCTGGAATGGCAGATCCTCGGGAGTCTTTGAATTATTGCCAGATATTGCACTTGTGGAAGATTTTAGGATGGGGAATCTCATTATTAGGACTAGAAATGTCATCTTGCAGAAATTCGAATGAGCGCTCAAGTTCTGCAGACAGGGACGTGCCAGGTCAGGCGCTTTAGGAGCACCATCCTTCACCTGGCGCTCTGAGCTGGTGGCCCTGGGGCGGTTCTCTGCAGCCCTCGGTTTGTGTGCTGGAGCTGGCGTGTGGCCCGAGCCCCAGGAGCTCTGGGAGAGGAAGAAAAACAGCTGTTTGGTTCCCGCAAGCGCTCTAAGCGTGTGGAGAGCGTTGTCCGTTGCTTGAAGCAGACCAAACTGCACGTCTGCCAGTGTTAGCTTGAACTCCAGTAACTTTGGCAGGGGAGGATCAGCGGGAGGAGGAGGAGGCTGACCAGGCGGAATGAAAGGCTGGTGGGGAGGTGCCATCCTCCCTCCAAGCTGTAGGGAAACCTCCCGAGTCCCCAGCTCTCCGATACGGACCGAGGAAAGGAAAAAGCAGAACCCAGCGTGTCACAGGCAACATGGACTGCAGTTCTTTCACGTAGTTCCCAGTCGTGCCTAAACCACAAAGATTTTGGAGGGGAGATAAGAGGTTGGATGCAAACAAAGGCGGTTTTGTTTTTCTGTTGTTTTAAAAATAAACACATCAGTGAATGTTTGCACCAGTGTCTGTGTAAGACAGTTCATTACAGCTGCGCTCCCTGTTCAAACTTGGAGGCGGGTAGGAACTTGTCCTGTTTTGGTCAGATGGTCATGTTGTAATTTTCTGTAGCAGTCGGATACCTCCCAAGATGACACTCCTCTAAAGCCTTAAAAAACAACAGTGCAACAAAACATATCTGCGTGGCAGAGGCTATTCTGGGAACTTCTAGCTGGCTTCTGCTCTGGAATCTGTTGGGGTTTGTGTTTGTTCAAGTAACTTGCTGTCTGGTCGACTGGCACGAGGGTATCAAGCAGTGTGCAGCTGCACTTTGTTCAGCTGTATAACGCAGAAATTGTTGTGCGCTTTTTAAGCTGTGATTAGAATTGAGCAGAACCTTGGGCAGGTTTGCTTTTCAGGCCGTCAACTGAGTGCCCTCGGCTGGTTTAGACCTGAGTGAAATGAATGGTGCTTCTGTGAGAAAGTTTAGCTTGTTTCTAGACAAAGCACAGCTGATGGGAATGTTTTCCTCTAGGTGAACCTGCTCTTTCTCCTGCTACCTGCCCATCTTTGCAGTGGCTTCAGTGGAAATGGCAAAGGGCCTTGGACCTGTTCTTCTCCCAGCCAGCCGGGCTGGGGTTCAGTTACCTTCTGCAGGGAGCGCGCGAGCTTGTCAGTTGAAGTTATTACCTCTGAGAGTTACGATCCTTTGGGGCTGTAGGTTGCCTGGATCTTTTTCACTGCTTAGTGACAGGAGCTTTCAGCCCAACTTAGATCTATGAGATTTCAGTGTGATTTTTTTTTTTCCTTGCCTCCTGCAAAAATCTGATAGATATGCTTTGTCATGAAGCGTTTTGCTGCTGAAAGCAGCGGGCCTGACTATGTCAGACTCTGGGAAATGTGTGACCCCCTTCTTATTTTTATGGACATTCCAGTCATACCTAAAACATTTGATAAAGATGATTTTTTTTTTTTCCTTGGGCTCTATTTTGCTGAGAACTTTTCTGTTCATAAGCACTTCACCAGCGAGTTGGTTTCTGCTGTGCTTCAGCCTTTCAACCAGCAGGTCCTAGTGCTTTGTCCAACAGAGGAGGACTCACTGGGGCCCGTTGGCCTTGAATGTTGATTTGCAGAGGGAAGCCACGCTTGGGTACTCACCTATGTCTCAACAATACCCTGCAAGATTTGCTTGAAAGCATGTCAACATCTGTGACCAATGTGGGGGGGACACTTCCCTACAGATCCGTGTCGATGTTTCTCCCTTGGGCTGGATACTACTGAAGGCCTAGGACAGCGCGGTCCCGTGGTGAGAGCTGTATCGGGGAGAGCTTGGCTGTGCTACTGCAAACCCTGGCTCCCCTGGGAGCAGCACAGAGATTTCAGTGACCGGGTTGCTTTATCTGCCCTGGCCGCTTTCCAGTTTTCCCATGTGATCGTCGCTTTAGTGAGTTTCTTACATGCCTTTACAGTCCAAGCCTGTGAGAAGCCAGTGGGAGTTTAATTTTCCCTTTTGCCTTCAGCGGGCAGGGATTAGACGCAGGAAGTATAGCTCCCGGATTGTAGTGGCAAAATGCGGCCAGCCCCTGGAGTACCGTTCAGTTTTTGGTTTCTTTCCTAGCGTCGCAAAGCTTGCCGTGTATTTCAGTAGCGCTGCTGGGTCCTGTCACTGGGCTGAATCTGGCTAGCGTCCTGTAGCGGGGATGTCAGGGTCACCCAGTGGTCTCTTAAAACCTAGATTATCTTACATCTATTTTCTTCTGGGCCAGTCGCTAAATGCAGATATATCAGTTTTCTCCTTTGGCTGTCCTCCCCTCCTCCCTCAAGGATTCAATCTCTGATATATATTACACCCCAGAGAGTAAATGTTAAGAGAGATGGTAAATGTCTCGAAGCCTTTGGCCTCCTAGTGACCTTGCTGGAGCAGTTAGGCTAGATGGGCTTCCCCCCTCTGCCCCCCTTAAGTGCAGACAGAGTCGTTTGTCAGGAAAATGTTCTTTAAATGTCTTCCGGCAGCGAAGTGAGCATGCTAATGAGTTCTTAATGCTATTCTGCAGTGATGCTGCAGGAGAGAGTGTCTCTTCCTCCTCCATTGTGGCTGTTGATTAAAACCACGCTTTCCAAAGCTTTAGTCTGGCTCTTGCCTGGAGCGCTTACCTTCCCAGAGAGGAGCTGTTGTGCAGACAGGTAGCTGGTCCTCCGGCCTGTGCTTCAGGCCCCCTTGTTTTCCAGGTCTGGCGTAGCAGCTGGAAATCCCAGCACTCTTCTTCGAACTTCCGCGGGACTTCTCTCGGAGCTCTGTCGAACCCCTGGGTGGGCAGGAGGTGTGTTTGCGTGTGTCGGTAAGGTAATGGGGAGGGACGAATCGCTCTGTGATTTTACTCACCTGTGAAGGAAGTACGGGCCATATTCTTCATCTCCAGCCTTGGGGAGGGAAGATGTTTACTTGCTGAGAACTTCCATGTGTAGAAGTGAGATCTAGAGATAATTCGAGTCTTTGAGTGGTCTCACCGCTCAGCCTGAACTCCCCCCGCTGCGGGGCGGGGAGCAGTACGTGAAATCCTCAGTGAGTCCCCGTCTTCTCTTCCAATTTGGGGTAAACAAGCAGGACAGACCAAGAGTGGGAGGCAGAAGAGAGGCACGTGGGAGGAGAAGTGCCTTGCTCCAGCAGGCAGTTAGCTGTGCTTCCTGCTGGGAACGGGGCCAAACCTCTTTTCACTGAGCCTTTGCAGGACTTCTTCAGGTGAGTAAGGTGAGAAGACTTTCTTCCGGCTGCCTGTGATGCTTTATAGAAGGAGGAAGGACTTCTGTGTTGACCAGCGTAGCGCAGGAGAAGGGGCCACGGGTGGGTTTAACCTGTGCCGTAAGCAAAGTAGGACACATAAGATCATGTGAACGTGCCAGGGGAATTAATCTCGTTGTAATCCTACAAGTTCCTGCAGGTTCATCTTGCTGCTGCCTCCTTAGCTCTTTCTGATCTTATCCCTCGCGTGACAGAGAGGTGCTGCCCTGCAGACTCACATCGCTTGGCTGATCCACGTACAGCACCTCGCGGCTTCTGGTTTTGCACCATGAAGCCGACAACCTGACCCATTTCCCTCCTTCCATGGCGACTTTGTAGTTCCTGCAGATCTGGGCTCTGTAAGGCAGGACGTGTTACCTGTGTGTCACTTTTCCCCAGAAACCTGCTCATCGATAGGAGGAGAATGTAAATAATTAAAAAGTGATACTTTTAAATTTGTTTTTTTTAAGGAAAGACCTTGTCCGTGTGGAGGCTACCGTGATTGAAAAGACGGAGTCATGGCCAAAAATTAACATGCGCTTCTGGAAGAGGCACAACTATCAAAGGAAGAAAAGTAAGATGAAAAGGCAGAGCTTCCCTCCCTGCTGCTTTGTTGCTGGACACGGGAGGGGGAGGTGACACAAGGGCAGCGCCTGGGGAGGGAGACTCACTCACCGTATCCCCGGGCTGCTGATGCACAGCACCTCTTCCCGGCGTGCCCGCTGTGTTTGGAGCGTGGTGACGTAATGTTCCCTTGGTCCAGCACCCTTTGTCAGACAGCCTCGCAAGGTCTCAGACAGCCTCGCAAAAGACCTTGCTGAAAAAACTTTCCTGGGCAGAAAAGCGATCTGGTTCTCTTTCCCAAGCCTTACATATTGGGTATGTAATCACAGATACTAGCAAGTCTTCAGTATCCTGTGGCAGGCTTTTTGATTACCAGATGACTGCCCCTTCTCAGATGTGACTGAGAGGGAGAACGATTATGACCTGGTTTTCATGGAACGGATGCTAAAGCCTTGACCAGCCTGCCACAATCCCGCGGGAGCTCTGCCTAGACCTCTCGTTCCTGCCACAGCAGCGGTATGCGGCCGTCCTGCCAACGTGGCAGCATCTGCCAGCACACCCCCTCCTAGAGACCGTCACGCCTTGGCATGCCCGAGGCTCGCGTAGCTAAGCCAGCAGGAGCCTTCCGAAAGGTACGCAACAGTCTTGTGCTGTATCTGATCTTTTTTTTTTCTCTTTTCATTCTTTTTCAGTCATCGTGCACCCACAGACTGTCCTCCGGATAAACACCATAGAAATTTTCCCCTGCTTGTCGTGATTGATTGATCGGGTGTTGTGTGGCTTAGGTGTATTATTGCTTTAGGCAATTATGGGAATAAAACTGCCTTGTCGTCGGAAAGTTCTGGACTTCTTGCTGTTGTCAGAAATGGAAATCTATATGTACTTTCTTTTTAAAAAAGCAAAATGAAATATTTTTGAAAACTATGATTTCAGCCTTGATGGTGTTTATTTGTCAGGAGCTCCAAACAACACAGGATCCATCGCTAGCTGTTAAGCTGTGTCGTGCCGACTGGCTCTGCCTCTGCCTGCACACCTCTCTACGTGCTGGAGGAATTCAGGCTCTCAGCTGCATCTTAAAAATACCTTGGGCTTCAGCGGTTGTGGAAGAAAGGGGCCACCCGCCTCCTCCGTCGCAGAGATGAGGCTCTGAGGCAGGAAGGCAGAATCTGTGTATAATGAGCCAGTTTAAAGAGCCGGTGGCTGTGCTCAGTTGTTCGTGTCCTTGCAAGCGTCCGCAGCCCGGGCCTGTGGGCGCACCGAGGCTAGCAGAGCGGCGGGCGTGCTTGGCTGAGCTGGCGTGCCCTCTGGAGACCCTCGCTGCTCTCCGCAGACGGCAGTTACGTCGCGGTACATAGGTGTTTTTAAGAGTGCTAAGTGTAATTTTGCCTCCCGCCCCTTCTCCTCTCCTGACAAAAGCCCCGCTGTTCGGTTCATACAACTCCTGGCATTGCCTGGCTTTGGGGAATGTCCTGGGGTACAGTGTGGCCCACAGCAAACGGGACTGGAGAGAGCAATGAAACACGATGACTGCGGGATCCCAAATCTACTCCCAGATCATGTTAAGTGGTAAAAATCCTTCTTAAAGATTAGCAGCAGGAGATGCAGCTCAGAAATTACCCTCTTAAAGGTGAGCCAAAGAGTCTATTGCATAGCAATAAATTGTCTGTGTGTATAATACCATCAAAACAAGATACCGGCGCTCGGGAGCGATTTCATGCCTATTTCACGGACTTGGTGCTTGACCTGCTGAGTATATTTTCATGTCTGGATCTCAGTATTTTCTCTCCGCTTTGTCTGCAAGTCGAGCACCGTCGCGTACGGAGCAGCACGCGGAAGGCCAGGTTCAGCAGGCTCATTCAGGCAAGGGTCTGCGTGTGTTTCTGGACTGTAGTAACAACGGGGAGGAGTTTCCTAGAGCTTTCAGCAGGCTCTCGGGGTAGCTCTTGGGTTCCCTACAGCTGCCCTGAGAAGTGATGAGTGGGCCCTGCTCACTGTCGCTTCTCTAGGGAATACCTCGCTGCAGATGTGTCGGGAGGAAAGCCCGCATGTGGGTGTCCTTGTGCACCTCCCTGCGACTCCTTTGTAGGACCGAGGTTGCCCACAGCCCTGAACTGAAGGAAACGCTAGTTTTGAACACGTGGGTCTTGTCCTGTCTTTCACAAGTCGGTATAACCTGCAGGAGATCGCTTTAGGCGCTGTGAGTGGCAAGGCTGATGGCTCAGGCTGCGTTTTGTCTTGCCTGACTTCAGCTAGAGAAAGATGCGGGCGTGCTTGGGTTAAGCTAGTTCTCTAGTCGCTGGCGAGAGATGGTCATCTGCAGAGGCTGACTCATCTCTTCCCCTTTGGGATCCTCTGGCACGAACAGCCCTTGGGAGATGCTGCTCCTTCTCTGCTGACTGTACAAGGAGGTCGGACACCTAGATTTTAAACAGCTCATGGTGATAGGAAGGCAGGGACCTTTCTGCGACCGGCTTTGATCGTTGCATCCGTGTTTCCAAGCTCTTACACGGGGGAACCTCTCCTCTGAAAATCACCCCCCACCTCTTCCCCCCTCTCCCAAAGGCGGCTCCCGTCCCGCGCAGGGACCACAGGCCCCGGCAGCAGCAGTTAGTCCTCGTGCCAGCCCGCAGCGTGCTGCAACCGTGGCAGTGACTGCCTCCCGGCTACAGGCTGTTCCCGGGCCGCAGCGCAAGCGGCGTCGCCAGCTGAACCGAGTCTGCTGGAAACCTCGCCGTCCCGCTGCGTCTCCCAAGGCGCGCGAGCGCTGGGGCTGAGGAACAGCATGCACGTCTTGGCTTCGGGAGGATGCAGGGGGGGATCTTCTGTCCTTCCCGCTCACGGAGAAACGCTTGGAAATAACAAGAGAGACTTCAAGGCTCAGAAAGGGGGGAGGAAGAGCCCAGTGTTAATTGAAAAGAAAAAGCAAATGTCTTAAGATCTGTAAATCTAGTCCCCCCCAAAAAGCCTTTGGGAAACGTAATTCTAACCCAAGTGAGGTGCTACATGGAATTAGGGTGGCTTCACAGCGTTCTGGGGGGAGAAAAACGCAGGAAGGGAAAATTCAACCAATCTCAGGAAGTCCTGGGTTTTGTTTTGAAAATGTTTTATATTATAAAATTAGAGCAAAATGTTCAGGTTTTATTGAAATGATGCATTCAGACTGAGGCAAAAGGGGATTATTTTTGACCTTTTCTTCAGGGGAATTTAAAGAAAAAGCTTTTTGCTGTTCCAAGTGGAAGCAGAAATCCCCAGCTCTTCTCCAGAGTGAAGTCGCAGGTCTCCTTTCGGCTTCACACGTTGGGGGGGTGGCTGCTTGCGATCCTCTTTCTGGCTGCTAAATGTGGTTTGCCATGCTTAAACAGTTTAAGAGCAGAAATTTCTCAACAAAGCAGGCGCTTCCCCCCCCCCCCCCCCCCCCCCTTCTAAGCACTGATTCATGGTGGAAATTTATCTGTTAGGACAAAACATCTTGTTGGACAGCACGTCAGATCAGGGTGGAATTTGAGAGATGCCTTGCCCAGCCTCCGAAGATTAGGCGTGCGTGTGGGTTAGACAAGAGCCGGGCCCGAGCTCCCGCGTCCAGCCCCTCCAAAGCAAAACTGCCGCGTTTGTCCCCCCCGGTCTCCCCTCGGTGCTGTTTGACTTTGTGTAAATAAGGATTCGCTGCCCGGAGGGAGGCTCGAGGGCCGGAGCGGAGGGCATCCGTCTGCTCTGAGTCAGATCCGAATTCCAGCGCCTGCTCCCTGCCCGCTGGCCACAAAGCCGCTGGCTGTTCTGGTTTCTTTCTCGTGCTTTCGAAGAATGTCGGTGGGGCTCCGCTTCATTCCCCGGCAGGAGGACAACGGGCTTTGCAACGCTGACATTTTTCCACAATAAGGAAGCGTTGTTTTCTCGCCAGCTGGGCTGCTGGAGGCTTGCTCGGAGAGAGATGGCGGGGGGTGCCGTTGCTTCTCTGCCAGCTCTGCTTTGGCCTCGCGTCCCTCTCGCGTCCCCCCGTTTTGAGCATGGGCGCAGCAGATGGGATTCCTGGCTGTGCGGCTCTCCGGATCCCAGAGGGACCGTGCGGTCCCCCCGGGGCACCCCTCGCTCCCCCGTCTGTTACTCTCCGGAGGAGCGAGGGGAGGTGTTTAGCCGAGCCCTCGTTAAGCGTGTGCCGCGGCAGCAAACGGTGCGCGCTGCTGCACAAGAGATCCACGAACTGCGGCCCGGCTGAACGTCAGCCCAGCCGTGCCCTTCTCCTTCGCCCTTGTAAGAGCAACGGACCGCGGCACCTTCGTTTGTGCCCGCGGTTTGTTTTTCCTCCCCCTCGGATACGGATGCTTTCAAGAGCTGGTTTTGGAGCGAGGTTTCAGTCGTTAAAAGGCCGACGCTGTTCTTCTAATCCCTCCGACGGGACGCGACGGTCGCGGCTGCTCGGATGCAGAGTCCGCGGCTCCGAGGTGCTTGGATTTGGGTTTCGCCTCCTGACAACAGTAAGATCCTCATGAGGATTGAAGGGGAAGTGCCCCATGCTGGTCATCCTACAGGATCGCTTTCTGCGGCGTATCTCCGGAGCTCTGGCTGGACGAGTTTTAAATTACCTCCGTGATGGGCTTCCTCTTCCTTCCCTTGGCAAGTTGCTCTGTGTTCTAAAATGAGCTTCACGAGCAAAGCCGTTTCTCGCAGCGTGAAGGCTTCCCGTTGCGAGGATCCGTTATTCGTGCAGCCCGACCAAGTGTGACAGACGTGGTAAGCGTCAGCGTCCTTTCTTCCCGACGGCCAGCTTCTGCGGAAACCAACAGCGCACGGAACTCGCTCTCTGGGACCCGAGGGCCAGCAAAGGGGTTTAGCAACGTGGTTATGACATTTGGATCCACCTAACGTTCACGCGCTCTCCTTTGTCGTGAGCTGCGGGCGCTTGTGCTGTCAGAGTGGCGAGGCGGCTTGAAAAGTCCTTAGGCCATGTCGTTCGGGCCTCGGGGTGGAAGGGAAACGCTGTTAATATGCCCCTTTGGTGTGTTTTTTTTCCCCTGTCAGCTTTGCGAGGGCGTCTTTGAACTCTTACGTGGAGCGAGATTTATTTTCTCAGCATGATCTGGACGCATTTTGGCTGCGCGTCGAAATATGCTTTAGCGGTTAGAAATCAGCAACAGACAGAATGTAACACCAGGAAACCGCGTTGGTTGGATTTCTCTTGCGCGAGAGGTTTTCTCATCTCTTTTGACCGAAAAAATAGCCCCTTCGTTAAGAGGAGAAAGGGAATGCTTCACCGCCGGGTCCAGGCTGATGCAAAGCCCTTACGGGGAAGACAGAGAGCGGCCAGCAAGCCTGGGCGTGAGCAAGCGCTGGGGCTAGGTGCCTTTCATCTATTTTCTCTCTCCCTATTTATAGAACATGGGAGAAGCGATTGGGCTCCATGTCCTCGCTCCTGCCGTGTCTCTCCCCGGCTGCTAATGCAGCATTCGCGGGGCTGGAGCAAAGTCAGGGTTTGATTTCAGTAGGAACGGAGCGAATCTGCAAAGCCGCTGAGAGAGGAGAGGGCCCTGAAGTCTGCGAGCGCTTTTTAATTGCATGCTGGCTTTGCTATAGCAACCCAAAATATGTTTATTGACAGGGCGGCGTGGCTTCAGTTATATTCTTGGAGAGCTTTCCCTGACGGCCCCGTCCGACGTTAACTCTCCAGAGGCGTGCTAGCAGCGGAGCTGGCTGCGTGCGGCGGTGTCTCAATCGGAACGACGTTTGTGCGGTCGTTCCCGAGTGACAATTAAATGCGATGCGTGAGTTGGGGACGTGGGGTGCGAGCCCTTCGGGTGGATGCTCAGGAGATGAGCTAAACGTTGTGGGACCAAAGCTCTGAAATACCTTGGTCGTTTTTGAAAACGGGGTGCAGGCTCCGAAGTCGGCTTCAAATTGAGTTGGTTTCTGCATAGATCTTCTTGCATCCCGCACCTTCAGATCATCTATGGGGAGAAAAGGGACCGGCTTTTACTTTATCTTCCTTTTTAAATAAAAACAAGCACACCACTCCTCTTTCTTTCAGAAGCAGCAAAGTTCCGTTTTTTTGGGACCTCTCAAAATAGCCGATGGTCCGGCAGGGATTTAGTTTGGACGACGGTATGGGACTCCCATGATCCGAGGCTACAGCCTGAGGCGATCTTTGTCTGCTTTAGGACAACGTTTTATTTCTCCTGGATTTTTGTTTGCAGGGACATGATTCATGGGTGCCTTTGGCCTCTTTCCCGGTACAGACTCCACATCTTTAAAAAACTGCAAGTATGGAATAGCCTGACCACAAATATTTCAACAGAAAACAATATCTACTCCACCTACTTTCATCTGGCTCCGCCGCAGGTGCCTTGTTACGCTGGGGGTGGCTTATTCAGCGATTGCAGGTGATAAAGTCGTGTCTCCATTGTCGTCCAGCTGAAAGGTCCCCAGCAAAGGTGGGACCGCGTAGGCACCGGTGCTGGATGCACGCGTGGGAAGACACGTGTGGCTTCCCACCATGCCAAGGAGATGTGCGCGTGAGGTGAGTAGGAGTTCCTCCGGGTAGTCCCCAGATGTGCTGTCAGGGATATAAACCCACCAGCTCCAGGGCCCAAGCCAACCTTCTCCTAAAAAAGTCAAGGATGTATTCTTCTGCGTCGTCTCTGAAGCAGTTGGTGTTGGATTGGAGGGTCACAGCGGTCCCATCCAGCCTGGCCATGGGGGGTGGCTTTGAAGGGTGTAGAGCTGTTGTCTCTCCGAGCGGTGGTTCCAGGTCCTCGTCTCGGCAGGAGGGTCTGCAGCAGCACGTGGTGATCCCTGGGGCCAGCGCTTCACCGGGCTGGAGGTGAGCACAACGCTGTGAAGTGCAGCACTCTTAGGTTTGTTGACTTAAATCAAGGATGAAAAAGAAACGGCTTTACACAAGTTCTGGTCCAGGTCAGTCTGCTCCTGTCTCTGGTTCTGAGGTAAGTGAAACAACACGGTGTTTTGGAGGGAGAGAAGGAAGTTGGATGCAAGCTGGCCAGAGATGTTTCTCCCTCGAAGCTCCGGTGCGGGCTATCTAAGCGTCTCATCACTCTGCGCTTGGCTGGATTTAAACACTTACCACCGACAAGAGTTTTGGGTGGGCTCTGCTGAAGGCTGCTGTCCTGAAGGCTGAAGAAGTGCAGGAGATGATCTCAATGGCAACACCGCCTCTCCCACGCCGCCTCTGCGGGCTCCGCTGCAAGGGCAGCGCTCTGCGTTTCAGCGCTACGTCGCAGAGTTGGTTTGGCGAGAGCTGCCCTTGGATGCGCGGGCAAGTGTCTAGTTACGCCCTCGCGTTCTCCAGCGAGAGCCTTTAGAGGAGGAGGTGAGCGAGGGTCGAAGGACAGAAGATCGGTTGTTGCCTAGGGCTCTGTTTCTTGAGCTTGATGGACTTCGCATAAGGTCACCCCAGAGCTGAAAGACGCCTTCTCCAAGCTGAGAGCATCTACCGTGAATCTCCTGTACGGTTTCTTCTGTGTAGGATGAGGCTGAGCCTTCCCTCCCTTCAGCCCGCTTCCGCGACACCTTGCTGGGCTATATAATGTCTTTGAAATGCTTAACTGCCGTGGCTGACCAAAACTAGCCCAAGAGGGCACCTGGATGGGCAAAGGGGACCGCTAAGACCAGCCTAAAAGGCCTGTTGAAAGAGTCCCAGAGTCCAGCCTGGGATCTCTCCACCTGCGAGACATCGTAGCAGGGCCGTGGAGGTTTTCCTCAAGGGTAGATCTTCTTTTTCCTCGGCCCTGGAAGACAAACACGAGACAGCACCGTTTGCTCTGCCAGGGCTGAGGGGCGTCTCAGCGGGACAGCTCTGCCGGGGGCAAGGACGGGGCTTCGGGGTTTTGGATGTTCTGAGAATGTGCACGGGGGCAAGGATGGGGTTTTGGATGTTCTGAGAATGCGCAACTAGAAACGACTGTGGGCCGCGAGGCACGTGCATCCCTCTCCCTCCCGACGGAGACGGGTGTGGGAACTGGCGGGCGACCGCGGCGAGGCCGCGAGCGCGGTGGTTCAGCTTGGCGGGACAACGCGGGAGGTGAAGTGGTTTGCCCGAGGCGACGCTGGAAGCCTGTGGCGGGGCTGGCACGCGAACGCAGCTACGCTGATGCTCTGCTTCAATGTTAAGTCCATCCTCCTTGTGCGCTTCTTCCCGCATCCCCGCAAATCCGTGCCCGCTCCCTGCAAGCAGGATTACGGCAGGGAGAGGGGTGTAGGTTGGGACTGCTCGGGTTCCAGCCCGGCGCAGCGAGGCTGCGCTGCCCATTGCTTTACCGGGAGGCGAGGGCAGCACGTTCCCTCTGCGAGGGGCTCTGGGGCGGGAGGGATCCGAACAGCCCCCGCAGCGGTGGAACAATCATTCGGGATTCCTCCAGCCAGGAACCTGCCGGCTGGTCCCTGCCTTCCAAAGTGCACGAGTTGATTTTCCATGAAATCTGACCATTTTTTGTCACAAAACTTGTGGGAAAAGAATTTTCTCTGCGGCTTCTCCCTCGCTGTCAGATTTGGCTGAAATTGGGCGATGTATTCAGAAACGGTATTGAGGAGGGACAGGCAAGACAGAGGACTTGATTGCAGACATCTCATTTCCTTATGAAATCGGGCTAAAAATAGGAAAGGAACATAACGGAGGCTTCTTTTTCTTGACGCCCCCCCTCTCCCCCAGCTGGGAATCCGCTTTTGTCCTGAAATCTGAGGTTTGTTGCTCTTGCTGTTGTCTTCTGGGCTCCAGATGTAGTCAAGCCGTGAGCGTGTCTCTCGTCAGCTTTGGAGAAGCGGTGCAGGAACACGGTTGTCGCAAGCGGCTGATGCGCAGGAAGACACACACGGGGAAGCACGCGCCAGCTGGCGACAGCAGCGTGAGTTTCTGGGTGAGGTCTGCTTGTCCTCGGGGCTCCCCCGGGACAGTCCCTGTTTTATCCCGGGCCCCGCTCTCCAGCCAGAGCTTTGCCCTGGCAGCGTTGGCAGCCATGGCTCTCCCGCCGGCAGCAGCGATGCTGTCGATAACCCTTCTCCCCGTTCAGGCGAGACCCGGCTCGGGCGCCGGCTGCGGGCTCACGTCCCCCGCAGGCAGCAGCGACGGTTACTTTCGACACACGATACGGTCTGTAAATATCGGGCGGGTTTCGTGGTACCTTGAGCACCGTCCAAGGCGGCGCGGATGGTCCGTGCGCTGCTGCCAGCAAAGTCACCCGAGACGGTCAGGCAAAGCGATCCTCGTGCCAGAGCAACGACTAATGCCCTCGGAAAAGGGACCAAAGCCCTCGCGCAGGCGTTTGCTCCGCGCCCTCGGCCCGGTCTCTTCTGCTGGGGTTTGCAGCGCTGGTGTCATCCGGGCGTCTGCGCCGCACGGGCAAGCTGCCTCCTGGAGTTTGTTTGCTGAGGACAGTCAAGACGTTGCAGGTCTTTTCCCTTCTTCCCAGCCCTCTGTGCATCCGCAATGCGCATCCAGGCCTGCTCCGGCTGCCGCTCTCAGCAGTTACACGTTACCTGCGCCCGCGCTTGTACACACACGCGTAGCCCCTTGCTCTTGAGTACGCCCTTACGCTGCTCTTTAACAGCCTTACGACGCCGCTGGCCAAAGCACGAGCAAAGTTTGGTTCCAGGCCTGATGGGAAGTCTTAGCTCCTTGGTATCGGTGGGGATTTAGTCGCTGACTTGCGCGGAGCCGGGGTTCGCTCCTTACCTCGCTCGTGGTGGAGGCGCGGGCTGGCGACGCGCTACCGCCCGCCCGTGCAAAGCAAGCGGGGTCTGCGCGGCCGAGTTGGGCGAGGACCACGCTGCCCCTGGAGGGTGGGACGAGGGGAAGGGCTGGGGCTCGGCCAGCTCCTCTTGCCTTTGCGCACTTGGCTTGCCCGCGGAGGTGCCCGAACATGGAAGTGTGGTTTCAGGCAGGGATGGGGAGGAGGCAGCGCCCTGGCCGAGCTTCCCGGTCTGCGGAGGCGTCGCGCCTCTGCCCCGCTCCTGCCCCGCTTTGCCCCCTCCTCGCGGGCCGCCGGCGTGCGGGGAAGCCGAGGCGCGGTGCCGGGAGCTCCCGGCTCCTCCGGGCCCAGGCACCGACCGCCCCCGCGGCCTGACCCCGCTGCCGGGGCACCACCTCCGCGGGGGGGGAGGAGGAGGAGGAGGAGGAGAAGGTGGGCAGCAGCCTGGGACCGCCTGCACCCAGCCCGGGGCTGAGCCGGGCCCGGCCCCCGGGGCGGAGCCGGCGGAGCAGCGCCCGGCGGAGCGGGGAGCGCGGCGGAGCTCGGCGGAGCCCCGGCCCCGGCCCCGGCCCGGCCCCGGCATGAGCTTCCCGCGGCCCCTGCGCCGCTCCGTGAGCCTCAGCCCGGCCCGCACCCTGCGCCTCGTCGTGCTGGGGCAGAGCGCCGTGGGCAAGACAGGTAGGACGGGGCCCCCCGGCATCCCCCGGCATCTGCTGCCGTCCCTCCAGCATCCCCCCGCATCCCCCCTCCATCCCTCCAGCTTCCCCCGGCATCCCCCCGCGCCCCCGGGTCTCCTTCCCGGGCAGACGGGCCGAGCCCCCCGGGGGTCCAGCCGGGGCTGGGCAGCAGGCGGGGGCTGTTTCGGAAAGCCGGGATGGGGAAGGAGTTTCTCGGGGCGGCTGCGGCATCGCCCGGGTGGGCCCCCGAGCCCGGTACGTTGAAGGGCACCGAGTTTCCCTCCCCTCGAGTTTTGGCGGTGGGCGCTTTGCAGCCAGGGGCTCGTCCCGGGGGGGGTTCCGTGGCAGAGCGGTCCGTGGCTGCGCAGCGAGCCCGGGGCGGGACGCTGCTGACCGCGGGAGCTTTCGGGACTGAAAGCCGAGCTCAGGTTTGGGCTTTACCGGGTACTTGAAGTTTTCTGCTTGTCTTCAGCAGCGGGAGCGGGGTTTGCAGAGCCTCGTGGTACAGCGCTGCGTTTAGCTTTCCTTTAGGAAAACTCCCTTTCCCTGCACTTTGCTCGGTGCTCTCCATCTGTGGCTGCCGGGGAGGGGATTTGGGATGCTGAGCCGGGAGCACCTGAGCTCTCTCCTTCATTCCCGCTCCTGCCCGGGGATCGTCCTTCCACCCCTTCCCTCTTCTCTATCCCGGGCTGCGAGCACCCGGGGCGAAGGCGTCCTCCGCGCCGCTTCTGCGCGGCACCCAGCGTGCCAGGAGCGGGGTCGAGAGGTGCCGGTCGCCGGCAAGGAAAGGTGCGTGTCCGCACGGGTCTGCGCTGGTTTTAGGGCAGCAGGGCGGGGGAGCAGCGAGCCACGCAGGGCCTGGGGGGACGCGGCCGGGGCTGCCGTGTCCTTGGGGACAGGGCAACGTCCTGCTGCCTTCCCGCTCCGCAAGAGGCACAACCTTTCAATACGCTGCGGCGGTGGCACCTCCGCCTGGCTCGCGGCCCGTGGCTCTGGCCGTTGGTGCCGTTGAAGTCGCGTTTCCATATACAGTAACCGGCAAGCCTCTTGCCTCGCTGGCCGGCGAGTTCCTCTTGCCCAGCGTTAGGGAAAAATCGTGACTTCCCTGATTAAATTAAAGGAGGCAACTCCCAGATCTCAATTAGCAGCCCGGCACGGGGAGCGGGAGCACGGGAGTGGGGCTCAGCTCCGGGTGTACCCAGAGCGCCGGGGGGGTCCGTGCGCGGTGTTTGGCCTCGAAGGCCCTGCAAGCAGATGGAGCCGCGAGCGATGGCTGTACAGAGCGTACGAAGCACTTTGGCTCGCCCCCCCGCCCCAGCCTGAACATACGTGCTTCCCCCGCCGGCGTTAATCCCACCCGGCGCGGAGCGGGCGCCTGGGAGCTTTGGGTCCCTCCTGCAGGCAGGCAAGAGGCCGTTGTGCCTCCTCCGTAGGGTCGGATTGTGCCGAGGGTCTTTGAAGGTCCCCCCAGGCGGGTTTGGCAGGGCTGGGTGCCGTGCGGGGCCGATCTGCGGCGCCTGCCGTGCGGGGGCTCAGCTCCGCGGGCGCCTGCAGCCTTCAAGGCCCTTCAGCAGGGCTTTTCTGCCGTCCTCTGGAGCTGTGCCGGTAACTCGGGCCGTGAAATCAGGGCAGAGGGAGGCAATCGATACCCGGCTCGTGCAGAGGAGAGCGAGAGCGTGCCAGGAACCGGGAGCAGCCCCCGGGAACGGCAGGCGTGCGATCCCCTGCGGGCTGCGGCCACCCTGGTGCAGGGCTGTCCCCATCCCCTTGGGTGCTGTCCCGCGTGTCCTCCCCTGCAAAGGGACAGCGTGTCCTCTTCACTGGGTGCTGTGTCCGCGCTGCCGGGTCCTGCCACCTCCGAGCCCCTGCGCCAGACGGAGCCGGGGACGAGGAAACCTCTAAGTGCTTTCCCCTGCCCGGCGGGGCATTAACACCCTGGGTAATGGACCGTGAGCATCCGGCCCGAGCGACCCGCGTGTGAAACGCGAGGAAGGAGGCAAAAGCGTCGGCGTCATCGCTCGCGCTCCCGCGGGGCTGGGGAGGACAGGCTGCGGGAGGCGGCGGGCTGCTGGTCCCCGAGGCAGGGGGGAGACGGGGCTGCCCGAGCTGGCCGGGAGAGGAAGGGGTGCGACGCGTGGGGATCCCCCGTTTTGGGGAGCGGAAGCAGGGGAGGGTGAAGGCGGGTTTCATCCGAACCCGTCCCCGAGCTGCCAAGCTCGCAGTCGTGGCAGGGTGCGAGTGGAGCCCACGCCAGCGCATCGCAGGGGCGAGCTGTTGGCATCCGCCCCCGTGGGAAGCAGGAGCTGGGTTGGGAGAGGTGAGGGGCCGAGGCGTGTGAACAATCAAAAGGGCAATTAAAATCCAGAGAGCTGCAAAAGGGGAAAAAAACCCCTCGGTTCTCAGCAAAAGAGTTTGATTCTTTGGAGCAGTTGGGAAGTCTTGAAGGTTTGGTGATCTGAGGTCGCAGATCCTCCGAGCGGGGACGGGTTTGGGTGCA
This sequence comes from Phoenicopterus ruber ruber, assembly GCA_009819775.1. NCBI lineage: Eukaryota > Metazoa > Chordata > Aves > Phoenicopteriformes > Phoenicopteridae > Phoenicopterus > Phoenicopterus ruber. The sequence goes on along the minus strand of CM020219.1, from coordinate 72,376,423 downwards.
GACCCGTGGCTGAGCCCCGTCGGCAGTTTAAAGATGGGGCCCGGGCTGTGTAAATCACCTGCGGGAGGCCGTAAATCCAGCCCAGCCAGAGCTTGCGTTATCTTCTGCCTTCTGCTGTTGATGCTAGCCAGTGTAAACTTTGCCATACTTCAGAGGAAAGCTCTGCTTACAAAACACGAACCGAAGATGAATTGATGCTGTAAGCCGTTACGCTCGCAAGAGAGATGTGTTATGCAGCGGCATAAACAGAGCAGCACGTGGGCGCGCGGGGCTCGATGCGATCCTGGAGGTACCCAGCCGGTCCCCGCGCCGGCAGGTTAATCGCGCGTCCGACCGTCCCGTAGTCGTTCCCAGAGACCAAACTGAACATAAAATTAACCCTTGCCGCTTTGGGGCTCTCCAAGGAGAGCGCTTTCTGAGGTTACTTACGTTCGAGATGGGGAAAAAAAACCTCCTTATAAGGCTGCGTGGATGTGCTGACGCCTCTCTGCCTGCATCCGCTTCTTCCGATTGGCAGCTTCGCTTGTGTCCTTGCGCTCCAGCCAATTTTTAATCAATTTAATTGGCTCCTCTTCTCGCACAACACCATGCGCTCTGGCTTTGGGTGGCTGCCTAACATATGACACAGAATCAGGTGCTTTCTAGAAATCGAGCCTTGTCTCGCTCTCCCCCCGATAATCTGGTCGCCTCTTTGGAGGGGCTGATACGTGCCTCCTCCTGCGGGATATGTGCCTCCTCCTGCGGGATACGTGCCTCCTCCTGCGGGATCCTTGGTTGGCTCCGCGGAGCAGTTTTGCTAAATTACACGCTTGTTCCATCAACCCCCTTCTCTGCCAGGCAGGGTTTGGAACTCGGAGGCGGCTTGGAAGGTGAGAGGCTGGTGAGGGCCCCAAGCAGGGGCCGGGCAGGTGTGGGGGGCAGGAGAAGCTGCTTGGGGCAGAGAGGCTGGGGCTGAAGCGGCAGAAACCCCGCCTCGGGTGGGCAGCCGTGTTCCCGGGGGAATGCGCAGATCCTGGCCGGTGCGGCGGGGCTCGGCAGGAGCGAGACGCGGGGAACGTTTACCGATGGCCAGCTGGGAGAAACGCCCCCAAATTTGCGTGGGGAACGCAAGCTCGGCGCGGGAGCGCAGCAGTCCTGCTTGGTGTTAGCTTTTCGTCAACATCTTGTGGCTTTGAGGGGGTTTAATGCCGTACCCCGGTTTTGGAGAGGTTTATCCTCCCTTCGCACTCCTGCTCTCTTTCCTCCCTCCTGCTGCGCTGACGCCCTGTGCGCGGCTTCTCCATCCTGTCCCTCCGGGGCTCTGCGCTCCTGCCGTGCTCTCGCTGGGTTTTTTTCCCCGTTCCCACTCATTTTCCACCAATTTCACTTTCTGCGCCTGTTGCCTTTCCAAGCCAGCTCTCAGCCTCTCCACTGCCTTTCACTCCCGTCCCCGCACAGCCTGTCCGTACCCATTACCATCATTAACACCTCGAAGGGCTTAAGCATCACTTCCATTAGCCGTGCTCCGGTGCTCCCTTCAGCCTCCGAACTGCGGGTTTCTCTGTCTACGCCTGAAAATCACACCCGGGCATCGACGGTGCATTTTGGAAGCAGCTGCATTGAAAAGACGTTACGCACAAAAGGCCACGTGGCAGGTTTTGCTTTGAGCGGCGTATCTGCAGCATCGGGCGTGTGGATCGGCTCCTGAGCACCAAGGCAGCCTGGAAGGTCGTTGGAATTAGCTTAGACCTCGTGGACTGAGTGTGAAGATTAGTTGTGTTGCCTCGCTCTTTCCAAAGGCAAAGAGCAAGAGTTTCTGAAACAACAACTGAGAGGGTGTTCGCGCTGCTGCCGGCTTTTCTCCCCGAAACGCAGCTCTGGAGGGAAGATCCGAGGGCGAGAGGAAAGCTCACTCGCTCTGCAAGGGCAGAGAGCTGCTTTCGGAGATGCTAGTGCTTTCCAGGTCCACCCTGCTGCATCCTAAAGGCAATTCCCTGCAGAAAGATATTCCAGAGGGCGGGGATGGAGATGAGGGCGAGGAGAAAAATAAGCCTTCGGGCTTGGCCAGGGGGTCCTTCGCCAGCAGAAGGGATCTCGGGAGGTGTGGTCGGTCACCTGCGGCGATCTCTTTTGAAGACTGGTCGCTTCTCCCGCTGATGGGAAAGCTGCTCCAGCACCGAGGAGTTTCCGGGACTGGATCCTGCGCCGCCTCCTTTGATGTTTTCTGAGCAGAGGAGGTGCAACGTTTGAACCTCCCATTGCCTTTGCTCTGTTGCTTTTTCAGCAACACGGCCCAGAGCCGGGTTCCCGTAGCGCTGCCGTTACGGGGCTGCTCCTGAATTATCCCCCGGCGGCCGGAGCTGCGGAGTTTCTCCTCGGTCCGAGCCGAGCTGCAAACTGCAGCCCCGGCGTGCAGACACATCCCCACCCGCCTCCTCTGCGCGGCCGCCGGCCTCTGCCAAGCCGTCGCCACCCGGTAATTATCCCGTCCTGGGCGAGACGACCCGGTTCAGCCAGCCGCCGCGGGCCCTGCGCGTCGTGCCCTCGCTCTGCGCCTGGCTGAACGGCGCCTCGGCTTTGCTCTTGTTCCTCCTCCCCGGTGAAAGCCCGGGAGCAACCGCTCGCTCCCTGCAGTCGCAGGCTCCAAGCCATGGGCTTCCCTCGCCGGGCGAAGGAGTTCTCCTGCCGTAAGCCCCTGGCGTAGCCTCGGAGGGAAGTTCTCCGCTGCTGGTCAATCGATGGCAGCCAAGCACCACCCGCTCCTCCTCGCCTCTCCAGTATCTCCCCGTCAGCCCGAGCATCGCGGCCTCCTCGCAGCTCTCCCGGGGCTTTTTTGTGGGGTGCTTGAGGCTGCGGGTGTGAAAAGCCAAGTAAAAAGCAGGTCCGCTTTGCTTCAAAGCAAAAACACGTCGCCAGGCAGCTCTTCGGCGCCGTGTTCACGCACCTGCCCTGGGGACGCTGCTAGCTTCTCCGCACTCTTCCCGAGATGGAGCCGGCTTGGCAGCATCTCGCCGACGGCTTGGCAGCATCTCACCTGCTTCTGCCCATCTTCACGAGCGCCAGTCTCCTCTCGCCACCGCCCCGCGCCATCCGGGGTGCCGGCGTGGGGCCCGCGATGGTCCTGCCGTGGCCCCGGGGGAGGCTTCCCCGCGTGCCGGCGCTGGAGCAGGAGGCTGATAAAACCCAGCGCTCATCGGGGCAGGGCCAGGTGCGGTTTTGGGTCCCTTGGCCGCATCGGGGCCATTTAGCAAAGCCTGACGCTCTGTTAGCAGGACGACAGGTGCGCTCTGGCTGCCTCCCTGCCCTGCTCAGACCAGCAGGATTTTCAGCACCTCCAGATTGCTTCGTTACTTAGAAAACCTTTGCTTTTCCCCCCCGGTTTCCCGTTCCTGGCCATTTGCCAGCTGAGCCTCAGCCCTGTCTGCTGCCCCCGTTGCTGGAAGTACCCGTCCAGAGACCTCGCACAATGGCAAAGCTGCTGCTACCCCTTACGGAAAAATATAAGGAGTCTCTTTGATTTTTTTTTTTTTGCAGTCCCCAGAGAGCTCGCGCACCTCAAACAAGCCCTTGCTCTGGAGCCGGGGTCTGTCTCCTTCGGCCTGGCTGGATGGAGAGAGAGGATGAGAGGCAGTACTTTTCCTCAGCGAGGAGAAAGCCCTTGCCATGCTTGATGGAGCTGTCGGGCAAGCCTCCAGCACCAGCAGACCTGCACCCAGCCTGGCATTAGAGCGTAATTTGGGCTTCCCAGCTCCCGGTCCTGGTGCAGGGAGATGGGGTAATTGGATAAGAGGGGTTTAATTGCCCACAGTGCCACGCCGCGGCTGCTCCTGCCTGTCCTTGTCCTGCAAGGAGGAAAAATCGGGCCGAGTGACTCGCTCTCCGTGGCGGTGCTGTGCCAGCAGGCGGGAGGGCCAGGGGTGTTTTCGCGGCGGGGGGTTGCTTCGCCCCCCTGCGCGCCCGAGAGCTGCGGGGAGCGGGACTCCTTGCGGGGGTGAATCAGAGCCACGGGTCCCCGCGGGTGCCCAGCATCCCCGCGCTGGGGACGTGGGTGCCCGGGCGCAGGCGTGGCAGGAGGGGGGGCTGCTCCTTGGCGCCTCTGCTCCGCTCTCGCTCCCCAGCTCCCGCCGCCGCCGGGTGCCTTCCCAGGGCCGGTTTGGCTGCAACGCGCGGCTGCCGTAAGGAGGACCTCCCGGTTTGCCGGGCCCTGCCTTCCTCCGGCGTTGGGCTTTTGATGAATTTCCTGAGGTTTGGTGCCCGTGGGCTTCCCGTCTCCCTGCGGGGTGCCTGGGTCGGGTTAAACCGACAGTGCCGCGTTCCCTGAGGCCCATCCAGGCCGTTCTACCCTCAGCGCCGGTGATACAGAGGGAGAGCCCGGCCCGGCACCGACTTGCCCCCGCGTTGAGTGCGCCGTTGGAAAGCGGTTGGCTGGAGGCCACCGAGGGGATCGCTCACCCGGCATAAAACTTAAGCACGTGCATAAATCTTTGCAAGACTAAGGTCAGAAAATGCAATTTATCAACCCCGACCGTGCAGGAAAGTGAACTCCGCGTGCGAGGAGCCGCCTTTCGCCTGCACGTCTGGGTGCGTTCGCGGGGTGTGGCTCTGCCTGGGCTTTGCTGCTTTGCCTGCTGCCGTCTGCCGAGCGCGGTGAAACGCCCGCGGCCTTGGCCGCCTCCTGCAGAGCCCAACCACCTCCTGCTGCCGCTTTCGGGGCTCCCGCGCGGCCTGGAAGGACGTTTCTGACGGCAGCAGCGCAGGAGAGGTTGCTGTGCTCCGCAAGGCGAGAGACCGGGGTGCCGCCGGCGCTTTCCATTGCCGTCGGGCTGCGTTTCGTCGGCGTGACGGGTGTTTTGCCGCTGCCAGCGAGCAGGCAGCTTTGGGCAGAGGTGCCGGGTGTGTCGCTCGTGGAGCTGGGCAGGGACCTCTTCCTCTGCCTGGGGCATCCCGTCGCGCGGTGGGTTTCAGTCCTCGATGCAAACATTTGCGAAGAACACGCAAAAACCTTCTAGCCTTTTCCCGGGGCTGCAGCGGGGTTATTTTGAAATGCCCGATGTCTGTGAGCCCTGGCGACTTTTCAGGCTGCGCAGGAGAGGCGAGGTGGGAGCTGTCGGCCTGCGTGGGCTCCTGCCCGTCCCGATGCGCTTTTCCCGCGTTGCACGCAGGGTGAGGCCAGGCAGAGGACAGCCTGTGCGGGCTTTGCTGTTGCCCGAGGGCTTTGGGGGCGAAAAGAGAGCTTGTAACTGTCTTGGTCCAAGGCATCCACCTGGGCAACCACGACCCTTTCCCAGTCTGCTTCACCCTCACCCTTTGCCACCAAGATCTGGCAATCTGCTGCTTCACTGTAGGCTTCTCTGGTCGTCACGGGGCAACCCCGGCCAGCACCTGGCAGCGACCCAGCCCCTTCGGGCGCCTTTGAAGACCCTTTTCCCAACCCTGCGATAACCCGGTCCTCGCGGGGCCGGGTTTGCAGCATCGCAGCTGGGACGCCTTCTCCCGGTGCCCCCACGGGCGCTGTCCCGGGCGGCTGGGGCAGGTCTTTGCTCCATCCCTCCTGCCTCAGGCCGCCGATGTTTCTCTGCAGTTTGATCTGACAACCGTAACTGAGTTTGTTGTGGCTTTTTTTACAGCGTTGACCGTAAGATTCATCACCAGGAGATTCATCGGAGACTACGACCCAACCCTAGGTAGGTACAGGCCTCGTTGTTGCTGCTTTTGCTGCTGCCCCTGGCTCAGCCTGGAGACTTGGGTGCACCCAGCTCCGCTCCCGGCAGAGCCAGCTCCGCTCCCGGCAGAGCCGACTCCGCTCCCAAACTCACCGTATTCGCTCCTCTTCCTCCTCGACCAGACTGGCAGCGGTCGGAGCCGCCGGCCATCCTGGCACCTCCCTGGCTCTCGCATCCCCTTTTCCTTTTCTGTTGCTTTGTTAAGGTGAAATCTGTGGGGGCGAGACGTCGGCGTCGCCCAAGGACGCGCAGCGTGCTTAGTCATCCTCGAGCAATTGGCTGGGAGGTGGCTTTTGAGGGGAAGGAGGTACCTAAGCCGCTGGAGCAGTGGCTAGTGCTTTCCTGTCTTCCAGGGTTATTTTTGCATTTGGGTTTGAGGGTTTTTGGCCACTGAAGTCATGTCCCTGCTGAAGTATCCCAGAAATGACCGGTCGCTGGCTGTGCGTCCTTCTGTCCAACTCCTGCTGTCACCCGCCGGGCTGGGATATTTGGGAAGTCTCTGTGTTGCTCTGACCCAGCTGGTTCGCAGGGGCCCTGAGGGAAAGGCTGGGTCTGAAAAACAGCCCTGCTGTTGCCCCGTCTGTCCTTTCCATCCCCGCTCCTCGCTTGTTACGGTGAGCAGTGGTTTTTTTCCCCGACGTGCAATTTGCTTTTCCTCTCTGCCTGCTGCTTCTTCCCCCTGTTGGGCTGGCTCCACACGACGTGACAAAGCACAGAGGCCATACGGTGAGCGTACCTGGCGCTTCCCCGTGTCGGAGGAGGGGGAAGGCGCCTGGTTTATCCCGCAGACGGCCAAGCCGAGAGGGTTTCTGCCCCGCCGCACGCGGAGCCCGGCGGGACCGAGGTGCTCCATCTGCACGGAGCAAGGCGCCCCGGGAAGCACGCTGCGCCCGGGGCGGTTGCTAAGCAGAGTCCCGGCTGGTTTATGGCCTGATGGGGTTGGTGAAGCTCGCCGCGGGTTTTGTGCTGGAAGGGCTGCCCAGATGCACGCCTCGCAGCCGCTTTTGGTGCTCGCTTAGAAAGGAGCCGCCCCCCCGCTGCTTCGGAGTGGGGGTTCAGCGCCGGCTGGGCAAAGGGCTGGGCTGGGAGCGCGAGCAGGGGCTCAAAACAAACCCCAGCTTTTCGTACCCTCCTGCTGAGCCCCTCTTCCTTTGCAGAACCATCGCTCCATGACCCCTTTTCGCTCCAACGCTTCGGTCGCCGCTGCCCTTTTATTTCCAGCAAGGCGAAAGCCGGCCGGGTGCTGGCTGGGGGTCCCCGCTGCCCGTCGGGGACGCTGGGCTCGATGCCGTGGGCGCAGGGCTGCCCTTCCCAGGCGCGGGGGGACAGCCTGAGGGACAGTTCAAGACGTCAACTCGAAACAGAGGCCCCACGGGCTGTAGGTTGCAGCGGGTGAAAATCGACTTCTGCAGCACGGCTCGCATCGAGGCCGCCCGGGTCGGCATGTGCTACCCGGGGGCTTCTCTCACACACGCTTTTCTGTCTGTCCTCCCCCAGAAATGATTTACAGACACGTGGCCGTCATCGACGGGGAGATGGTGCACTTCGAGATCCTTGACACGGCAGGACAGGTGAGCTCGCGCTGTCGCAGCGCTGGCTGACCCTGGAAAACAGCGTCGGGGAAGCGTGACTTGCCGTCGAAAGCAATCCCTGCTCTTCCACCAGCTTTGATCTGTTGTATCCAAAATATTGATCAAGATGTGTTTATCTCGGAAAAGGGATGTTTTGGAGAATTTCTGTCTCTCTAACATCAGTTACAGTGTGGCTTCAGCTAAATATTTCCCCATTCCCCTTACGGGCACGCGGTGCAGCTCTGCTCCCCGCCTCGGCGGAGCATCCTGACAGCCGGGAGACAGCTCCAGGGAGCAGGAGGGTGCTGGGTCGCGGGAGCCGCCAAGCGCCGGGGTGGCGGGTGATGGAGAGCCCTGTGCTGGCTTCCCACCTTCGCATACCCGCTTCAGCGGCACCGACTCTCCCCTCGCGCGCACCAGGATGGGGCTGTCGCTGTCTCCATCCGTGATTTTGCCCAGCCCACCCCGTTCCTGGCCTGGGCTGCTTTGCGAGGCGCTGCTGCGTGCCAGCCCGGGGCCAAAAACCCTCGGGGAGATGGCGACGGGCCCCCCCGGGAGGTTTTCTAGGTTGCAACCAGCAGTGTTGGTGTTTAGATGTTGGGGCTTCTGGTGTTAACACGAGCTCGTCTGCCCCGGCAGGAGGAGGATTCCCTGCAGATAGAGGAGAAGATCAAGTGGGGCGATGGCTTCGCTGTGGTCTACTCGGTGACGGACAGGTGCAGCTTTGACGAGGTCATGCGGCTGTGTTTCCTCATCAACCACATCCACTCGAGCCCCAAGCGGAGCAGCGGGAGCGAGCAGCCGCCCGTGGTCATCGTGGGCAACAAGAAGGACTTGCAGTTCGACAGGATGGTGTCCACGGAGGACGGCGAAAACCTCTCCAAAGCCTTGAAGCTTCCTTTCTACGAGATCTCCACCCGGGACAGCTATGAAGAGACCGTGGCAGTGTTCAACACCCTCTACCAGGAGCTCATGAGACAGGGGCACTTCTCCCCGGGCTCCTTCAAGAGGAGGACAGTGTCGAAGCTGATGGAGAAGATCCCCAAGATGCAAGCCAGCTCCACCTTGAACTCAGCGGGCCGGAGCCTCAGCTTTAACTCCTTCAGGGACTACATCCCCGAGTGAGCATCCCCGGCGCGGAGGCAAGAGCGACGGCCGAGCCGGGACCGAGGGACAGGTTATCCTGCTGCGAGGGCGCCCGCTGCTTCAGCCTCAGGGTTGAGGGTTGAGGCTGTGCTGGCTCCCAGGAGGGGAAGGTTAAGAGGTGGGGAGGGTGGGATTGGGGTCCAACAGCATTCTAAAGCCCGTAGGTTTTTACAAACGGGCTTTGCGTCGGCAGGGAAGATGTTCTTCGTCCATCTTACCCCTTTGCTCCCTCTTCCTCCTCCTGCATGGCTGAAGTCAGTAGCGAAGGTGGTTCGTGGTGACTTCAGTGGTGTTGGGTCAACCCTTGCAGGCTCCGCAGTGTTTTGGCGGGGATCAGCCCCAGCACAGACGCGTCTGCGTGGGTTTTCCTGCTCCGCTAAGCAAGCTTGCTGGGTCTGTTTGTGCCCTGAAGCGTGCACCCGCGGCGCCGGGGTGACCCCGAGGGCCGAGCGGGCTCCGGGGCTGTCGTCAGCCTTCCCTGTCCTGGGGAAAAAGGCCATCGCTTCTGCTGCTCGGTGTTGCTGGTGGGTAAAATCCCCTGGCTGCTCAAAACCTTTCCAGCCTGGCTGGCTGCTCCGGGGTGGTGGTCGCTGCCCACACCCACCCCTCGGTGCCCCCAGACCCGCCCGCCGTGCCGGCCGGTGGGCAGCGGAGGGCTGCGTCCCCCTCTGCCTCCGCCGTGGCCCTCCCCGAAGAGCCAGGCCAGCCGGTTTGCCCATCTGCAGCCACCAGCATCCATCTGTCGGAGCCCGGGGCTGTGTTTCCATCCCGGTTTTCCCCTGGGCTCGTGAACTGAGGCCGCTGTGGAGGGGCAGACCCCCGCGTCCCCCCGCCTGCGGAGGAGCTGCAGGACCCCGGCTCTGCCGGAGCCCTTCTCCCTCCCTGGCTGCTCCCGGGCTGGCACCAAGGGCATGTTTAAAGCAAACCAGAGATGTGCTTACAGTGGGGAAAAAAAGCCTGTTAATCCCTGGCTTTTCTAAAAACCCATTTTTTAACATTTCAGGCTCCTTGGTGCGCTCTCCTTTAATAACACTGTAAATAAAATCCTGGGCAAAGGGCAGCGAAGGCGGCAGATGTTGCTGCTCCATCTGAGGCTGAAGGCACCGCGTGCTCGGTGCTTCGCTGGGGTTTCTGCCTTCGCCGAGTCTGCCCCTTATTTCATGTCTCCATCTCGCTCGGGACAGCCCGTCTCCAAGAGGAGGCAAATCAAACAGACCGTTTCTGATGCACGTTGAAACCTTAGGCTAAGATGACGCTTCTCCATCCTAGAGGAACCGTATTCCTGGGGCTGCTTCCCCCGTTAATGCCGTTGCCCCGCGACTCAGCCGAGTGTAGCACGAGCAGAACCACTGCGTGGCAATTTGAAGCACGGATGCGACGGAGCTGATACCAGGAGGTGCAAACGATGCTCCTCGCCGGGACCCCCTTGTCTGCTTATTAACTGCCCCATCCCCAAAGGGAAAATCGCTGTGGCCTGAGAATGTGTCTTTTTGCACCGAGACGGGCAGCGAAGGCACGGAAAGGAGCAGGGCCCGCGGGTAGCGGCACCTTCTCCCCGCAGCATCCTTTCTCTCCCTCCCTCCCTCCCGCCTGAAGCAGAGCGCTGCGTTGCCGTTCGAGGTGAATGTGCTGGAAGACCTGCGGTGTAACACGCCCGTGTCCCCCCCATCGCGTCCTCTGCTGCTGCGTCCTGTGACAATAAAAGCCGAGTTAGCAACCGCCTGCGACAGTCTCGTGCCTGCGAGCGCGGGGACGGGGTTATTTTATCATGCCGTTTCCCTTTAGGGAGACTGTAGCAAAGGGGTGCCCGGTGGGGAATACAGCCTTTAAATTAGGGCTGGCATCTCCCTCTCCGTCTGCCCGAGCCCCGGCACCACGTGCCTTCCTGGCTCCTCCACCCCAGCAAGGGGAAGGCGCAGCAGTGACGCGTGCCCGGGCAGCGGGCACAGCGGGGCTTCCTCCAGGGCATCGCAGCCTGGGGAAGCCGCTTCTCCCACCTCCCCTCCCTGCTCCAGAACCCACACGGACACCCCTTCCCCTCCCGCAGCTCCCAAAGATGTTTCCTGGGGCTGCCTGTGTCTAGCCACGGGCTTTCTCTCCAAAGGTTTCGTTAAATCCCACCTTTGTTCATAGACCTGGAGAACAACTCGTCTTTAATGGTAAGACCAGCTGTTCTCCGGGCACCCAGCCCCCTGAGCTGGGAGACGGGCACGGGGCGCAGAACGAAGCCCCCATAGCCCCCGGGGAACTGGTCAGTGACCTGCTGCACCACTGAGACACACACAGGTCCATGGGGCGGATGGGATCCACCCAAGGGTGCTGAGGGAGATGGTGGAAGTGCTCACCAAGCCACTCTCCATCATTTACCAGCAGTCCTGGCTCACCAGGAGGTCCCAGGTGACTGGAGGCTGGCAAATGTGACGCCCATCTACAAGAAGGGCCGGAAGGAGGATCCGGGGAACTCCAGGCCTGTCAGCCTGACCTCGGTGCCGCAGAAGGTTATGGAGCAGATCATCTTGAGTGCCATCACGCGGCACGTACGGGACAACCGGGCGATCGGGCACAGTCAGCATGGGTTTATGAAAGGCAGGTCCTGCCTGACCAACCTGATCTCCTTCTATGACATGGTGACCCACTCAGTGGATGAGGGACAGGCTGTGGACGTTGTGTACCTGGACTTTAGTAAAGCCTTTGGCACTGTCTCCCACAGCATCCTCCTGGAGAAACTGGCTACCCATGGCTTGGATGGGCGCACTCTGCGCTGGGTAGCAAACTGGACAGGCTGGATCGATGGGTCAAGACCAACGTATGAGGTTCAACACGGCCAAGTGCCGGGTCCTGCCCTTGGGTCACACCAACCCCCGGCAGCGCTACAGGCTTGGGGGGGAGCGGCTGGAAAGTGCCCGGCGGGAAAGGGCCTGGGGGGGTCGGTCGGCAGCGGCTCAAGATGAGCCAGCAGCGTGCCCAGGTGGCCAAGAAGGCCAACGGCGTCCTGGCCTGTATCAGCCATAGTGTGGCCAGCAGGACCAGGGCAGGGATCGTCCCCCTGTATTCGGCCCTGGTGAGGCCGCACCTCGAGTGCTGGGTTCAGTTCTGGGCCCCTCACTCCAAGACAGACCCTGAGGGGCTGGAGCGTGTCCAGAGATGGGCAACGGAGCTGGGGAAGGGGCTGGAGCACAAGTGCTGTGAGGAGCGGCTGAGGGACCTGGGGGGGTTGGCCTGGAGAAAAGGAGGCTGAGGGGAGACCTTCTTGCTCTCTGCAACTCCCTGAGAGGAGGTTGGAGCCAGGGGGGGTCGGTCTCTTCTCCCAAGGAACAGGCGACAGGACGAGAGGAAACAGCCTCAAGTTGCACCAGGGGAGGTTTAGGTTGGATCTTGGGAACCATTTCTTCCCCAAAAGGGCTGTCAGGCCCTGGCACAGGCTGCCCAGGGCAGTGGGGGAGTCCCCATCCCTGGAGGGATTGAAAAGCCGTGTAGATGTGGCACTTGGGGACATGGGTTAGTGGTGGCCTTGGCAGTGCTGGGTTCATGGTTGGACTTGATGATCTTAAAGGTCTTTTCCAACCTCAACGATTCTGTGATTCTGTACCCACATCCCTCCTGTGGGGTGAAAACGAACCCCGTCGAGGGGCTGGGCCAAGGGAGCAATTTGGGAGTGCTCCTTTCCAGCACCTTAACTGGAACGCCAGCCGTGGGAAATGCCGCCAGGGGCTGCTGGTTCGCTCTGCGTACGGCGAGAGCAAAACTGGGGGCTTTAAAGCCTTGGGGAGCCGGCCAAGGGGACGCGAGGGCTGGGGTTTTTTTTGTTTGTTTTCATGTGAGGGTTTTTTATGGCATTCCCAAACGAGCCGAACGCTGCGAGCTGGGCTTGGGGTTTTGTGGTCTGGCAGCCGGAGCGGGTGTTTGCTGGCCGGCTGCGCGGGGCTGGCTGGAAACGAGCCGCTGTCGGGAGGCGCTGAGCTGGCTGCCGCGGCCGCGTGCCAGGGACCAGGGTCAGCCGAGAGCCAGCCCGACCATGAAGCCGCCAGGACGGGGAGAGAAGAGCCCAGGAGCTACAAAGACGCAGCCTTCAGCCTCGCTCGCCGACCCCAAATCCGGCGGCTCGGGGCTGCGTTATCAGTCCAGCTCAAGAGGGATTAAAAACCCATCGGGATGCTGAACGTATGCTTGAGCTTTCACCACGCCGCAGAGGTTCGGGGTGACTTCGAGCACGTCGCTTAAGCCCCTGATGCCCCCAAGGCTTGTCCAAGGGACTGTGTTTCCTTGCTGGCTTGAGCTCCAGGCCGGCGCAACGCCGGGCGCAGCAGAAACCCGCGTTATTCCGCACTCCGGCCAGCGCGGCAGCTCCCTCGGGGTTCCGGCTTAACCGCCTCCGTGCAAACGCACGCAGCGGGGGAATGAAGGAGAGGGGTTAGAGACGTGCGCACGCCCGCAGGGCTACGGTCTTCCTGGCATCAGGGAGACGTGGTGGGGTGGCTCCTACGACTGGAGTGTTGGGATGGAAGGATACAGGCTCCTTAGGAAGGACAGGCAGGGGAGACGAGGAGGGGGTGTCCCCCTCTGTGTCCATGACCAGCTGGAGCACATGGAGCTCTGCCTGGGGATGGATGAGGAGCCGACCAAGAGCCTATGGGTCAGGGTTAAAGGGAGGGCAGGGACAGGGGACATTATAGTGAGGGTCTGCTACAGGCCACCCGACCAGGAAGACCAAGGGATGAGGCCCTCCATAGACAGACAGGAGCAGCCTCACGTTCACGGGTGATAAAAGGAAGACCAGGGAAAATGTAGGCCCTCTCCAGAAGGAAAGAGGAGACCTGGCTACCCGGGATATGGAGAAGCCTGAAGTAGGGTGGTGAGGCCCTGGCACAGGTTGCCCAGAGAAGCTGCGTCTGCCCCATCCCTGGAAGGGTTCAAGGCCAGGCTGGACGGGGCTTGGAGCAGCCTGGTCTAGCAGAAGGTGTCCCTGCCCATGGCAGGGGGGTGGAACTGGATGACTTTAAGGTCCCTTCCAACCCAAACCATTCTGTGATTCTATGAATGAGAGAGGACCAGCTTGTGAGCAGAAAGCATGGCCAGCCGCCGGGAACAGCATCCTTCCGCACTCCTGGTCTCTGGGAACAGAGGAGCGCTCGGCACAGCGGGGATCGCTGTCCTGGATTAACCCCAGCGCTTTTTTTATAGCCCAAGGAATTCAGAAAGACTTTCAGCCAAAAGCTCAGTGCGGTCCCTGCCCGCGTTTCTGCCCGCAGCCCCCTCGCTGAGGCCAGGAGGCAGCTTGGCCTTGCTCGCCTGCTATAATTAGCAAGAAACCTCATTAGTATCAGGCTCAGCTGCTTTCAGAGAGGCCAGGGGGAGCTCGTCAGGTCTGCTAATTGCTCATTACTGAAAGCCTCTAGTGGGTCTCCTGGGGGAGCTTTCCCTCTCTGGTATAAAGTCTTGAGGGTGCCATGTCCATCATGGGTGGGAAGAGGCTTGGTTGCTCTTGGGGTGGGTCCTCTGTGAGGACCTGGGGATTAAAGGTGCCCTTGGGGGTGATGTACTGGGGCAGCCCCATATAATCCTAAAGCCCTGTGGTGGAGGCTCTGCAGGGCTCAGGTGAGAGGAGGAATGAGAAGAAGAGGAGGAGGAATAAGAAGAGGAAGATCGCTGCCTTCCTTGGAGCAGAGCCTGCAGCTTTAGAGGCTCGAGGAGGTGGGTTAAAACCAGGTCCCTGGAGAGGAGGTGCCCAGACCTCCATTTTGCAGCCCCTTGGAGGTGCTTGGTTCTGTGGGGATGCAAGACCTGCAGCCTCCTTGCTGAGAAGGGCAATGCTGTTAAGTTAACACTTAAGGGGATTTTTGGGGTGGAAGCCAGGAGTGTGTGGAGTGAGGGCTGCAGTTTGGTTTGCCTTGGAGACCCCAAAAGAAAAACCCCAGCCCATGCTTGTGGAGGACCAGGCTTCAGGGCTGCTCAATAACCCGCGCAGGAAAGAGACGGATGGAGCTGGGGTACCCTGTACTGATCCTCTGGGCAAATGTTCCTGTGTGGTGTTGGAAAAGGCCACCCCTGTGGGGATGCGTGGGTGTCCAGAAGGTTGTCCTGCACCTGGGGACCATCAGTCCTTCGAGCCCCATGTCTGGGCTGTGATGGCTTAGCTCCACAGAGGGAAGTTGGAGAGCTTTAGTCTCATCATCCAAAAGGCATCTCCAGGGCAGTGATTTAATTTGGCGAGCATGTAGGCTGCAAATCTGCTTACCAGATTTCTGGGAAGCTTGGAAGAGGCAAACGAAACAGAAACGTCCTTCCCAAAAGCTCCCTCGCCTGCCGGTCACCACCAGCAGCTCCCTGCCATGCCAAGTCTCCTTATTATCTCCCCTTAACCCCGTCTGCAAGAGCCTTTGCTGAAAAAGCAAGGTGGGCGTGCGTCGCGCGGGCTGACATCGGCACGTAGGACTTTTCCCCCTACCTTGCACTGGGGTTGAGCCCTCCTGAGCGCGACGGGGCAGGAGCTCTTTGTGCTGATGCTTGAGTCCTTACGGTACCCGCTCCTCTGCCTACGCACCCCGCGGGGTTCTGGGGGGCTTCCTCAAAAATGAAGCCAGCTGTGGGGCTGGGACTCGGCTCCAGCAGCCGAACCTTGCTCAGAAAAAGGCCAGGCTTGGGTGGGGATGGGGGTTTGGGCAGGTGCGGTCGCCTCTTGGCACGGGGCACAGAATAAGCCTACGAGGTGGGGGGGAGCCGCTCTCTCTTGGCAGCTGCAGCCGTTAGCAGGGATTTGTGCTGCTTTTTTTCTTTTTTTATTATTATTAACAAAGAATAGAGGGCTTGGGCTTTCTGAAGGCGTTACCTGGAGGGGCAGCGTGTGGCTCTGGCCTCGCCGCAGCCCCGAACCCCTTCCTGGGGGCGCAGGGGAGAGCGGAGCTGCCGGCGGCACCTTCCGAGCAGGGGCTGCTTTCAGACACCCAGAATAAGTGCAGCCTCTCCTCTAACGGGTTGCTTTGGTGTAGGCTCGGAGCAGAAACGGCGAGAGTGCCTGGGTATCGGGATGTTTCCTGGCTTTAAGATGCCCGACCTGGGAGCCCAGGGGCTTCTGGGTCTGGGGGTGCAGGGGGCGAGTCCGATAGAGGTGGTTTTCCTCGGCACGGCAGGCTCCTCTCTCCCAAATTAGCAATTCTAGGGGAGTCTTGTGCCATGAGTGCGTTGGGCACGTGGGCTTGGTCCCTGCCACCCTCTCCCCACCCTGGGTGTCCCCTAAATATCGGGCTTTGCCTGGGGTGAGAGGGGGGGACAAGGGGTACAGGGGGGCCGTTTCCATCCCATCGGCACCGACCGGTGTCGGCAGCCGGAGCCTGCGACTTTCCAGCTGCTCCGAACGGCTGCCGCGACGCCTCCGTGGATAACGTTGGGATTTACTGAATACTGCGGGGTGCTCCGTGCTGCCCCCCAGCCCACCCCCTGCCCAAGAAACTGCCGCTCGATGCGAGACCGCGCTCGAAGCTCGGACGGGCTGTGGATGGAGGCAAATAGCTGCTCGCATCTGGGCGCTCCTGGTCCGGGCGGACGCGGAGGGGGACGAGACAATGGTCCTGAGCGGTCCTTTCCAAATGCCGTTACTATTTATATGCCCACGCTTTCAATGCGAGTCCTGCTGCTCCTTTTAGTGCCATTATAAACAGCTGCAAAGTTGCCCGGGAATTCATGGAAATTTGGGATTGTTTTCCAGGGGGAAATCTGGGGCTGAGATCTAGGGTTTTCAGAAGTTATATCACCCTTTTTTCTTCTAAACTGTTCAATAGCTTTGCTCTAATAACGAGCACGAGGCTCGCTAAGGCACGGGAGAACCTCAGCACAGGCGAAGGCCTTTGCTGGCCCTGAAAGGAAAGGCTGGGAACTGCAGCGGGGAGAAGAGCGAAAGGAAAACGCCCGCCATCAGCTGGCTGCTCCCCCGGCTTCATCTTTAGGGCGTCTCCTCCAGGTTGGGCACCGCGGGTAAACCTCGGGCAGGTACCGGGGAGGCGAGGGCAGGAGCGCGGTACAGCCGTGCTGTCGAGCTTCGGGCAGTTTGCTTGGGCTCGTCACTGTGTCTCCTGGCTTGGATATAAAATGGAAAAAAAAAAAAAGGGATTTTTGGGTGGAGGCTTTTGAGGTAACGGAGGATCCATCCCCACAGCGAGAGCCTGGCCAGAGCCCGGGGGATGAGGCTGCTCCCCCCGGGGAAGATCGAGGAGAGACGCCAAGTCCTGGAGGCGCTTTGCTGCTCCCACCAGTTTTCGCTTGTTCTTGGCCAACCCACCCATCTCTCCCCCACCCCTTTTTTTAATAGTAATATAAAACGCCCGAGCAAGCATCCCCAGTGCAGGCTGGGCGTGCTGCTGGGAAGCTGCAATCGCTGGCGCTTTGAGGCCGTAGGAAAATATTGATGGTAAGGGCTGGTGCTCTCCCGCGCCCCTCACCGCCGCTCACGCGCGTGGAAAGCCCCCGCGGCTGTTCCCGCGCTCTGCTTTTCCAGCCGGCCTGAAAGGTAACGGCAGGACTTTTTAAAAGGATGCAGTACGGGATCCACAGGGCGTGCCGCGAAGGAAGCCTCTCTTATGGGCCGCTGATCCTAAATCCCAATGGGAATAAGCCTTCATCCCTGTTTTCTGGGTCTTTCCCCAAAAAGCTTTGATTCCCAAGCTCTGCTTTCTGATGCTGGCGGGTTAAATGTATTTCCAGCACCCAGCCCGTCCCCTCCCTGGACACCAGCAGCCCGCAGGAGTTGCATCCCGCCCAGCCCAGCAAAAGCCCTCGAGGGTCTGCGGATCAAAGCCCGTCAGCGGTGGCACGTGGGCGCTCGGCATCCGTGGGGCTTGGAAAGCCCGTGGGGGGTAACATGGAGACTCAAGGTCTTTGCAGACCCGAAAAGTCGGGAAGGGGGAAAAGATCTGTAAAAAACCCTCTGCAAGAAGAGGGGCAGGTCGGCTTGCTGGAAACCAGGCGAGCCGCCCCAAAATGTTTTTTCTCCTGCGACCGGTCAAGGAGAAGTGGTTTTTCTTGGCGGTTTGAGGAGGACTAGCCGAGGCGAAGCGGGGCTTCAAGCTGTTCGTGGGAGCTGGGTCACGCTACCATTTGTGATGGCAGGAAAATGGGTAAACCCACTCCTCCGCCCCCCAAGAAAAGGAGTTGATGAGCGGGTGGGGAGAGGGCTCAGCCCCGAATCCCCCACAGAGCTGCCTGTTTGCGGAGCTGCCGGGGGCCCTAATTTGGCAAAATATTGAGTTGCTGAAACCTCCAGCAGGATTTGTTTCCTGGTGTGCAAGGAAGAGATTTGAGCTGCTTTTTAAGAAAAGCTTTTCAAAAATCCCTGTTTCCCTGGGATCCTGCCCGGCTGCAGCCCCCCACCCCCAGCCCGTTGCATCGGCACTGCCGGACTCGCCGTCCCTGGGTTTCTCTAATCCCGTCTCGAAGCGATTTGCGGCCCCTCTGCCATCCTGCAGCCACGATTTAATCGTGTGCCGTGTGACAGAGCTTTGCCTTGAGCTGCTGCTGCTGCCAAATAACCCCATCGGTCACCTCCTCGGCCCGTTTTGGGGTGAGGAACGGGGAATTGCTGATCCCTGTGCAGCTTTTCTGAATTTTTAGGGCTGCCGCTGCGTCCCCATCCGTCCCTCTCTACCCTGGACCGGAGGATTAAACCCTCCTGGTGCACCGGGGACCACAGCCCCATCCCGAAGATCACTTTTCTGGTCTCCTCTGCCCCGTTTCTGCATGGTTTTTAGCCAAACCGTGCTCTCGCTAGGGCAGACGGATTTATAGACCCTCATTAAGAGAGTGGCAAATCCCACCCTCGTAATTCGGTCGGCGCGGGTTCATGCTGCAGCGGACCAGCCGTGAATCACCGTGGGGTTTTATTAACTTCTACTTGCTGCTTTTTTCCAGGTCGTGGGGTGTGTTGAGCAGCGCGAGTCCTGCGACCTGGCCTGTGCCTTCTTTGGTGGAAGCAGCACCCCGTCTTCCCTCTTTTTTAATGTTTCCCCCTTTATTTTAACTAGCTTTTGGTCCGTAACCTTGATAGCTTTTTTGGGGGGGCTGAGAGAGCTGTGACCTCTTTCTTTAGCCCTGCACAGCCAACCCCGTCCCCTACAGCTTTGCTGTATCTCCTCTACCCTGGCAGCTGGAGAGAGCGTTTTCCCAGGCGATGCCCGGTCCATTTTTGGGTGGACATCATTGTCCCCGTCTCATCCTTACTCCTTATCCTGGATCCGACCTTTCCTCCCCGCTCCGGAGCCCCTGCCAGTGGCTGGGAGATGCTGGTCCCGACACGATCGACCCATTTTCCCCTCCATCCCATACTGGATATTATCCCAGCTGAAATGAAAAATTAATCCTGGAGGCACCTGTGGGAAAGGCCCCTCCAGGGGCTTATTTGGGCCAGGGCCAAGGATTTTCCTGGTGGATTCGGCAGTCCTGAGACCCTCCCAAAGAGCAGCATCTCCTGGGGTGAGCAGTGCTTTTGTCTTCGGGGTTTCGCCTGGATGCAGAATGGGGAGACTCTGAAATCTCCATTTATTTTATTTATTTTTTTCGTAGCTTGGCAGCCAACGGGTTGTAATATTGCTGGAGAAATCTGGGTCTTCCCTGGTCGCCCACAGGCAGGGGAGGGCTGGTGGGATGAATGTGTGGGGCATGGAAAAGGGGATGGAAATCCCAGATTTCCAGAGTTTTCTGCACTGGAGGGGATTGCAGCGGTCACAGGCGGCCGCTTGCCTCTGCAAGGGTGCTCCGCTTTCGGGTGCGAGCAGCACCCGTTTCTGCAGCCCTGGGGATGACCCAAGGGGAGCCCCAGCAGCTCATTTAGTGTGAGGTAGAAACAGGGAGAAAATCCTCCAAAATACAATAAAGGTAATGACGATAACAACAAAAAAAGCCAAAGCAGCAAATGGGAGGCTTAGCGCTGCCACGGCTTTCTCGTGTGGGCTTGCAGGTGTAGCAGGGGCTCAGCCGGAGCCATCTCCATAACTTTGCAAAGAATCCCTTTAAAATTCTTCCTGTATCAATAAATGCTTTTTAAATTGTTGTTTTTTTTTTTTTAAATTTCCTGCCTCTCTTTCTTATGTAGCTACCTGAGGATACGTGCAGCCCGCGGGGGAGCAGGGTGGGAGGCAGCACGCCGTGTCTCCTCTTGGATAACGCTCTTGGGTTTGCTTGGATCAAGTTGCCTCGGCTATAAAGGTCTCTGACGCGGCCGGGAGGAAAAACCGCCCTGGGGAAAGCGGAGAAGAACCTGCTGCCCAACCCGACAGCGGAAGAATAATCGGGGCTCGAGTGCTCGGTCAGCGCCGGCCGCTTTCGGGGGCTGCTAAAGCATCTTGAACCTGCCTTTAGGTAGGAGAAATGCCGCCGCGCCTTTGCGGGGAGGCGGTGGCAGGGGGATGCGACGGGCGGGCGCGCTGAGCCGGGGGAGGCGGCTCTGGGCCCCGAAGGGCAGCGGGGCGGGTGGCCCGAGCAGCCCGGGGCGCGGGGAGAGGCCGGTCCCACCCCGCGAGGCCATCGCCGCAGGCGGCCCCTTGCCCGGGCTGGAGCACCGGGTGCCCGTTCCCTCGAGCGAGGGCTCAGCCAGCGCCGCCGGACCGTGCCCACGGGTAACTCTAATGCCCAGAGCGGGGAGAAATCAAATACTTTTACAGGGAAGGGGGATGGAAAACCCGTGTTGCATTTCCCCGCCCTTTCTCTAACCACCCCTGCAATATTTTTCCTGCATCCCCCGGCTCTCTGCTGCTGCTCTGCAAACCCAGAAGCAAAGCTACGCCGCTGCGCGCAGCAAAAGCCCAAAGATCCGCGGAGGCTCGAGCGCTGCCTCGTTTCCCGGCGGCTGCTGCCCCGTCTCCCCTCCCGTGGCTCGCAGCCGCGCGCGCTTCTGCACGGCCCTGGACGGCGTCGCTGCGCGGATGCTGCCGGCCCTGCCAAGGGGCCGAGCAGACGCCCGGCACGGGGTTTTGCGGTTGAGCTGCCGTCGCAGCCAGCGCCCAGCCCGGCACCGGGATTCGCCGTGCAGCAGCGAGCAGAGGGAGGCTGCAGAAGAGATTTCTCTTACCTTCGGATTACTGCAAAGAGAAAAGAGTTGCAGCTTAATTTTTTTTTTAAAACTTTTTTTTTAAATATTCTTCTGGAGCAATCCAAGAAGAGGGTTTTCTTTCTTGTGCTGCTGCAGGAGGGGAGAGAAAGAGGAGCCGGAGCATCCCCCTGCGATCGCACCATGCCACTCGCCCGCCCCACCGGCCAGATCCCCGAAGCCGCTTGGACCTCGGGCTTCAGGGAGATGACGGAGCCCTGGAAAGGCGCCGTCGGCTGCCTCGGCGTGGCCGTCTTCTTCGCCATGACCATCGGCATCATCTCCTGGCAGGCGCTGGAGCAGCCACCGGAGGAGTGGGTGCTGCGGGGCCGCGCCAGCGGGATGCTGTGGGAGCGCCGGCGGGGGGCCCTGCTCCTGCGGGCGCTGCCGGCGGGGCGGACGGTGGCGGCGATCGCGGTGGGCGGCGTGCCGGCTGCCGAGCCGCCTCCGCCGCGGGACCGCTGCTGGCACGACGGCGGGCAGTTCTGCTACGCCTGGGAGGAGGATGCCGAGCTCCAGCTCTCCCTCGAGCCCCCGCCAGACCCCACCACCGAGTGCTACAGCGTCCGCTGGACCCCGCTGCGCCCCGACGTGGTGCTGAAGGTAACGGGGACCCCCGTGCCCTTCTCCGAACCGTGGCGTTTGGGGTAAAACGAGCCAAAGCGGGGAGGATCTGGCCTGAACACGCAATTTCCCAGCGCGCTTATGGGGTTGCATCGTGGTCAGGGGCACCCCATCTTCCAAAGCCTCCAGCAGCTGGAGGGTCCCGGGTGGGAAAAGCCCTTTGGAAGCCTCGTGCACTGATGCTGAGCCCCCAAAACACGGAGGGGCCGTGGCCGCCTCCTCCCGGTGCCGCACTGGTAACCCCAGGGTGGGAGAACCGTGTTTATATAGAGACCGAATAAATAGCCGCTTAAGATCACAATGTTGGCAAGAAACGCGAGGAGCTGGGAAAGGTCCCTTCCAACCACAGACACAATGCGGCGGCTCACTCGGGATGGGACTAATCCCCCTCCATGCTCCCGCTGCTGCGAAAATTTATGGCAGCTTTTTTTTTTTATATCCTTCCTGGTTTTCTGCCTCGGCTAAATAAAAGCAGACTGTGCAATGAGCCTCGGGGAGGGAAAGGAAAAGCCCCGCCGGGCCCGTGGTGCCCTGTTGCGGGGAGCCCTCGGGACAGGCGAGGGAGCGGGATGGGGTCCTGCGGGGACGGGGGTTCCCCGTTCGCCCTAAATCGCCTGTTGAGCCGGTGGAAGGTGTTGCCCGAACACAACCGCTGCGCGTGGGGCTGGCTTTCCTTTGACAGCAGGTTGGGGTGGTCGAGGGGATGAGTAAGACAGAATAGGGTTTTATCCCATTTTTTTTTAATTAAAAAAAAAAAAAAAAAAACAAACTATTGGAAAACACGATCCAGCAAAATTTACCAGTTAAGACTAGGCGTTTCCCCCCTTTCCCCGCCGGTGTGACTGGCTCAGCTGACACCCGGTACGGCTATTCTGAGCCTCCAGGGTTTCCACTTTAATAATTTACATCTCCTCTCCCCACCCCTTAGTGAGACTTAACCTCTCTCTGCCCACGCGGCAGAAAGAAGCTCCGGGAGCGCTGCCCGAGCCTCGGCATCGGGCTCGGGGCGAGTACGTGTCGTGTGGAGCTGGGAGGCCGCCGGGTCCCCCTCTGCCCGCCCCAGCCTCCCTCCGCAGCCCCAAATCCCCGGGCTCGCGGGGAAGGCCGTCCCCGCGCGGGCGGTCACGCGGGGTGCTAAGTCCTGCTGATCCCCCGCTTTGGCAGAAAGGGCGAAGTTTTAGAGGCGCTGAAGCGAAAACTGGCGGTTTCTGAAAGGAGGTGGGTCAAGGATGGGGATGTCCCCCGGGACCGGCAGCTTTTGGAGACGGGTTGTTGCTCCGCTGCGCCGGCAGCCCCGTGAGAAGTGCCCCAAACACCCAAACTGATTTTGTCTCGCTGAGGGAAGTGCTTTTATCGCCAGCCCCCGGGGAAGAGGGAGGCTTTGCCTTGGGGGAGAGCGGAAAGCCCACGAGTTACACCGGGAGGCTGCGGCGCTATTGAGAGGAGCGCTCGCGGCGGGGTTAAAGTCGCCCTGCGTGCACGCGGGTGGGGAGAGCTGCGAATTCGGGTTGTGAACTCACCCCAGAAACGCCGCAGAAAGCGGCTAGGAGAGGTTTAGTTCTTTTTTTGAAAAAACAAGCAAGCAGATTTTTTCCAAGCTGGGTTCGTGAAAGTGCCGTCGCTGCATTTTGAAGCCGCTGCCTTGAACGTTCCGCCTGCCTCTCGTCCCGCAGCGACCCGCGAAGCCTCTTCGCTTTAGCGGTTTTCGGCAGCTCTTCGCCAGCAACTCCAAAACCCGTTAACTTTTGGTGCGGGGTGCGGAAAGGTGACCGGGTGGGCTCTCCGAGCGCGGGCGTCCTGCGTGGGAGTTACCACTGGGTCCCAGGCTGCTGCATCGCGCTTTTGTTTTATTTAAGTTCCTCGATCTGAAGCTGGCAGGCTTTGGGGAAGGTGTCTTGTGGCTCTTTTGTTTTAAAGGAAAACATCGTTTTTAAGCTATAGAGTGTTTATTCCCACAGGGGGGTTTTTATATTCCCCCACCTGGCTGCGTGTTGAACGCAGACGCGTAAGGGGAAAAGGAAGAAAATTGTTGTCTTTGGCTTTAACTAGCAAGTTAAGGCTCTCTTGTTCCTCAAGGTAAAAAAGGTATGCACCTCGCGCTTTTGACTCGTGCTACAATTTTTTTTTTGTCTTCCTACTCTTCCACCATTCGATAACTTTAATAAACTGTAGGCTGAGAAATCAAGCAGGCAGAATTTCCGTGGGTTTTTGTACCTGGAAGCCCAGCTCTTGTTCTTGTGGAGGAAAAACTTAAACCCAAGTATCTTCTACCGGGTTAGATGTGGAAAGCGGAGAGTGAGCTTTTTGCATAAAACACCTAAATCTCATGGAGCTGGGATTTTTCTCCCTGGGAAAAGACCCGTCCCATGACTGCTCTGACAGCACTGGAACAACGCGCGGGGTTTTGCCTCTCCAAACGCAACCGTTGGCGCGTTCGCCCTCGCCCCGAGGCGTTTCTCGCCGTCTGATGATGCTCTTGGCTGCAGGATTGCTTCTCCATGGCCAACGTGTCCTGGTACGGAGGGGCGAGCATCCGTGCCCAGCGCTGGCCGCTCAACGGCGCCGAGAGCCACGCGCAGCCCTTCGTCAGCGGCGACTTCGGCAAAAACCCCGCCGGCTACGGGCCTGTTCTGGAGAGATACTTCTTAGGCTCGACAGGTAACCGCGTCCTTCCCCGTCCGACGTCCTATTGCTTTAATCTCTGTGTTTCTCCATCCCTCTCCTCGTCTCTAAAGCAATTGGTTTAAGAGCAGGGCAGATGTCTCTGAGGTTAAAATCTCCTACAGATGTAATGACGCCTGGCAGCGGGACACAAGGGACGGATCCCACACTGCCCCATCCCTGTGGAAAAGGCCGTGATATCAAACCTCGGCTGCATTTACAAGTCGGGGCCTGAGAGGATGGGGTTGGCCCGAGTCGCCCCAGGGAAATCCCGTGCTCTTGGTGTGGCTTTTTTTTTTTTAAGCAGGGATCTGTGTCCGTTGCCGCGTCCTCCAGCTCCGCCCGCGTGGCTTCGCGCCACTGACACCGCTATGGGACGCTGGATGCGGGCATGAGGGTAGCTCCTGTTGTCGTTTTGGGGTGGATGCTTGGATGATTCTGCAGAACGCCAAACCTCAGATATTCCCCCAAATTAATCAACCCATCTGCAACTGCCCTACACTGATGAAGCTGAAGCCGCTGCCTAAGCTGAATGCAGGGCAAAAAGGCAAGAAATGGAGCAAATCCAGCCCTTGAAAGGCACTTTGGAGGTTAAAAGGCAATAGCAGAAGCAGAGAGTGGGGATTCGCTTGTGTGGCCAGGATCAACCCATGAGGTCCTGGTACCGGTTAGGCTCTGCCCTGTGCGCCCCTGTCCCTGTGGCCACCGGTGCGAGGAGGGAGAGGAGCTGGGCGCTTGCTGAGACACCGTTTTCCTCTTCTCTCCCCAAAGGAGTGACGGTGACAGTGGCGCCCGATGTGCCCCTCGTCCTCTCGCTGGAGAGCCATAGGCATTTCTGCCTGGAAACGCCGGCGGGGAGAACCCTGCGCTACCTCCTCTGCGTCAGCCCGGACGTCGCGGCCGCCCACCGGCGCGTGGGCAGCCAGCTCGCGGGGCAGGCACGGGCGCTGCCCGATACGGCCCTCCTGGGGTGAGATCCTCCCACCCGCCCGCCTGCGGGGCTGCTTTCCGAGCCCTAATCCCCAGCAGGGAAAATAGTTCCCTTTGCTGCTTTTTCCCCACCCGCTCCGGGGTTCGAATCACGGCGCTGCTCTTGGCATTGCCATTTCCACCCCCTCGTCCCGGTCGCTGCCCCGAGCACCTCGCGCCGGCCCGAGGCGCGAACCCCCATGTTCTCTGCCACGCAGGTCTCCGATCTGGCGGTATAACGGCCCAGCGGGTTCGGCTGCCAAAATAAAGCGAGGTCTGAAGGCGCTGGCCAAGAGGCTGAAGCGGCATCGTCTTCAGGAGGGGGTCCTGGCCCTGGGGGAGCGTTGCACCGCCGTCCTCGCTGCCGCGGTACGTCCCCTCCTGCCGGCCTTCGGGCTCGCCAGGCAAACGGAGAGCTGCCGTCGGCCCCACTCTCGGCACCGTTAAATCCCTACGTGTAAAACGCAAACTCCCCCGTTTTGCGGGGCGGGAGCTGCGTTGGTGCACCGGAGCCTCCCCTCCCCGAGAAGGGATGCTCGGTTTGGGCTTTCACCCCGCGCGGGCGGTGGCACCGAGCAGCCGGTGCTCGGTGGCTGTTCCGCTCCTACCGAACACCTTTTTCTGCCTTTCTGTCCCCGCAGGACCACGTGCCCTCGGAGCGGAGGAAGAGGCACGACTCGACCCGCGCCTGGGAGCCTTCCCTGATTAAGCCGCTGCGGCTCTCGGTCACGCTGTCCCCGTACGCCAGCATCGCCTCCCCGCTCTTCCTGCGCTCGCTGCGGGACGGCGAGACGGCGAGCTACTGGCTCAGCCTGCGGCCCCGACTCGGGGGCTGCTCGGTACGAGGCTCTCCTCCCGCCCCGACCCTGCCGCCCAACCTGAAATCAAAATTAAAGCTGAATAAATACCCGCGGAGGGGGACAACCGCATCCTCCTGCGCTGGGGGCAAACCCTGCGGGCGCAAAGCGATGCCCGGGGGAGCAGCTTTTCCCCTGTTTCGTAAGGAAGCAGCTTTCAAATTTCCACTCCTAAAAGATATTTTTAAAAGCTGCCGGTGTTCAGAAAATCCCCCCAATCCCCTTTTTTGCAGTCACTTTAATGATACACCAATTTGCCATCAACTCGGGGATGTTTTGGGGGGCTGAGAGCGGGTTTACACCTTTACGCGTTGCACGCAAGGGTGCAAACCGCGGTAGGGCGGGATGAGGGCAGCGCAGGCGTCCTCCAGCCCAGCACCCCAGGGCTGGCGGGACGCTTTAAGGGTCCGACGGATGTTTTCGCCCTCTGCCGCAGGTCCCGCTGCTGACCACGTGGAAGGGGCGGCTTTGCGCCCGCCTGAACGTCACCAGCGAGGCGGCGCTGAGCTGGTACCTGGCACGTGCCCGGCGCCTGCGGCAGGCGCTGGGAGCCGCGTACGTGGCCTTCGAGGGCGCCGAGGGCAACGCGTTCCTGGAGCGAGCCCTCCCACCTCCCGCTGAGCTGGCGGGCGACCAGTACGCCGGGGCGCTGGCGGCGGCGCTGGCGACGATGGGAAATGCCACGGTCATCAGCGCCGGCACCAGGTGGGTACCAAGGAGAAGGTGCTTTGCTGGAGCCGACGGCTGCGCGAGCCGCTCGGGAGAGGGCCCAGGAGATGCTTTACGTATTCCCTTGGGACGATGCCGAGGCACCGCTCGGCACCCGGGGGAGCAGCGAGGAGGTGGGCTGGGAGGGGTCACTTTCGTATCTCCTCTTCCTCTCTCTTTCAGAGCATTTTAATTATTTTTTTAACGTCTCTGAGCATAAAAATGCTTAAATGCGTTAACGCCAGACACAATAAAAATGCGTTTTGTCATTTATGGCCGTTGAAGCTTCAGGCTGCCGCCCCCTCTGCGGGAGGGAGAGGGTGAACCCCGGAGTCTTGGCCAAACCCCTGTGTTGGTAATTGCTTGCGGTGTCAGACGACTGCAGCTTTCTGACTTTTCACGCTTGCGTAGCCCACGCAGGGTTAACTTATTAACCGGTAGTTGTAACGTGCCTCGCAGACCCTTTGGTTAAAGGCACCAAAAGCTATTGCTTTTCTTTTTTGCCATTATTTTTACGTTTGGCAAACGGGAAGGGATATGCAGGCTGTCTGCAAAATTACTTATTTCGTGTTTCGGGCGAGGCATTGATGGTAAATTGCCTGAGAAGGCAACTTCAAAACAGTTCCTTTTCAAAGCAAAAGCACAGTTTCGCGTGCCGAGGTGGTGAGGAGCTGGCAGCCGATGTGGACGGCTCTTGGTCATCTGCAAAACCAGAGTGTTGGAATAGCCCCTCTTCTAACCCTTTTTTAGCCTGTTCAGCACCGTACCTTTCCTGGTGGGCAGTTTCCATACCAGAAATGTTCCATAAGCCGTTGTATCAGCCTTACTGCTGCCTAAGATGAAAGAGTGTCCCTGGGAGGCCTTCGGAGTCGGCAAACGGCCGCGGGGTCAAGGAGGGAACGGAGCTCTAGGAGTGAGGAGACTCAGACCAAATAGAAACCCCTTGGTTAGATGGGCTCCAGACCATTTTTCAAGCCAAAGCTCATCACGAAGGTCCAGATCTGATCCTTTTTGGCCCCCAGAATTGCTGTCTCCTGCGCTGGGCTGCTTGACGACGTGACCCCCTACCACCCCAAGTAAACCCCAGGCATAGAAACGCTACTGGAAAAAAAATTTTTAAAAATCTTGGGGAAAATAGTGTTTTCCTCTGCCAGATAGACAAAACCGCTGTCAGGAATGACAGCTGCTCAATGCGAAACAGATGAGCACAAACGAAAGCCAGGAGGAGAAACCCTCCCTGCAGGACATGCCCCCCGGGCCATCGCGTCGCGAGGAGGTCGGTGCTTCGGTTTTGGGGAACCGCGTGGACGCGGGGCTGAGGGTGCTGTTGGGGTTCCACAGCCGGTGTCGCGGGTGTGTTTGTTGTGAGTATCTTCCCACCAGGGTCGGTGTTGCCGTACGAGGAGTAGCAAGAAGATGGCCGCAACCCGGAGCGTGGCTGTGGTGCCATCAAGGTGGGCCACCAAGTTGTGGTCCTTTGAGATCAAGTCAGGAGCAGGAAAGCTTTGAGTAGGGGATTTGGGGAGGAGGAGGAGGATTGGGGTTGCCAAACTTGGCAGGGCAGGCGCGGTGGGTGGGAGGGGTATCGGGGAGCTCTGACTTCCCTCCAACGGAGATGCCAAGCGGTTGGAGAAACCCATATCTGACCACAGCGACTGCCAAGACAGCCAGGCACCGGAGAGGTTGGGCTCCTGCGAGCCCTCGGAAAACGCTGGGTTTGTGCTTGTTTCCCGCAGGTCCAGTCACCTGCCGCTCTTCGTCCAGATGAGCCCGCTGCGCTCGGACTGGAGCCACGCTGGTCTGAAGGGGCTTATCCCCTCCGTGCTGCACTACAGCCTCTTGGGCTACAACTTCTTCATCCCCGACGCAGTAGGTAACGACTTCTTCTCTGCTTTCTCCCCTCTTCCTGGCTTTTCTGCGGAGATTTCTGCAGCAGTTGGTCAGGCGAGAGGAGCACGGGAGGTATTTTTGCACCATACGGCTTAGGCGTGCCGTATGAAGGCTCCCGGTACCCGGTTTTCCGCCGTGCTGCCTCGATTGGGTTGAATGTTACTAGGGAATCGACTGAGGAATGGAAAACAAAAACCCACGTTGTAAATTTTAATAGGCAGCCCCAGAAGCAGCCAGGTCTCTGGGGATGCCCTTCGCAGAGCTCCTTCACCGCAGGCGGAGGGCAGCCCGCTGCCTCTCGCGGCTTTGCTGGAGCTAAAACCCGCCCGGCAAAGGCAAGGAGGGAGCCCGCAGCCGGGAAACTGCGTGCCCAGGCTCCTGGCTGGGAAACGGATGTTCCTAAAACACCAGCAGCCCTGCTCCAAGTTTGCGTTTCTGCTCCAAGGCACAACGGCTTGAGAAAGTCCTTAAATAAAACCATTATAAAAGTTGAGAAACAATACTTTAACGGGGGCCAAGCAGCTCGTTTTTCCCCTCTTGGAGGCGACTGGGTGACTTGTGTTTCAAACGTGCCCCAAACACGCAGAGGCTGCACGTGAAGTGTCGGACCCGGAGAGCGGAGCTGCAAAGACAGCCCTGAAAAAGGGGCTTGTTGAGCAATTTTTCAGTTTGGCCTCTATTTTTAGCCGGTTTTCCTTAGAAAACAAGGCTCGGGCAATCACAGCATGCCAGTTCCCCCCGAAGAGATGCCGAACCCATTGGTTTATTTCAACAGAGCTGGACGAGAGCAGATCCCCTGCACGGGGCGCGTTGTGGCCCGTGGCACTCGCTGCTGGGGCGAGGGGTCCTTCGGTTGTTTCGCCGCATCTCGGGAGCCGCGACAGTGCGGAGGGGCCGCTCGGGACGGGAAAAGCCTCTGGAGGAGACGGGGCTTTGGATGGCTGGGGCGAGCCCTCGGGGTTGGGGCTCTTGTGCCATTCCTAGGGGAAGCTGTGCCAGATTTTCAGAGCGAGGGCTCGTGGGGACCCCAAGGGCTTCATTACCCTTTCCCTGTCCCGACCCATCCTCTCCCGTCCTTCCCAGCCCCTCTGGTGTTTCGGAGGGGAACTGGAATCCCCTTCCCCTTCCACTACGTGTTTCTGATTGATTAGTTAGCAATGCTCTGCTTCTCCACCACTTCCCACTATGAATTTGAAGGGATCCAAGTTACAGGAGCACTTTCCCAACAGGCTTCGTCTTTGCACATCAAAGTGGCAGGAAAGTCCGGCATTTCCCACTGCTTTTCTTTGCAGGAGAGAAATCCCTTTTTACAACGTTCTGCTAAAATTTAGGAACTCCTGAGACGTCACCCCCGGCACGCCTGGCCCTCGGATGGCCGGAGAGGGATGTCTGCTTGGCACTTGCTGGTGCTGATCGAGGAGGAAAGACGCGGGTGGGGAGAAGTCGGCTCCTTTCGCGATGGGGTACCGTGTCCTGCCCGCACGGAGAGCAGGTCCCTCGGGACTCGCCCCGAGCAGCCTCACTCAGCTCCTTGTCCCCGGCAGGAGGGAGCCTGGCCGGTGACGCCCCGGGGGACCCGGAGCTGTACGTGCGGTGGCTGCAGATCGTGACGTTTCTCCCCGCGATGGCCTTCAGCACGCCGCCCTGGCTCTGCTGCGACGCCTGGGTGCGTACCCCCGGGCCCCCCAGGGGCGGCCACGGTGTCCCCTGCGTGACAAACGCCCCCACAAGCCATTAGGGTCCCTACAGGGGAAAGCGGAGGTGAAAAATCACCGTCCTGTCCTCGCTACCCACAAAATCCTGCTCTCCGCCCCAGGTCGCTGTACGCTCGCAGCGATATTTTTGCTGCAAAATTAATGTGAGTGTTTGTGGCTTTGTACTTCGTGGCTACGTGCAGCCACGGGGCCGCTGTCCCCAACGCCTGTGGAAACGACGGCAACCGTCACGCGTCTCCCTCCCTTTTGCTGCTGGAGTTGTTCAGCTATTCGATCAAACTATAATTCCTCTCTATAGTAGCGTGAAGCCTCCAGATTCACATTCCAGATCTTTTTAAACAGTTGGAGGCACTTTCCCAGGGATGTCACCTTTAAGGCAATAAAAGGGGAGAGTGATTCTTAATCAGGGGCACAAGGGAAAATATCATTAATTGTGTTTGCCAGCAGCAACAGAGTTCGTTGCTTTGGTTAAAGACATCAACACCCAGTGGGTATCGCCTGCCAGCCGCTGTCCCCAGCTTCCACATCGAAATGGGAGTAAATCCACTGTATCGACCCCGCTTTCGCCTTGTTAGCTGCCGTAACTTGATCAGGGCACTGCAATTCAGTAATCTCTCTTCCCAAGGGAACACTTCTTTCTTTCTTTCTGCTTGCTTTGCTGTTTATGGGATGAAGGACTCGTCATGGGTTTCTTTTTCTTTCCCCCTCCCTGCAGGTCCTGAATCTTACCCGGCAATGCATACAGAGGCACCGGGACTTCGTCGTGCCCCTCATCGTAAAACACAGCGAGGACTGGCTTAGTTCGGGGTACCCCATCTTCCGGCCGGCGTGGTGGCTCAGCCCCACGGACCCAGCCGCCTTCACCGTAGAGGATGAATTTCTCATTGGAGATGAGGTAGGAAACGTGGGGGCTGAATTGCCCCCAAAGGGTAATTGGGAGCAAATTGGGGCCCCCCACGCTCGCCCGTCCGCCTCTCCGCATCCTACCTGAGTACCGCGCTCGCAGAGGCTGCACGGTGGGACCCTGCCGGCTCCTCCAGGCTCGCGATGCATTCAAAACGAAGAGTCAACAAGACTTTTCTTGCTTTTATTTTTTAATATCGGGGTATTTTTCAGTCCATTCTGCTGGAAAACGCCTCCTGATGGTCAGCTTTGCTCAGTTCCCCCCCCTTTTCGGGCTGGTAATCCCGTTACTTGGAGCTGCAGCCTGCAATAACCAAGGAGCAGCGCAACCTCCAGCTCCCTGCTCCTCTCGGGGAGCTTTTCTAGCTACGTTTGGGGGGTTTTGGATCCTAACCAAATGCAACCCAGAACAGGCGGGGAGCATCGGAGAGCACAGATGCTGGGGCCCGCAGTGGGGCTCACATCACTGTCCCGGCTAGGCGATGCGTGGATGGGCAGGCTCGTGGGACTTCCCCGGGTGAATCTATGCTTTTACCCCGCTGGCCGCTACGGCGAGGATTTACTCAGCCCGTACGAGCGTTGTGAACGGCGCCCGTCAGATCTGAGCCCGTCAAATTTCTAAGGCCACGGCAAGTCAGGGGAACGCTGTCGAGACACCTGTGGCACGCCTGAGACGGATCGCCGGTTTTATCCGTTTTCCTAGTAGAGATTTAAACGTGGCTGTTGCCCGCAGCTTTTTCCCCGCTTGTTCAGCTTTCGGTGCTTTCGTGTGGCGGGGAGGCCCCTCGCGCCCCGCGGCGCTCGGGTGGGGCGGTTAGCACGTGGATGGCGTGATGTTTAACGAGATGTACGGCTGCTTGAAACCAAAAAGGCCTTGGAAAGGCAATTCAGGCCTTCTGAAAAAGACTTTTCTTAAAGAAAATTGTGCCTCGTCCTCCCATTTTTGTAAGGACGTGTTTTACTTTGTGCGGCGGCATCACTTTACCTTTGTCCCTCCCGCTCTGCCTGGGTGCAGGATCCCAGCGGCTCAAGATTTTGGCAGTTCCTACACCTTTTTTTTTTCTCATTAAAAGCATAATCCTCGGTTCATACTACTGCATTCACTTTGCAGCAACATGTTAGGCCGTCTTTACATGGGGACGCTGCTAATCACGGGGACATCGGCTCCCTAAAAAAATCCCAACCCCAAAAGCAAAGCTCAATAGGAGTTTGTTTCTTGCTTTAATAGAAAAGCAGCTTGTGCTGCTGAATTATCTTGTCAGGCTCTGCTTGCAGCCTCCAACAGATATCGCAACACCTGATTCCCGAGCTCGAGTCTCTGGCCACAAATTCTGTGGGTTCAATTTATGGATTTTTTTGTTTTTAAAGGGAACTTTCCCTGAAGGAGATCACACTTTAAGAAGCAGCAGAAAGCCACTTTAGCAGAACTCAGATAATCAGGTGGGAAGCTTTTAAAACGCAAATCCTCGGTGCGAATGGA
Organism: Phoenicopterus ruber ruber; assembly: GCA_009819775.1. Lineage (NCBI taxonomy): Eukaryota > Metazoa > Chordata > Aves > Phoenicopteriformes > Phoenicopteridae > Phoenicopterus > Phoenicopterus ruber. The sequence continues at coordinate 72,344,127 of CM020219.1, read as the reverse complement.
CGTCAGCCCAGGACTGTGCGAGCGGGGCGGCTGGAGGGAGCCGAGGCGTTGCGGCCGTCCCAGCGCGGCAGGGCACGCGTTTGGGCAGGGACGGCGGTGTTAGCGATAACCGTGAGCAAGCTACAACCCGGCTCCTTCCCCCAAAATCTCCCGAACTGAAAAATCCCCGATGCAATTGTATCGGCCAGGGCAGAAATGTGGTCTGCGTTAGTGAGGTGAGATTCCCGGTAAAATACCGCAAACTCGGGGGGGGAAAAAAAGGCTGGAGCCGCTTTAGCCCTCTGTCCCGGGAGGTGCAAAGCTTTGGCTTGGCTGAAAGCACCTAAAATACGGTCAAATGTGATGTCTGCTCTATAAACTTGTCAGCGCCAAGCACTTCTGATAATGCATGATGTGAGGCTGGCAAAAAGCTCGTCTGATTTTTTTTTTTTAAATTACTATTATTTTTTTCCAAAAAGAGCCTGAACTTGTGCCGAGAGAGCCCAGACAGGGGATGTTTTGACTTCCAAGCTGGCTTTTGGAAGCTGGAAGAATAGAAACGCGCTCCAAAACCGGCTTTGCTGCAATTTGGAGCATCATTACTAATAAATTACTGGAAAATACACAGGGTGGTTCTGTCCCGGTACGGTCTGAGGCAGGACTGAGTGTCAGGGCGCTGGGATAAACCTTTTGGGCATCACCCCTCAGCGCAAGCAGCTGCTGCAGGGTGAGATGACCACGGCTTTGCTACCGCCGAAGCCCTCCCGCTTCCGAGTTGCGCCCCAGGCTTTTTGGGGGGGTAACTCTGGGCTGGGAGGACAGCCCTCCTTTGAAATCTGCTTTTTCAGGCTGTGATTTGTACATTCATGACTTCCCGATCTCTTGGCGGCACACATGCAACCTCAATCAGGCCGGACGAGATACCTGTTAAATTAGCGCGAGCGCTCAACGAGCAGTTTTTATGTCAGGTTTTTGCTGACTGCGAAGGGAAACAAACGCCTGCTCCCTCGGAGCCGCCGCGACAGCGCTGCCTTCGGGCTTCTGCGCGCGGTTTCGGGGCGCGGGGGGGTGGGACTGCAGCCGTCGGGGCGGTTTTGATCTTGAAACTGGGTTTAACGCTGCAGAGCCGTATTCCAGCGTTGCTCATGAGCAAATTTCCACTCCTGGGAAAGGGGGCTGGAGCTGACCGCTACTGAATCCTTCCAGCAAAGCACGTTGGAATATAACAGCGAAGAGACAAGCTGCACCCATTTGGCAGATAAACCTGCGGTGTGCTGGTTTTGTGGCTGTGATGCGGCGTCGCTGCTTGTCGGTGCCATCTGCCTGGCGAAAGCGGGTGCTGCAAGAGGCAGGGAAGCCAGCTCCTGCTGCCAAATACATTGATAAAGGCCAGGAGGGTGCGAAGGTGTCCCCCGAAACGTGCCACACGCCGCGCCATCTCCCCGGGCCGAGGCTGCCGTGCAGCTCGAGGCGCATCGCTAAGGGGTGCCGGGATGAGGCCCCAGCACTTGCTCTTTGCTGCTGACCAGGACCCCCAAAAATGGGGTTTTAGAGGGACTGATCCATAAATTTCATATCCAGTTTTCACTATTTAGCCTTTTTTCTCCTTTGATGGCCTTTCTAGAGTCTTAATATTTTTTCTATCATCCCTTATTTCTTCATCACGTGAACCCAGTTCTGCACAGATACAAATCAAAGCCTCATTGTTTGAGCAGATTTAAATTGAAGCCAAAGCAACTGGGTTTGTGTGCGTTTGGGGTTTTTCCTTTTCAGAAAAGCTTTGCTTTTCCTGCAGAACTCTCATTTAGGGCCCTGAAAACCTCTTCCAGTTTCTGAAGCGAAATAACTTATGAGGAATAAATAGTCTCGGAATCTTGGAAACTGCTTTTCCCATAAAGCAAGAAAAAATCTCAAGTTCTTTGGAGACTGGATTACCTTGACCAAGTCCTTGGGGAGGAGCGAGCAGAGCACACTTCTCCCTCTGCCTCGTGTCCGCATGGGACTCTCCGATCTGTGACCCAAGAGCAAAATTTTTTTACGCTTTTATTTCTGTATGCTCTTTTAATGCAATTACCCATATGCCAAGGCCGCCAGCTGAGACTTTCATGAACATCTGAGGGCACGGGGCAGCTAAATCCCTTGAATCTCCAAAGGAGCCTCGAGTCCATAGGATGATAAATGTGGATATGTTGCTTGAGACTCTATATACCATGTTGTATATTTTGAACACGAGCTTTTCCCAGCGTTTACGTAACTTGCAACACTTAATTAGCCTGAGATGCCGAAACAAATCTTTCTCCGAAATGCAGGAGAGGAGGGGTGGGAAGCGAGGGTTAAGTCTCCTGGAGAGCTGCGCGGGCAGAGGGCTTTTGAAGCTCTCCTTTTTAGCAGCCTGGGCAGCATCAGATTTCTGACGGGGTTTTTTGTTCAGGTTTTCCAAAATATGAGCTGGACGGACTCCAGGGGCTGCTGCAGGCAGGGAGGATCCCAGGCCCCGTCAAACGAAGGGCGCTGCATCATCCTGCTCACCGCAATTCGGGAAGCCTCGTGCTTACCTGCCTCGCCTCTGCTGCTTGCCCGGAGGATGCTCTCGCTTGCGGCTGTGAGCCGGAATTCGTCGTCTTCCCTGCGCTTGCTCGCTTGTCCCTCCTGGTTCGCTTGGCGCAGCTAGCGGCGTGTCCTGGCTCGTCCTCCATCTGCTGAGCTGCTCTTTTCTTTCTTTTTTCTTTTTCACTGCAGGTCTTGGTCGCCCCAATAACAGAAAAAGGGCAAACGTGGAGAGATATCTACCTGCCTGGAGAGGGGCACCTGTGGATGGACACCCACACTGCCCGCGTGTTTGACGGAGGCACCGTCCTCAGGAATTACTCAGCCAGCCTTGCAGAGGTGCCGGTTTTCGTAAAGACCTCCTAAATTCACAGACTGCCGCGGCTTTTGGACAGTCGACCTCTTTCAGAGCAGCGCTGGCCAAATGTGCTCGCTCTTCCTTGGGACTGTTTCAGCCTATTTGCACTTTTCCAAGAACCTTTTTTTTATTATTTCAGCAGCAATTGTTTGAATCTTTTATTATTTGCTGTTATTCTAAAATAGTGGAAATACAGCTTTGGCACAAACACACATCCCCGCAGAACGCTGACCTATCTCTTTCCAGGGTTTTCCCAGTGAAGTGTGTGTGTGTGTTCAGGTGGGCACAGCCAGCGGTCCCAGGTCCCTGGCGCCATGCTCAGAGATGCTGCCTTGGCCAGAGAGTGGATTTTCCAGAACAGGCGATGAATAAACACCAGCTTATACACCAGATGGGATGTTTTGCATTTAAAGGAAAGCCTATCCAGGGAAAACGAAATCGGATAGCTCTATCCCCGTGCACATCACATGTGCTAAGCGGTACCTGCTTCTCTCATCTGATGCTGTGTGCATGGTCCCCCAGGAGAGTCCTTGGTAGCAAGAGCCTGACTTTGAGGATAATCGGAAAATTGGGTGAATTCCAGGTCTATTGGAAGCAGGTTTCTGTGGAAGAAAAATAAACTTGATCAGGCAAAGGAGTGGCTCTAAGAGAGCGTGATGTGGACAGAGGATGATTGCCCAGAGCTCGGTGCTGAGCTCCTGTGTGTCCCAGCTAGTCCTTTTCACCATTTGTTGAATTTTATGGCTTTTTCCAATTATTTCTTGCAGTGCAAGAGGGATCTAGTGTGACCAACCACCTTCCATCCAGCAGAAAACACGGGATATGGATTAGTGGGACATTAATGTGTAGGTTAATGGGGCGATTTCAAAGGCCGGCATTTGAGGGCAGGGACTAGGTGAGAGCTGGGAGTGAAGCGAAGAGCAGATTCGGTGCTGCAGGCGGTGCTGCCGGGCTCGGGCACATCCAGCCTCCAGCCACGAACAGCATCAACCAGCACCTTATTTTCTTGCTGCCGTACCTAGCCACGGCGCTGCCGGAAAAATGAGAGGCAGCCCAAGGCACACCCAGGGGCCCGGGCCATTTCAAAATAACCCGCCGACGGCACGCTCTTCTCCCGGAATACGCTGGGAGTTCCCCTCCGGGGCTTAGGGCTCAACCCTTGTCCCTGGTTAACGGTTGGACTAGATGACGTTAAAGGTCTCTTTCAGCCTAAACGATTCTATGATTCTATGAAAGGAAGGAGAGAAGGCCGGAGTTGCGCTTTTCAGCCATTCCGAGTGCACCTGTGAACAAGCGCTCTCCCCAGTACGGCCACATCTGTCTTCTACTGGGGAGCCCAGCGCTGGACACGGGAGCCCAGTATTTCCAAGGGGCAGGGGATAACCCGGGCACCATCGCCCCAAAGCTGGGGGCCTTGGGGGGAAAGGAGTGAGCTACCACACAGCCTGGCTCGCGTTTGTGTCACCACGCGCACGTCTCTGCGGGGACGAGCCCCGAAGAGACCCGTCTCCAAAGGCTTCCCCCAGAGCGCCTGCAGAGCCACGGGCCCTTGGTGGAAATGACTCCTTGCGCTCGTCTCGCGGCAGGCGGCTCCGATGGGTCCGGTGAAGGAGACTGCAAAGAGCCCGAGGTCAGGCTGTGCCTGGCGATTGAGGAAACCTGCCTGGAGGTGGGTGCCTGTGTGAGATCAAGGCATGTGAGCTCCTCCATCGCCGCCTCGCTCAGCCTCTCCTCCTAGCAGAGACGCCCCGGTCCCTGCAGCATCCCTGTGGGCCTGGGTTGGACTCTCGACGGCATGTCCATGTCTCCCGTGTGCTGGGGAGCCCAGCACTGGACGCAGTGTGCTTCCCAAGGGGGCTATTTTATTCTCTAAGGCCAGGTGTTGTGGTCCCTGAAAGCTCTGTGATGTCACCAGAGCGTCACTGTGACCTCCGTTACATCACTCCTTTTGAGGCGCGGGGCAGCCCCGACGGGCCACAGTGCTGTCCTCGTGCGTGGGGGACAGTCGTCTGCAGGTGGGGGGACGAAGGACCCCCATCCCGCGGGCTGCCTACCTGGGCGCAGAGAGGATTTGCCGGACGGGGACGCCGACGGGGCTCGGGGCACCGGTCCCGACCTGCCGCACCCCCACCCTTGTGCCGCCCTTGCTGAGAGATGGGAAACGCTCTCCTGCCTTCCCAACGGCTGCCTGCTCGTGTCGCAGAGGTCGGTGCCGCCCGCCCGCAGAGCAGGAGCACGCAGAGATGCCCCTGCTGTCGCTCCGCTGCCCGGGACCCTCCCTGGCGTTCCAGGGCAGGTCACGAGCTTTGCATCCCTTTCGTTTGCAGCGCGAGATGGCGTCGGAGGAGGACTTGGCAGAACAGGGCACGTCCTCCCCTGCTGCCAGCACCAGCCGGGCGTCCCAGGCCGCATCGCTGGATGCCTCCGAGGACCCAAACTGCTCAATCTGCCAGGACACCATCAACAACGAAGCGTGCGTGGGCTGGTGCATGCACCGCTTCTGCTTTCCCTGCATACGGGAGTGGGCCCGCAGAAAAGCCGTGTGCCCAAACTGCCGGCGGCCTGTTCAACACATCTTCCGCAAGGTGGGAACTGGCGAATACGAGGTGCATGACTTCGTGCACAGTGACAGCAGGCGGAGATCTCGACGCCGCTCTGCAGAAAGGAGGTGGCATCGCTCATCAGGCCGCCAGCACCGCAGCTCTTCCAGCAGAGACCGTGGCGGTGGCCACGCCAGGGCCACGGAGAGGGGCCAAAGCAGGTCCCCGAGGTGGCACCACGATGGCCACAGACGGCCTCAGCAAGCCCACGGCTACGACTCCTCGAGAAGCCGGAGGCGGCGGCGGAGCAGGGCTTGGGACGCTGCTCACGACGAGGGCCGAGCTCCAAGTCCCGAATGGGACGTCCCGGCCTCCTCGTGGAGGAGCGAGCGTCGCCAGCGGGCAGGCCGGGATTCCTCCAGGCAACGCCACGCGACAAGGAGCCGATCCCGGCGCAGGTCCCGCGACACCGGGGGCCGAGCTCGGTGGGAGCACTCACGGGGCCACCGCAGCAGACGTCGGTGGCGGAGCAGGGACAGGGAGCATTCCCGTGCCTGGGAGAGGCAACGGAGCAGGTCCCCCAGGCGAGGCCAGGAGCTCCATGCAGGGCGCCTGGGCCCCGCGGCCCACGGCTCCTCGGCAAGGCGGAGGCAGTGGAGCACCAGGGATCCCGTTGAGGGCCGAGCTCCAAGGCCCGAATGGGACGTCCCGGCCTCCTCGCGCAGGAGCCGATCCCGGCGCAGGTCCCACAGCCCTGGGGGCCGAGGATGGTGGCAGCGGCAAAGGAGGAGGGATTGGGATGAGGGGCGAGATCCAAGCCCTGAACAGGAGCGCCCAGCTCATTCCAGGAGAAGAGAGCACCGTCAGCGGGGAGGCCGCAGCTCCTCCAGAGATCGGCGTGCAACCAGGAGCCGGTCCCGGCACAGGTCCCGCAGCACTGGGAGGCGAGCACAACGAGATCACCAGAGAAGGAGGGACAGGGACGAGGGACGAGATTCAAGCTCCGAACGGGAGCGCCCGGCTCATTCCAGGAGAAGAGAGCGCCGTCAGCGGAGAAGCCGCGACTCCTCCAGAGATCGGCGTGCAACCCGGAGCCGGTCCCGGCGCAGGTCCCGCAGCCCTGCCGGGCGCAGGGCCTGGTAGCGCACCCTCCCAAGAAGGGAAACGAACGCTCGCCCCTGACCGACACCTGCCGGGGCGGCGCAGCGAGCCCAGGGCACCGAAGGCCCTCGAGGTGGTGGTTGTGCGGCACACGGATGGTGTCCATGGGACAGTGGTGGCCTGGGTTGTCTCTGACTCTGGCAGTGGCAGCGAACAGGATCACGCCAGCCCCACTGCTCCTGCTGAGGAGTGACAGCCACGGCAGAAAGCCCTCCTGTCGTCTCATCTCGAGGCAAATCACAGGCTCGAGGAGGTGGGAAGGGACCGCTGGAGAGCATCTAGTCCAAGGCCGTTGCTCAAGCAGGGGCAGCCAGAGCGGCTGCCCAGGGCTGCATCCAGTCAGGCTTTGGTGATCTCGAAGGATGGAGCCTCCAGAACCCCTCTGGGCAACCTGTGCCAGGGCTTGACCTCCCTCCAAATAAACATGTTTTGTGTTACGGTTAGCACGGGGTTCCCTTATTTCAGTTTGTGCCTTTTGATGTGTCTCAGGAACCTTCATTGGTGTTCTGAAATGGCCCGGGCCCCTGGGTGTGCCTTGGGTTGCCCTCGTGAGGCCCCATCATTCTCCTCCGGGTGCTCCCCCCTGGCCCCATCGTGTCCCACTGTGGGCCAGGGAAGGAGCTGAGGGGCTCCCCCCAGCCCCACCTCAGCTCTTCACCTCTCCGTTCTAGGCTTCTGCTCCTGAAACTGACTTATTCGTTTTGTTTTGCTTTTGTGGGAAACACAAAACACAGGCACCCACCTCCAGGCAGGTTTCCTCAATCGCCAGGCACAGCCTGACCTCGGACGCTTTGCAGTCTCCTTCACCGGACCCATTGGAGCCGCCTGCCGCGAGACGAGCGCAAGGAGCCATTTCCACCAAGGGCCCGTGGCTCTGCAGGCGCTCTGGGGGAAGCCTTTGGAGACGGGTCCCTTCGGCGCTCGTCCCCACAGAGACGTGCGCGTGGTGACACAAACGCGAGCCAGGCTGTGTGGTAGCTCACTCCTTTCCCCCCAAGGCCCCCAGCTTTGGGGCGACAGTGCCCGGGTTATCCCCTGCCCCTTGGAAATACTGGGCTCCCGTGTCCAGCGCTGGGCTCCCCAGTAGAAGACGGACGTGGCTGTACTGGGGAGAGCGCTTGTTCGCAGGTGCACTCGGAATGGCTGAAAAGCGCAACTCCGGCCTTCTCTCCTTCGTTTGAACTAAGGCACCGCTTTTCTCCTACAACTCCACATAACCCCAGTCAAGACCGACGTGGCCGTACTGGGGACAGGCCCAGAAAGGACCCCGAAGGAAGATGCTGAGGGGACTGGAGCATCTCCCCTATGGGGAAGGGCCGAGAGAGCCGAGGATCGAGGCAGGTTACCTGCCTCCGTGGCACGCTGGCACTGACGGGCACGGCTGGGGCAGCAGCCTGTCTCGCCCCAGGGACGCCCGCAGCAGCAGCACCACCCTGCCCCAGGGACACCGCTCCCTCCCCTGCCCCCTCCAGCCTGCAGGCACATCCCACTCGGCGTTCACAGAAAGCGAGCGACTCCCGCCGCGGGGCTAAAACCGGGATTTATTTGGACTCTAGGAGCGACCTGTCCGGCCCCTCTCCCTCCCTGTCCCAGCGCCACTTCGAGGCCTCCTCGCTGCGGCTGCCGTGGTGGGCACCCTGGGCCCCGCCGCCCTCCCGCCGCTCCCCTTCCCCAGCTGCGACGGAGGGGAGAGGGGTGGTGCGGGAGCGGGGCTCTGCGGCACGGCTCGCCGTCTCCGGCTACGGGCCATGTCCTGGAAGCCAGAATCCAGCGCCCGCAGGATCTGCCTCCTGCTCCAGCGCGGCGTCTCGAGGGAGACTGCTGGGGAGCTGCGCGGGCGCAGGGAGGTGCTGGGTGCCGGCGCGGGCGCGCGGGGCTCGCTGGGCAGGGTGCTGTCCTGCAGGGCTGCCCGGCCGCCCTCCTCCCCCGGCACCGCTCGCTCGGATGGCCCCTCTGTGCCAGGCTGGTCCTTGCAGCGCTGCAGGCTCTTGGCGCGGAATGCGCGGCTCCGGGGTCTCGCGCTGCTGCTCTGGCATGACCGTGGCCTCGGGGCTGCAGGAGTACACGGGCACCGGGCGGGAACGCGGTGTTGAGGAGGCCACGGGCAGGCGAGGGATGCCCCGCGCTGCTGCCGCGCGACCTGGTCCGGCTGGGAGAGGCGCTGGGGTTTGAGGAAGCGGACGTAGCCACGGCGTGGCCCCGGGGGGCCAGTCCCACTCCAGGGGCGTTTGGGCGGCGGCTGATGCAGCATTTCCACAGACTGCTGCACCGCCACGGGGAGCCTTTGCAGCTTAATCTCCAGGCATTTCCTCGCAACGTGCACCCAGAGTTTGCTGCGCGCCTCCCGGCTCAGCTCCAGCTTGGAGACGGCAACAGGCGCTGCAGCGTTAGACCGGCTTGTGCCCGCAAGGTCGGCCTCGCGCCTGCCTTGGGTGGTAGTGAAGCTGGTCTGAAGGCCAGCGTCTTCCTTTGGCAGGACTGAAGCTGCTGTTCCTTTCGCCGGCCCCGCTGCCTTGTTGCCCAGCTTGGGAGGGGCTGGCAGGGCCGAGGATAAACCAAGAGGCCACAGCAGCTCCTCGCGCTGCGGTAGCTGCCCGTCTGGGAGAAGGAGGCTCTCACGCACGATGCTCTCCAGCGCCGGTGGCTGGATGGCGGAGCAGATGCCACCATCGGCAGCGAGGGACGCACCCAGGTGCTGGTTGCTTGCAGAGAGGTCGAGGGGAGACGTCTGCCTGGTGGCTGACCCGGTGCCCAGGGGCACAGGAGCGTGCACAGACTCCTTGGAGCCGTGCCGGCTGTGCGGCTCCCGCTGTCCCTCCTTGGGGTGCCCCACTGCGCTGGCCTGGCCCAGGGCCCGGGGCCCCCGCATGCTGTGCTCCTGGGGGGGCTGCGGGTCCAGAGGAGTGAGCAGCGGTGGGGGGCACGGCATCAGCAGGGCCAGGGACTCCTCGGTGGGGTTGGGGTCCCCCCACAGCCTTTGGACTTGCTTCTCTTTTACATTGTCCGCGATGGCGTCCGCCTTCCCCTGCAGCGAGGGGCACAGCCCGCGCCGCGGCAAGGGCTGGCTCTGCCCCGGCTGGATGAGCTTCGGCAGGACGCGTCGGCCCCGCTGCTGCGCTGCTCGCTGCTGGGACAGCTGCACTGGCACGGGCAGGGCCCCCAGCTGCATTTCCAGTCCTTTCCTGGCCACGTGCATCTTCAGGGCTGAACAGGCTCCGCCGCCACGCACGGGTCCGAGGGAGCAGGCGGACCCCAGCTCCACGGGGGCTCCTCCGTCCAGGGTCAGGCAGATATCTTTCAGACTCTCAGGGGCGCTGGGGCTCTCGGAGGAGCCACAGAAGCCGCAGCTGTGGCAGGGCAGGCGGCCCCGCTCCCCCAGCTCCGCCAGGTCCCGCCACGCTGCCTGCCAGGTGCCGAGGTCCGGTGCGGCCAAGGATCCCAGCCCCAGTGCCGCCCTGGGCCCGTTCCACGCTGACAGCATCAGTCGCTGCAGCTCTTGGGCAGCCACGCTGCAGTGGGTGCAGCTGGGGCCTGCCCGCCACTCGCTGCCTGCAAAACAGGGCAGGGTGCCTGAGCCGCGGGGCCGGGGACACCGGGGACCCAGGGGCTGTCCCCTTGTGCTGGGGCCAGGCTGCTCCGCGGGGCCCGGCCCGGCCCTGCCCTGCCCCGGGGATGTACCCAGGTACCCCCCGGGGCGCAGGGCAGACCCGCAGGGGACTTACATTGCTCCGGAGCTGTCACTTGCTGCCACCGTCTCCAGCATCGCCGGCTCCATCTGTCACCCTGTGGGCAGCGGAGCAGAGCAGAGTGACCCGCCTGGGGGGAGCCCCTGCCCCGCCAGCCCCGAGTGGTGCCCTGGCCCCCGCAGCCCCGTACCTGCTGGCATCGCCTGCTGGCGAGCAGGACGGCCGCGGCCGTCAGGAGCAGGGCGCCGAGGCCGAGGAGACACCCGCTGTCGCTCATTGCGCGGAGTCCGGCACAGGCACACTGGGACACGCGGCGGGGCGGCCTGTGCGTTAGAGGGACACTGCGGTGAGGTCACAGCCCTGCGGGCAGGGACACCTCTGTGATGCCACCAGAGCGTCACTGTGACCTCCGTTACATCACTCCTTTTGAGGCGCGGGGCAGCCCCGACGGGCCACAGTGCTGTCCTCGTGCGTGGGGGACAGTCGTCTGCAGGTGGGGGGACGAAGGACCCCCATCCCGCGGGCTGCCTACCCGGGCGCAGAGAGGATTTGCCAGACGGGGACGCCGACGGGGCTCGGGGCACCGGTCCCGACCTGCCGCACCCCCACCCTTGTGCCGCCCTTGCTGAGAGACGGGAAACGCTCTCCTGCCTTCCCAACGGCTGCCTGCTCGTGTCGCAGAGGTCGGTGCCGCCCGCCCGCAGAGCAGGAGCACGCAGAGATGCCCCTGCTGTCGCTCCGCTGCCCGGGACCCTCCCTGGCGTTCGGGGCAGCACACGCAGAGCCCGCGGCGGAGCAGGCAGCTCTGTCGCACCTCGGCTGCTTCCCGCAGCTTGCCTCTCCAGGGCAGGTCACGAGCTTTGCATCCCTTTCGTTTGCAGCGCGAGATGGCGTCGGAGGAGGACTTGGCAGAACAGGGCACGTCCTCCCCTGCTGCCAGCACCAGCCGGGCGTCCCAGGCCGCATCGCTGGATGCCTCCGAGGACCCAAATTGCCCAGTCTGCTGGGACGTGACCAACAACGAAGCCTGCATGAGCTGGTGCAGGCACTGCTTCTGCTTTCCCTGCATATGGGAGTGGGCCCGCAGAAAAGCCGTGTGCCCAAACTGCCGGCGGCCTGTTCAACACATCTTCCCCCAGCTGGAACACCACAGCCGTGAGGCGCAGGACAACACGCGCTACGGAAACAGGCGGGGATCTCGACGCCGCTCTGCAGAAAGGAGGCGGCATCGCTCATCAGGCCGCCAGCACCGCAGCTCTTCCAGCAGAGACCGTGGCGGTGGCCACGCCAGGGCCGCAGAGAGGGGCCAAAGCAGGTCCCCGAGGTGGCACCACGATGGCCACAGACGGCCTCAGCAAGCCCACGGCTACGACTCCTCGAGAAGCCGGAGGCGGCGGCGGAGCAGGGCTTGGGACGCTGCTCACGACGAGGGCCGAGCTCCAAGTCCCGAATGGGATGTCCCGGCCTCCTCGTGGAGGAGCGAGCGTCGCCAGCGGGCAGGCCGGGATTCCTCCAGGCAACGCCACGCGACAAGGAGCCGATCCCGGCGCAGGTCCCGCGACACCGGGGGCCGAGCTCGGTGGGAGCACTCACGGGGCCACCGCAGCAGACGTCGGTGGCGGAGCAGGGACAGGGAGCATTCCCGTGCCTGGGAGAGGCAACGGAGCAGGTCCCCCAGGCGAGGCCAGGAGCTCCACGCAGGGCGCCCGGGCCCTGTGGCCCACGGCTCCTCGGCAAGGCGGAGGCAGTGGAGCAGCAGGGATCCCGATGAGGGCCGAGCTCCAAGGCCCGAATGGGATGTCCCGGCCTCCTCGCGGAGGAGCCGATCCCGGCGCAGGTCCCGCAGCCCTGGGGGCCGAGGATGGTGGCAGCGGCAAAGGAGGAGGGATTGGGATGAGGGGCGAGATCCAAGCCCCGAATGGGAGCGCCCAGGTTATTCTGGGAGAAGAGCGCGCCGTCAGCGGAGAAGCCGCGACTCCTCCAGAGATCGGCGTGCAACCAGGAGCCGGTCCCGGCGCAGGTCCCGCAGCCCTGCCGGGCGCAGGGCCTGGTAGCGCACCCTCCCAAGAAGGGAAACGAACGCTCGCCCCTGACCGACGCCTGCCGGGGCGGCGCAGCGAGCCCAGGGCACCGAAGGCCCTCGAGGTGGTGGTTGTGCGGCACACGGACGGTGCCCGCGGGACAGTGGTGACCTGGGTTGTCTCCCTCCAAATAAACACGTTTTGTGTTACGGTTAGCAAGGGGTTCCTTTATTTCAGTTTGTGCCTTTTGATGTGTCTCAGGAACCTTCATTGGTGTTCTGAAATGGCCCAGGCCCCTGGGTGTGCCTTGGGTTGCCCTCGTGAGGCCCCATCATTCTCCTCCGGGTGCTCCCCCCTGGCCCCATCGTGTCCCACTGTGGGCCAGGGAAGGAGCTGAGGGGCTCCCCCCAGCCCCACCTCAGCTCTTCACCTCTCCGTTCTAGGCTTCTGCTCCTGAAACTGACTTATTCGTTTTGTTTTGCTTTTGTGGGAAACACAAAACACAGGCACCCACCTCCAGGCAGGTTTCCTCAATCGCCAGGCACAGCCTGACCTCGGACGCTTTGCAGTCTCCTTCACCGGACCCATCGGAGCCGCCTGCCGCGAGACGAGCGCAAGGAGCCGTTTCCACCAAGGGCCCGTGGCTCTGCAGGCGCTCTGGGGGAAGCCTTTGGAGACGGGTCTCTTCGGCGCTCGTCCCCACAGAGACGTGCGTGTGGTGACACAAACACGAGCCAGGCTGTGTGGTAGCTCACTCCTTTCCCCCCAAGGCCCCCAGCTTTGGGGCGACGGTGCCCGGGTTATCCCCTGCCCCTTGGAAATACTGGGTTCCCGTGTCCAGCGCTGGGCTCCCCAGTAGAAGACGGACGTGGCCGTACTGGGGAGAGCGCTTGTTCGCAGGTGCACTCGGAATGGCTGAAAAGTGCAACTCTGGCCTTCTCTCCTTCGTTTGAACTAAGGCACCGCTTTTCTCCTACAACTCCACATAACCCCAGTCAAGACCGACGTGGCCGTACTGGGGACAGGCCCAGAAAGGACCCCGAAGGAAGATGCTGAGGGGACTGGAGCATCTCCCCTATGGGGAAGGGCCGAGAGAGCCGATGATGGAGGCAGGTTACCTGCCTCCGTGGCACGCTGGCACTGACGGGCACGGCTGGGGCAGCAGCCTGTCTCGCCCCAGGGACGCCCGCAGCAGCAGCACCACCCTGCCCCAGGGACACCGCTCCCTCCCCTGCCCCCTCCAGCCTGCAGGCACATCCCACTCGGCGTTCACAGAAAGCGAGCGACTCCCGCCGCGGGGCTAAAACCGGGATTTATTTGGACTCTAGGAGCGACCTGTCCGGCCCCTCTTCCTCCCTGTCCCAGCGCCACTTCGAGGCCTCCTCGCTGCGGCTGCCGTGGTGGGCACCCTGGGCCCCACCGCCCTCCCGCCGCTCCCCTTCCCCAGCTGCGACGGAGGGGAGAGGGGTGGTGCGGGAGCGGGGCTCTGCGGCACGGCTCGCCGTCTCCGGCTATGGGCCATGTCCTGGAAGCCAGAATCCAGCGCCCGCAGGATCTGCCTCCTGCTCCAGCGCGGCGTCTCGAGGGAGACTGCTGGGGAGCTGCGCGGGCGCAGGGAGGTGCTGGGTGCCGGCGCGGGCGCGCGGGGCTCGCTGGGCAGGGTGCTGTCCTGCAGGGCTGCCCGGCCGCCCTCCTCCCCCGGCACCGCTCGCTCGGATGGCCCCTCTGTGCCAGGCTGGTCCTTGCAGCGCTGCAGGCTCTTGGCGCGGATGCGCGGCTCCGGGGTCTCGCGCTGCTGCTCTGGCATGACCGTGGCCTCGGGGCTGCAGGAGTACACGGGCACCGGGCGGGAACGCGGTGTTGAGGAGGCCACGGGGCAGGCGAGGGATGCCCCGCGCTGCTGCCGCGCGACCTGGTCCGGCTGGGAGAGGCGCTGGGGTTTGAGGAAGCGGACGTAGCCACGGCGTGGCCCCGGGGGGCCAGTCCCACTCCAGGGGCGTTTGGGCGGCAGCTGATGCAGCATTTCCACAGACTGCTGCACCGCCACGGGGAGCCTTTGCAGCTTAATCTCCAGGCATTTCCTCGCAACGTGCACCCAGAGTTTGCTGCGCGCCTCCCGGCTCAGCTCCAGCTTGGAGACGGCAACAGGCGCTGCAGCGTTAGACCGGCTTGTGCCCGCAAGGTCGGCCTCGCGCCTGCCTTGGGTGGTAGTGAAGCTGGTCTGAAGGCCAGCGTCTTCCTTTGGCAGGACTGAAGCTGCTGTTCCTTTCGCCGGCCCCGCTGCCTTGTTGCCCAGCTTGGGAGGGGCTGGCAGGGCCGAGGATAAACCAAGAGGCCACAGCAGCTCCTCGCGCTGCGGTAGCTGCCCGTCTGGGAGAAGGAGGCTCTCACGCACAATGCTCTCCAGCGCCGGTGGCTGGATGGCGGAGCAGATGCCACCATCGGCAGCGAGGGAAGCACCCAGGTGCTGGTTGCTTGCAGAGAGGTCGAGGGGAGACGTCTGCCTGGTGGCTGACCCGGTGCCCAGGGGCACAGGAGCGTGCACAGACTCCTTGGAGCCGTGCCGGCTGTGCGGCTCCCGCTGTCCCTCCTTGGGGTGCCCCACTGCGCTGGCCTGGCCCAGGGCCTGGGCCCCCCGCATGCTGTGCTCCTGGGGGGGCTGCGGGTCCAGAGGAGTGAGCAGCGGTGGGGGGCACGGCATCAGCAGGGCCAGGGACTCCTCGGTGGGGTTGGGGTCCCCCCACAGCCTTTGGACTTGCTTCTCTTTTACATTGTCCGCGATGGCGTCCGCCTTCCCCTGCAGCGAGGGGCACAGCCCGCGCCGCGGCAAGGGCTGGCTCTGCCCCGGCTGGATGAGCTTCGGCAGGACGCGTCGGCCCCGCTGCTGCGCTGCTCGCTGCTGGGACAGCTGCACTGGCACGGGCAGGGCCCCCAGCTGCATTTCCAGTCCTTTCCTGGCCACGTGCATCTTCAGGGCTGAACAGGCTCCGCCGCCACGCACGGGTCCGAGGGAGCAGGCGGACCCCACCTCCACGGGGGCTCCTCCGTCCAGGGTCAGGCAGATATCTTTCAGACTCTCAGGGGCGCTGGGGCTCTCGGAGGAGCCACAGAAGCCGCAGCTGTGGCAGGGCAGGCGGCCCCGCTCCCCCAGCTCCGCCAGGTCCCGCCACGCTGCCTGCCAGGTGCCGAGGTCCGGTGCGGCCAAGGATCCCAGCCCCAGTGCCGCCCTGGGCCCGTTCCACGCTGACAGCATCAGTCGCTGCAGCTCTTGGGCAGCCGCGCTGCAGTGGGTGCAGCTGGGGCCTGCCCGCCACTCGCTGCCTGCAAAACAGGGCAGGGTGCCTGAGCCGCGGGGCCGGGGACACCGGGGACCCAGGGGCTGTCCCCTTGTGCTGGGGCCAGGCTGCTCCACGGGGCCCGGCCCTGCCCTGCCCCGGGGATCTACCCAGGTACCCCCCGGGGCGCAGGGCGGACCCGCAGGGGACTTACATTGCTCCGGAGCTGTCACTTGCTGCCACCGTCTCCAGCATCGCCAGCTCCATCTGTCACCCTGTGGGCAGCGGAGCAGAGCAGAGTGACCCGCCTGGGGGGAGCCCCTGCCCCGCCAGCCCCGAGTGGTGCCCTGGCCCCCGCAGCCCCGTACCTGCTGGCATCGCCTGCTGGCGAGCAGGACGGCCGCGGCCGTCAGGAGCAGGGCGCCGAGGCCGAGGAGACACCCGCTGTCGCTCATTGCGCGGAGTCCGGCACAGGCACACTGGGACACGCGGCGGGGCGGCCTGTGCGTTAGAGGGACACTGCGGTGAGGTCACAGCCCTGCGGGCAGGGACACCTCTGTGATGCCACCAGAGCGTCACTGTGACCTCCGTTACATCACTCCTTTTGAGGCGCGGGGCAGCCCCGACGGGCCACAGTGCTGTCCTCGTGCGTGGGGGACAGTCGTCTGCAGGTGGGGGGACGAAGGACCCCCATCCCGCGGGCTGCCTACCCGGGCGCAGAGAGGATTTGCCGGACGGGGACGCCGACGGGGCTCGGGGCACCGGTCCCGACCTGCCGCACCCCCACCCTTGTGCCGCCCTTGCTGAGAGACGGGAAACGCTCTCCTGCCTTCCCAACGGCTGCCTGCTCGTGTCGCAGAGGTCGGTGCCGCCCGCCCGCAGAGCAGGAGCACGCAGAGATGCCCCTGCTGTCGCTCCGCTGCCCGGGACCCTCCCTGGCGTTCGGGGCAGCACACGCAGAGCCCGCGGCGGAGCAGGCAGCTCTGTCGCACCTCGGCTGCTTCCCGCAGCTTGTCTCTCCAGGGCAGGTCACGAGCTTTGCATCCCTTTCGTTTGCAGCGCGAGATGGCGTCGGAGGAGGACTTGGCAGAACAGGGCACGTCCTCCCCTGCTGCCAGCACCAGCCGGGCGTCCCAGGCCGCATCGCTGGATGCCTCCGAGGACCCAAATTGCCCAGTCTGCTGGGACATGACCAACAACGAAGCCTGCATGAGCTGGTGCAGGCACTGCTTCTGCTTTCCCTGCATATGGGAGTGGGCCCGCAGAAAAGCCGTGTGCCCAAACTGCCGGCGGCCTGTTCAACACATCTTCCCCCAGCTGGAACACCACAGCCGTGAGGCGCAGGACAACACGCGCTACGGAAACAGGCGGGGATCTCGACGCCGCTCTGCAGAAAGGAGGCGGCATCGCTCATCAGGCCGCCAGCACCGCAGCTCTTCCAGCAGAGACCGTGGCGGTGGCCACGCCAGGGCCACGGAGAGGGGCCAAAGCAGGTCCCCGAGGTGGCACCACGATGGCCACAGACGGCCTCAGCAAGCCCACGGCTACGACTCCTCGAGAAGCCGGAGGCGGCGGCAACGGAGCAGGGCTTGGGACACTGCTCACGACGAGAGCCGAGCTCCAAGTCCCGAATGGGATGTCCCGGCCTCCTCGTGGAGGAGCGAGCATCGCCAGCGGGCAGGCCGGGATTCCTCCAGGCAACGCCACGCGACAAGGAGCCGATCCCGGCGCAGGTCCCGCGACACTGGGGGCCGAGCTCGGTGGGAGCACTCACGGGGCCACCGCAGCAGACGTCGGTGGCGGAGCAGGGACAGGGAGCATTCCCGTGCCTGGGAGAGGCAACGGAGCAGGTCCCCCAGGCGAGGCCAGGAGCTCCACGCAGGGCGCCCGGGCCCCGCGGCCCACGGCTCCTCGGCAAGGCGGAGGCAGTGGAGCAGCAGGGATCCCGATGAGGGCCGAGCTCCAAGGCCCGAATGGGATGTCCCGGCCTCCTCGTGGAGGAGCCGATCCCGGCGCAGGTCCCGCAGCCCTGGGGGCCGAGGATGGTGGCAGCGGCAAAGGAGGAGGGATTGGGATGAGGGGCGAGATCCAAGCCCCGAATGGGAGCGCCCAGGTTATTCTGGGAGAAGAGCGCGCCGTCAGCGGAGAAGCCGCGACTCCTCCAGAGATCGGCGTGCAACCAGGAGCCGGTCCCGGCGCAGGTCCCGCAGCCCTGCCGGGCGCAGGGCCTGGTAGCGCACCCTCCCAAGAAGGGAAACGAACGCTCGCCCCTGACCGACGCCTGCCGGGGCGGCGCAGCGAGCCCAGGGCACCGAAGGCCCTCGAGGTGGTGGTTGTGCGGCACATGGACGGTGCCCGCGGGACAGTGGTGATCTGGGTTGTCTCCCTCCAAATAAACACGTTTTGTGTTACGGTTAGCACGGGGTTCCCTTATTTCAGTTTGTGCCTTTTGATGTGTCTCAGGAACCTTCATGGGTGTTCTGAAATGGCCCAGGCCCCTGGGTGTGCCTTGGGTTGCCCTCGTGAGGCCCCATCATTCTCCTCCGGGTGCTCCCCCCTGGCCCCATCGTGTCCCTCTTGGACCAGGCAAGGAGCTGAGGGGCTCCCCCCAGCCCCAGGCAGATCCTGGTAGCTCACTCCTTTCCCCCAGAGGCCCCCACCTTTGGCCCTCACCAGCGGGGCGACGGTGCCCGGGTTATCCCCTGCCCCTTGGAAATACTGGGCTCCCGTGTCCAGCGCTGGGCTCCCCAGTATAAGACGGACGTGGCCGTACTGGGGAGAGCGCTTGTTCGCAGGTGCACTCGGAATGGCTGAAAAGCGCAACTCCGGCCTTCTCTCCTTCGTTTGAACTAAGGCACTGCTTTTCTCCCACAACTCCACATAACCCCAGTCAAGGCCGACGTGGCTGTACTGGGAACAGGCCCAGAAAGGACCCCGAAGGAAGATGCTGAGGGGACTGGAGCATCTCCCCTATGGGGAAGGGCCGAGAGAGCCGATGATGGAGGCAGGTTACCTGCCTCCGTGGCACGCTGGCACTGACGGGCACGGCTGGGGCAGCAGCCTGTCTCACCCCAGGGACACCCGCAGCAGCAGCACCACCCTGCCCCAGGGACAGCCCTCCCTCCCCTGCCCCCTCCAGCCTGCAGGCACATCCCACTCGGCGTTCACAGAAAGCGAGCGACTCCCGCCGCGGGGCTAAAACCGGGATTTATTTGGACTCTAGGAGCGACCTGTCCGGCCCCTCTCCCTCCCTGTCCCAGCGCCACTTCGAGGCCTCCTCGCTGCGGCTGCCGTGGTGGGCACCCTGGGCCCCACCGCCCTCCCGCCGCTCCCCTTCCCCAGCTGCGACAGAGGGGAGAGGGGTGGTGCGGGAGCGGGGCTCTGCGGCACGTCTCGCTAGCTCCGGCTACGCGCCATGTCCTGGAAGCCAGGATCCGGCTGAGCTCCAAGGCCTGAACGGGACGTCCTGGCCTCAGAGAGGGGCCGGAGCAGGTCCCCGAGGCGGCACCATGACGGCCACAGACGGGCTCAGCACGCCCAGTGCTTTATTGGAATAAAGGCTGGGGGGAAGAGTTCCTTCCCCTGTACGTTGGATTAAATGGATCAACTTTATTCTACAGCGCTCCCTACTGATTCACAGCAACGGAAAAAAAGTGAAGGTATCTTAAAGAGATCTATCAAGAAGAAGAGGAGGCATTTCCCCGCGGTGGCGCAAAGCCCGACGGGAATTGTAGTCCCTCGGCCGCCCCGCCCCACTGGCAGCAGCCGCCGGGGAACTACAGCGCCCAGCAAGCATCGCGCTCCGCTGGGCCCGCTGGGAGCGGCCGCTGCGGCGGGAAACGCGGTGCATCCTGGTATATGTAGCCCGGCTGCCAGCGCGGAAGAGGGGCCGGCGGCGGGAGAGGACTCCATTTCCCGGCGGGTGGCGCGGTCCCGGCGGCAGGGCGGGGGGGCGCCAGTCAGCGCCGAGATGGCGGTCGATAAGGACCTGCTGCAGCTGGACCTGTACGGCCTGTTGGGGGTCGGCGAGAAGGCGTCGGAGAAGGAGGTCAGGGCCGCGGGCCGGGAACCCTTACGGGGCCGCGGGGAGGCTCGGACCGGCGCCCCCAGCCCGGCTCTCCCGCTCCCCGCCTTTCCCTCCGGAGCGGCGGCTGTTGCCGAGGGCAGCGGCCGGCTCGGCCGCGGGGCTGCGGTTGCTGCTCTCCGGGGGTTTAGCTGAGCCGTTGCTCCAGGCGCAGCTTTAACGCGATGTCGCTGCCCCGGGCACTGCTGCGTGGTCGCCTGGAGCTGTGACTGAGGGGAAAAGCCCGTTTTTTCTGACGTCGGCTTTGCTGCTCTCAACCTGCCCTTCTGGTTTCCCCTCCTAAGCTGTGGGGTGAGGCCTGGCTTTGGAGGGGGACGAAATCAGTTGGAGGGAACTGCAAAACTTGTCTCGGGCAGCCTTGCTCTCGCTTTGTTTGTTTGTGTGCCTTCAGAAGGAAAGCTCCTCCTGTGTTTACCGAAAGCCCAGGTGTCAGAGGTCGGCCTAGGTGCTGTAGGTTCCCACAAGTCATCTTGTTAATTTTGTGGGTTTGGAACTACATGTTTACTTTTTTTTTCTTTAACATAATTATTTAGCACGATGTTATCCTGTTTCTAAATTAAGAACCATCAAAACATAATGCAACTGCAAATAAGTCAGGTAGCTTTCATGGCTTTACTTCCTCTGGAGCTTGAAAATTATAACTTAGGAGTGTTTTTTGCAGTCCTGCTTTTACATCTTATTGACTTGGCAGTGCTGGTTTAATGGCTGGACTTGATGATCTTAAAGGTCTTTTCCAACCTAAACAATTCTGTGATTTAATTCTTAAGTCAGCACTAAACACAAGATTTGAGCAACTGAGCTGGGAAAGTGACCTTTTCTTCATGGGAAGTAAGGCTCTGAGTAAAACTAGTAGTAACTGAACAAAGTTAAACTTGAAAGGAAAACTTTGATTTTCCTCCTTAGGCTTTCTCTTTTTTTTTCCTCTTTATTACTAAAGAGCAGTAGCAGTACAATAGCGTAAAACTTGGGAGCTACAGTCTGGGCATAACCAGCAATTGTGTCTGAGGCTGCCTGGAAATTCCATGTGTATGAAGCACAAAACAGGGGAACAAGCCAAACGTAATGTGCAGGACTGAATGAGACGAAAGGCTTCAGGTGACCTCAGCCTCGCTGCTGAGCTAGTCACTGGGGGAAAAGGATGAGAAAACTACACACTGGATGTTACGGTGCAAGCTAAAAAGTGACAAGTGTAATTTAGAATGCTACTCCTTGATGTAAAATACTTGCAGCAACACACAGACCCTTTGTATGCAGAGCAGCAAGGCCAAAAGAGATGAACAGAGGGGAGCAAGACTTAAAGTAATTTAACCTCGGCGTTTAGAGAAGCCTTATCTGAACTTGCCAGGTAGAATGGTTATTGTAATAGCTGTGACTGATGCGCGGGGAGGAGACTTGCCTCCCGTAACTGGAGCCTTGCTCAGGCAGGAGGTAGGGTTAGGCCTGTGAGGCTTTAGCTGCACAGTTCCCTTCCAAGAGCTTTCCCCACCAGGGGGTGCCGGGCCACCGCTTATTCCACTCATTTTCGCAGAGGACGGCTTGGCAGGGCAACAGAGCAGCTTTTCTTCCTTTCCTTTCTTGCATGCACGTTTCCCTGGCACGGGGAACTCGGATTGTTAAAAGTGACTTAGCTCGGAAAGTTGTCCATCTTTCTTTGAAGTGTGGAAGAGATTAAACAGTCTTTGGTCAAAAATTCTTCACCTTGCTAAACGCAGTTGTTGCACGGTATATGGTACTTTCTCTGTCCCAAAGTTACAGCTGCGAAGAACACGGTATCCCTCTGGCTAAAAAAGTGCCTCGGTGAACCAGACTTGGCTTTGATGATCCTGAGGTTTGACTGCTGTAATAAAATGCACCCAGGAGTAAAACTTCTGGCTTTGAAACGCTTAGACTCACTCAAAATATGGCTGCCTGCCTAGTGAGTGTTCTGGGCTCAAACGCTTATCGTTGCAGTACAGTGGGATTAAAAAGGACGAGTCACTGCATCGAGGTTGAAAACTGAGCTTTTTCAGAGGTCTCTTGCTGTTACGGTAGCCTGCTTTGCCTTTCAATGTCAGGGACTAATGGAGCTATCGGCATTCCAAAAATCTAGTCATGCAAATGAATGCTGGTTCAACCACAGCCTTCTACTTATGATAGGGAGGTGTGGCTTAAGTTAAGCAAAAACAACAAAAGAAACCCTCTGAATAGTAATTTTTTGTTTCTGCAGTGTTTGTTTGTGTGTTTGTTTTTCCAAGTTGCTTCTCAACACAGACTAAACAGCACCAACCAGCAAATCTCAATTCTGGCCCTCGCAGGTTAAGAAAGCGTACCGGCAGAAGGCCCTGACTTGTCACCCGGATAAGAACCCGGACAATCCCCGAGCAGGTAAGATGGGGCTGCGCAGACACGCACAGCTCTTCGTGTTTGTTTTCACGTGTGCAGACTCCTGGAAGTGGCTGCACTTAACTTCAGGTCTGTCTTTGCATGTCATTAAGAGAACGCCTGGGTGTATGTCATGTGAAGCGTACACATGCAGGACTAAGAGTTATTTTCATGACTATTGGAGAGCTCTGGGTTTTAAGGTTAAATGCATATGTGTTGGTTTTAGAAACACCAGTGTTAAGTCAGTGCTGAAATTTTACTTGCACCTCTCAAAATCTTCCCACATGGTACCTGAATCCTGAAAATCCTAAAAAAGACTTTAGCAGCAATGAGAGGAAAGCTGGGGGCTTTGGTATCTGCAGAGGGTTGAGAAGTGATTTGAAGTGTGCGGGGAGGCCTCCGGCTTCTTTGTGTAACCTTCCAGGAAGAGGGTCAGCAATATTGATGTAAAATGCAGTTTGAATCTTGGGCTGAAAAGTTACTGATAGGAAAGGGAGAACTTGTTTGTAGCAGCATATTTCGGGCTGACTGCAGGTCGAGTAATGCGTTTCTGCAGATGGATTCTGTTGAATTCATGTTCTCAGGATTTCTGTTAAAATGAAATGGTCCCAGTGTCTGTTTCTTAAATTACACTGAAGTTCATGTAACAAATGTTGTCCTTTGAGTTGAGGTGACCCTGGCTATAGGTTGGCTTACAAATGCTTTGGAAAGATTATTCTTCTTTCTGATGTTCTGCAGGTCTCCTCCATAAGGGATTGACTTTTCTGGTTCACCTCCAGGCCACTAGCATGGTTTTCTGCGTCTTACCCTTTTTTCTTCTAATTCCCAGCGGAAGTCTTCCACCAGCTGTCTCAGGCCTTAGCCGTGCTGACAGACGCAGCAGCAAGGGTAAGGATGCCCACCCCGTGGAGATGCTGGGCTGGTGTGGTGTGACTCTCCAAGCGTGCTGGAGCCGTACGGGGAACTCTCTGTCTGTCTGTCCTGCCTTCTTCTCCGACTGGGACTTCATGAGTGCAAGTCTCATCTGTTATTCCCTGTAGTTCTCTGTGAGATGAAATAGCAGGTGCCAGATAAGAACTTGGACAAATGTTCTTTTTCTGCTTTGATGTGCTGGGAGTAGCTCTGTCCACTTCCTGCAAGGGTGAGATACCGTCTTTAATAATGTGTTAGACTGGGGCATATCCCATTTAAAATAAATGATAACCGCCACCGATTCAGGGACACATTAAATTCCCATGGCAACGGTGCATCTGCAGTTCCCTTGAAGTCACGGTGTGACAAATAAATAATATCTAGATGCGATTGCTAAGGCTCAAAGCCTTGCTTTCCGTGCGGCACAAGAGACTTGTAAACAGAAAAGCTGAATCATAGTCATGATCTCTGTCCTTTTACTGCAAGAGCTTTGCAGGCTGCCAGACGTAGCTTGGACTCTTTTCTTGCTGTGAGGAAGTGGTTGAGTGCCTGCTGCTCAAGGCCTGAAAGGAATCTGGACGTGTGAAGGGAAAGAATAAAAACAAAATAAAAATGAGCAAGTAACTCTATCCAGATAAACTCGGGAGAGAAGGCATTTTAAAATTTCAGATGATAAGATGTAAAAGTGTGAAATAACTCTCCTCTTTTCAAACATTGGCAAAGCTTGTGATCTCCCCTCCAAGGGGCAGTTAAGCTTTTGGCATCCAACGACTTTTTGTCTTGTACATTTTTAAAAAGGAAAAAGTGTTCAGCAAACCCTTCCCATGCAGGAAGGAAAAATATCAGCTTTCCTAGTTTATAAGACAAGAGCAGTGCTTTCCTGTACAACTACTCTACAAGTAATCTTCGAGTATTTGTGCTGGTCTATGCTTTACCTACTACAGAAGGGTTCTGTGTGGGTTGATGAACAGATTATCAGCTGGTTTAAACAGGGGCCAGAGAAAATGCCCGTTTACCCCAGTTGTTAATTCTCTGTGGTGCTAAATGAATGTTGATGCGTTATTGCCGCTGAAGAGTTCTGATGCTCTTTGATCTAATATGTTCACGTGAGTCAAACAGCTGTCTTGTGAATAAATCTTTCATATAAAATAGACCTTTTTAATGGTAAAACTTTGCTCTGAACCAAACCCAATTGTTACCAGTGCCCCTAAAGCTACTTTTGGCATGTTCAGGAAACCAAAATATTCTTCCCACCTCTGAAGATGGGTCCAACTTTCTCTCCAGTACACTTTGCAGTTATTCCTGGACTTCCTCACCCTTTCGGGCTCCATCTGGAGATCCTTGGGCCTCTTCTCATGTTTTCAGGATATTTATGTTAACTTCAACACTTTCAGGAGGAATGTTAGCAAGGAGCAGAAAATGCCTCACCTCTGCTTGCAGTGTTTCGGTATCTGATCTCGCCTCTATGCACTGCTTTCCATTTTCTCTCTTCTGCCTTGTATAGTTTCACACTGCTGTGTCGGTTCTTTGACAGGCGGCGTATGACAAAGTGAGAAAGGCTAAGAAGCAAGCTGCGGAAAGGACACAAAAACTTGATGAGAAGCGAAAGAAAGTAAAGCTCGGTAACAAAATCAAAACTTCATTTCCTCTTGGCTTGAAGTGTTCATTAGCTGGGCGTTTGCATTTCTTCTGCCGCTGGAATTCACCGTCGATTAATCTGCTGTCCATTTGCGACGGCTGGGGTTTCTTTACGCCCAGTACAGTACAGTAGCCATCTGAAATCTCCTCCCACGGTCATAGCTGGGCAGGGTCCTGCTCTGGGAAGGAGTTAGGGGTCTGGGTGATGGCTAAGACTGCTGACAGATTGATGTGCCTGGGCACGGGAGAGGGAGCAGAGCTATCGGGACTCTACTTCGAAATTGGCGTAGGTGTAGCCGAGTTTGTGATCTTTCCATCCGCTGCTGGTCAGCAGTGAGAATTCTCTTTGGATTGTTTTAATTTTGTTTCTTTCTCCGCAGATCTTGAAGCCAGAGAACGTGAAGCCCAGGCCCATGAGAGTGAAGAGGAGGAGATCAGGATAACGAGATCGTTAGAACAAGAAGTAATGATAAATTCTTAGATTTCTCTGCTTCTTTTGAGAAGAATTGCTGAAAGTCTTTACAATCATAATGAAAACCACGTGATGAGATGCAGCAAATCTATGTGTAGCCGTCCTTCAGCCTTTTGGGTTAACAGGCTCTATGACAGAGAGGCATGTAGAAGGGATCTTGCAGCAGTCCAGCAAATGTGTCAATCTCAGGGGTTTATTTTTTGTCTGCCCTTGTCCTTTTGCGTAGCAGACAGTAACAGCTAATTGGCTATATGCTGCCTGGTAGGCCCTGTGTCACTAGGAACGCGAGAGGGCCGATTTTATGAGTGCTGGAGCTGACACGGGGGAACTAGCAGGAGGGCTGCCACAGGAGCTGGGTGTAAGACAAAAGCTCTCCTTGGCAGTCTTTAGCCAGCATGACCCAGCCGTGGAACTGTGCCCTCACATGTCCGTGCTGTCTTACCTCTGCTGTAGATAATACGCCTGCGGGAAGAAGGCTCCCGCCAGCTTGAGGAGCAGCAGAGACTCATTCAAGAACAGATCCGGCTTGAAAGAGAGCAGCACATCCAAGGTGAGCACAGACGAGACTGGAGCCCTCAGCCAAACTCCGTGCACTTGGGACTCCAGCTCTTCCGTCGGCAGAGCTCGCGTGCGGGTGCAGCCTTCTCACTCGGTCACGTTGCCCTGTATAGGATCCTTAGCACCTTTTCCGGGTATGTCAAAAGACTAATTTTTCTGTGGGGTTGCTTTCTTATGTGGCATGCTGCTCTTCAACACGTTGTTGCTGCTCATTTTCAATAAATATTGTAAAGCATTGAATCTAGATGGGCTGGCGAGGAGCCCCGCAGTTATGCTGGAGGGAGCCTAAAGCCCTGCTCGTCTGTCACAATTAAAGCAGTCAGTGTTGCAGACTCAAAATAGGGAATGATTCGAGTTTGCGAAAAATAATAGTAGTCATTGGGTTGCTACTTGCGTATCCCTTTGAAAGTCCTCAGTACTTCTCACCCAAGAGACTCGGTGTGGAGAATAAAGTTTTGTTTAGTCTGTGGTTGCTGAGGCTTTACTTTCTGGAACTTGATTCTCATGTTCCTTGGGTGTACAGAGTCTTCATCCCAGGTTTGTACAAAGACGAGCGACAAATGTGTCAGGAAACGGGCAACGTACCGAACTGGAGAACGTCTGCATTCTGTGCTGCCGTACAGCAATAGGCAGTTGGCATGTTGGAAGTTGTCTCCCTCTGGTTCTCGTGGGCTGTTCGGTAGCTGTAGTCGTCTCCTTCATACAGGAGGGGATGAGATTTTTCCAGAATCCCAGAACCTCATCCTTTGGTATTCCTGAACCTCACTGCCATCCACACATTTCTATAGTGACTTGCCTTTTTAAATATTCTGTATCTGTGTGGGCTTAAAATACGGTTTTATGTTTCAGAAAGTTCTGTTCTTCTTTTCAAAGCTAATTGAAGTGCTGTTCAGGTTTTCAGTTCAATGGGAAGATTTATTGTCTCTTGCTTTCTACCCCTTTCATTCTGGCAGAGGCTAGAGGATAAGATCTGTTGCTTTCTCACAGGAAAAATACTGATCTAATGAGTTAAAAAAAAAAACACACAACAACCAAACCCACAAAATAAAAACCCCCCAATAATAACACCAGAGGTCCAGATGCAGAAGCTCTGTTTGGGGTCACCAGGGTTTTCCTGTGTGACTGTATGCACGTCATTCAGCCCACCCTAGCCTTTCTGAGCTTCATTTCACAGATCAGGAACTGGGGAGGATGTTGAGCGTTTGCTTAGTGTAAAACACTTTGAGATCCTTGCAACGAGAGCACATCATTATAAAGTATTTAGTTGCAGGGCCAGATTAAATTCTTAGGCTATGCTATCCTTCTTTTTATCTACCCCTAATTTTTCCACACTTGTTCCCACCAGCACAACCCTCTTGCAGGGAAAAATGTCACAGAATCTAACAGGTCTCCTGCTTGTTTCTAGCCTAGATCATGGCGAGTCTGGGCATGATAGAAGGGAAAAATGCTGACCTCCAATACTCAGTCTGTACTACAGTTCCCGATTATAGCGTTGCATGAGACTTTTGGGGCTGAAACGATCTAGTGGAAATCCGGAAGTGTTTACTGCTGCCATATGTACATTATTTTGTGCTCAATGCCCTTTAGCTGAGGAGTTTTCACCCATGTCTTTCCATCTTTTCTTCCTTCCCACTCTTTAGGCCAGCAAGAAAGAAATGGAGCAGAAGGCAAAATAACTCCCAAACTCAAAGTAAGACATCCTTATATAGCTGGGTGTTGGTGAAAACTGATAGAACATTATGCAGCCTTGGAAAACTGAAGGGACGCTTCAGCTCTGCTGAACTGGCATGGCCCTTTGTACAGTGAAGTTCCTCTCTCTAATGTGTATCGTGCATGCGAACAGCTCCTGTCGCTGCCTTTAAAATACCCTTCCTCCCACACCCTTTTCTCTACCGTCTGGTCTAGATTTTTTGAGCCTGAAATTGAGTTGTCTCTGCTTTAGACACAGGGAAACATCTGCTTATTACCCTGATAGAGCCATTAGTGTGCTTTCAAGTATTAGTTTTTTATTTCAGTGAGCAGTGTTTCTCCCTGTTGCCCCGGTAACTTGTTCCCTTTGCCCATTCTGATGTTGAAATCTGTGTCTTGGCCGTTCTGGGAGTGTAGCTGTAAATAGCAAACTTGGTTATTGTGCAGGTGGCAGGAGCTGCGTTGAAGGTGGCAACATGCATTCAAATGGACAAAATTAACTTGTCGTGTTTATTTCCCAGCTAAAATGGAAATGCAGCAAAGAAGATGAGACGAGAGGGGGATACTCAAAAGACGTTCTGTTGCGGATCCTACAAAAGGTCCTGTCTGACGCTTTCCTACTACTTGATCTTCCCCTGCTCTCAGTGGTGAAGAAAGGATAGTAAATTCTGGGAAGCTACATATAAACCGGAGTGGCTCACTTTTCCCCTGTTGCCCAGCTTTCTCACTTGGGCCATTTTCAGAGATCAGCAGCATGACCCAGTAGCTGTGAACTGCTCCCCAGCTAGCGCCTCTGTCTCATTCCGGCAGGGACTCCTGCTGCCCCAGAGCAACGGCCAGCTCTTCCCACTGAATGGCTCATGCCCTGTGTAAGAGTTGGACTGGCTGTGTGGTGAGGGTGCACTTTTGCCTTCACTTAAAGCACTATACATTACCTGCTGTGGGAAGTTCAGAGACGGGAATAGACAAGCCTTTGATCTGATTAATCCTAGCATGTGGTCTTTATTTTCCCTTTATTCAAGTATCTCCTGTAGCTCTGAGCTGAGCAGCCCTCTTGCACTGGGGCTTGCTGGAAGGAAAGTGTGTAGCTCCACAGCTCTCCAGAATTATTTCCTGGAGGAACAGAAATTAGGACAGATTGGGATCAGTGGAAGCGTCGTGCAAGACAGAGGGTGACGGCTCAAGCCTCATGTCTGTGAAAACACGTTTTCTCTTTGCATTTGCTTCACAGATGAGCTTGACTTCTCTTCTGGGTCTGTAATTAACTTTTCTTTCTTTCTTTGTCTTAACAGTACGGCGATGTGCTCAATTTGTTGATCTCAAATAGGAAGACGGGGAGTGCAGTTGTGGAATTTGCTACGGTGAAGGCCGCTGTAAGTCTGGCGGAGACCACAGATGCGTGTAGTGGAGAGTGGGTGAGAAGGGGTGCTGCGGAAGGGAAGGGTTAGCAGACTGATGGCCTAGAGACGCTGCCTTGTCATTAAGGCAGTGGAGAAGGGTAATGAGAGTCTAAAGGTACAGATGCATGAAGGGAGTGGCAAAGCTGGAGGCATAAACCCAGAGCAGATCATGCACACAAACAAACAGGCTGTGCGTGTAAGAGGCTCAGGAGAGAGACACCACTTCAAAAAGCGAGCACTGAGCCATTTAGGCAGCTCTCACTGAAGGTGAATTACCCATTGTGGAGTTGAGCTTAATGAGTTTTAGAGGTTATATCAGGCATTTGCAGTTTAAAAGAAATCAAAATGTCTTGACTCGCTATGAGTTATAGTAATTCATGTGGCTGTGGAAACAGATATCCTCAGTTACCCTTAATTTTAGTAGTTCCATCAATTTATACTCTACAAGAGTCTCTATTTCTTGTCACCTGTTCTTTCCCTCATATATCCAAGTAATCAAAAAACCCAGAGTTGTGTGTGACCTGTTTATCAAAAATGCTGGCAGTGATATGATCTATCTGTGCTTGATGCAGATACGGACCTTAAAGGGCGCTTCCCGTGTAGGGCAGCTGTGAGATCTTCACTGTTTGTGCCCTGCTCGGCCTTGATGCCAGGCTGAGATGGAAAAACTCTTAGGAGTGGGGTCTGAAATTCAGCTGGTGATGGAAGAATATTTTCATTGTTAGGAGATGGCTGTGAAGAATGAAGTTGGCCTGATAAATAATCCTCTAAAGATTTCCTGGCTGGAGGGCCAGCCCCGGAACAATCCTGGCACTGTCCTTTCTGAGAGCACTAGTCAGCCTAGGACTTCGCAGGTAAGGAGACATAGGCTGCTGTTATTTAAATCTGTTTCTATAGCAACCTAAATTTAACAGTGCGCTTTGCATTTATGGTAAGATACATTGATTCCCAGCAGAGCTGAAAAGAAGCTCTTAATGAAAGGCCTGGCTTTCTGATGAGCCTTTTTGTGCTGAAGCAGTGGCTTTTTTAAA
Organism: Phoenicopterus ruber ruber; assembly: GCA_009819775.1. Classification (NCBI taxonomy): domain Eukaryota; kingdom Metazoa; phylum Chordata; class Aves; order Phoenicopteriformes; family Phoenicopteridae; genus Phoenicopterus; species Phoenicopterus ruber. The sequence goes on along the minus strand of CM020219.1, from coordinate 72,314,415 downwards.
GCACCTTTTGCCCGAGCAGCAGCACACTGAGAACACAAGCTATTTGGATGGCTGGATCTTCGCACAATCTCACTCTCTCTTCCAAGTGGAAAACAAGGATGTTCCTTGCTCAGCCGAAGCCTCTAATGCTGTTCTTCTGGAATTTTTTCTAATATACTTTGACTGTGGGAATCCTTTGGCTGATAACTGGTTGAAATGGGTCTCCTAGGAGGTTTCTTTAGAGAGGCTTGGTTACTCACTGCATTCACAAGAGGATGAAACTTCAGTGCTAAAAGGAAACCTATATTATTAGGGTCTGCAGGAGGGAAGAGAAAGCAATATCAGATCAAATATCCTTGTAGAGACCGTATTGTCTGTTCTGGGTCCTCTTTACCAGCGTGGTTACTTTGAGTGCAAGGTGTTTCTTAACTCTTAGCTGCTTCCTCTTTATTTCGCCAGATAATCCCTTGGAAGCTGTTGCTCTTGAATAACAAATGTGTTCCAATCACAAACCACGTGGAGGGCAATAACATCTAGTGGTTAAAACGCAGAAACCAATCTGAGGCCGTGCTGCAGCAAACTGCTGGCTCTCTGCTACCCCTTGCTCCTGATGGCCCTCTGGAGTGGGAGATAGATCCACTTCTTTTGAAGCATGTTACGTTTTGCTTTTCTCTGTAGCACAGAATTTATCTTGTGCTCTGCGTGTCTTCTGATGTAGTTAGTAATTCCTTGGCTGTGAAGGTGTGCAGGGAGCTGAGATCCTTTGCTGGTTATTTGAGTTCCAGTCCAAACTTCATGTGATGCTTATTCCCCTCTCCTTCTTCCCTGTGGCATAAAGATCAAAAAGATCTAATTGCTGAGAGGGCTCCTGCCTCATGCTTTACCGGTGCTCTTAGTCTGTGTGTCTGTCTCGGTCAGCCTCGTGTGTGTTCACTACCTAAATGTTGTAGCAGCTTGTGAGATTGTTCAGTACAGTCAGTCTCCTGACTTTTTGTCAGTACTTTATTTATAGTAGATGCATTTATACATCAGAATGCCTTGTTGTGATCCTAGTTTTGTTTAGGGTTGTATGTTTTTGCTTGGGATGCCTGTTCTTTGAACAGCCTGGCCTGAGCAGCATAGTTTCCCAGAAATCTCGGGCAAGGGCAGTTAGAGCATCGCAGCCCAGGAGCCAGGCAGATCTCCGTGCACGGTGTAGGACCAGTGCGAGTCCTGCAGGCACAGCAGATTCCCAGAGGTGGCCAGAGTGTTAGAAGGCAAACTGGGGAGAAAAGCAGAGTGCAATCCAGTTTGAGTATCTCTTGCTAGTAGAGAATGAGAACTGGTTCATTCGTACCTAAGGGGGTTGCTGGTGCGGTTGGAGCTTGGTAGTGGATTCTTGCCTCTGTGGGTTCAAAAGCTTTGGCTTTTGACTGAGTTTATCTTGGCTTGTTTCCATGACCAAAGCTTGTTAGTGTGGAACTGCAGCGTCTGCCTGCTGCGAAGGATTAGCTTGGTGGAGCAGCAAGGGAGAGCAGGCTAAAGCAGCAATGGTGCTCGTGCTGTGTGGAGGTGGTGACTCACTTCTGTCCAACACAGCCTCGTCAATCCCATATTAGCTCTCAGACTGGTGAGGAGTTGTGGCCAGTGACTTGCGTCCTTTCCCAAGAACTGCGCTGCTGGTGCCTGTCTGTCCTTTCTACTGCTTTTGTGTGTGAGCAGCTGCAGTTCCTTTGATTACATTGCAGTCTTGCTGTCCAGGCTAAGATCTCCAAGATGCTCTGGTTCCTGCTTTTCCTAGTTCCTACTCCATCCCCTCCCCAAATCCTGCTGCTGCTTCCACTAGGATGCTTCCAAACTCTGTAATGTGGTAATAGCTTCTCTTGGCTGTACCGGTTCCAGTCAGCTTACTCTTTGTCCTCAGCTCTTCAACTCTAGACTATGCAAAATGAGCTCTTTCAGACGTCTTTTGCCACTGCCTCAGCCTACTCCCTGCCTCATCCTTTCATACCCAGTCTGGCTTCCCAGCCATCAGGGTCCACATTCCTGCTTTCAAGCTGCACTAATCTCATTCTGATTTAAGCTGCCCTCGCTTCCTATTTGCTGCTCCCTCCGGGTTGCTCCTATTTTTGTCTGAATCCACCCTCACGTTTGCTCCCACTCTGCAAATGCAGCTCCTTCCCTGCTCTGCCTCAGAAAACAGCCGAAGACCCGCAGCGTTCTCATGGCAACGCGCTCGCTACTCATCCGCTTCAGAGCTGTGTCTGCTCCCTGCCTGGGGTAGTCAGCCAGGAGCTGTGCACCAAAGTCTTCACAGAAAGGACAGCCGCACGCTGGCCAGAGCAGGGGAGCTCGGGAAGCAGTCCCCAGGCGAAAGCAAGGCTGACTGTTGACAAGTCGTGCTGCGAGGAGGCAGTAAGTTGCGAGATACTTGCCTCCGCAGTCTTGGTTGGATGGGTGCATGTTGTCCAGCAGTCCCTGGAGAGCTGCTGGAGCCCAGCAAGCCAGTTATGCTTGAATTACAAAAGCTGTGGATCGGCCAGTGTTACTCTAGGCTATCTGAGAGCAGTGCCTATTTGATTGCTGCAGCTCTGCGTGGTTCAAAGCACACAACAGCGTACCATGCTGTGAAGAGCATATTTTGCCACTACAACAGCATGAAGCACTCGCTTCTGGGAAGGTCTTCCTTGCACCTTTGGTAGGGGGATCTCCCTGCCAGTGCTCCTCATTCATTTTGGGCCACCCAGCCATATCAAAGTGCTGGAAAAAGCCTTCTGTCTGGCACTCTTGCATCTTTTCTAAGCTCCTTTGAGGTTTCATAGAGTTTGTTTCATGTTATCTGACTCTACACCTGATGTGAACCTAGTAGGTTAAGAGCCGTCTGTGCCTTCTCTGAAATGTCTCTGTGCACTTTGCTGTAGCCAGCTTCCAAAGCTTATGCTTATCCGGGTGCATGGAGGTTTTATTTTTTAATTATTTTATATTTTAAAATAAGAGCCCTAGTATCTAATCTAGCTATGAAAAAGGTCAGAATTGGTGACCCATTAGTTTCTGCAGTGTCCTGTTAATAGTTTGCCCCAATACTGCCTCAGATGTCCTCAGCCTGGCAGAGCACTTCCCACTGTCCAGCTCCTGGGGTGACGGACTGTTCATTCACCGCTGGGTCCACACCTGAGCTGTGTGCCCTCTCCTCGGGGGAAGGTAAAGTACTGGCAGCTCTAGCCTTCTCCCAGCCCACAAAAGCAGAGCCACACCGCTTCCCCACCCTCATAAAAACCTGAAGTGCCCAAGAGAAGAGATCACTTGGTCACTGCAGGTACGGGACCTGTGCTCTCGCTGCCTGGGCTCTTTCTGGCTTGCTACCAATGAAATGAGGCAATAAGACGCTTCCAGTCACAGATACATTTATTCTTCCATATCTGTACAGCTGATAGATCAGTGCATGCTTCGAGCAGCAGTATCTAGAGAAACTGCTGCTGCTGCTAGTAGGATAAATAAACTGCTGTTGCTGTATTACAAGCCTACATGGGCGCTTACCTGTTTCCAGGCTGGGAGTGCCAACTACACGTGAGTTAGGGGAAAAGAAACCCACAAGGGAATAAAAAAAAAAAAAAGGACGAACAGCTTTGATTTTTCACATCCAAACATGGTGGCAGAAGAAACACCAGTTTCTGTCTCTTGACCCTTGCTATGGCTTTGAGATGCAATGCTACTGTCTCCTTGCAAGCCTCCTGCTTATCCATAAATGATGTATGCCGTATCCCTTTCTGTCCGTGCTCCGCAGCGTCCCAGCCACATCCCCAAAATAAGAAGTCTTTGGCCAAACAATGCCGTTCTTCCTTGAGGAGGAGATGCACGGTCAAGAGTGGGAAATTCCCAGTGTGGAGAACGGAAACTTGCCCACGAGGTTCCAGCAGACAGTGCTCTCATCTGAGCACGGAGCCTGCGAGCTCTGCTCCGAAGGACTCCTTGGCAAGGACAAGGACAGTGTGGTGGGAAAGGTGAGAACAACAAAACAGGCCACGCACAACAGGAATGCTGCAGTATCCTTCCTCCCACGAGGACTAGAGAAACTGGCAGCAGCAGTAAGTAAATGTGATACGTTAAGTGATAAATACCTTCAAATGGCGTAATCTCTCGGATTCTGTTTCCTGAGGGTCTGCAGAACATCCTCGAGCAGCGATAGCCCCAAATCCACTTTGAAGGACAGGAAGGGATCAGACAGGTCAGAAAGAGTGGTGCCATTCTGGGAACCTGTCTCTGGGGCCCCGCAGTCTGTAGCCTGGTCCTTGTGGAATTGAGTTTGAGTGGCTTTGTGGTATTGATGAGTAGCACCAGAAAAGGAGATGTCAGAGTGAGAATCTGTGTGATCGATGATGTTAGGGCAGCTAGAACTGTCCAGGTACAGCCGGGGAGGCTTGGGAGGTGCTTGTGCCTTGGCTAGGTTTTGCTCACTCTGACACGACAGGTAATCGGACTTGTCCTTCAGATCCCTCAAGCATTCCCTCTTCTGGCACTGTCCGTCACTGTCCAGAGTGTGGCTGTTCTGATTCAAGATGATGACTTGGTTGCCCAGCTTTTTGTGTCTCCTGAGTGAGAAACGTCTGAAGAACGTTGTGGACTTAATGGACCCTCTCCGCCAAGTATCCATGCTGATGAAAGGCAAGGAGAAGAAGGAAACTGCCGGCTCTTTGCAGTCGGGTGTTGGACTTAAGTTGCAGGATCAGCAGCAAGCCACGCAACAGGAACAACCTTTTTCTTCCCTGTTCCCGTAGCTGGAAGGAAAACAGAGAGGCTGGTATTGCAGGAAATGCAAACTTCACGCTACGTCCCTGTGTTAAGGAGCAATCGGCCCGTCTTAGATATTAAGGAGTCTCCTTCTTCAGTGGAGAAGGAATGGCGATGTCTGAGCTGATTAAATCTGTGCTGCAGAAACAAGCTGATGAAGAACAGCAAAGGCACCCAGTCACCATGAGAACAGATTTAATCTAGCATCTAGAACAGAAGGGCACCCCGGTGCCATGGTAACCAGCCACCTTCACGGTGAAGGGCACAGTATAAAAATCTCCGTGGGTGGTTCGGAAGGGAGACGGTGACTCAGTCACACTGAAGGAAACCAAAGAAATACAGTCAAATGGAAATTCGAAAAGCAACAAAACACAGATGTAGAAGACAAACGTTAGGAAAATTGAATGCAAAGTAGACTTACGCTGTGTCGGAGCAGCACCTGAGCCCAAGAGGCGAGGAGGAGAAACTGCTGAAGCGCTCGGAGAACCGTGGCTGCCACGTTCACCGGTGTGCTGGGACGTTGGAAGAAGCAAGTCCGGGGACGGTTCAGCCAGGTTGGACCCCGAACGCTAAAAATCCACAATGCCTCCTTCTCTTCATGTGCCTCCTGTCGCTGCCTCCCAGGCTGCAGTTCCTTGTGCGTATGTATTTGTTTTGAGCCAAGCCCTTGCTGAGTCAGCCACGTCAGAAACTGGGTTTTACACTATTGGTAATTGCCAGGATTGCAGGAAGTAGGTGTGTAGAGTGGCAGAGCAGCAGCCCACACTCCGCCTGAGGAGCGAGCAAGCTCCTTAGCGGCACCCGGATTGCTTGAGAACCGTCAACGTGAATATCGACTGGTAGCCCATCTTGAATCAGACTGTTTCTTCTCTGGGTGCTCTCCCTCCTGCCACTTCTGATGGCTTGTTGTATCAGCAGGGCTCCCAAATGAGGCTGGAAATAATCTCTTGTCTGTTTTAAATTTAAATCCAGAGTGTGAGGTAGTGATTCAGGTTTGCACGGGTGATTCATCTGCATGAGTCTCATGTAGGCTATTTCATTCAGCCACGCAGATGACAGTAGGTATCTGTGGTTAGTGGACAGGACCTTTGAAGAAGCCTAGTTCTGCCACTGAAGGCTGATACGATCTGGTGCTTTCTCAGACACTGAAAATCTGTGCTGCGCAGTACTGAAAGGTTATTGCATTCATGCAGCTCCTAAGAGACCAATTATGGCGTATTAGTCTCTTAATTTCCCGGTCTAAGTTTCTCATCTATTGTGGGCTTCTATTTTGTCCTCGCAGCTAGACACTCTGCAGCTGGAGGAACCACTTTGCTGGGACGGGATAGCAAGTTTGCACTTGCCCCATTTTCATGCAGAAGCTTATTTAGCTATTCTATTGCCTTTTCATCCCTTCTGTTTTCTGTTTAAGATGTCCTTGAATCACCACTAAATCTAGTCCCTAGAAAAATGAAGGTGAGATTTTCTTTTTCATTCACCTTCTGTCGAGATGATTTTATTTCTACCTGAACTGTCAAGCAAATGAGATGGATGTTTCCAAGCATTGCAGAGCTTTGAATACATCTGAAATAGGAAGGCCACCTACTAATGTTACATGGCTTTTGAAAGCAGAGTGCCAAAACCACCGCTCCGCTCTGCGATAGCAGCTGTCATCTGCTGCCTACATTTATTAGGTAGAGTCTGCAATCACCACTTAGTTGACGTGACAGTTGCTACCACACGCAGCAGAAAGGCTCTGAGAGCTTTTGAGAACTAAAACGCTCTTGTGCCGGGTTTGGGAACGTAGCCCGTGGTTTTCTTTCTGCAGCCGCTTCCATGACTAAGCCACAGGAAGGTTTGTTGGGGTTTTTTATGGCATTAGCCTTTATAACGGATGAGGTGTACGCTGGACTTTGTGCACCAGCGTGGTACTTGCAGAGCGAGCTTGTCATCCGAAACACCCGGCCCCAGCGAGGCAAGCCGCGCTTCCCCATCCACCCTCGCGCTGAGCAGGGAGTAGCGCCGGCAGCGGGAGGGTCATTCGGCTCCTCTCCGTCCCCCTCCCTTGTCGGTACCGCTGTCGCGAAGCAGGTACTGCGGGCCGGGCAGCTTCGGCACCTTCCCTGCGTTCTCCGGGGTCGTTGCGCTGTGAAGCGCTGGCACGTGTGGTGTGAGTGTGCTTTGTGGAGAGGGGCACTGGGGTATTTGCTGTCCTTGACAGGTTGCGTTTGTTGTCTGCTCCTAGGCATCCGTGGTATCCGAGCGGGATTACGAGAGCCTGGTGATGATGCGGATGCGCCAAGCAGCAGAGAGGCAGCAGCTGATTGAACAGCTCAAGCGGGAAGACGAGGAAGAGTCTCACACCTAGCGTGAGAGAGTATGGATTCTCCCCACCCCATCTTTCTTCATTTCCAAAGCTGTTTCTTAAATTAAGTCAATAAACCTCCTTTTTTAAAACTGTTGTAGGAATACAGACTCCCAGTGACTGCAGCCCTTATCCCTTTCCAGAGCGGGGGAAAAAATGGCTGCATAAGCTTCGGAGGGAGCGTTAACCTGTCAGTCTGTGTCCCCCCAGCAGCTGCCCAGCCTGAGCACGGGGTGCGAGAGGTGCTATCGGAACACCAAACCTGGGCGCTGCTTTTAGTTCCTGGACGCCTGTTCGGGAGCTGTGCATCCAGAAGGCTTTGGCAGCAGCTGTTTAAAACAACCCACAGAAAAGCATTGGTCTCTTCAGAGGAATGTTTTATTGGTGTTGCCCCTACAGCAGGATTGATACAGTCCCAAACGATCCGGATTACAGAGCCCGTACCCGAAATGTTCACAAGACCTTCCTGTGCTGCTCTAAGGCCATTTCGGGAGCGATGTGTTATGTTTGGATGGCACTCTTGGGGCCGGAGGTCTGGTGATGCTGCTAACCGCCATCCCATTTGGGAGAGGGACTCTCAAGGAGCACTGTGTAGGGTTAGCAGTTCCCGCGTATGTTGTGGGGAGGAGACGTATGCCATCCATGCGTGGCCTGGGAGCAGGCTTGCCCTGAGCTCTCGCAGCTCAGCACACACCGCTCTGGGGCAGCCCTGGGGAACAGGCAGGCAAGGCTGTCGTTTGCGCTGCCTCTGCACGCTAAATAGGAGGTGATTCAAATGTAAAAGGATGGTGTTTGCCTCTCTGCCCTTCAGATGAAGGCAGAGATGGAGCCATCTGTGATTGCGTCTGGACTGGGCATATCTTCCTCCCCCCAGGTCTTGTGAAACAGCAGGGATGGCAAGTTTACATTGGGTCAAGCTTTGCCTCTACACCACTCCTCCCCCACGCCCGAGCGCCTGGAGTCTGGGACAGAAAGGAATTCAGGGGAAAAGGGTTGCCGTCGCTCCTGTGTGGGATGCTCCCCGGCAGGATCTCGTCCAGGAGGAGCGCAGAAGTCTTCCTCGCTATTCCTTGTGGAGGCACCACACCAAGGTCTGGCCCACGCCTGTCATGCTCACCACCCGGTAACCGCAGGTCTCCAGCTTGTTCAGGACTATCCGCGGTGCGTCGTTCACGTAGTACTCCCAGCTGCAAGCAGGAGAGAGGAGAAGAAAGAAAATGAGGTGGAGAAGGAAGAGACAAGAACTTCCTCGTGGAAGGGACTCTGCCTCACTACTAAACCGATGGGAGACGCTGCGGTGACCGCATCTGGCACGCTGCGTGATGCAATGTCTCGGTTAACCGGGTGGGGAAGGCCAAAACCCACAGCCACCAAAGCGGGGAGACGGCCCCTCCGAAACGCAAGGGTCGCGTTAAACCGAAACGTGGTTCGGGGATGGTTGTGCAAAGCCACGCGTTGCTCGGTTAACTGGGCTGAAGCTGCAGCAGGGAGGGCTCACGAGGAATCCCCGCTGGGGATTCATGGAGAAGGAGGATAATCTCGGCAAAGCAGGGAAGAATGATCCAGGTGTTTCTAAGGAACGGAAACCCCAATGTTTTGCCTGTGTCGGAGCATGTCTGTAAGCTGGGTGTTTTTCGGAGCCTCTGCTTGAAATTTGGGGGTTGGAGGAAAATGCTGCCTTCAGCCAAGGATGAAGGCTTTGAACAACCAGGAGTCATCCGTCCCCGACAGAGCTGCCACGGAAGGTGGGGCACAGGCTCCTCTCTGCCCCGGCCCTTCCGAGCAGTTGCACGCCGCGGATGTCTAGGAACTGACGCTTGGGATCTCTGCCCGGCTTTTACCCCTCCGTTTCCCGCCGGCCCCGTGCGTTTGGAGCAGAGGCTGTCCTTCCCTCGGCCCGGTCCCCGAGGCCGCTTCCCCGCGGAAGGCTGGAGGGCTGCGAGACTGCTCCCGCCACAAAGGAACCAGACGGCGATTGCGGAGTGGACGGGTAGCGCGGCACGGGCACCAAAGGGGCTGGGTTACGTGGGGAAGCAGCGGAGCCGAGGGGCAAGCCTAACCTTCGGTGCCGGATTCGGCAGCCTTCCTGTTCCCTTAGCGCAGCCTTCCTGGCTGCGGTATTTATTCAGGCAGATGGGCTAAGCTTCATAATAGTTCAGCTCTTAGATGACTCACTCTGCCAGATAAGCTGCTAATGACGGGCTGCAGGAGCATTGGTGAGCTTGTTTGGGCACCTTAACAAAGGCTCTCCTGATTTTCATACCAATAACAATAGAAAAAGACCCAAAAGCGTTTCCAAAGTTGCTCTTGCTAAGATTGCAAAACATTAATGGAGTGGCGAGTGCTTTTAAAGCACGAATTAACACCGAGATGTGAAAGGGTTTTTTCAGCTTCTCAAGACAGACTATACTTTGCTGTAATTATAGATGTGGTGTAAAGATAATATGTGTTATTATAAGTGTCTTTGAACTTAATGCTTTCTCCAAGAGGCTTGCCACATACCCTTCAGATTCACATGCTGGAGTTGGTAAATATTATTCCCATTATGCAGAGGAAGGCGCTGAGGCAGGGATTGTTTGTTATCTGTAGGAACCTACAGAACCGAGTGACTGAGCTGAAAGCAGAAGGAAAGCCGAGGTGCCCGGGGCTTTAAACACAACTCCGTATTGAGCGAAACAAAAGATGGCACGCAGCGCCTATCCCATACGCCGCTGTCTCCCTCCCGCGTCGGGCCGGAGCGGCTGGGAGCGTTTGCAAAGCCTTTCCTCCCAGCTCAATGCCAGCAGACCGAGACTGAGGCGCGCTTCGGCGCTTGCACGTGCGGAGTCCGTGCCCCTCGCTGCCCTGCCTCCCGCCTGCGCCGAAGCCAGAGAGCCCGGCTGAGCGTGCCCGGGGATGGGGCTGAGCTGGGGCGGGAGCGTCCCCTGCACGCAGCTATGGCTGGCGACGGAGCAGACGCCCTCCTGGGGACACCTGCCCCGCTGTCCCTGCGGCGTCCCCGAGCCTGGCCCTCGGCTGCGCCCTGCGGAGCAGCTGAATTAAAGCATCAGCGGGTGCCTCGGAGCTCAACTCCCCGAATCCGGCAGAGAGGCATCGGTTTTCGTTGAAGACCAAACAGTGCTGATAGCCTTTGTAATTACAGGAGAGGCCGGGGACGGTGCCCAGCAGCCGCCCACGCGTGCATGTCCACCCAGGCGGACCCAGAAGAGTCCCCTTTTCTGCCTCTTTTTCGGGTATTTGATCCTCGGCCCCGCGCTGGCTACCAGAAACGCCCGGCTGGGGCAGAGCCGGCTCCCCCGTGCTAAAGCCCATGTGGGGCTCTGCCCCTGCCCATCCCATCGGGGAGCGACAGCGCGCGCCGGCGCCGGCCGCTGATGGAATTAATGAGGTGCCATTAGCAGCAGCTAGCGCAGAGCTGCGCAACAGGGTCAGCGCTCTCCCTTATTAGAGGCAATTAAGCACTTCATCTGCGCATTCCAGTGCCCCAGCAGGTCCCTACTGCTGAGACCTTTTCTTTCAGGCTCCCTCCAAGGTCCTGTTTAAGGTTTTGGGGCCCACGGTGCTACGGGAAGGGCAAGATTTGCAGTGTCCTATAGCCGGGCTCGCTGCTCGCGAAGCCTTGCCACCAGGTGGATGGAAAATCCTGCCCGGCCGCGCTGCGAGTGCGGGAGCTCTCATCCCCGGCTGGGATTTTGGCAGAGGCGGCCGGGGCTCGCCCCGCTGGCGTGCCGCCGTGCCTCTCGGGGTGTCAGCACCCACGGCCCTGCCAGCGTATTTTCTCCACCCGCCGTTGCTCAAGCGCAAAGGGGGAAGGCGTGCCGCGGGGGCGCAGAGGAGTTGCCCTGGGTCTAACACGAGCCGTACCGAGAAGCAGGTGGGGCAAGAGGGAGCTCGACACGCTCCAGGCCACGGGCAGGGAGGAAAGGTGGTGAATCCACCAGGGACACCCCAAAGGCGGCTCAGGTCCCTCCTCCCAAACAAGCAAAATCTGGCACTCTGCTTCCTTACAATGCTGCCTCTCCCCCCTGGCTGCTGGGGCAGGCTCCGCGGAGGCGTTTTGTCTTTCCTTGCCTCTTTTCCACCCGAATCCCAGGGATCCTCGCCCCTCTCTCTCGGAAGCCAGCAGCACTTCTTCCTTCTTGAAGCCCCTTCTTGCCCCCGCCTCGGGTCTCCCTTCTCTCCTTGCATAACTCCCTGCCTGCTCCCGGGCTCGGCTCGGCAGGCAGCGGCACGATGCGGACGGCGCTGCCAATCTCCCGGCCGCCCACGGGCTTGGGAACAGCAGCGGCGGCGGCGGCTCAGCCCAGCAACCCCCCCAGTGTGGCTCGGCGGGGACACGAGTGACGGGAGGGCCCGAGATCGGCCCCCCGGCAGGTGCGGGAGCTGGCGCTGGCCTGGACTTGCATTTGGAAGCGTTTCTCTTTAACGGGGGGGCTTCAGTGGGGTTTTTTTCTCCTCTTTCTTTAAAATCTCCCACCCCATTCAGGTTTTCAGTGCTGCAGCACTCGAGGACCCGGACCTCGATGCTTGCCAGGCTGGTACCGAGTAGGTGGGTTTTCCCAGCTCCGCCGATGAACATGCCGGGACCGAGAGGCCCCTTCTGTTTAACGCCTGGTTCTCCTCCCACTCCGCCTCTGCGCCATGGCGCGAGTGGGCAAGCTTCAGCAGAAGTCTCACCGCTCCTCGCCGTTGTTTTAATTTGCGTTGGGGGTTTTGTTTTGCTTTGTGGGTTTTTTTTTTTTTTTCATGGAGAAAAACAAGAAGTGAGATATCAAGTGGGGAAAAAAGGAAAAAAAGAAGTGGGCCAAGATGTAAAGAACATGCTGGTAACATCTCCGAGCTGCTCTTCGATGAAGGCTGGTGTCAAACCCGGCGTGGGCAGAGAGACGGGGACATGGAGAAGAGTCAAACATATACGGCTTGGGAGCAGGCAGGCTAAGGGGTTGGAGCCGGGGGACATGCTGGGGCTCAGCAGCCCGAGGAAAGGCTTCAGGAGCCGTCAAGGGGGGCTGGCTCGGATGCCCGGCAACGGGGAGAAACCCCGAGCTGCGCTAGGGAGCGGCTGGGACGGGACAGGCTGCGGATGAGCGTGGCCGGCGGCTGGCACCAAAAAAGGCCCCAGCCAGGGCAAGGCTGGGACGGGCACCGTCTGCTCCTGAGCATCTCGGGGCTGGCAACGATAACAAGACAGCGGAGGTTTGTCTTTAGGGATTAAGAGAGATTCAAACGCTCACTGTGCCTGTTTTATTTCAGCCAGGGCACGCATCGGGTAACAGCCAGAAGCATCCCAAGCATGTACGGGGTAAGGAGAGGGGAGGAGGTGGGTCAGGCGCTAAAATGGGGTCAGAGCAAGGAAAAAGAACGAACTGAATGAAATATGAGGCAGCGTGTCCTTGGGTGAGCGTTAACAGGCAGGGGCGCGGACCCGTGCGTGCCCGGTCAGCACCAAACCAGCCACGGGATTAAACGTGCAGCCGGAAGGTGCCACGGCGAACGCAAGGAGTGGAAACGTTCCCGATTTGCTTGGGAAAATAAGGCGAGGGGAGAGCCTGAAACCCCGCAGAGGAGGACTTACAAGTGGTTCCCCAGCGTGTTCCTCTTCGTGGCGCCCAGGAAGCTCATCAGGCTGGGATCCGAACGCTCGTCTCCCACCATGGTGGGGCCAACCTCCTGCAGGGAAAGGCAGCAGAGCGGGTGAGCGACGGGCGGCACGGCCACCCCCTCCCCGCGCCCGGGACAGCTCCGGCCAGGCCTTGGCTGGGAAGGGAGGCACCGGGAGCCGCCTGCCCGGCCCGGGAGAGGACCTGGGTGGCTTTGCTCCTGGAGGGCCACCTGCTGGCACAGCTCACGGTGGCTCCGGTCCTGCGGGATCCACCGCTGGGAGGTGTCAGGGCAGCGACGCGGCGCTACTCGCAGCCTGGCCGTGCAAACCCAGCGCATCTGCACGTTTTGCCGCGAAATGAGCATCCCCAGGCCAGTTAGGGACCGTTTGCCCGTCCTGGCAGAAGACGTCTCCGGGAACGGCTCCGCTGGCTGGGAAGGGTGAGAAGGTCGGGGTGAGACGGCGCCGTGGAGTGCCGGGGGCAGATGAGCACCCCGGGCATGACAAGGGACAGTCGCGCTCCCTTGGCAGCGACGGGAGGCCAGAGGGGCTGGGGGGGGGGGCAGGCAGAGATGTGGGTCATCCCACCACCAGAGCCATCAGGTGGGCTTCCCGCACGCCGTACGGGGGGGACGGGGACAGTTCCGCACAGCGCTCCAGAAGTGGTGTTTCGTGAGACGTTCCTGGGCTGGAGGTTTTCCAGAACTAAGTATCGGGGCGCAGCAGATGACGATAGCGCCAATGGGACCTCTGTGATGGTCGCCAGCTCCCAGCCCGCCCCCGGCACAGCCAGGGAGGGCAGCGCCCAGCCGCCCCGCAACGCCGCGGCTGGAAGAGCCGGCAAACCCAGCCTCGAGCGCTGGCCGTAGCTCCGAGGGCTGGCGAGCGGGAGGGAGAGGCATCGCACACCCCCCCACCTCGCTCAGTGCTGATGGGGTGCTAAGACCCTCCGTGCTCCAAAACCTACCCCTGCACCCTCCGGGCTATCCCTGAAAATAGCGAGTTTTAACTGATTTCAATAGGCGGAGCGATGGTTTGCTTTTAAATCTCCTCCGCACTACTTAAGGAAAAGTTTTCAGGTGAAAGCTGTTCTTCCGAGCGATGTCCCCACGCACTGGCAGACCTACATCACGCTGTTATCAACGCTTCGTAGTACGCAAAGGGCTGCTCACCCCCAAATAACCTCAGAAATATTTTAAGTATCCCGCAGACCCTGTTTGACCCCTCTCTTCTTTCTCCCCGCTTGGAGAAAGCGAAGCCCAGGGAGAGGACAAGGGTCCCTGCGCCCGGCACGGGGCTGCACGCAGAGGCTGGCAGGCCCTCGGTCTTGCGTGGAGCCCTCGGTCCCGGGCGCGAGCGCAGCAGGACGGGAAGCGGCACGCGTTGACCCACGGTGAGTTCAGCAATGCAGCGGCCGGACAGCCCGACGGCCGAGAAAGCAGAGAATTCCTGCTCGGCCGGGCGAGCTGAGGCAGCTGGCTGGGGGAAAGCGGACGGGTGAGGACCGGACGCAGCAGAGAGGGTGAGATCCCTCCCCGGCAGCATCCATCCACAGCCCGGCGCTGGCAGATCGCGTGTGAATCCCGAGCCTCAATCACGCAGCCTCGCCAGCGGAACGTTTAGCGAGCTGTGTGCCCAGGCAGCGCGCTCCGCTGCCCGCCGTGCTGGAAAAGACGGAGAGCGAAGCAGAGGACGAGCCGCCTCTGCCCGCCGCTCCCCGCGCAGCCCTCCCGCCCGCAGCCCGGCTCCGCGCAGCCCCTGGCAGACTCGTGGGAGCGAAAGCCTCGGCCCGGCCCCGGCCGCTGCCAGGAAAAGGCAGCCGAGTCCATCACCCCCCGCTCGGCCAGGACGGGCCGTTTCCAGCCGCGGCTTGATGCCAAGTTTGAGGTTGGGAATGTTTGCTTTGCCCTGCTAAAGAGCAGAGTTCCCAAAGGCTCCGGAGGGGAGACGTGCTCAGCTACGATGACCCAGCCCGCCCCGGTGCACGCCTTTCCCTGAAGCGCTATGAACCCCAACCACGCGGCGCTTTGCCTGTCTCCGTCCGTAATCACTTAATCAACGGGTACGATGCCAAATATCACCGCCAAGAGATGCTTCGGTGCCGCAGCATCCCCGCACGTCCTCATTCCCAATCCGCTGCTCGCTTGGTTTGAGATGCGTGCGGAACGGGACATCTTCCACGGCAGCACCAGCACCGTTCCCCAAACTCCCGCCAGCTTGTTGAGTTGCTTTTCTGCCCGTTACCCCCTTCCTGTCGCAAAACCGCATCGTCATATTTCGGCCCCCGGACGCGTAGTTCCGCTTTGTGTTGGGAGAAGGAACAATCCCAGATAAGCGGGCGGCTATCTGCCCCTGCAGCGCTGCCAGGACGCCCCAGCCCCCCGGTCAGCACCAGCCGCCCCGGGCACGGCAGCCGCCGCAATCGTGAGGAAGTAGCGTTTCCTTTATGTCCTTCTAGGAGGATGACGGGCTGCGCCCTCAGCCCGCGTCCCGGCCGGGGATCCCCGCCGGCGGCCGCCCACCCACCAGCCCCGCGGCCGGTCCTGCCCGTCCCTTTGGCTGCGTTTTCCGCCCCGAAGCGGCTCTTCGGGGAAGGGGGCAAACCTATAGCGAGGACGCGTGGCCAGAGCTGAGTTTCTCTGAGGTTCGTGGGGTCCCACGAGCAGTTTCCCTGGTCGCGTGTCCTGCTGCTCGGGAGGGGAGGGTTTGGGGGGCAGGCGCAGGGGTACAGGCACCCGCGCGCCCTCCTGCCCGGCGCCGAAGGGCAGCGGCGGTTGCCCACAGCGGGGTCGCGCCGGGCCGGGGGCCCCCCCAGACGCACGGGGCACCCCCCCAGCGCCCCGGCCCCCCCCCCCCCCGCAGCAGGGGCAGCCCCGCCCGGGCCAGCGGCGGGGTGCGGCGGGCCGTGCCCCCCCCGGCGGCCCCCCCGGACCCCCGTGGTCCGGGCCGGGCCGCGGCGGGCGGACTCACCATGCGGATCTGGGTGCTGATGAGCAGGTACGGCATCCCCACGGCATCCCCCCGCCGCCCGCGCCGCCGCTCCGCTCCGCGCCCGCCGCCCCGCCCCGCCCCGCCCCCGGGCCGGCCCAGGGACCGGCGGGACCCCCCCGGCGTCCAGCGCCCCGGCCCCGGCTCTGCTGCCCGGGAAGGGTGAGCGGGCGGCGGCGGCCACGGGCGGCGAGGGGCGGGGGGGGAGAGGGAGGACGGGGCGCGGAGGAAAGGATGGTGGGACGGGAGGGGATGGACCGGGAGGGGATGGACCGGGAGGGGATGATGGACGGGGAGGGGATGGACCGGGAGGGGATGGATGGGGAGGGGATGGACGGGGAGAGACATAGGACTGGCAGATGATGGTCGGGGAGAGACATAGGACTGGCAGATGATGGTCGGGGAGATGATGGACAGGGAGATGATGGACCGGGAGATGATGGACGGGGAGAGACATGGGACCAGGAGATGATGGATGGGGAGATGATGGACGGGGAGACGAAGGACGAGGAGACAGTGAACAGGGGAATGATGGACAGGGAACAGGGAAATGATGGACAGGGAACAGGGAAATGATGGACAGGGAGACGATAGACAGGGAGATGATGGACAAGGAAATGATGGATGGGGAGACACAGGACTGGGAGATGATGGACAGGGAGACACAGGACTGGGAGATGACGGACAGGGAGATAAAGGATGAGGAAAGGACAGACAGGGAAACGAGGAATGGGAGACAAGGGACCAGGAGCCAGGCGGGCGGAGAGCTCTGGACGCTGCAGACCATCCCCGCTGCCGCCCTGGGGCCCTTCCCGAACGTTCCCCTGGAGCAGGGTGTGTGGCATAACCGGCACACTGGGAAAAAAGCCCCTTTTTCTACGGGCTGCTGAGCTTTTATCTGGAAACACAGGGGTTTAGATCCCTTCAGAATTTGAGGAGCAGCTCATTTGCTGAGACAGGGACCGACAGAGGTGCTTCCTCTGCAGGTGCCGACGGCGTGATTCCCCCTCAACACCCACCCGAGCCATTTGAAAACTATGTATAAAGCAAATAATATTTCCATAAATAGCAAATAATAGTTCCCTAGCCTCAAAACTCGAACAGAAACCTCTCCATGCAGCTCGCCAGAAACTATTAGCAAGCCGTAATCAATTCCTAATTTTGCTAATAATCTTCAGCAATAAATGACTGGAGGGGAAAGCAGAAGAAGGACGTTCCCGTGCGGAAGAGCCCGGGCTGCGCCGTGCCGTGTCCCTCCTGCGTGACCTGGGGCTGGTTCCTCTGCACTGTCCCGCGTTACTGATTAACCAACAGGGAGCAAGGGAGAAAGTCACCGTTTCTGCTCGCCGGGCTGAGGGAAACGCTCCGACGAAGCCAAACCTTGCTAACCGTTACTATTAACGTTGTTATTAACATGTTTGTTGGGTTTGGGATGCTAAAAGAAAATCACCAGCAGAGGTGGATGGTATCATCTTCCCCAAACGTGCCCCCAATGTCCCGATGTATTCATTTCGAGCTGTACGTGGGATACCTCACTCCGCGGGGTGAACCTCAGCTCGTTTAGGTCGCCTCCCCCCCGAGGAGGGTCTTCCCCAAAGCCCCGCTGCCCGAACAGCCCCGATGTTTACTCGTGACCCTTATTTCCCAGTGTAAACCTGCATTTGGCTTCTGCGCGACAGGCGAACACGTTACTGCCCCTGTTGCCCAATGAATGACGAGGAAATGCCTCCTCCTGCGCATTTCACCCGGGTCGTGTTTGATTTGGGGCAGGAGTCCCAAAATCCGTAACCCTTTGGACCTCGACTGGGCGGCCTCTGCTGCGAGCGCGGTCCCGCGGGTACCGTCCCGCCGGGCGCAGACTGACACGGGTGTGAAATCCAGACCCTTCGCTCTCCCCACAAATCACAGAAGAAAGCAGCCAGCTTCTCGCTGCATGGCAGCCTGCCCGGCTCCCGCTCCCGCCGCTCGGCCTGCCTCCCGCACCGCTCTTTCCTGGCGGGAAATAAAGAAGAGAGGAAAAGGAGAACGGAGCCTGCACACAGTATTTTGGGGCTGAAGTTCCTGATGAGATGCCGCGGTCTGGGAGGCAGCCCGAGCGCGGCTCTGCAGGGGCGTGAGAGCGAGCTCCCAAGTGCGGTGCGATCTGTCGCAGCGGTGCCATTCGTCATCCCCGAGCAGCTTATTGCCCTTTGGCACCGGCTCCGGCCTGTCTGCCTACAGCCCTCGCCGCACACGGCGAGAAATCTCTCCCACTAACTCCGATAAAAGAAAGCAAAAGGTGATTTGGCTCTGCCAGAAATCACCGCCCCGTTACCCGCGCTCACGGGAGGCGAGTGCACGCGAACAGCTTTGGTTTTCCCCTTCCGACGGCAGTGGCTTTTCCTAATGAGCACCCCCCTCTTTCTGCAGCACCCGATCCAATTTCCTGCCCGGAATATTAGGAATTGGACGGGGGGGCGGCGCCTTCGGACAAGCAGCCCCTGGGCCTGAGGTCTGGGTGTGCTGCTTGAAGGCGAATCGCACGGTGGGAGACGAGCAAACTGCTGCTGGCCGCGTTGTCGCGAGCCCCACGAGGCCGCGTTGTAAAGCTGGTTAAACAGTATCGGCGCTGCCGAGAAGCTCCGTACTTGGGGCACGGGGATAAAAGAATGTGTTAGCTAGCAATGAATACGCCGCAGGGGGGGTTAAAGGAGTCACTCGTTGTCCTTTGGCTGTTCCAGAAAAAGACATTTCTCGTTTCAATAATCCTGGACTCAGCAATTTCTTGCAAACCACAGGTCTGGGGGTCACACCGGGAATGTACCTGGCCCACGCGGTCACTGCACTTGCTCTAGAACGGAGAAATCCAAACCCCAAAGGCTCGGGCTGGTTATTTGGCTGTTCTTCGCCTTTCGGAGTCCGTTGCCACCTAAAATACTGCAATCTCGACCCACGAACCGGCAGCTCCTGACATCCCCTGTGCCACGACACGTCCTGCGAAGGGTTCGCTCGCTAAAATAACCGTTTTCCCCTCCCGCTACGCCCCGCAGCAGCTTCGGGCTTTCCCGAATGATGTTTTTTTGTCCATTAGTCCCTTGCTCCCGGGAGCTCCCAGACCCCCGGCCAGCCAAGAGCGGGGGTTTGGACAGTCCCCGGTTAATTGTGGGCCCGCTGCCACTCCGGGGCAGGGCAGCATCCTTCGGGGCGACATTCCAGCCCCTCCGCTCGGGGGTGAGCCGCCCTCGCCGCGTTGAAAGGGTGGATGGCCCGAGAGCATCGCGCTTAACGACAACTGGATGCGTATGAAAGCCGTTGCCTGCCCTCTCAGTAGCGTCCCCCCTTACTCGAGGAGTCCCCGAGCCGCAGCACTGGGTCTTCGCAACCCGTCGGCTTTGATCCCGCTCCGGGGGATGAAGTCGTGGGCTCGTTTTTAGGAGGAAGCAGTGGTTCTGATGCCAGGGGGAGAAATAAAGACTTTCCCGCCCAGAGCTGAAGATAAAAAACCCCGCAGCTCCCCTTTGCTTCTTGGGGAGCTTCGGCTCGTGCATCAGACGCGAGGCCGCGCATCACCGGCCTCGGCATCTCGCCCGGCACGGCTGCTGGAGCCCTGCAGCGGCACACAGGCCCCCGCGTCCTTGTGAAACCGAATCACGGGGTTATTTTAGGAAAAGTAAAGCACTTAGAGAAAAGGAAAGATCTTAAATCAGTCTACGCGCGTGTTTGTTTTGCCCAGAGCCCCGGCGGGTCCCAGTGCTGCACGAGGTGGGTCCGACGGCGGGTGCTCTGGGGCGCGTGAGGATTTCGGAGCAGAGCTGATGTCGTTCAGAGCCGCCGAGCAGCCCCGTCCCTCCCCGAGCAGCCCCGTCCCTCCCCGAGCAGCCGTTTCAGCGGGGCTTTACAGCTGACCCCCGCCTGCACCCCCAGCGAAACGGGCTCGTGACGGAGCGGGAAGGGGCGTCACCGCCGCGTCGCCCCGCCGCAATCCCTGCCGCTGCGGCACAGCGGTTTGACAACAACAACAACGCTGGCGCAATTTGGGGGGTCGTTGGCCCGTTTTGGGGCAAAAAAAGCGAATACCGGAACGTGAAATCCAACGGGGGTTTCTGACCCGCCTGCCCCGCAGCGTGCGGTTGCTCTCGGCCGGGTTAAGGGGGCTACGGGGAAAGAGCGCAGCGCCTGTTCTGCCGGGAAATGGTTTCTCTCCAAAAGCTGGGCTTTATCACCGTCATTAGAGCGCAAGGAGGCGGGGGGGCACTCAGATACCATCTTTAATATCCGCGGGAGCCGGGGCTGGCGCTGCCCGGAGCGCTGCGGCTGTACGTAATAACCGCGCGAAGACATCCAGCCTCCCCCCACGCCCGCGTCGGGTTTGTCACCGGGCCGTGTCCCGCGGCCGGGGCTCGTCGCTCGGGGAGGACGGGGACGGGTCGCCGGGGGACGGCGGGGGATGAGCCAGCGGCGGTTGCGGGGTTTCTGCCGCTGCCACCAGAGCCAAAGCCCGACGCCCCGCGGCCTCAGCGGCAGGCGGAACCGCGGTGCCGCATCCGTGCTGCACCGGGAGCGATGGCCGCGGGGCCGGTGCGGGCGCTGGGGCGGGTTGGGGGACCGCAGGGGCAGTTGGGGGGCCGCAGGGGCGGTTGGGGAGGCCGTGGCGCAGTGCCAGCAGCTGGGGGGTGCTGGGGCGGAGCTGTAGGGGCTGGGGTGGGGGGTAGGTGCCGGTGGAGCTGCACGCGTAGGTCCAGGGGAAGGTATAGGTGTAGGCGCACATGCAGGTAGAGGTGTAGGCGCACGTGCAGGTATAGGTGTAGGTGCAGGTAGAGGTGTAGGTGCAGGTCCAGGTGTAGGTGCAGATGTAGGTAGAGGTGTAGGTGCAGGTACAGGTGTAGGTGCACGTTTAGGTCCAGGTGAAGGTATAGGTGTAGGTGCACATGCAGATGTAGGTGTAGGTGCAGGTATAGGTATAGGTGTGGATGCAGGTGTAGGTGTGTGTGCAGGTGTAAATGCACATGCAGGTGTAGGTGTAGGTGCAGGTATAGGTATAGGTGTGGATGCAGGTGTAGGTGCACGTGCAGGTGTAAATGCACATGCAGGTGTAGGTGCAGGTATAGGTGTAGGTGGAGGTGCAGATGTAGGTATAGGTGTAGGTGCAGGTATAGGTGCGGATGCAGGTGCATGTGCAGGTGTAGGTCTAGGTGTAGGTGCATGTGCAGGTATAGGTATAGGTGTGGGTGCAGGTGTAGGTGCACGTGCAGGTGTAAATGCACGTGCAGGTCTAGGTGTAGGTGCAGGTGTAACTAGGTGCAGGTGTAGGTGCAAGAGCAGGCGTAGGTGCAGGTACAATTAGGTGTAGGTGCAGGTGTAATTAGGTGCAGGCACAATTAGGGGCAGGTGCAGGTGTAATTAGGTGCAGGTGTAATTAGGTCCCGGTACAATTACGCGTACGTGTAATTAGGTGCAGGCGTCGCCTGGGCGGCCTCGCCGGCGTCACACGGGGCCCGCCCCGCCCTCCGTCGCGCGGCGATGACGCGGCTCCGCGCCATAGGGCGCCCCTGTGCGCGCGTCACGCCCGCGCGCCGCCGCCGCAGCGGCCGGTGGCTCCGCTCGGGGCTCCGCTCCGCTCGGCGCGGCCATGGCGCGGCCCGGGCCCGGCCGGCTGGCGCTGGGGCTGGCGCTGGCGGTGGGCGCGGCGGCGGCGGCGGGCGCCGGCCTGGGCCTGCTCTGGGCGCTGCGGCGGCGGCGCGGCGGGCGGCCCTGGCGGCGGGACGGCGGCCGGGAGGCGGAGGCGGAGGAGGCCGCGGGGCGCCGGAGCCAGGGTAGGAGGGCGCGGCAGGGCCCGGGCGGTCAGCGGGGCGGGGGGCGCTGCGCCCCGGCCGGCCCTTCCCGGCCCGCGGTCTGCGTGCCGGGCTGCCGGTGGCCGCGTCGCCCGGAGGGGCGGGAACACCCAGGGCGGGGAAACGGCGCCCGCGGGCCCTCCCGGCCGCGCGTGGGCCCTGAGCGCGTCCCGCGTGTCCGCGGAGGTAAGCCCTGCCTCGGCCGGGAGGCCCGGAGGCGCTGGGCCCGCCGCCGCCGCGCAGAGCGAGTGGGGGGCCGGAGCGGTGCCCCGGTCGCTGCCGGGCCCGGCGGCGGCACTGCCGGCTGCCGAAGGTGCCGGCCCGGCCCCCGGCCGTGCCGCTGTTCCTCCGGGCCCGAGCGGAACGCAGGAGCAGAAAGCGAAACCGCGTTCGTGCGGGTGCCCGAACGCGGCCGGCGGCAGCGCGGGCTGAGCCGGGCCGGGCCGGGCGTTCCCCTCAGGATGGCTCGCTAGAGCGGACGTGAGAAGTCAGATTACTCCTCGGGAAGAACCTTCTAGGGAGCCTCTGCTGCGGCGTCCGAAGGCTTGTCTCGGCGCTGCGTTGGGGCGGGAGCGGTTTGTGAGCTGGTGGGGTCGGTGATGTTACAGATCCAGGTTCCAGGGGCTTGTGCCTCGGCGCTTTCCTGCTGCCCCGCAGGCGTGGGCCCCACAGGCGTCGAGCCCCGGGGGTGGGCCCCACGCGAGCCGGAGAGCAGCAACGGGAGCGCCAAGTCACCCGCGTGACTCCGGGAGGCCGGTCGCCACTGCTGCGGTAAATGTCCGCCCCGGTTGCTGACCGAGCGCCTTGGAGGGAATCGGTGCCTCCAGTGCCACGCGACTTCCCCCCGAAGCAGCGCGGCCGGAGCAGAAACGGGGAGGACAGGAGCGCCGGCCTCCGCTGGTACCGGAGCAGCGAGAGATGCCGCCGGAGTCGGGCGGGTGCTGGGAAACAACAGGGATCCTGCACAGCCCCCTCTTGAGAAACGGCAAAGCAAAGGGCGCAACTTCTGAGAAGCGAAAGAGCAGGGAAAAGGTTACAGTGCGGCTTTATTGACGAGAATGTAGGTTTTATCTCTGAGTGAGGCCGCGTTAACGCGGGGTACCCTGCAAGAGAAGCCCTTCGCTTCTGCAAATCCGGCTGCTTGTTAGAGAGTGATTCTCTTTGGTGTGGTTGTTAATATAAGAAGAGTGTTCCTTCTTAAATAATTGACTTAACTGGTAGTACGTTTGTTTATTTATAGTATTTATGAGCTTTCAAGAAAGCACATTTAAAATCCCCAGGCGTGAATCTGTTCTCGTGTGCTGGTTAATTACGCTGTAGCTGCGAGACTGAAGGATCAGGCTGGTGAAGGTTCTGGGTACTCGGTAGAAGTCAATGGCGCCTTTTAATGACTAAACTGCTATTTAGAGTCTGGTGTCTCCTCTTTGGGTTTCTGTGGGTTTTTTTTTTCCTTGAATAAGAATAGGGGGTTTGTTTGTTGTGGGTTTTTTTTAAGGAATAGGTCTTTTTTGGCCAAAAGTAGCTCCCTTTGTCCTGCAGGCTGGTTGCTTTCCTGGCTGCTGGCCTCCTGAGCTGATTGCAATTCAGGAGCAGACCGTAGTTTTTCAGTGTGATGTTAACACAGAAATGCAGAGAATAAGAATTAAATTAATTTGCAGTAAGGACTTTAAAAAAACACCCAGCAGTCTCTTCATCTATG
This sequence comes from Phoenicopterus ruber ruber, assembly GCA_009819775.1. Taxonomy (NCBI): domain Eukaryota; kingdom Metazoa; phylum Chordata; class Aves; order Phoenicopteriformes; family Phoenicopteridae; genus Phoenicopterus; species Phoenicopterus ruber. The sequence goes on along the minus strand of CM020219.1, from coordinate 72,291,226 downwards.
GTAGTCTTCGTGATATTCAGTATGGATTTCGGTCTTTTAAAAGAGAAATTACAAGGGGATTTTTATGGAAGTGCAGTTAAAGGAGACTTGTTTACCCCTAGTTGCTGCTGCGAATCTGTTGAGCGTGGCTAAATGCCGGTGTCGGAGAAGGGAGCAGTAACCCGGTTGAAGAACCCAAAACCTCAGGCCAGGTCAGGCGGCAATACTTGAGACCAAGCCTCTCATCCTCCGTCTTCTGAAACCAAACTTGTACTAAGATTTCCCACGTGAAATCCTTTCCCTTTTGCATCTAATGAACCTTTTCTCCTCTCGCTTTCTCTCAGCCGTGCCCAGAGTGCCGGTTCCTGCCGAGGCGGGAGACGCTGCTGTGTGCGCCCCGCTCCTAACGCACGACGAGCAGGTGGATGTGCTGGAGCGCCTTGACTTCGTGTTGAGAAACATTTCGGAGCTAAGAAGAGAAGTGGAGGAGCTACGAAACAGCCTGCAGCACTTAGCTGCCGAAATCGTTGGTGAAGTCAGGTATCGACGCTGCCCCTTTCTGTCTCTTTCTCCCGTTGCGCCCATTTACTCCGTAGCCTGGTAAACCAGCCCTGGTTGAGTATGTTAAAGTTAAAATCCAGAAGTGGAAACAGTGTCTCCAGTTTCCATTGGCATCACGTCTTGACCTCCAGTGAGATTAATGTAAAAAAACCTGTACGTTTAGCCAGGGTTGGGCGTTTTCTTATGGAGTATCAAGTGGTGACGCTTGCTTCATGTTCTAGACTGGGGAGGTGATTTTTTCGGGAAGTGTTTGGCTCTTGTTCCTGCTGTTTTCTCTCTGATTGCTGCCAGCTGCAGGTAACTTTTGATATAGAGTAAAAGGTGCTCTGTTCTGCCAGGTGTTTCAGGACTCCTTTGTCTTTGTTGAGGAAATGGGTGGAATGCATGTGATACGATTACCCCTTTGTATACGGATTGCGTATATGGAGGGTACACGGACCACGTCTGGGCCAGACTGGCTTGAACTGTAGAACACGATGTTTGGTGTATGGCAGCGGGATGCGTGTGTAAGCGAGAGTGAGTCACCCTGTGGATTCTCCGGGTATAAAGCGAATTGGGTAGAACCTGCTAGAGAGGAGGAGGGAAGTGAAGTAACAGACGTATCAATATCAGGTGTTTATTTGTTTCTCCCTTTGCCTTCCTCAAAGGTCCCACCTGGAAGAAACCCAGAAGGTAACTCGCCGGAGGCGGTTCCCGTTTCCTAGAGAAAGAAGTGATTCCACGGGCTCCAGTTCAGTTTATTTCACAGCCAGCTCAGGAGCAGCCAATACGGACGATGGAGAAAGCGAAGGCGGGTAAGCAGAGCACCACGTTAGAAGCGGCTTTTACGGGCTTTTGTGCCCAATTACTTTCGCCTGAGCTGGTTTTTTTTTTTTCCCCCTAGGTGTCTGTCATCCTGGTTTTATTTGCTTTTATTGTAGTAAGTCTACTACTGCCAGGGCTAGATTGAGAAAAGTGCAGTGATTCTGACTTAGAGAAAGGGGGGAAAGAAAAAATAGCTACTTTTTGAGGAGTGTTTTTAAGCAATAATTTGATTAGGGAACCTTGCAGGAAGAAGGGAAGTAGAAGTCCAGCCTGGGACTTGAGTGAGAGAGTGTATAAATAAAACTTCCATACAATAATATATTTTAGAATGTCTGGGAAACTTGAGAAAGTTAAAAATATATTCCAATTAACTACAATGTCTTTGGCTGGGGTATTTCTTATGGATTTTTCCCAGTGTGTCACACTGATCAGTTGTGTTGCTTAAGTTCTTATAGTTCAAAACCAGGTGAAAAGTACCGTGTAGTTTAAGCACATTGGTGAAAATTACAATATAGGTGCAAGTGTTGTCGTGTTAGATAACAAGAGGGCTACTGCATGCATGTATGTGACTGCCGCCTTTCTGGTGAAACGCTTCTCTTCTGTGCCTTAATCAGGTGAATTCTATAGCTTTTGAGGCACGTAAGTGTGTTCTAAAGCGTGTGGCCGTATCCATTCTCCCAGGGAAGCTGAAATGAAATGTAAATTCAGAGAAGTGAACTGCGGCACTGAGAGCGAGGCAGGCAGAATCCGGGCACGAGGTGCTGTTCGGTAGCAGCTGAACGACCATCAGCTGGTGCACGCTGGCGCGTGGCGCACGGGTTTGCGGTCGGGGACAAAGCAGCCGATCGGGGACAAAGCAGCTGTTACTCGAGCAGCCTCCTGGAACGAAGGAGGCGGGTCTGCGGGAGGGCAGGCTTTGACTGCTGTGAAACGTGCCATCGTACAGTTGGTTCTGGAGACGAGACCTTGCTGTCTAGATAATAACAGATGCGTTGAGTCAGCAGGGTGCCAGCGTATTTTGTAAAGCACGCTGAAATGGATGGTCTTTTTTAGCAGATACCAGCCCTGGTGTCACCTGATCATTAGAAAATGTTAAGTCGTGACAGAGGCTGACAACAACTGTAAGGTTCAGAGAAGGCATCTTCTGTAGGGGACCTCAAGTGAACCATGGAGCGGGTATATATCTTACTGCAAAACCCCGTTACTTCATGGGGAACCCAGTGGTGGTTGGAGGAGTTCTTATGTTTTATTTAAAATCTGTCATTAGGTTTAATGACAAATGTGGAGAAGCAGCTGTCACCTGATTTTAAAAAAAAAATTGAACAGTATATAATTTCTCCCTCTGGTATTTGTCCCATACAAATAGGTATAATATTAGTCTGTTCAGGACCAGCTGCCTTTAGTATGTAATATTGTCTTTTAGAGATGTAAACACTAACATTTTCTAGTAGAAAATCAAGGTGGGCAATGTAAATTTGGGAAAAGACTGTATAAGCTTTTTAGCAGCCACTGGGAGGAAGAATGAGACTGTTCTCAACAGCTAAATTTCAGCTGTGTATTCATTTCTGGCAATTGTATTTTTTATGGAAATTCAAAAAGAACTCCTCACATTCTAGCTTTATTTTTCAAACCGCACGGACATACACGTCTTCTCCGATTTCATATACAATTCACAAAAATCATCATGAGCTTCAGGAGCCCAGAGGTCTCGGGCCGCTTAATTTCTCTGTATTGCTTTGGCACTGCGTTGGTCTTTTGGGCTGCTTTGCTCCCCTTTCCGCGTGCTTTTTTGCTCCAGATAGTATGTTTTCAGTTTCGTTCAGGATGTGTGCTAGCCAGAGGCCTCAACATGCTAAAGCATTTAACAAGTTTCCATCATTGTAAACTCGAGAAAACAGGCTGATAACATCTAAATCCCTTAATCTTTCTGAAAACTCTGAGTTTATGAAGTTATATATGGTATTACTCGTCTTTTTAAACTGGCAGCATCTTGTATCAGCCGTCTTGGAGAAAACACATTTTTGTGGTGGAGAAAGAAAGCGTGCAGGAGCCATCCCTTGCTGCCTGGTTTTAAAGGCCAGATTGTGTTTCAGGAGCCGTCGCCGTGGAAAGCGTTTTGCAGCCGAAGTACTGAAATCTTTGCAGCTGCCAGTAAAATGTTGTAGGGAGGCAGTATCGCAGCTGCGTAGCCCACAACTGTGCTCCATCGTAGGTTAGGACGGGAAATAAGAGAATTTGAGGAGTTGGTGTTTAAGTACCAAAAATGAGGTAGTCTAGAGAACTAATAATATCGTTAATCTTAAGAAAATATCAGGAAATGAAGCTTTTAATCTGAAACAGCTGTGGCAGGGTCACCTACCACTGGGTTGCTACGTTATCCGTTAATTTAGTGCTGCCTACGTAATCCCCAGCATGTCGTCTTGTAGTGCTTGCTTTCCTGGCCTTGCAGGGGGGAAGCCTGGCTCTTACTTTATATTTCTTGGCTTGAAACATTTCGGTGCAAAGCGGCGCGTTTTGAAGCGTGCGGATGAGGGTTGGAGGCTGTGGTGAGCGAGGATATTCGTTTGCCCTCTATCAGAGAGGGAAATGCTTGAGCGTTATCGATGGTTCTCAGCAAATCGAAGCTTTGATAGCCAAACGTGTCTCGTTATCTGTGTGTGGGCAAATGGCTGTAACTGCTTGCTTCAGATACGGACTTTGGTCGCGTATCTTTGTCTCCAGTCAAAGGCAGCTTCGCACCCGGAGCGCCAGGCTCTCCCTCGGAGGAGAAGTTCGGCCGGGACAAAAGGGAGTGCAGCCGCGGTTACCAAATGCCCCCAGACTGCAATGACTTCTAATTGTAGCGGAACTCGCAGAGTTGGCTTGAGCACAGCTTAGTTGGGTGACAATTACGAACATCCCCTGGAATCGAGCGTTTATGGGGTTTGAAGTAGCTTGCTTCCTGAAGAGAGCTTTCTATTCAGATAAACCAACAAAATCCGAACATAAAAGTGCATGTTCTTAAATTACTGGCCGACTTGTGCTAATTCTTCAGTTAAGAGCTTGCAGATAAAGGTGAGGGGGACAAATAGAGAGTCTTCCTCAAGAAGAAATCAGTTCTGTGAGTAGACACCCCGCTGCAGTGGTATCGGTCAATATATAATGCTGTTTAAATTTCCATCTGAGGTGCCCGTATGTGATTTGGGGGAGCTTAATTTTAGCCGTTTTCTGAAACTTCGATCTGAGCTTCATCCTGGTTCATTTGACTAATTTAGCAGCTAATCATTGCCTGGATTTTTGTACATGTGGTGTCTTTCTGTGGCTCATCTGGCTCCTTGCTGGACTTCTTGCTCATGTGAAATAGTTGTGATCGCTCTTCTGCTGTTTTGCACCTTTTCACATGTCAGTGTGAACAAGCTGTTTCGTATTTAGTGCTCAGACAAGATGATGGAGGTACCAGATATTGCCAAAACAGCTGTTGTGTCTGAAATTTCCTGGGATGGGCTAAAAACCTCAGGTTATATTTTCCACATGGATGAGTGTGTCGGATTTTTTGTTGAAATTCTCTTTTATAATCCATACGTTTAGCTGAATTGTCCTGGCTCTGTTCTTAGTTGTTTAATTCTCTTACATTGAAGATAGAAGGCCTAAGGGTATGCAAGTGAGATGTGGACACTTGCGACTGAGTTCTGCTTAACTTCTGGAGGGGCTTCTTTCTTCAGCTTTTTGAGGTTTGTGTTTGTTACATGAGAAGTAATGATCGGTGTGTTACTTGAGACACTTGGGTTGTACAGCGTTCTCCGGGATAAACCAAGATACACTCCTCTTCCTCTGTTAGCAAGAGTTTTTTTCTGCATCGTATGTATAAAACTGTCATAGGCTGCACAGCATCTCCTCAAGCTAATTTTGCGTTGTGTGTGTTGCTTTTTTTCTCAAAGATACACCACGGCCAACGCCGAGTCTGATTACGACCGGGAGTCCGAGAGGGAGAGCGAAGAAGGGGAAGACGAAGTGAGCTGTGAAACAGTGAGAACTGCTCGACGGGATTCCCTGGATCTCGTCAACGAGGATGAAACGCATTTAGTCTTCGATTCCTCGCTGGAGGAAGGACTGGGTCAGCTACTGCAGGAGGCTGACCGCTTGCACAGCGGAGACGAGCAGGAGAAGAGAGAGGGATTCCAGCTGCTGCTGAATAATAAACTGGCGGTAAAGGTTGCCTTTTTATATTTTCCAGCAGTGATTTGTGTTTTCAGCTAAATAGCTGGGAAAGAGGAAATTGCATATCTTAGCAGGGTCCAGGTCCTACCCAACAACTGGGCCAGCTTCCAGCAGCCCCCTTCCTCGGGAGCAGCTTGGGAGCGGGCTGAGGGCCAGAGCTGCTGGGGCTGCAGCAGCAGCCAGTTCCCAGTCGCTTTCTGTCTTGGAACTCCGTGTCTCATCATGTCATCGCTTTCCCCGAGTGAGCACGCTGTACGTGTGTCAAATAACAGTACTGGGTGCGTGCAGTAAACTCGGCAAACGTTCTGAGAATGTTCACCTCGTTGCATACGCAACGGCTCGAGCTATATTCAGGAAACTTGGTCTTTCTGAGGACTGCCCGGTGCGCGTGTGCGGTGGTTCATAAAATAAGTTGTGTATTCAAACTGAAGGGTTACGCAACACTTATGTGTACGTTGGTTAATGAGATTCAAAGCCTGGATGGTGCAGGTGTTTTGCCACCTTAAAGAATGTGTCGTCTTATATCTTGTAGGCGATGTGAATTGCTCCCCTGATTCGGTGAAGGCTGGCGCTGCCGTTGAGGTGTGGGAGCGCAGCAAGGGGCAGTGATAGTTTTACTCCAGCTCTTGCTTCTCCCACTTTCTTTTATTGACAATACAATCACAAAAAGAAACCAGACTGGTTAGGTGGTGTTTTTTAATTTTTTACTTTTTTTAAGTAAGTTTGAGTTTGTCAGAACGTATCTGCTTCAAATTTGGCAGTACGCCGACAGTACTGTCCCGGGTTTAAGAGCGAGGCAGGATGTGAAGCTGTTTGAATGTGGACCGAAGCATGAAAAAAGTAAAATTCAACTTGTGAATTTTAATGCAGTGGTGAGGTTCAGGGTGACTTTTTTCCCCTGTGTTTTGAGGTTAGCGGAGACTGCTGAAGAGCAGACCCCAGTACGGCCTCTGAAGTGGAGGGGTTCCTTGTTAGAAGGCGGCAACAATTAGGCCCGTACCAGTAGTGTAGCATTGTAAGCTTAATTAAAAGTTTGGCCATCCACCGTGCTCTTTTGTGGTTCTGCTTCGGTTCTTGTAGAGTTGGGGCCTTCTGAGGTTTCCAGAAATGTCTGTGCGACTTCTAGTATATGCCCCCACTTGATTTTTCTTTCTCGTGCTCTTCGTCAATGGCAGAATGGGGTTTGATATATAACATTTATGTTTTTCCTGCAGTATGCAGACCAGAAGGACTTTCTTTGGCGCCTGGCCCGAGCGCACAGCGATATGTGCGAGATCACGGAAGACATGGATGAGAAGAGATCGTACGCATCTGATGGTAAGGAATTGTGTGCTTGAGGCAAAGGAAGGGGGATGCTCAAAGCTGGCGTCACACTTCAGATTTATAAACCCCACACTTGCGAACAGTGGGGTGGGTTGTTTTTCCGTGTAATCTTTTATTTAGGTGAGTAGCTAGCAGTACTGTGGTGGTACGTGTTTAACATTTTTGCTTTCTGAAAGATAGTCCAAGTAGGCCAAGGGCTGGTTAAAGGTGTAAAAGTTTGTTTCTCGAACCTATCATCCATATCCTGTGCGGTATTAAGATAAAGAAGTTTTTGCTCTAATGCATTTAATTTTTTGTTGTTAACACGTGCAGATATATATTTTTTTAAATGAGTGTTTACTTAGAGGAATCAGTTTAGTTTTGTTCCCTCATTTTTCTTTACTATCTCAAATGTGGTTTGTTTGCAAGACTGTAGGTGGGTCAGAATAAAACAAAAAAAATCATCTTTGTTACAGTTAAGATGTGCAACAAAAGATACTATTCTAAATAATTTCTGTCCTGTTTATTATGCACATAACTAAATATAGTTAATACTGTAACTATCAATATAATGATTCTTTTCTGGAAATCAGTGTAGCCATTTCAAATACGAAACTAAGTTTTATTTTGATAATCCTTTTAGCCTTCGGTAGGGGCTTAGTTTTCAGCTTTTTGAGACTGCAGGTTCTTGGGGAGAGAGGGGGAAGTGGGGGGCGGGTCCTAGATCCGAGGCTGTGAAATGCATCGGAACAGAACCACTGAAAGCTCTAATTAACTTCTCTTAACGTGGCGTGGGAGATGTTTTCATTATAGATAGCTCTACTTCCAAATGAGGTGAAACCCTGTTGACAGGTCAACACAATTTGCTACTGTACTACACATTTGTGTGATCTCTGAGTGGTCTTGGATGTTCCGTATCACTGCAAGGGTATGAAATCATCTACGGGACGCTTTTGAGCCAAATGTATTATAAAATTAACAAATATGTGACTTTTATACCATTCTGTTGTTGCATTCTGACAGCCTCGGAGAAAGAAGTTAAGAGAGAGAGCGGCTGAATTTCTTACCTCTGGCTGCTTCTTTGCAGGGAAAGAAGAGATAGAAATTGCCTTACAGAAGTGGGACCAAAGCGCTGAGTGCCATCAGTGGTATGTAACTTGTTACTTCTTGCTTTTAGTTAGCATGGGGAAAGGACTTGGAGATTGCTGTGAGCTGAGCTGCATTTAAATGCTGAAAAGAACAAAAAAAAAGCTCATTTGCTCTTACTTGGAGTATACGACATCGATGTTGTTTTCCGTAAAAAGTCATTTTTAGCGGCTTGGGTTAATTGGCATAAGTAGTGGCTTGACAGACGGTGGGTTTGGTTGTGATTATAATAATAAACTTTGCTTTGCTTGTGCCAAGTTAATTACGAATTTGTCCCTGAGATGAGGTGGCCAGAAGAGTTCTCGAGCAAAAGCTCCCCCCTAGAACAATGAACTAGTTTGGATACTAAGAACAGATCGTATCTAGGCTTTGTGAGTCTGCGCCTAACAAGTCGATGAACTTTGGTAGTGAAGGATGAGCCTTGGAGAAAGGAGCTATTGACAAAATGAGTTGGAGAGGAGTAAGTACGACGAGCTCCGTCCAGTGTTCACCAGGCCACGTTTGGCAGACTGCGTGTTCCCTGGGCTGCTCGTAGCTTTGAAAAGGTGAAGTGAAGGAAGGCTCGTTTAGAAGTTTTCCTGGGAACTGTGCTGTTTCCCTTCCGGGAGGCGGAAGCCGACGGCTGGGGTCGGGCCCGTGGCCGCGCCAGGGCGGGATGCTGCGAGCGTCTCAGCGCAGAAGGGAGCTGAGCTCCGGCGGCGCCGCTTTGGACTGTGCAGACCCTGGGAAAGTGCATATCGGAGTGCCCTGTCCTGCGCTGGGTGTAGATGGGCTGCCCAAGAATGTGTCACGCAGATAACTTGCAGGAAGCTAGTTCCGAGGCTGGGAGCTCAGTATGGTGAGGCTCTTTATTTTCTTTCACGAGTCCTCTGTTTCCCTTGGCCCCTTGTCAGCTCCCTGCAGAGCCGTGTGTATCTCCTTCAAAGCCAAGCTCGCAGCCAGCCGCGCAGCTGCGGGGGCAGAGTCTTAAGAGTTACATATTTAATATGAATGAGGTTTTTCCTTTGTGTTCCTCCAGCATTCTTGGGTTAATTGTTGGTTTTTACTCTGTTACTGACATTTCGATAATGCTCTGCTGCGCGGAGATGCTTGCTTTATGTCAAGAGGTGATGTATTTGCCTCCGTCAGGCCTGTGAGCGTGGGCTTAGTGCTGTGCCAATGTTTGTATATTCATCTTAATTCTGGAGTAAGGAGAACATCATTCTTATCAGACAGCCTTTTATAGTCTTTTGGAGAGTGTCTTCTGGCCTGGCACTGCTGTATTCTGCTCACGGACGCTGCTTGTCACTGCAAAGCACTCTGGCTTTGGCATGGATCGAGACAGCAGCATATGGTGCTTTTTTTCACAAAGATATTTTGTATTTTTTTTATGATAAGGTTAAATGATCTGTAGTTTAGCCAAGCAACATGTTCTATGTCTGTATAAATGCTGCAGCTGGTTAGGATTTCAGTAAGGAGGTAGGCAAGAGGGAGGGAAGGTGCCTTGCTCTCTTCAGCAGCCTGAATGAACGGGCTTTGGTTGGAACTCACGTATGGAATTGAAAGGATTGCTGCTCTTTTTAAAAAATACACCAAAAGAGAGTTTGTAGAGTGGTACAGGTATTTGTAGAGGTAAAGGAATACGCTTTTCTGGTGTTCCGGTGAATTCCTCGATGACCACTGTTTATCAGCAGTTACTGCGAAGGACTGACAACATGTAAAATAGAATAACAGAGAAATTGTTTTTTTAATGGAAATTATTGGGAAAACAGGATGCTGTGTGTCTTTATCGTACAAGATCTACGCTCTTCTGAGACGAATAAATTTATTTGGAGGATCGGTTTGGACTACTGGCATCTAAATAAAGGCCTTTATCTTGAAAAGACTGCGTATTTTAGCTGTTCGTAATGAATTGCTGTTCTCAATTAAAGCTTTGGTATGAAGGAAGAATCCTGGGACAGACAGCGTGACTAGTCTCTAGCAGATGATGGTGTTGGGCTTTGTCTGCTGGTTTGACATCTTGAAGGAATGGGTTTTTTAGTCGCCAGGTTGAGTCTTAAAGCTTGTAAGCCACTTTGATGCTTTACAAAGCAAGGTTCTCCTTCAGGGTTTAATATTGGTAGCTCAGCTTTAATTCAGAGTTCACAGTGCGCAGAGGTAATGGCTGTAATGTGATGTTTAGTCATGTGTCTCCAGTAGAAAATCTCAAGCCTTTTGGGCTGAGATTTGAGCTCAGTGCCTCTTACAGCCTGTGCCCACCTCTTCCCACAGCGGTTTGGTGAAAGAGTGCACAATTCTTGTCCCGTTAGACCTGTCTCTCTTCCAGCCAGGGGTAAGGCTTCTGCACATCGACATCTTGCTTTTAATTCTAGAGAGCAGCTGGAGAAAGGAAATAGCAGAACAGCATGTGGGAGGCATGGGATTTATTGGAAATGAATGTGTAACTACCTTTATCAGTTGCAGAAATAATTATTTTCTGCCATGAACAGAACAGGAAATTATTCCCTTTCCAGCTCTGTACGGGTCATGGGATGGTCACGAGCTGGTTTAATTGCAGTCTCTTTTTATGCTAATTGAGATTACCCTGAGAAAAAAATTATTCCTAATGAAACTATGCTTAATACATGAAAAGATACATATCTATGAAAAATGTAGGATAGAACATAGTTCCAAAGGACATTAGAGGCTGTCTTCCCTTTACTGGAGTAATGGGCACACTGCTCAGAGTTACGTCTGGCTCACCATGCTGTCTGTAGTAGCGATGTTTAGGAAAATAAAAAAGAAAGAACACCAGGATCGCTTTCCTTCGGTTTGCCATCCCGACCTGCGGCAGGGAGCCCGCGATGGAGCTATCCTCCCTGAGTTCATCTAATCTTGTTTTGACCGCTTGGTTCCTTCTGTCTCCATGCCATCCTCTGGTACAGATCCCATAATTTAACATGCTCTGTGTAGGGAAAAACCTGCTTACTTGCTTTGGAATTGCCAGTAGAGGTTTTAAAGCTTTTGGGGGTTTGATTTGATGCCCTAGCTCTTGGTTTGTGGAGAAGAGAACAGAAAGCGATTATTCACCCTGCCTTTGTAAAGTACGGTTTTATTCTGTTGTATTTCTCTTCAGTATCTGTTTCCCTTGCTGAAGAATCCTAATCTTTTATTATCTCTTTTCATAGGGAATCATTTCATTATCTCTCATCACCCATGTTGTCTTTCCCATGTTGTTCTCTTTCCACCATAGAAAAGTACAGGAATTCACTGCAGAGCATAAGCTGTGGGAGCAATGTGGATTTGTGTAATACTACTGTGAGGATCCGACTCACTCTCACTTCCATATATAGTAGCCAATGTTGTCTTTCTCTTTTCCACAACGTACTAAATGGACATTTTAATAGAAATATTCCTAGTGATTTTAATGTCTTCTGTGTGACAGAGGCTGTGTGAAGCCTGCGATTGTGGAGGTATTGTTAGGGCTGCGTTTTTCCCGTGTGCATTATTTCACGTTGACCGTCACTTTCTATTTTATCAGTTGCCACTTACTGCTCATGGATTACTTAAGACGCAGTAGTGCCAGGTTTCGGTGCTTATTCGCTGTTCTCTGTGCTGTATTATTTGCTTCTGCACAAATCATTCCCTGTTTTATTGGCTTTAAGATGTGACGCTTGTCGAGCCAGACAGAAGATGCTTTGCATACAATCATCGGTGCAAGTAAAACTTTTTTCCTCCCTCTCTCAGTGCCTCGTAGTTATTGCAGTAATGACTGACGTTTTAAAGCAGCAAACAAAGAAAGTAACTCTGACCGAGAAGGGATTTGCGAGCGCTGGCGAAGGCAATGCCGAGTGGAGCGTGACTGGCTGCAGCTCCGGAGCGTTTTGTGGCTGGATGGTTTGAAAGCTTTGGCAGCAGGATAGCAAGTGGTTTCTCAAGAGTGAGAGAGAAAGCAGTAAGTGTCTGGGACTGTGTCTGGACTAGCCTTGGGATCTGCCCAACTGTGAAGGAGAGTCCTTTCATGGATCTCTTGGGTCTTCCTGACATTAGATTTGGTACAAAGCTGTTATTGTCGCCGCTTGCTCTTGGAAGTCAGCTGGTCCCAGGAGAGCCATCTCCGCAGAGCGGGTCGGAGCAGAGCCGAGATTTGATCAGCGCTGCACAGACAAGTCAGCCTTTGTGCGGTGGGGCTGATCTCTGGCTCTGCTGTCCTTGTAGGCACCGCTTGGGAATACGGAAGCGTGCGAGAGTGTTGGGTGTTTATGGATTGTATACCTTTAGAATAGATTTGTGTATTGCAGGCTGACTGATGCTGTACCAAGGGCTCTTAATGCCTGCGTGCTCCTCTCTTACAATTACCTGGTTCTTACTGCTGATACAGACATCAAAGTCATTCTCTACTTTAATTGTAAAAGATCTCTGAAGGCAGGTACTATGTCTGACTAAATCGATCGCTCCCTTAGCTGATTTCAGCTCACGAATAGGAGGGCTGAGCAAGTTCGTAACCCTGTTCTTGCTTGCTTGTAGGGACGGATGGCAGAGGCATCGATCGTTGCACAGACCTGTGTGTTTTGCTGCTTTGACACGAATATGTGACATCCTCACAAATGAAGTGAGAGAAACAATTGTGGCCTTGTTAGAATCCACTGTCCGTTTCAGTGCGGCTGTTCGCAGCGCAACTGCAAGCACGTACCAGCAGCTTTAGGGATCAGAAAGGATAGCGAGCTGTGTGTTTGCCTTGGCTTCCGCTCTTGTCTTTAAAAGAAATATTGGAAGTACAACCAGAGCAGCGAGGGATTTCAGAGGTCCATCAGGGAAAAATTTTGCAGGTGCTGCATTAGCAGCTTTTGTTTGAGTTGAATATTTCACATTGGAAACTCAATGCTGTTTGCTGACTGCTGAAAGCTGTCACTGCGGAAGAAGTAATAAGCTTTGGGCCTCTTGGAGATATCGTATATGTTACAGAGAAGTGGGAGGAGGATGCGTTCTTGGGTTGGACGAGCCTCCGAAATGTGCCCCCTCTTTAGAAGAGTCCGTCACTTTGGAGCATCTTGTGCGTTTGCTAGCTGCTGATTTGTGTACCAGCCCGTTTAATCCTGTTGGTACCTCTGGCTGTCCATGGGTAGATGCGAGTTTTTTGAAAAGTGACAGCATTCCAGATGTGACTTGAAGATAACTTTAATTTTAACAACTGGCAGTATTTCAGGATTTAACTCTTCGTGGATTACTGCCCAGATCTGGCCAATTTTGAGCTATGTCTGGATTTCTGAGCTGAGCATTTTGTGTTTGTGGGTGGATTAAACGGGGGAGTTACTGGCGATATAGTTTAGAGGCAGAAGCAGCTATAGCAAATGGGAATAGGCGTTAGAAGGTATTTCAGAACTTAGAGGAGGAAAAATAGCATGCAGCTAGAGCCGCCCGATAGCATCCCCTGACTCAGGAGGGCCCTCCCTTCATCAGGCGTGTCGGTACCCTGGAACGTCTCCGTGTCCTGAGCCACGGAGGCTCTGGGAGTGGGAACACCGGAGGGGAGCCAAGGAGCAGAAAGCGCTGAAAAGTATGAGCCAGGGACAAAAGAAATCTCAGCAGGGATCAATATTCCCTCCTTCTCTTGGAAACAGTGAAGTAACTTGACATTTACAGTCTGTGGGTTGCTTTTTATTTGTTAGGCATAAAGAAAAGAGAAGTTCTGACAACTGAGATCTTAAGAGTATGTCAGCAGAAAGCTCTCCTGGCACAGTTGATAATGCTACGAGTGTGGAAAACAACTCATGCACTACAAAAGGCTTCATTTTGCAGCTCTTCGCATCGGTGTTGGTGCAGGTGACACCTTCCTTGAAAGCACTAGTAGTTCCTGCAGTCTTTTAGTTACGGTTTGAACATCGTGCCTGGGTACGTCCAGGCTCTTTGCTGGTAGCTCTGGGGAGGACAGCGGAAACTGCAAGTGGTCTGAGTAAAACCAGAGGTTTAAATGAGCATGAGGTCACTCTGTAAAAATTGCGTGTTCTACACAATAAATACCATTTGTATCGTCAGACTTTGCTGGGGATAAATACGTTTTGTTCTACACACATGGTCTGTTCCTACCACCTCCCGAGGCAGACTGGAGATCTTCAGCAGATAAAACCAACATAGAAACGGAACAAAACTGAAGACACGTTTTGTGTCCCAGCTGAGGTAGCTAATGAAGATTTTAACTTTTTTAGGATCAAGGAAAGACGGATTTCTGTGCAGGTGGAGAAGGGGATATTTCAGCCTTTCTTTCCTGTGGCAGTCACTTGAATTTTGACTTAAATCACTAATGACAATTAACTTTGGTTTTAGCCGTGTGCCTGAGTAAACTCCTTACTAGCTAACATGTAGCTTAACAGAATTTGCCAGGTCTCCTTGGGCCCTGAATATGCTCATAGGAATGTGAATTAAGTATGAAACAGAGCTCTGGTCCAGGAAAGTGTTTGGTTCCTGGTGTTTAAGGAGTCAAGAACGCAGAGTTGGGAGGGACCTCCAGAACGTCGTCTCGCTCATCTTCTGGCAGCAGTGCGTGCCGGGTATGCCGAAACTGTCCCCCATCCCTCAGCTCCTGGTGATGGGGCTCGTCCTGTCCCCTTCTCTCCCCTTTCGCCTGTTTTATCAAGTAGTGTATTTAATTGTATGGATGTAACATACATCATAATATAGATAACTATATGGATTTTTCCTGATATCAACCCAAGCTTTGCTTTTACTTCTATCCTCTCTAGACATGGAAGAAAGTCTAACGTGAGGAACGATTTGTAAGAGAATACAACGGTAGTTGTATTCATCCAATCTCTTTTGAAAGAAAGCAGACCTACTTGTCACAGCCTTTCAGCGTGGTGGTGTTCTGCAGCCCTCCCAGTCCTGTTGGTGCCTTATGGACACTCTCCAGCTTGTCCTTTTTCTTTTTTCTTTTTAATTTATTACTTAAAAATTGTATATAGTGCTTTAGCTGAGGCTTGCAAGTGCTGGATCATATTATTGCCTTGGGCTGCTTATGATCTACCGTAACCTTTAAATTTGATTCTCTGCTGCCACCCCCCCGTTAATTGGTGAATTTTCTAGCATATGCTAGTCTGCAGCCTGTTTGAATTTAATCTCTACTATATTACCCAGCTTAATGGAGTTATTTAATAGCATCAGTGGTGGTGTTGGGGGATTTTTTTTTTTTTTGCCACTCCATCCAATGTCCATTCGTTCACAGTAATTTTCAAAGAACAGTTAATCGTGGAAAAATGAGGGTAAAGGAGACTGAGTAGTTTATGCACTCCAAAACACAGTCATGTTCTTTCTAATGGGTGCTTTTCAAAACGGATTAGGCAGACCTCCAGCGCTGAACCTCCCACATCCACCCTTCAGGGAGCTGCACATTAGCTTTACGCCAGTTACAGCTACACCGTGTTTCCTTTGCTTGCTTACGGGAATCCCATGAGAAGGATGCTAGCGATCCTGAAACTTAATATACATCAGTTGGTCTCTTCTGTCCTCGTTCATTTCTCTAAAAGCAGGAGATTTAGGTTATGTCAATGTTTTGTTCTTGTCTCTTAGTGGCAAGACTGGGAATTCAAGTTGCTAGAAACTTGTGCATCCCATCTGTTGCTAAGACGTTGAGGCGGCATTAACTGTGAACGATTCCTTGATAGTGGCTCAGCGCAGGAATTAAAGACAAGCCCAAGCGTCTGAGCAGGTTTTCTGTCTGTAACTGGAAGCCGTTTTGAGTGATCGTCTGAATTCATTGAGATTCCTCGGGTTGCGCTTTTCTGTCCTCCAAGCTGAGATACAATTTAAGTGATGTTCTGCCTCAAGTCTTTAAGGTGGTGTAGGAATTACTTGTTTGGGTATGTTGGGCTGTGGCTTTCATCTTAGTATATCTTGGTCAAATAAAATAGTCTTTGTGGCGCTGATGGCCCTTGGAAAGGGTTGAGGCTTTGCTCGCGTAGCAGGCTCGGGCTGCTTTTGCAGAGGAACGAGAGTCACCGTGAATTGCTTCAGTTGCGTGTTGTTGTTGGTTCCGCTAGAGCAAAGCCGAGGAGTTTGTTACTTGGCAGATGTGAGCCGTAGTCTGCCGCAGCTGTGCAATAAGTAACAAAAATTAAAAAAAAGTATTGTCTCAGTTTAAAAAAAAATAAAGATGTTTCATATAAAATAGTGAAGACCTTCATACAAGTGTCTGGGCATTCGGGAATGTTATGGCTTGGCAGTGGGATAATGTTCGTATTGCTATAGCCGTGGCTGTTGTGAGTTTGACTCATCGGTAGAATCCACATGAGGTCTCCCGCGGCTGGGAAGTAACGCTGAAGCCGTTCCCCAGCTATCACCCAGAGCAGCCGCGAGAAGCCCCCAGGGAGCTCTCGGCTGCCCCATCGCTTCTGTTACTTTTTCCACCAAGTCGTGCAAGCATGTGATAGAGGGCAGCTGCTTAAAGATAGAAGGTTTGGAGCGGGGCTCTGGGAATTTTAAGAAATGATTTTTTTTTCACTTTCTCACTGTGCATGCACATGTACATACCTCCAGTTAAAAGCCATATACCAGCCTCTAGATTTAGAGATACATCACAACTAAACTGTGTATTGAGAAAAAAGTTCACACATGCAAGTAAAATAATTATACTAGTTAAAAAAAAAACCAAAACAAAACAAAAACAAACAACAAAGCCAAAACAAAACACCAAAAAAAACCCCCCACAACAGCAAACCACCAACCTGCAGACCCAAGTCTGTGGCCTGGGAAGCATGTGTGCATATGTTTGGGGTTTTTAAGCCATATATTAGTCAACTCACTTGGCATTATGCAGTTTTACAACTTGATAAGGGGAATTAACATGCAGAAAGCTGTCAGGTTAGTTGTTACACCAGAGCTGATGGTCTGCGACTAAACCCGTAAGTGCTTAAGTAGTCTCAGCATCACGTTCAAGTGATTAAGAACTTTAGATAAGTATCTGTGGATTGTTTAGTTTTACAAATCTGCACCTGCAGTTTAGGGTGGACTGGGATAAATAATTTTTCACTTGAAAACAGGGGAGTTATACTTGTGTGAAATGGGAACATGATGAACATAATCTCTTTAAAAACTATGCAAATCTATCCTCGCCCTCTCTGCAGAGGTATTGTAAAACTGCAGCGTTCAGAGGTGTGTGACGAGGGAGATCAAAAGCACCGAACAGCTTTTGTAAAGGGAACTAGTGAATAGATTGAAGCCTTGTCAGGCTGGAAGAAGGGGAACTGAGAGGAACTTACGTGTACATCGAGTGGCATGGAGAGGGTGAAGTGGGAACGCTTTCTTCCAAAGCAAGAAGTAGATTGGCATCGAATAAAGTTGCTAAGCGTCAGGCTCAAACCAAAAGAAATGTTTGATATCGGGCTCAAACAACAGAAGTGTTTTATATCATGCACACAGTTGGGCTGCAGAATGCCATGCCCTGGTTGTGGAGGTGGCTACTGAAAGCTTACGTGGGTTCAAAAAGCAAGTGGACATGGAAAGAGAAATTCAGACAATACCTGACCAAGTGGAGGCTGGATGACTCTTCCGAGGCAGTGGCGTTATGTGCTTGCCCTTTCTTACGTTCTTGTCTATGCACCTGCCATTTTTCACTTCAGAGGAAATAATGGAGCTTGTGTGGCCGTTCTTGTGTTCCTCCTGCTTGCCGGTGTCTCCACCTCTAGTTTTGCGGGCCTGTGACATAATGACGACAGGTAGTCAGGGCACGGGCTGTCTTGTTCAAAATCTGTCCTCTTTTGCCACTGTTATCCTCAGTTAATCTTGCAGCATTTAACCGAAGGGAATAATTGTCAGCATAAGAGACTTAAAAAATTGTTTCAGTGTTATCTTTTTTTTTTCCCCATTTTTAAATCACATTTCTTCATAGTTCGTTTTAACTTTACAAACTGTTCCATGCAGGTAGAATCTTTGTAGTCGGTAGTTTATGCCTCCTTATTTTCCTGGAACGGGAAACCTGCAGACATCAAATGTGTGGGCTCAGGAAGAAGCCCAGTATATGGCGTATGGTTCAGCCATGGTGCTTCTGGTTGCAATGTTTGCAAACAGGCGAGAAATCTGAAATTCGTGAATAATGCCCCAGTTCAAGACTGAGTACGATCCTTGACTTCAGACCGGCACCCTGGCTGCAGGATTTGAACTGTCATTCCCCACAGCCGTCATCTTCTGACGTGACTGTGGAGCCTTCCTCTGGCAGAACAAATAGATATGTCTCTTAAAACCTCTGCTTTGCAAGAAGGAGGAGTTGTGGACCTGAGGGGTGAGTTTTTCTGGATTGCATTTCGCCCCGCGCTGGGCTGATCCCTTTCCCTGCCTTTAGGGAGCCCCCGGGCGCTTAGAGGAGATGGGAACCCCCACTAAACTGGCGCTGTTCCTGTTCTCAGCCCTGTCTTACCTGGCCAGTGCAACAGCTAGAGAAGGAAAGAAAGAATATTCTCTTAATGGGAGCCAACTGCAGGCGTCACCGTGAATTACGAGCTGTTTAAATGTTTTGTGTAAGCAATCCCAGGAACTGAAAGTGCTATCTCAAGTGTTTCAGGATTTACGGTCGGTCGTGCCGAGTAACAAACCGGAGTAACAAACTGTCTCCGTAGGTTTGCTTTCCTTGCTGGTGCTTGGCCTCGGGGCGAATGGGAGCAGCTGAAGGCCCCTCTATAGCAAAAGGTCTGTGGCTTCCGAGGCACGTTTGTAAGAGAACCCCGCAAGTGTTAATATTTCCCTGCTAGGTGGCGATTTTCAGTTTTCATGTAATTAGCCTTGACACTGTCATCATTTGGAGTGTGAGGGATTCTTGTGGGCTTCCCTCCCGAATTCTGCGTTTTGTATTCTCCCCTCCTGCCAATCTTCGTCCTCAACAACCTGTGCTGCTGCGTGGTTTGCTTTTTTGCAAAAAACCCAAAGTTTTGTTTTCTTTCCTTTTTAAGGCAATACATGTGGCTCAAGCCCAAGTTGTGTGAATTGTATTCTGTTTACTTCTCTTATATAAAGCTAGAAGCCTTGCCTCCGCGGTATTCCCAAAGCAATCTGCCTAGGAAATGTCAGGGGTGAAAAGAGGGATAATAATTTAAAAAAATAATAATTGCACTTCCAAATAATGGCATATGCTAGTTAAATCTGAGAGGTCCTGCTCCCTTGAGTGAGATAAAAGATACATGGGTCTCCTTGAACTAGCCATGGGTAGATGAGAGTCTGACGTGAAATGCAAGAGCTGTAGCAACGCACAGCACCGTTATTTACAGTTTTAGCACAGTAAGTGAAGATTAATACATACAACTAAAAACTTGGGAGAAATTTTTTTACTTGATGAGGATACAGTAGTGTAGTAAATACGCAGGAAAATACGGAGCTGTGGAGCTAAGAGCAACTGGCTGTTGTGAAAGTTGAGAACTTGGTAAGATGCTGGGAGGGAGGGAATAGCGCATGTGGCTGTGGGTAAGGAGTAGCAGTGTGCGCTACTGCTCTAACCAAGGTAAAAATTCTTCTTTTGAAGAGAAAAAATCAGACTTAATCGAGTTCATAGTGGTGGCGGATAAGAATGATTCCCCCTGCCCAAGAACAGATTGTGCAGCAAAAATCTGTGGGATTTTGGATTATTTGATGTACCTGAAATTATAACCTTTTTTAACCTAAAAAGAACTAGAAAAACTTATATGGGAAATGGTGAGGAACAGGACTAAGAAATAATCTCCTTTAGGTGGTAAAACCCAGATACCTACTGTGTTTGTTTTAGTACCAGAATGCAAATTCTATTACAGAATTGTGCTGGGGGAGGAGTGTTGCATGTTGAAAAACATAAATAAGTTAAACATATCAACAGAATCCCTGTGAATTTAAATTCCATTTTGAAACAGAAAATGTGTGACACTAGTTGACTTTGGATAGTGACACAGGCTAAAGAAAATTGGGGAGCTCAGAATATCTTTTAGGAGAGAATCCACAATAATAGAGGCAATTTCTCTTTTTGCTTTCCCCAAGACTTGGTAAGTGCCATGTTGGAACATAATGCAGCAAATTTCTTTGGGTTTTTGTTTGTTTGTTTCTTTTTATAAGCATCACAAAGGATATGATAACAGGATGACAATGTCCCGGAGCATTAAAAGCAGAGAAACAAGTCTTGGTTTGGCTTTGAGCAATGCGTAGGGTCTGGTTCAAGGTGTTACAAAAGCAAACCCGCTTCGTAGTCATTCCCGTAGAGTCCTGAGATGGAACATCCTTGTCGGAGCACGGGGAAGAATGCAGCGAGCTAACGCTGATGGAATAGGAATATATTCTAGCTCATTAATTTGTTGGGCGTTGTGATGAAAAATTAGTTGAATCCATATGAAGCGAGTTTTGATGTCAATGAAAGGAAAGGACTTTCATCTCTTCGTGCTGTTGTCGGGGGTCGGACTTTCCTGCTTGACTCATCTTTGGCAATACAAAACACGCTTTACTGCACTTTTCAGCTGGCTGCAAAATAGCTGCTTCTCCCCACTTCTGTCCCCTTCTCCCTTTTTTTCCCCTTTTCCGTTTCTTTGTAACTTACTGATTGTCTTGCGCAGAAAGGCGCACCGGCACGCTCGGCTAGCGAGTCTTTGAAACGGTTAAAAGAGATAAGCGGTGTGTTTGGGTTGGCAAAGCACCCCGGCCGTGGAGCTGGGGGTGCTGGCTGCGCGGAGCTGTGTTTCGCATCCAGAGGCCAGGAGCCCTGCTCCGACGGGAGTCAGCCAGAGTGCAGCCTCGAAAACGAAGGTTCTGCAAAGCCGCGTGGTCTGAGCTCGGGGATTTAAGCTGGAAGAACAGATGGTCTCTCGTGGGGTAGTATCTGCTTCCACAGAGTTTATTTTCTAATAAATGGGGAAATCCTCACTGAGCTGAGATTCCTATGGGAACTTGCAGTTTGACCAGTGTCAGCAGCTTAATGAGTAGTTCTGGTTAATAATTAGTTGAGCGATATCATAATACAAGGTTTCGGTAACTGCTGAGACATCGACCTGAACAGTGCTTCAGAGGTTACGTGCTGTTTACAGAAGATGAAAATCCCCTTCCCTAACTCATTATTTTTAATCTAGCCTATCCCTGCTAGTCAGTCCTCCTGCATCTCGACAGTGCCTCTCGTGACACTCGGCCCGAGGCATTTCGCAAAATGAACGGAATAAATAGCTCCGACGAGCCAAGCTAAACAAGCAGAAGAGATAAAAGCAGGAAACCGCATTGGCGCTGCCGAGCGAGGAAGGGAAGTCGGGATCTGAAGACCTCCAGAGCCTAAAATCTCAGAACTGAGTCTTGCATGTAAAAATCACCATCGGGCCGGGGGCCTCGAGGCACCAGTTGAACAGGAAGGTTCACGCCAAGGGCTGAGACCAGCAAAGCTGGGTCGGGTAGAGTTGTCTTTTCCCAGGACTGCAGTGAGAAACCAGCTCAGGCATCTCTTACCATATTTTTTTTTTTAGTTTGTTTCATGACACAAAGATGGGGCTACTATTTACTGCTTGTTTTACATATCGTTTCAGCAGGCTGTTAAAAGATATCCGGTGTTTATATTTCTTGACAGCTGCGTATTGCACCACTTGACGTTTCCATGATCGTCGGTGGAGGGATGAGGCTGGGCTAGCTTAGTGTCCCGTGGGATTTACTGCTGCTTCGAAGGGGCCCGTTAGGCTTTCCCTGGGGAAGGACAGGGCAGTACAAGGGGGAGTTGTGCCGAGTTTCAGCTTCCATTTGGGAAAGGCAGAATGTTTCCCTATTTCATTGCAGAACCTTAAACATGACCTGATTGTATTTAATGCCTACCCGTGTGTTCGGGAGCCTGAGCGCTATAGTTGGAGGAGCCGTATTCTGGCACGCTCCTCTGCGCTGGGCAGGGCTGCAGGCTACGGGGTGGGTGGTATAGGAATACCCTGTCTTGTGATCTTGGAAAATAAGCCCTTTGGCTTGTAGTTCTAGACCCTAGTCATGGCGTGGTTAGGGATATAGAGTGCAGGCTGATGTTTGTGAAACAAACTGGGGAAGATCGTAAACCCGCTTATTTCGTTGTCTGCAAGTGACAGATGATGGCGGTGCAGCTGTGAAGTGTTTCAACTGGAGGAGAAGGGGTTTGCCCAGTTAAGGCATTGGTTTGGTAATCTTTTCCATTATCAGGAAAAAAAAGACTTTTGGAACTGAACTAGAGATTTTTCACAAAAAAATCAACACGTTAAAGGAATGAGATTTAATGACAAAACTGTAGATCTTCAGGAGATGCAAATTTCTTTGTGTTGTAACTTACACACTGAAAATTTAGTTCAGGCAAGAGCAACGAGGTGTGAAATGTTCTGTGGGGTTTTTTCGTGACACTGAAGAAAGCACGCTTGGAGATTTGAGTCTGCTGACAGATTCCTGCACGAAGGCCTGTTGTGGTTAACCAGCGCCAGGGATGCTTTGGGGTATGGCGTGGTGGGATGAGGCAGAGTACTCAGCGACACCGGGGCGTGGATGTGGTAAAAGAAATCTCAAGGGAGGTTTACTTGCATCTTTCTTCTTTTTAGCTTTATTTTCTGAAAGAATGAGACTTGTGTTATTCATTTGTCCGTCGGTTCCACCTAGTATTTTCTGAGCCGAACTTGGAGAAGAGGGGGATGCCTCTCGCGTTCCCGCAGCTCTCGCCTGAGCGGGATGGCACAGGTCAGACCGAATCGGCGCCGCTGAAGCTTCGGTTTGCCCGTTCGGTTCGGCAGCGGTGCCCTCGCACGCCTCTGCGACTTGCTGTTTCTCGGGAAGCAGCGCGGGGAGGGAGGGGGTTTGAACCGCGGCGGTGCGGGGAGGTGAGATGGGAGCGTGCAAATCCGTGGGTAATTAACCTTCCTTAACTTTCACAGCTCGTGAAATAACTGATTTTGTGAGGTACTGTGATTCTTGGGGTCAAAATTTGCTATCTCTTACTAGACAAAACTAAATGGCTTTGCCCTTGCAACACTGAAAACGTGTTATTTTGTTTCCCAAGTTTGGTGGCCGTGTCGGGCTGCAGGATATAGGTAGGTTTTCCCAATATTTTCCCTTGAAGTAGACAACCACTGTGCTATAGATCGAGTGTTATGTATGGAAAGTCGCTGCTCACCTTAGTTAATTAGAGCTTTTCGTAGTTCTGGCTCTCGCTGCAGTAGCGTTTACTCTTCATTGCGCTGTGTTTTGACACGGTTTCATTGCTGAGTGAAGAAATGTAGGTGTAGAAGTGTGCTGCTCCTGCTTTACGTAGAAGGACGGCTTTCCAGCCATCAGGGCGACGAACTTTCGTGTCGCATCGAGCCGCTCCTGTTGACTTGCCGACATCCTTAAGCTAATACCTTCTTGTGCACTAAACTTTTACTGCACGTCTCTTCCCTGTAAGAGATGTACAGTATTCCTTGTTTTCCCCAATAGCTTGTGAAGCTTTAATGCGCGTATGTGTCTTCCTTCTGAAGATATCAACAGCATGTAAATGTGCATTTAAAACTGGCAGCTTGATTTCATGCAGCTGTCCCCTCTCTGTAGGTATGCTATTCTTTGTGGGAAGTTATCGGAACATGAGAGTATTCAGAAGCGCATTCAAGCTGGCTACGTTTTTAAGGTGAGTAGAAAGAACGTGCTGGGTTTTGTGTAAGTATTGAACAATACCTCTTTCTGTAGTAGCAAGTTAGGAAAATCGGCTCCAGCTCTTATTAGGGAAGCGATAGGTCTCAAAGAGATGCTCTGAGTGGGTGGTTTGGGCTGAGAAAGGTGATTCTGGTGATGTGATGAGGGTGACTGGTCTGGCTCTGCGCTTCTGCACACTATAATCTCGGAAAAAAGAAGAAGAAAAGTCTTGCAAATAAAATGTATGTATATGATGAGACTGAGAACGTGAAACATGCAATTACCATGTAATAAGATACAGCACCAACTCTTCTTCAGTAGCTGCCTGTGAGCATCCTTGCACCTTCCCGTAAATGCGAAGTAGTTATTTTTCAAAGAGGATTTAATCTGCCTCAGATTCCTTTATCTGCCTTTCGTCCATGGCAGGGATGTTACAGGGGAAGAGGATGCACCTGGAACAGTTACTGCAGAACGGGCCACGTATCATTATTACCTCGCCAGCTATTGACATGACCACTAACTTGGTTATGTCAAAGCTCTGAAAAATAGAATAAAACGAAGGGCAGCTTCGCTTTTTTTGTGTGTAGTAATTCGTGTCTCTGAGGCTGAGAAAATGCTGGTTTCCTGTGTTCGCTGAAGCCATTTTAAGAAAACTTGGATTCTCTGTAGCTGTAATTTTATTGATCACTGACGCTTCAGTTGTGGACTTGTTCCTTTCCTCTTTGCATGTTTGTTCATCTGCTTTTGTGGATATTGTCTTTGCTTGCAACGCAAATGTAATGTGTGTTGGTGATGCTTTTCCGCAGGAACACATTGATAAAGCGATTGAACTGAAACCAGAGGATCCAAAGTCTTACTATCTTCTGGGCAGGTGGTGTTACCAGGTAAAGTAGTTTATTACTACTTACTGCTGTTTTCTTCCTCCTTGGAATTTAATTCCCTGTTTGAATGAAAGGTCGGTGGATTCAAACCACCAGCCATAAGGACTGAGGACTCTCTCTTTAGTTGCTGAACAGATATTTTATCAGAAAGTACTCGTACGGAAAGATCTCCTAGTTGCTTGGAGAAGTAGTGTAAAAGTTGCGCTTGCGTGGGATCTAGAAACTCTTCACTTCAGACCTGAAGCAGTGCCAAGAAAAACCCTCCCCCGATAAATACTATAAATGCGTTGCATTCAGAAGCCTCTTACAATGTAAAAGCTTATGTTCTCGTACATGCAGCACCTCAATGCTTTTATGAAAGCACTATTGAAACTATTGTCTGCCAGGACACAGTGTCTCATTCAGAATCTCTCGGCTTTCCATCTAAGTTGTTTTCTTAACTGTAATCGAGAAGCCGTAGGCAGCCCATCTCCCTCTTGTCTGCCTCCTGTTAAACCTAGAACGTATACCTTCGTGCTGGTGTTACCACTCGAAGCACTAGATTTGAAGTGGTACAGGGTTTTAATAAGAGTTTATGTAAGCTCAGAGCAAGAGAGGGACTACAGAAACACTGAGCCGGTGATCGGGACGGATGCTGGCTGAGCCCCTTTCCAGCGCGTTGCTCTGTGCTTACCATCCAAGGCCAGCAGAAGGTAAAGAAGGTTTAGTGATGTTGAAGACGCACGGAAGTTTTTAAAAGCATGGAGAGTGCGGTTTCGTATTGGCAATGTCATTTGCTCTTGCTGTTGTAATACTTATGTCCCCGAATCAACAAAAGGCTTTCAGAGTACTTGGTGTACTCTCTGCAGTAGAACAAAAGCTGCTGGGGTTTTTGCTGTTTTGTTTATTTATTGCCACTCTTCTGCTCTTCATTTTTCCCCTGTTTTTTGTCCATTTCCCAGAGGGAAGCTGTTTGCTAGAAGTGTTATTTCTGAACTGCTCTGAATCGGAGCTCTGAAGTGTTCGGGGCTCTGGACTTAGGTTTTTAGTCGCTGCAGATGGCATGGGAGGTGAAACGGCAAAGAATGGGTTAGGAAAAGCACTAGCTGTGAACTAGCTTACTGTTCCCTGTGCTTTACTCAGTAAAAACAAACTACCTTCAATCCCTTAAGCACATATGGATGTGATCAAGGATGTTTCAGGGCTGGCGAGAGCTTCTGCACACAGTATATCTGTATAATCCTTCGCATGTGTTTCCTCTGCCCTTGCTACACAGACTATTGGAGGTATTAGAAGCAGCGTGCCGGCTGCTTTATATTTCTTGACAGGGAAAAGCTTGGAGTCAAATACCATAAATCAGATTTAGTGGCCTATAAAAAGAAATAAGAGTTTGCAGTAACTATCTACTTTTCAGTTTATACAATTTGAAAGTGCTTTGCTACTGTCAAAAAAAAATGAAGCCACATTGCAGAGATTGTAGCTGAGATAATTGACGCTGGTAATTACAGAGGAGCAGCGAGCTGAACTCGTGGAATCTCCTAGCTCTTTATTCTGTGGTGGACTTTCTGCTCAGCCTTGCTGCTCTTAGAGCTGCTGAAGCTGTGAAGCAAAACCAGGTGTACGTAGAAAGATGTTAGTGCTGCTGCTGTTCTGCGTTATGAGAATTGCACAGCGTTAGCCACAGAAGATGATATCGGGAGTGACAGTCCTATGCACCCTTGCCCCCATGGAAATTTCAGGGTGTCTCTTATGAGAGAGACTGGAGCTGGGAGCAGGAGAGTAAGATTTCATGAAATGAGTATAATAGCTACCTGTTTCTCAAAATGTGAGTATCTGCGGGCAGGAAGGCTTTAGTCTGCCTCTCGCGGGGGATCTCTGTGTGGTGAGGAGACATGTTCTGGTACAAGACTTGAGCCGGGAGGGCTCCATATGTGCGCTTGCTCCGATGCAGAGGCGAGAACCGCCAGGACCCGGTGTGGTTGCAATACGGCGGTTTGGGGTTTTGGACCACCTGCGCTGTTGCACGCCTGTAATAGTCGGTTGTGCAGACAAATCTTACTATACGTGTGGCAGCTGATGTATGGCACTGCAAAAGTTGACCTGCAGTGTAAGCTGGGGACAAGGAAAAGCAAATCAGGCTTAATTCTGTGGCCAGACTTGGATACTTGTCCAGAATCTGCCGACACTACCGAGATCTCCGGCTTGCTCCCAGGTGCACGAGCCAGCTACAAGAAACCAGATAATTCCTTGTCTATGTACTTTTGCATGCGCCGTGTCTCTAGGGGGTTTGACGGCTTCATCTCGCTGTCTCTGCAGGTTTCCCATCTGGGATGGCTTGAAAAGAAGACTGCTTCTGCTTTGTTTGAAGCCCCCCCTACAGCCACTATCCAGGATGCTCTGCAAAACTTCTTACGGGTAAGGAACTCGGATAAGCAAGGGAACCGCTGACCTGACAAATGCAGTCACAAGTGTGGAACTGGAGTACTTGTGTTCTGCTTAAACTCATCGCTCTAAGTGCTCCGTGAAATGTCTCTGTTGAGCAGAACCTGTGGAAGAAAAGCTGGTGAAAGCAAAAAATTTGGAGCCTCTGTTATGGAATAACCAGACAGAAGAACATGATTTTGAAGACCTCAGAACTAGATCCAAAGTGTTCAGAATTGTTTTCAAGGGGTTTGGTTTTCCTTTTAAGAGCTGCATAGTGGAGTGATTCATTGCTTGATACTAAATGCATATGGTCTGTGCTCTTCCAGGGTCTGTAAGATCTGTTTGAGCTCGTCCCTGGGAACACTTGCGTCGATACTCATAACGTTCTGTCATTTTAGTTTCTCTCAGAATATTTTATTAAAAGGCTGTCTGATGAGGTCAAACTTTTGACGACAGCTGCTTCAAGGTTGCAGGGGCACATGGCGTATGTATTTCTGGAAAGAAACTCTTAGGAGTACTTCCTACGGTGTAAGAATCCTGCCCTCTGAATAGGGTTTTTTTGTCCTCCTGTTGATGAAAATGAATTCAAGACATGGCCTGAGTTGCATTTTTGAGCATATAGCTCTTGTTGCAAGGGTCTGCACAAGACGAATGAGTTAAACAGGCTTTGGCTGTGCCTGTGGGAACTACTCTTAAGCACCTCTGATGAAGTGTTAGGGAAATAAATTGCCCTTCCACTTTATAGCTCAAAGATTGGGCCAGCACTTCTGCAAAGTGTCAGGGAATATCAGACTGACTTCAATTTCTTGCAATTTTGCCAAACTGTAGTTGTTTGAGAGGGAGGTTTGTGATGGGTATCTGCCCTAGGCAATATACTTTTCAGCCAAAATGCTTAAATCATTTTAGAGATAAGTTTGAGGCAAAGTGTTTTGTTTCTTTTCGTTGCGGAGAAAAATAGCTTGTCGCTTTGATAAGTTAGAGCGGTGCTGTGGTTTGAAACAGGAACTTGTGTTTTTCTGAGGTTTAGCTTTGGTCAAATACGGAGAGAATTTTAAAAGGACACAAAAGCAGCTCTCTGGAAGCTAATTATACCCTGAACAAGTGCGCTTCCCATATGCTTCACAGAGTCCGTTTCGGCTTTGAGCCGCAGTTGGCGTGCTTCGGGGGAATGGAAATCTTCCGGCAAATTGGAGCCCGGGGTTAGTCACAGGCTGAACTGGCTCTAAGGCCAGACAACGGAGTTAAGAGGAGGGACGTTGTCTGTGCTGCGCTCTCGGTGCTTCCTCTGAGGTCTGGGCTCGGGCATCGCGGTCGGGCACGTTGGGGAGTCTGAACACAGATGGGGTGTGGGTCAAGCCCCGGGTTCATCACAGGAATATACCAGAACGAAGCTGCTTGGAGATGAATGGAAGAAGGCAGAGGGACGTGAGTAACTAGGAAACTGGGAATTAGGAGCTGGGAAGGAGAAGATAAAAAAATTGGGGGAAGATTGCTGAGGTTTGGCACCAGCATGCTCGGGAGGAGCCCAAGTGGATGAGACAGAACGGGCAAGGAGGTTAAAAATAGTGCCGTGCACGTGCAGGAGGAGGCCGTCAAGCTGGTTCCGAGTTTCCCTTAGCTTCCGAGGGCTCGACTTCGCCACCTCGCCGTTCTCCCATGTCACTTACCTTAGGTGAGGGTACGACCGTTGCTCGTTGAGTCACAGGCACCTCATGAGAATCTGAGGACTTCACTCAGCCAGCCAGGCAAGCCTACGAAAAATTCTTACACTGATCTATGTATTCACAAAAGTAGGGTTTAGTCATCTATTTTCTGTTTTTAACGAGATGCAGCACGCCTGATACAGGATTAACCGTGTCCTTTGCATATCCTAATGTCTGCTTCTCTCTGCCCGTCTCACCCTCCCCTCTGTTCTCTGTAGGTTGAGGAACTGAGCCCAGGATTTTCCAAAGCAGGAAGAGTATACATTGCCAAGGTAACCGCTCACTTGTTGCTTTTTTAGATCAGTCATGTGCTCCTAGGATAAGAAATATTTGTATTAAAAAATTATCTTTGGCTGTAAAGTGCTAAGCACGTGTGAATTACTCCATGCAGGAGCAAGATTTTGTAAGATTATAACGTTTCTAAAAAAGGCCAAATCACCTAGTGCAGAGGCATTAAAATTCAGGGAGAATTTGGCTTTGAGTCATCCGGCGGAGCATCCTTCTTGTTTTTTAACAGATCAAATCCTATATAAAGCGGCACTGGTAACTTGTAAGGCCCAGGCTGGAGGTTTAATCCCACCACCACCATGGTTTTCTGTGGTATATACAGACTGAGAACTGTGGGGGGAAGTAAAGGATGAAGTATGTCTCCATTTTTACCAATACAGATGGGAATCTTGAGCAATGATTAAATACACCACAAGTGCCTGGCGCTGGAGCTCCGAAGATCTTTTTGTTTGCATTGAGGGAATAATTGGGTTTGAACTCTTAAATGTTAAAACTGCTGCTTAATTCCTACAACCTCCAGTTAGAGTCTAGAAATATTTAAAGCCCAAACAGCTTTAGAAATGTTAGCCAGAGTGGGCGTAGCAAAGAGTAGCTGTAGTCATTCTCTGTGAAATTCCTGAATTCCCAGTGTCCCAAAGAATGTGAATTTTATCAGGGTAGTGTGCAAGTCGTAGGATCTGCTGGAACCTAGGTGCGGGATTCATTTCACACTAAGTACCTCGTTAAAGGAAAACGAAGGCGATAGCAGAGGAGGAAAACCCAGCGCGAGGTGCAGTAGCCTTTGCACCAGCGGGATTTTGTCTTTGATGTCTTGCAGCTCACTCTGTGTATTTAGTAACGAGTCTATTAGGTAAAATCAACTGCGCATTTGTAAAACCATCTAGCCTTTTGTTTCTGGCTGCTTATGGACCATGACGAATGTGCTCTTAGTTCCTTCTCTCTCTGCTTGTAAATATAGCCGGCATTCGTGGAAATTCAAAATCACCCCTAGATATCTTGTATAGAGTAAAGATTGGCAGACTTGGGACTTATTTCCAGTGAAGTTCCAGCAGCAAATCCTTGCAAGTCTTAACCTGAATAGATTTTTCAGAGTTGATGTGAAAATTTGGGTTTCACTGTGTGTCATCTCCATGGGCTCATATGTTTTTATTGGATTAATAGTTCACCACGTGTCTGGCAGATGTGACTGAGCTTCAGAAGTACTCTGCAAACACAAATTAGCGTAGAAGTTAATAGGACTGCTTGTATCTGTTTGATTTTCGTTTGGGTGGGTTTTTTCCTAATCCCAGGCTCTGGGATCACATCCTTAATCACAGAATTTTAAAAGTGCGATTGGTATCTAATTATTTTGAAGGAGATGGTACTCTGACGGGTGAAACTTCAAAGAAAAGAAGAATTGTGTTTTATAGCCATCTTCTGATGTTTTTGACGGATATGCAGGGGCACGGGGTTTTTAAAGGCTTTGGGGATGTCCATGACTCCATCTATTTTGAATTCACCAGATGCAGAAATTGGACAGTGCTCGCAGCAGAACAGAGTTCTCGCTCAGAACTATCCCCCGGCGCAGGAAAATCACCAAAACACACACGTGCCATGCCGCGCAGTGACACTTCAGAGCCTGAAGTAATAGCCCTGCAGGACTTTCACTGTTGTCCTTGCCCTAACTGCCTGTCGGCTTTTTTATGGCGATTACAACAATGATTAACTGCATTGCTGACGGCTGGGTTTTTAGCAACCACTTCCCTTTACCATGCTTATTTCGTAGCCCCCAAATGCCTCCGTGACTCTCTAGGCACCGAAACCCTTCCTATTACATAGAGTGATGACTCTTTCTCTGCTGTTGGAGAAGAGTTCACGGTGAAGAATATTTCACACCTCTTGAGACCTGAGACCTGTAACTATTCGATGTTACAGTGCTTGCAGTTGAACCTCACTGTTAACAGCCACGGGAACGTAAACTGATGTGCTCTCAGTACCGAGGCTTTATGCTGGAAGCGGTGTGAGGAATAGTGGCTAAGTGGAAATAAAAATAGAGCTTTGAAAATGGTGAAAATCACAAGGACACCTTAAAATCACCCACCAAAAACCCAGTCTCCTTGCCCCAAACAAACAAAACCCACAAAACAAAAACCCAACAAAAAAGGAAATCTCCTATTCCGTAATCTGATGGTGATTACAATGCTTTGTGAATGAAGGATACTGCAGGAACTGTCAGCAGCCTGGAACTATACAGTGCAAATGGTTAAGAGGTAGAAACAGCTCTTTTTATCAGTTGCCAGGGTTCATAATTGCTCAGTTACATTTGCTGCCTATTTTTCTCCCGCTTAGCTCTTCTCACGTTGTCATTTTTTTCTTCGCAGTGTTACAGGGACCTGGGGAAGAACTCTGAAGCTGTTCTCTGGATGAATCTTGCTTCAGAGCTGCCAGTTAATACAAAAGAGGTAGCAGTCTCAGTAAGCACACATTGATGATGAGCAGAGATAAAATGGTTACAGGGATACAATTGTTTTCTGAGAGATGTTCCAGCTTGTAAGCCTAGATTTTGAGTTGTTATGTTCCTTAGCGTGGACTCTTTCTTCTCTTGGGACCTGTTATCCGAATGCCTAGAGGAATTCAGCCAAATAATGAAAAATATTAAGAAGTTGAGAGCATGTCTGGTACGGGCTTCGCAGCCCAGCACACCACCCGGCAGGTACTGTGCCACTTCCAGGGTTAGGCTGCAGGCTCCTCCGAACGCCCTGCTCATATTTGGCACTGGGGTATCTGCCGAACTGCTGAGCGGCTGCCGCACGCGTCCCAGTACCCCGTTTTTGGAAGGTTTATTCGTTCAAGGCAATGTCGTGCCTGGCCAGCTCAATTCGGATGGGGCCGCTTAAGCGGAGCGGTTGTCCTAGGGCTGGAGCCCTGTATCGCCTCTTCTAATTACCGGCGTGGCTTTGGAGGAGCAGCCAGCGTTGAACTCTTGGTGCCGCGTTGGCTCCGAAGCTCCCCCAGGCTGGAGCTGATCGTGCTGAGCCATTCAGAAGCTTGTGTGTGCTGCCCAGCTTTTTTTTTTTTAATATCTAGGATATTTCGTCTCTCATTACTTTTGCAGGGTTTTCGAGAGCAGACTGTACTGCGTTTTAGAAACTGCCATCTGGCAGTGTCCCGCAGCTGGGAGCTCTCTCGCACTTTCCTTTTCCTTTGCACTTTTCCCATTAAGCAGAAACTGCGTAGAAGGTGCCCTCAGATTACTGCCAGCCAGAAGCCGAATAAAAACACGTCAGCTTTTAATAGCGATCTGATGTTCTTTGCATTGTCGTGAAAAAATGCAAGCGAAGTAATGTGAGCGAGGTGCTCCAGCTCTCGGAGCTGGAGCCTTGGTCTGATGGAATAACCGCTCTGGGTGTAAGGCAGAATTACAGAAATACCCAGCACTTTCGTGCCACTCGGGTTTTAAGGCCATAAGCATCGCGCTGAGATTCAAACCGCAAGTATGTGAGAGATGTTGGCCACGCATCTGGAAAGGAGCTGGCTTGCCTGTGCTACCACCTGCAGGGCACCGTCCAGCATTGCATAAGCCACTTGGCCACTGCCACCAAATCTGGGGAAACCAGGGCCCGGGGCAGAGCTCGTCCCTTCTTGCAGAAGGAAATCTCCTGGCTCTGCCTCATGAGGAGCTTCCTCGCCGTACGCTGGTTGGAAATCTCTCTAGACAGAGTTAGAATGGTCTGTCTGATAAATAGAAAGAGGGTTTTTTTCCAAAAGAACGAGAAATATATGTGCTGGAGGCATGCGAGTTTAATCAGAAAAGCATTGAGACTTTCAGGAAAGACCAGGAGAGAGCTACGGGCAGAGAAGTCGTGAACAGTTAATTCTGTCTCCTGCTCCGAAATTAAAAGTGGGGGTTGAGTAAGGAAGCCAATGCTTAAGTGGCTTGCTTAAGTCTTTGCAAATGTTACTTCTCAGCATCAATCAAAAAACTTCCATCATGTTGAGAAGGAAAAACAAGGGCATTTATCCAGACTCTGAAAGTCAGCGAGGGAGCAGAGGTCTGAATTCTGCTGTTCGGGTTGTCAGTTCTCGTCTGTCACAAGGAAACATGAGAGAAACTCTCTTTGATACTTGGAAAACTTAAATAGTCTTCAAAGACAGTAGTGTCGAGAGGGAGGTACAGGGGAGGGGGAAAAAAGGCATTAGGAGGAAAAATGTAAGGCTGGGGGTAACCTAAAACCTGGTATGGGGTTGGAGAAGAAAAGGGAAATTCTCTTTTTAATTGTT
Source organism: Phoenicopterus ruber ruber (assembly GCA_009819775.1). Lineage (NCBI taxonomy): Eukaryota > Metazoa > Chordata > Aves > Phoenicopteriformes > Phoenicopteridae > Phoenicopterus > Phoenicopterus ruber. The sequence continues at coordinate 72,258,165 of CM020219.1, read as the reverse complement.
TCAATTAGGCTGTATATTTATCTGTTCTCTTACTGCGTTTCCAGGATGCAGAAAGCGAGAGAGAACTTCAAGAGATGCGATCAGTCTGGGAAGAATAAATACAGAAAGGCTCGTTCCACTTGATACTGCACAGACAGTAAAATTCCAGTTAAAGGGGTTTCATGATCCTGACAACTTTGATTGCACTTCATGGACAAGCTGCAAGAGTTTACAGGAAAAAACACGCAGCGGTCTCAGCAGCACATCCAGGAAAAGATCTGGGTGGGATTTAATCGGATAGAGTTTTGTATTATTTTCCTTCTTACAGCACTGCATATGTTTGATTTTAAAATTCCTAAAAAATGTCCAGTTCCTAAAAACAGAGGTGGGGGGGGGGGGGTGTAGGTAGAATTTGTGATATAAAAATATTTGTGATTATATATAACACAGATATATGCGAGAGAGATACTTTGGTATAAAAACAGACACAAATATATACGTATTTATATAGACACATGCCTGTTTTATACCACAGGCCCTGCCTGTCTGACAGCCTGAACTGCGGGCCTGCTCGCTGGGGAGCGCTCAGCTGATTCCTCGGGAAGGCTTCAGCCGCAAGTTTTTTCAGATTAACTGGTTTCTCTTTTCCTTAATAATGTGAGTTAATCGAGTCAGCTGAAATAACCGCTTACATGCCTTTCCTAGATGTTCAGGTGAGGGAAAGCTTGGAGCCGCGGTGCTCGGCGGTCAGTGTCCCACGGATTTTTAGGAGCGTGGGGCACTGGAGGCAGCGGGACGTTCTCGCTGCCCTCAGCCCGCCGATGCAAACGGGCACGGACGCTGTGACGTCAGAGAAGGCAGTTACACAAAAAAAGACGACAGCAGTGACTCAAAATCAGCAAGTTGTCAGCCCTTCCTTCACGCTGTGGAAAAACGGGTGGTGGTGTCCGAAACACGCTCTGTGGGTCCTTCCCACTACGCCCGAGCTACCTTACTGGTTTTCCCCTGGGGGAAACCAGCGCTGATCGTTACGGTGAGTTATCGCCAGCGAGGTTTCCTGCACAGTACAGACCTCATGTTTGAGAGGCGCGTTGCTTTTGTCGGCGAAGGGAGAGCGAAGTTTTTAAACTTTAGGACTTCCCCCCGGTGATGTTGCTCCCTTCACTCACGGGACTGCAAACTCCTCGCGTCCCTCTGAACTACGCTGCTGTGGCCTAGGGGTAACGGCTTAGTTTGCAAAGCCGGTCTCCGTCACCGCGAGGCTGGTTACGGGAACGGGAGTCGCCGGCGGCAAAGCTGGCGCTTCCCTGCGACCTCCTCCTGCCGGTGCTCCTCGACGCGGTGGGCGACGGCGCGCGGTGAAGCTGACGGCTGGCGCGTGCTCTGGAGCTGCTGGGTACCCAACGCGCTGACGCGAACGGGGAGGCCCAAGCTACGCTCAAATCCCCCAAACAGTTAGCAAGGCTTTCCTGGGGGCCCTTCACACTTCAGCTGGCAGCTAACCGGACACTTACTTTTTAATGTTTGTTACGTCTTGCCGCGTTGTGTAGTGTGTGTGAAGTGGAAAGTCAAGTGCAAGAGTAAAACATTCCTTGATCACCTTTTTAGTCCCTTGCACGCCTGTATCAAACTGCTGGGTTTTTTACTTCGGGGAAAGTAACACTGAGGGGGAAACGTGTAGCAGACTCGAGCTTAAAAACCTCCCATTTTAGAGATTTGGCACCTTTTAGCTTTCCCCCCTACCCCCCTCCCAAATTAAACTCTAAAATTTTGGTGCTGAACTCATCTCGTGAGATCGAGGCAGATGTGCAATTAGCTTTGCTTGAAAGGATAAAAATTGATAGTTGGAAGTGGAGACCTGAGCCCTGGCCGGCTGAAGCTCACCCCCGCGTTTCCGTGCGGAGCTGCCCTCGCGATGAGCACACACTCGGTCTGTAATTGTGGGACTTTTTTTGTATTGAGTGTATGCTCTTCGAGTTTTCAGCGGGATGGCGGAGCTGCCTTTCTCGCTTGGTGTGACTTTGTCTGGTCTGGTTTCGAGCATTTCCCAGCGGATGACCTTTTTTTTTTTTTTCCCTTCTAAACATCCAGTCTTTAAATATTTGCACAAGTTTTTCATCTATTTTCTTTTTGGTTGCTTAAGCCAAGCTGGGAAATCTGCAACAGCCGAAAGATGATGGTCAGCGACTTGATTCTTTCCGGGAAGATTTGCAGGGTTTTTTTCTGGAGAAAAATGATAACAGCTCTCAAAGCAGTCGTATAGTCGGCTGTGCTTGCGTGGCCTCTCCCTGCCAGCGAGCCCCAGAGCGGTGCTGCTCAGTGGCGTTTGCCGTGCTGCGTGTTGCTTAAGCGCTGCTGCCTTCCAGAACTCGGTGGTGTCCGCGGGTGTGATAGGAGGAGGGTGAAAAGGAAATATTTATGCTACCAGGAGTCCCCAGCTTGCCTTCCTTGCACCCTCCTTCCAGCCTTCACCTGTTGTTGAACTTGTCAAAGCATAAACTGTTTAGTGGGGTCCTTGGCTCTTGTATTTCCTGGAGGTAACTTCCACTCTGTTTCCACAGATTTAAATTCTCCTTTGATTTTTTTTTTGAGGGGGGGAGGCTGTTTCGAAACATGAAGCGGTTGTGGGCTTGAGAAGAAAATGCCGATTTGCTGTTCGTCTGCGCTGGGTCAGCTTTGGGTCCCGTCCCCGTTACGTTCGTTACGTGCCCTTCGCGTTAAGCGGGGCGCGCGTTGTGCCGGTCCGTGCATCGCCGGGGCCGGCAGCACCTCTCCGGAGCCGCAGCCCCTGCTGAAAGGCCTCGGGAAGGCGCTGGAAAACACAGCGCTGGGTCGCAGGCTGAACAGCGTGTCGGGAAGCCGGTACCAAGATCTTGTTTTGCTCACTGATAGAAGCTGAAGTCCTTTTCTCCCGGGGCGGAGAAGGGACTGGGTGCCGTCGTATGGGGCTGTGACCAGAGCCCCTTCGGTGTTTGGGTAGAGCCACCCTGCCTCCCCGGGGGAAGAGGCGGGAGGGAAATGCTCGCGGCCCTTCTCCTTCGGTGTTCGTTCCCGGATGACTTCACGCGGGTGCAACCTTTCAACTCTCATTTATTCTGTTTCGGACCCTCAGTGAATGCTCTAAGCTCCCCGTGCCCTCGATTGCCTGCTTCGCCTCTGTGGGTTTGTTGGGTTTTTTTAAAAAACCCACAGGTTCTGTTTTGCTGGGAGGAGCAGGGTCTGGCACTCGCCCCCGCGCGTCCTTTGCGTGTGTGGCCTGGCCCCTTCCCGGGGGTCGGCAGCCGAGAGGTCTCTTGCTCTGGGCTTCCCGCAGGATTCCTCCGGCGGCGCAGCCCCTGCCTGCAGGGCCGGCCGGGGGCCTGTGCCCGGCGCGCTGGTTCTCTCCTCTGCTCTCTCTGCCGGCACCTAACAGCGCGTCTCTGCGACGCCGATGAAAGGCCCTGACGGACCTCGCAGATCCTTTCAAGCGCAGATAAAAGCCGTGTTTTGCCGTCTGCAGCCTGATCTCCGGGAAGTCATGACGTAACGATCAAAAGGACCTTCTTGGGTTCGGTTTTCCCTTTCCCTGGCTTGCTGTGAATGGGAAGAGGGTGACTAATTACCATAATTTCATTCTAATAGCGCGTAGCTCGCAGGTTGGTGCGGAGACAAGGCGAGGCTGTGTAGCTCAAACACTTCCCAGCCAGCAACGCTTGGGGTTTATTTTGTTTAGCAATAAAAGGCGCAGTCTCCTGCCGGGCTCTCGGCACGCCGGGAAGGGGACGCCGTTCCCCCTCCTGGCATGGGGGGACGCGCTGCAGTAGCTGTCGGACAACAGAGAAATCGAGACTTGTTCAAACTTGCACAGCCTTTGCAGACTAATCCCGGGGTACAATGTGAATTTCGCGAAGCGCCCGCGCTGTATACATTCCAGGAGCACAAGAAATCAATTTGCCTGGTAAAATCTTGGTAGAGACTCTTTCTGTCCTGCTCCCATCCAGATCAGTTCTTCTGGACTTACCCCAGGGAGAGGGGGAATAATTTCCTGGGGCTACTCTTGTCTTAATTTTAAAACATACCTACCTGTGGTTAAATTATGATACTAAAGAATAACTGAAGCTACTTAATGTATCCTCACTGTGCTGTTCTGTCGGGAATAAAGTATTTATAAATAAGAAGGGGATCCTGCTTAGTTACCTGTGTCGCTCCCTTGCTTTTGCTGCCAGCACACGCCGAGGTGCAGAGACCCGCCAGCCACGTGGGCTCTTCTGCGAACCCTCGTCCCGCTCGTGCGCGGTGGCTGTGCCGAGCGCAGAGGGAAGTGGCGGGGAAGTAACGTATGTGATTGTTCGTATGCCACTGTTTATGTATAGAGGATGTGGGTTACACCTGTAGCAGACTCTGTGTCAATACAACTACTACTGCTTGTGTTTTTAAATGCACCAAAGTAATGCAGCCGCGCTCGGTGGCAAACCGTGTACGCCAAGCGAAGGTGGCTTTAAATAAAGGTGGATGATCAGTTGTGACCTGATGCGAGTGTTCTGCGCTCCGTCTCCGTGATCCCTCTTCGGCTTCCCCGGGACAAAACCCCTGGACGAGGGGCTTGTGCGCCGTGTTTAGTGCTGGTTCTGGGTGGTTTAGCCTGTCTGCTCTTCAGCTTGTTTTATTTCAAATTAGTTTGCAGAGAGAGCGAGTAACACCAACCGTGCTTCAGCGTTCCTCATAATCCGCTTAGTTCGGGAGTTCAAACACAGTAGTTGTGCAAAGGAGTAAGTAAAGCGGGAAACAAGGTTTCGGCTACCTGACGGGGTAGGTGGGAGTCACGCTGGTGCTGACAGGCAAGTCGTTTAACAGACGTTGGTTGTGTCCAGTCACTTGCACATTAGCACGTTGCAGACCTTCTCCCCATCCCTGGGAGGAGGACGCGGGAGTCGCCAGTGAGCGCAAGCACAGAAGTCCTCTCGGAAGGCGGCCCGAGCTCCACCAGGCATCGCTTCGGCAGCCCCGTCCTTCCCCGGTGCAGAACCGGGGCTGTACTCAGTGCGCGCCTCCGCTGTGATCTCTCCTTTTATTTCCTCCTCAAGGTGGATTTGTAGTGTCCTCTAGCGCGCTGGGCCACCTCGTAGAGCGTTCCCGCTTGCCGAAGGAAAGGAGTCGGAGCCGATGGGGGCATCTGCCAACGCCTGCTGCTTTGGGGAGAGGAGGAACCGCGGTTGTGCAGGACGAGACCTGCGGCACGGCAAGCCTTTGGTTAGCCAAAGGCCTGACACGCCGAGGACACCGCGGCGGGGACGGACGTGTAGGTACCCTCTGGTTTGGCGTACGTCTCCGGCCTTGGCCCATCAGAAGCTTCCGAATGACTTTTTAAAAGGGATGTTTTGCAATACTTGAGTGTTAACTTGGCAATGGAGGGAGCGGTGGCTGAGAGCACGGTTGGGAAAATGGTTTTAAGCAACTTGGACACCTCGGAGAGGAGGTTGGCATTGACCCTATGGCTTGGGACGGGGTAGCCTGTTCCGACAGAGGGATTTGAAAGCAGACAAATGCAGTTATGTCGTCGGTTTCCAACAAAAAGAGCATACCAGAGCTGTGACCACCTCTCCCATGTGCTGGGAAACTTCTGACTCAGTATTGGAATAGAAATGTCAACATCCCTCCCTCCTAGGACAGGACAGCCATGCCAGCTCCCACCCCGGCTTATTTCTGCTCAACCCGGACTGCTATGGTTCAATGACACTTGTAATTCCTCGGAAATTCCCTGGCGAAACCTGACCTGCGCAGGCCCCGCTCCGTTTGGGAGATAACCTGAAGCGGGAGGGCTGCACGCAGTGGCCGTGCTGCCGCCCGGCCGACCTCCCGCTGCCGGGAAGGAGCCGGGGCCCGTTCGCCCCGAGTTACTTAGCACGAGCCCACCTCGAGGTCTCCTGGATATTGTAATAAACAAACATCAAACTGTTGGGTATTTTTCAGCAGAAAACGCCGATAGAATTAAAATTTACGTAAGTTGACTTGGCTAATAGTTGAGTATTGTATGCAAAGCACATAGTAAAGTCAGAGGAAAGGCTGGCACTAGGGAAATGTTTTCGCTGTGAAGGGAAACTGAGGTTAAAACGGGGGGGGAAGGGAGGAATACGGTTGAACACAACCACTGCTTGCTGTAGGCCTGCCCTGCCTCTGGTTTTGCACCTACAGGCAGCCGCGGCGGTATCGGCCATGAAAATGTGATCCCAATAACTGCAGCCAGAGGTTTAGTTCTCTTCGTAAGATGTATTTAATTTTTGCTTTCTCCAAAGTAAAAATCTGAGCAGGGCTCAAGACCCTGAAGAAGACAAGATAACGCGGGACTGTCCTCTGTCTCTGGAGAGTCCCGTCACGACGAATGGATCCCGTAACAGAAGTCAGCTTCCTCTTCACTGGCCTCATGTCAGCTTGACTGCGAAGTTAAAGGCCTTTTGGGCCAGGTTTTAATTATTAAGTTGTTTATGGAAGGCAGGGAGGCTCTGAGGTTTGTCTAAGCTCCTCGTGCCGGGTTGCTTACATACCTGCTGGGAATTGTTTTGAAGGCAAGATTAATGACGGACTGATTGCTTTTCTTCTTCGTCAAAGGCGCGGTCCTGCAGCCAGGTCTCTAGTGTGTCTTTTGCTTAATAATAGCGAGAATTCCAGCGTTTCGGTGGCTGAGGAGCTGCGGTGGGCACGGCGCGGTACCTGCCTGCGTGCAAAGACGGCTGTCAGCGCGGAGGGGAGCGGGAACGAGTTAGGACACGGGGGACTGTAAATACACAACGCGTTTCCCAGCATCCCGCTTCCATGTAAAAAAAAAATCATATTTCCTGGCAGCCTCTCTCCTTAAACATGAGAAATGAGGTGGTCAAAGTATTGCAAAATCCTTCAAGTGCTGGAAGCAGATTCCTCCCCCCGCCGCGGAAAGAAGAGCTGCGCTCGTACGCTTTGCACGCCGCCGCCGCGAGCTCCTGCACGGCAGCACTGCGGTGCCGTAGCGAGCGCCTGCGCCCCAATCTTCGTGGTCTGGGCTTGAAGAGCCCCAACTTGAAATGCCTTATGGGCCCGGCGGGCACCGGAGCGAGAGAGGCTCCCATGGCCATTGGAACCAAGCACTGTTTCTCAGCACCCAGCAGTATTCCTGGTGGGCAGCAGCGGCCTCACCTATTTTTCTGGTGGGTGGGGGCCGAGAAGGGGGAGCAAAACGTGATCAACGTGCAGATGGGTTTACACGGAGCCCTAGGGATGGGATTCTCATCTTGAGGCTTCAACTCAAGCGGCTGCTGCCGCCTCCCCTCCGGGCTGGGTCCCAGGGGGTCAGGGTGGGCATGTTGCTTCTGTTGGCCATGGGTGTCATGGTCACACCCCTGCACCGGCAGCGCTGCCGGGTGAGACGGGCTTGGAAGTGTCCTCGTGCTCTGGGATGGCTTAAAGAGGAGGCCCCGGGGCTGGTCCCATTCCTTCCTCTGTTTTAGTGCACCCGTAAAATCAGGTTGAATAAATAACCAGCCTCGGTCCCGGGCGCGAAGGCTGGCCACCGGTCAAGGAGCGCAGGAGCCGGCGGTGTCGGCATCTCCAGAGGGTGCTGCCGTGGGGCAGAAGGTCTCCGGCTGGACCATAAAAGCTGGAGATGACCATCAGCGGCAAAACTCCGAGCGGGCAGTAAATGATGCCGAGACAACCGCTGGTTTCTGTCTTGCCACGTCTCGAAGGATGCTTTCACAGACGCGTGTCTGAAGAGGAGGGGGAAACTTGCCCTTGCTTTCAAACCTTGGTACCCGGGAGCTGCTGCCGCCCGCTGCCTCGCTCGCGCTCGGCCACCTCGGCAGCCGAGAGGCAGCCGTGGGCAGGGGCCGCCGCGGAGGCGCTGGGGACCCCCCGGGGACCCACCAGTCCTGGTGCTCAGCGGGACTTGGTTCTGTGCTGTACTCTGGCGGAGTTTCAGCTCCCACTCCTGCTATTCGCGTGGAGGGTGAGGATTTACGTCGTGCGTTTGCACCGGTAGTAGCGCACGAAGAGCTGGCGAGCGGGTATTAAAATGCGCCGCAGCGCAGGACGTTACCGGGGCAGTATCTCAACGGGTCAAAGGAAAATGAAGTCACCGAGGCAGCTGCGACCAGAACAGCGGGCTCGGGCGTTGCGGGAAATCCCGACGTGACTTTTAGGAGCAGCATTTTCCCGATGAGAGCGAACACCAGCACAGGCAGGCGGAAAATTGTTTCTGCCACCTTTCCCCCCCAAAATACATAAATCCAGCCTTACGGATTGGAAAAGCCTCTGAAGGAGATCAATTTGCTGCTGGTAAATTACTGTCATCGGGAGGGGATTTGTGCCGTCCCCCGAAGCTCCCCGGGGCGGCCGCAGGCTGGTGGCACCGCGGTAAGCACGGTTTTACCTCGGGTGGCTGTTTCTGTCCTCCCTTTTGACACAAAGCCGACGCGGTTGGCTCCCGTCGGACCCTAAAGAACCGCTAAGGATTCTCCGCGTTAGCGGCTCGGGGATGCGGCGGCTGGGTGACGCGGCGTGCGAGGCAGCGATGGCTGCCCCGCGGGGGTCGATTTGCTTCACGCGCGAGGGGCTTGTGCCCGAGATTTCCCTGCAGCTGTGGGTCACGCTGCCAGATGTCACAGGGAGCTGAATTTGGGGGGGAAGGTTGCTTCTGGAGATGGGCTGTGCCCCATTTCAGCGAAGCGGCTCAACGCGCTGTCAGAGCCTGGGTTTGGGTGCCCAAAGCCTCTTCCCGCGTCAAGCAGAGGCTCGTAGAGGAGAAATACCTTCCCCGGGTTGCTCTGTCCCCAGGGAGGTGTCCCTCCACCCCACGCCACCGGTGGGGTCTGGGGGGAAGGGAGGTGACAAAGCCCCCCCAAACCTTCCCGAACGTCCTTCCACACCCAAACCGGAGCAGGGAGACGTGCTCCTGGCTTCAAACTGACGGGGCTGTTCTCCCTGCCCCGGCAGCCGGTCCTTAAATGCCTCTCAAACTCCATCAACATGACCCCCCCAGCCTCCCTGAGCTCCCGCGGGGCTTTCCTCAGCGTTGGGAAGTGCACCCCCCCAACGAGCCTCATCCAGCCTTGTGCTGTGATAGATGAAGCAAATTCCTCCTCGGTACACCCCGGGGCACAGGGGGGTCTGCTCCTTGCAGGCAGGGCCCTGCGGGGAGCGGGGGTTGACCTGTTTTGGGGTGGGAGAGCTCAGGGGGGTGCAGGACGGGGGCTTGGGCGCGAGCGATGCTTCCAGCCACCCCCCCCCCCCCCCCCGGAGAAAACAAGCGGAGGCAGGTCCCGTGTCAAAGGCGTTTATTGCTGCGGGGACGTGCTGCCCTTCACCCTGCAGCAGGGGCAGGGACGCCCCGGCGAGATCCACCCGCGGGCAGAGCGGGACCCGTCCCGTGCCCCGGCGCTGCCAGCTCCGAGCCGCGGGGCGCAGCGCGCCTGGCTCAGGGCCGGATGAGCGCCGGGTGCCTCTGCCGCGCGGCGACGGTGAAGGGCCGCGGCTTCAGCGCCAGCCCGTGGACGCAGTCCATGGTGAGGCGCTCCGCCGGGTTGGCGTGGAAGGAGCACTGGTGGAGGAGGATGGCGGTGAAGAGGAAGAGCTGGAGCTTGGAGAGCTGGTCGCCGATGCAGCGCCGCTGGCCGGACGAGAAGATCATGACGCTGCCGGCGCGGTCGCGGTCCAGGCGCCGCTGCGCGTCCAAGAAGCGCGCGGGGTCGAAGCGTTGCGGGTCGGGCCACTTCTCGCAGTCGTGGTTGACCGACCACTGGTTGATGAAGACCACGGTGCCCTTGGGGATGTGGAAGCCCTCGAGCTCCACGTCATCCGTGGTAGCGTGCGGGATGGTGATGGGCACGAAGCTGCTGTAGCGCAGCGTCTCGTAGATGAAAGCCTCCAGGAGGGGCAGGTGGGGCCGGTCCTCGGCTGTGGGCAACCGGGAGCGTCCCACCACCTGGTCCAGCTCGGCCTGGAGGTCCTGCTGGAGCCGCGGGTGCTTCAGCAGCAGCAGGAGGACCCACGAGAGCGCCGTGGACGTGGTGTCCTGCCCCGCGCCAAAGATGTCGGTCATGGCGCCATCCACGTCCTCGGGCCCCAGCCCCTCGGGGGGCCTGTCGCCGCGCTCCACGGCGGCGATCATGACGTCACTGGCGTCGCGGAGGGTGCGCGGGTCGAAGGTCTGGCGGTGCTGCGCCACCTTGGCGCACACGAAGCCGTGCAGCTCCTGGTTGAGGGCTTGGAAGTCGCGGAAGACGCTGCGCACGGGGTTGGGGAAGCGCAGGAGCCAGGGCAGCACGTCCACCATGCTGCCCGCCCCCACCGTCTGCCCGAAGCGGTCGTTGCGGCCCAGCAGCGCCGTGAACTCGCTGTCAGCGTGGCTGTAGCGGCGGCCGAAGCAGAGGGCGCACAGGACGTTGGCGTTGGCCACCACCAAGAGCGGGGAGGGCTCGAAGTAGGCGCCGCCCTGGCTGTGCCGCAGGAAGAGCCGGACGAGGTCCCCCGCCTCGGCCGCCACGTGCCGCTCCACCTCGGCCGCCGTCGAGCGGGCGCGCAGGGCGGCGTGGGCCAGGCGCCGACGAGCCCTCCATCGGGGCGAGTAGGACCCGAAAGCCACGCTGTGCCCCCCGGACACCAGCTCGAAGGACGGGAAATCGGGGCGGCCGGCAAAGCGGGCGCCCAAGCCCACCAACGCCCGCCGGATGACGGCCTCGCCGTTGAGCACCACCACGCGCCGGCGGCCCAGCCGCAGCTGGAAGACGGGGCCGTAGCGACGCGCCATCTGCCCGAAAGCCAGGTGGGGCAGGCGGCCCAGCTGCAGCACGTTGCCCACCAACGGCCAAGCGAAGGGTCCCGGGGGGCTCCGGGGTCCCGACAGCCCTCGCTTGGCCCCGGCGCGGCGGCGGGCCCCGGCCAGCAGCAGGAGGGTGCCCAGCGCCAGCAGCAGCGGCAGCAGCGCCGGCCCCGCGGCCGCCCCGTCGGGGCTGCCCGCAGCGCTCATGGCCGCGGCCGCTCTGCCGGGGCCCCGGCTCGGAGCCGCTTTATAGCCGCCTCCGAGGGGGACGAGCCTCTCCCCTCCCCCGGAGCGGCCCCGGCCGCCCCCGGCTCCGAGGGGCCGGGCAGAGCCGCCCGGCTGCGGGGGGAGCGGGCCCCGACGGGGCGCACGGGGGCCGCGGGGCGAGGCCGGGGGTGCTTGGGAAAGGGGGGTGCGCTGGGCTTGCTGCCCGGCTGCGAGCTCCGCTGTGGAAATGCGGAGACGTGATCAGCAGCCAAAATTCATCGGGCGGGAGGGAATTTGTATCATGACCCGTTCCCCCCCCCAAACCAGACGTGCCGCCCTCCCCAGACGCGCTCGGGGCGGCAGAGCGGGCGATGCTCAGCGTCCCGTCGCCCCACCGAGCTCTGTCCCCGCGTCTTCCTTTCCCCGCTCAGGGCTGCAGAGGGCCCCTCGGCACTTGCGTTTTTCGAGCGCCTGGCCCCACGCTGCGGCTTTTCGGTGGAATTTGGGCTCCGGGCGGGTTTTTGCGACTCTGGCGCTGGATGTCGGCGGATCCCGAGCAGCCCTTGGTCCTGAACGTCGCCTCGTCCGGAGCATCTCCCGGGCCCGGGAGTCAGAGGTGAGGCTGCGGGTACCGGGACGCGGCCGGGACGGGACGCGGAGCCGCGCCGCTGCCTTTCGGGTTTGCTGCGGTACCGGGCAGGCCCAAATCTCTCGGCCCCTTTTCCTCCCGGCACCCGCCTGCGCAGCAGCCGCACCTGCCTGCTGCCGCCGACCGGCTGATAGAAGCGCCCGGGAGGTGACAAAAAGAGGGTGAGTTTTATTAGGAGAGGTGGCATTTTTTTCCCACGCAGCCCCTTCGCGGGATGCTGAAGAGGAAGGTCCGGCCGAGCCGAACGGGACACAGCTACGGAGCGGCAGGGACCTCTGTGCGCGCTGTCGCGCTGGGGACGCGTCGCCTCCCTGCCCGGCATCTGCCTCCCTCCTCCCGGCTCCCGGCTCCCGGCTCCCGCAGCCGCTCTGGCTCCGGCCGGGATGGAGCGGGGCTGGGCGCTGGCGATGCCCCCGGAAGGAAAACCGGGCTCCTTCTGAAAAAAGGGACGCTGGCGTTGGTGGGAATAAGAAAAAAGAGAGAGCAGAGCGTCTGCGGGCTGGAAAAGCAGCCGTACATTTACGTGATCGCCTGGCCGCGCGTTGGGGCTTGCTGCTCCCGGCTTAACGAGTGGGGCTGGACAGGAGCTTTCCTGGTCTGACGCCAACAGGGATTCCCAGCGGACGCTGTCGCCGTCACAGCCCCACGCGGCAAGTCCTGCGGCAGGCGAGCGCCGCGGATCGCACGTGGTTTGGCTGGAGCGCGGCCGCGGAGGGGTAAGTAAGGGGTTATTAGGTGCTCGTGTTCCCGGAGGACCCGTGAAGCTGGAAACCCCAACCCTGTGGTGTCCGGAGACGGACGGAGAAGCAAAACGCGTGTTTGCCCGCGCCGAGCGAAGCCAGCGGGCGATGCCAGGGCTTCTCGTGACAGGAGCCATTAGGTATCTACCGTGGCATTAGGATCAAGCAGCACTGTGCTTGCTGTTCCAAGAGGGATTTTTGTAAAATTGCCACGTTTTCCTGTGAAAACCGGGATTTCTGTAGGTTGCGTGAGAGCTCGGGGACGGGGAATAGACATTTTCCTGGTGGATCCCAAGGGAGCGGCAACGCGAAGTCAAATCTCAGGCGCGTGCATCCGCGTAGGGGCGAGGGGCACGGCAGAGCATCCCAGGCGGCCGCACCGGCAGCGCGCCGGCGCGGCACCGAGCATCCCAAGCGTGCCCCCTCCTTCCCTCCGGCAGCTCTTCCGCGGCCTCGAGACGGGCGGCTCAGCCGCGGAGCTCCCGTGCGGTTTTGCACGTTGTGGCGTTACAGCCGCCGTCACGCCGGTTATCGAGTCTCGCTTTTCAGGGATTAAACTTCACATCACGTCAGGCTTCTGCGGGGCCGAGGGAGCCCAGCACCGCCCGCAAGGGAAAACCCGTCATTTAGTTCCTCGTCGTTGCAGGCGTGCCAAGCAGCAACGCTTGATTCGATCAAGCTGCAATTTGGGGGCTCCTAGAGCACGAGACGTTGTTTTCCAGCATGCCACGTTGCATGAGGTTAGCCCGTAATTCCCGCTGGCGTTTCCTTCAGTTCGAAACCCTGAAGTTGGTAACTTGGGCGATCTGCCCGGCGCGCGTGTGCTGGCGCTGGGGACGCCCCTTGGCAGCTCCGGCTGGGCGCTCCGGGGACGGGCGGGGGCTCCCGGCGCCGCAAAGGCTTCGCTTTAAGGGTACGTTGGTCACCGCAAAGTAGCGAATCCTCTTTGCTTGGGGGAAGGAAAATTAATCCGGCGTGAATAAGGTGAAATGGGAAACTTTCTCGGCCATTTCCCACGCTGGTCACCCCAAAAACTCATGCCTGGTCACCCCAAACACTACCGTCTGGTCACCCCGAACGCTGACGCCGCGGGGGGGTGCGTCGCTCCCGCCTGGCTCGGCGGCACCGTCTCCTGCCCGCAGGCTCCCTCGAGCAGCCTGGGCGGGCGGGCAGTGACGTCGTGCCGGGGGCCGGGGCAGCCCCGACGGCTCCTCTCGCTGCCGCGGGGCCGTGGCGCCGCGTTCACGGGTCGCCGGAGACAGAAAATAATCATAATAGCAATAGTAACGGTAATAATAATAGTAATAATAATAATAATAAAGAAGAAGAGGAAGAAGAAGAAGAAGAGGAAGAAGAAGAGGAAGAAGAGGAAGAAGAAGAGGAGGAAGAAGAGGAAGAAGAGGAGGAAGAAGAGGAAGAGGAGGAAGAAGAGGAAGAAGAAGAAGAAGAGGAAGAAGAAAAAGAAGAAGAGGAAGAAGAATAAGAGGAAGAAGAAGAGGAAGAAGAAGAAGAGGAAGAAGAGGAGAAGAAGAAGAAGAGGGAGAAGAAGAAGAAAAGGAAGAAGAAGAAGAGGAAGAAGAAAAAGAAGAAGAGGAAGAAGAATAAGAGGAAGAAGAATAAGAGGAAGAAGAAGAAGAGGAAGAAGAAAAAGAAGAAGAGGAAGAAGAAGAAGAGGAAGAAGAAGAAGAGGAAGAAGAAGAAGAGGAAGAAGAAGAAGAGGAAGAAGAAGAAGAGGAGGAGGAAGAAGAGGAGAAAGAAGAAGAAGAGGAAGAAGAAGAAGATGAAGAAGAAGAAGAGGAGGAAGAAGAAGAAGAAGAAGAGGAGAAGAAGAAGAAGAAGATGAAGAAGAAGAAGAGGAGGAAGAAGAAGAAGATGAAGAAGAAGAGGAGGAGGAAGAAGAAGAAGAAGATGAAGAAGAAGAGGAAGAAGAAGAGGAAGAAGAGGAAGAAGAAGATGAAGAAGAAGAACATGAAGAAGAAGAACATGAAGAAGAAGAGGAAGAAGAAGAGGAAGAAGAAGAAGAGGAAGAAGAAGAAGAAGAGGAGAAAGAAGAGGAGGAAGAAGAAGAAGAAGATGAAGAAGAAGAGGAAGAAGAAGAGGAAGAAGAGGAAGAAGAAGATGAAGAAGAAGAAGAGGAGGAAGAAGAAGAAGAAGAAGAAGAAGAAGAAGAAGAAGAAGAAGAAGAAGAAGAGGAAGAAGAAGAAGAAGAAGATGAAGAAGAAGAGGAGGAAGAAGAAGAAGAAGAGGAGGAAGAAGAAGAAGAAAAGCAGTTACACAGAGCGCTACCGTAACCATTTTCAGACGACCTCGCCCACCCCAGCGATCGCTTCAGCCCGCGCCGTCTCTCCCCAACAGCCTTTTCTCAGGGCAACTCAACAGGTTTTTTTCTTTAAGTTCCACTATTTTTGCTTTATTTTCCTGAGGGCAAAGGGAAAGAGGAAGAGACCTGGGGCCGTGGGGCACGCGCTGGTGCTGGGCCGGGGCGGGTGCCCGTCCTCGCCGCGGGGCCGCGACCTGCACCCCGGGCCCGGGCGCGCGGCGGCGCTGCCATCCGGGAAGGGGAATGAAGCGGGAAAACGTAATCCCACACCGTGGGAAAACGGGGGACTGCTCCTTAACGCAACCGCGGAGGTTTTGGCTCCTTAGTCCTCTTTTTTGGGTTGTTCCTCTTTTTTTTTTTTGGGTAGGCAGAGGAAGGAGACGGGAATTCCCAGCGCCGGGAGGCAGCAGCAGGAGCTATTCCCAGCAGGATCCCCCGGCTGGATTAAAACAGCTCAACATGTCAGATACAAACCCAGCGAGGTCGTCGGCTCCGGTGGGGGTCTAGGCTGTGCAGCCTCGGGCGGCCGTGGCCCAGCTACTGAAATCGAGCTGCTGAGCGCTGGTTAAGCTCTTCATAATTAAGCTCTTCATAATTAAGCTCTTCATAATTAAAGAGCGAGGGAGGCGTGAGCGTGGGAACGTGGAAACGGATGCCCACAGAGACAGACAAACACAGAAATATACGCAGAAATAGAAAGGTATATACGCAGAGATATGTAAGTATATAAACATCTCAATGTAAATAAAAGCAATCTCGGCCGTGGGGGTTTTCGCCCTCAGCGAATCCCGGCCCGGAGCGGGCGCGGGACACCTGCGGGGAGCGTGGGATGAAGCGCTCGGCTCCGGCACAGCTGGGCCTGGGCAGGGAAACGGACCCCAAAGGAGCCGCCGGCGAATGAAGCCGGTCTTCCCTCGGAACGGCCCCGGGGTCATAAGCAAGGGACTAAGGGTAATAATTTCATTAATTATTAATATGCTGATACGTAATAATCATGACATCCAATAATCTTGATTTTTTAAATGCTTTTTTAATTATTATTTTGTGCCTTTAAATTTTTTTTATTTATTCCAGGTTAAAATTGTCAATGGACACGGGAGATGATGCATTTTTTCCGAAGGGATCCAAGCGACAAACTCAGCCCAAGTAACCAACAGTCCCGTATCACTCGAAATACATTTGACATTTGTATTCCAGCGTCCTCAGGGAATTCTTTTTAAGAAAACCAACAGCGTGAGCGAAAGCGTTAGATCCTCGGGCGTTTTCGGGAGGATTCACCGCCGGTACGGCCAGGAGCGGCGGTGCCGGGGCCGGCGGGCAGTGAGGCTGCGAGGGGACGGAGCCTGCGCTCCCACTGCTCGCAGGTCGTTCCTGCAGGGAGAACCGCGGGGGCCGGGCACAGGCTGCGGGGCTCCAGCGGAATGTCGTGGCCTCGAGCCCCGGGGCGAGGGGCAGCGGGAGGCCCGGCCGGTTGCTGAGGTGGGGAAGGGGATGCTGAGGTGACCTGGGGCTGTGGCTCTTGCAGCAGAAGAGCCGGTGCCGCCGTCCCGTTCCCGGCCGCCCTGCCCGCAGCGCCCGGCCCGCCAGCGAACCCCCATTGTCATCCACAGCTTTTCCATAAACACAGAAAACAGGCGCTGCCTGACTTTTTGCAGATTCCTGCTGCCAGCAGTGAGCTTTGGACCAAGGACAAGATAAATAGAAAAATGAATATAGGAGACGGTTGGGAAATCAATGACAGAAGGAAAAACACCAACAACCCAAACCGAACCAAGCCCCTTGGGCTGCCGGCCACCTACGAGCCCCGACCAGAAAAGTGAGCGCACACGAATTAAATGCCTAAAAAAATACAGCGTCAGATGGGAGGAGAGGGCTTCTTCTCTAAATGAAAAACACATTTGGAAAAATAAATCTGTTGTAACATCCCATTTCCTCTCCTTGATTGGCTTACGTGTTATCTGGTCTGATTTTCAGCTGCCCCGGAGGGGATTTTTCATCCTGCGTGGTTACAAGGAGCCCGCCGGTGCCTGAGCACAACGCAAAATACCAGGAAAAATGCACCTGATTTGGAGGCAGAGCCTCTCCTCGGCGTCCTCGCGGGTCTTATGTGTTTAAGAATAAATGGCGCGTGGCTTGGTAGCAGTCACCTCGCTAAGGGGCTTCCGCAGCCTGGCTGTAAAACAGCGCCGAGAGGCTTTTTTTTCCCCTTTCTCATCATTTTCTCCCCCAAAAAGCAAGTTAGGCTCAGTTCACCGTTCCGCTTCCCCAGCACAAATCTCTGCAATGGATTGGACTGAGATTTACTCGCCCAGCGAGGGCAGAAATGCTGTTCTCCTTCCTGCAAACCTCACTGACAGTAATCCCTTAGGAAATAATTAAACCTACCCACAAGGGAGCTGGGAAAGCCGCCGGGGAAGCTGGGAGCAAAGCCTGGAGCAAAGGGACGCTCATCCCCGCCCCCGGGTTAATAAATCTGTGAATATTTGGGTTTGAATGGGGGGGGTCCCTCGTGTGCGTTTGAGAAGATGCTGGAGGGGGCAGAGAGCCCCGATTCGGGCTCTCCCGGGCAGCCGGCAGGGATGCGGCTCTCGCCATCGCTTCCCTCGGGGGAATCCGGCTGGAAACCGGGTGCGATTTGCCCACGGGGGAGGCGGGTCGGTGGCTCTGTGGGCGTAAAGAAGGCTGTAAAGAGGGAAGCACGGTCAGCGTCGCGCCGAGATGTTCGAGAGGGGGCTCGAGGGGAGCTCACGGCCACGTCCCCTGCGCTCACGCCGGCTGCTATGCCCACGGGGATCTTCATTCCGCCCCCCGAGGAGGGGAGATACAGCTGTACACCGCTGAGCAGGGGGCGAGCTGTAAAACACGCCCGCAAAACGGGCTGCCCGTCCTCCTGCCGCTGGTGGAGACGGTAGGAGCTCGTTACTGCCAACACTTCATTAGCGAAGCATCTGAGGGCCGTAGGAAGGATGCAAAGCTCCAGCCCGGCTGGTTTTCCTTGTGGTACAGGATTTCTTTGGGGGTTGCGGGGCCAATCCCTTCAAATCTCGGGCATTTTGGAACTGAATCGCCTCCTCGGTTGCATCGCGGTTGCCACGAACCAAAGGCCGGGGACTTTTCTTGCCCGGGTCCCCGTGCAGAGGACGCGGCACCGCAGGGCTCTGCCCCCGCTCTTCTGCCGCCGCTTTCGCCGTTTCCGAGCTGCGACTGCGACAGACGACTGACGATTCTGCAGGGAAGGGGGTTTCGGGCTGCCCTGGGGAGGGGGGTTTGCAGCCCTGCCTGCGGTGCCTCCTTGCCAGCGCATCCCGGAAAGCCACGCAGTTGGTCTCGGCTCCGACGGCTCGTGCCGGAGTCCTGCCCCAGTCGAGGGGCCGGTGGCCTCCACGGCTTTGCCACCAGCCCCGGAGGAGCTGCCGCAGCAGACGGGGCGCCGAGCCCTGTTCCTGCGGGGCCTGGAGTCTCTTGTGTTCACTTTTGGGGCGTTGTGGGTTTTTTTCCCGTCCTCTTTCCCCCTCTCCCGCTGCATCCAGCTCTGCCACCCGGCCAGGATCCCAGCTGAGCCGCGTAACTGGGTGGATAATACTCTCGGACAGACTTTCTGCTGCAGCAGCAGCCCAAAACGCAGCCGCCGATGGAGGAGCTCAGGTGGGCTCTGGAGGATTCCCGTGAGCTGTGCAAGGCACGGAGGGCGTTCGCAGGGGAGGGACGGCTGCAGCGACCGCCTCTGCAGTTGTTGTACCCCGATGTTTGGACCAGGCTGAGCTCTCGCCCCCTTTAAAATTGGGCTTTTGCAACCTGCAAAGCCATCGATTAATAGTCCTGCTTCAAGATGAGGGCCCGATACCTGGCCCAAGCAAACATCTTCTTATTAAACGCAGCCCGTCTGTGCTACGAACTCGGTCTCCCTGCTCTCGTGGGAAGGGCAGCGGAGGGAGGGAGGCCGATGCCAAGGCACCGCATCCCTCCGGGAGCCTGCCGCTGGCTGAGCTTTACCAGAAGGAGCACTTGGATGTTAAGAAGCCAACACGCTATTTCCAGGCAGCTTGGGTTCATGCAAAGTTGGAGCAGCAAGGAATGAAAGCCGTCTGTTACCCTCCCGCTGGACCCAAGCCACTTCGGCCTGACACATCCATTAAAAAAGCAACGCGGGATGTTTCTTCCCCTCCAAAGGCAAGGGGAGGCCCTTTTGCTATTCCCGGGGCAGCCAACATTTCGTCCGACGTGGATGTACATAACGCAGAAGTTGTGGGCGCGGCAGAGGAGCATCGCACGGGAACCGGGGGCAGCATCCGCACCCCGTTCCCAGCCCCAGCCTTCCTGGGGCTCCCCTGCGACACCCCGGCTTGGCCCTGCGGCCCCTGCAAGCGCTGGGCCCCCCTTGAGGGTATTTGGGGTTCGGTTCTTCCTCCTCCTGCTTCTGGAGGGTTATTTCTACAGCTGTTGCGCGGTGCCAGCTGCCGTCGCGTGAAGCCTAAGCGGCGTCTCGAAGCTGGCCGAGGACTCTGCTGCGGACCTGCAGGTTTGCTTAGAGCTTCTTGGAGGTGTCCTGGGGGACCTCGGAGGTTTTCGGTCCTCGGGAGCTTCGCCAGCTGCTGTCAGTGAGAGCCACGGGCTTCGAGTTGTGGAGAGCGAGAGAGGGAAGAGCTTGTGATGGTCACCCGCGTGCAGGAGCTGAGCTCCCGCAGGCAGCAGGAATGGGCTAAGCAGAGGGAAGCGGTTTTCGTGCAGCAGATAATGACACCACGGAGCTCGTTATTCTGTGCAAACCTAGTCAGGCTCCATCTGAAGAGCTGTAAGCGAGCTTGCAGCCCTGCGAGATCCTACGGCATTGCCTGCGCTGCAGTCAGAGCTGCCTAGAGCCTTCAATTTGTGGGGTTAGCCCATTGTATGCGGTTTCACGAAAAACTGGGGTGAAGAACATTGCGTTTTCAAGGAGCAACTGGCCAGCAGCGCAGCTGGCTGGAAGATGGGGAGACCTGGGTTTCAGAGGCGCTGGAAAAGCTCACTTGGGATCTGCCCTGGTCAAGAGCCGGAGCAAAGGGAGACGAGTTTCTGAATCCGGGAATTGTTACTGTGGGTTTCTGATGCCACGTGTTCAGCCTCTAAACCAACCCAAGACGGGGCCGGGGGGGACACAATGCCGAAGACATCCCATGGACCGGCAGCTGCGGGTCAGGGCTCCACCGTTACCCTCCGTCCCGTTCATGCCGGGGATGTTTTCCTGCGTTAGTAGCACGAATGCTGAATTCTGGCGGATAAATCTGCAAACCTGCCGGTGCTCGACGCAGGGAGAGCCGAAACACCCTGGTTTCTGCGGCTGGAACTTCAGGGCACGGCAAGAGCGATGCGGCGTCGGGACGCACGTGGCTCTGCAGGTGCTCGTGCCCAACGGGAGAAGGCGGAGACCTTTCGGATCTTACAGGGGGCAGAGATAACGGGAGACCTGTAAATGGCAAAGGCTGGGTTTATAGGCAGGAAGGTTAAGCCTCCACATCACTTGACTCTCACCCTTGTCTCTAGCAGGAATTCAGGGTTTTTTGGGTTGTGGTGAAACAAGGGCTCTGTCTGGGAGGAAAAACAGGTCTTAGGAAGAGCTGGAAGCTTAGTCCTGGCCCCGGGAGGGCTGTGATAATGGAGCAACCGTGCGAAGGCTGGAGACAGCTCATCCCTTGGATCCAGACTTTTACAAAACAGCTGGGTTCAGACTCTGGAAATGGTGTTGAAATAGCCCCGTCCCGGGGCGAGCGCGGCGCGGGGCAGCGCGGCCGCGTGGCGAGGGACCAGCTCCCCCCGCCGCGCTCTGGCCCCGGCGAGGGAGGGGAGATTAACCCGCTGTCGCCGCGGATTAACGCTGACAGGAGGTCCGGCCCCTGACAAGATAGATGGCAGGGTTACACGGCAATGCGTGAGAAGCCAGCCCCTCTCCAGCCAGCACGGTTTTCCTTCCGTGACTGCTTTCCCCCCCCCGCTTCCAGCCGGCTCCTACCTTGGGAAAGGCGCCTTTAACCCGTTCCCACCCGCCGATGACGGGGAGCGCGCGCGAGGCCGGAGGGGACGCGGGGCAGGAGGGGACGTGGGGCAGGAGGGGACGCGGGGCAGGAGGGGATGCGGGGCAGGAGGGGAAACCCGGCACCGGGGTCAGAAGTAGAACAAAAATGCCCCAAAGCTGCTTTGTTCCGCAGGCGGCTTCGTTTGCTCCTTAGCCCCGCCGGACCCACGACCTCGCTGGACCTGCCGAGTCCTTCAGCACCTGCAGCGGCCGTGACCCTTCCGCCCGGTCTCCGCCGAAGCCGCGCGCGGGCGGCGCTGGCAGCGGTTGAGCGCTCAGGCTGTTCCTGCAGCTGGAAACACAAACCGCGCTCCTCCTCGCCGCGCTTAGTGCGTCCCCTTGGAGGTCCCGGCACTCCCAGGCTTCGCCCGAAACGTCCCCAAGGTTGGCGTGGTCTCACGCAGGCAGCTCTGAGCTTCCCCGTCCCCTGAGGCAGGTCTTCTGCCCACCGTGACCATCATCTTCTGCTCACTGGGACCATCTTCTGCTCACAGTGACCATCTTCTGTTCACGGTGACCATCTTCTGTTCACCGTGATCATCATCTTCTGCCCACTGTGACCATCTTCTGCCCACTGTGACCATCATCTTCTGCTCACTGGGACCATCTTCTGTTCACAGTGACCATCTTCTGCTCACCATGATCATCATCTTCTGCCCACTGTGACCATCATCTTCTGCTCACTGGGACCATCTTCTGCTCACAGTGACCATCTTCTGCTCACTGGGACCATCTTCTGCTCACCGTGATCATCATCTTCTGCTCACTGTGACCATCTTCTGCCCACTGTGACCATCATCTTCTGCTCACAGTGAACATCTTCTGCTCACCGGGACCATCTTCTGCTCACCGTGACCATCATCTTCTGCCCACCGGGACCATCTTCTGCACCCCCTCACGTGCCACCCACGTGCTTCTCCCTCTGTTTCATACACCCCAGCGCCTAAACCTGTTACTTAAGCAAGTCACGGAGCAAAGCCTACATAAAGTTGCCTTTTATGGTGCTTTCTGTCCCAAGGTTGGTTTAACCAAATATTAAGAATATTAACGTGACTCTTCTGGCCGAGGCACAACGCAGAACGTGACCCCACAGCGACAGGAGGATCCGATGGTCCCAGGCCAGAGAGGTGCCGGAGCCATCACCCCCGAGCGGCCAGGCCCAAGGATTGGTGGTGGAGATTCACACACAATTGTACTTTTCTCTTTTTCTAGCAGATTTAGATGTTTTAAAAATATGTGACGGACCATCAGTGATTAAGGGATCATATTTTATAGGAAATATGGACAAAGAAACAAGTACAGTCACGTGATCTTACAAACAAGCTTCTGCTAAAGAAAAATAAAAATCCTCGGGATAAATTTAAGCAGCAGTAGAATACAACTGGTTTAATAAAAATGAATGATTTCAAGTGAGATTTGAAGTCTTGAGGTTTATTTTCTGCAAAGGTGTGAAGATATGCCGCCTCCGCTTCCCCCCCTCGCACCTCCCCAAAATCCCCTCGGGACTCGGACACGCTCGCTGCTCGGGAGGAACGAAAACATTCCCTTTGTTTCCAGGCTGGCGATGAAACCTTGGGCTTCGCTCTTCCTTCCTGGTAAGACGTTCTAAATATTCGGGATGTAACTTTAAGCTGCAGCGTTCCCCCCATTTTATTTTTCTTCCTCATTCGTTTGAAGGCTCAAGGTTATTAAAGCCTCCCTTGGGTCTCACATTTAACGGTTGGACAAACAAACATCGGGAGCTGCGAAGTTTGTTTAGAGCCGCAGCGCGTAGCCGGGCTGTGCAGACAGTTTCTGCCTCTCCTGGAAGAGGACACAGCCCGCTTGAGCAAGACAGCGAAGAACCATGTAACTCGATGGCGCAGAGAAACCAGTTTGTATTTTAAAGTTCCTCCTGAAAGTAAAGGCTGCACCGTGGGAAGGGGAAGGAGTAGAGCGCCCGTGGTCGCTGCAGCCGCAGCCGGACGCGGCAGTTTGTCCTTCCAGGTCTTTGGACCGTGTGCCGGGAGGGAGGGAGTGCTAAAGCTGCATTTCAACGGCATAAACACACGTTGGTCTTACGAGGAAAACCGCCGCCGCCAGGACCGATACACACGCCACGGGCCGAGGTCAGGGGCGCAGCGATAGACTCAAGCACAAGTTCGTGCAGTTTGGTTAAGTTCTGCAGTGAAAACAACTGTGTTACCTGAGCCGGTGGGTGCTTCGCTCCTCCCCGGCCAGGGCAGCGCGGGCCGTACGAGGTCAGCGCGTAGGGCTGATGCTGCAGCTTCGCCCTCGGCGGGGAAACCGAGGCACCGGGTGTGTTGAAGGGAGATGATAACCTACGCCGTACGTACGGCTCCGACAGCTTTTGGTCCGGGTTGTGACCCTCAGCAGAGATCCCTCCCCATAATTAAAAACACGTCCCGGGGAAAGCGCTGCCGTCGCGCAGGGGGTTGCGTATTTGCAAGGCTGACGAGGAGGGAGAACCGGAGCCGCCGAGCAGCGCTTTACACTTGCGCCGCCACGGCCGCATCTGGAAAAATTTAGCATTTGCTTCTAAAGCTGGGTAGTTGGGGAAACTTCACCGACCGCACACCGCGCGCGCCAGCCCTGGAGCTACGAGGTGGGGCTGTTCGCTTCCCAGGAAAACTCGGGACTGTTTCTCAACGCGACACTACGGTGGGGTCCCTCCAACCGCGACCTCGCTTCGCTCCTTGCGGTCTCCGCGCTCGGCGTTTGTATTACAAGGGGGTTTTTGATTTGCCTACGAAAGGCAAGTCGCGTCGCTCACGGCAGGCGCTGGAGATGCAGACCGGAGGCAGGGTGAGGGGCAGAGCGCGGGCGGCCGGTACCTAACCGGTGCCGAAGGAGCGGCCGCGGGTGCCGGCGGCGAAGCAGACAGCGGCCGGGAGACTAACGCAGCTCCCAGGGGAAGCGTGGAAACAGAACGCTGCAGACCACCTATGTCATTTTACTTAGTCAAACCGCTCTCCGTCCCGCTCCGAGAGGAGCGCGAGGAGGCCGGAGTAAGGCACGTATTCCCGTACACGTTTCCACGCGGTAACCGTTTCCTCTTCGCCTCGGGACGCGGGTTCAAACAGCAAAGCTTGGCTGGGGGAACGCGAGCCAGGCGATTGCGCAAACACACACACACACACACAAAAACACTTAAGAATTTAAAAATTAGTATGATTTCCTATCATATTCCACTGCCTTGAGAGGAACTTTGGGGGGAAACATGGAGAGAAGTATTTCAAGGAGCCAGTAGGAAAGATGTTTACGAAAGGAATATTAATTACGCCTCCTTGAGGTTAGAGCAGTGTTGACAATAAGCTTATTTAATTAGCGTTTCATAGCATTGTGCCATAAGCAACTTAAACCCTCCGTGGAACTCCGTGCCTGTGCAGCTGCTACAGGGACGTCATGAGATAACTTGGGAAAGATCTTTCGAAAACAGTTCTTGTGTTTAAAAGAAACAAACCAAACCCCCAAATCCCCCCGAGTTCAGCGCCTGAGCCCTGTAAGAGCTCAGAGGAGGAACAAATGCTTCCCCGTTTCTTCACCTTTGCTCTCCCGAAGTTACAAACCCTCCAGCGAGCTGAGGGAAGTACTGCAGGCTACTAGAAAAATTGGTTTCCGCTGAGCACTACGTGAGCAGAGAGGCCTTCAGCTGCAATTTGAGTTGTTCAAAGCCCTAAGGAGACTTTGAAAAGGGGAAGAAAAAAAAAAAAAAGCCTCTATTAGACGGTACGTTAATGCTGTATAATTCAAAGAGACACAAAGAGCAGAGAACCACGATATCGGCACGGCAAAACTCCCTCTCCATAAAGGACACTGAAGAGAAGCAACAGAGCAGAAAATAAACGTGACATTTTGAATTTCAGTGTAGCCAAAAGCAAGAAGCCAAACCCTTCCAGCGTCCCCCAAAGTGTCACTTACACCTCAGTGACACCACACGACACCTACGTGTTTACAAAGCGGGGCTTAAAAACCAACCCCCCCCAGCACGGTTGGCTGTTGGAAATCACACCAAAGCCCCAAGCTGCGGACTTTTCACATTAAATAACTGATCGTCTTTGTAAAGCTTCGGAGAAACGGTCACACGTGCAACTCCACAAGCGACACCGTCGCTCTCCAAGCCGGGGGTGAGGGAGCCACCCGGCCGCGTTCCGTATTCCCCGCGCGCTGACGCGGCACGCTGACATCCAGCTAAAGGGTAGCTCGGAGGGAGCGCTGCTTCCAACCTTCGGGTCCTCGGGGAATGTTTAAGCACATTAAAAGTTTGCATTCAGATCGTTTAAACCCCAGCTGCAATTTGAAATAAGATTTTCATGTTCTGTTTTCTATCAGGGGCAACGGACGAGGCGTTACACGCAGTCTGTTGCCTTTCCGTAACTCCGCACGCGAGCCCTTTCCCAGCCCCGTCCCTCGCCCCGGGTCTCAGCGTCCCCTCGCGTTGTGCTCCCTCACGCTCCCTTTGCCCGGCGCGTCCCACAGCCCCCTTCCATTCGTCTGACCCGTCTTTCCTCTCTTCGCTTGCTTGCTCCTACTCCTTTTTTCCCAGATTTTCCCAGCCTGCTCTCAGCTTCCTCTTGATCGGAATTCTGGAAGAAGTCCCCCTGTTCCCTGCAGCCCGGTGGTTTTCCCCCGTAACCCACCGGGAACACCTCAGCCCCCGCGTTTCAGCTGTACAGAACCGGGACTGCTGGCACAGTCGGATTCTCAAGCCGTGACTTCAGTAGAGAACGCCCACACGGAAAGGAAAGGAAAAGGAAAAGCTGCCGAGGTCTCGGGCAGACGCAAACAGCCTCTAAGGTCACCTGTAAGTGACTGCAGGGACAGCACGAGACGTTCCATCTCAGGGACCGGCTTCTGCCAAACCTTAGGTCCGGACTCTCAAACCCAGCAAGGCTCAAATTCTCAGACATCGGGACTTTTTGAGAGGCATCACAGCTCCTTGTACTCCAGCCTCGCTCCGGAGGGCGGCTGAAGTCTCTGCCCGCTTCCCCACCCTGCCAGAAGCACCAGCCCGTTGCGGACCCCAGCCACGCCGGGTTTCACCGACACGATTAACATCTAGCGTCCGTTAGACACTAACGGGATCGTGTAATCCGTCAGGCGACAGCGGTCACAGCCGGCACATTGAACCACCCTCACCTATGTGTAGGGCAAGCGCGAGTAACCAGGGAGCGCTGAACCTCTGTCACTAAAAGGCCCCAACACCTCGGTTCCCCGCTGATGAGTTCAACCCCCGTTTAACCCCTAGTTAACATTTTAATGGGAGTTTTGATTCTTGAAACTCGGCTGCAGGCAATGGTGACAGCAACGGCCTTTTGTGCACGTCCTCTGAGCAGAAACAGCAGATGCCGGGGCTGTGCAGAATTTAAGAACAAAGGCGTTCGGCTATAAATGAGACAGCAGACAAGGTACCAGCTCGTGAGACCGGGTCGTCAGTATAGCACGAGTATTTATGTACGTGGATAAATGCAGCTCGCGCCTGCTTGCTTGCGAGAGCTGCTGGATCCCACTGTACGTATCCTTCATTATTTGTCCCACAAAAAAGGTGCCAGAGAAAAAGAACAAGGAAAATATTTGTTGCTGCCAACCACCACTAAGATATTATTCTCTTTAATCAAGTTTAGAGTAGTTCACAATAGCATAGCTCATATAAAAATACTGCATAATATAAAAGAACCTTTTTAACCTCAAAAACTCGTAAAAGACATCTACAGGGCACTTGCAGCACAGTTGCACTGCACATGTCAAATCAAGGAGATGGTGCATTTTGTTAGCGTCAGTAGAAAAAAATCCAGACTGAGATTCCCTGAAGATTTATGCCTCTTCTTCCTACCTGCAGACAAAAAATGCCTCGGTCTGAATTAACGCCTGGCTGAATCCCAGAAACCTGTAGTGTCGTGCATATTTTCACGGTCCTTTTTATTAAAAGCAGATTTCCACAGAGAATTAATGAAATACAAAAGACGTAACTGAAATGTAAATTAACAGTTCCCCAAAACCAGCACGTTGCAGCATCCAAAACAAAATTAACATAAAGAATACGGATTGTGATCACCACCAATCCCAGCAATATTCTCAAATTCTTATTGTGGAATACCATTCTGCTTTATTTTATAATTAAGGCAATCCATTAAGCACTTAAGTCACCACTTTTCTTATTTGACGAACCCATCAATGCTACTTCAAATCCACCAGGTTATGAACTACGGCCACATACTCTCAGGTGACTGCGCTATGTCCTCCGGTAGAACCCAGCTGGAGCAACAGCCGAGAGGAAAACACAAAGGTCGTGGTCCTCCGAAAACGTTCTCAAGAAACCACGTCAATGTAACACGCGACTAAAGCCCGAGGGGGTGGATCTCTTCCAAGCAACGTCTCTAGACGTGTCTCAAAACGTATTCACCTGATGGACTTCTGTGCTGAAACACAACAGGTTCCTCTGCCAGCGTTTGAACAGCAGCTGCGTTGGGAAAGCATCTGTAAGGTGCCACAAGGAAAGGAGCCTTTCGCGGACCCCTAGTTACGTGGTTACGTGGGAAATGAACCGCGGTCTTCAGTCCTTCGCATCTCCCACTCCGTCAGCATTAATAGCAAACATTGCTTCAGCCTCAGGAAGGCAGGGAGAGTCATAGATTTTACATATTCTGGTCTCACCTCGGCCTTTTCGCAGATACAGTCTAACAGGGAGAAGGAAACAAACCAGGTAAGGATGTATAGCCTACTTTCAGTACATCGTTATCATAATCATTAAAACATGATGTTAGTAGACGAATACAGCGCACTGCAGAGCTGTAAAAACTTCTGAAAATGTCGTGTTATTTTTTCTGCAGAGTAATGAGGGCTCAGAGCGGCACTCATCTGTCGAGAGCAGGCTGGACTTGCCATTAACAGACTACGCAGAAACCCAGAATTTAAAGGTACTTGGCTAGTTTCACAAAATCTTCCAAAATCAGGCTAATGGAAGACGATAACCTATTCTCTCACCTCGTGGTGGAAGCATGTGCTATGATATTTCCTCCGATAGGTTTTTTGGGATCTGCAGCGAACATGGCTGCTCCATCTACTTGCGCTACCACTTGGTTAGTGATCACAACTGCCACGCCAAACTGCAAGGAGAACAGCAACACAGCAAAACGCGTTTAGTTTCCACAATCTGAACAAAGGGGGGAAAAAGAGAGACACGTGCACTTCTGCTGTCCGTAACCACTCTATCGTGCATCTCTAAACAAAACGGCAGCAGACAGCGAGCGGGCAGAAAGCCATCTGTACAAAATCGCTGAGCTTTACAGGAAAACCGATCACCAGTCCTTTAGGCAATAAAGTTCATAACTTACCTCATCTGCAAGGCGAAGCAGCATACGCAGAAATCTGGCCAGATGCATCTGTCGAGCTGCGAGCTCACCTCTTCCCGAGTAATCTGTCCGATAAAGGGCGGTGGCACTGTCCACGATCAGCAGCGCGTACCTGGAGGAGAGAAGTACGAGGTTCTCATAAACATTTCCAGGCACGAAGGATGCCTCCACTGGGGCGCGACAGTGCCCAGCAAACCGTAAGGCTGCATACAGATGTGGATGTAAGCTCCTCTCAACCTGTCAGTTAGCAGAATTACTATTTTTAACAACACTGACTTCATCTGTAACGTTCAGATTGCTAACTATACCATAAAACCCAGTAAACCCAAAGAAAGCTGCTGCATGATTAAAAACTTAAATTTATTGTACTCCCACAAACTAGCCCGGAAGGTAATGTTTTGACACCGCAGGTATTCTGTGGACAGGTTCCTGTATACCTCATACCACCACCTCCTTCCCTCTCAGGGGGTCCAGAAATCTTGGTTTCAAACCAAAGCTGTCTGCACAGGTTTCTTCGGTGCTTGGCATGCTCTAACTCAACACTCACTATTTCTGAAAGCAATTATAAACAGATCTTTAAAATTGTTTCTCAGGCTGGCACTTGTTCTCCGTCACGTAACATCTGTTGTCGCAGTTGGAGTCACTCGCCGTCACCCAGCGTTTCAAAAGCAAGAGGTATTAACTCACAACTGACCGCTGACACGCAAATAATCTGGATACGCCATGGCATAATGCAGTCTGAGAGTAACAAAACCTGATCTCATGGAGCTCAGCGCTGAAGAAAGCACGTATATTGCAAAAAGGTTAACTCTGGAAGTAAAGAATTGCTTTGACAGTTCACAATTCTGCAACCTATGCTTCTCTCGCGCTTGTTCCTCCACTACAGGTAGCTTTACAATACGAGTACGTGCCGGCACAAAAATCCCTCCGTCTAAGCCAGCCTTATTACCGTGATTCAGCCATCATAGCAGACGCCTGATACAGGAGCTGGGTCTGATGATCTGTGTTAAAGCCTCGAGCGTACGCCACATTATCTAGGACGTCACTGCCAGACAAGCCATACCTGGAGAAAGCAGTGGGGGAAAAAAAATAAAAAGCTTTAAGTGACAACTTCACCAACAGGAGTTATCTGGCAGGCTTACCTAAAGACTAGAATAAACATTCCAATTCCTGGGAGAGTCCTAGAGATAAAAAACACACAGCAAAAAACGCAACGCAACTGGGTGATGAAAAGAGAACGGAATGATTGGAAACCATTTTTAAAGAATAGTTTCCTGCCTAGGAACGATAACGAAGTAGAACACCAGATATTTTCCTCAAAATAAAACCACGGGCAGGGAAAGCTACCATTCTGGAACAGAACATTCTGAAAGCAGTCCATTGCTAATAAAAACCAGCGATAAACAGCCTTCCGCCTGCAATACCTCTGTCAGTGTCTCACTACCAAAATAATAATTAAAAAAAAAAAAGGTATTTACATTCAACACCTTGCATTTAGATTATTTATATGGCACTTTGAGAAATCCCTTAGAATTCGGAGAACCGGTTGATTACCCTCCTTGGATCTGAACTGTAGTAAGATTTTTTTCCAATGAGAGAGAATGTACGTAGTTTGTTCTCGTTTTTCATTTCACACTATGGTGTATTTCACAGAATCAGACTCTTTGAAGCCAGAAGGGATCCCTGTGGATCATCAAGTCCGCATTCCCTTCCAGTAGCAAAAAAGCGAAGGAAATTACTTCCTGCAGAGGGCCAACACACAATAGCTGTGTGGAGAGAGTAGCAGCAGAGAGGAGAGGAGAGGAACAGCAATGCCAGATGTTTCCAAAGGGAACATCTGTCAAATTAACCTCTAGGACCTGTGTAAAATACCTTCCAAAGATTTTTTTTTTTGCCTTCCAGTAACAAGCCATCCAAATCCAGCACTGACCCACACCTTCAGCTTACTGTTTTTCAATAACTTGGCCATACTTCATTCATTTAGGACGGTATGTCGATTAGACCATCTCCCTCTACAACGAAAAGGAAGCATGTCTCGTGGGCTGGCACCTCATATTGGTTTGGTATTAAACCTTACCTGATTTTTCCACCCAGTGTCACGGAAAGGCCCACAAATACTGGCCTTACCTCATACAGCTGCGGTGCTGCTCAAGAGCAGCAGCCCTACCCTTTCAGTCTCTGCTTCCAGCTGCTCGTTCTTGTCCCTGCTTCGCTCCAGCACCAGCAGTTCCCGCTGCCCTGCAGCGCACCACGTTACCGCCTGCTCTGCTTCAGCCTCAGCCCAACAGCCGCTCACGCCAAACCGAATTACAACTTAAGTTTCTGCCCCGCACCGCCTGTTAGCTACGCAGCACGACCTTACAAAGCAGATACACTGTGCAACCAGCCTGAAGCGTGAGGAAGGCAGCTTTGCCTAACAGGTCACATGGGTCTCGGCAAAAAAAAATCACTCCATCAAAAAAAAAAAAAAATCTGCTGAGGAATGACGAAGGGTAAAAACAAAGCAACTTTAGAGAAAACATCTATAATGATAGGCCAGGCCTTGAAGTACACTGGAAGGAAACACAGTCACCTGGCAATTAAGTCGTGCTTCTGCAAGTGCATGGTAAAAAAGGAGGACAGTTGCTTTTTAAGCGAGGAAATTTGTACAGAAGTTTTTAAAATACTTTTTAAAAGACCCCACATACACAGCCTGAAAAACTATGAACCTAAATCAGACTAGCGGAAGTGTAGTAGGAAACAGGCCAATTGATTTTAGCTTTGCAGAACACCTGAGCCTCGGTATTCAAATCAGCCCAGCCTCACTGCACGATTTTGGCTTCCAGCTTAGAAACAATCAGTGTTTGTCACCTTATTACTTCCAGAAGAAAGCGCACAGCTTACTGGCATGGAAATTCTAATCAGTATCTAGGTGGAAATATTTTTTAAAACTACCATATAACTGACGGTGTTAATCTGAAGCTTAGGCCCAAATTCCAGCCTGAGTAACTGCATTCTACATCCTTAAAATTCCTCTCCTCCTTCAGTCAGGTACGAGGTGCTTCACACCCCTTCCCAAAGCGCTGGGCTACTTTTCTGTTCCAAGCTGACGCAATTTCAGCAATTGATGAGCACCGCAAGATAAATACCTACTTCAACCCAAGCTCACTGAAGTTGCATACATACACCCTGGTA
This sequence comes from Phoenicopterus ruber ruber, assembly GCA_009819775.1. Taxonomy (NCBI): domain Eukaryota; kingdom Metazoa; phylum Chordata; class Aves; order Phoenicopteriformes; family Phoenicopteridae; genus Phoenicopterus; species Phoenicopterus ruber. The sequence continues at coordinate 72,226,930 of CM020219.1, read as the reverse complement.
TTTAACTGAAACAACGATCATGGAGAATTAAGCCCCACAGAAGCAGTCTTAATTTTGAGAAAGTCTAAAGAATCGCAAGACCAGAAGTAGTTCCTTTTTCTAATGTACAGAACCAGGACTTCAGGCTTTTAAGTCTAACCAGAATCTCCGTGTAGACAGCAGAATTTTTATTTGGGTAATTAAGTTTTACTTTCCAATTGGTATAAAAACCACGTCAGAACATTCTGAGAGAGAGAGAGGAGATGAGAAAACAGCTTTTCAACTGGTCAGCGGATGCTCTCATATTTCCTAACAAAGATTTTCCAGCTGCTGTTGCGCTAACCTTTTTACAAGAGAATCTTTGTTTCAAGGTAATGCTATTGGCAGAATTTAAGAAAAATCTTTGAATGTATTTCACTAACAATAAAAATGAACTTGAAAGAGACACGAGTAAGAAGTGAAGACATCATATTGCAGGGGACAAGGACGTTAGCTACTGTCACACCTACTAGAAACTTCGTTTATAAAATACAGCTAACGAAGTGGTCTAACATGCATGTAGGCAGGCAGACAACTAGAACACAGAAAGGTTTTTGTCTGGTCGGTGCTTTTAGGGACAGTTCTTACTGTACCAATCCCATGAGTTTAAGGGGACAGGCTGATTTACAGAGTCACCCTTATCAACTAACTTGTCCCATGAGGCAACGTGTTCCTTTCTTCAACTAACGCCCGTCCGGTTCCAGCCGTACGTACAGACCTTTCAGCCACAGCCAGAAGACGCTCTGGACGGAAGGTCCCCTCCGTGTCAATATACATGGCTTTTCCTTCACCACCACCCCGGTCAATGGGAAGCTAAAGGAAAAGCAAACGAATGAACATGAAATAAAGTATCAACAAATAATCCAGTTATCGCCTTAGGCCCTCCACTGATATAAGTAACATACCGAGCTATTGTGATGAAAGTCACATTTAGCAGGGAAAAGTGAGAAGAAAGATTCCCGTTTTCAATCTCTGATAAGCACCTGTCCTCTGAGGTGGGTAACTTCGATAAGGTAAGTTTAGGTGCATAAGGGTGTTAACTAAACGATCATATTAAGCCCAAAGCCTCTACTATTTTATGAAACAGCAACCTCTAGAAAGTAATAAACACTATTATTTGTTTAAACTAAGATTAGAAAAAAGGTTACTCCAAACTGATCTACGGTTTGATAGCAAGAGCCAGCTGAAGGCTTTTACAAAAGTAAAGTGAAGTAAGCTTAGGGTACGTTAGAAAAAGCAGCAGCTAGTCAAAGAAACTCGTTGAATCCAACCGTTTCTTCTCTCTTTTCAACCCTCTTGGTGATAAGAAAGGTTCTCTGCAGTCTAGAGCACCAGATCAAATGCTTCTCTGCATTTAAAACCTAGAATTACGCTACAAGGCTAATATGTGTTAGTTTTTGTTGTCAGAATACTGAGGAGAAAAAAAACAACATACAGAACATGTCAAATACAGGCAAAAACCATCACAAACTTAATTGCTGCTAAAGTAATCCTAGCAGGCAGATTAAGCACGACACAAAAGATCCTAGAAAGCTGCAAGTACAGCCAAGGGTGCTGCAACACTCACGTTCTTTGCAGCTGTTTATATGCAGCACATGGGTATTGGTTGAGAAAAGCGCACAAACTAGTAAATATCCCAAAGCTGTTTTGTCTGAAAACCAGATTTTGATCAAGTGGACTACTCACTTGACAGGTTACTGCCAGGGTGTGACACAACTGTGTTTTTCCAGTACGGAACTCCCCGAATAGCTCTGTTATGGACCCTGTTTCTATTCCTCCTGAAGGGAAAAGAAGAATAATAATAATTTTAAAAAGGTCACATACTCCAAAAAAAGACCATGTATAAAGTATTACATTTACGGAGACCCAGTTAAACACTTATGTTGGTTAAAAGTTTCAAAACTCTAATTGGAAAAACTGGTTTTCGTACTGAGGTTTGGTCATGTTGCAGATACGAAGTTTAGGTAAGCGTATTTTTGAAGATTCTGAGAAGCTGAAATGACTTGTTTTGATTTTTTGATTACAAGTAGGAATGGGGAGAAGACGATACCTGGTTTTGCTTTCTTGAAATAGGTCATAGACTGGAATAAACTAGAAACATCCAAAATGAACAGCTCTGGGTATCGTGTCATGGCCAAAAGGTTTTAAAACTATTTCTACAGCTTTTAAAAGAAAATCAATTGTGACACAAGAGAGCAGAACTTCTTCGTTCAACCAGAACTTGTGCGTCTTACGTGTTTTTGTCCAAGGATCATGTTCAAAGAAAAAAAAGCAGATAATGAAGACTAATCCATAAAGAGAAATAAAATTATTACCTTGAAGAAGTTTATCAAGCTCTTTGGACCCAGTGGTGATCTGGATGATCTCCGACCTTCGCTGGTGGAATTCCGTTGCTGTGGTGAAGCCCATCGGAACCAGTTTAGCTGCTTCAGCCTAAAGAAAACCAGACTAAGCAGTGCAAGGCGTGTTCATCCCATTCAGTTACCCCCTCTAGTAATTAACACCGTAATTTTCTATTTTGTGAAATGGAGAAGCACCTATATAATTCGATGCATAATTTTCTTTTATAGACCATATATTAGTCGGTATCTTTGAAAAGAAATTCTGATCAAAGAAAAAGATTCAACATCCATTTTGCGTATTTTATCGAAATCTCCCCCGCCTTGTCCTCTTCCTTTCAGTTCAATTCTGCCCCTGTGAAACTTGAAATGCTTCGGATGGGCATACAGCCTACTAGGAATGCCGTCTCCTAACAGTGAATAAATCTGCAAAGTAAGAAAAGTATTGGCGTTAAACATCGCGCTAGGCCAGATTTCGATAAACGAGAACTAGGCTGGCAGCAGCTCCACATTCTGAACCAGAAGATGCGGTGAGATCACAACTCAGGCCTCACGCTCAGTGCCCAGAAGCGACCCCCAGGTCTCCAGGCGAATACCTTCGAGGAACACAATTTACATGCTTAAGAGGAACGTAACAGCAGAAGAGCTGCACTGGGCCAGTGCAGTCGTTCACAGCGCGGTATCCTCTGCCCCGAGAACTGCCAGCAGCGGATGCTTAGGGAAGGAGTGCAACAAATGAGGGAAGGAGGGGCTGACCCTCTGGTCGGCCCTCTGGGTGCAGTCAGCGAGCTTCTTGCTCTGACCGTTACCGCACAAACATCGCACTTAGCCCCTTTTAAACCAATTTATGCTACTGATGGCCACTGCGCCTTGGGACAAGGAGTTCCGTAACTTAATTACAATCTGTATGAAACAGTACTTTCTTTGCTTTAGGCTTATCATAAGCCTTCCTAGCACGGGAAATACCGAGCTAGAAATAACAGCCATCTCGGGCACCTTCTCCATACCTTCCACGATTTTTGTAGACCTTTCTAACAGTCCTTCACTTCTTGAAGCCGGTCCTAGTGCTTTTTGCCTCTTCTCATCAAAAGTCATGTCATACCTCTAATCGTCTTTACTGCCCATCTCAGTATATCATTAATGGAGACCTTTCAAAGTCACCAGAATGCTTTAAACCAGGAGAAATAAAACTTCTTGAATATCTTGGGTTAAAGCTTTTCCGTAACATCCTTACCAAGATTTTGTCAGCTTTGGCTTCACTGATGCCTTTAATATTTAGTAGCTCCTTCTTTGGTGCATAAGCAACAGCCTCAACTGTGTGAAATCCAGCTTCTTCTAATTTCTTCACATCGTTTGCATTTATACCACATTGCTGAAAGGGAGGGGGGAAAGGACACAGTAAGACACAAACACCTTAACCTAACTTCCCCTGAATACCTTCAATTGGCTTCAGCAGCTTTGGGTCAAACTCTGTTATTACCAGTCAGCATACTGAATGCGACCTCCCTATTCACTTATACGCAAAGAACCATAAAAAATAAAATCCCTGTACCACTGCAATGCTTGCATAAGCTATTAACTATACAGATGTCACAGAACAGGCAGAAGATACCATTCTCTGTTTGGTTTAATAGGTATTGGAGATGATTGATAGATGTTAGGAAAGGGTACACAGCAAGGCAACATAATATAAGACGTAACTGTCGATGTGTTGGGATTTCTGTTTCGTTCTGGGTTTTTTTGACAAAACACAAGTAAGAATTTAGCAACAGAATTCTCAGATACAACCTGTACTAGTAAATTTCTCAAAACCTTACTCTGGAGCTAACTCCTCACCTACCTCTAGCCTAGAAATGAGCTGTGGTCCAAAGCTCTCCTCCTCTGCCGACGTATCTGCGTTTGCTTCGAACTGCGTCTGCATAGCCATCGTGCCCAGTATTCAGTGCAGCTCCACGAGAAGCAAACCAAGTGACTCTGCGATGTGACACACACCATTCAAACAAGAGAGACGTGCAAAATATTTCAAAATACGTTAACAGATCACCCAAAGTAGTATGTGATGGCTGCCTCCCATATCTCTTAGCTCGTGGTATGCAAGTACTGGAAGAAGTCTCTTTTGTGTGCTTTCCCGTGTGGCATTAAACATTAAAACCAAAACCCCCTTGTGTTACCTGGTAAGGAATAATAAGAGGCTTAACAGAGAGCTCCACAGTGTTTAGGAGTATAATATAACCAAACTAGTTTGCTATTAGCAGCATCTCGTTTTAGCCAGAAGTTGTGTGATCACATCAGGAGACGTGTTACTTAAAACATTCTAGCTTGGTTGGTTCCCAGAGGCTCCCTCAGGACAACTACAAATGCCGGCACCTTGCAGAAGCCTGACGGAGGGTTTGGGTTCTCCCCCTGGACCCCGCTACGGCTGCAGCACGCCCGCGCCGCCCTCCTGAACGCCAAGCAGAGGAGCCTGGCGGGGGGCTCGAGAGTCCAGGGAGACGGAGGGAAATAAGGAAATAAGCACAGCCGTTGGAAGTTACACCCCGCGGGAGGCTTTGCCTAGGGGCTAGGCACCGAAATCGCCACCGGTGCCCCCCAGACGCTGGCTGTCCGCCTGGGGAAGAGGAGAGCCACGGGCGGGCACGGCAGGGACAGCCACGCCACCGGGGCGAGCCTGCTTAGCCCAGCATCTCCCGCCGAAGCAGGACCCCCCCCCCGGGGCAGGCAGCAGGAACCCGCCCCGGGGCAGGCAGCAGGAACAGCCCCCCCCTCCCCGGGGCAGGCAGCAGGAGCCCCGCAGCGCGCACACAGGCCCGAAAGCGCCGCCCGCAGCTCACCCCAGCCCTTACGGGCTCCACGACGCACCACGCTCGCGGTTCTGCCGCACCGGGCGCTCTCACCTCGCCCAACGCTGTTACCGTTTCACTTTTCCCTCACAGCGCTGCCCCAGGTGACGCCCCGCCCCATCCCTCAGGCCGCCCGAGGCCTCCCTCGGTAGCCCGCCAGTCCGAGCCGGTCACCGGCGTTGACCCACCCGCCCCCGGAGAGGAAGGGAGGAGGGGAGAGGGGAGGCCGAGGAGGGGGCGGCTGGGCCCGGGCTCACTCACCCCGCGGCGGGGCCGGGCCCGGCGCCGCTCCCGGCCGTTGCGCTGGCGGCCGCCGCCGGTTCGGAGGAGCCCGCCACCGCGTCACGTGACGGTGCGCGCGCGCGCGCAAGGCCCCGCCCCTCCCCTTAAAGGGGACGCTCCCTTCTCCCCGCCCGGGAGCGCGCGTGTGCGCGGACACGCTGCGAGCGCGGGTGACATCTGCGTGAAATGAGACCGTGGCGAGTGGCATAGGTCGGGATCTGCTCACGAAGCTCCAGCGCGCAGCCCCACGGCCTTTCTTTATTCTTCCCTTTCTTTTCTTTTTTCCTTTAGGATCCCACAAACCTGCGACTCTGCTCACTAAAATTGCGCCGCTCTAAAGGCGAGAGCGCATTTCTGAGCAATAAGCTCCTCTCTCCCGCTGTGCTGCAGCCTGTGTCAGCACCTGAGAGGGAAAGAGGGGAGATGGAGATGGGTCCAGAGCAAGGTGGGAGCCCCAGGGCGGGAGCCCCGTCCCTCCGGCTCCAAATGAGCACTCGCTAATGAATTTGAGGAAAGCCATTTGCCTCGAAGCCTTGTTGGGCAAGGATGGGAGCCTCTGATTCTCAGCACGTACAAGCAGAGTTCTCCATTAGCTTTTAAAGATGAAGGATAATGAAATCGGGGCGTGGGGGGGGAAAGCCCCAGTTGAGCTGAGGGAAGGGCAGCAAGGCCCCGCGAGTGCTGGAAAACGGAGCTTTTGCCCTCTCAGAGCTTGAATTGGTAATGCAGACACCACGTCTTATCTCCCCTCTTGGTATACGTGCATTTCCATAAAAAATAAATTAGCGACAGAAAAATCCTGGTTGAGCAGTTGAGCTCTTCCCCTATAGAAAAGCATCTGTTGAAATACCTGTTTAAAAAAACCCCCACGAAATCTGTTAAAACAGCTCTTCTTCAGCTGACCAAGGCTTACAAAAACCAGCTTTGTTTGTTAGTACCAAGCGTTAGGACAAAACCTAGCAGAACCACGTCGTCACAGACGCCGACAAGAAACTATTCTTGAAGCATCATAATCAAAATGGCTCCGGGCCAGGTGTGTTAGAAACATCTGCAGAGTTTTTATGCTTTTCACTAAAATGTTTATTAAACCCACGGCAAGCTACCAGGAGTGTCACGCAAAGATAAAGGACGTGAGATTTTAAAGAGGTTAAAACCTAGCATTAAATAGATGAGAATATTTACACAGCTAGCTTTAAAAAGGCCTGCTAACACCTCAAACGGGGAGCGAAGAGCCCAGAAGCAGGAGGAAGGGACGCTGGCCTGAGCTCGCTACCCCACACGGTCCAAGGGCGTAAACTGTTTGACTTTCCTGTTGATCCTTAGAGCCCAAGGATCAAACGAGCACAGGATTTTTGAGAGGAGGTCGACTGACGTATCAGTAGCTTCTCTGTTGCGGTGAATAACTAGTCAAGGACAGGCTCTGATGCAGTGCTGCCCCATTATTGAAGAAAATTATTAGAAAAGCCTACCCTGACTCCGGGCTTTTATTACATCGTTGAAGATTGTTGATTACTGTACACAGGACCCGTATCCTGCCTCCCTGTAAAACGAGAGGCAGCTGTGCGGAAGCTGGGAAGTCTCCCTGTGCCAAGCGGGTAGGTAAGCAAAAGGGGGTGGTTTTACTCGCTCCCTCGGTACCGAAACAGAGCGGCTGATAAATCCAGAGCTTTTCAGGTTAATGTGGGTGGTGGCAGCCTGTGATAGCTGGGTCTTTCCAAATCAAATGAGATCAGCACAGCCTCTGAGCAGGAAATTCTGCAGTTCCATCTCCCGGTCTTCCATGGATCCATGTTTACAAGATCACGTGGGCTGGAAGCAAGAGATTTGGTATTTACAGGTTGTATGAGGATGAAAAGTAATTCTACGAGAATCCGTGGACAAGCTCCGTAAGTCCGATGACCCCTCTAACCCTCCCGGATGGCTTAAGACACACTGAAGAAAGCTTGGGGCAATGAACGAGCCGAGCCGTAGAGGACTGCAGCTGCCAGATGTGCTCCCACTTCGGGGCTTGCATGCAAGCACAAACCATCTTACCATAACAGGCACCACAGAGAAAATAGGTTGCCCGGCCGTAAGTGGCAGGGCATGTGCGTCTGCAACGCGACAACACATGTCCGCAAACGCTCAAAATACATAGATATTTAGATTACGGAGCTGTGAATGTAAGCACTATTGGCACAGTACGTTGTACCGCCACAAAGCCACACCGCGGGGTTCGGAACGAGCAGTGTGGAAGGCACGAGCCTCTTTACAGAAGTCTCTTTTCCCAAAACTAGGTGTCAAGTTCAGAGAAAAACGGAACATTAGTTGCAGTCACGGGCCATACAGCAGGGAATGAGGAAAAATACTTCAAAAGAGGAAGCATTCAGAAAGTAATCCTAATTTTCTTCTTATAAAACAAGCAAGCCCAGCTCCAGATGTCAGCATGCCACTGGAATATTGTATATGTGACGCTCGCGACTGACCTTTGCTAACGCAGCACAGACGCTGACAGAACAGCATGCTATTGGCATGCAGAATGGAAATCCTCTAACCGCTTGCGTTTAAGCTCAAGGAACATTAAGAGCAGTTTTCAACCGATGGCAGAAGATGGCTTTTTTAATTCCAAGATGCCATTATCAGCCTGAAGAGAACTTCAAGTGACCTAACAGGACAGCAGAGTCAACTTTCAGTAAAAGAATATCAAAAGGAAATTTTACCAGTCTCTATAGAACTCTGAGTATATTTAGGTACCCCAGTGCACAGTATAAACTGAAATACCCGAGCGCTTCAGAATCTCATACCCAAAGAAATACTTTTTATGGACCCTCTGCTGGCTTAAATCCAACGACTGTGTATTTTAAAACTTCACAAAACAAAGCTACGAGAATTAAAGCAGATGAGCTTGTGCACAAGTCTAAGCTGTTAAAAGTAACTAAATCTTCCATATCTAACGGTTAATTTGAATTTACCTGCTATGTCCTCAGAGTGGCGTGTCTTGTACAAATATCCGATTTAGAAATGATTTTCCGCTCGGAAGTCTTTTTCCCCCATAGTTCTTGGAAGCACTGGGACGTCAAACGTTGGTGTTAGTAGCTTCCATTGCTGCGACTGAAGTAGCACGAGAGCTGCAAGGAGAGAAACGACTAGGTGTTTTGCAGAGTTCAGGTTTAGAAACATGAAGCTGTTTCAACAATCTGAAGCAATGATGCCCTTTAAGGAACCTGGTTTGCAAAGGGTGGACGCCCCGGACTTGGAGACGGAGGGGTACAGCAAGTAAGTTGACTCAATACCAGAATTTCACTTCGGTTCCTGAGCTAGCCAGACGCTTGCTTTAGCGCCGGGCTGTCCTTTCATCCTACCCTAAATTGCAAACCTGGTCACTCGCTCATTTTACTTTGGGCATTCCTCAGAGCATTGAATATGTTTAAATGGATACGTGCTCCACTAGTGCTTCTGGCTTCTGCCCAGGTTTGGGAATGTTTCCCATGAAAACTGAGGCTGGGAACGCGAAAGCAGGGTATTACTAATAGTGCACAATAATTCGCATCCTCATTATTTAACCTTTTGCCAATGAGCTAAAGAATTTAATATGCGTTTAAGAAGACAAAACAGAGATCACAAGAAGCTTTTGCATTTATATATACAGAAAGATATCAGTCTTAAGTTAGCAATACCGAGGGACCATAAAAGATTCTTTTCCCATAACATACTAGAACTTGGATGTGGTTGACATTCTCTTGGAATTCACATTTGTGCCGGGGCATAAGTGCTCATGGGTGATCTCCAAATCTACAAGAACAAGTGCTTTAAATTAAACGCAATACAACAATGTGCACTATTACTGATATCCATAAATTAGTCATTAAAGAAAGCCGTAGTCAAAACAACATTCCAGCTGTATTAGTATGAAAACACGAGTGCTCATTCTTTCACAGCTAGTATTGTATTACCAAATATAAAATAAGAATCATCTATAGACTTTTTTCCTGGAAAAGGAAATTAATTCTTGAAATTTAATTAATTTCTTCTCCCTTACCTCTTCCCCCATCCTTAAAAGTGGCACAGCCATAACTTGAGATCTAATCTGAGCTTTACTCCATGAATCGCAGTGGATTGTTGAAGGAAATAAGAGTTCTCTAATATTATATATCCAGCTTTATGATTGAGCAATGGTTACAGTAAGCACTCTGTGTGAAAAGCTTTAGTAATGGCATTCTCATCAGAATTTGGCTCCCAAAATAATACTGGTTTTGTAAATATGATCTCTATGAAGGTTTTAACAGTAATACATCGAGTCCTATAGAAGACAGATACTGTGATCTTTAAGTCCTGATGCGCTGAGAGGAGTTTAAATGAGTGTCAAGTACAAATATAAATCAAATATAAAACTGGAACTGCTTAATTTCTGCCTAATCCTCTTTTTCTACTGCAAATGCATGGCTTTGTTTTGCTTTGTTTCATCTGCAACTTTGACTCAATATCCAGAGCAATATAATAAACTCTACCAAAACCTCACTTCAGTCTTCATAGTTATTGGATTCTTTAGCCTGTAAATACACTTAAAGAAAACTAAACCAGGCGAACAAAGCAGCCCAAGCTGGATGATGCTGGTGAAGTACGGCTGCAGCACCCTCTACTGATTAATAATGCTGATACAATGACCTTAGGAAATTTAAAAGTAATTCCAGGTGTAATACCCAAGTCATTTGCAACGTAGGCTCTCCTTTCCTAATTAAAAAAAAAAAAAAATTCTTCTGCAAAAGCCAGGCCATAGAAAGCTGACACCAGGAAACGCAAGGGGGAAACCAAACAACCAACCAAGTTCATGTTACAAGTCCCCCCAAATAGCCAACAAAGTTATTTCAATAGCAGTAGGCAAATTTTCAGTCACAAGTTTAAACAGAGCAGCCAATAATCACAACTTGAAGAAGGAAGAGCAATAATCCAAATGTTTAATGAACTTCCACCTTCCAAATAGAAGGAAAATTTGTAAAAAGACAAAAATATATAAACACTTAAACACATGAAAACATTTTCAAACTCAACATATTTTACAGAGATACAAAAATTTGCATCTGCCTCCAGAATGACAGCTGAGAAATGGTAGGCACTTGTACACGATACGGGGTTAGCTCAGTTCCGACAGCTCAGCCTCCATAATATACAAAATATATACAAAAGCAATCTAGACTGCACCAACGATATGACAGATACCGCCTGAATTTAAACAGCGCTGTCTCCTCACTAAAATTCTACGCATTACAAACTCAGACAATGTACCAGAGCAGCCCGTACTGGACAAAGACACCGAACATCCAAAGAAACGTCTAGGTGGAGAGGATCACACAGGTGGAACCCGATGGCTTTGAGGCTGTTGCACCGCAAAGTCCACGGTCAAGCACAGGGATCTTTAGCCTTCATGACAAAAGTGTTTCTGACGTTGGCCACCTGGTTAATTATTCCAGGTTATTGGGTTAACCAGAAGCAGGACTATAGTTTCTGTGTTTTGGGAGGGGTTCCAGGAAACTGATAAAAATCAAACGTGATGTGGTATGTTAAAATGCTACGAAGTAGTGAAGTAATGATAGTGAAAGTAAATTCCAGTCATGTTAATTTAGAAAATACTCATCATTGTTCAATACAAGAGCTCTGTAAATCAACCCAGAACAAAATTAACATGCTATGTCAGAAGAATATCCATACTAGGAAAGACTATATACATACAAGGAAGCCAAGACCACCGGTGACTGAAAGAAGATAAAAGGCAGATTGGATTTATAAAAGACATAAGAAATTCTTCTTTCTCCTCTTTAGAGACCTCTGCTTTTATAAAAACTTGTGGCCTACACCAAGCATCCTGGATATCAACCAATTACTAGACAAGATTACTAAGGAGCCGAGTAGCTAACAGCACTCCCATTCTGGTGAGGGACAGCTTGAATCCTTACAGACTAAAATCACAGAGCATCCAGTCTGACTTCTTCAGTCTTGCATGCGGATGTAGTGAATCATCTGGGATCCTGGAGCAAATTTTGATGAATCAAGCTGACTGTTCTCCGCAGATAGTGGTAACCAGTTGGTACGTTGGACAGCACAGCAGAAATCTCCTCCTCCCTGGGAAAGATAAAATTATCACACGTGTTTGAGAGGATACGGAACATTTAGTTCCCCATCCCTAGCTTTGAGACTTAAGCATATGGAGCGGTTCTTTCTGTTCAGCTCACCCAATGTTCCCAATATGGTTTTGGACAGTAAAAGGCAGTGAAGCAGATGGGTAGTTGGCAGATAGAGACAGGGTCAACTCGAACTTTGCAAAAGCCGTGGAAGCGGAGAACAAAAGCTTCACCCTGTATGCGAAATAAACACAAAAAGATCAATACAAAGTATTCAAATGTACTGCTACCGCCTTTGAATTAGGTTCCAGAAGTGAAAACAAGTGATGTAATTGGTGCAACAAGCTCAATAACTTCTAAAGAGTTCCAGCATAGACTAACAGCAGCTTCCTAAGTAAGGTTAGAAGAACCTTTCCACTCTAATACTGTCAGCACTCGAACACTGAGTTAGAATACAAACCCCCAACTTTCCTCGCAACAAAAGTTAATACACACGTAATTCACAGAACCTTTCAAAAATTATGGGAGAATACAGAGTGATAATCAAAAATATGTTTTCTAGTTAACATAAAATATTCCTAGGTAGCTAAAGTTTTCTGAAGTTTTAAGTAGGACTGATTTGCCTCCAATTCCATAATTCTAAGATTGTTTCATGACTCCAACCCTATTAAATCAGGCCACGTTTCTATCTAGCACACTACTCTTGTCTATGGCAATGTGCAGGAAGGCGAGAGCTGAATTTTATTGTAAGCATAGGTAAGACCACCACCAAGGACACAATGCCCAGGGAGCAGGTGCTTTGGGACAGCGGAAACTAGAAGCAGCATAATACAGGTCTTTACAGCTTAAAAGAAACAAAGCACTAAGCTACAGGTAAACTCTTGGCTCTGTCTCCTTTGCAGTGCTACACTCCGGCCTAAAGTTTTAAGTGAGAGAGTCAAGTCAAACAGGAAAGCGGCAAGGAAGGAGAGGTTATGTGATAGTAAGGAAGTGGCTGAATCCAAGAACAGCTTAATTTCCATGCATTTGAATATTATAGTGCAATTGTATTAAAATAAATTGGATTGTTGTTAAAAACAGTGGCATAAAATCTCAGTTTCAAGAAAACCAAATTGAAAGTATTTCAGTGGTTTGTTCCTGATTATCTAGATGCACTCTCTGAAGGACTGGTGTAAACTCCATCGGAAGTTACTCACTTTGTGTCACTGATATCCATCTTCAGAAGATTAAATTTTCCACCCCATCTCTCCAGAAATTCCATCTCCTCTCCTAAGATCTTGCAACGACTGACCACCAAAGAGATGTCATGAAGAACCTAAGTGGGCAATCAGAAAAGCAATCACATTGGCACTCAGGCTGGTAAATATGTGACACTTGAAGACGCAGTTTATCCTAGAAAGTATACAAAAAACCCCCCCAAAAACCAGGAGTAGTTTAACTGCTATCTCAGTTTGGATGTGAAAATGAAATTGTACAAGCATAACAACAAAGTTTCTCCCCTCAGCTTTGTCAACAGGGGTACACAGACACGCAGGAACACCGAGTTTGGCTTGGCAATTTAAACCATTCATTCTTTAGGAAGCACAATGGCATTCAGCTCAATTCTTCAATTTCTCCTAGCAGAAAAAAAAGGATTTTAAGAAATCACTAAGACAGGCAGACATTAATGGAGCAAACAAGAAAGAAACCACAGCTTTTAGGCCTCTTGCCTTCAGGGACAGGTACTTCCCCTCGCACCTCAGAATATTCATGAAGCAGATATGCATTGATGAAGCATTCATTAAGATGCTTTTGTTCTCAGTATCAGCCCTTTTCTCTGTGACAGAAAAGATTTAATGTTTTTCCAGAGTCTTACAGGCTTTCCTGGAACATTACCTGGGGCAAGTAGTACAGCGTGGGACACTTTTCCTGCCAGCATCCCTGACTTTCAATAAACTGGAAGATGAGTCTCTGGACTAAACGTGAGGAGGGTGGAGCTTTTTCCTCTGTAACAGAAAAGAAAAACACATTGCCAGAAATCTTTTGAAAGCCATATAGTAATGCATTAGCAGATAAATCACACATGTACAGATGTCTTCCCAAGAACAGATTATCAGGGCAGCTACTTTCAAGCTACTGGAAAAATCTTACCATCCAAGAGAGATTCGAAGTTCACGCTAACTATCTTTCTGGAAGGATCTTCACCAAAAACATCGCCATCTGCAAAGGAAAGGAAAAAAACCCAAAGAGTAGTTGTTTGCATACTTAGTTCTGGAGTTACTGCTCTTCCTCTTCAGAAACAGCCATTCATTACATACTTTTCTGAATTTTCATAGAAAGCACTGATGAACATATTCAAAGCCACCTCTCTCAGCTTACACGCTCCTGCTGTAGCATGTTTTCTATTTCCTTTTAGCAGATCATCACAAATATAGACCCTTTAGGTTTCTATTATGTAACTATTTAACCTTTCAAATTCATAAAACGGAAACCTACCAATTTTGCGACTTACCTATTGGGGGTCCAAACACAACTGTGAGTTCAATAGAATCATAAAGGAAATTAAAGACTGCCTGCCGTTCACTCCATTCGGTAATCTCCCACTCGGTGAAGCTAAGAGGGGGGAAAAACCACCATCACCCTAAGTTGCAACCAATCAACACAATTATCTGAAGGACAAAGATCAGAGTATTAAGGGCATTTGCAGCTATTACCACATAACATACCAACAAAATTTTCACTGTCCAACAGAATGTAAGAATTTGTTGGGAACGCAAGCATAATACTATTCATTTTACGTAAATGTTCGTTTTGGAATTGGAGGAGAGCTGGATACGGAAAGACTGAATGTAGAGAATCACTGCAAAGCTGTTAACGGAAAAACAGTGCATCACACACGGAAATTCAGCGTGGCTTTATTGCTTATCCTAGGCTGCGAAGAGATGGGCGTCCAAAGATTTCCCAAATCAAACAACAAGGAAAACCAAACCCCATATACATACGAGCGTGAGGCCCCAGAACTAGGTGATAAAAATAAAACCTGAGGCCTTTTCCTTACTTGTATCTCTCCAGGAGTTCCTGGCAGCGTTTTTCTTCTTCCTGTAGCTGGTTCATCTCAGCAAGCATTTCCTCGTTCTGAGTCTCCAGATCTGACAGTTCTCTGCCAAGATGAACCAACCACATGAGATGTAGCACACTGGTTAAAAAAACCACCAAGCGTCTAAAACCTGAATGCTCCCATGTTATTTAAGGTCTTTAGATCCTCTTTGACATCTTACCTTTGAAGTTCCTCTTCTTGGGCGTTGATGCTTTCCAATTCTAAGAGAAAGGAAAAAAGCAGTGAGAGAAAAGAGCAGCAAAGGAAGCCCTAACTTGTTCTGCAGTCACTGTTCTTAACAACACGAAAGATCTCAACTTGCTGGCTCTTACTCCTACCTGGCTACAGATAGGCGGTCAACAAAGGTTAGTCATTATTGAACAATTAAAGTGCTGAATATGATAGCCAGCACACACTCTTCAAGTCACACTGTACCAAGTTCTAAACTCCATTTAGAGGAGAAACAGTGTCCATTTGGGGAGAAACAGTCCTTTTTGTACTTTAACATCTGCGTAGTTAGCTATATCTGATGCGGAAAAGATAGCTGTAGTGTTTGCATCCATATCGGAATTAATATATCAGGGTGGGGGCTGAGTATCACCCTCTCCAGAATTTAAAAAACAAACCAAAAAGTGCCATTCAGCTGGTACCATTACCTTCCTGTAGGGTTTTCCCTTCTGCCATTTCATCACCGCAGTCTGCTTCCCGTTCTCCCCGGTTAGAACCTATGGGAAAGAAGTATCAGATCTCTGCAGAACTCCAGATTCAATACTTTGATTCCATTTTACTTGTCTGCAGGTTCTATAAATCTTAGTATTTCAGAGCTAACTAAGAAAAATGTAGAAAAAGCCGGAAGGGTATCTACCAAAACCCTCCAAAAGTAACAGATACAAGGAAAACTCCTTTTATTGCATCGTTTCAAAGCTGCTCCTGTGCAATTTGATTTCTGTTTAAGGCATTGGAAGAAAATTCAGTTGGAAGAAGTGAAAATACACAGAGCATCGTTATGCAGCCATGCCAAGTACTGACTGCAGCTTGCGTGAACACAGCTGAACAAGTTTTAAACCATCCAGCTACGATGCCAAAAACAGTCCGGTCCTGGAGTGCAAAGCTCAGTCTTGCCTACCTGCAGGATCGCTGGCAGGTTTTGCAGCCATTTGGAACTGCGTGCTGCCGGCAGCTGGACCGTTATCGCTAGCGGATTTAGCCAGCTTGGTTACATGTTCATAGGCTACAACTGTAATGCTGTATTTCAGTGCAGATACACTCCTAGTCTTCATGTAATGCATAAGTGATTCCCACAAGAGAAGTTTGCAGACTCAAGTGAAAGCATTTAGGCCTAACAAATACTTGTAACAAAGGAATTGTAAAATTCCAAGCAACCACCAAACACAGAATCTTGAACTGACCATTTAAACAGCAGCTCTGCAGAAAAATAGAGAAGCCAGCGTGTCGGTCACTGGTTTGGAAACACATACCTCCTTCCAGAGCAACAAGACAGCTCTCTGCCTCCTTGAGCAACTCATCCATCTTTTCTATTCTTGACTGTAGCTTTCCCTGTTGTTCCTAAGATGGGAAAATTGTATTCAAGTCAATGACATTTTTTAAAAAGCCGAATTGTGTGCTGAGACCACCACATGGATCTTTGCTTGCTAAAAGCTAATTAAAGAAGCTGACAGAATCTGTCATTAGAAGGAAGAGGCAGACTGACAAACACTAAGGCAGTAGCCATGCCTAAGAAAGCACTAGATACTCAACAGTGTATCTTCCTAATGACTTTTCTTATGAAGGGATGAGATAAGACATGGAAATAAATAAATTCCTAGAGCTTTTAACACACACACAAATCTCTGATACCTATCACGATGCATTGCTGCTGCATTTCCTTGTTAGTTACTAAGACTGACGTTACTACAGTATACAGAGCTCATTTCTGACGGCATTTCCTTTAATACTCCCGTTTTTCACCCTGTTACTTGAATTGCCAAAACCCTTAGGCAGAAGGTTCCTATAGCGTAAGTACAAGAAAGTGACTGTCCCAATGTGGTTTATATTTGCATATAAATAAAAGGGAAGTACGTTTAATAAGAAGGAAACTTTCAAGAGAACACACAGTTACATACAGTAATTAGGCTCCTACATTTGACAGTCAAAGACAGACGAAATATGGTAGAAGTTCCTTTTTTCAAAGCTAAACCTCTGCAGCCTCGTGGCACATTACCTGCGCGCTCTGCAGCAATTTGCTGTACAACGTCGCTTTCTCATTGTGAGCCAGGATTTTACTCTCCTTGGTGAAGTAGGATTTCATTTTGTTCAGTTCTGCTCCAAAGCTCTTGAGCTGCAATGAATGGAAAATAGAGAAGAGAAAGTGAATGGGAATGTGCAATAAAAGATTGTTCAATTGACCCTTTCAGCTCTTTCTCCCTTCTCTGCTCCTCCCAATATCCCCTTTCTCTAGCAGTATTACATGACACTTGCAAATTAAATCAAATTTAAGACTGGACAATCCCTGTTAATTCAAGTACAGTTGCCTACTAAAGTAACTGATTTTCTTCGCAAAGATCCAAGCAGATCTTTACTCAAATACAGAGCCACACAAATAACTAAGGAGATGCTTTTACCAAAAACCAGAACACCTTCGTTACGTACATCAGATGTCTCTTGTCCCAGTTGTTTGGGACATGGATTAGAACACTCGCTCCATTACGGTTAAGGCTAACTGAAATGCTCACGGAAGTCCAGGCAGTGCCCAAACCACAAGAAGTAAACTTAAAACCTGTTGTAACAGAACATAGCCACAGATCATGCAGTTCAATGTTTTCTCTGACAGCTGTCAATCCAGAAGCTGCAGAGAAATGTACAAAAAGCTTTTTTCTACAACGTTTGCCACCTGCCTGTTTCCACTAGGTGGTATCATTCTAATTGCAGTGTGCAGAGATTTGCTTAATAAGCTTTCAAATTTGTTGTTCTTAGCTAACGGCTCTAGGTGCTTTCATTGCTTGTAAGTATAGTTCTTCCTGAATCTAGTTAGTAATCTAGCCTTGGTGATATCCTATATCAATCTAATTAGGAACTATGAAAAATACCCTCTTTTATCAATTTTGACTCTTCCTTTTCATTGAATAGATCTTTATTCTTGGCATTAGAACCACAGAAAACAGAATCTCTTGATCTACCTTCTCAATTCTGGCTGGGATACTTTTATAATGCTTCTGGTTTTTAAATGCAAATGTCTTTGGCGTGCTTTTTCCTGCCCGTTATCATTAGCATTCTCCTTTAAATACTCTCTGGCCTCATCTTTGGTTTTGGCAAGTGACACCACTGTGCACTCCAAATCCTGGATGCATTTTATTTTTGTGTAATGACGCATATTTTCTGTTCATTATATGTCTTGCAACATCCATCACATGTCTTTCTGAACTAAATAAGCATTTAAGTTAATGGACAATTCTGCTCCACCAATGAAGCCGAGTCTCTGAAGTAAGAGCAGTTCATTTTTCCCTTCCCAAATTGCACTGTTTGCTTAGGCCCATCTAAAGTTTCTCTTCTCTCTTCTGACTTTAACTAACCTGAATTACCAACTTGAATTATCAAGTTTTTCTGTTTTATAGCAACATATTCCCTTTAATATATTTTAAGGGCACATATCCTTGCATTCTTCTGACGTATTGGAAGTTATTATAGCAGTTTTCCATTCAGAAAATATTTTGCCTTGTATCACCTACTTGCCTACTGTTATTCCGTGACCATTCTGGTTCTTATTTTATTTGAATACATAAATTAACCTTCTTCATTATGTAAGAAACAACATTATCTCTTCATGCAGTATTACCTCTTCATCAGAGCAGGTTCTCATTACTTCCCACAAACTCTTGTTCACATTCACCAGGAGTTGATCCTGGACATTCACATACTGTTTTAACCTGAAATGTAGGGAAAAAAATGAAAGTCTTGTTGCAGCTGCACCAAGCACATAAAGAAGCACGTTGGTATTTATACAATTCATTCCCCTTTTCTAATTAAAACACAGAAATGTAAATATTTTCATTTAGCTGGGTCTTGTATCTTGGAGAGACCCTCTAAAACCTTGATTAAGTGGAGGCCACGTTTGTTAAACTCTATCACATAATACAAAGTTCATTTCCTGTAGGCTTTTTGCTGAGGGCAGGCCTGAACCGGAGGTGGAGGGCTCAAGCGCCAAAGAAATAGGAAGTGGTGCTAAAGAGGCTGGGAAAAAATCTTACTACTGATTTTGAATTTTATCACAGAACTTGATTTTGCACACAAGTTGTAAAAGGTGTAACGAAATCAGACCAGAAGTGTCCTTCAGATAAGAAAATAAATCATAATAAATGTATTTCAATCTAATAAACACTGGAAAATTGGAACAAACCACAGATCGTAACCTGTTACAATTCCGCTTTCTCTGTTTAATCATTTTGATGCAACTCTGGCGTGCAGCTGAAACACTCTATTAGTAAAAGATAAATTGAGGAAAATCACACTTTAATTATCTCCATAACCAGGACTCCTCCCCAAGATTTAGCCCTATACCATCTAAATCTGTAATAAACTCATCATTTTTTATTTTTCCCATATGTAATGTATTAACTTTCTTCAGGCCACTTTGCATGCAACCAGAGCTGAAAAATAAAATTACCAGTATACGCTGTGACTGAAAACCCACTTACTCATCTATCATCTGAGAAAGGGCCTGGCAATCTTCTTCATAAATACGCAGCTTGGGGCGATAAACATATTGGCTGTAAAGGAGGTCTTCTGGAGTAGGTGGTGCGCTGACGGCACACTGGGGAAAAACAGAGGGAAAAATTGTGAAGAAAAAGAAAAAAAAAAAAGATGCATGTTTTTCAGAAACAGTAACTTCCAATCGATTAATGTACAGAAACCAGCAAAAGGCCCAGAATCTTTTTTTTTTTTTTGCAAAACAGAAAAAAACACCCCAGTGGAGGCAGCCTGACACACTTCAACGACTGTTTTCATTCCGGACTTGTCCCCTTCCATTCTGAGCCAGGTTAGTCGTATAACCCTAGATAGCTCACTCCACTTTTCTGCCCCACGTTTCCTCACTTTTGAGCATGCACTTCCTTTTGGAACATATGCCTCATCGCTAGAGCTCAAAAAAAAAAAAATTGAAAGAGGTTAACTTCCTTTTAGATGAAGACTTGAAAAACGTGCGTACATTATCCAGGTAACAAGAGCATTCGGGAATAAAACAAGATAGCTATGCTTGACTCAGAACTGAAGTTCCCAATTTTCAACAGAACATGCAATAAATATGATGGGGGTATTTCAGGAAGCTACCTATATACTGAAGCACGTAAAACATTGACATTCATTCCATCCCTTCAGAGAAAGTGTTCAGGGGCTTTTGGGAGGTGGGGGCGGTGGTTGGCTTTTATCAGAGATCAGTCACTAACGAATGGTATCAGAGTTTTGTAAGCCTGATGAATATTTAGAGACAGCTCAGTATGAATAAATTTGCAAACTGAAAGTGTAAACTAAACTGTAACTAAGGTAGTACAGCATTTTAAATAAAAACAGAAGAGATTTAAAAGTCATAAAGGGAGCAATTTAATCAATACAAATTTTATTAATTTAGCTGTGATTCTTTTTAATCAGTTTTCATTCTTTTATCGTAACAGTTTTAAAGAACTTTAAAACAGACAGACTTTTTACTCGCTCTTGCTAAGCTGACACACAGAAATTCTGTTCAGTCAGCAGTGAGGCAATGACCAAAGGCAGAACACCACACCTCCACGGGTGCCCCACAACCATACCAAACCACCTGCGTGCACTGGCTTTCTGCAAACTCACAAAACAAGGTCCGCAGTTGCAGTCCTTATTTCCAAGGAGATATCTAAGTTTCTAATGTGAATATTCTACTGACATATTTGCCCTGACAACATGACATCCTACAGCAGTGAGACTTGGTTATACAGGAGCCAGTTTTCAACTAATCTGAAGTACTAAAACGAATTTCACAAGTAAAGAATTTTCCCAAATATACCACTTCCATGTGAAGAATACTTACACTTATTATCATAAAGACACATTAAAAATTCCTACCAAAACAGGTGTCACGCCACCCGTTTGAAAGAAGGGAGATCAAATCCCATCAGAATGTATTTAACGTGGAACAGACTACCAAAGAGTTCTCCAGCACTCTAGAATAAGTACCGGCATAGAAGAAACTCCCAAACCAGTGTCAAAATGATGCAGACACTGCTAAGGTTTTCCACTTTCCAGGATGGCTTTTCCATTGCCCCAGTGCATCGTTCACTGTGGAAGCTGTAGTAAGCAGCAGGGAATGGAAGTATTTGAACTAAACCCGCATATACTTTATTAAATAAATGCTGAGCATCGCAATCTTACAAACAAACTTCCTCTGTTTATGAAACTTGAAACTTTTCCATGTCAGTACAATACCTATGTAACACCAAAAACCAAGCAGCTCTTTCACACTACTTTATTGCGTAAGTACCATTCCCTATAAGAATTATTGGTGAAATCCAGACAGATAAGAGACCAGCCCCAGCACCCAGTTAGAAATTCAGTTGGCTACACAAACGTGTACAAATAATCAAGTCTGAAACACTAGTCTTAAGAAAGCTTATATAAAATCAGGTGCCGTTACTGAAAGCAAATTGCAAGGCCCTGTTTTCAGGATGGCTTCAAGGTAAGATTACTGCCTTGTTCAGCACCAAGTTACTACCAATGAGGGGTACTTGTCTGTGTGCGAAAATAAAGCTGTTCCCGTGTCTGCAAGAATTCAACAGAAACCTTTCGGGATGAGGATACTGAAACCAGGTTCAGGCAGAACAGACTTAAGGGGCAGAAATAAAGAGGACAGTAATGTCATAGTGAAGCACTTACGAAGAAGAGAGTAGAACAGGTAGTAGGAGTGCAGAGTCGCAGTTCAGGACTCTGATCTCAGTGGCTGATGGACATAGTAAGCAGATAAAGTGGAAAGGTTAGACTGAGCTTCTAATTCTAGAATTCTAAACCATTCTAATATGGTATTTCATGAAGAGACTGAAGTCTATTCTATTTTTCAGTACTGAGGGAAAAAAGCATCAGACTTGCCAGAGGTGAACAAGCAAAGAGACAAGAGGAAGCAGGCAGTGTCTAACACACTTGTCAAGGTGGGACTGACTTCTGGCCTAACTCACTTAAAGGCCTTTCATACAGACCGATTAGGTGATAAAAATTACAAAAAAAAGAAAAAAAAAAAGAAAAAAATATAATTTAAGGTCAATTATATTACGCATATCAAAGGACAGATACTCACGTTGGCTGGAAGATGGCTATGCCGGGGCTTCTGAATCGGAACATGGACTTGAAGAAGTGTAAAGAACTCCCCAACTGTGATAACACCATCCTGAAATTTCTGTAAAGATTAGGAAAAACGTACAGATAAGTACATTTTTCAAGCAAGAACACTTACTTGCATATACACACACAAGTATTTTTCCTGTTAGGACAAGAAGTTAGCATCTTTCATCCATTTACATACCTCCCGCAGGTTGTCTTCACAAATGCTATCTGTGAGGAGCTGAGACTCCATCTGACTGCTTCGCTGAGCTAGCCAACAAAAACAAGGGGATATTGCTGGGGTTAATAATATTCTTATGCAAATATGAACCTAAGCTCATTAGCTCTAAAAACAAGCAACTTTAACATAGAGTTTGACCTTTATGTGTGTTTCCAGTGCTGAATGAAGTAACTGAGGAAATAACTACTTGGGACAAACAAGGACTAGATTAAGAATCTAATGTAAAATAAAATCTGTGTCAGAGCGGTAATGAAATGACAGAGTTCACTGTTCTATGGGAGGAAAGCCATATGTAACACAGTAAAGAGTAACAAAACTGAGAAGGAGACTCCAGCCAGTTCACAGAGGGCATCCTGTGTAGAGAGAGACCAAGGAGCATCTGAGCGGACAGCAGCTTTCGAGGCAAAAACACGGCGTTCAAGTTCTGAGCCAACAAGGGCTAGTTTCGCACTCAAGGGAAAGAGCCCAGCTTCTACTGGAGAAGGCATATGCTGTCACGGTTGCAGGAGGCCAAACTTGGAACTGGTTTTGTAAACAGACGCAAGATAGCGCTTATCAGACGATGGGCAGATTTCTGCCTCATTGTTAGGTATCAGCTAATTAGCAAGAGCTAATTAAACCTGGGGGCTGAACGTGCTTAGAGCCTGTCCCTGCAATGCACTCTGAGGAGTCTTCTTCCAAGAGCGCAGCGCTGAGACGTGCAGACTCATTCTGCGTGGAGCCGGCCTAAAATCAGCTTTGGGCCAGCAGAGTTCGAGTCGGGGCTTTGCTCTGTGCTGAGGTAACTAAACTGCCTCATCAGCCCAACTGGCCCTTGAAAACAAAGCTGTACTTAAATTCTGCTCCTCATTCTTCCCATCTTGGTTTTCCTTGAATGGCTTGGACTCTAAGCCAGAATGCAAAAGCCTGTCGACTGGCTGGGTGGGGAGCTGTGACAGAAGTATTCCAGGCCTTTCCCAAATGAAATACACACCACAGCCGGGGCTCCTCCTTCACTAAGCGTAAGGAACACAAAGTGTGAGACTGTTACCACAAAGGAAGTCTTACTTGTTAATTCTGTGTCAGCCTTAACAGAATCCAGAGAGCTGCTGGTGCTGGCATGAGTACAGTCAGGGCTTTTAGCCGATACATTTGGAGGATCGTCACCTTCATGAACTTCTACTTGGCTTTGAGACACAGCGCCAAAAGTAGCCTAATATTAGCAAGTTTTAAAAAAAAATATTAAAACAGTTATATGAAACAATACAAGCATAAGTCAATCAGTAGTTTATTGTAGCTGTTTCTTGACATTCAGAGTTGTTTCATTTTTAGTATCGCCACATTTTATATCTAATCAGCATGACAAACCAGCGTATGGCTAATTAAGCCATTTCCTACAGTGACATATAGGAAGTAAAGCTCCAAAATCCTTCATTCATTTCTCAGTCAAAGCAGTAGCCACCACAGCACACTCCTCCAGCTTTTGGAACTAGCACGTTTCTACTGATGATGTACAAACTTATTTTTAAGGTCAGATTAATGTTCCATATTTGCACAGATTTTCTTGATTCAGCTGCAATCTGTGCTATAATCAAGCTAATTTAAACTAAACATCCATGTTCGGATTTTAAATAATCGCTTTAGGCCTTGTACCTAAGCAACAACTAGCAAATAGTTTAGTTCAGAGGACTAAGAGTATTTAGTCGAGAAAGGATTAAAAGGATACTATGGAGAGAATTATTTAAAACTGACATATCCCTTTTATTCTGTCTGTTTCGCACGGTTCAGGAAAGTTGCACACATCCACCCGATTCTTCTATTTTGGCAAAACAATGAAAAATACCAGGGATGACATAGCAAAATGACAGCAGGCTGGTGGTTAAGAGAAACAAGAAAACCTACCAACAGAGCTGCTTACACCCCAGAATTTAAACAGGAGTCCTGTCAGTGTTCACAGTATCCTTATAATGAGTGATTAGGCTCACCTGCAAGTCTTGGGAGGCCTCACCATCCACGTTTTCATCCCTCTTGAGCTTCTTTGGACTTTGAACATCCTCCTCATCTTGTTCCAAAGCTCTTTTTGTGTTGCTGCAAGTTTTTGCCTCTTCAGATTGATTCTTTTCATTGAGGGAGATTTGGTTTTTGCTTATCTCATTGCAAGCATGTTCCACGAGTTCAGAGCTTACAGATTCATTTGAATCCATTTCTTCTAGGCAGACAGGAAGAAATTCTTCTGCTATAAACTGAGAAGGGCTGAAGTTCTGCCTACTATACTTCTTGTTACCTGGGGTTTCACCGGCACGTACGCTTACTTCTGAAACTGGTGCTTCTCCTTTGTCTGATGATTTTGCATTGATGTCTTGTACGCTAGAAACAGAAGGATTTCTTCTGTTCGGTAATTTAGGCTGGAAGATACCTAGAGGGACACTTATTCCTTTATATTTATCCTTAAGTGCCGTGCCGAAATTTGGATCTCTGGGAGCAGCTCCAGATTCAAGACGTGTGTTCTCCTGCTCTTTGGTATAAAATAAATTATTTGGTTCATTTACAGTATTTTTTCCTAACCTCAAGGTATCCTCTGTCTGAGTTGATGATTTGGGCAACTGGTCAGAAAAAGCAGGTTCAGAAACGGAGAGAACTGCAGATTTCCTTCTAATATTTTTCAGTTTTGAACAAACATTTAAAATACCTGATAATTCAGGTGCAAGAGCTGGATCTATTTGATCTCTTGGACTGTCACTGCCCAAAAGTTGCTTAGTTTGTTCAGAGTTTACTTGAAAGTCTTTTGGAGGTGTCTCCCCTTCAGCTGACAGCCCCTCGTTTTCCTCTGGTTCCTTGTTAGAAACTGTAACAAGGCTTGCTCCAGCCAAGCCTAAATCTGTAGCTAAGTCTTCCCGTCTAGATGAATCATCTGTCAACACCTGGTTTCTCTGAGGACTACATGCATCTGGAGAATCGGTCAAAGAATCTGGTTGCTGGATGGGAAGTGACACACGGGATGCCAAATCGCCACTTTCTTCGCTGCAATCCGTGAGCCCATTACTTGGAAGCTTGAAAGATACTCTCTTTGATTTCAGGTTTTCTGGAGGTACGAGATCCTGCTGACTGTTTACAGGGACAGAATTATCCGTGGGAAGGTCAAGATCCTGCGGTGCTCGCACATCCATAGTCTCTTCTGGCAGCGAGACAGAATAAAGGGAATCTGGTGTGCCACTGTGGACTTTGATAGCTCCTTTCTCACTAGGAAATGCTGAGGCTGATGAAGCAGAAGAGGGAACGCCAGGCTTATCCTTAGATTTTGTACGATAGTCACCATTCAGGTCTTTTGTATGCAGGGAATCTACTTCATCTCTGCAAGACAACAATGCACTATGCAAGTCTGGTTGCTGAGTGCTTTTATGTGACACTTCTTGGTTCTCAAATTCATTAAGATTGTTATTAACTGCAACCGTATGAGATGCAGTTATTTCCATATCGTCTTGGTTGTGGGTAAACACAATGGTTTTATCAGCAGGAACCGCAGAAAAGGCTGGAACGGACTCTCTGTCCCGTACATCCATTTCACCGCTTAACACAGCTGTATGAGTTCTAGTGATCTCCATATCCTCAGCCGAAGTGAAAATGACTGTTTTGCTGTCTGAAACAGCCTCCCGTCCAACCTGCTCCGCCAGCTTTAATCTGCCCTCACACAGGACTCTCTCAGTACTTTCATCAACAGAGTGAGACTCGGTCATTTCCATGTCAGCCTGGTAACTCGTGAACATAATCGTGGAGGTTAAAGGAACAGAGTGATTGGGTCGCCTGCCTTGCAGAGCGTTTGCTTCCAGAGCAACGTTATGGGTTTTAGTGATTTCCATATCATCCATAGCAAACATAGTAGCTTCGCTATTTGAAAGCGCTTGCTGTCCTGCCTCCTGATCCAAGTTCTGTTTATCATCACATACAACTTTCACGGCGATTTTATCAGCAGAGCAAGACTTGGTAATGTCCATGTCAGCCTGGCCACTTGTGAACATCACAGTTTTAACGGGATGAGCTGAAGAGACAGAATGAAGCCCTCCGTCATTCTGCGAGACAATTTCATGGCCTATTGCAGCCGTATGGCTCTCGGTGATCTCCATGTCATTATTCTCATCGCCCAGTGAAAATACAACGGTCTTCTCCCCTGTTGTTCCCTTCATACTTTTCCTTCCAGTCCTTTTTGCTGTGCTAAGCATCCCTTGAGATGCAGCCTTGTCCATAGATTTATCAACGGCAGCAGTATCCAGTCTACTTATTTCCATGTCATTGTTGTAGGTAAAAACACAAGTTTTATCTCCAGAAATTAAGGATATGTCATCATTTGAACTTTTATGCTGCAAAATTATTCTGTTGTCTGCTGAAACTGTATGACTTCTGGTGATGTCCATATCAGCATCTTCTGAAAATATGGTCGTTCTCTCAGCTGCAAAAGGCAAGTGTTTTAAACCACTCACGGTTAACGTTTTCTTGCCAGATACCAAGGAGTACACATCACACGCAGGCTGCTCCCGACTATTTGTCATCATGACCCCTTTTTTTAAGGACATTATTTTATTTTCATCTTGAACAATGCATCCAGGTACTGCTTTTCTTTCTGATAGAACAGGATTGATGTTGTAATCAGGAACCATTACCGCACAGTTTCCTGTCAAGTCCATGTTTTCACCAGAGGGAAACACAACAGACTTTTCTAAAAACGAAGGCAACTGGGAACTTCCCTTAAGCGGTTCAGACGTGTCGGCTCGTAACGGCTCTTCAGCACCCCTCAAGCGCAGGCCATCAGCTGAGTGAGGATTTTTAAAACCCTCTTCCGGAGAAACTGTTTTACCAATGGAAAAATCTCTCTCAGAACCTACACGAGTTGGCGATACTTTGTTTACTGCCTTCATAGCATGGGTTTTCTTTTGTGTGTCAGAGTTTTGGCAGTCTGCATTTATTCCTAACATTGTTCCAAGTTGTTCATTTCCTTTCATTCCAGAGGGAGCGGGCTCATTATTGGAAAGAAATGAACCATTTGGAGCCAAAGGAGTAACAGTTTGCTTATTTGTGTTCGTTTTCAAATCCCCGCATTCTATTGCTGCAGTCTGACTTGCGATATCTGCACCAGAACTACCAGAAAACGCGAAGGTCTGGTTTTGCAGCTGCTTGGATGTTACATTCTTCTGATTACGATTATTCTCGTAGTCTTGTACTGTATTAATAGGAGCAACATCAAAGGCAGCAGGATGCGTTTTGGTTATGTCCATGTTTTGATCCTCTGAAAACATGCCCGTTTTCTCATTTGTGCAGGAAACGGAAGCGTTGAGAAGTTTTTTTCCCAAAGGTTGAGATATGACAACTTTTTGACTTTGCAAAGACAAGAACGCACAGGTGTCGGTGACAATATTCTCGTGGACTTCTCTCTTTTGCTCTTGTAACGAACACATGCTCTTTGCACAGGAACTTGGACCACTTGCCTGAAAGTTTGTTTTTCCAAGCTTCTTATCAACCATTGTCATCTCAAGACCTTTCCTATTCATTTCTATAGCCTGGCTTCTTTTAATATTCCCATCGTTACTGACCACCTCAAGATTTTCCTTGTCCATATCTAAAGAATTTGCAGCTTCACTGATATTGTTGTTCTGGTTCTTTCTCGGAATTTTTTTACAATGCGTTTGGTTTGCAGTTATCCCATCGCTTTGATCATCAATGACAACAGCATGGCATTTAGTTATTTCCATTTCTTCCTGATCATTTAAATTGGGAGGCGCAGAGCTGTTATCAAGAAAATGAGGTTTGCAGGTGACAGAGGTGAACACTCCAGCAGCAGATGCATTTTCAACATTCCTTCCATCATCCTTCACCACACAGGTTTTAGTCAAGTCCATATCTTCTCCTGAGAATATTACCGTCTTCTCACCTGGCAGAGAAACAAGTTGAGAGTTTGCTAGTCCATGCTGAAGTCTCTTGGAAGCCTCGGTTGACACTGAGTTTGTACGTGAATCAAAACCAACGTTGACTGAAGCAGTCTCGTGATCTTGGGTCACTTTTTCGATTCGCTCATCTGAGCCTGAAGATAGTTCAAGCGCACTGTTTTTACACGACACACAAGCTCGATTATCTAAAGATGTTACACTCTTTGTAATGTCCCTATCACCGTGTGCTAGATGCCTGTTTTCTGCTAGCGAAGAGTTTGTATTAACTGGCTTTTCAAAAGTTTTATGACGTGAACTGTTCATTTCTTTGGTACTGTCATTATAAATTACATCTGTGTAATTCCCAGTAATTTCCATGTCGTCACATTTAGAAAAAACAACAGTTTTTTCACCTCGGAAGACAGTCTCAGAAGAAATAGATCCTGGGATGGCAGACATTGTTCTGGCCTCTTGTTTAACAGTCCGCAGCACTGTAGGATCTCGTCTGTCTTCAATATGTACTATTTTTTTGTCCATACGAAGTTGAGGGTCCTGCTGAACAATTAAGTGCTGATTAGATGCTCTCTTTAATATAGAATTATCTGACTCCGTGGATGGGAAATCCTTTTTGAAGTTTTGACTTTGGTTCCCGACACTGGAAAAGGGAAAAGACATTTTTGCAGTGTGACTAGTTGTCATATCCATTCCGTCATCTGCGAATGCCTCAGTAACATCTGCACACGGTAATTGCTCTGGTGGAGCTTCACAAATTCCAGAAAACATAGCTTTAACTTCAGACGCCTGGCATTTTGTCATTTCCATTCCATCATCTTGACCTCTGAAGACTTTTGTTACATTGCAGGTGTCCAGTGGTTCATGGGAATATACAAATTCCACCGACGGTCGTGCCGTGTCTTCTGAGACTTGTGAAGGGACGAAAAATACATTCTCTTTTTCAGGTCCCTCAATAGGATTGAGTGCCTTTTTGTTTGACTTCAAGCTCATCAAAAATTCATTGAAATTTATTTTTTTTACAGTAGTAGCATCTTCCTTCTGCTCAAAAGGTGGGCACGAATGGTTTGTAGGGTCAGAGAAAAAACGAAACTCTTTGCTTGTTTCTGCCTTTCCGTTGTTAGAATTTAACCCAGCCAGAAACGACGTGATATCTATTTTCTCAGTATTGTCAGCTTGATTGTTTTTCAGGTTACGTGTAATCACTGCAGTGTGACTAGCTGTCATATCCATTTCATTTTCATCTGAAAAGATGAGGGTGGTGTCATGCCTATTTGTTCTTTGAATGGCGTTGTCCGCATCATGCCACTAAAAAAAAAAAAGGAAGAAATTACAGTTACTGACACTTAGAACAAGTGATACAATGGTTTATTCTATTTAAAACAAAAGTCAACTAATGCAGGCCTAAGGTTGTAGCTCTATCTTTACACCTTTTTTGGGGAAAAAAAAAAAAAATTATTGATTTCAGTCCCCCTCAATAAACAGTAACACGTTCAAGGAAAGGACGACAAGTTAATTATTAAAGTGTATCATATTTAAATGGCTTTTTTTGAAAGAACGTGTCTCAGTTTTACTGTTGGCCAAAGGCTTCACATCTAGACATACCTTAGCAAGCATGGAACAATTACTGAGTCTTATGGATCAGTATTTTCTATCTCTCTACAGTGCGGTTTCCGCCTCCCCCCCAAATGCAGGTGAAAACCTTGCCCAGCTTATCATGCGTGTGCCCCAAAGCACCAGCACCACGCTGGATGTTTTAAAAGACTTTTCCACCACTGACTAGGGAGATTTTAGTCTCTTTAATAGAGAGGATTTACAGTTTCAAAGCTGTCGGAAAAAAATTGGCCAGTAACAAGATGTAATACTATATTTTATCAAATATAATGAATATATTAAGAACAGCTTCATGTTTACTTCAAATGACATATGCTATTTTATAAATACAAGAAATAAAATATACTAGAAGCAGCACAGCCATATACATTACCCAAAACAGGGAGAGACAAGAGTTTCAATCTGACCTTTATAGCCTCATGGTATACGCCTTCTCATCCACACTAGATTTTAACTGGTTTTGTTTTGTTTTGTTTTGTTTTTAACATTCATTAACCAGAGCTAACATATGTTTTTAAGCCATATCTTTAAACGCAACAGAAAAGTCAGAAGCCATTGCAGTAAGGGAGACTGTTTCAACAATTGCTTTGTGCCATAAATCATCACCGAGGTGTAACACAGTGCAGGATTTCTGTGCTACTGTGCCTGTGAAGGTCTTAGCTAAGAACTTGGTGTTTTATCACTTGATTCAACTGAAGAAATTCAGTCACCTTGTCATGCTAATCACTGCAATTTGTCTAAAGCTTTCTAACAGCAGGAACAGAGAGTACATATCCATTCTACCCATAAAAGAAAAAACGCACAAGCAGAGAGTAGTACATGAGAAGAAATACATAATCAGACCTATCTGAAACATAAGTTCCTCTGCATATTCTTAGATAGGAATTGAAAAGAATGGAGGAACTAGCTCAGGTATTGAAAAATTAGCAAGCAATTTTAGAAGTAAGAGGTATTAATACTGCAGTATAATGCCTATCAGATTAGAAAAATACTTCAAAATATAGAAGATTAGCTTTCAGAAGAATTTTATGTGAATACAAGGATTTTTTTTTTAGGCAGTTGAGTTACATTTTCATCTTTTCTACACAAATTATCGGAATATATTTTGGACACTGATACTTTTGGCACCAAAAAATCAAAAGCCTTCACATACCTCAGTCTGCTGCATCAATGCCTGGATAGGGGCATGAAGCAAAGTGTTCATCCCTGTCGAAAGAAAAGGAAATACTCCATTTGTTGCGCTGTTTTCTTATTATTTTATTCACTGAGCTGAAGATCTATGTGCTCATTTTACAAATACCACTGATAAGTAAGTACAATTAAAACCAAATATATCCTGAAAAATATTTTCAGTACCCCCTTCAGCACGTGGAAGAGCTACCGATGCTTCTACAATACAACGCCTGTAAACAGCTTTGTGGGACAAAGCCCCTTCAGGGAATAGTCGTCTCGGTCAGGGAGATTGTTCCAGGCACGTTACAATTATTCGAACAAAATCAATAGTTTTGAATAAAGATAGTCATTTTGTTATTAAATCCATTTCCAAACTCACCAGTGATCTCACATGGAACAGCTTCAGGTTCTTCGTTTCTACAAAAGGTGGGTTAGGTAAACAGTTTGTTAAAAGATTTCAAAACAGAAAGCTTCAGCGATATATTGAAAAGGCAGAGAATTCTCTTGCACAGCTCATACGGGACTGGGCAGCAGATACCAGACACTACTTGTATGTCTTCAGTACATTCTAATTTGAGTTGCAATCTTATTTTCCCATGAGATTCTCTCATGCCACAAGCCATTGTTCAACATACACATGGCATTTTAATGCCTCAGTGCCAAGTAAAAAAAGATAAAAGACTTATTCTTTGTTTTTATCTCGGACTTTCCATTCTCAGTTATTCCTTTCTCTTTGGGAAACTGAAGCTGGGTTCCTAAAGCCTGAAATAATTTCTCTGTAAAACAAAAATCCAGATACAATGTCCAGCTTGTGTGGTTTTCTGGCTAACTTTTAATGCCTTCTGCTCTCCACTGTTTTCTTGATTGCTCTTTCAAAACCAAGCAACCTTAGCTAGAGTACTATTTTTATTTATACGTATAAATATGCGCGCGCGCACACACACACATATATATGTTACTATATTGGGTTGATACCTTTAAAAGCACGAGTTAACTACAGTTATACATAAGCTGTTTCCTTGCTACATATTTTAAATGTAGGAGCTTCCCCTTCACTCACAGAAATTGTCTAAATCTGTCATTTTACTTACCAGGTCATTTTAATTTTAAAAATCCCATCATTGTGTTTTATCTAGACCAGAAATTTGAGGCCAGACTAACACTTTATCTACCTTTGAGGGAAAAAGTTATGGTAATAAATATTGAAGACTGTGTCTATCAGATATGGAAACAGGTAGGTCTTTCCCAGAAAACATTCCCAAGCAATCAGCTTTGGAAGGAAGCAGTTTCAAGCCATAATTGTTCCATTTTTCAGAAACTGCTATCTTTTTGTGAGTGACCAAGACATTTATATGCTTTTTTTGCTGTATCCTTTCTTTCACCAGTAAAAAGCACTGAGCAATTTTATATCTAAATAAATACGTATGCTGGATTTCTCTGAGGAGCAATATTTTGATGGTTGCACACCATGAAGAAATGTATTTGCAGGACAGAACTCTATAGTCATGGGAATTTTTTTCACACTTACTGATTAAGCAGGACATCATTCCTCGTATCGGCTGCACACTCTAAAAGAGTAAGGAAATCAGACGTTACAACGTGAGAAGCGCGATCGAACCGTTCAGAGACAAGAGTAAACTGCACAGAGAAGAACGTTCTGAAGTTCTCACTCTTGATGTGCCTTCTTATCGTGGCAAAACCCCAGGGAAGCAGAGCACTTGAAAACGCATTCGCTTTTCAGATTCTTTCTAGGTAATCTTTGGCAGAGTGAGTATAACGTTCTGCTCAGCCTTCTTTTGACCTAAATCCCCAAGGCAGATTTTGTTCTAGGTGCATTTTGTCTAAGAAAATAATTCCTTTTCTGAGCTACCAGGCCCACAATCCCAGTAACGAATGGCTTTTCAGCCAGTCCATGATAAACAGCTGACCATATTGTTCCTTACCTGTGGCTGACAGGCCTGACTTCTTAAATTCAGGCTAAAATCTTGTTGCTAATGCTCTGTGAATCCTATCAGGAGGAGAGAAAGGAGTTTTACCTGTACTTTCTGTCTCTGACGTGTTATTCTTAAGATCTCGCTGGAAGACTCTGCAGCTAAGAAAAAAAAAGCACAAAACAACCCAGGTTTTGAAAAACACAAGACCATCTGTTTTGAAGCAAAGAAAAAAAAAAAATAAAGTAAAAAAAAAAAAAATTGTCCCTCATTTCAATCTTTTCCACATGGGATGTTCTGAAATGAGATATCAAAAGCCAGAAGCTTGCTGAATCCAACCATATTTTCCAGCAGGAAGATGCCATTATCATAGTTAAGATGGAAATCACTAAAAAATTTAATGGGAAACAAAAATTCCTAATTATATTAAATACACTGAACTTTTTGTTTTGGTTTTTTTCTTTTTTCCTTCCTAGCTAGGAAGAGAAAATGAACAATGGCTCTCTCGGGGCTCAAAATCAACTCAATATAACAACAGCCGCCAGTTTGCCTTCACTGACTGCTCACAAACGTATGCAAACAGCAATTTTGGGGGGTACCAGGTTATTACCTATGGCCTGCATTTTGTGCTTAAATAAAGGATGTAGATCTGCATCCTTCAGACAAAACTTACTTTATGGTGTTCGCAAAGCTGACACGGCGAGAGTTTTTCCTGCGTTTTTCTGTATTGATATCCTGACAATAAAGAACACAACACTGATGTACAGAGAACTGCTCTTGTCCCACAAGCTGCAATAAGCATAGCTTTTCGTGAAACACGGAACCAAACAAAAAACCACACCCCCCCCTCCACCTCTCCCAAATGATCATCTACGAGCCCAACAAGTACAACAGCTATTTACCAACAACCTTAAACTACTTTAGAGGTCTCCACCTTCCCCTGACATAAAGACACCCATCTCTTTAGAAGCAGGATCTAAAGATGCCTTTGTGAGAACCGGCTGGTTTCAAACACAAGAAGCAGAATACCAGTTACAAGGATTTTTGTCCGGCATATTCTCTGGTATACTAGGGAAAATATATGTAGTTGCTTAGCAAGAGAGTTGCAGGGTTTTTTTTCTTTAGTTTTCCGTTACAAGAACTGGAAAAAAATAGTAATAATGGTTTGTCTTTATGGGAGAAAGGGAAAGATTCATGAAGGAATCAAAGTCACCATTTTCCTATGGAAATGTTTAAATGCTGTCACTGACTACACGATCATACTAATGTAAAGTAACAAGGTATGTAACAATGCGGTATGGCATATCCTGGGAAGCTAATTCATCATACCTCTGCTGCACAGTTGCCTGCAATAGCTTTCCTAACTAAATAGCACAGTCTCAAGACAGTGGAACACTCGCCGTGTAAGAAAACAAAGTATTCACATACCCGGCACTACCAGTTAGATGCACGTGACTAACAAAGCTTGGAAAATACCTGAGTGTTCTTTTAAATCATGTCAGCAACACAAGTAGCTATGAATGATGCCACACTACTGTCTGTGATAGTCTTACATTGCTCATTAGCAGCACTGTCCCTCATGGTTACCAGGTATGAAACTTTAAATGAAGACTGTGGGACGCTCTTCAGGCCGAACCCAGTTCTGAAACATGTTCTGCATAAACATTTCAGGCTCTCATTTCATATTCTAAAGAAATTATATAGAGGCTTTTTCACTGAAGGCCTTATCTGCTAAAAATGAGTTTTCAAGTTCTGTAATCAGCAACAGACAACTCATGTAAATAAATGATGCAACTAGCACATCAGTCCATAGAACACACCCTAGGCAGAAATGGCATTTAAAAAGAAATCCAAACTGAACAGGCCTATGGTTACAATTTCTAAGACACAACAGGCACTATAAACATGAAATACATTCTGTATGTATTTCTGGAAGAAAATGTTTATTTTTTAGCTTTTACTTTAAATAAATCGGCAGGCTGGGTTTTTTTCAGATGTAAAACCATCTTACTGACTATAGCAGTTTGTACGCTGGTGGATCAAACTTCAAGTCAAATGGACTACAGCAAGGGCAAGTTATGCCTACGAATCCCGGGTTATCGCTCTTTTCCTGACAGAAGAAATATTCTGATGTAAAATAGAAGTATAAGAAAAACTCGATGGATTTCTTACAATCCTTAGTGCTCCAAACATTACCCTCCTAAGCAGTTATTGCGAGAGTTTTTACACCTGCATTATTCTAGGGACACAGTTTAATCAGCAACAAGTCAAGGAGCAAACTGAAGATGTTAAGAGCATCGGCAAGAAAGGACTTAATAGACCTACCTGTGTCAATTCATTCCCGTTTCCCAGATCATCAAGAGGATTTCGCGGAGCCTTTAAAATCTAAAAGAAAATGTAACAGTTGAGAAGATCAGCTCCAACTACAAGAACTGATTACTTGTCTGGAGAGAATTTACAAGAGCCACCAGTGCCCCAGTCAATCATATCAATCCAATAGGCTCTTTCTTGGCTTTTGGAATGTTTTTCTTCAACTGTGATGAGAAAAGTTGTTCCTCTTTACAGCTCCCCTTTCTCTCCTTCACTCACTCACATGGTTTTATTTTGAGAAATGCCTTAAGCTACTCACAGAGGACAGTCGTTTCCCTCTGATGGGCTCTGTATTATCACTGGAGGGGAAAAAGCGGAAACGGGTATTAGGGCATAAACTGGAACCGAGATGTATTTCTTGAACAGTACTGCCACATTTTTAAGGTTACTAAATTGATTTCTCCATTATTTTTACAAGTGTGAAATTAAATAAACAAGCTTGCTTGGAATGTATCATTCATTCCAGCACCGGTTCCCCAAAATAAGCTTCGGGAAGCTCAGCAGATTCCCCTCCAAACCCCATGGTCAGTCAGTCTCCAGACAATCCACTGCCATGAAATTTCCTCAGGGCTTTCCTACACGCGATCGAAGAAACTCCCTGTTCTTCTTCACAATGCAAAACGTATTTCATTCAAGAGATGCTGAAGTGCATGCAGCGATTAGGAAAAGTTTTGCCTCTAAATGACAATATTTGTACCACAATAAAATTCTTAGAAGGTTTCAACTTACTTTTCCATGTTAGGGTCTGCATAAATCTTGTCCATTTCTGAAGGATGTGCTTTTCCTATAAAATACAGTACTGAAATCCAAAAACATTAATGAACCTCAGTAAGAAAACTGCATACAGCCACAACTACATACTAGCCTTAGGTGCTATTTTTTTTCTCTCCATCTTTCTCTAGACTCAGGAATGCACTGAAGTTTAATGGGCCTCTCAAGGCCCCATTTTCTATTACATATCATATTATAAAACAACTGTGCTAACAGTTTGAGTCATACTGGTTAGGCATCCTTTTATTTAAAGTTAAGATTCTGGTAACTGTTTGAGATAAAAGTGATCAAACCTTATACCATACAAAGTTTGCTAGTTTTCTCTGACACACAAGACAATTTTTCAATCACTGATTCTCCCCCCACCCCAAGAATATCTTATCTTCTTTAAACCCTCCCATCTGGTATTCATACACATTGATAATTTCCCTCTGATAAGCAACAGCCACTGCTCTCCCTTGTCGACCAAGCCGGTTACCTCATTGAAGCGATTTAAACCACAAACTGACTCTTATTTTCCAAGCTAAAACTAAGCCTTATGTAGGAAAAAGAAATCTCTAGATTTAGCAAAGCGCTAAATCGCATAAAACGCTATCACATATTATTGGGATATTGCTCACAAGGCAGAGCAGGTTTTGAATTACAGGGGGAGGGAAAAGGAACAATCTTTTCAGAAATATCAGTTTGCTCAAAGACGATGTTCAGGCAAGGCAAGAAAGCATGATGAGAAAACTTAACCAACAGATTTTTTTTTTCCCCAGTAAATTTCTGTTTGCTTAAACAGAAAAAAAAAAAGAAAAAAAAGCACAATTTTGAAGAGAAATTTCCCAGGAGGACATTGTACTTGTACACAGAAACTGATGTGCTGAAATGAGCTTTATTAATTTCTCATTTTATTTTCGCAGAGCATTTCCTCTTGCCAAAGATGTAGCAGGTTTACGTTAGTAGCGGTCAAACAGGCAGCCTGAGAGGACTGGCTGTCAGGGCCTGCAGCCCTGAGCAACACGACCAAGGCGCTGCCTTCAGGCAGGCTTCCCCGCGGGGGCTCCCAGCCAGCAGCCTCGACGCTTCGGGCGTCAGAACTGCGGCGCTGGGGTGGACCGAGCACGACATAGAAGACGGCCGTGCATACATGTGCCTGGAGAAGAGCGAAAGAACAGCGCACAGCTATATAAAGCGCTGTGAGCCTGCTAGGAGTCTGCTATTAGGAGGTCTATTAATCGAGAATTCACGTCCCGATCAGCATACTCAGTAGTCATTCTCTGATCCTTCTTTGAAATGATGTACATATCTTTGACCTACAAGCACATGGCGGCGCGTTGAAATGCTTTGTTATTCTGTTTATGAAAAAGCATCTGGTTTTATTCCTATATTCGATAACTAAGTACCTCCCAGTTCCACACTGTGAACATGAAGAATCCCTCCATGATTGTCTTCCATTCATTCACGATCTTAGAGGTGCCCAGCCAAGCCCTCCTCGGTCTTCCCCCCGTTTAAGAGCAAGAATCTCTTCAGGATTCCTTGCTGTTCCCAGGCCATTTCCCTCACCGTCCCCTCCGCCGTTTGCCTGACCGCCGTGACAGGGCTGACAGCCTGGGAGCACTGTCCAGAACGACCTCAAATGCTACGTTACACCTCATTACCGCTTATATCAGTGTTTTCCCAAGCGTGCATTACTTCGTATTGATCAAGACTGCATTTATCGGTCAGTTTATCAGGCGATTCCTCTCACGCGTCGCGGCCGGCCCCGATTCCCGCCACCGCGGTGGAATCTCCTCAGGCCCAGGCCCGACGCCGCTCAAACCTCGCTGCTGGAGGCGCCGGGCCTGCGGGGGAGGCCTCTCCTCCCGGCAGGACCGACCTTCTCCTCCCGCCCTTTGTCTGCCCTCCCCTCCCCGGTCGTTACCGCGCAGGATCCGCCCCAGCGACGGGCAACGGCTGTTGCCACAGGCGCTCCCGCGCGCGCCCCCGGCCCGGCCTCTTCTCGCCTTCTCCCGCCCACGACGCGTCCGCGTCCGCTCTCACCGACTGCTCCGGACAGGGCGCTCACGCCTGCCGTCGGCGGGGCGCTCCCCGCTCCTCGCCGCCGCGGCCCGCCGGCCCCCCGGCTCCCATAGGGCTGAGCCGCCGCCGCTTCGCTATTCAAATCTAACCGCCGCCTGCCGCGCCTGCGCCCCGCGCCAAATCGCCGTCGTGACGACAGCGGAGTGGCGCTCTACGGCGGCCGCCGTACAGCATGGCGCCCCCCGGCGCGCCGTACAACATGGCGACCTCAGGGGAGTCAGCCCAGTCCCTGCCATTTCAGTATTTCCCCTCGCCAGCGCGGCCCGCAGCCGCAGCGATGAGGTTGGCGCAGCAGCGGCCGGCCCGCCCGGGGTTGCCCGGTCCCCGCGCGGTGGCCTCGCTCTGCAGCGTGCTAGCGACGGGCCGAGCAGCCGGCGCCATCTCGCAGAGGGAGCGGCGGGCGGGAGGAGACGCCTGGAGCGGTCGGCTTACTTTCCTATAGGCTGGGGGAGGAAGACGGCTGTCGTGACGAGGTGGCCGAGTGGTTAAGGCGATGGACTGCTAATCCATTGTGCTCTGCACGCGTGGGTTCGAATCCCATCCTCGTCGGGAAATAACGTTTTTGCCCCCATTTTTTTCCCCCAGCCCGCGGGGGACCGCGCCGCTCGCTGCCGCTGGCTCACGGCCCGCTGGGGGCGCGGCCCGTCAGCCCCGGCGAGCTCCCGCCCTCCCTCCCGCGGCAGCCCGGGGGCCGCGTTCCGTGGCGCGGGAAAGGGCGTGAGGGGAGGCGGGGGCTGCGGGCGGGCCGCGCCTCAGGGGTGGGCCCCACGCGGGGCGTGGGCAGCTCCCGTGGCCGTGACGGTGCCAGGGCAGCGTCCCGGGGGTTTAGGGGTGCCGGCCCCGCGTGTCTGGATCCCTGTGGGGCTGGCGGAGCCGCCAGAGCCCTGCCCGCCGGCGGGGCAGGCTGCCTTCCCCCTTCTCCTCAGGCACCAGCCGGGCTGCGGAGCCGCCGGGAACAAACCGCTTCCGAATCTCTTCTCACAGTGCCAGCAAACTGTCGTGCTCGGGCTGGCCCGGCCCTCAGCAGGAGCTTGGGGTAAGTACTTGCAAGATCAGGGGTTGAGGGAGCTCCAGCCAAACCGATCCCATCGCCTCACTGAAAATTATGTCAAGGTTTGCTTTAGAAATGTAATTACTGCAGCCGGCCTTGCTTTTCATGAAGCTACGATGATGTAAAAACCATGAATGATTGTATTGAAGAGATACAGGAAAGCGTTTCCTCTCTGCCTAATCCATCAATAGTTAACTTTTAAAAAAGTCTGGAATTAGGAGTTAATGAAAGACAGAGCTCCCTCGAGCCTGCCCCGCTCCGCGGGTTAAACATCACCTCACACAGAACGTGCTCCCACAGCTCCGCAGCCCTCCGGGCCGACGCTGCCGCACTCAGCTACGCTTAAACCCTCGGGGAAATGAGACTGTACTGAATCCCGCGCAGAGAACGGCCAGATCCTGACTCTGTGGCCTCACAAATGGCACCCGTAAGGGAGCAGTTAAAATGCAGCTGGAAAAGCGTGACTGTGTGGAAGATGGGCATCTTGGTGACGTCTGAGGGGTGTGGAAGGTGGGCATCTCGGTGACGTCTGAGGGGTGTGGAAGATGGACATATCAGTGATGTTAGAGGGGTGTGGAAGGTGGGCATCTCGGTGACGTTTTAGGGGTTAATTCCAAGTCAATCCTACACAAGGAGTGAGTAAGGCACAGCGAAGTTCCGACCAGGGTTTGCCAGGAGGGTTTATTTGTATAGATAAGTGCTTTAGCTTTTATTCTCCTGGTCCTTTGCTGTAGCATAAAAAGATGTATCAAAATAAAACTACTAGAGAAAGGACTTCTTCCAGGACCTACACTTTGTACAGATAACTTTATGCCCCACGACCAGGACACAGTATTTACCTCAGACCTAATCTTAGATGGGAATTTATCACAAGACATCCCTAATAGTAACACTTCCCCTATTAGCAAAACAGCAAACGCCGACTTCTTGTGCGTGTTTACAGCACATAGCAGCTGGACACCAGCTCCAAAATGAGATAAGATGAAATATGATGCAACCGGTGGCTCCTTGTGAAATCAACCTTAAATTTTCATTGTTCAAAGTGTCTTGAAAACAGAAGCCCATGGGTTTCTTGACCAGCAAGGTGTGATAATTAAAAGATGCTAGCTGCAGGCATTATGCACAGCCAGAAAAGGGAAAAACACAGCACTGAGCCGTAGTTCTGCATCAGGCCCTTCAGCCGTCCAGTCTCCATCTACTGGCACAAGTCAGTAAAATTTCTTTCACATGCTTATTTCTTACAGAGAGGAAAAAAAACCCCAAAACCCACCAAACCCCCCCAAAAAACCCAGACAATGTAACTTGGGACACCTCAGTCTTATTTAAAACTGTTGCCCCTAGATCTCCTACCTTGCGCTGAAGCTAGTAACAGCTGCAGACACCCTTATTTATACACTGAAGGTGCCCAAGTTTCATTTACAGTTCCATGAAATGCGTATTTCAGTGCATGAAACATCTGGATGACACTAGCTTTTAGTGTCATCCCTCAAACACAGGGGACCTTTTATCTCCTTTGTTTGACAAGCTGCCCGTAGCTAAGTACTAGACCTGGCCTTAATACATGATGGCAGGAAAAAAGCAGTATCTGTGGTGAAATTAGAATCACGAGACCCTTGGCAGGACGTGGAGGAGCAAAGCTCAAGCCTGAGTGAACTTTTATGGAAACATTCAACACATCAAACGGATGATCCAGGAGAAAAAGAAATCACTTGGCTGCTTTGAGCCACTGGTTTATTCCGTTTTGGGACGCAAGTCCTGATCCTGGTAACATCATCAGAGTGATTCCAGGAGCCTTGCCGAGGAGGAAGGCAGTCATTCCCGGGGGCCTGGCCAGCCCTAGGTCCCCAGCATCCCACTCACAGACACCTGTGAAGCAGGGAGCTCTCCCGTAACCCGTGTGAAATGGGCAAACCAGTCATGAAAGATCTGCATGAAAACCACGTCTCGGGGGGCTGAGCCACAGCTAGAGCTGCCTAGAGCCCAGCACGACAAGCAGAGAGCATCTGAGCCCGGACCACACTCCAGCAAGGCTGTTGCCACACTTGCTGAATAGCATCTGCTCCTCTGCATTCCTTCCTTCACCTTTAAAAAAGGCTGCTTTAATATTTTAGAAGTGTAGAATGCTATGCACGCGCCCTATGTAGGAACGGGTGTGAAGAGAGGTGGATACGGAGCGACAGGGCTAGAAACCACCATCTGCAAACAGTCCTGAAACAGCACGGCTCTTCCCAGGTAAAGGTTCTGATTGTCTGCAGCAGTCACGGGAGCTGGTCATTACCACTGGCAACACATATGGAAAAGAGGGGAAAAAAGATAAAAGAGAACCCGAGACAGCAGAATTATTATAATCCTCCCAGAGGTCAAGAAGCGACCACATAAACATTGATGAAAATAAGAACTATAGTGATCTTTATCATCCTGGAAACATATTAATATAAAATGTATAAAAAAGTCATCTGGCTCATAAAACAGCTTTTGTTTTTCTTTCAAGCTGATTGTCACACTGAAGTGGTATTAAAAACAATTCCACACCAATCAGAAACAACCTGCCTATATATGGTTAAAAAAAAAATTAAAAAGTAGAAGTTGGCAGGCTGACCTCTACTTTGGACTTCTGCTCACGTGTGAAGGAAGATGTTTTCAAGGAGGCGTAAGGGTTAGAGATCCACAGGTTCTCAGAAGAGAAGCCAGATGTTTTTTGAGAAGGCAAGAGACAAGTCACAGGGGAGGTAGCAGAACAGAAAAGCAAAAAATCTACTTAATCAATCTCCTTATAAATCTCATA
Source organism: Phoenicopterus ruber ruber (assembly GCA_009819775.1). NCBI lineage: Eukaryota > Metazoa > Chordata > Aves > Phoenicopteriformes > Phoenicopteridae > Phoenicopterus > Phoenicopterus ruber. The sequence continues at coordinate 72,185,042 of CM020219.1, read as the reverse complement.
AGGACAAAATCTGGGGACTAGCACCTCCAAAAATAGGCCCAATATAAAGAGATCAGTCCCTAGAGTTACTAACTTTAAATTAAGTCATTATTTGAACGACTACTGAAAGAGCAATTTCAAAGCAAAGTCTACCTTGCTGACAAACAGTAAGCACAAAATGGATCGGCTTCACACTGCTCCGATTTTACCTCACGGCATTCTCGGCGATAACATTTGGGTTTTAAAATCAGTCTGACAATAAAATACAGTAAAAATAGTTTTGTGTATGACACGATATCCAGCACATTGAACGACATTCCAGCAGCTCTTACTGTAAGGTACAAGAACATAGCAGGCCGGAAGAAAAATCAGTTGCTGACTTTTAAGTGCATGCACTTCATTATCTGCGTGGATAATCGACAGCAGACCCGGAATACGTTGAGGTGAAAGGCAAAGCTGCCCGTGCCGGGTGGTGTTTGTTGCCCTGAAGCGCTGGTTCACTAAAGGGCAAGGGAAATCGAGTGTTGGAGCCTCTTTTACGGTGCCTGTCAGCAGTCCGGACAGCTCTCCAGCCCCGACAGTCCGTCCCACCCCATCTCAAGGCACGGGCAGTTTGTTCACCTCAACCACGCTGAAAAAGTAAATCTTCGGTCTTTACAGGACGCTTTCCTGGCCAACAACGTCCGTGGGTGGCAGATGTCCTCGGTCATTCCTCCCAGTCTTCCATTGCCCACTCGGGCATCTTGGAGCAATACTCAAACTCCGCTCCCTTGTAGCGTAAGGCATGTAGGTACATCACCAGCTCCTTGGGAGAGGGGTCCCGCCTCGTAATCCTACACTCCACGCACAAAGGATCCTTCTCTTCTGAGCTCTTTTCTCCCGTTTGCCCATCCTGATTCTCACATGAACCAAGTTCGTTATTTTTTTCAAGCGTTTCCAGGTTGCTGTCGGAGTTCAGTGGACAAGTTATGTTATTTCTCTCGGGGTCCTTCGCGTCCCTCTCGGGGTCCTTCGCATCCTCAGCAGGGCAAGAGTTCTCATTTACAGGATCAGCCTGCGCTGTGCAGTCACTTGAACTACCACAGTCTTTATTTTCAGCATTGGTGTTCAAGTCCTCCTCCGAAATACCCAAGATTTCCAGACTCTGTTTGGAACGATGCTCCTCCACTAGCGCCTTCAGGAGTTCTTCGTCCGTTTTATCGATCTTGCCACCCTTCCCTCTGTCGGGGCCCCAGGCTTCCATATTGTAGATGGGGTCGTTGACAATAGGGTGCCCCAAATACTGCAGATGGACCCGGATCTGGTGCGTGCGGCCCGTGCGCGGAAGACACTTGACTACGCTGGTCTTGCCGTTGTAACTGAGTCTCTGGAAGACGGTTTTGCAGAATTTCCCTTTGGGGTCCACGCGGCACACTCCCACTTTGTAAGACACAACCAGTATGGGCTCCTCACAGACCACTTCGTGTTCTGGGAACTCCCCCACCACCCGACAGACGTACTCCTTTTCCAGCTGCAGGGAGACACAAGAGCAACTCTCAGAAAACGGAACAGCAAACTCTCGCTGTCCTGATCACACCTGAGTCCCATCCTAGCTACTCCTCTCTTCCTCTTCAATGAAACACACTTGCAGGCAACGTACTGCCCAAGTTTTATTACAACTGAACAGGAAAGGGGAAAAAAAAAAAAATCAGCTATTTAAAGCCAAATTCCTCTCACGCTTTCCCCAACTAGTCGGGAAATCAAGCACACAAGGGCCTGGTCTCTTTTCCTCGTATTAAATTCAAGAGCCATCTCTCAGCGACCTTCAGTTTACGGCCGTGAAGCAAGTCCTGGAAGCTAGTACCCCACAGCTACAGTTCTGTTTGGGTCAAGAGCCGCTGGGAAAATGAAAAAAATCTCCTAAAACTTTTAAAACTGAAAAAGTACTAGACGACTGACACATTTCCACTTACAAATACAAGTGCTCTCTAGCTGTTTTGCACAATCCCGGGCAGTTTGCACAGTCCCTTGGGGAAGGAGATCCCTTTCAATCTAATATTACCAAAATCAATTACTTTTTTAGTCAGCCTTTTTCTCTTGACGCCTCTCATGCCGAATACAATAAGAACAGTAGGGTGACCACAAGCTGTTTTGGGAACTTGGACTTGTTTAGACCAAAAATTTGGCTGACTTTGGACCTAACCTGTTTGAAGAAAATACTGCGCAAGAGACTCTGGAAACTACGGCAGCCCCTCGCTCTCACCTGCCTCTCCCGGACCTGCTCATCGATCCTCTTGGATACCTCTGCGGTCTTGGCGAACATAAGGACGCCCGAGGTCATGCGATCGAGGCGGTGAATGGTATGCAGCTCCTTCAGATCGTGCTCTTTGCCTAGGATGAAGATGACCGTGTTGTGACGAAACCTGCCGCAGGGATGTACGGGCAAAGAGGAGGGTTTGTCCACAACCACCACCTCGTTGTCCTCCACCAGGATCCGGATGGGCTGGGCAGTGACCGGCGGCTCGTGGCGATGCACTGTATTCCTGAGAAAATCATTATTCTGCAAGACAGACGGACAATTAGGGCGAATCCAGCCTGCGTAACCACCCCGTCCGGCCACGCGCAACGGGGGCTCAGTACCGCGGGGGGAACGAAAGCCCCTTTGTGCTGGAACCCAGGATTTCGCGCCGCAACCCTGCACACAGCCGTGGGAATTCGGTAAACTGCCTGGAGCGGGGCTCCGCACCTCGCCCGCTCCCAGGGGCTCAGCGGGAAGCTGTGAGGGGCTGCAGGGCCCGCGTACTCCTGACCGCGCCGGGGGAAGGGTTCCCCGGGACGCCCCGTTCCCCACGGACACCGCAGACCTTACACCACCACGGGGTTACCCCCGAGCTCAGGGTGACGCTTGTCGCTAGAGCCGAGCCGTGGGCTCCCGTGTCGGGATACCGGCCCTCCAGGCCACGCTCGCTACCGGGACGCGCCCGGGGGCCGTACCCAGCCCCGGGGAGGGGGTGCCCACCTTGAGCACGATGTCCAGGTCGCGCACGGGCTCCTCGTTGAGGCGGAGGCGGCCGGCGCGGGCGGCGGCGCGGTAGTAGGCGAGGGGCTGGGCGCGGAACTCGGTGCTGAAGACGTGCAGGAGGCTGCGGCCCACCCAGCGGCCCTTGCAGTAGGTTTGGAAGTCGAAGTAGTAGGGCCGCACCTTGCGCAGCCCTCCCTCGAAGTAGTACGAGGTCTCGGCGAAGTGCGCCGCGCCGAAGCTCACCCCCGTGCTCAGCTTCCGCGGCGGCGGCACGTAGCGCTCCCCGGCCGCCAGCCGCCGCTTCTTAGGGGCCGGCGCCGCTTCCTCCTTCTCGCCGGGGCCGCCCGGGCTGGGATCCGGCTGCTCCTCGCCGCCGCCGGGGCCGCCCGGGCCGGGGTCCGGCTGCTCCTCACCGCCGCCGGGGCCGCCCGGGCCAGGGCGCGGCTCCGCCATGCCGCCGCCGGGAAGGAGCGGGCCGGGGCCGCTCGGGCCGGGGCCCGGCTCCGCCACGCCGCCGCCGGGAAGGAGCGGGCCGGGGCGCGGCGGCCGGGCCCCGCTCCGCGCCGCCCAGCACAGCCGCACCGCCCACACCGCGCCGGCTGCCGCGCGGCGCACGCCGTGACGCGCGGCGTGACGCCGGGCCAATGGCTGCGAGGCCACGCCCGTCCCCGCCCCGCCCCGCCATCGCCTCAGGCGCGGGGGGCGGGAAGCGCTTCAGGCGCCCCGGCAGCGCCGGCGCATCGGGGCGGCCCCGCCCGTACCGCCGCTCCAGGAGAGCCCCGACCTCTCGCCGCGGCCCGCCCGTCGCTCTGAACCCGCCCACGCACCGGCGGGAGAGGGAAGGGCGCACCAGGGAAAGCCGGGATTTCACCCCCAACCCCTCAGCGCTGCTACCAGAGATCGAATTAGCCAAAGAGAACACGCTCTCGTAATTAAACTTCGACAGATCAGGGTGCGTCGCTGCTCTGAAGCAGTAATTGTGTCTTATTCAAGCATTAGGCAGAGTAGTCAATGTTAAAGAGTATTTTTAGTGAAGGTTTAAGTATTCCTGCCCGCTGCTGGAATTCTCTGTGAATAGAAGTTACCTAGAGCTTATCCGAGAGGACAGCCGGAGTTCTCTGGATCCACTCGCTGTCTGGAGCCAGACACGGCCTCCGAGAGCCTCCCCGGGTCCTGCTGCTGGAGAAACACCCTTCCCTCCATCCCTCCGTACCGAGCTCGGCTCCAGCAGGACTCGCCTTCGCAAGCACGTCCGCTGGTAAAGCTTCCGTTCAAAACCCCCAACCGTACAGACCAGCTACGGTCACAAGTCCCACTCATGAGCTTTCTGAGGTCACTTTAGAGATATCCATCCATCTGTCAGAATTCATCCCTGAGGCAAAGAAAAACCAACAGTTACTACTCGTGGCCTTCAGTTCAGCGACAGAATCAACACGGCTACGGCGTTTATGCAAGTGCACGGGCTCCGAAAAAAGAAAAGCTCGAGTCCTCAGCCTGCAAGCCCTATCTAACAGAAAATACATCCTGCTCTCCTGCTGTGCCTGACCACAGCCAAGCCTCTCTCTTCTCTTTTTTTACAAGCAGCAGCTGCTAGGAATCCAGGACTCTGTCAGTAAAGCCAGCAGTCAAGGAGAGCAAGCTCACAGGGACAGCTGCGAGGAAGAAACGTTCCTCAAGCAAATTTTTACCGAGGCCACTGCTTTTCCTTATCTGTCAGAGGAACGTAGATCACGCCCATCAGTTGCGTTTCGACGATCTGCCCGTCGCTGGTTTTGTCGTACTGCATCAGAACTTGGTTTGCACCTTCGGGACCAACGGGCAATATTAACCGGCCTCCTGGCTTCAACTCATTCAGCAACTGGCAAGCAGAGAAATCAGAATCAGCAGAGCCAAAAAAAGCGACAACAGAAATAAGCTGCGCTGCGAAGGTCACGACACCTTGAAAAGCGCAAGCTTGCCAGCTCGATATAAAACAGGCGGAAAAAGCAGCTTCCAGTGGTTCCGTAACTATCTGTTTTTTCCCAGCTACGGGTGCAGGCAGCCCACAGCGCCAGATGTCCAGCACGACCGCTCTCACCTCCTTTGGTACAGCTGCTGCCGCCGCTCCGACGTGAATGGCATCATAAGGAGCCTCCTCGGGGTATCCCTGCCTGCCATCTCCAACTGCAGGGAGAAAAAGCATGCAGAAAAGACTTTTGTCCAGGTCACAACTCCCTGCAAAAATCATTCTTCCTATATCGTTCCCGTTGAAATCTAGATGACGAAAGCTCTGTAACAAGATTGTGATGGGAATTAGAATTTTGTTGGTTTACTTTTTTAAAAGGGGGAGATGTTTCTGGAACTGAACCACGCTAGAAGGAACAGTCAAAGCCAGGAGGGCCTTTCAGTAACACAGCGGCTTCGTGCAGACTCGAGATACCAGATACAGAGAGAGCTGACTCCAGTTATCCCCCCCAAAAACCACAACAGTGTGCGCAGACCCAGTCAGGTAAACTAAAACCCAGGCGCGGTACCACCACTCTCCTCTGAAGAGCGTCTCTCACTGAATTAAGACAGTCACTACACACTTGGAAGGAAGGTGTAGGATAAGGCTGCTGTAACATTAAATACTACTTGTTTACACCGTAGTGTCCAGGTCAGCATGGCACAGTGCTTATCGAGCCAGTGGCTTCTGGCCGCACCGTGGCCAGCATCACCACAACCGGGAAGGAGTGCTTCGGGAAGCGGAGCTCAGCAGGCAGGCAGAGCTAGCACACGTTCACGGGAGAGAACAAGCCTCGGGGTCCCAGAGAGCTCACCCACAAGCTTCACGCGGCCAGAGCTGAGCAAAGTTGCATCATCTTCTTGGACGTTTCTGATCGATTCGTGTACCAGCTCTTTAATGTGCTCTACGCCCACAGCTTTCCCTGTTGGGCCCATCTAAAAAGAAAAAGAACAGACAAACACCTATATACCTCCCATACGTACAGAGACGCATTTTATGGGGCGCGGTACTGTGGTGATTGGCGAATTTCCAGAAACTTAAGAGCAGAGTTTCTGAACAGGAGGTGCAAATACTCTGCCCCCTTGGTTTTAAGGCTGAGTAGCCCCAGTCACGTCGGCTACTGGAGGGATACACAGACACTGCCCGCGGGATCTCCAGTAACCCTTCATTTCCACAGACATGGTGATATTGGGTAGAATTAGCAGCTTCCCTGGCAGGGCCAGCTCTTGACTAACCAACCTCCTGAGAAGAGTAACTTGGGCAGCTTTCTAGCACTTCACAGAAAATTATTTCGGGGGTTTAGAAAACAAAGAAACAGACTGTGACTACTTCAGCAGCAAACTAAAAAGAACCTGCAGTGGACTTGCACAGGAGATTAACACTCTCCTCTTGATCTCAACTGGGTTAACATACGAAACATGTCACGGCAAATACACATTTAGATTCCAAAAATACAGATACAGATACATTTAGATGCCAAAAAATGACTATTTCTTTTTACTACAGGCTGGTCTGGGAAGAGTTCACCCCTTTCCCCACTCCCTTCTCTCCCCACAGGAAGCGCACGCCGGCCCTGACAAGCCACCGCTCCCGACGCGCCTCAGGAGCTAGAAACAGCGTCCCGCGAGCTCACCATCCTGGCAAAGCACGCTGTAAGATAGCCGCTCCCAGATCCAACATCCAGCGCTTTCGCGCCTTCCACAAGCTGATCCTTCAGCAATTCCAGCGCGTGGGCATGCTGCGTGGACAACGAGCACAAGAAGGTGTGAAACATCCCCGTTTCGTTTCCTCGCCTGAAACTTCTTCCCGTTCCCAGCATTATCTGCGCCGATGTAAATGCAGCACCTGGCGCTTTGTCTGACACGTTCAGAGCGAAATTCAAGTGTCTGAGCTGGAAGATCTTTTTGCGGAAGAGCATTTAGGAAGAGGTTCAGTAATAAGATGGGAAGCAGCGGGAAAAAAGGTCTCAGGCAGAAATTGGACGTTAGTGGTTAGGCTCAGGGGCACAGAATTCCCACCTACGCAGACTTTTAAAGCAACTTAAAGAATATAGGGCAAACTCTTCTTAAAAAGCTTCACATATACAGTGCCTAAAGAAACAAGCATGATAATTATGTCCATGGGACCTGTTTCACCTTTCTACTTTAGTATTTAAGAAAAAATAAAATGAAAAATGGCAAAGAAACCATTTCCTCCATTTCTGTTAAAAGCGGAAGGTTTCATCTTACCATATGCGGTGCGCTGATTGTAGCCTTGTACCCTACACGGAGACAGAAGTTACGTGGTAAAGAAACGACAATGGAAATTACCAACGTGAGCAGTTCTTTGTTCTCCCCCACCTTCCCCTAAAAGTACGAACACACTCTTCTCTTTTCCCGCACTAAAGCGCTTAATTGACTTAAAATCTCCTCCCGCGGGACTCCTAACGAGCGCGAGATGGCTGCACAGTGCTTCAGAGCCTGGGCGTTCACCGAAAGGCTCTGCAGCCCGCGCCCGCTTCCACTCCCTACGCAGGACTCGGAGCAATCAAGGCACGTTCCGCTCGTGGAAAAGCTGTGCCGTTCTTTCCTCTGGATCCCACGGTGGAAATACACGGACAGGATTTGCTCCGCTCGACCTGTTGTAAAGCTCGGCCGCTGTCCTGGGGAGAGGGCACCCAGCAGGGAGGACGCGGGCCCACCGAGCCGCCTCACGGCCCTCCGTCAGCGCGCCGAGCACAGCTGACGTGCGCGCCGGAAAGGTGGCGAGGCCTCGCCTGAAGTTACTCACCGATAGACTGAGGAGAATCCATGTACGGGAAATACTTGATGTAGTGACCTCTGTCAGTAGCCAGTAACACATCAAAGACTCGCTGGGATTTAATTATTCCTTTTTCTGGGAGAAGAAGGAAAACAGAAAGGACTTGAATCCTCACTCCTGTAGCAAGGGGAGATCTGGAAGGGGGGAGTACCAGTCGGGGAGTTAGCGGAACTGGGAGAATTCAACCTTAAGAACCCGAGAACGAACAGAAAACAGAACCGCAGGTGGAAGCGCATCCTTTTCGGTTTCTGCTACACCAAATGAAATCCCATTCCGGCCCCAGCCACCCACCCAGCCTCTCTCCGAGGGTGCTGACTCACACCCACAGCATTTCGGGAGCTCTCAAACGTCATGAGAGATAAATAGAGTCACACTTGCACGCCTGAAAACGGAGACTCCGGCTCAGGTTTCGGAGCACTAAGGAGTGAGTACACTAAAGTTACGAGCGACGACTGCAGGAACCAGCGTCCCTTCACACCGCACCTCCGAGGGAACTCCTGCAGGGGAAATCCAGCTTTAGCAGCGGGGGGAATCCAGAGCTATTCCTAACTGCGCTCCCAGCCGCTGTCCCCAGGGGAGCGGCAGCCCCACGCGCTCCTCCAGCCCCAGGGCACCAGGCTGCCGAGAAGCTCCTACCGACGCGCTCGGAGCGACCTCGCGCCACGCGGCGTTCGCAAAGGTGTCGCGCTTTTACCGCCGCAGAGGAGCGGAAGGCGGGCCGTGGGTAGCCTTTCCTGCCCCTTCTGGCATAACGTCTTGCTTCCAATTATAAATAGAACGCGTTCAGACAGGGACAAATACCGAAATCGAGGCAATACCAACTGCGACCGTTCAGAATGAACGGCCTCACGACGCGTCGCTGTGTAACACTAAATACCCGTACGCCGAAGCGCCGACAGATTCTACGGGCAGCTTTAGGGGGTGCCGCGAGCGCGGCCCGCGCCCGCACTCACTGTAGAGGTTGTTGACCAGCTCGGGGTGTGTCTTCCCGCTCGAGGTCCAGGCCATCGTTCTGGCGAAGAGCAGTCCCATGAGTGTAAGTACAGTGCGGGGCGGCAGGCGGCTCATCCCCCGGAGACGGACAGCGGCCTGCTGAGGGGGGATTCAACAACAGCTGCCTGACGGCACCCCAAAACCTAACCCTGCCTCGTCGCGACGCGGCCTCGCGCTGACGATACTATTCCAAACGCGACAGAGCTCGTGCGTAGCAGAGGGCAGAGTGTCAGCGCCAGAGAACCAGCACCGCTGCCGTGCTCACAGGCAAGAGCTGGAAGGGATCATTACCGGCCGGCTGCGAGCCAGGGTGACACCGGCTACCGGCCGAGCCGCCGCGGGGGACGAGGCCCATGCCCCGGCGGAGGGCGCAGCGACGGGGGTGCCCGCGGGGCCGCCGCAGCGCCTGGGAAAGGCCGCGGCAAAGCCGGCGGCGGCGGGAGCGCGCCCCGGGGCCACAAGACACCCCCCCCCCGAGGGGGAGCGGCTTCCTCCCCGGCTCGGCCGGCACCGGGCGGCCGCCGCCCTGCTGGGGAAAGCGGGGCCGAGAGGGCACGGCCGCCGCCCCGGAGCAGGCCCCGGGCCGCCCCCTCCCCGCCAGGGCCCCGCAGCCACACCAGCCCCTCCGAGCCGGTACCCGTACCCGTACCCGCACCCGTACCCGCCCGGGCACTCACCGCGCAGCCGCACTAGGCCCCCCGCGGCCCGTTGCCAGGTGTAACGGCTCACTCGCCTCCTCCGCCCAGGAAAACTTCCGCCCTTCGCCAAGATGGCGCCGCAGCGGATTCAGGCTCCCTCACGCGTCCTGCCGATTCCCCGCCCTCCGCTGGGCGGCGGGCCAATAGGCGCCCGTTGACCGCCAGAGGAGCGCGGTGATTGGCCAGATCCGGATGCCAATCGACGCGTGGTGAGAAGCCGTTGCGGCTTCCCGTGTTTACGGTGCGGGAGGCTGCAGCGGTGGCAGTGGCCTAGGCGGGTGCGGGTACTGGGGCGGCAGCCGGAGCGACCCCTCCGTGTCCCCGGGGAAGCGGCTCGGGCGGCCCCGGGGAGCGGTGGTGACAGGGACCTCCGGGGGAAGGGGCGGAGGGGCCGCCGTGCCGGCAGGGGCAGCGCGGCCTGCTCCCTGCGGGGTCCCTCGGGCCCTGAGGGGCTCGCTGGGTCCCTGGGTGTAAACGCCACACACTAGAGCTTGTCATCGCTCTCTGGAGTGAGGCCACGCTTCCCCGGTGGGTTGGGAGGTCCCTAAAACCTCTGGTGACGTGACCTGGGCAGAGAGGGGTAGGTAAGGGGCGGACTGGGAGAGAGGGTTTTCTGCTCACTGTTCATCATTTATTCCCCCCACCTCAGGACTTCACGATGAGAATGATTGAGAGCGTTGACTCCGTGGTCACCAAGTCCAGCGAAGACCTCTGGGCTGAAATCTGTTCGTGTCTGCCCCATCCCGACCAGAAGGATGCTAGCGATGCTTTTACAGACTCCTTCATGGATTCCTACGCCAACGGAGGAAGCCAAGGCAGCGGATCCGATGGCTCTTCCCAAACAAATCTGAAACCCTGGGCACCCCTGAATGATTCGGAGGTGTATTTAGCATCCCTGGGTGAGTGTCTGGTAAGGCTTCGATTTTTGCACCATTTGCTTAGGTGCCTGATGACAGCTACGGCTCTGTTTGTGCGGCGCTCGCAGCTCTGGTGGGAAAGATGTCTTGCAACTATTTAATAGAGCATCTGACTCATTTACTGCAAGTGCATTAGTGGAGATGAGAAGCACGGTCATAGCTTCTTCAGCTATGCCACAGAGAGGAACTTCTTATCAAGTACAAACCAAAGAATTTGGGTTTTTTTCTCCCCAAATAAGTGGGGTAAGAACACTGCTGCTTCTTCTCTGAAGAGCAGGTAGTTCCACTGTAGTTGACCTGTGGAGGGGAAGCACATTCTGAACTCGTTATAGAGTTTGTGTTACCAGTATTTGTCTCATTCTTTTTATGGAGTCTCAGGGGATGCGTCTGATTGGAAAGAGAAAAGTGAAATTTCTTTCTGTGACCTGTTTTCTGGTTGGAGAGGAGGGGGACAGGTACGGGAAAGCAAGCTCTGATGCTTTCCCAAATCACGCCTGCTAGAATCTGTATTTTAAGATGACAGACATGCAGATTGTCTTTGCGCGATCACTTCTCTCAATTCTCACAGAATCTATAAAGCCATAAATTGATTGTGATCAGTGTAACAGCTGATAGAAACACTCGCTACGAGGGTTGATGAGGTTACCAGTGCTGGAGCTAACATCCCAGCACAGCTAAGCGCCGCAGTCTTTAGCTCTAAGGCCGTGGAATCCGTCACCCTGTTTTAAGTATTTCCTACTCCCTTCAGAGTCCTCGCTGCACAGCAGCATTCAGCCCCGGGATGGACGCTCCTGTTGCCTGTTAGGAGGAAGCTTTGGGGTTCCCCTGCTCTCCAGCAGTTGGACTGCTACTCCCTCCGCTCATAGCAAAATATTCCATCTTTAGGGCTCTTCTTTTCCCCTTCCTTCCCTCCTGTGGAGTTATTTTTATCTTGGGTCAGTTTGTAGCCTGGTTTGCAGTGCAGCCACGCACATAGCTGTCTTGGTTTGCGTAGGAGGCTGCGTGCAGAAACAGGCCAGGAGGAATGGGTGGCAGAAGTGGGGGTTTAAGCTTTTATTTCTGCTAGGGCTCCATCTCGCCTTAGTTGCTGGTTTAGACTATTATTTCAGAGTACACTAAGTAGAGCTCTTAGTATCAGATCAAGGGTGCCACAGCAGCAAGACATAAATTGCTCTTCTGGTATGAATTACTGCTGCAGTTTCAACTTGTAAAAAGTAATCCACTGGCATTTTCTGAACAAGCAGGCTTCAGCCTAGATCTGTGTCTGTTTTCTCACAGCCAGGATGAAAGCACAACACTAGACAGAGTTTCTCTTGTACGTTCTGGCTAAGTCAACAGAAATACGAACCTGTTCTAGGTTTGTACCTGGCCAGGATTAGTGATTGCAAACTCATAGCATCAGCCTGGCAGTGTGTTCGGACAGATACGGTATCTCAAATCTCCTGAGTTGTTAGGGCCAGAGACTTTCAGTGACAGCTCGATTCTGCGACACAAGACGACCTGCAGAAAGCTTTACAGGTGGGCCACCGCGTTGGGAACTAGCCCAGTTCAACTCATGATGCTGCACTTCTCAGTAAAGAGTGTGAGCACAAGTCGGTACTGGATCCAGTTTAAGGAGGAAATCATTATAGTGGGATTTTGTGACCAGAGGAATTAATGAAATTTGCTTTCTTGCAGCTCTGTGTATTGTAGTTGGGTTATCCAGCGCCTGGTAAGGAGGTGCTTTTCATTGTCCCCTGGGGCTGAGAAACTCACACTGTCACATTCTGTTATGAGATACCCAGCTATAATACTGCTGCACTCGCTTTTTCCCCTCAGTTTGGGCATTATTTGGGGTCACGCTACAATTAGTGTGATTTATATTCCATGCCAATTTGCATGGAAATCGTGGGAACTTAATGCCTGTGAGATCTGAACCCTCCTCTGTCATTTCTTGGAAACTGAACAGTAAGTGCGAAAGTTACTAAAACTCAAAAATGGGCAGAGTTGACTGATTACATAAACCTCATTTCCTTCAGAAGCAGCACCTAAAATGTATGTATACAAGATGATACAAGAAATGCAGTCGTGCAGACTTGAAATAAAGGGGAAAAATGACTTCTAAAATACAACTTATCCTTGAAGAGTTAATTTAACTTTTTTGCTCTAGAAGCCCAGATACTTCTTTTCCTCCCTTTCAGAAAAACATCATAAAGATAATAAAGAGCCCTCCTTTGCCTCTTCACAGAGAGAAGACTGATGAGGATTAAAGGCTTGTCTCAAGAGGTGACCTCCAAGGACATGCTGCGCACTCTCTCCCAGGCCAAGAAGGAATGCTGGGACAGGTTCCTGCAGGAGAAGTTCGAGTCTGAATTTTATGTAGAGGGACACGACTCCGATGAGAGGTAATAAGCAAGTCAATGAGAAGGAATTACCACTTACCGTGTTGGCAAACTGATTTTCCTTCTTAAAAACTAAAATAAGGTTTTGTCAGGACTTGTGACAGGGCATTAGGACAGAAATAACATCTCATCGCAACTCGGTAAGGCTGTCACAGGCTTTCTGAAACAGTTTCGTAGTGACCATTGCGTTGTACTAGAGGGAAACACGCAGAGCATGTAGGCTTTGAACTCTCAATGCTGTTCGCTGATTTTTGCATCCCTCAGACCGGGGCGATCCAGCGTGGAAACAACTGGAACCTACTTGATCATTTCCCATGTCACAATCGGGGTAGGGAAGGAATGGAGCGGAGGAGGGGATGTCTAACGTGTCTCAGATTGCTCCTCTGAAGGCTTAACTTTAAAAGTGAGCCCCAGGCCATTCCCTGCGCCTCTGTGAGGGCCCAGTGAAGCACTGCTTCAGCCACAAGTGGGATCTGAAGTTCTTCACAGGGTTGGTACCAGTCCCGAGATGAGATTTCCTGAGTGGCTCTCCCTTCCGTGCCTCTCTTACGATGCTGCTGCTCTCTCACCCATTACCCTTTTACAGACGATGTATGAATTAAGATGAGAGTCCTTTTCTTTAGCAGTCTCGCATTTCCAATCACTTATAACGCTCTCCATATTTCCCTTTTCTGAGCTGACATTTTTCATGATTGCTTCTAGCGCTGAAAAGAAGATTATTTTTCTTCCTTGAAGAAAATCTACTTAAGATAGTTTAGGAGTTTAAGTATGAAAAATAATCTGTGTTTATAAGGAGTTTTTAGATTCTTCCTTTGACCAGTTAACTTCAATGTGATTTGTATTTATAAACAAGCTTTTGTAGACGTATGTGCTCTTTCTGCTCTGTTTTTAAAGGCGGGGATGTTATCCGTGAAAGAATTTTCCTCCCTAGAATTTGACTATCAAGTTAGAGGTCACTCCCGAATGGAGCCGAAGTATTTGATGCTCACCCACCAACATAATTAAACAAGCCTTAACTTTTAAGCACACAGATAATCTCAAGGACATTACCAAGTGAAATTCTGCTCTTGTGAAAGAGCAGAGCAAGTTAATTTTGTTGGGGCAGTATTGAATGGCTTGAATCACACTTCTAGAAGATGAGCAGACACGCACACACGCATACATCTAAGAATTATAATATTAAACTTCTGGGGTTATAGCCAGCATTTAAACAAAGCCAGGGGCAGATCTGTTCTGCTCGTATATGTTTATAAACATCTATAGAATCCGAGGTATGGTTAGCATTCTAGAATGTACACACACTGCCTTTTTCTTCTTTAATCTTGTGGTGTTATTAACGGTCACACGTTTTTATATGTGCTTCCTGTTTTGGTTTTGTTCCCCTCCCTGCCCCCCTGTATTTCATAATCTACAGCACAATTAGGCAGTTATGGGGTTTGGTTGGTTGGTTTTGGTTTAACACTAGTTTTCTCACTTCCAGCCCAGAAAGCTGGAAAAGCCACTGTAGTCTGTGGCTACAGAGACAGGCCAGTACCTCAGGAATGTAAAGGTTGATGTACCTGCTAAGGATTCTTTTCGTCGAGGAAAATCTGAGCGTCAAACTTCTCTAACCGTAGTTGAAAAAGCCCAACTACAGCAGGATGTTTTTGTAGAATGGAGGATTCTGCTTGCTCCTCTGGCACACGGACCGGTCTCGCGATAGACATTATCTGTGGCAGTAGGAACACCTGCAGAGGTGAAAAAACATACATGGAGGATTTTCCTGACGCTTTTTTCATATGTCCCCGCGAGGCTTTGTTGCTCTCTTGTTTCACTTTGTGCCTTTTCTTTCCCTCAGCACGCTAGAACATCTAAAGCGATGGCTGCAGCCCGATAAAGTGGCGGTCAATACCGAGGAGGTGCAGTACCTCATCCCTCCAGAGCCTCAGCCGGAGAAGCAGGAGGCCGAGGAAGAACCTCCAGCCGCAGAGCAGTGAGATCCGCGCCAGCCACGCCGCGAGCTGCCTCTTGTCCGAACCCTGCGGAAGTTGTAGCCAGCCATAGTAATAACGGGGGGGAGGAGGGGGCACAAGTGCCAATTATCAGTCATTTAAAACCCCAAAATAGCCCAACACACACAAACCCCGGCTCTGGGCCCCCAGAGACAGCGACTGGCACTTGTTACGGACAGGAGTGGAACGCCTGTGACACGGCGCGCGCTGAACTGAAATCTTACCTTGATCTTCTCCCAGCCTGTAGCAACCTAATCATTCCAGTCTGGCCGTGAATTGTTTGTGATCCATCAGGAGACATATTACACGGGGAAAAGCGGTTGTTCAGAAGCATCAGGAAACATAATGGTCTAGAATAGAACAGATAAAACCACTGAATCAGTTTTTCTTCCTGTCTTGTACCTTTTTTATTACTCAATTGGGCATTTTTTTCCCTTTCCTGCAAAGTCCACTGTGGTGTTTTCTGTAGAGCTGTGCTGCTTAAGTCTGAGCTGGCCCTGAGCTGCGCCAGGAGGGAGGAGATGTTTGTCACCTACGTGAATTTGGAGCCCTAAAGGAAGCTATCACTGCAATCATTAAGTTGGCGGTATCGTTGACATTGTCACTATTTAACGTTCCTCTCTACATAACATGCCCTCCTACAGTATCCCCTTTTCTTGGCCAAACTCTGTTATAGAACGGAGTGGAGGAGGAGTATTTTTTCCTCTCGTTGGTCATTTTGTACCTGCTCTTTATCTCCTTCAGCCCCTCCAAAAGAGGGTCAGGTGAGATTCTGTATCGGGAAACCAAGAGCAATAACTGGGGAGGCTACAAATAACTTTTTTTCATCACAGACTTGCATGGAATTATCCAACTTTAAATATGTTCTGGTATTTAATTGTTTTTCATTCTGTTTAACTCTGCAGAGGGATATTTCCCGTTACTAATCAAAGACTCTAATCATGTACTTGTGTAAGACTGATGCTTCTTTACCCTGCGCTTTCTGTCTCGGCGCTGACACCGAAGGTCGATAGAGGGAAGCAGCGTACATCTTGTGTCAGCTAAAGCTAGTTAAGACAGAAATTGTAGGGGCAGTTCTAACAGTTTACGCGCACTAGATTCACACCGTGTTCATTATGTACCTGTATGAAAATACATTTTTAAAAGTAGCTTCTTGGTGCACCTTTGTTGTCTCCCGTCGCTGTACAGTTACGAACGGGGCTGTTATCTCGTGCACCCACAGCTGTTACTTTCTGGGTGCTTCGTCACTGTCATGACTCAGGGTTTGTTTCCAGGACCGGCTTTGTCAGGATAACCGCCCGCCCCAGGCTCGCCGTTCGCGCTCCTGGTTCTCCATTAGGACACACGCTTTTTCTGTGAGGCTTGAGAAATGCGGTGAATCACCGAACGTCAGTGATACGAGACTTGCAAGTCTCGTGTCTTGTTGGAGGGTGGGTTTTGTCACCTTTTAAATGTCCCTTTTAATTTATCTCCAAAAATAAGTCCGCTTTTCTGTACACAGTGCTGTTAAACCTCTCTCACCTGTGATGTCAAGCTGTAACAAAGATGCGTCTGAGTATTTACCAGAAATGGTACATACAAAGAGAGAAGGGCAGTTTCTCTGTGCCAAGGCTATTCTGCAGTCAATACGTTTCCTTCTTGTGATTAGCGGTGACTGAGAAGATGCTTTATATTATTTTGCCTATTCCCGTTAAAGCTATCTGAGAAAGAAATGTATTCGAAATAACTGTACTGAAACACACACAGCTCCAGGTCCACACAGCCTGGTGTTTCCTCTAGAGGAGGGACCTCAGGGAAAGCAGCTCGCACCATTTCGTTTTTAAATGCAGCTCAGAAGCCCAAGGAACGGGTCTGGGGAAGAATTGCCCAAATACAGAATTAGCTGAGGTCTTTGAGTTTGCATGATGCTCTGGCATCATATGTGGGTCCTTTGCTGGTTTGTTACATACATCTGTCTGTACAGATGACTGAAGAATGAATGAGAAGGTCATCTGCCTCAATTTGTCCAAAATACCAGCTCCTCGGAGCAGCTTCTCGCGCGGGAGGATCCGTTTAGAGAGAGCAGAGGAGACGAGCTGGTGCGACCCTTCGCCTTTGTAAAGCGCGCTCTGGCAGGATGGCGGGAGTGAGCCCTGCTGCTGCGCGCGGAGAGCGGGCACCAATTCTCATCGGGTCCAGGGACTTCCAAAAAAGAGAGACCAGAATAAATCCCCACCAAGCAGAGGGGTGGAGAAGGCCAAGCTGGGAGCTTGTGCGCCCTTTGGACACTGGCCCAGGAGCAGTCGGGCTCGGGATGGGTCTGTACTCATCACCACAAGGACAGCAAGAACTCCTCTGCGAAGACCCTTCTTTACAACATCACTTAAACTGCGGATGCGTGAAGCAGCGTGATGCGTCCCGGCAGCGTCGTTGCACTTGGTGGTGATGCTACGCGTGGTTTAACTAGCGAGGACTTCACTTCAAGCTGTTACGGTTTATTCTAAGAAAAGCAAGCTGGTTAGCTCCTGCCAGTCAAACAAACTCTTCCTGGTACAAGCAGCATTTTCACGAGGGATTTTTATTTTTCTTATACAGCAACACCAGCCTTCCTATACGTGGAAATAATTTGCATGCTGGGAGGTGTGCCAACCTAAACAAAAAGACGAGCCATTGATAACAGCATAGCAGCAGAGAAAAAGCAAACTACGAGTAGGTGCAGACGGGTCCACAGTAGCAGTGTCTGAAAGCATCGTGTCCGGACTCTTACGCACAAGCAAAGACCTGCTATCAAATACAGAAGATGATTTTTGAGGTGTGAGAAACTAGTAATCACAAAAGAAGTGTTAGCCCTCCTCCAGTTTGTACCTTTTAAGGCAATACTTTACCCTTTTCTCTGCGTGAAACAGCATTTCTCTGCCCCCTTAAACTTCCCGGAGAGCTGGGTCACACCGGTATTGTAACACATCGCCAGTGGGCTGCCAGCAATCTGTTTTCAAGATGGGGCAGAATAAAGTGAAATGTAAGACAATCCGACTGCCGCCTCGTCAGAGCAACGCGAGGGCCATCGCTCCGGATATTACCGGCCAAAACGGCAGCCAGGCTAACGGAGTGCGTCAGGCGGCAGGGAAAGGCGTGGGAGGAGGAGGAGGGCACTGGAAAACAGGGGCCTCAGAGCACCTCTTTGCTGAAAGCAGCACCTGAAACAGCGGGTGACGAAGAAAAAAAATAATCAGGCAAGGGCTGAGGCTGGTTAGTGTCTCTGTGGAACATAATCATCCATAAATGCTCGTTAAACATCCCTGTCAATCACAGGCCAGTGCACAAATGGAGCCCACCGCTAGGATCCACCCACAGCCACGGGAAAAGGAGCACGGGCAGCTGCCTCCAGCGGCACGACCGCGCGCGTCACGGTCGGCTCCGCTCGTCTCTGCCTGACGTGCGCTGATAAAGGCACTCGTGGCAGCCTGGTCCTGCCCGCGCTGCCCCCGGAGCTCCCACCCACCCCGGGAAAAGAGGTGGCTCACCACGTACTTGAGCCGACAAGATCAATCGGATTGAAGCGTGAGCTGGCAGCACCGTATAACGATGCCGAGAATATTCCGTCCTGCTTTTTAATTGATGGGCTCTCTAGGATCTCAGGTTAGGAAAAATTGCAGCCTGCTGCGGGAGGAAGCTCTGCGCTGCGCTTGCCGTTTTGCAGAAAAGGTGACCAAGACCGATGTTCGCAGAGGCGGCGTCGGGTGGTCCTGCTCCGGCTGCTCTCTGGAGATGTCCTGCAGGCGCCGGAACCCGCGGTTATTTCTAAAAGCCACCCTGGGGACCAACGCTAAAGAACAGGATAAAGTTGCAGCACACTCTGATTCCTGGTCGGCGTCTGCACGGGGTAGGGTGGACACGGGGATGCCACAGCGGGTGCCTCGAGCAGGGATGCTTCAAGCAGCAGGGCCGGCGCGGGATCAGCAGGCTGGGTTGCAGCTTTGGAATCACAGCATGGTTTGGGTCAGAAGGGACCTTAAAGATCATCTAGTTCCACCCCCTGCCAAGGGCAGGGACACCTTCCGCTAGACCAGGCTGCTCCAAGCCCCGTCCAGCCTGGCCTTGAACCCTTCCAGGGACGGGGCAGCCGCAGCTCCTCTGGGCAGCCTGTGCCAGGGCCTCCGTCCCTTGTACCCGTTCAGGGACAAACTTGGGGCGTGGGGCAGTACAAGCGCTGGAATACGAGTGACTGATCCCGCAGGGTCTCTGGAAGCAGTAGAGACGAGGTCAGGAAAGGTTTTTCCAGGATAAGCAGGCGCAGAGGGAAACGCTCCCAGCGTTGCTGCCGGGTTGTCCCGGCCATGGTGCATCCGGACCCGGATGAAGCCTCCGGCTGACTCAGGGTGGACGTGCTCTGTCCCAGCCACCCAGCGATTCATTATTCTGCTGTCACGTTCCAACTCCATCTCTCATCTCAAATGATCTGTTAAGAGCCTTCTGCTTTCCTTATCAGATCGTTCTGCTGCTTAAAATTAACAGCAGCTCTCGGCCAGACTGCGATAGGGAGACAAAGACGATTTTCTTCCTGCCGATGGTTCGGCGGGGCTGAGCGCTCGCCCCTGAAGTCAGCTCTCAGCCAGCTTTAATAACACCGACCCGCACCCATCAGATCGAGACAAATTAGCAGCCACCTCTCACCAAAAGTCGCAATTTCGCAGAACTTCTCCTAGGACTGGCCTGACAATTTCCATTCCTCTCACCCCCAAAATTCCAGTTGATTTTTAATTTTCCCTTGTTTAAGCAAGCTATGAAGGAAGAGATCCTGCACAGAGGCTTCCAAGGAAAACGGAGCTGCTGGGCAACGACCCGCGTTGGATCTGGCAGCCAGGTACCCCGGCCACGTTAATTAACGAGCAACCCTGTTACTATACACTCCCTCACCATGGGGCATACAGTAATTAATACGTCTGACTTCAAAGCGATTCCTGCGGAGAAGCAGAGATTTGTTTTTCCTTCCACAGAGAAAGAAACAAAGAAGAGATAAAAATTACAAAGCCCCAATCTTTTCAGGAGGAGCAATAACTGCCCAAAGCAGCCTCGTGCCAGCGTTATTTCTGAACAGCTGAGCGCTTTACGATTGCAGTGCTTGCCCTGACACTTCTAACAGAAGCTTCATAACAGTATTTTAGCTGAAAGATGGAGTTTGTGGTTGGGGAAAGCGGCTGCTTGGTTTTTTAGGACAAACTTTGCAAACCCAGGGTGGGTTTCTGGACGCTTGTTGCCCTCCCAGTGCCTTCGTAATCTGCTGCCCTACAGTAAATGGCCCAAACCTGTTAGCGAGGCCACGGGGAACTCAGCTGCCCGGGCTGGCCAGGGCGGCTTCCCCACACACACACTTCCAGACGTTTTCAGCTTTGTTTTTACTCTTTGTCTGCTTTGGGATATCGTCGAGATCAATCCCTTCCCTGTCCAGCTGGGACGAGGATCCAAGTCCTACCCTCCCAGAAGCCACAAACACAAATCCCCAGCCAGCTCCTCCTGCCATTCCCCAGGCACATCACAGGCGATTGAATTTGGGGAGTCACCGAAATTCCATTACGATCCCGAAAACCACGCGCCAGGTTTGTGCCAGGGCTGAGCCTGCGGGTGCAAACTGCCCTGCGCGGACCTGGGCGCAGCCGGAATCGCTGCCCGGGAAGAGCTGGGAGCGAGGAGGTCTGTGCCTGCCCAACGGCCGGCCGGTTTGGGAGCGTTTGGGGCGCAGGAAAGAGAAGGTTTTCCATAGCCTGATCGCTGTGGGCTCCCTCCACGCTGAAAAACAGACCCAGGGGCGCAACGCCTTGGAGCGGTGGCGATCTGCCCTATCCTCGCATCAGCCCGTCGCTCAGGTCACCGGGGTGATTATCCCCGGGTTAATTTCAGCTCTCGTTACCACCACGCTTGTCATAACACTCTTGCATAACGTAATGGAAACGAAGTAATTGCTATAGCCACCGGACACCGATATTATCGCTTGCCACTCAAATCTCGTTAGGAGTCGTACATTGTTAACTTCATCTTGCCACTGAAATCAATACTTGGTTCCTCCTCTTCATCACACCATGCAACTGCGTTGCAGTGATAAATGCCCAATTAAGGCTAATTTCTCCCAAGCTCCTGTTTCTGAAGTCTTTATCCACGCATCAATCGATCACGTGGCAATTCGCTAACTTGAAATAAGCTGGAAATCAGTTCCGAAAGAAAAAATCGGAGCGGAAGAAGCACCTCTGATGCGGCTCGCTCGACTCGGCCGTCGCTGTTTCGCTGCTCGTTTAATTACCCGCAGTTGCTGGGCATCGGCCGGGTACGCGGCCAGCGACCCAGCACCTCCGGCAAAGCCTCCGTTGCCAAGAGCCGTGTGCTTGTCGCTGTATCGCACGAGGCTGACTCCGGCCACGCTTTTTTTTAATTCCCCCTCTTATTTCCAGCCTTACGAAACCCCTCCCGCCTGCTCTCCGATGGCCACCCATCGCACAGGAGGCTTTTGCCGGGTCCTCCTGCCCCCCCCAGCGCCCAGCGGGGCGAGGGAGGGGACACGGCACCTCTGCCAGCGCACGCCAGCTCGGGAACGCACCCACGGGGAAGAACCCCGAGCAAAAGCCCGAGCGCGGGCGATGCCGCAGGCACGCTTGCGTGGCTGCGGAGCGGCTAAGGAGGCTGCTGGGAGAAAGATCCGTGGTTTTCCCTACGCCCCCAGCTCCCCTTCAGGCGGGTGCTCCCGGGAGAAGGACAGGCAGCTCCGCAGCTCCAGTGCTGGGTACTTACGTTTTTGGGTAACCCCTTCTCACTCCTCAGCACTGGCGTAATCGAGCTCTTCCACGGGAACAAAAGCACCTTTATACCAAGGAGATGGAAACCCCTCACCACCAAAGGCAGCGCTTCCCTCCCAACTAGCAGAACAAACCCGGTTTGGGGTTTTTTTCCCCCACTATATATTTTTTTCCAAGTTCCGCAAAGCACTTGAATCACTATTTCTAAGGTTAGCAAACCGCTTCAGCCCCGCCGGGCTCTGCAGAGGACAGAGCAGCAAGAGCTGCCGACCATGAACAGCCCCTCCCAGGAAAGGCCTGGCGAGACCTTTTATATCTGATTGGGGAACCGGTTGCACCTCCTGAAGCACCTGAGGCACCGCCGAAGCCTCACCCGCGCTGCCCCAGCAGCTCCGCCGGGCTCCATCGCCGCGGTGCAGCAGAGCAACAGCCCAGGCTCCGCACGGGCGCTGCCGGAGCCGCCTGACCTTAAACCTGGCTTAAGAACCTGCTCCTACGGCCCCGACTGCATGTAAAATCTCTGATAAAACGGAGAAAGCTCGTTAAAATAGCTCCAACCGCCCTCTGAGGCGCTGCCCGTACAGCCAACCTGGGCTGAACCGGGTGTAGCCCAGCACTCGGGCACACGCTGAGTTGGAGCGAGGAAGAGTTTTAGTGGCTTCAGCCGTATGGATCGTGCTTGCCCAAAATCCAAAAATACTTTTTTTTTTTTGCGAACCCCCCCTTTGATCGTGGCTGGATGATGTCGTGGCTGGATGACGTCGCGGCTGGATGACGTCCTGAGCCCGTACATCCATCTCTCTTCAGAACCGAGACTCGCAACCCAAAGGGAGCGGGCACGGGTGGAAATCAATGCCAGAAACGCACACCCACCATTCTAGATCCCAACAGCTTCGTTCTAAGAGCGAACAGCGTATGGAGAGATTGGTTTTATTTGGTTTTAAAGACATTTACATTATTTGTAAACACACACAGGAGGAAACAGTCAAGAAATAAAAATCTAATCCTGATTCTCGCGTGTCCCTAAACACTCAACGTGCACTGCAGAAGCTTTTTCAAGTGTCTGTGCAAAGAGCATTTTAGTGCCGAAGCTTTTTCCCAAGCTCTTAAAAATGTCAATATTGACGTTACCTTGAAGGCAAATGCCTGTTGATTGAAAAGGTCACATATTTCTGGTGTGCCTCCGCGCCGATCCTGCAAGCACCGAGGTTCCTGAGTGCATCTGTGATAAAAGGAGACCCGAGGTATTCCTGGAAAAACGGGAAAAGCCGGTGGTTTGGTGGAGAGGAAACCAGGCGCACCACGGCCCTGCCTCCCGGTTGCCTTTGGGGCAATTCCGCTTCATTTCCCGGCGGTGGAAAGCGGGGGGGGATCAGCAGGACACGGGGAGCAGCCGGCGCCTTTCGGGCCGGTGGTACCAGCGCTGCTCCCGGCGGGCAGGGGGGTCCCGGCCGGGCTTGGTTTTTCTTCTCCATCAGGAAATAAAATGCAAAATGGCGTTTTTATTCCCCCACCCCGTGGCTGTGGGCTGGATGCGATTCCCCACCGCCCCTCGCTGCCGCCGCCTCCGCGCCTGGCCCTGCTGGCTCGTTGCCTGGGGCCGCTTGGTTTTGGGGACGGGCCGGTGCTGGCGTGCTCTGGGGGTTCAGCTCCGTGGGGCGCGTGCTGTACCCCACACCTGTGCCCCACACCGCGGCTGGCTGGTGGCCCCCGATGGCTGGGCCACGACCACCCCGTGGTTGGGTGCCCATCGCCCTACAGCTGGGCCACCCTTGCCCCACGGCTGCCTTCACCCCATGCTGCCCGCACCCCATGGCTGCCTGCACCCCATGGCCGCCCCCACCTCATGGCTGGGCTGCCCTCGCCCCACGCTGCCGTCACCCCACAGCTGCCCTCGCCCCACGGCTGCCCTTGCCCCACGGCTGCTGTACCCCCACGCTGCCTTCACCCCACGCTGCCCTTGCCCCATGGCTGCCTTCAGGCTGCCCTCGCCCCACGGCTACCGTCCCCCCACCCTGCCCTCGCCCCACAGCTGCCCTCGCCCCATGGCTGCCTGCACCCCACGGCTGCCCTCGCCCCACGGCTGCCGTACCCCCATGCTGCCTTCACCCCCCGCTGCCCTCGCCCCACGGCTGCTGTGCCCCCCCGCTGCCCTCGCCCCACGGTACCGCCCCCCCCCCGCTGCCCTCGCCCCCCGCCGCCCCCTCCCCCGGGCCGGGACCCCCGACGGGGCGGCCGCTGCCGGCGCCCGGGAGCTCCGCGCGGTCCCTGCGCCCGCCCGCCCCGTCCCCTCCCCGTCCCCCCCCCCAGCGCCTTCCCCTCCCCTCCCAGCCTGGAGCGGGCCCCGAGGGCGGGCGGGGGCTCCCCGCAGCCGCCCCGCAGCCGCCCCGCAGCCGCCCCGCCTTGCGCAGCGCTGCCGTCCCCGGGAGCCACCGGGGCTCCCCGCCGCCCCGGCCGGGCTGGGGGGGGGAGATGCGGCTCCACTTCCAAAACGGTGGGGTGGGATGCGCGCGTCCCCGCGAATACCTGGAATACCGAGCACCGCGGGGGGGAACGTCCTGTTCCTCCACGGCTTAGAAGCGCGAGCATCGGTGCACAAAAAAAAAAACCCCACCAAACCAAAAAATACAAAAACCGGAGCGAAAGCGAGTGTCAGCGCGAACTGCGGCTGCCAGAGGTCTCCCGGGGAAGGGCACCCTGCGAACGGAGCGCTCGCCCTCATCTTCGCGGGGACACCGGCGGGGCGGGGAGCCGCTCGCCCGCCCGCCCCCGCGCTCCCCGGGCGGCCCCGGCAGGTAACCGGCCCCGGGCGGGGAACCGGCCCCGGCGGGGGAACCGGTACCGGGTGGGTAACGCGGCCCCGGGCAGGTAACCGGTACCGGGTGGGTAACCGGTCCCAGGCGGGTAACGCGGTCCCGGGTGGATAACGCGGTCCCGGGTGGGCAACTGGTCCCAGGCGGGTAACGCGGTCCCGGGTGGGTAACGCGGCCCCGGGCAGGTAACCGGTCCCGGGTGGGTAATGCGGTCCCGGGCGGGTAACCAGTCCCGAGTGGGTAACGTGGCCCCAGGTGGGTAACGTGGCCCCGGGTGGGTAACGCGGTCCCGGGTGGGTAACCGGCCCCAGGGCGGGAGCGCGGCAGCGCTGGCTGGACTCGGCGTAAGGGAACGAGGCTGCACATTCAGTCTCTGAATTAACGATGGTCCCGGCTCCTCGGCTGCGCGTTTCGGGCTGGACCTTGTGCCCCGGGGCCGGGCCGGGCGCGGGCACCCGGGGGTGCAGCACCCACAGCCTGCGCGCTGCGGGTCAGCCTGGAGTACGGAACCCTAATATCTCGGTTAATTACGGGGGCTACTGAATGAATGCTGGTCTGACTCTCTGCTGGGGGGGGGAGAAGCCTGTCCAGGTCCTGGTGAGGGGGATGAAATGGTAAATTTGGCAGCGTGGGGTCCGAGAGGGATGTCCTGGAGGGGAATTCCTCATTTCCTTCCACTCGGTGCTGGAGCGTGTTTGACATCACGCCCTGGGGCTGCTGTCAGCGGCGCTGCGGCCGTGCCCCGCAGCCACGCGCCGCAAGGGAAGGCAGGAGGAAACCCCCCGGGCAGGAGGAGCCCCAGCTCCGTGGGTGGTGGGGAAATAGCCAAGGGGTAAAATAACCCCGCGGGACGGGGGAATGGTGGGGTGGGCTGGGACGGAGAGAGGCGGGAGGGCAGGAGGTGGAGAGGAGCCTCCTGCCGAGGCGGGTGGCCGGAGGGCAGCGGCAGGGCTGCAGCGGGAAACGGCAAGCAAAGCCTGCAGGGCTGCCTTTCAGAATCACAGAAGGGTTTGGGCTGGAAGGGACCTTCAAAGGCCACCCAGTCCAACCCCCTGCCATGAGCAGGGACATCCCCAACTAGATCAGGTTGCCCAGAGCCCCGTCCAGCCTGACCTGGAATGTTTCCAGGGATGGGGCATCTCCCACCTCTCTGGGCAACCTGGGCCAGGGCCTCACCACCCTCAGCGTGAAAAACTTCTTCCTTAGGTCTAGTCTGAATCTCCCCTCCTTTAGTTTAAAACCATCCCCCCTTGTCCTGTTGCAACTGGCCCTGCTAAAAAGCCTGTCCCCAGCTTTCTTACAGGCCCCTTTAGGTACTGGAAGCTGCTGGAAGGTCTCCCCGGAGCCTTCTCTTCTCCAGGCTGAACAACCCCAACTCTCTCAGCCTGTCTCCATAGCAGAGGGGCTCCAGCCCTTGGATCATCTCCGTGGCCTCCTCTGGCCCCGCTCCAGCAGGTCCGTGTCCCCCTTGTGCTGAGGCCCCAGAGCTGGAGGCAGCACTGCAGGGGGGTCTCCCCAGAGCGGAGCAGAGGGGCAGAATCCCCTCCCTCGCCCTGCTGCCCACGCTGCTGGGGATGCAGCCCAGGGCATGGGTGGCTTTCCGGGCTGCGAGCGCACATGGCCGGCTCATGTCCAGCTTTTCATCCCCCAGCACCCCCAAGTCCTTCTCGGCAGGGCTGCTCTCCATCCCTACATCCCCCAGCCTGTGTTGATACCGGGGGTTGCTCCGACCCAGGTGCAGGACCTTGCACTTGGCCTTGTTGAACCTCATGAGGTTCGCCCGGGCCCACCTCTCGAGCTTGTCCAGGTCCCTCTGGATGGCATCCCATCCCTCAGGCGTGTCCACTGCACCTCTGAGCTGGGTGTCGTCCGCAAACTTGCTGAGGGGGCACTCGATCCCGCTGTCTATGCCATTGATGAAGATATTAAATATTACTGGCCTCAGTACGGACCCCTGAGGGACACCACTTGTCATGGATCTCCACCTAGACATTGAGCCATTGACCACTGCCCTCTGGACGCGACCATCCAACCAATTCCTCATCCACTGAACAGTCCAGCCATCAAATCTATATCTCTCCAATTTAGAGAGAAGGATGTGGTAGGGGACCATGTCAAAGGCCTTACACAAGTCCAGACAGATGACATCTGTAGCTCTTCCCTCGTCCACTGATGGAGTCACCCCATCATAGAAGGCCACCAGGTTGGTCAGGCAGGACTTGCCCTTGGTGAAGCCATGCTGGCTGTCTCCAATCACCTCCTGTCCTCCAGCAGAGCTTCCAGGAGGGTCTGCTCCATGATCTTCCCAGGCACTGGGGTGAGGCTGACAGGTTGGTAGTTCCCAGGGTCCTTCCTACCCTTTTTAAAAATGGGGGCAATGTTTCCCTTTTTCCAGTCCCCAGGGACTTCACCTGACTGCCAGGACTTTTCAAATATCATGGAGAGTGGCTTGGAACTCCATCAGCCAGTTCCCTCAGGACTCTGGGACGCATCTCGTCAGGTCCCATAGACTTACGTACGTTCAGGTTCCTCAGGTGGTCACGAACCTGATCTTCTCTCACAGCGGGAGGGACTTTGCTCCCCCAGTCCCCGTCTGGCAGTCCATCCACTCAAGAGGAGTGGGGAGAGAGGTTGCTGGTGACGACTGAGGCAAAAAAGTTGTTGAGTGCCTCAGCCTCCTCCTCGGCCGTTGTTGCCAGTTTGCCAGGCTTGTTCATCGGGGGGGGGGACGCTTGCTTTGACCTTCCTTTTCTGGCCGACGTAAATTTGTTTCTGCTTTATGTCAGCGCAGCTCCCAGGATACTCTCCAAGAGGCATCCCGAGGGGCTTTCCCTGTCCTGCTGCTCCGAACCGGCAGCTCCCCGCAGAGCTGCGCCCGGCTGGTTAACCATCTCATGGCCAGGTTCCCCGTTTCCCCCAGCTTTGCGCTCTGCTGAGTCTGTCCACCCTTAAAAACTCGCAGCACCTTTTAGGTCAGCCGCTGCGTCCCTACAGGGCTGCGCAAGGACCTCGACCCTGGGGACAGGTTCTTCTGCCCAGAGGTACAACCAAAGCACGTTTCTTTCCCCTTCAGGGCTGACGGTCTCATCTCTGTTTGACTTCAAGGCACGGAGAAGCGGCATCGGCCGCAGGAGAGACGGCATGGCTCACAGCCAGCTGCCCAACGACTCCTGGCAGAACGGCTCGGCCCCTCTCTTCACCGGCCTGGACCTCCTCCTGGAGCTGAAGCCACTCTTCATCCCGCTCTACGCCACGCTGGTGGCAGTGGCGTGCACGGGGAACCTCTTCCTCATCCTCCTCATCGCTCTCACCAAGAAGCTGCACTGCACCACCAATTTCCTGATCGGGAACCTGGCGGCGGCCGACTTCATCATGTGCCTCGCCTGCGTCCCCCTCACCGTCTCCTACGCCTTCGAGGTGCGGGGATGGCTCTTCGGGATGTTCATGTGCTACTTTGTCACCTTGATGCAGGCCGCCACCGTCTTCGTCTCGGTGCTGTCCCTCACCGCCATCGCCATCGACCGGTACGTTGTGGTGGCGTACCCTATCCGCAGGAGGATAAGCCGCAAGTCCTGCATCTGCCTCGTGGCCTGCATTTGGTTAGTCTCCATCATGGCCTCTGTTCCCACGTCACTGCACACCCACTACTTGGATCTCAACACCATCGGCCACGACATGATCATCTGCGAAGAGTTTTGGAAGCACGAAGAGAGGGAGCGGCTGCTGTACTCGTGCTTGATGCTCCTCTTGTCCTACATGCTCCCGCTTTTGGCGGTATCGGTCTCCTTCTGTGCCATCACCTACCACCTGCGGAGGAGGAACGTCCCGGGTGCCGCCTATCCCTGCCAAGACAAATGGACCAAAACGAAGCAGAAGACCTTCCGGGTGCTCACCATCTCGGTGGTGTGCTTTGCTATCTGCTGGCTGCCCCTCCAGGTGGTGAACTTCATCAGAGACATCGACGAGGAGTTCACCATCCTGGACAAGAGGTACGTCAACGTCATCCAGGTCTCCTGTCACCTGATTGCCATGAGCTCTGCCTGCTACAACCCCTTCATCTACGCCTCCCTCCATGACAAGTTCTGGTTCCACCTCAGCAGCTACTTCTACCGCAAGAAGAAGAGCTCCAGCGTGATGTCCTGCAAGGCTTCTCGATTCAATACCTGCTCCACCCTGGCAGATGCTCCTACTGGGCTCTCGGATAAGATAGCTTTGCAAACTAGATTACCTTAACTGAAGGACCTCAAGAGAGCGGTTTTGCTTTTGGACCTGGTGTGCACTTCGCTTTAGGCTGGACATAGGGGCTGGTGGCTGGTCGTGGCGGTATGTTGCTGTCCCCAGAAGAGGTCTCTTGTGCTTGGCAAGGAGAGCGAGCACCAGGGAACAAACCAGTGGGCTTTGTGTGCTCGAGGAGCAGCTCTCCTGAGCAGCTCAAGGATGTTTTGTTCTTTGGGGAAAACACACCAGTGCAACAACAAACCCCGCAGCCAGCCAAAGGCAGAGTAATTCGGAGCAGGACGTACCTGCTAGCACACGTACAGACGCGCTGGAGCAGCAGGAGGTGTTTCCACCTGGCCCAAGCCAAGAGACAGCTGGAAAGACGCGAGTGTCAATGAAACTGCAGTTGCTTGTCTCATTGAAACAGAAGGATGGATGAGTACCCAGATTAATGACCGGCCACGCAACTAGCCTGACGTAGGACTCCACAAGCCTCAGTTTTCAGCGATGCCTCTGCAGCGACATGGCCCAAGTCTGCCTCTGTTTCTGGGCTCGCTCTGCGTGCTGAGGAGAAATGCCTCAGCCGTATCCCGGCATGCGCCGGGCCGTGCCGGCAGCGCCGCGTGCCGGGGCGGTGGGGCGGGAAAGCGGGGGCTGCCTGGGACGAGCGGGGTTCCCGTCAGACCTTATCTCACATCATGGCTGGGCATGGGGCATATACCCTATATCTCACATCATGGCTGGGCATGGGGCATATACCCTATCCCTTGACTCATGGTCGGGTGTAGAGTATATACCCTATATCTCACATCATGGCTGGGCATGGGGCATATACCCTACCCCTTGACTCGTGGCTGGGTATGGGATATATACGCTACGTCTTGAATCACGGCTGGGTGTAGCAGGGCAGCCGGCGCTGCGTTTGGAGCACAAAGACTTCTCCCCACGGTTTATTTAGGAGGCGGGTCAGCTTCCAAGCAAGACAAACACACATTGGGTGCGTTTAAAAAAACTCTCTGGAGAGCGTACGTCTTCATTCTGGGGGATAAAAGATTGTTCCTAAGCAACAGATAGCACTTTCTGCCGCTGCAAGAACACCGGCTCTCACAGGTAGCGGTTAAACCGCCGTGCGTTTTTTCTTTTGAATTGCGGTTCGTTGGTGAAAGGACAGTATATATTCAGAAATGCGCATTCTTCAGTCGGAGACCGTGCGGGAGCACGCAGCCACCGAAGGCAGACGGCTTGTTTTGAATGGGGGCGACTTTCGTAACCTGCTTGACGTTCTGAAGAAGCCACCTCTGTAGCCAGACTGGAGAGTCCCAGTTTCTCCGGCCGCTAGCGTGCAGCCAAACAAGGCGGGCGTAGCCGGGCGCATCCGTGAAATTATTGCTGTTCTTCGTAGCCGGGTAGGACTCAAGGGGATGGGGCACCCGGAAAGATCTCAGGTGATGTGTTTGCTGGGGAAGACGCCTCGGTCTCCGCTCTTAGGTTAGGGTCGTATACGTCCATGTTCAAGCTCCTTGGGTGGAGGTGGGAATCCTGGTGACGGGCTGCTCTAACCCAGAAACTGCCGGATAAAGGGTGGGTTTGCTTGGCGGACGCTGCTTGGTGTCTCCAGATGCCTGGTGCATCTGTGGCCCACCAGCTGGGGCCGCGCGAGCAGCACGCTGAGAAGGCAGCGTCTCCTTGCACCCAGATGCCCAGCTCTGTCTTAACCTCTCGATTTCCCAGGAGGAAGCCTTTGGGGACAGCCCGCAGGCGCCAGCATCACCATAAGCACCAAGTCTCAGGGTCACGGCAGCTTCTGGCCACCCAAGGCCATGCCTTTGGTCCACCAGCTGCTGCTGTGCTCCGTGGGGCCGAGCCATGTATCTCCCACTGCTCTTTGTGCCCGGGGACAGGACTTTAAAGCCCCCAGGCGGCACGTCCTCACCGGCACGTGAAAGCTGTCTGCGGCGTTGGCCATCGCTCGTGCTTTCGGAGATGAGCGTGGCATCCTCTGGTGCAAACACGGCTGGTCGGACCCTAACAGGATCCCTAATCCGCTCTCGTTATGCCCGGACATGAGCTGCTGCCCGCTCACCTTCTTGCTGAGACCTTTACGGTGCTCCTGGAAGGACCGTGTTGTCTTCTGTGGTGCAACCCGTGGAGACGGGGACCCATCAAATGCAAAGTGACGTGGATGCTTGTGACCCCCATCGCGTGGCCGCGAGGCAGCTCTCTGTTTGCTTCTCGCGGCGTTCTCGTGGCCGCGCAGGGCCGTGCTCGGGGCAGGGGCTGGTCGCTCGTCCTGGAGGAGCCAAGCGAGCCAGAAGGCGCCCCGCTTGGCATTCCCTCCAATAAAGGCTTAAAAAGCTCCGGCTGTGTGTTTGTATTGATTCGAATCCAGCAAAAATAAGCTATCCTTGGCCGCCGCTGAATCACATCCCGGGAAGCCGATCAATTTGGGCGTGTTTATCTCTGTCGCCGTCACTGGCGGTGGCAGATCCTCGGGGGTCAGTCTGAGAGCAGGGCTGGAGAAATGAGGCTGGCTGAGGTTTTGGGTGAGGTCTGCAAAGCACCAGCTCTGGCTGGAGAGAAAAGGTTGGGCAGGCATTTTTTTTACAAGGTAATGACTCAAGACGCGCTTTCATTCACTTTGATTTCTCGCTACAGCGCTACAAATACCCCGTAGCTGTCTATCTGAAATCTGCAGTAGCAAATAATTGGTCTCTAAGGTGAGGGCAGCCTCTGAGCCGCTGCCTTCTCGCTGCCCGTTCAGCCCTGCCCCGGCGGAAGGCTCTGACCTGAGAGCACAGCACCCCGGGTATCGCTACGGGCTGTCACGGGGCATCGGTGGCCTCAGCACCCAGGGCATCGCTACGGGCTGTCACGGGGCATCGGTGGCCTCAGCACCCCGGGTATCGCTATGGGCTGTCACGGGGCATCGGTGGCCTCAGCACCCAGAGCATCGCTACGGGCTCTCACGGGGCATCGGTGGCCTCAGCACCCCGGGTATCGCTACGGGCTGTCACAGAGTGCTGGTGGCCTCTTCTGCCGGCCGCGCTGTGCAGGCTCAGGCCACGTGCGGCTTCGCAGCCCCACAGCTTCCCCTCCAGCCACGTGCCTCTCGGTCCTCGTAATATTTGCCAGCAAATCCGCTTCTCACTTTGGCAAGGTCGTTGCACCCTCGGCTGAGCCCGTAAACCCCAAACCCCCACCCCTGACTCGGGCTCGCTGCCCTCCTGCCCCTCCTGCTGCAACGCCGGCCG
Source organism: Phoenicopterus ruber ruber (assembly GCA_009819775.1). Lineage (NCBI taxonomy): Eukaryota > Metazoa > Chordata > Aves > Phoenicopteriformes > Phoenicopteridae > Phoenicopterus > Phoenicopterus ruber. Next base: position 72,153,253 of record CM020219.1, on the reverse strand, counting down.
AGGGCTCCGTTTCCCAAAGCCGCCAGCAGCAGCTGCTTTAACCCCGCAGCCTTGCAAAAACGTGGCGGGCCACGCCAACGTCCCCCTTCCCCACCAGAAAGGCCGCGTTCAGACGCGCGGCCGGGACGCTGCCCGGCGGCAGCGAGCCAGAGCAAACGGCGCAAGGTGCAAGGCGGAGCGAGAAGTGCCGGCGCCACGGGAAAAGGCACAACCCCAGATCTCGGGGCATATTCGCATGCGATAAACTCGCCCATTAGTGATATGAGCGTCAAAGTGATACCAGAATGCCAGCAGGCAACACAGAAACCGGGCGAAGAAGATGGTAATGAAGTTTAAAAGCTAGGGTTTTTATGCCGGTAAATGTAAGCTGGATTTTGCAGAGTTGAACTATAGGGGTTTCCTATTCGACAGGGCAAATTCCAGACAATTTCTCTGCAGCCAGCATTGCTGTAAAGGCTCCCGCGCTCTGCGGCATCAAGAGGAGCTCTGAGTGCCTAAGGATGGGAACCATCACCCCGTCTGCCGCCAGCCTGGGCAAATTGGAGCTTTTTCTCCATTTGGCATTTTGATAGAGGCACTGGGAAGGCGCAAAATTGCCTGGAGGTACTAAAAGCCTCTTGCAGCTCCAGGGGGAAAATGGACCTGGCTGCAAGTCCCCCCTAACGTGGGACTAAGTGCTGGCAAAGGCACCCTGCCTGCCAAAACCCGGCGGGGGTTCTCAGGCAAGCGCTGGGCACGGCCAACACGGGGCGCCGATGGCTGGCACCCAACGGCTCTTGCTTGGTATGAGCATTTCTGCCTTTAATTAGCTCAGAAACAAGACAAGCAGAAGTGATTAGGTCGCCCGGTCCCTTTCAATCACGCGGGGCTCGTGTTTCCCAACCGAGCTGCAATCCTGCCCCTAAACCCAGAGGAAGCCTCCAACGGGGGCGACTCGGGTAGGAACCAGCGCAGTGCTCGCCATTGCTTTTTTAAATGAACGTATTTCAGACTAAACAGGTTTCTTCTCCGGGACGTCGGCTCTCTCTCGCCAGGCGAGGCCGCCTGCTCGCCGGCAGCTCCGGTTTCAGACCTGTGGGCAGCGTTTCCTCGGGAGAGAGCCAGCGCCGAGCCAGCGCCGGGAAGAGGACGGACAGACGGATTATCTGCCGAGCTCGTGTTCTCCGGGCAGTTTCCACTGCTTCGCAAAGCTGAGCTTTTAGGGACGTGGCAATCGCAGTTTTCTGCCAAGCGCAACTGCTGCCTATGAATCAACAGCAAAAATAAAGCCAGAGTATATGAGAATTTTTTTCTAGATTGTTTAAAACTTTGCGTGTTCCAGCCGTATCCTGTAGCCAGCGTCAAGCAGCACGAGCAGGAATGCAGCCGTGCCTTTTCGTCTTGTGTTTTCTGACTCCCTCCCAACAAAGCCTGTTACACAGAAACGAGGAGCTCCTTGCATCTACATTCTTCCACCGTGTGGCTTATTTTATTCTGCCACGTAGCTTGAAAGCTCTCTGCTACACAGGGAAAAACCAGGCTCAAAGCCTCGGAGGAAAACCCCCACGAATCCTTAAAACTGTGGAAAAGTAAATGACGATTAAAGCAAAGAGAGTGGTGCTGCAAAAGGGAGCCGAGGCGGCCAGGTCGCACCGGTCCAGCCCTGCAATGGGTTCCCATACCCGTGAGCGACGTGGCTGCACGTGGTCTGGATTTGACGTACCCAAATGGTTCAATATGGAGATGGTGTGGGGCACGGGTGGGTGCTCAGAGGGGGGTCCTGGTGTCCGGGGGTGCTCAGGGGGCTCCGGGGGGGCTTGGGTGCCCTGGGAAGTTCCTTTGGGTAGAGGACCAGGGTGTCTTTTCCCTTCCCCTTCCCCAGTTCAGCTTTTCCTGCCTCTTCCCTTTCAAATCGCGGGATGGGAGCCCTCCTGATCCCCTCCCGGTGCCTACGAGTCCTCTGGGACCTCCCCTCCCTCCTCCACAAGCTCATCCCCGCCTCGACCTGCCCCAGGGGGAAATCGAAGCATCTGCACATCACGCACGTCTCGGGGAGGTTTCCTTCAGCCGAGGCTCAGCTTCAGAAAAATAATAAATAGAGACTTGTCCTCAGCAGGAACAACTTTCTGCGGCAGGTGAGCGTCCTCAGGAGAGGGAAGGGCGGCACAGGGCTCTCCTTGCCCCACCAGAACTTGCTCCGCCTGGCTCGCTGCTCCGGGCTGCAGAGCTGCTGGGAGGAGGCTTTCCTCGCCCGGAACGCCGCACAGAAATCCCCAAATCCCGTCTCACTTATCCTACGAGTCGAGCTAAACCTTTCGGCGACCTTTCCACCTCACTAAGTGCCGTGGGAATGGTGGGGGAGGATCTTCTCCCCCATGCCCAGCCTGGGCTTGCGGCACGCTCTGCCTGCCGCCCCCTTCTCCCGGTGCCAAGATCTGGCTGGCAAAGCCCGGGCACGCCTGCTGATAGGGGATTTTTATTTTTCGGCTTTCAAGACGAGCAAACGAAGAAGCTGGGGACAAGTTTCGGGTCCTGCTGGGGCGGAGGGACCCGCACCCCAAAGCACTAACATACCCTCAAGTCAAAGTCGCCTTGGGGTGAAGGAGGGCGGAGCGTCGTCGCCAGATGGATGCTTCCCTGCTCTTGCTGTTGTTTTGAGGCAGGAGGAGGCTTTGCCGGACTTTTTATGGATTGTTCCCCCCCGTGGGATGAGGTGGTCTGGAGAACATCATCGGTGCGCGGTATTTACCGCTGCTCGGGGCTTTACGAGCCAGGCTCTGCTCCGGCTTAGTCCCAGGGCAAACAAGAGCCAAGCCGAAATCTTTTTGACCTTTGGCTAAAGACGCAGAGAAGACAAACCAAAGAGTCTGAGCATTTGCGACGTAAAGTCTTAAACAAGGAATTCACTCCCGCCTCGGCCCTCATTTCCCTACCCCAGTGCCCCGGGGAGCACGTGCAGGGATCGCTCCCTCTTTACCTGTTCCCAGCTGGAAAGGAACGGAGGCGCGGCTGGGGCTGCTGCTCTCCCCACCGCCTTCCCTTATTTTTTCCTTCAACACGAAACAAAAGAAACACAAGGAGGGACGGGAGCAGCAACGACGGAAGATGCAGGTTCTGGCTGTGGTGGAGAAAGACCTGCAAAATCCGGGCAGGAAGGGGGATTTCACACAGAGCGGGGTTTGCGGGAGCGGGGAGCTGGGAATGATGCTTTTTTAGCCGTGTGCGGGTCTACGGACCAAACTTGGTCTCCTCAAGGTCTCATTTAAGATCTGGGGGTTAATGAAGCCGTCGTGGCCCATGGGATCACGGGTGGCTGCATCCACGGTGTCCCCCAGAGGGGTGACAGCCCGTCCTCCCATGGTCTTGTTCCCCATAAACGTGACGGATTCAACCACTGCAAGAAAGGAAAAGGATCGGAGCAGAAAAACCGCTCGATTGTGTTCTGTCACCCAGAAATAGGCTTGTGCGACGGCCATGGCCACGCTGGCAAGTCTTGAGAGTACTGAAGGGTCAAGGTTTCTGTGGGTTTGGAGACCACGTGAAGTTTGCCGTTCTACGCACCGTTCACCTCCATCTTCAGGGGACAAGGCCGTGGCCAGAGACGCAAATCTATTTCTTCGCAAAGGCCGCTGAGAACGGCGGGCCAATTCCCTCCAGGTTTCTTGCAGGAAAACAACATCCCGCTGTTTGTCCAAGATCAGACAAATAAAAGGAAAAGAAGAGGTCCCTCTTTGGCCAGTTCCTTTTCTTTTCTTATTAATTTCACCGACTGATAGAAGTCCCTGTAGCTGCAAAGCCAAATCAAGCCTCTTCTAAATTCAAGGTTGTACGAGAGGCATTTACTGAATGGGCAGAGTTCGCAGATTCTGTGTTTTGTAACAATTTTATAACTATAAGCAGCCAGCGGACGAATGCAGAAAATGGCAGGGACAGGGGCGGGATCCCAGCCCCTCCCTGGCGCAGGGTTTCTCCAGGCTTCCTACCACTTTCTCCCGCTTAGCGCTAATTGACCTAAAAGGATGGAGTTTTTACTATTAGCCTTGGGCTATTAGTCCTCCTTTGAACCGGCAGCACCGGAGGAAGTCACCGGCTGTTATCCAGTGCCCATTCTTTCTCTCTTAATTTCCTCCCATCACAAGCTCTATTACTTCACTCTTAATTAAAACCCCTTAAATTGCCCTAAATAGCTCTTCTTGTCCTTTTTTGTGTCTTGACCCAGGCTCAGAGGCGCTAATGGGATGAGGTGGGTGGCTTTGAAAGAGGAGACCCACCACCGGTTCATTCCCATCATCTGAAACAATTTACGCGTTTCATTAAAAAAATGCATTTATGTATCAGTCCTGGAGAACTGAGCTACAAAGAGTATGAGGTTTCCTCTTCCATGTTTCCAGACTAGACTAGAATTTGCAATTATTGAGCACCAGGAGAACAAATCCCCACCCCCAGGCTCCCCGTTGAGATGTTTTGCTCATCTCTGCAAATTACGTGCAGGAACTGGGAAAACACTGTTTCGCGAGGGTGAGCTAAAACCCGAGCGTCTTCCGAGAATAAATTCAGAACCACTCCAGAAATCCCGCAGCCACAGCCTCTGATTCAAAGAAACTGGATATACAAAGAAGAACATAATTTGTTTACTTAATGAAAGTAAATTAGATAAATGGGTGATAAAAACATGTTTGAAGGCTGATTCTGCAGAGCTTTCCTCGGGAAGGCACTGTTAGCTTTTGCTACCGGAGACTGGCGGGTATAAAAGGGGTAATTTTGTTGAACCATCCCCCGTTATTAAGACTTTTGCCGAATATTCTGCCCAAGCACGTTTCCCCCTCGCGAATGCTCTTGTGGGTTGAAACACGATGGGTAGCGCAGGGCTCTTGCCAGCTTGGTACTGCTCTTGGTCTCGGCAACAGCCCGCAAATAGCCTTCTGACAGCCTGTTGCCAGGAGCTGGAGAGGTACTAAATTAGCCAGAAGTTAGACAGCCAAAGGGTTTTTTTAATTGGCACGAGAGTCTTGAACGCAGGCTCTGACCTTCGTAAGCAGCTCTCCGCAACTCACAGCCTGCTCGCGTGTTTTATCGGCTGGTTCGGTACATCCGATGAAGACCCCGGGTTGGGGGGTCTTTGCACGTTGCAAATGCCCAATCAATTCTCGATTGCGTGTGTGTCAGCTACAGCTGATTTCTAGTATAGATAGGCATTGAAAGGCCTCACGATGCTCTTCTCTACGGAGATTTGGTGGCCCGTAGCTCTCCCATCTGCTAGAACGTGGCCCAGGAGCACGCAAGATCATCCGGTTTGAGTTGTCATTGACTTGGAAACTGGTAATGCCGCGTTTAGGTGGATTGCCATCTTCTTTTTGCTCACGTGACCCTCCTTAAATTGATTATAATTAGTGACTTTAATCGTTCAGGTATGTGACTTTAGCCTGCCTGGTTCGAGCTCGCCTGTTTTTGTCCTCTGCGCCCACCCTCCAACCGCCCCCCACCTCTGGTGACTTGGTGGCTTCTCCCTCACCCTCGGGTACCCAGGATGCTGACGCTTCCCAGCTGAGTTGTTGGAGGGCACCTCCAAGGACCACCCGCCCGAACCACAACCCTTTTTCTCCAGCGCAGCCCCCAGCACCAGCTTCGGGCAGGGACGTCTTAGCGTCGGGCACGGAAGAGCAACCACGCGTCGTCTGCAGCCTCCTCAAACCCGCTCGTTTCTCATCTCTCTCTGCCTTGGGCTGTTAAGCAAGTTGGGAAACTTTCTTAAGCGGAAGGGTGCTGCCAACAGGGTTCTTCTTATCAGAGACCTCCAAAAGGGAAGCAGAGGGACTTAACATAAGCGAGAGCCCAGGCTGTTCAGCCTTACTTACCCTGTTGAGATGTCTATAGCTCTAAGAGGAAGGTAATGTTATTTATTACGGTGCCGTTCCTTAGGAGGCCCTCGAGTGACTACATTTGAAGGAGCTTACATACATGCAAGGCATTATTACCATTATTTGATGACCATTCAGGCTTCTCCTGCAGCTGCCAATGATGAAATCCTTTGTCTTGCCTTTCAGAATAAACCGAGATGTAGCATTAGCTATAAATGTACATGAAGGATCACTGATTATTTTCATGTGTACTGAATCACCTCTTGGAAATTTCCTCCTTTGTCTTCCAATCGGGCACAGCAAACAAAATTAGCCTGGTAATTTTCCACTGGTTTTAGCCCCCGCCTCGCTATGTTTGTTCTGTCTTGATGTCACCAGTGATGAATGCGATTGCAGCTGACAACACAGCCAATAAAAGAGAACCTCCCCTGCTGAACTGGGACCATTAGACAAATTTTGTTCATGGAGGAACTTGGCTGGAAATTGCTTAGGAAATGCTGATTTATTTTATTTCATTATTGTTTCCGGGTTTCTTAAGACTACTGCTATGACTGTAGCCAGGGATCCCTCCATTTCTGGTTTCCTGGACAGGTCTTGCAAAGTAGCTTTCGCATTTCTCTGTAAGCAGAGATCTCGGGAGCCGTGCAAACTGCGCCCATCTCTTGCTTCTCGGGTCTCAGTTCAAGCTAAAGAGGTAGGTTTGCAACAGGTACCTGAGGAAACCAGGCTTATTTTCACTTCTTTTGGCTAAAAACACAGTTACTACAGCTCAGGCCTCCAGTAAAGAAAGGCAGCTCTTCTCCCCAGTCACCTTTCCAAGGGGTCTCTTCTTTGTTCACTATCATCTTAACTATTTTGAAGCAAAAAAGGATAGCTAAGATGAGCAGCAGAAGGGAAATAGATATATATACGTCTACAGAGGGCTCCTCACCACAGCCAGAGGTAGTAAATAACGTGGGAATTAAGAAACACGGGAGCAAGTCTGGAGGGCAGAGGGGCAGCCGGGGGTACTTGGATGCTTTGAAGCCTGGGTTGGAAGATCCGCCCTCTCCTTCCCGAGAAGCTCGGTACAAAGCCAGCGGTTGCCCAAGCCTGTTAGCGGATAGACGCGCTGATCCTTCTCCCTCCTGCCTAAGCTTTCTCCGCTGACGCCTGTTTGCTTAGCTGTTGTTGTCTTATATTAAAGACTCTCCCTAGCTCTGAGCCCCAGTTTGACTTTCTTATTAACGGCGAGCGCCGCGCTGCAGAACAAACAGCTGCCGTGCTCTCCTCCGCGCTGCGAGGGGAGAGGCAGAGGCTCCGAGCCCGGCCGAGCCCCCGAGGAGGTCCGAGGCGCGTGGCCAGGCTTCCCCAGCTATATGCCAGGCAGCAGATTTAACCACTCCTTTAACGTCACTCTCTTTGGTGATGTCCTGCCTGGTGGAAACGCTATTTGCCTTGGCCCGTTGGCCGTTACAGCAGCGGGACGCACAGCCGTCCGCGCCCAAAGACACACAGCAGGGCTGCGATGCTCCCCTGGGTGCCAAAAAGGCAAAGCGATGGGTCGGCCGAAGCAGGGGATGCACGGTTTTGAGCGATGGAGTTGCCCTAGCAGGGTCCCTCGGTGGCTGGTGCTGGTGAAGAGCCACCCACCTGCAGGCAAACACAATCCCCCTTCTCCTCCATCTCCTCAGCTTGGGCTGAAGCTCAACGCCCAGCCGACCCCAGAAGCGAATGCCGTGCATTTCCCGGTAACGCTAAAGTAACCGGGGCTCAGCAGAAGTCAATGGAAAAGTCTGATGGCCAAAATCCCTTGGGGACCAGGTTCAGCTTGAATGAGGAGCAGTCAGCAACGGGGAAGGGATGAGAGGGCTGAGGAGGTGCCCCGTCGCTTTCGCTTCTATTACACCGATTGCAGAGAAATAAAAATAAACCCGTCCCTGCGCCGTTAAGTTATTACAGAGACGGGAATTGCTGCAAGATGGGCATGCAATAGAAGTGGAGAGTTTCCACAAGAGCCCCATCGCAGACACGAGCTGCCCCCGGTTTGTCCTGGCACAAACCATCACCCCGATGAGCATGGTGCTGCCAGGCCCCCAGAGGTTTGCTCGCTCCCGGAGCCCCTGGGAATAGCTGAGATGAGCAATTTCTGCAGAAATAAGGAGTAATGGCTTCTTTCTAAAGATGAATCACCTTCTGTGCATGCTGGATAAAGGAGACGTGGTTGACCTGAATAAGCGGTGGTCTGGTCCTAGCAGCCTGCTGGTGTTCCCCAGCACAGTCAGCAGGTTCAGCAACGGTCCCTCCTCCCACTTTTTTGGGTGGCACAGACTGTTTGGCAGGACCTCATCGGTTGCCCACACATTGATTTTGGGATAGTATCCCCTTTGGGATAGCAGCAGGGCCATGGAGAGCCTCGAGGAGCCCACAGGTGGGAGAAGTCCAGGAAAGGGTCCATCACGGCGATAACTTCTCACTGGGGCTCCACCAGACAAGAAGGGCCGTTCCCTCATCATTTAGCCTTGAACGTGTCATTTGGCTCTGCCAGAAATGAATCTCGGTGGCCTTGCATGTCTCAACCCTGACCTAGGGAGGTCACAGCCTCAGGTCCTGCCTTCGCTTCACCAGCAATGCCCGCCAGGACGCTCGCTCCTTGGCCACCGGCACTTTCTTCTTGGAGTCATTTCTCCCCATCTAGTGCAGGTGTAGAGGGAAGAGTCCTATATAAACAATGACACTTTGCTTCTCTTTATAGTCTCCAGTTTCTAAGGGTTGGGAGGGTCCTAAGCAAGAGGCTCAGGCAGTGAAAGGGCTGGACTTTCTTTAGGGGTGATCTCCTGGAAGCCAGCTGGCCCCATTTTTGCTTAGCTGGCATCATCAGCCAAATTGGCTTTGAACCATCTCACGCTGTCAAGCTCCTCTTCCAGCAATTTGCTCCCTGCCAGACCCTGTGGGGCTTGGCAGACCGGGCTGCTCCCGCTTCTACAGAAATCAGAGGTAATTTACCCTGGAGAAAAATGAGTCATTCTTTTCGGTGGAGGACGCCTTACCCACCGCTGCCAGCTCCAGCTGCCTTCCAACTGCTCGGCATCACCCACCTCCTGCCTGGAGAAAGGTGCTGGGCAGGTTGCTGAGCCCACCGCCAGCCCCAAAACACACACACTTGGGCTGGTGTCCCCCACCCACCCGGCCCCGTCCTCTGGTTTGTCCCCTCCAGGCACGAGCGCTCGGTTAATTGAATTATAAAGCCTTGGAGGAGATGCTGCTGTGCAGCGTAGAGCTGCGGAACAGGGACGCAGAGGGATGAACACGCTCAACGGGCACTAGGTCAGCGATTGCCCCCACCCCCTGCAGCTGCCCTGGTGCCCCTGGGAGTCACAGCTCTTCCTTTGGGAACTGCCGACGTAGGTATTCTCGAAATGTCAGTGCGGTATCAGAGCTGTCACCGCACAACCCGGCTCCCTACTCCCTAGGTTACCGCAGGATGCCAAGAAACGTGGTGCAGACCGAGCGACGCACTTAGCAAGTCGACGCTAACGCAGCTTCGTCCCCTGTCTCAGACCTCATTTTTCCCCATCAATATTATCGGTGTCACCTTTTCGGCAGCAAGCCAGTGTCTTGCATTGACAGGGCGAGCTGTGAAGGGGCCAGCGCTGCTTCTGAAATCCTGATAAACTAAGTCATAACAGCATCTCCCGCTGGCACCCCCTAATCCAGCAAAGCAATTGGGATTCCAGACAGAGCCCAAGGCTGGGGAGGGAAGGGACTCAGGAAAACCCGGGGTAGGCAACACCTTCCATATAAGCATGTGGAGTAATTCGGAGATGACCGACTGGCACCACACGCAAATCTCAACGCCCGGCTATTTCTGCTTTTCTAACCCAGCGGCGCCTCCGAGAGACGCTCAGAAACCAGGCGCACCAAATCCAGCGTCCCCGACGGCACCTCCCAGCCGGTGAATCCCATCCCCGCCAAGCGCCCGCGAGGACCTGGATTTATTCCTCTCATGGTGGAATCCGTAGGGAGAAATACGGTGATGGCCTTCTGTGTTTCCGTGCGGTTTGTACCGTTCAACAGACAAAAAGGCTTCACGCTGAAACCACACGGAGTGTTTTATCCCTCGCCGGGTTAATAACGCGCTAATGGCTCGGCTGAGGAGGAGAGAGACCCGCTGAGGCTCGGCCGAGGGCACCTCGGATTTCCAGGAGGCCAGGAAGAGAAAGTCAAACTGCCTCCAGGATAAGTTAAACACAGGGACACCTAAGAGAGGGGACACTTGGCTAAACGACCGCTCAGCTCCGAGTCAAAGGAGGAGGTCTGCAAAAGGGCTCTGGGACAGCCAGAAGGCAACGGTGCATCTCCCTGCAGTGGAAAGGTCATCCTGCATGGCCTTGGGGTGCAAAAATAAGAGCTTGAAGTATTCCAACAGCTTCAGAAAATGCCTATTTCTGGGCAACAAGAGCTGCGTGTCGTCCTGCGCGCTCCGGGTGCTCTTGGCGGTGGGTGGGGGGCTGGCGGACGGGGACGGGTGGTGGCTCACGGTGCTGGGGTGAAGCGGGGTGGGAGAGGTGGTGGCACTGGGGAGGCACTGGAGGCAGGAGCTTTGGCCGAGGGGCTGCTGCAGGAAGCGGTTAGAGGGCAATTGCCTTAGTGAGGAATCAGAAAGACAAACTTTAAAAATTTGTGCTTCGGAGAAGCAGTTACTGCCTCGTTTATCTTCCTGCGGAGACGCAGCCGCCCGGCTGGAGCTGGGAGAGGTGGTGCACAGGGCTCTGCGGCACGAAGCCACTGAAGGAAGAAGATTTTGGCCAAAGCATCCCCCAGAGAAAGGGGGAAAAAAAGGGTTTTTTTTCCCTTCTGGTTTGCCCCGATTCACGGATCTGAAGCCAATCTGACACAGGCAAGAAATTTCCCATTTCTTACCCAGGCAACCTCAAGGCAGGAATTTACAGGATTTTTTTTTTCCCCAGATCATAGGGAAGTTGAACAGATAACGGGGGAGAGCAGCAGGGAAACGTTTTCTCTTTAACGACACCACTTCTTGCCTTCTTTTGTCCAGGGGACCTAATGGAAACCATTGGCAAGTCTATTTTTGGCAAAAGGTAACGACCCTGAAAGCACAGGCTGCAGCAGCAGCAGCAGCAGCGTGCGGTTCGGTGGCCGAGGAGCAGGAGCGCAGCGCTCCGCTCATTCAGCGCCGCTATTTGCAATTACTGCCAAGACATTTGTATTGTGCTCCGAGGAGGACGCTCCTTATTTCGAGCTGAGTCAGGCTCGCCGCGGGGCTGGCAGCGGCCTCGGAGGAGCTGGTGGCCGGGGCTGGTGGCAGAGGGTTGCTGGGGTTTGTGAACCGCTTCGGGCATCCCCGGGCGGGCGGGCGGGCGCTGGGGCTGCGCCGCTCACGGTGCCGTCGCAAGGGGGTTTGGCACCACGAGGCTGCGCGTCGCCGCGCGCGCGGGAATGCTGCCCGCTCGCTGGGGCGCCGATCCCAAGCCCCGATCCATCTTCGCTCTTGCTGGGCTTTTTTGGGGGGGTCCTGGCTCGAGCCGCACTTACCCGCTCTTTCTTTCAAGCCCATCCTTGCATGCATCTTTCTCAGGTAGCAGACGCTTTCGAAGCTGTTTCTCTAGTGTTATTCAGACCAGATGAGGAGGTTTAATCGCCACAAAGACATTTTTTAGGTATGAGAGATGCCCAGTGGTACAGAGACACCTCCTCTTAAAAAAAGAGGTCCTACGCGCTCCGGCAATGCTTAGCTTAGAGAAGCTGTATTGCAAGAAGCATTTCCTGGTAAAAAAAAAAATATTAACAGTTTTTATAAGCGGCATACGCACCTAGAGCACATCGAACCCACCAAAAGCAGCTCGGCTTTCCCGAGCAGATGAATCCTCACCCCAGCCCACCGAAGTGACCGCAGGGAACGCGCGAAGGCTGCCTGAAGGGCACCGCGGCACGCCGGCACGCCGTCGCCGGGCGCCTCAGCGACAGCGTGCCGTTACAGCCCCGCACTCCCGCAAAAGGCAGCTATAGCAAAGGCGCGCTCTGCAGCGCTCACGTAGCGCAAAGCGCTCTCGGCGTCCTCCGAAGGCCCCGGGCGCCCATCTCCCGAAAGCCGGGGTCTCTCCCAGCCAGCCGCTGCCCGGGGAAGGGGAGCCTGCTCTCCGGAGAGGGCTCAGCCGTTTCTCCTACCTGGAGTTTTTCCTACCCGCCGTTGATGCCGTTCATGCAGCGCCTGAGGTCAGCTTCCCACCACCTCACGCAGAACTCCTCCTCCTCCTCGCTGCCTCCTGAAACGTTAAAAGCTGCGTTCGAACAAACTGTAACGCCAGGAGCGACAAGAGGAAAGTCTCCCCCCAGAAGAAGAGCTGGCTCAACGCAAAGCCTGTTCCCCAGCCTCATTAAAACCCCGATTGCTTTTCTTGCCGCTGCCGCAGGACCCTCTGCTCACCTCCACGCCCCGCCAGCCCCATCCTCTTCCTCTCGCGAAGGACGCGGTGGAGCCGGCGCTGCCCCACCCCACGCTGTAGATATTCTTTTTTTTAAAAAAGAAATGGGGTTAAAGAGCTGACAAAGACGAACTATTGCTTCCTCTGACAGCAGCAAGCTGGATGGCAGGAGAGAGCCGATGCTACATGGAGACCCTTGCCACACCAATGTTAAAAACGCGGCTTGCGCAAAACGCGTTCCACGTCTCTTACGCCTTAAGGAGAACGAAAACCGTGACGCGCAAAGGTGACCCAGAGCTGCCCTCTGACAACGCGCCGTTTTACGCCCCCCGGCCTGTCCGCGTCGTTTCGCCTGGTGCATCCCGGGCTCGGGAACCACCTTGGGCCCCGTCACAGCTCCCGCGGGGCTTGTGGACAAGCATCTTTGAAACTCCGCCTGTCATTTGCAGGCAAAACACCTATCCAACGCCCAAATACTCTCCTTGCTTTTATAACCTACAGAATAATATATAGAATAGCCTGGTTTTATTCCTTGGGCAACTTCTGCTGCCTTGCAAAATGGCCTTTCTCCAGCCCCTGCTCCTCCCCGCCTCTGCTGCCTCTGCCAACGCTTAAAAGCCTGACTTCCAAAGAGCTCGGATAATTACTTTGCTTAACTCAGACAAATCATTTTGTTTAACTCGGAGCTATGAGCCTATGCTGAGAAACCCTCCGAGGGCCGAAACCGAAATCACTGCTGGTAACTCGGTAGGTGGCAATTCCCAGCGGGCGCGTGGTCCGTGCCCGGTGTCAGACATTCCCACTTGTTCTATTGCGCGGCTCAGACCCGCTGAATCCCGCTTTCCCTCCGCAGCACCGCGAGGGCGGTGGGAAGCGCCCAGGATCTCGCTGGATCAGGCAAAGTGCAGATCTCCACGTGGACGTCGCCTCTCCGTGAACTGCTGGCCCCGCGAGCAGGGGCGAGCGACGGAAAGGGCCACGGCTGATTCATGGATGTACTCGTTTCCCTCTCATCACGTATTCCCCCGGTATCTCCTCCTCCTTCCCTCGCCGCAGGATGACTTTGAGAGCTCACATTTTAATTTCTTTAAGCATAGCAAACTCTTGCTGCAGCAAATTAATGAAGATTTCTCAACCCCCCGTTTACTTTCCATTCAGTTAGCTTACCATTCATCCCGCTCCCGCAGCAGATGGCAACGAGCTCCTTAATTACGCTCCACAGTCACCACATCCTCTCTCAGAGAAAAACCTGGCGTTTGCCACACTTACTTAATTCGACGTTTTTCCCCCCAGCCGGCAATGAGAGATGGGGTGCCGTGTGCCAGCCCCCCGAAACCTACGGCCACATCACCCAAAGCACTCCCGGCTCGGAACCACCGCCCGGGGCTCTCCCACGAGCCAAGGACGGAGCAGGGCTGGGAGACCCCCCCGAAACGATCCCACAGCCAAAGCACCGCTTTTACTGCATTTCAATATCCACCTTTTTTGGGGGTGATAAATAAGACCCAGGCTTTTACCGCAGCAGGGACGGGGCTGTCCTGCAGCCCCTGGGTTGCTGCCGGTGGCAGCCATGAACTTGGGGCGACGCCGCAGCAGCGGGGCGGATGCCCCTCCGCGGGGTCGCCCCTCCGCGGGGTCCCAGGCGAGGGGTCATTGCTTCAGCCCCCGGTTTGCTCCGGCCGACGCACCGGCTGCTGCTGAGGATAATCACGTTGACGCCACGCAAGCGGCACCGCAGGGCGCGGGGTGACTGGCACTAATTTGGGAAAACGAGCGCGCGCGCTCTTTTATTGTCACGAAGGTAGAAGCTGCGCGGGCGGCTCTGCGTTGCCATGGGAACCCATCCACCCGGGGGAAAAGCCAAATTGCCGGACCGAGGCGGCTCCTCCGGAGGCGGCAGCGGGGGGCTCCTTCTGCCGACACCCCTCCTTGCCCGAGAACGGCACCGGGGCAACTTCAGGAGGCAAAACGCGGCGGCGTGGAGCTCTTCCAGCGCGGCTCGGAGCCCCGGTGCCGTTACACGGCAACAGCTACGCTGCGGACCTCGTACTTACGCGGCCTGAGACACCCCTCTCCAAAATTCGGCCCCTCCGGCATAGGTGCTTGGCTCCGAGCTTTCACGTACCCGGTTGGAAATAGCCTCGGCTCTGGGTGTCTAAACCTGTCCAAGTCTGGATCGGTTGTGATCTGGAGGTACCTACTTCTGCTGGCCGTAAAAAGACCGTGGCGAGCCCCGTCAGCTGCACCCGTCTCTTGTAGCCACCTAAAATTTGGGGAAATCCGTTCCCGTTCTGGGAGGGACAGTCCCCGTTCCCCTGCACGTCCCCGGACACAGCAGCGAGGACGACCGAGGGTGGAGCCGGCATCTAAAACAAAGGGACGTCCCCACGGTGGAGACGCACGAGGGGCAGAGCCAGGACGAAGCTCAGCTCCCCGCAATCCACGTTCCTCTGCCCCAGCTCTCCCATTTCCATCCCTCCGCTCAGGCACACCCAGAGAGCCGTGTCGCTTCCCAGCGTCGGCCCCAGCCTTCCCAGTTATCCCACCAGCTTGCTCCAAACTGCTTTTAAGCCCCGCTCCGTGCACGCAAAGTTGCAGCACGAAGAAGCCGATGTGGTTTGGGGGTACCTGTTAGCAGCCGTACGACACAGCGCTTAGCTACTGCGCACAAAGAGGCCCGAGGGTGAATTTGAGGCGGCGGACGGTGACTCCTCACTAGCTGCTTTTCAGCCAGCAACGTGCCAGCGTTTTCCTGCGAGATCCAGTGCCGGAATAAAAGGAAAGCGGAGCCGCGCAATAAATAAGGTCAAAGCCTAATGGCAGAGATAAGGGTGAAGAGGCTAACGGAGGAAAAGCTCTGCACCATCACATATCCAACTGAAATTAAATTCGTGAAACACACAGCTGCTTTAAAGGAAAACCGTCAAAGAAAACCTGACGTTCCACAAAATACAAAGCCTTTGTGCGTGAAAAACTCCGCTCCCGCTCGTGGGATGTTTTCACGCGGGCGAGAGCTTTGCTGCTGCAAACGCGGCACCATCCCCATCCCTCACACGTCACTTGCAGGTACCGAGCCTGGCCCTGCCCACATCCCCAGGGACCAGGAGCCCTGCGAAGCCCCCGAGGCCGCTCACATTCGTGGACGTTTTGCTCAGCGACGGATGCGACATCCCGCCTTACCGCAACGTGCAGGTTGGAAAAGCCTCCGACCCCCCGCGTCGGAGTGTTTGGTTAATTGTAATAGGCTGGGGAGGGATAGGGTCAGGCCAAAACTTGGGGTGCGGAGCTGCCAAAAAAAATATAGTCCAGCTGCAAATATCCCTCCTGACCTCTGGTCTGTCTGGAATTAGGAAAGCAATGGGGTGGAGGGATGCACTTAATAAAAAGGATGGAGATCTGGGCACGTGCGCTCGAGCACATGAGGAGAGGCCACAGACTGGACACAGCCCGCGGTCCCGGTGCGTTTTCGGGGCGTGAAGGTCTGACGCGAGGATGGAGATGGTGACACGAGCACTGATCCTGGCACAGACCAGAGGCAGCGCTCACGGTCCTGCCCCGGTGCACACAGACAAGGGAAAAAAGCAGCTACGCCCCAAACCTGCCCAAATTCAGCGTGCGTGCTTGCATCTAGCCCAAGCCCGCCACATTTAAACTAAAAGATGAGTAAGACTGATGCAAGAGCAGCGCGGACACGACAGGCGGGGGGGTCAGCTCACCAGCGAGGTAACGTTTTCTTAAATGTCCTGAAAAAGGAGGATTTGAAAGAGAAACGTGATGGCAGCATGCGAGAACCGGGCGCCGGGGACATCAGTATTTCGGGAGCGGGACAAAGGGTCGCTGCAGGTTTTGTCAGGGCTCTGAAGGGAAAATCTGCGTTTGCTGCCGGTGTGTACGTGATGCTGATTAACGCCCAAAGTTTTGGACTAAGATCCTTGCGGCTATTTATCCCCAAAAACGCAGCAAAAAAGGGTATTGCAATAATCACGCTGGGTTGCAACAGGAGCCTGGACAAAGCTTGAGCTGGCAAAAGGATGAATTTTTAAGATTTACCCTCAAACTCAGGCAAGGGCACAGCCTGGCCCCTCTTACCCCGGCAGGGATCGTCACCCTCCCGGGCCACCCCGAGGCAACGCCGGGAGACATCCAGGCAGGTCTATTGACGCTCCTTCCTCCCGTATGAACAAGAAACCTTCATTTATACACTTGCCACGGGGAGTTTTCGGCTGCCAGCTCCTTCCTTTCACCGAAGACGACACAGTTTCTGGGTCTCCATAATTATTTACACGTGGGCTGTATTTATTGGCAATTAAATGGTTCAGCGGCTCCAAGACATTAGTCTCCTCCAAACACGTTGTCTGCCAGATTGCTTCCTGCCAGCATTCCCTGCGGGCTGGCAAATTTTGCGGAGCCCTCCGGGGCTGCGCGTGTATCGGAGGGAGCAGCTGGCAGAGCCCCCCCGCCGCGGCCGCCGCGCTCCGCTCTCCCTCGGAAAAAATAATGCTATAACACAGCCTCGCGTTCGGCGATTCGGAGCCGACGGGAGGGGATCGCGTTTGCTTTAAACACATTTGCGGCCAGGCGGATCCCAGCGCCGGGAGGCCAGAGAGGCTGCAGGGATGGCGCGCGCAGCATCCGCGGGAAACGGCCCGGGAAAAATGCACCGACTGGGCAAAACATGCAGCGATTTGGCGAAACTTGCAGTGGGAAGGTAAAAAAAAAACCCGCAGCGATCTGGTAAAATGTGTGGAGACCCTAGAAAAGCCTGCAGCGGTCCTGGCAAAGCGTGCGGTGGGCTGGTAAAACATGAAGCGAGCCCGGCGACGTGCAGCAAACACACAGCAGCTATGGCAAGACGTGCAACAACCCTGGGCAAAAGATGCAGCAGCCCCAGCGAAATATGCGCTGATCCCAGTAAAATACGCAGCCGCTTGGTAAAACACGCTGTGGCTTTTGCAAAACACGCGGTAACTCTGATAAAACATGTGGCAGCCCCAGCAAAACATGCAGTGACCCCAGTAAAACATGCAGCGAACCCAGTAAAACATGCAGCAGCCCTGGGAAAACACAAAGCAATCCCGGTAAAACACGCAGCAGCCCTGGGAAAAAACAAAGCAATCCCAATAAAACATGCAGCAGCACTGGGAAAACACAAAGCAATCCCAATAAAACACGCAGCAGCCCTGGGAAAACATGCACCGATGCGGGAAAACATGCAGCAACGCCGGCAAGACATGCAATCACCCTGACAAAACGCGCAGCAGCCCCTGGAAAATACGCCGCAACCCGGTAAAACGCGCAGCAGCCCTGGCGAAACCTGCAATAGCCCTGGTAAAACGTACAGCAGCCCCAGAAAAACACGCCGCGGCCCCGGTGAAGCATGCGGTGAGCTGGTCAACCACGCGGCGATCTGGCAAAACACGTGGCGGGGCTCGCGACGACCTGGCGAAGCGGGCAGCGACCCCGGTGAGACGTGTGACGAGCGCGTGAGGCTGGCAGCAGCCGGGCGGGGGGCAGGGCGTTCTCGGGAGCAGGACCCCTCGCGCCCGAGCTGTTTATGCGACCAGCGACGCGGCGCCTCGCACCTCCGCATCGCCTCGGAGAGACCCCGCGTAAGAGCCCGAAGACTCTCGAGGAGGCACCGACCGCCCGAGGCGTCACCGAGGGGGACGGCAGCGGGGCGCTCCCCAGCAGACCGCGGCCTTGGCACATCCCGTCTCCCCTCCCGCTTCCCGGGAAAGCTGCATCTGCCAGGCTCCCCTCGCCCCAGCCTCCCGCCGGTGCCCTCGGCCCGGGCAGGGGCAGGAGCCGGGGCGGGAGAGGCGGCGCCGGGAGCCGCGGAGGGTGCGAGGCTGCGGCGCGGGGCTGGGTGCGGGCGTCAGCGGGCAGCTGCCGCCCCGGCGCGGGGCACGTCCCTCGTCCACGTAAAGCCGGGCGAACCGGCCTCAGGGTGGAGAGCTTCGCGGCGGGAAGCAGGAGGGGAGGTTTGGCCTCCAGCAGGGAGCAACAGGGTTCTGGCTGGGGAAAACAAACAAACAAACAAACAAACAAACAAAAACAAAGAAGGGGGGGGAAAAAGAAAAAAAAGAAAAAGAAGAGGAAAGGAAAAAAGAAAAAAGAAAGGAGGAAAAAAAGAAAGAAGGAAAAAAAAGAAAGGAGAAAAAAGAGAAAGGAGAAAAAGAGAAAGGAAAGGAGAAAAAAGAAAGGAGAAAAGAAAAGAAAGGAGAAAAAAGAAGAAGAGAGAAGAGAGAAGACAAAAAAGGGAAAAAAAGGAAAAAGGGAAAAGGGAAAAGGGAAAAGGGAAAAGGAAAAAGGAAAAAGGAAAAAGGAAAAAGGAAAAAGGAAAAAGGAAAAAGGAAAAAGGAAAGTTCGACTGTAATTTTAAAGTTCGGGAGGCTGCTTTGCTCTCCAAGAGCCGCCGCCGCAGCTCGCCCGCAGGAGTTACACCGGCACAAAGCGCATCAGAAAGCCGCCCGGCGCCGAATTCCGAGGCCGAGAAGAGCTTCTCGCTGCTCGAGCCGGGCGGGGAGCGTCGCACGGGGACACGGGACGGGGCCGCCCCAAACCGCTCCAAAAGCTGCTTGCAGCTATTCCAAGATCCCTTAAAATAAGATGCAGGGCTCGTTCTTGCTATGGCAAGACTTTTTTTTAATATCGTTTTAAGGAATTGTCTGACGTTTCCAAGATCGCAGCGGATTCCTGCAGGGCTGCTTTGGGGCAGCATCTGGCGCGGTGCTGAGCGCCCGGGGCGGACACGGCGCTTTGCAGGGACTTTGTGCCTCTGCAGCATCCTTCCGCCAGCGCCGGGAATTTGCCGCCAGACCCGGCCCCAGCTCCCGCCTGGCTCCGCTGAGCGGGAACGGCGGCCGCCCGGCAGCGCTGCCGCTCTCTGCGAGCGCGCCGCGGGGAAGGGCGACAAAAACACGCCCTCCCGCCCGGCGAGGCGAGGGCTCGTCCGTCAACCAGACGTTTTCGCTGCCGCCCCGCACGCCCCCACCTCCTCGCCGTCCGCGGCTGCCGCTCGGTACGGCGCGGGCTTCGTTAAAAGCCTCGCGGACCCAAAAGGCCTCCCGGCCCCTGCGATCGCAGAGAACGCCTCTATTCTCCCCAAAGGTCAGGCTCGCCGCTGGCGGGGCTCTGATCAGCTTAAGACCCACTCGGACTTGCTAATGAGCGCCGGGAAGCGGGATGGAGGCGGTGGGACGAGCGAGGAGCGCGGGGGATCCGGGTATTTAAGTGCATTTATTATGCTTTCAAGTTTTAAATTTCAAGCTTTCGCCGTTTTCCCCCTGCCTGGCCCTTTCCCAGGCTCAGCTGCTGTTTTGCAAATGAGCCTGAATTGCCTCGATTCTGCTCCGCCGCAGTCGGAAGAGCAGAGCCCGTACCCAGCCACGCCATTCACCTCTTTCCCCCTCGCCCCTCGCTGTTACCCACGCGTCTCAAAATGTTCAACAGCCGCAGCTTCAGCAGGGCTGGCACCATGCGCTGTGGGTTTTAGCATCCCTGTTTTCCATCTTTTCCTGCTCACCCGACGCTCCCCGACGGAGATACAGCAATAAACGTGATTTTGCTGGTTGCTGTGAGCTTATTTCCGAGCTGCCGACCCTCACGGGTTGGACGGGGCGGGGGGATACACCCCCAGTGCTTTCAGGGGACCAAAGGATGCGTTTCAGCCCCAAAGTGCCCTGCTGTTTCCCATTTCAGAGAATTTTCACCCCAAGCAGAAGGTAGATCAGTGTGGTGGGGGACAAGCAACTCACCCCTGCGGGTAAACCCCGCCGGCGCCTTCCTCTCCGTCCCTCTCGTAGCGCAGCGAGGTTTCCGCGGCTCCCGCTGGTGCTTCGGAGAGGTATAAAGCGAATTCATCAAGTCTCTCGGCTCGAAATCGCATCAAGCTGGTGCTAAAAGCAAACGGAAGATGCAATTTATAATTCTGTGGTTTAGGTCTGCAAAGGAAAAGGGTTTTGGTACGGCTTAGAAACCAAAGGTGGGTTTTTTTCCAGAAGAAAAGGAAGCTGCCTCACGTGTCTTTATAGACAAGTGCGAAACAGATCTGGAAAATTCCCTGACACCGAGGGGAGGTCGGATCTAGCTGAGGCAGGAGATTCCCGCCCCGGTTCCCAAGCCGGTAACGACGTCCTCGGAGACCCCCAACACCAGCACGGTCCCCCTGGCTCTTACAGGGCGCGCAGGACTTGGGTGCTCAAGAGGTGCAAATGCCGCAGGAGCAACGCAAATATGGCTCCAGGGCTTATTCCCCTCCGATGCGTGGTGTGAGCTGCTGTGCTGTCGGCTGCAAAATTGCACAGATACACAAATTTGTGCAAAATACACAAATTTGTGCAAGAGAGCGTGTGCCCAGACAGGGTCGGCATCAACGCGGCCCCCGGCAAGCCTGGCCCTGCCGGCCCCTGGGACGTCTCTCGAAACGCTGCAGCCAGCCGCTCCAGCTTGGAGGAAAAAATGCCGGCTGGGAGAATCTTACGACGCTTTTAACCAGAGCTTTTTGCACAGATGCGATCCGATGGCACGACACAAAGGCAGCCTGGTCTTATCGCCGTTTTCTCCGCCCCGGAATTTCTCCCAGAGCACCGTTACATCCAGCCGCCTCTAACGCCCGGGCAGGCATCACCCTTCCGCACACGCGCTTGATCAGACGCAAATAGCTCCGGGCGCTGTTTTGCTTTATTTGCCAAACACTTTTTCCGGGCTCTGCGTTACCTTTTTTTGGTTTCCCGGTTAGACTGCAGTCCAAACGCACAAAGAAACGCCGGGTGTCATAACGCCGTGGCTTCCCGCGGCCTCGCCGGAACAGCCGCGATGTAGAGCCGAAGTAGCCCAGGCCGCCTTAAATTTCTGCTAAAGCTCTGGCAAAACCAGTTGTGAAACCTTTGGGTGCTGCTCCAGCTTTGCAGAGCTGCCCTTTCAGCCCCCGTCAGAGCCTATAAGCTCCGCAGACCCAGCCTGCAGTTTAAGGGCAAATAGAGGTTTTTTGGCTCGCGCATCACCAAAGCGACGGCGCAGGCAGCACTTGCCAGCGGCTGATGATGAAGCATAAAAATCCAGCAGCAACGGGCGGACGCGCCGGATGCTGGGTTCGACCTGCAGTGATTTATGGGCTTTATTTTCGGGAGAAAGGCTGGGTCTGGGAGCCCGCGGGGAGCTCTCGGGCTGGTTCAGCCGAGCTCTCGGCCGGAGTCACCCGGTGCTGAGCCGCGCGGCCGCTCACGCCGGTGATGGATGTCTCTGCGTTGCAACCCCGGGCCGCAGCATCCGAGCACGCAAAGCGTCTTCACGGCGCAGAGCTGCGGCCGAGCGCCTCGGGGCTCTGCAGTCCTGCCCGCATCGCGATGAGAAAGAGGGAAAAAAAGGAAAAAAAAGAGCTTTTGGTGCAGCAAAACCCCCCGGCTGCGGGCACTCATCCGGGCTGCGATCTCACCCGGAGCCTCGGAAGTATTACGGCCCTTTTCCCACGGTTGCTTCTCTATTATTCTTTTTACTAGCCTGTGACGCCATCGGTGCATGCTGAAGTCATTTGCTGAATGGGGCTCTAATATAAAGCATGCGCTGGCAGCGCCGAGGAAGTTTGGAGGGATGGAAAAAATCACCCTCCTGCCTGTTCTTACAACAGGCACTAAGGAGATGGGAAAACCCAGGAGCTAAGGAGGTCAGCAGAGCCTCTCTCACCCTTCACACATGGGATTGCCCCTGCAAAATGCTTCCCGGGGCGCTATCGGACACCCCGGGCAGGAGCGCTGGGCACCCCTGGGGGTCGGGGCGCGATGCCAGCGTCCCCCGAGGGACCCATTTGCTTTTTCCGCACGCAACTGAGAGAAAAGCTGGGAGCAGCCGTCCAGCCGCGGGACGCCGGGGGAAACCCACAGGAAAGCAGATTTTCAACACGACGCTGTTCTCCCTCTCCTCCCTCCAGTTATATGGGGATATTTTCTTTTCTTTCCCTGCTTTATCAGTCCGCCTTTGAGAGGAGGCTGCAGAACCGTGTCCTGCTTCGCCGTAGCCGATGAGAACTCCTGCTGGGAAGCGTAGGGCGATGGGCGATTCCCACTGAGGGAGAGCAGACCGCGCTTTGGGCTGGAGCCGTGCCCGGAGACCCCGACACGACGATCGTTCTGCAACACTGGGACTCCGTTCAGGTCGTAAAAACGACATCTTTGCTCTCAAATCTCTTCCATGTGTGCGCTGGGGTCGCATCTGCTGAAATGAGAACAAGTCGGTCTTTTCCACAGGCGAATGGGACAAACCGGCCTGCCCGTGAGCGAGCCGGCTGTGGCCCTCTCCGCTTAGCCGCCGGCAGAGCTCTTGGCCAAAGCCTGCCCCGAAGCCAGGCAGAGCAGCTGCTGGAGGGAGCCAGGACAACCCGCACGCGGGGCCGGCGAAGCAACCAGGCGGTGGACAGCCGAGAAGGTGTCCGTCCTGCAGGAGCTCCTTCAGTCCGCCTTCGTTTCAAGAGTCCGGGGGGAAGTTTGGTCGCTTTAAAAGGCACTTCTATGGCTTACCAATTTATTTGAAGAATTTGAAAAATCCTCGTTTGATTTGAAGAGCTGGATGAGACCCAGATCCCTGGGATGCATCAAGCCCGAGCTGCCCGATGCCAGTTCTCCAACGTCCCTTCCCAGCGTCGGTCAGAAGCCCTTCGCCAAGGGACCCGCAGGAGTCGGTGCAACGAGCACCTCGCGCGGGGCTGCATCGCTCTCTCCTGCTGGGAGCGAGAAGATAATTAAGAGCAACCCCTTCAGACGCCACTGACCGGGAGGCAGGACACGTCTCCATCAGGTGGTGGTGTTGGTGGCCCATCGGGGTCGGCAGCCGGCTCATCCGCGGCACTCGTGCGTGGAGCCATCCGCCCGCTCCCGGTACCGGCTCCGGCTCTGCTGCTGCCGCTCAGCTGGGAGAAAGCCAAAGCTTTAACGCTCCTGCTCTTTCCTAATTGCCTCGTTTGGCCACTGATACCCAAGCGCTAATTGCTGGTGGTCAGCAAGCCATTCAAAACGAGCTCCAAGGACCAGCAGGCGTGATTTTAACCAGCGGGATTTTTAAAATTTTTATTTTTAAACCGAAAGCACCCTCCCTTTCTGCCGCGCGTTGGCAGACGGCTGAAAAAGCACAGTTTAATGCGGCTGCCTTGGGGTACGCAGGGAATTTGCAGGCAACGCGAATTCCCTCTCCTCCATCCACCCTCACCAAGGGAGGTTTCTCTCTCCCAGACCTCAGCCCTTCTCCTTTCCTTTAGCATCTTCACGGGTACTTTGCTCATCTCGTCCTTCTGGCATCAAGGAGAGACGTGGCTTCGTACCGCCCTGCGTTTGCCATCATTCCAGCCCCGATTCCTGTTCCCCCTCCACCTTCAGGAAACACATCCCAGGGTATGTAAGAGCCTTTTTCCATCCTTGACCCCCACAAGGCCATGGAAAGACGTGACCCCTCCAACTAAACATCACAGGTAGGCTCATGTCCCTCAAAGCCACATCCCCACAGACACATTTTTGGGCTGCCTTGCGGTTTCCCGCGGCAAAGCCAAACCCTCCAGTTCCTGGGGGGGGTTACGAGGGATCAGGGGCACCGGGTAGTATCTTTTTTCCCCCTTAATGTCACACATTTGGGACCTGATGTAGTAAAACGATCCATAAGCACGTTCCTAATCCCAGAGCCACCTGACCCCTCTCTTTGCGTGTTGGCAATGGCACATTCCAGTTTTCCAAGTTGCCATAACCTGACGCTTGCAGTTAATTCAGCCTTGACGCAAACGAGCTGGTTCTGGACAATTAAATTCTTCAGATTAAAAGGCAGTTCTCTGAGCTCTGGTCTAGGAGCTGCACGTCACCATCTAATCCCAAATTTACACCTCACTCAAAACCGGGATTATCATCTCTTATCCAATGCCGACCTGGGGGAGACGAGCTCCCTCTGAGATACACGACCCTAAAATCTGGAAATCTTTCACCTTGACTCCAAATCCCCACAAATATACGGGTAAATGCTGCCGCGAGTGGGAAGCCCACGTCTGCCACCCTCGGACCCACAGTCTATCGTCCGGTTTTCCGACCCTCCCGTCGTTGCTCTCAGAAATCCTAGCACCTCCACTGATTTTAGCATGTGTGAGTTTCTTGGACAGCCGCTCCCAGAGACAAGATGTATATTTGGTTTCCTCCGTTGAGCTCATTGCCTATTTTTAAGCGTTGCACTGATGCAGTGAGAAAGCGAGGTCAACACCTCACGGCCTGGTCTGCTGCCAGACGCAACGGGTGGACTCCGAACAACCGCAGGCAAGAGTTTTAGCCATGAATTTGTCCTCATTTTCCAATTCCCTCATATCATTTCTCGAAGAATGAGAATATGGCTGGGCAGATTTTTCGTTAACCTGAAGATGGCTGTTTTCGAATAAATCAACTGATTCAAACCCTATGCAGAGGTATAAACCTGCACGTAGGACAGCTCTGCTTAATTTGGCGGCACTAGCGCTGGAGAAAGAGCAGATGAGGGTCGCGCAAGCCCTTTCCACCCAGTTGACATTTCCCATTTCTCCATTTGTGGCTCTTTTGAGCCAAAGGACAAACTGCCAAGAACAGGGGTACCCGAGGAAAACGGCGTGGAGGCACGTGGGCTCCCGCAGAAGCTGCGTGACCGACAAGGCGTCCCCTCCTCCTTCCCGCTGGCTCCGGGCCCGCAGATATTTTGCTCACCGACGCGGCTTCCATTATTTCCATAGCAACCATCTTTTGTCAGGGCTCAAGACTGGGGATTTTTAACAACTCCATTTGCCGATTCAAGCCCCAGAAGGAAGTGGGCTGCAAAAGGAGAAAGTTCTCATTCAAATGCAAAATAGCCGCAATAATAGCTGAGGGGCGCGGGGGGGGCATCGCTTGGGCACGTCGCCTTTCAGCCAACCGTTCCTCCTTGGCTTGGTTTACGCCGTGTGAAAGAGCCTCATCCAGAGACACTGTTGACGCTGGAAGCCACGACGTGCGTTGGGGCACCCAGACGCTGCCAAGCCCAGCCGGCACGGGCCTGAATGAGACCCCCCTCTCCTTAACGGAAAGAGATTTCCTTGCTTCAATGGGAGCTTTCATCTGGCTCACGTCAAAACCACCCCGGGGTCTCTTGGGAACGTGCTTGATGCCTCCTAGCCCCCAGCCCCTTCCTAGGCCAAAGAGGTCCTCTGCCCTCCGTCCCCTTCTCGCAAGAAGCATCAGCTTCCGTCACGTTGTATCTCAGCTCTTGACAAGCCTAAAATTAATGTCCGAAACGTGCTGCGGAGGGGTGTCGTGGTTTAACCCCGAATTGTAACCCAATACCACGCAGCCGCTCGCTCACTCCCCCCCTCCCTGTTGGGGTGGGGAGGAGAATCGGAGAGAAAGGAAAACTCACGGGTTGAGATAAAAACAGCTCACCAGGACAGCAAAGGAAAAATATGAAAATATATTAATAATGATAATAATGATAATATATACAAGGATAATAGAATATATAAAACAAACGATACACAATCTCTCACCACCCGACGACCGATACAGCCCGTCCCGAGCAGCAGGCAGGGAGCAGGGGTATCCCCCCCCAGCTATCCCAGAACAGCAAGTTCCAGGGAAAGCAGGCGAGGGAACAAACAGCCAAACGAGCGAAAAACAAAAAGGTAAAAATAGGGAAACAAAAAAGCAACCCGAAGGGAAGCTTAAGGATTAAGGCAAGTTAAAGGTCTCAAAAAGCCTCAAAAGCCCAAAGGACCAAAAAAGATCTAGAAAAAAAAACTAGTGGCCCACCGACCGACCCTCGCTTATATCAAGCATGACATCTATGGTATGGAATACTCTCTTTGGCCAGTTTGGATCAACTATCCTGTCTCTACCCCTCCCAAGTTTTTGCATCTGCACGTTAGCAGAACCTGGAAAACAACAAAATGTCCTTGGTGGTTCAGCAGCAACCAGCAACATCAGTGTGCTATCACTGTTCTTCTCACACCAAAGCCAAAACACAGGAGCTGCTGAAAACAAAACTAGCTCCATCCCGGCCTAAACCAGGACAAGGGGCTTGTGTATCGTCGCACCGGGAAGACGCCCGAGATGCCAGCGCTGCTGCGGAGCCCTTGGTGCAGCAAAACCCCAGCCCAAGGGGCCGGGGCTCATCGCTCCTGTCCATCTGCCAGGGCGCGGGGCTGTTACTGCTGCAAAATGGTAAATATTTTGCGCAAGTTTGCCGCCCTGCCTTCCCTACCTCCTTGCTGGGATATAGGGCCACCAGCTCGTACCTGGCTCGTTTGCAAATCGGAGTCATGGAAGTGTTATGAGCCCCCCCAAAATCTCAGCCTAGGGGATCCATTGGCCTCATCCCTAATTTTTGCCGCGGAGGTGTCACCCAGCCAGCTTTGCCCTGCTTCCGAGGGTAAGACGGGCATTTCTTCTCCCAGAAGACGACTGACTTCATCAAAGTCAACCTCCTGCCAAATAATTTTGCTGTTCATTAGAAAAAGTAGCAAACTGAGTACGAAGCATTTTGTGCTTGTGCATTCACTTGTTTTGTTATCACTTACTTTTGCAGCAGCCTAGAGCCAGCAACAGCCCTTCACACCGACCTCTTTTCATTGAAGCCCCTTTCCTGTCACCTCCCAACACAAACCGGTACAGAACTGGGACTGGAGACAACCTCGATGGCAATGAGGAGGCAAGGAAGCGGGGCTGGCAGCTGGAAACGCAGCCTTTCCAGGGGGTGCCCAAGATGAAGCCATCTCCTGGTGGCCACAGAAACTTCAATCTCTCGCATAAAATCTCATTAAAAACCCGAGGGTGACCATGAAAACCAGTTCCGCTGCGACCATCGCGTGGCGTCCCCGGCCCCGGCGCGGCGGGCTCAGGTCCGCGCTACCCGCCTCGCTGCCGGCCTGCGCAATGCGATGAAGCATCTTTTAAATTGCGATCCTGCAAAGGAAAAAAAGACCTGGGAAACGCAGACTCCCAAAAGGAAAGCTTTCAGTATCCCACCCTTCCCTGCAACCTCTTATAATGCCTTCGACAAAGGCTTCGCTGTCCTTTTCCGGGACCTTTGTGGGTCTGACGGCGACGTCGGAGCCCCGCCGTCTTGGCAAATCTTTGCTGATATCATTACCCACAAAAGGGCTCTAAAAGCCCCTGCGATGTTTTCACTCAATGAATGTATTTTTTTTTTTTTCCCCCTTCACTGAATAAGCCCTTCCAGGACTCGCGCGGCTGCTGGGGCGTGTGTGTGTGCGCTGCGCCGGAGGAAACCCCAGCTCAGCCCCGAGGCTTCGCAGGCTGCCCCGCCGCGCGCTCGCGTCAGCTCCAGCCCCTTTGCCAAGCCCATCTCCAGCTCGCTTGCTTTTCCCGGCCCGGCAGAAGCAAAGCAGGAAAGGCGCCTGGTCTTTGGGACAGCAGATGTCAGAGTGCCATCCCAGCGCCTTCTTAGCTCAGCGGTTTTGTCTTTAGCGTTGGTCCTGCACCGCAGAAGGGCAAGGCAGGGCATGCTCTGCAGGAGTTAGGCAAAAAAATAGCATAGCATAGCATAGAATAGCATAGTTCCGTTGGAAGGGACCTACAAGGATCATCCAGTCCAACTGCCTGAGCACTTCAGGCAGGGGTCTTCGCCTCCTTTCAGGGGCGGACATCCCCTGGACACAGGACCAGCCTTTTTGGGTGTATTTTCACCAACAGAGAGCGCAGGAAGCAGCTCTGTTAAAGGGCAAAAAGTCACACCTGAAGCACACAAATAAAAACCACTGTGGTTTTCTCCAGATTTTCATCTTGCTGTTGCACGCAGACGCTACCTAAGCCTCGCACGTAAAAGCAGACCTGCAATAACATTTTTACATCCACCTGCAGAAAGGGAACAGTAGAAAGGGTAGACACGCTCCGGACAAGCCAAATGCACCGATGGGATTCACACCAAAATCCCGCCCTGCCAGATTCACTGGGGAAAGCCTTGTTCGATGCCGGGGCGTCACAGTCTTGGGTTGCACGGCGAGGTTGATCTGCAAAAGAAGTTGAAGGAATGAGCCAGGCTGTGAGCCAGGAGAGGGAACGCAGAGATTGCCCCAACCCACGTCCTTGTCCGGGCTGGTGGGGCATCTCCGGGTGCAACCCAGCGCTCGGAGCCCCCTACTCCTGCACCAGGCAGAGGGATCCAGGCCCACTCAGCCTCTACCCAGGCGCTAGAGGAGGGGAATCCAGACCTAAACATGTCCACAGAGGGATACGTCCTGCCTTGGGGACATCTGGGACCTTCATCCCATCCGTCCCAGGAGACGACTTCTTGCTGTACTGCTGAGCTCTAGCGCTGTTTAACATTACAGCTGAGAGGTTCATGCCCCTATTTCTTTTGGGGTTTTTTGATAAAAAAGTTCTTAGGAAAGCAAGCTGGTATTGATTTGGCTTCATCCACAAATAAACTCTGCCCCAAAAAAACAAGATAGACTTTCTTGCCACTGCAGGAAAAAACAACAAAGCAGCACGCTGCTCATGCACGCCCCGTTACGCAGAGGGCTGAGCATTTTATCTGTGGGAACCAGATAAGGGGGAAGTTACGGTTTCGTTTTAACAGCTCGTTGCATTTTTATAGTGCCTTGGTTCAAGGCTTTCAAAAGATTTTACAGGCTCTATTTACTTCTCAGTCCTTGGCCATGGGGTTTTAGCCCAGTTTTGATCCAAGAACTGTTTCCGTGGTCTGCTCAGGAGCACCCCAAAGGCAAAAAATCTCATTGAAGGACCCATCTCATGAAGTTTCCTCCATCTGGAGCCAAAATCTTGGGAAAATCACCCTGCTCAGTTTGACCTGAGCTCCGGTCTCTGCTCCCAAACAGTGTGTGCAACTGAGTAAGCACCTCCAAAACCACAGGCAACCCCCTTCCCCGAGAAAGTGTAGGTGTGAGTCCTCAAAACCACCGTGGGAGTCGCTGGTTCTCAGGAGCTCTTTCAGTACAGCTCAGAGCCTCAATAATAAGACACTACTGACAAGCCCCGAGCAGGTACGTACGTTGTACCGACTCCACCAAAATATCTCAGCCCCACTATACACCACAGACCCATTAGAGACATTTTCTTTTGGCGCTTTCGAAAACCCGCCGGCGATGAAAGAAACGTCCCAAGGATGCTCACGCTTCCGCGTGGAAAAGCAATCCGGCTCAAAGCGAGAGACGCGGTCTGCGGTGACTCTCCTCCGACGTAAGGCAAGCCGAAAGCAAAGAGGAGCAGAAGGAAAGCTGGGCTCGCGCCTTGTGCAGGCGTTAAAGCGGCTGCCGTGGCACCGCTTACTCCCGCCGCGTTTCGGAAAGCTTTGTTCCCGTTAGATACGGGGTGGTGGCTACCAGCCAGCAAGGCGACCGGCGGCGTTAATGCAGGTACTTCAGCACCGGTGCCCGGCACGGGAGTCAGTTATTTCCGCAGAAGCAATAGGAAAAAGCCCACGGGAAAGAGGAAAAGTCCGACACGTGCGCTGGAGCTCAGTGTGGAGACCAGAGGGAAGGTGTCTAAACCCCTTTTCTTTCTGCGAGCGGCTGACTGCAATGGCCCCGGTTTAGAAACTCGGAGACACCAGGCTGCAGGTGCCGAATTTCAGCTCAGCGAGTGCTCCTCGTCTCCAGAGCTGGCTCTGCGGCCCGTGGCTGGCGCATCCCCCCAGATCACCCCCGTTAAACTCATTTCTTCCACGCGCTGTGAAACCCCTTCCCAGCGTTGCACTGCAGCCAGCCAGCCCCCGGGGCTTTAGGTACGCTGAAATGAGGCTTTGCAGGCGGAACGACATTGGAATCGGTAAACAAGATGACGCGTGAAACGAGATTTTTTGAAACAGCAAAGGATCGCGACCTGTCCCGCTCCCCGCTCCAAGGGGGAATACCAAAGCAGCAGCTCCGAACGCCAAACCCGGGAGGGCTCTCCTCCTCCACCGCTGCAGACCAAGCGCAATGCTGAAGGTATCAAACCTGTTCCCTGCAAGTATTTAAACAGCACAAGGACAGAGCAGGGATCGATTTCCCACGCCTCTCAGAAAACGTCCCGCACGCTGGTTAATCACCGGGAAACCTTTCCTCCCAGGCGCGGAGGTTTTCCCACGTGCCAGCGGCCATTCCCGATGGAAGCGCTCGGAGGTACCGTGCTCCCAGCACGGCAGAAATCCAAGGCTTTTCCACCGGTCGGTAAGGAACTGAACGCACGAGTCATTTCCCAGGGAGATCACCTGAACCACACTTTTCCACGAGCAAGTCAATCAGTCTCAAGTACAACAGATGAACTATGAGAAATAACCCAGGAAACGAACAAAAAACCCCAAACAAGCACAACGACAGGTTGCAATTGCCTATTTTTAGTTCTTCGTGCGGGGCAAGAAGACACTGTTTCACCTGTGGATGTAGATAAACCATCTGACTGTAACGGATTCTAAAGCAGAGGTACAGAAATCGGCACGGCGTAAATGCACGCCTCTCTAACTAGGGGGTTCTTTGCAATTGCATCCCGTACGGGTGAGTTACAGCAACTCAGGAAGCTGGTAGCTGGCTTTGGGAAAGGTTGCCTGCTTGCTTTCCTTTCAGCAAAAAGAGATGTCAGGGACCGGACAGACAGGGGTACACAGGACAGGGTGGGAGACAAACGCGCCGGCCGTGACGGACAGTTACCGTCCGACGCTGGATCATTAAATCCCCGAGAAAAAGGGATTTTATGCCCTGTCCTCTCTCCAGCACAAAACCTCACGTTGTTAACTCTATCTATTCCTCGGAATATAGATAACAACATAAAATACAGAAGCGTATTCCTGCCCGGAGTTAGGCACAAGGGGTGCCAGCGAGCGGCCCGGGACCGCCCGTGCCCCACGCGCGACTGCCTGCAAACTAACCGCGTCACGAGCCAGGTACTCGGCAACGCGAACTTGGAGAACTTGACCTTACGAGAGAGGTTTCTCCCTGCTGGGCTCTTCACCCGTTGCCTTCTCTGATCACCGCTTTTCCTGAACAAGTGATTAAAGTATCCGTAAAACACCTTGGAAGTTTCCTTGCAAGTAGCAGCCAAGCGCTAGGGAAAAATCAACGGTTTAGGGGCCGTAGTCGCCTTGGGGGGTGCAAATGGCTGATTTCTTCTCCGGAAAAATATTAGCAGAGGATGGTGCTCAGCATCTGGGAGACGAAAGAGAGCTCTGCGCAAAAAGCATCGCTCCGCGTCACAGCTCTGGGCGCTGCGCAGGCGCCGATTCCCGGGAAAGAGCAATCGTTAGGTCCCGGTCCATCACCAGCACGCGACTCCTTTCCGCAACGCCGCGGTACGACCGCAAGAGCTGTGAGCAACGCAAGGACGCAGTACGATAAACGATCCCCTCGGCCTTGGCGGAGATGGGTTAGCAGGTCCGAGAGCTACCAGGGAAGGAGGAATAAACACGCGCACGTAAATGCCAAAATTCATGAGCACATAAAGTGCTGCTTCTTTGTTTGTTTTTAGGTAAGCAGGCTAAGAAGGGGCTAATGACAAATGAAAATAAAATAACAGTGTGATAATTCAGAGGGAATCAGAAGTTCACCGTATAGCGAGGTGGAATTACACTGCTGGAGCGTCTCCATGGATCCAGGCGTGCTTCCACAGGGAAAACATGAGAACAGCAGGGCTGGGTCTAGGATTTATCGACGCAAAATTAGAGAAAGCAAATGAAAGAAGTGCAGTGCCAAAACCTCCAGCTGCTTATTTGGGGAAGTTTGGGGCATTCAGTACAGTGTTGGGGCTTAATAAAACATAATAATTCAGCAGAGAAAAGTTCCCCTTTCTGTTCTGCTGGGTGACTGCAAGTGTGGAGACGGAAAGGTGGGAAAAGGAGGTGCCCAACGGAACAGATCAGAAAGCACAAATGTTAAAGCAGTTTGATTAAGCCAGACCAGTTTAGAACGTCAAGGTTTCCTCCTCGGCTGTACTTAGGCTGCTACGCAATCCTCCTCTCCCCGCTCACCAGGAACGCTGGGTCCTGCTCCACGTCTCCCACCTCCAGCGGCTGCTGTCAGCTGGGGAATTTGCTCCTGATTTATTCCACACCGGAGAAACACCTGGAAAAAAAAAAAAAAGAAGAAAGAAGCGATAGAGCTGCGGCGGGAGATTACTACTTTTTCTTTCTACTTGGCCAAAAGCTTTCTCGGGAAATTGTATTACTGGCCATGGGCAAAACGAAGCACTGCTAATGGAAACCTAATTGATTTTCCAGATTTGCTGACTTGCAGCAAAGAGGTAAGAAAACCAAAGACAGTCCGCAACCTCGATCAAGTACGAGAAATAAGGTTTCGAGGTCCATGACAAAACGCTCCCCGCTTCAGCTTTTGTGAGACTTTTCCGCACTCCATATGTTTTTGCCAGGTATGGGACAAATTTCTGCTCAAGCTACGAGGTTTTGCAGGCACCTCCTTCAAAGCCCTCCTTACGAGAGGGTTCAAGGAGGTGGGAGGCGGCCGTTAGCTCTTATTTAAAGAGGAAAAGGTGATCAACGATATCCAGTAAAGGGGCAAGCAGTCAAAGAAAAGCAAATTCCTGCTGCGTGCAACAGCTTAGATTAAGAGGACAAGAGACAAAAAAACTAATACAGAGAACAGAAGCTGCAGCAGATAAACAAACAAGCAGTGCAAACCTTTAAAACTACTGAGAAATGAGCATTTAATTAAAAGCCCAATCACTAAACAAGCAGGAAATGTTCCCTCAGCTTCACAGAAGCGAAGATAGTAAAGCCTAACCAGCATATTCCTAGTTAGAGAGACCTGAAGGTCAGGCTTAATTAAAACTCAGACCACCCCACCGTCGGCATCTGTTTTACAAAATAAAATCGGATTCCCAGCCGGTACCTGGTGCCTTTGGCTGAGCAAGACAGATCTCCAGCTCTTCCAGCACCAGGCACCAAACTTTCCTAAATCGCTGGGGACAGACAGGAATTTTGCGGGTTTCGGACCGGGCACAAGGAGAGCAAAGCCCAT
This sequence comes from Phoenicopterus ruber ruber, assembly GCA_009819775.1. NCBI lineage: Eukaryota > Metazoa > Chordata > Aves > Phoenicopteriformes > Phoenicopteridae > Phoenicopterus > Phoenicopterus ruber. The sequence continues at coordinate 72,120,044 of CM020219.1, read as the reverse complement.
TTCATCCCACCACTCTGAGCTCGCTTGGATGTGGCTCCACGCCCTTCTCTCAGGCAATTTCACCGGCCCTAAAGAAAACACCTTAATTTTCCTTCCCCCTTTGAGAGATTAATCCCAGGAAGCCACCAGCAGTATCTATAATCCACCCCTACTGCTTTGTATCAACTCCACAGCAATTAGGCGCCTCTTTTGCCGCTTTTCATCCCATTGCCCGTGTCGCGTAATCGTCTCGCCGTTCGGCTCAGATGCGTTTCTTTCTCCACTCGTTCCCGCTGCTCTGCCACTTAAACCACAAATTAATCAGGGCGGGAACTGCCTATTCATCACACTTTCACGCCGTGGCTTAGCACAAGGGGCAGAAGGCCTCTCCAAGGGTGCAAATAAACACTAACGGCGAAGGAAAAGCACTAAGCAACAGGCTAATTCATATAAAAACTTTATTAGAAACAAGGACGCAGCCTCCCAGGGACAACATTCTACGTCATCTCCCAAACTTTCACGATTTAACGGCCACAATTAAATACAAGTCGCTACAAAACCAGCGTGGACATCTAGAAAAGAAGGGAGAACTAATCCTCAAATCGCCATCGTTCCAAACACGGCCGGAGGACGGACTTTTCCACGGTGGTTTGCCGGCGCGTGGGCACGCAGCCGCCCGCCGAGGCTGGGCACGGGGGGGGTGGTTGCTGCCTTCTGTCCCGAGCAGCGGGATGGGTTTGGCTCTGATCAGAAGCCTCTATTGCTTTCATTCGAAGAGAGGGAAGAGCAAACCGTTATGGCTTTGTATCGCATCTGATACGGTATGGTGGGTAAATAGGCGGTACTTCCAAACCTTAAAATTGCACAAAAGTCAATACTACCTTATCACTAGTTTTATTCCAATGGTAAATAATAATAATATTAATAATAATAATAAAAAAAAACAAATAGAGGTACTACTGTCACAGAAAAAGAGACCAGCCTCATTTAACCACCACCTACAGATGAGAAATTAAAGGATAAATAGGGCCTAGTTTATAAAAGCCTTTTCTTCTACTCATACCCAAAAAACTATCTCCTGTCTAATCCAGGACCAGTTTTAACAGCGCTAATTTTGAGCGCGATCACTACATTATTAGCACATCAACCGCTACATTACGACTGCGATTCAGCCGCGTACTATTCAGTACAAATTTAGTACAAAAGACACAAAAAAGGAGGAAAAAATACTTAAAATACATCCATTTCTCGATTTCCTTACAGATGTTTTCCACGTCGTGCCATAAAAAAGATTTTAAAGCAAAATAGATATACAAAAGCTACTGTGCTCAAGTCAGCGGCATATGTACACATTAAAATCAGAACAATACAAAAAGTATTCTAGTAGCAAAGGCAATATATAATATTTTATATAAACAGTGTTTGAAAAGTATAAAATTAGGAAATAATGCATAGAAGAGTGTGTTTCACAGGCCCTGCAGCAGCGTGTTATTCGCGGCAACGGCTGCGTTAGCAAATCCTCGCAGCGAAGGCAGAATTTCCACCAGATCCCGAAATGAACGACTCACTGCCTGCAGAATTCGCTGGTTATGTTGGGAAGGGGGTAGGCAAAGAGGGAGAAATCCAGGATGTATTTTGGTAACAGCTCTTTTATCAGCCGGCGCTGGGTGTTGCACAGGTAGTAATGGAGCGTTTCTGCCGTCACGGGCTTGTACCACGACTGCCGCTCGGGGAAGCGGATGAAGGAGGGCGACTGGACTCGCTCGAGGACGTAGTTGGCGTCCGCATTCAGCCGCTCGTAGGAGCCGATGAAGTCGTACCTGACGGCGCAGGGCTGGCACAGGTTGTAGATGGGCATCCAGTGCTCGTTCATCCTCTCCGCCTCCTCGTCCAGCAGGTACCGGAGAAACTCGGAGAAGGTCACGTCGTCGCCCGCCGAATTCCCCCCGTTCTTCCGATACCGCCTGACGATCTCCACCCCGTACTTCTGCTGGTACTCCTTGATCTCCCCAAATTTATTCCTGTAGGCCGACAGCAGCCTCTCCATGGGGTTTCGGACGAAGATGAACTTGTAGTAGTTCTTCAGGCGGTAGCTGATCTCGTCCGGCTTCATGTCCCCCAGGAACACCAGGTCGCTCTTGTGGTCCATCTTCAGCTTGACGTCGACGCTCTCCAGCGCCCCATCCAGCACCTTCAGGATGCGTTTCCAGTTGGAGCAGGCCACCTTGGGCACGTAGCAGTACAAGAAGCGGTACTTGTCGCTGACCAGGAGGTGCCGGAGGACCGTCCGCCGCTGGCCGGCCGGCAGCTCCCACACGCTGCGGGGCATGGCCCGCTGCCCGCAGACGGCGCGGATGGTGCGGTTGCGGATGTCCCGCAGCACCTCGTAGTCCAGGTCGCCGGGGGCCTCCCCGCCGCCGCCGCCGCCTCGCCGGGAGAGCTCCCCCGCCGCCGGGTGCAGCGGCGGCGGCTTCACCTCGGCCAGGATGCCCTTCTCGATCATGAGGAGCAGCCCGCTGGAGGCCAGGATCACGCCGAACATCAGCATGGAGGGCAGCAGCACGGTGCCGCCGCCAGCGCCCCGCGGCCGGGACCGGCTGCGGCCCGAGGCGGCCGCCCGCCTCACCTCCCCGGGGAAGGGGGGCCGGGGGAACATGGCCTCGGAGGGCTCGGGCCGCCGCCTCAGCCGCCGCGCCGCATGCCGGGGACGGAGCGGGGGGGGCTGGCTGGCGGCTCCCCGCCCGGCTGCCGGCGCCGTGAGCGAGGCGGGGCGGCGGCCGGCAGTGACGGCCGCGGAGGGCGGGCCGCGGGCCGGGGGAGGCGGCGGCCATTTCGCGGCGGCCCCGCCCCGCCGCTCGCCTCCCTCACGGGGCAGGGGGGGCGAGGGAGCCTCCCCCGCCTCGCCCCGGGGCCCGGCCCCCTCAGGCGGCTTCGTGCGGGGGAGCGAGCGAGCCCGGAGCCGGCGGGTGTCCGGGCAGCGCCGCGGCAGCCGGGCGGTGGTTACCCTTCCAGTCAGGCGCAGGCATCACCGCCCGTAGCCGGTGTCTGGTTAGCGCCCCACGCTCCCCTCTGCCCAACACACACCTTAAATGTGATTTAAAATAACCCCCTGCGGGGCTTGCTCCGAGTCAGAGGGTGCTGCTCGCAGCGCAGGTTAAAGCCCGGTGCTTCCCAGCTCCCGTTCAGCCCTTCGCGGCCATGTGCAGCGACGCAGGCTTTCGGTAGAGGCTGTAGGGGTTTTTGCGATGCTTGGCCAAACTAACCTTAACGAGTAGTTGTGCCGCGCTTCATTACCGCGCCGTTTTAGGAGGAGGAGAGGCAAGTTACCCGTGAGCCGCCCGCAGAGCTGCGCCGAGGCTGGGCCAGGACGGCCGTCCCGCCACCTGAAAGCCAAAGCACACGATTTCCAACACCTCGTAGGTATTTCCCCCGAGCCTTCCTCAAATAACTCGAGCTGAAGCTCTCCCGACACCACCTCCGCCTAAGCCCGTAGCATTAAGCCAGCCATAAGGATGCTCTTGCTACATACCGGCCTTTCCAGAGCAGAAATCATTTCATTCTGGCGTCGTTCCGCGTGTTTTTCTTCAATCCATTTTCAGAGCGAACCGCGGGGCTTGTGCGCCTTAACTAGTCTTGCAGGGGCTCTCTCTGTCAAAAGCTTTCTTAACATCAAGAGAAAAACAGCTTCCACTTAGTTTTCTTTGATCAAAAGCCAAGAGCATTTTGTCAGCCAAGGCAGACAAAGCATTTGTAGCGAAGCGCGAGAGCCTGAAGCTAGATTATTTTACATTTTACAGTTTTATTTTGATGTAAATATAGCATTAGCCCTAGGAAGAGATGGTCTATTCTACTCTGCCACCAGCAGCGCAGCTGTGAATCCGCGCACACCGTAGCGTTACCGGGTTTCTGCTCCGATTTCAGAGGGCAGGTCCCAGGGTCTCATCGTGAGCTCGACGCCAGCGCAAACTCAAGCTGCACCAACATACGTGATCCGCGGCACCGAGACGAGAATGGGGCCTCCTTGGAAAGCCCTCGTCGCAGAGAGAGAGACTCTGGTTACCGTGAACTCCAGTGCAGGCACTAACACTGGTGCCAAAGCAGCCAAGGGACATACCTGTTTCTTAGAAGGCACGTTAGTCTGGCACCGCTTGTCCTCTTGTTTCTATTCACCCCTAATATCTGTAGGTCTAGAGCAGTTATATATGATAACAGAGAGGTTCTGAAAATACATTCCAGGCTGCTAGAAATAGAAGATTGCCCACGATGTCAGTGGGTTTATTTTCTCCTAGGTGTGCCAGGGAACTCTGATTCAAGGGCTGGTTGAATAGCACAGGTATGTGGTAGGATGCAAAGGCTCTATAGAAGCAACACAGCCAAGCAAATACACGGTTCAGGGGGCTCTTTCGTTCGTTCGCAAGGCTAAACGCTGTGTCACTGAAGAAAATTAACTGTGGTTATACTGAGCGTGCCTGTTGCTCACTCTGGATATTAATTAATTTGATTTTCAAAGCAGCTAAAAGAAGCCTCATGTTCGGAGCGTGCAAAACCATGGGAATATATTTCACAGACAGATCCGTTTCTTCAGAAAAGGTACATTTAGAAAATACAGTGTCACTGAGGAAACCCAGCGTTAGGCTACCGTGGTTTGCCTACGAGTTTATACTACGAGCCACAAGTGATGGAAGTGTTTAGTTCTTTCTTGCAGGTAAACAAGGAGGATTTTTATAATTTGCAGCCCTTTTCAAGGTGCTGTCAAACCCCACCATTTACCTTTGTCACGTTAGTCCAAATAGCCAAAACGAGGGGGTTTTGTCTTTAGCCGAGTAAATACGTGTTCTGGCTCTGCCCCAGTTGCAGGAACCGCGCGGGAGATGCCCGTGGAAACAGAGCCCCAGTGACGACAGCATCTGTGAGCGTCCCGCTGATCCCGACGAGCGACTGGGAGCCCGGGGAGGAAGAGGCTCGCAGACGTGCTGCTTCGTCCCGCGGATCTGCTGGCTCGCGGTGCTGGCGCGCTCCGGACAAGCCTGGGTGCTTGTTTCCCCGCTGCAGGTAAGCGTTTCTGCAGCAGTCGGGCCCAGACCGGCGCGTAACGACTAGCCGCAGCAAACCGACGTTACCGCCGGAGCTTGCCAGAGCACGTGGAGCACTGCGTTAAGAAACTGCCTTCGACGTGGTCTGAAATAAAGTGTACCAGCTTACTCAAATGTAAAAATTAAGGGTCTGTCCCTTTGCTTTTCCCCATTTAAAAAAGAGCGGCAAGAATCCGTGCCTCCTCTAACGTGGGCAGCGCGTGCAGCGCACGTCGCTGTTTGTCCCCCGCGCCAGCAGCACTTCAGCTCTGCTCAGAGCAACGTTCTCGGTCCACCCCCTCTGCGAGCGCCTGGGAAAACAGGCAGGCTTTGCAGCGTGCCCAGCAGATTAACCAAACCCAGCTGTCATTACTATATATGGGTAAATCACGGCCTGCGCTTAAAGCGCGCCTTTCATCCCTAGGAATCCTGAAGTCCCTGTGAAGGATGCAGAAGAGAGACCCATTCACCAACCCCCAGTCACGCTAAATTGTTTGCATCCCCTGGGCAGGCGCAGCTCCGTGGGACACGGGAAACCTGCCCAGCCCTGCCCGCGGAGATGCTTTGCCAGATCCCAGAGCCATCCTCATCTACCTGGGGCTGCAGCAGCAGCCTCTTCCCCACGATTACTTCTTACAGGTATAGAGGGAGGATTTTTGTAACTCGCAGCACTTTAAGGTGCTTTCAAACCCCACCATTTGCCTTTGCCTTAAGAGCACCGTAGCAGCAGCAGACCTCCACCCCCAGTGACTACCAGCTGGTGCCGACGAATCCTTTTCCTCACCACTGACTCACACGAACCGAAAAGCGGCACTAAAATGCATCACCACGATACGCATTACAACGTTACCCGCATTACACTGAGCTAGTCTCCCAGCATCAGTTCTGCGGGGCACGCTCGGGTTTAAAGCGGGCTGCAGAGCTCAGCCGTGGCTGCCAGAAAGGGTGGTCTAGTAAGGAAAGTGCCAATTCCTGGAGGGGACGGAGAGAAAGACTGAGGGACACCCCTGTCCTTCCAGCTCGGAGTGAGGTGGGACACCGGTTGTCAACGCAAGCACCGCCACGTGCCCTGCCAAGGCGCTGCTGGCCGTTTGGGTAAGATCAGGTATTAATTTTGGTCTGAGAAACTGCAAAAAGGAAGAACGCATGAGGCCCCCCGAAAAGCTTAGCAAGAGAAAGGGGGGTTCTGTAAAAGAGCGAGAGTTTGAGCCGATGCCAACTTGCCAAACAAGCAACGGGCCAGTGACTCCTAACGTAGGCAAGCGAGACCCCTTGGACGGATCTGAGCAGCTCCAGATCAAAAAGTAAAACAAGCGAAGGGAGAAGAGATCTGATGTTGTGGCGGCGTGTCCAGAGATTACCCAGTAATTTAGTATAATAAAGCCTCTTAACCAAGTGGATAAGCATAGAAGCCATTTCACAATCAGCTCGCTTTGTAAGGCAGAGTTTCTTATCTCTAGGGGAAAAAAAAAAAGTCTTTTTAAACAAGTCAAACATGCTGGATGAATATGCTAAATAATTCGGAGGAGATTGTTATCATAGGCTCAGTCCATCTCCCTCGGAACAAAAATCACTATTTCCAAGGAAAATGTAGTGCTGAAAGATCTGCTTATCTTGCAACTGCAAATGAATTGATATGCAGCTGGCTGAACTCGCAGAGACCTTACGCTGAGCTTAGTGCCCTTTTTCCCTGCTCCGTTGTGCGTGACTATGAAATTGCTTTTGAACCGAGCCGTTTCGGGAGTTTCGGTCCCTCCGCGCGAGGCAAACCGCCCCGCGCCTACGTGGTCAGAAGCAGCCGTAACAGCTCGTCCCACCCCGGCTTTGCCCACCTTCCCGGCCCAGGGGCGGGATGCACGGAGGGAGAAGGGCAGCGCGCCCAGGTCCCTGGGGATCGCAAGGACGGCGGGACCGTGGGACGAGAGGCGGAGGCTGCCAGGAGCCGGTGGGGAAGGCAGCCAGCACGGCTGGCAGAAGCTGCACGGCTATACGTCCCCCCGGGGCTGCACACACCATATAGGCGCCAGCGGTGCACACTCGGATACGCTCCAGCTGGGCAGGAGGTCAGAGATAGTTCAGAAATACCGCAGGCGCCGGCGCAACGGGGCCGGCCGTGGGGCCGAGCTTTCCGGGCGCCGCCACGGGCAGCTGCTCCCAGGTCTGCCCCAGAAGAGGGGGACAAGGTGCAGAAACCATTCCCAGGCTGAGCACGTTCCATTTTAAAAGTCGGTAACAACCACAACTCCCGTTTTTTCTACCCTTTGTCCTCCACAAACCCACTGACCGATCTCTAATCCCTTTCAGGCCAGGGCTGCCTCTGGCTCCTCGATACACACACATCGAACACCGACACTAAGGTGTCGGCGGCCGGCGCTGGTTTAAAGCCAGTTTTCAATACGAACGTACGTTAAATCCAGCGCAGTACGAAACCTCTGTTGCAAGGGAGTCTCAAAGTCTCTTAACTCATTCTAGGTCTATCTGCTACTCTTCACAACGAGCAGTTGCCCCAGGCTCCCGAAGGGCTCTTGCAACAGAGCTGTGAGTCCCGCAGGTCCTTCCCAGGATCACCACCAGCCTCATTATCCCCTCGCACGCTTAAATAACGCAGCAGGTTCGGGGCAGGCGCAGAGATCTGCGTGAGCACCAGCAGTAACCGCCTTCCCACGCGCGGCAGGGATGCCACCGCGCCGCGGGAATGGAAAGTGCTGCGGGGTTTATGCTTTGCCCCATCCCAAATAGTTGACTGGATTAGTGATCCGGTATGCGTCTGCTAGGCAAGGCGTTGCTTCCAGTAGGAAAATCATTTCAGAAGGGTTGACAAGTGCGATAGATGGCTAGAACTACTCCTCCTTCATGCCGAGTGCTCCTCCCAAGCCTCCACTGAGAGGCAGAGAGATCCGTTAAGGAAGGGCAATGCTACACAGCCCCTAATAATGCTTTTCTGGGTCCGATGTCTCCGAGCAGAAATAAATTATTTTACATTCCTTAATAAAACAAAATCAAACATCAGGATAAGAAACAGCAACTTCTTTCCAGCAAAACGGAGGAGTCGGAGCCCGGGTCGCTGTGCCATGCCCCGGGTGGCTCGCCGGTACGGCCTCTCCGCAGCACCAACAAGTTCTTCGGTGTTTGTCGCTTGAATTTGCCCGACTAATGATTTTGTGACTCACTCAATTTCCCAGGCAGCAGGAGGACTGAATCTGCTCCGACGCCTCCAAAACCTGCAGCATCTCGTCTCTGACACCAGAAGTCATTGTCACAAGGCAAAAAAACACAGTGTGCGGAAAGGGACTGATAATTACCCATTGACTCAGCCCCGGTTAGATTTGCAAAGTCCTTCCACGCGTCAGGAGCAATAAATAGCCTGCAAACCGCATGCTTTGCCCCAGGAAGTTTGTTCAAGGAGGAGGTTGGAGACTGGCGGCGGATGGATGCTGGAATATGAAAGATAAAAGGGTCTAAGCTGAGAGAGAGGGGCTCGGGCTGGAAATAAGGAGGAACTTGTCCTCGGGAGGACAGTCGAGCACGGGGGGCTGCCTAGAGGAGCGGTGCCGTCGGCGTGGAGTCCAGGCGGGCAGACTCCAAAGCGACGGCGCTGCCCCGGCAGGGCGTCACTCACCGGTCCCCCCGCCGCCCCTCGTCACCCCCACCGAGCCTGCGGAGAGGAGCCGTTACCCGGTCGGCTGCGGGACGACCCCGAGCGCGGCGGCGGGGACACGCTGCCCCTGCACGAGCCCGCTCAGCTGCCTGAGAAGCAAAGGGAAAAACCAAAACGAGCCCCCAGCCCACCTGTTTCGCCAAGACTCCATTAAATGCAGTATTTCTTAACGCTGCGAACGCACGAGGTCACATTCCTTGGGCTCCTTGGGTGCCCACCCCAATTAATCCCCCGCCCAGGCGCCCCTTCGTACAGAGACCTGGGGCTGCACCGATGGCGAACAGCACCTTGTTCGCCCCTCAGACGTGTTTCTTGTCGGACCCAGGCTTTGGACACGGGGGAAGGGGTTGGGTTGGGACATAAATGCATCCTTTCCCCCGTCGCACCCCACGGGCGGTCAGGACATCGCCTGGGACGGAGCGAGCCGGGCAGGTTCGATAGGTACCGGCCACGACACAGTCGGGCGGCCCTTACGTGGGCGGCGGAGGCTGGCTGGGAGCACGCTGCGCTCCTCCCGTGCTCCGCAGACACGGGTTATCTCCTCGCAGCCTCCCGCTGCCGATTAACCAGCGCTTTCACCGGGCGCTCGGATGACGAGCGGCGTCGGCGAGGCCAGAAGCGCGCTTGCTAAAATAAACCCCGGGATTTCACGCGCGATGGGCGCGTCGCAGGTATTATTTGGGGCGGCGGGGAGGGTTGCGGTTGAAATGAGGAAGAAAACCAGCACCAGATGGCAGCCACCGCTGGATATTCGCAATGCAGATCCCCGTCTCCACCGCAGCGATCCGTACAGCCGGACCTGGAGGACCGAGTACGGCCGAGCCGTCCCTGTCGCATCCTCGGCGCGCCGGGAAGAGCCACGTCGCTGTCACCACGGGGCGACACAAACGGCTGCCCCGAAAAGAGAGCGCGGGCAAATCTAGGTCCAAAGCGAGACGCTGCGAGCGAAGGTTGATTGTTGTGGGTTTTCTTTTTAAATGAATAAACACGTACGATTAACCTTAATGTTTCTATAAATACAGCGTATTTGGAAAGAGGTTTCCAACGCTTTCAAGCCTTAAACGTGTCAGCAGAAAGGCGGTTTTGAAAACGAGCATTGAAGAGAAGAAAATGAGGGAGGAAACTCAGGATCTAGGTAAAGGGAAACAGAAGAGTGAGCAAATTCCATCCCTCATGAAAAATGAATTATTATAAAACATGCGCCATTGTTAATTAGATCAACTAACGGAAGCGACTCGAGCAAGAATTCCAGTCTGACGTCTGTCCCAACAGGATTAATTTCAAATAAACATCAATAGGAATAAAATAAGTAAATCTGCCTCCTCTTGCTTCCTTACCACGGAGGAATGAGTCTTTCTGCAGAAAAGCGCTGGAAAGGGGTTTTTCCCCCCCTTATCTGTAAATAACGTTGCATTCTTTCCAGATTTTAGAAGAAAACTAACTCGGAATCTGACCCAGGTGTTGCGATTCTCACACTAGATGATGAGGGAACTGCGGTTGCGACCCTTTAACGACGGAATCCTCTCCCCCCCAGGTTTGTTACGCGACTAGACCGATACCTTCCCACCGGCAGCCGTCCTCCGAGGGACCGTGCCCGGCGGGGACGTCTCGCCAGGGCGGCCGGGGCAGAGCCAGCTCCCAGCCCCGCGGTGCCCGCCCGGCTCCCCCGGGACGCGTCGTCCTCACCACCGCCTTCAACGGGACCTCAACTAGCAGAAGGGTGGTTAATTCCGCACCCGGGCCCACAACCATCCCCCGCAGGTCACAATTTCTAATGAGACCCCTCGCAAAGGAGGAAATTTAAATTAGAAGTAAATTTTCTCACATATTAGGAAAAAAAAAATCGAGATTGGGAGCGAGCGGCCTCTTCTCGTTGCGGATGAAGTCCCTGGGAACGGGGTGGGCGTGCAGGCAAGCCCTGCTGCTTTCCTGGATCCCGGTTTCAGACCCGGACGCGTTGCTGTCCGTGGATGCGAAAGCGGCTCCCGGTGTTCCCAAGCCAGGGAGATCCCTTCGGGAAATCAATTCCCACAGGCTATCCCAGCTTTCGTCTCGCGGGCAGGCGAGAACAAAACCCAACCGCGCTCGTTTGCGTGCATGAAAACGGCTAATACGGTAAAATAAACGGCACTAATGTGCCATATAATTCCCTTTTTATAGGCTGCAATTACACAACGTGGGCTGACGCCAGCCCCACGCGGCTGCGGTACGGCTCGGCCGGGCTTGGCGACGGAGAAACACCCCCCGGCCTGGGGCAGGGGAAAGGCAGTTCGTTGCTCCATCACCCTCGCTCTGAGCGATTCGGAGCCCCCGCCTCGAGAGGTTCATCTCCTCGGCCCCGCGGGCAGTGGGTTCCCCTGCGGGGGGGCGTATCTGTACGTACGAGGAAAAAGAGGGAGAAAAAAAAGGTCTAAAGTCAAGGCGAGGGGCCGTCGGAAAGCACAAGCCGCCGCTCCTCGAGGCTCTCGCCGCTGCTCCGGCCGACCAGCGCGAGATTGCAAAGGACGCGGCGCTCTGCTTTTCCAGCCGGGGCTCAAGGGCTGCCAAAGGACGTCCAGTGCTTCTAACAGGAGCAGCGGCCGCCGGCTTCGCGCGGTTCCATCTCTACAGGGTACAAAAGAAATCAAAATCAGTATGTTCCGGGGACAGGGGAGAACCCGGAGGATTTGCTCGCGGGCCCTGAGCCGCGGCATTAAGGAGCAGGGGGGATTTACCTTCTGGAGAGGAAGGGAGGAACGTTTTCCCACCGGCTCTTCCCAGAGCATGCGATGCTTCCGAAACCACGGCATTCCCAGCGCAGTAACGCTGGGGGAAGAGTCACAGACCGCTTCCCAGCGGGAAACCCCGCTGAGTTTCCGTAACGTTCTCGTTTATCAAGCGCTAAGCGCTGCCGGGTGCCGCAGCCCCCGGATCTGCCGTCCCCATCCCGGCTTCCCTACGGGCTTCTCCACGCAGGTGCTCGCCCTCCTCCCGGCGGAGAACCGGCGCCATCGCCGCGTCCCGCTCAAACAGCGGCGCGGCAACAGCGGCACGCACGGCTACGAGAACAAGCTGGATTATTGATGAGATCATTATATTATGAACCATATTATTTACGGGTGCAGAGAAAACTCAGAGCAACAAGGAAAACTCCTTCCAATGAACTGGACGGTGTTTAATAGATGTTTGCACAGAGACCAGTTCCTTTTCGGCTTTGCTCTGCCTGCTTGCTGCCAAGGCCATGCAGAAAAGCGCAGCATCGCCGCGCTGGGGTTTGCAACACGCCTCTCTGACATCCCAAAGACCGAATTAGTTTTCCAGGAGAGGCGGCGGGGACCCAGATAAGAGCTATTTCACCCTGGCGTTCCTGGCTTACTTGTTAGGTACCCCATGCCCACGCTTCCCCCGTTGGGTAAACGCAAATCAACAAGCAAAGAGCACGAAAAAAAAATCCCTCCCCGCTTGGCGCTCGGGAGGCTTTTGGGTGGGAGCGTGCTGCGTCCTCAGCGCGCGCCCGCAAGCCCTGCGCCGGGGATGCCGCCGCACGGGGACTCGCAGAGACCCTGGGGAAGGCCCGGCCCGGCCGCTGCATGCAAAGCATCGCCTCTTGCTTCATCGGAAACCTCCTCCAAAATCTCGCACAATTAACAGGACGAAGCTTGCGGGGACACAGGCACCGGCTGCCGCTGAACCTGGGCGCTCCCATCCCCATTTTGCTGCGCTTTTCCTCGATATCCTTCCAAAACTGCCCCCCATTAGAACAGTGTGTGTGTCCGTTTTCTAAGACACGTATTCCAGCACTCCTGCCGCTATGGAGAGCGGAAACATATCCATCGAGATGCAGGCTTTTTTTTCAGCATTGTTCAATTGATTTGCTTTTAAAGAATTATTGGGCGGTCGGACCCGCTCCAACTCCAGCTTGTTTTTGCAGAACACTCTGGAGAGGTTTATAGAGATATTAAAATTAAATACGAAGCCACAGAATAAATGGTGCTTCCATTCAGCGTATCTTGTAAATCCAGTTTAAATTGTTCCCTTTATTAAATATCCTTTCCTCTTAAAAATGGATTAACTGCTCTCACTGGAGGCTCCGACGGGAAACCATCTCATCTCTATAGCAACGAGTCACACAAGCGCACCCCTCGCTTCCCCGCCCGTTACTCGGCTTCGTGTCACCCACTACACCGTCCCATTTCAAATCCCACCGCTACAGCCCTTCCCGTTACCCATCGCCTCCGAGGCCGGTACCGAGCGCAGCGCCGGGGGTTCCTTTGCAAAGGCTTGCGGGTCCCGTCCCGTACCGAACCCACCGAGAGCGGAGGCAGGCAACGCTAACTTATTTCTCCTCCTTTCCACTCATTTTGGGCTTGTTCCTTTCCTTTTTCTCAACAACTGTCGTCGATTTTGTCACGCTGCCCAGCAGCCGTTCACGTTGGCGAGCGATGTGCTGGCCCTTGAACTTGCCCTTGCCGCTGGCCGGCCCCGAAGCCTTGCACAGGGCGGGTTCAGAGCAAGGGGCCCTGCAGAGCTCTTGACACGTGGCTGGCGCTTGGAAGAATTTACCTCCCACCCTGCGGTTAAACACCCTCGTGGCATCACAGGGAGAATTTGCGTATAAAGGGCTGATTTTGGTGAATTTCTGGGGTTTGCAGGAGACTGGAGCCGTGCGCGGTCCCGGCCGGTCCCCACCATGCAGGCTCCCAGCACGGCTCCTTCCCCGCGGCCGGATGGGAATTACCTTTCTGCTGACGGCTTTTACCGCGGGAGACGGCCTCCGGGAACGCACAACTTGGTACTTCAGGAAAAACGGTGCCGCGCGGGGTGACCTGCGGCTTTCTGCTGCTCCCAGACCCCGAAACCGCAGCGAGGAAGCGTTTCAGCCTCCGGTCCCGGCAGCGCAGGCAGAGGGATGCAGCAACCGGCAGAAGCAGCAGCCAGAGACGAACATTAAAAGCTTAACCTCGTTTTTATTCAGCTTCGAATGAAACAGGCAGCGCAGGAGCAATACGAAAAGCGGCTTTGAGAGGCTGTGGGTGCTTTCCCATCAGACGGAGCCTGCGCGGAGCGGAGCCGGTGCCTTGCTTTCGCTGCTGCTGCACCATTGAAGCATTCGGAGCAGCACTTACCTCGCGGTGGCAGAGCCAACATCGGCCCGTTTGCTCCGTTACCTTGTCCCAACCCCCCCGAACTAGGGGGGCCAGGCCTTTTTCCTGTATCGATGGGGTGAGGACAGAGCAAAAATGGGGACTCGCCCGCGCTTCAGGTCCCTGGGGACACCAGGGTAACAGGGGGTGCGTGTCCCTTCCCCCGGGGGGCACCAGCCCTGCCAGGGGCTGATCCCGCCGCCCCGATGCGAGGAACCTCAGGCAGCCGCGCGCGCCGCTGCTCGGCACCGCTCATTTATCAGCGGCCGCTTTAAAGGGACCGAGCTGGGAGAGTGACTGAGCGCTCCGTCACGTTAATCTGACAGTCCAAATTGCTCCCGTCTCTTGGCTGGGATGAATTTTGGCACAATTACAGTCAATTATAATTAGCGGCATTAAAGCAGCAGTTAAATGTAACCAGGAGCTCGTGGCTTTTGCTCCGGGTGGGAAGACGCTTCGGGAACCAGAGCAAGCCCTGAAGGCTGCTTGGGGTTTGCTTGGCTGGGAGATGTGGGGAGGGAGGCGCGTGGCGGTGAAGCCCCCCCGCAGCCCCTGCAGCGGCGCGTGCCAGGAGCCCAGCGGGCACCTTCCCTGGCGAGAGGAGCCGCTCCAAAACGAAGCGTCGAGCCACCGAGCAAAGAGCTGCACCAGCATCCCCGAGGCCGCAGGAAACCGCAGCGATAACGCGGACAAACCGTCCCGTGTTTCTCAAAGGACCGAGTTTCCACAGCTCAGGATGCGCTTTTGAACACCTCCCACCCATCCAGTGTGCTCATCCCAGGGCCCAAACCTTATCCGAAGCCTCGGCAGGTGCCTGCAGCCCCGGCTGCTCCCTCCCAGCACCCCAAGTGCCACCTTCCCGCCCTGTTCCTGCAAGGCTGGCGATGCTCCGTCACCTCCCGACATCGCACGTGGAAACGCGAGGAGGTGCGACGCAGCCAGCCGGCTCTGCTGCTTACCTTAATCACTGCTGGGTCGTCAAAACCAGACGTGGGGCCACCACGAGATCCTCGGCTGGCCAAAGCGGCACGGGATTCAGGCTGGCAATCCACACCTCTGCTTTACAGCGGGGCGAGCCCACGCGTGCCGCCGCACAGCCTCGCCTCCCGGGACGGCCCCGCGGCCAGCGGGACCCGCCAGCGCGGCGGCAGAAAGCCCCGGCAGCATCAGGCGTGGTACGAGAGCAGGAGCGCGTTGAACGTCAGGTACGGGAGAGCTGGATGCAAGTCGGCGCAGCTCCCTCGGGTAGCAGATTGCAACAGTAAATCCAATTTTGTTTGACATTAATCCCAACTTTTCAGTTGGCTGCAGATTATCCTTCAGACGACGTCTCGCCGTGCGGGAAGAGCTGGGACAGAAAAGCTTTTTCTCGGTTTTAATTGACCCCTATGAGAGACTGTCCCTGCCCAGCAAAGCGCCGGAGCACGCACAGGGCACAGGTTTCCGCTCCGTTTCTGGGACCCACGTTACTGATGCCTCCGGGCATCCAAATCACATTAAATACAACTGGAAAATTTCAAATTGGTTCTTCAGCAAAAATCCAAGGCTGTGGGGTGAGACGCCCGCTGACCCCACACCAGCTTGCAAACTTAAACGTCACAGGACGAGCTCCTTACTCTCTTCGGGAAGATAATTCACAGTTTAGCACATTTCATCATCAAGACAGTTTCCTTTTTCAGCCTGAATCCTCTCGTTTTGATCCGCTTCTCCAGGCTTGTGCCTAACCTGCCCGCAGCTCCCTGCGAGGAGCTGTGCTCTAACGAGGCTCCTCGTTAAACGCGATGGGCGCAGGAACCAAAAGGCGGGGATCCTCTAGCAAAGCACCCTAATCCCATGGAGAAGTCCGACCAGGAACTCCGTAAAACCAGGCCACGACGGTGGCAGGGCCGTAAGGGGACAGCGACCAAAGCAGCCCGGGAGCGGCAGCCCCAGCTCCCTGCACCCGTGCCCTGCTCCCCTGACAGAGCAACCTCAAAGTCTCTTGCTCGAGGCGACCCGGGAGCGAAAGATGCCGCAAAACCCGGTTCTGCTGCTGCGCCGCCCCCCGGGCCGAGGAGACCACAGCCTGGGATCCGAGGCGTGTTAAGGATGCGGGTGCCGTGCCCAGCCCATCTGCATTCAGCCCACAAACCACGCTTGCCGCTCGCTCCCCTCTCTATAATTAGGAGCTAATTCAGCATCGGTAACAGACGTTACTTTTTCTTCCTGCTCATTTTGTTCCCAGAATCCATTCTCTCCCTCCCCAGGCGTGCAAGGGTCCAGCTCTAATTAATACACGGCATTATTTATAGAAATAGCGAGTTCCAAGGGCCAGCCACCCAGCCAAGAACTAAACCACGTCACCTTCCCACCCCTCAGCACCCACCCACGTGCGGACGCTCGGCACAGGAAGGGCACCAAACCTTTACCGAGGTCACCGCGGTTTCGGGGTGAATTCCCTGATGTCCCAGCGGAGCAGCGGGACCCCTCCCTGCCCGTGCCGAGCATCCCCGGCACGAGCACAGGCAGCACCAGGAGGAGCGTGGCCACAGCCCCAGGAAGGTAACACCGTCTCAGCAGGGAGTGAGAGCCACGAAAGGCCGAGAGGAGCCTGTCCTGGAAGGTGGGAAGCAGCTAGAAACCGTTAAGCGTTCAGTTAGTGCTGCAGAAACCCGATAAGGTGGTCAAAACACAGAGTTAGCTGCGGCCAAGGGAGCGAGGCCGGACCAGGCGGTTCCCACATACGCGGGGGGCTTTACAGAAGTAGTTTTGTTGTTCAGAGGAGGAGAGATCCCCTTGCGGGTGGTGAACTCCCCGCCTTTGCTCGGTGCCACGAAGGGAACCTTGAAAAAGCCTCTTTGCTCGCGGAGCGGGAGCGCAGAGCCTGGGAGGGGGCTCCAGCGGAGCAGCCGCTGGGGACTGCGTGGGCAACAGCCGCGCCGCCATCCAGGGACCACCTAAGCTGTTCTCGCCGAGGACGAGCGTGCAAGAGCACTCGTGGTGCTTTCACACACCTCTTGCACACGCCAGCAGCTTTGGCCTTGCACCCCAAGTCCTGCCGCTCGCCAGGAGCGCCCCGAGCTCAGCACCTGCGGACAGCACTCACCTGTGTTTAAATGCACAGACGTTTCCATCCCGCAGCCGGATCCCGTTCCGCCTGGAGGTGCTGACCCCGCTGCACGATTTCAAGCGGGTTATTTTACTCCGCTCCAGGTCCCACTTGGGCAACTCTTTGCCTTTTCGGGGCACCCGCATAGACCGCGCAGCAGCCGGACCCGTCCCTGGTGTGCGCATAGGACTCGGTGCCGCGGGGCCGGGCCACTCCTTGGCTGGCAGAAGCCGATGGTGACGGCACCGAGCGAGCCGCCAGCTGGCTTCCAGAGACAGCGCTCCGAGGGAGAGGCTTTTCCAAAAGCAGCATTCCAAAATGCTTCCTTCCAGGGCTCCTACAGCAGGGGCTGATGCACCAAGCCTTGCAGAGACAAGCTCTGCCCCCACCGCCTTCCCTGCCTGAAGGGCAGAGACTTACATACATACGACAGGGCAGAGACTTACATACATACGACAGCAGCTGTCAAGAGCAGACTGGAAAAAACCCAATACGAGTCAACCCCCCGGCCGATCCTCCTTCCCCTTGCTCCGTCTCCACCGGACGCCTCTGCCAGTCGCTCGCCCCAAGACGCCGAGCGCCCGAGTCTGCTCCCACACTGGCACCTTCCAAGCACTAACTCCTGCACCCCGGCAGGCCCGAGAGGAAAGTTCGGGCAAGGAAGAGAAGAACAGCGCAGCGCTGGTTTGTTTTCTAAATCAATACGATTTTTCAAATTTATTTTTTAAGAATTACTTCTAATATATCTTTCTCACAGAAGGAGGGTATAGGGAATGTTCTCATTCCATCTGTAAACACTGAAATACAGATCTGGGAAACCAGGGAAGAGACACAAAAAAAGTGCATTTTACAAAATTATCAACTAAAATATATTTTACATGTATTACGTTTCAATTTAAATTCTACCGACTGCATTTTCAGTTTCAAAAAATATTTCCATATCTAATAGATTAAAAAAGCATGAAATATTTTCATTATGGATAAGACATTTCAATTCATTTACATGCTGTTTGCACAACAGCATAAGCAACCACGTGAATCTCGAACAATGTTCTTGGCCTGAAGCAGATTCTAACATGAGAAGAGTCAGGATTCGTCCTCTCCAGGCACGGGCCAAAGCCCGTTCCAGACCCAGGGCAAGTACAATTTCTCTCCTGCCCGGAGAGGAGCCAGGACAGAGGTGGGAGCGGGGGGAGAGGGGTCAGGAGAAGGAGTTTCAGCGAGTTACTGTGGTTTCCAAGGCTGGGTTTCAAACCCTTCCCTGGCTGTGCAGCAATGCTCAGGGTTTGCCTGGCACCTGGGTCTTGAAGCATCCCGCGTCTGACGGCACTTTTGCGAGAGGAAGGCGGCCGCAGGCAGCTCGCCTGCTTCGGGCTGCGTGTCAAAGGAGTCGCTCCCGAGCCAAGCGTGCGCGTTTAGGGCTTCCCATCGCCTCTCCCGCACCCCATCGCGCGCCACGGCCCCAGGGCGCAGCTGCTCCCTTCCCCTCCCGCACCGCTCTGCCCCACCGCGCCCGGCAGCCCCGACCCCTCTTCTGCGACGGGCAGGAGCAGCTCCGCTTCTCCAGCATCCTCCCCCCGCCGAGGAGGGGAGCCACCTTATAGCCTCTCCGCGTAGCAGCGGAGACCCCTTTCTCCCTGCACCCCCGTGGCACTTCCATCCGAGAGCCCCAAAAGCGCTCCCGACCCCCGTCCCGATACCGCACTGCCCTACCAGCGGCCCCACCGCGCCGTTCCAAGAGACCACCAGTGCCCAAGCTAATTGTTAAGGGGAAATCTGAGCAATTACTTTGACACTAACAGTATCTTGAGGTATAAGTGAGATAAGATGCTTCACCCGCAAATTCTTGCTCGCACACCTAGGATCAAACCTCCTGGAGCTGGGTGTTTTCCCCTGGGCTACGCGGGCAAGAACAACAGGGCTTTTCCAGCGTCCTCCGCAACACGGAGCGGGAATCATCCACCGACAGCAGGGAGACGCGTGCCCTGCTCGCCCACTGTGGTGGGTGCTGGCTCTTGTCATCTCCTCTCAAGTCGCCTTCTTCTAGACACGCTCCCCTCTTTGGTATGTAGAGCAAATCTCTGGAGAACTCCTGCGTTAACAAACTATTTCCACGTAACGGATTTGATGCCGTGGGGTTCTCTCTCCAGGCCAGGCAGGCGCGCAGCCGTCGGAGCGAGCCAGCCGTGCCAGCGTCCGCGGGGAGCACAGGTAGTGCTGCTTCCACTGACAGGACAACGTTAAAGCAGTATGAACGCTTCCACCATTTAACACGGGTTCAGAAGCCCCAAAAGACCCGAAAAATGCAGATCCCTCGTTTCAATGAGCGACTCCAGCCAGGCGGAACGTGGGCCGAGACGGTGTTGATTCTCCTTCTTTACGTTAGTGCAATCTAGAAATGGATTCCCAGCTTGGTGTGACTCAACGGACTGTTTCGCTGTCCTTTGGTTTGCTTTAGAATTAAACGGTTTGCGTGAAGATAAACTAGCGTCTATCTCAGATCTATACACGTAAGGCAAGAGGCAACAATATCTGCGGGGCTCGGGTTGCATTTGTCGATGCGAACCTTTCCCGATGCTCAGTTCCTTTCAGGAGCCACAAAGCCACTTTGGTGAGCTCGCCGGGACGCCAGGATGAGTGTGGAGGCTGCAAGCGGCGCTGAGACGGCACTGCTGATGGCTTCACCAGCACGCCCAGGGCCGGGACAGTCACGTAAGGGGAGGGGGGTAAAATTAAAAAAAGCCAAAAACTCTCAAGAAAAGGGTTTGCCATTTCACCCTCCAGCCTCTAGCTTCTTCGCGCTGAAGACATTAGGGTTAAACAGGGACTGTAAACGATGTTACAGGAAAACAAACTGGGAAGAAAGAGTAAACCCACTTCTGTCGCTACGGCCCCCCAAGCCATTAGAGGAAGAGCAATACTCGGAAGAGAAAACACGGTTCTCGCCAGCGGAGCCCGCTTTGTGCGCTCCCAGCTTCAGAGCGACGCACGCCGGCTGGCGCTGCGCTTTGTGGGGCGCGAGACCCTCTGGGGCAAGGTCAGGGCGCCTGCGGCAGACGCACAGCTCTCCGTAACGCTGCCCTGGGATGTAAAGCCTACGATCCCGCCGGCTCTGCGCTGCGATGGAGCGGATTTCCAAGCCTGGCTGCCAAGCCCCAGTCCAGGCGGCGAATCGCAGAACAGCTCTTAAGAAGGTGAGGGGAAGAGAAAGACGAGGGAAAACGGGGATCGTCTCTTCCCCTGACGGAGCAAAGCCGATTCAAGCATGACGCGAGGCCACTCTGCATCCAGGTAGCTTCCGAAGCAGCGGCTGTAGTTGGAAGCAGCTCTCACTCACCGGGAATCCTCACAGTCTGTCCCGCGGGACAAAGGAGGCTCCTGCGCTCTGCCGAGGAACCGGTCTCAGTCCTCACACTTCACATCAGGGCGCGGAAACCACAGAACTGTCACAGCTTGACTCGTACAACGCACCACAGCATCCCTCCTGCACCTTTCCACCATTCCCACCAGCAATGGCTCTGGATTCAGTTTACTGGCTTTTATCCCCTGCAAACCCCTCCCAATATATGCATCTCTAGATACATATATAGATATAGATTTACATATGCAAGTACCTATATCTATATACATATATTTATTTTATACGTATATATTTTCATTTATGCTTTTAATGAAGTGCTGTGCTTTCAACCGCTGCCTTCCTCCACAGGGATCTGCTCCTGCGCACGCTTTTCAGTCCGAGGAAAGAGCGCTGGGCGCTCTCGTCTGCAAGCAGCACAAGGTAAGTCGTCGAGAGTGCACAGATGTCCCAGGCCGCCAGCCTGCCGCCGGCTCTCCGGTGCCGCTCACCCTCCCCGCGGTCCGACCGGAGAACGGTGCTACTGCGGGTTCTTCAAGATGCGCCCGTGTCTGAAGTCGTAGACGTGACGACAGAGGAAAACCAGCTCGGGGTCAGTGTCCTCGGGCACCTTGCGGTGCAGAGGTGTGGAGTACTCTTCCGAGGGAGGAACCATGATGGTTTTCCTGCCCGGGATCCCTTCGACTCGACGCTTTGCCAAGGCACAAAATCTGCAACGCAATGACGTTACAAGAGTTAGCACGCGCTTGTTTCATCTTCCACCGTTTGTGTCAGTCTGTCTCGCCAGAAGCCACAGCCGTGGCTGCCCGAGGAGAAGGGGGGAAGGGGAAGGGGAGGAGGGCAGAGGAGAATTAACCTTTGCTCAAGAGGAGGACGTGAAGCAGCTATTGCTTTGATCCCACCCTGAACTGTAGGAAGCAGCACACGGGTTTATACTCCTATACTGGTGGATGCCATACAGTACAAAAGATGACTGCAATTAATCCACCTTGATTTGCTACTTTAGCCTCATTTTTGTTAATTGGCCCCAGAAAAGGCTTATGCATCAGGCTGTTGTTCAGGCAAACGAAGAATTCAGGATGCCTTCAGGAAACATCTCTCAAAGGTGACCTTACCCGCAACAGCACAAAAAATTCCTGCCAGCAGCTATTCCAGAGGACTGAGCTCTTAGAAAGGAAATGAGCTGTTTGGATCCAAAGCTTAGGGTTTGTTTTTTTTTTTTTGAGTTTTCAAAAGAAAGAGCAAAATTCAGCTTATAGAGAGCTTGTAAAACAGTGTGTTTTTAGAAATTCAAACAGCAGAGCCGCAGGCTAGGAGCAGGAGGACTGAGAAGAGTGCATTAGGGCTTGAACATCCCCTCCACGGCAAGACTGCACAGTCAACAAGACGCACCCAGCAAAACTGCAGAGATCTAAAGCGCTATTTTCCATTATGGATTTGTGCGTCCATTCATCCTCTATTTTCATTCTGCCCTGCGCATCCATCCATCAAAGGATGGCAGTCTTGAATATGGATGCTCGGAAGTTCTTACTGACAAAGTTTCAATTCGATCAGCAAGAGCTTCACAGTAAAAGCCTTAGTCACGACTTCGCTGCTGCCAAAAGCGCATCAGCAGGCATTTTGGCTAGCTACGGCACCCGCGTCCCACAGGGGACAGACATACAGGATGATTTCCTGCCTTCTTAGTTTTTAGCTCCAAGTTATGGTGTTTCCTGCACTGTCCTCCACTGATGTCCACGCGCTGTGGTACCAAGGTCGTACAAATACAAACCTTTGCGAGCCCCTTAAAGCACCTCTATTACACGAAACAGACACGTAATGAATCTAGAGTGGAAGCAGCACCCACAGCCCGCAGTACCAAACGCGTACGCAGAGTGAGCGTCGGCCACCCGGCTCCAGCTAGACCAAAGTCCGCAGGGCTGGGACAGTCCTGTCGGGTGATGGTTGGAACTGGAAATTGTGACACGAGCCGGAGACAGGGGAAGGTCTCAGGAATAGCAGCAAGTTAAGAGCACCACCTACCTGCAGTACTCTGCAAAGGTCAGCACGTAGCATTTCTCCTCTATGCAGGCAACACTGTTTTCGTCCTGATGCCGGGACGCAAAGATCTCATTCTGCGAGAGAAGGAAGGAGGAGGTCACCCAGCTGGCCAGGAGCCCCGGGGAGGTAGGGCCAGCTCCACACCTTCACCCATCGCCTTAAAGGGAGTCTATCAAAGCATGCTCGTTGCAGATACTCTCTAGAGCCAATATTTCACATAATCCAGACACCCTCCAGGTGTTTTGTGACCTATTTATAGCGTGCACCAGAATTTTATCCAGCAACACGTGAGCAAAGCATTAGGAGTTCTCCCATCATTTAACACTGCCCAGCACACTTGGTGAGGCCACGTGTCCAAACCCCACACCTACTGCCAACGTTACAAAAAAAAAAAAAGCATTTCGGCAGCAAGGCCGCTACCAGCTACACCACTCAGCCTCCTCTTTCCTCCTGGGGACGACAGACAGCTTGCGGCCACCGCTGAGAAGCGTCCGAGGAGACGAGCTTTTGCAATGCTGCACTGGAAAAAATAAAAGCAGCATTTTGAAAGCACTACTGCGATGCCTGGGAATGACAAGATGACAGGTAAGAGGGAGGAAGGCTGAGTTCATCATGGGAGGTACTGCAGAGACTCAGAAAAACCCCTACAAGAGGTGCCTTTACTCCAACTTATCCAAAATTTGACCTTGTGCACAGACTCCACGTGGAAGGAGCCTTCAGACCACATCCAGAAACCCCAGTGAGCAATGCTCCTGCAGGCAGGAGGTCGGAGCACTCCCCGCTCACACATTCCTCTGAGCTCCTAGGGATGTTCTTCACTCGTTTTCCCTTTCCTGTGCTGGAAACCCTTCCCATTCATTTCTACAGCCAAGAATTGAAGTGGAGATCGAATAGCACTTTGCTGTCTTTACTGTGACACACGACCAGTCTTTCTAATCCATCTCTATATCAAAGCTAAAGGAATCCCTTCTTTCCCAACCTTTTCCTCATCCTAATTCAATTAAAAAGGCTGGTTTAGTGAGGGAAGTAGCAATAGCCTTTTTTCCCAGGGTAATTTAGGAAACTTGGCTCTGCAGCAGGCAGGATTGGTTAGATATGGGGCAACCCAGACGGAGCCATTTGAAAGAATTTCAGGTGTGGTTAGATCAGCAGAGATGATCTCTGGGAATAAGGATGCTCTGCACAAGCCTGGAAGCGTTACCTGCAGGCTTTGTTTCTGCTCGCAGCCCCGAGGAAGCAGGCTGGAAGGAAAGACTCAAAAAAGGGTCACCGGTTGGGGACACGCTTAATCAGAGAAACTGAAAATGCCACACCTTGCTTCTGCACATTGGGGTTTTGGTCTACTCCTTAAACCAAAACTATCTGAGTCATCTTTGGCAAGCCCTTCCCAGCTACTCAGCCCAAACGGCACTCTCTCATTTGAAGTCTTGTGTAATTAAGCAGGTGTGCAAAAAACTGGCTTAATTCCTCCTGGCCAGACTCCTGGCGCGCTCTCTGCGCTAAAATGCAACTGGATACAGTCACGCTTCATTTATGGACCAGAAGACTCTAAGGTACCACATTCTGGTTCAGAAACTCATCTGTGCCCTGCAAGTCAGGCAGGTACAACTCCCCGGCTGCTCCCCAGTCCTGCTCTCACCCTCTCCTTCCCCTTTTTATCTAAAAAAAGTCTAAAAAGGAAAAAGGCACCAAGTATTTTGGTGGACTGAAAACAGCAGTAAATTCTCCATTCCCAGTTTAAAAACAGCTTGTTCTGTCACCCAACACAAGCCCAAGCAAAGCAGAGCAAGGCGTGAAGTCATAATGATTCACACGTTTTTCCTTTGAAAAAGCAAACTCTATTATACTGGCACAACATCCTCGACTCAGTCTTTAATTCTCATCATAAATCTATACAGGGGAAGGATGATGCAGCCACATTTCTGCACAAAATAAACAAGTTTCTGGAGTTTAAGAAGCAGATTAAGGGATTTATGATAAAAAAGCAGCACATGATACAAGTCCTCCAGTGTCCTGCAGAATTGCAGCAGGAGCTTTTGCACCGAGAACTGCATTTCTGGGTGAATTAGAACACCCTTTTGGAAAGGCATCTGATCTTGATTCAGTATAAACTCACTCCTCTTTACTCCTAAGGTAGCAGTCAAAACAACTTTTCACTTAATGCACAGGATTTTCTCAGATTAAAGGGAGAAACATTAAAACTTAACAGAGGCAGCCACACAGAGAACACAGCAGCTTCTGTTACAGCCCAGAGTTTCTACGCAGAACAATAAATTGGGGAAAAGCCCATCTGCACCACTCAACACATCTGGCAACAGCTGCATCACAGCCAAGAGACAGCTCCATTTTACTCAAAACAGAAGCTCAGCCCCCTGAGTTTGAGGCCACCCAGGAACGCTCGGAGATGCTCAGGCTAATCCCCTCTTCCTGCAAAAACACAGCCGTAGGAGGACACCCGCGCCGCGAGCCCCGCGTCCGGACGGCTCACCTGGTGCATACTGGGATTGCGGCCTCCCTGAGTGTGCTCCGGTCTGTAATACCACAGGAGGCTCATCATCAGCTCCCCTGCGAGAAGATTTATTCAAATATGTCAAGCCTCAGTTCTCATAGTGTTTTCCCACCAACATCCAGCTTCCTCCTCCTGCTTCATCCCTTTCATTCCCATAGCGCTCACGTAGAGGCAGCTGTGCCGTGATAAATATTTCATGCTGAACTAGGTGTCCTTTTGTTACAGCGAGAAGCTGTGTGAAGTCGGTCACGCTGCTATTCCATTACACCTTCACCCCCTTCCACTTGTGTTACCTTGTCACAAAGAGGTCAGTTGGCACAAAAAAAACCCCCTAAACCAAAAATAAAACATTTCCATCTGCAAAAAATATCCATTCAGACCACAAGCTGGAAAAGATGCTCATCCAAAGCTTGGTACTCCCAGGTTAATGCCAGAATTGCTGTTGCAGGACGACATGACCAAGATGGGCCTCACCACATGGTGATCGCTTCTTTACACACAACTTTTTTACTTTTAAGCAAGACCTGTACTTTGCAACCTTTGGCACAGCTTCTTTGGCTCAGGTATCGCTACTCAGACACGGGACCTTAACATCAAAACCACACTACTCCAATCACTGCCTCTACTCAGGTCCCATCAAGAGCTTCTGCAGATCAGCCCGCGCTCCACACCAACTCCCAGCCCAGATGTTGGATAGAGCATTTGAGCAAACAGCAGCTCCTGAGACGTCTGCTGCAATGAAATAATAAAGGAGATCGTTGCTAAGACGGGCACTTGGCAGATATTATGCGCTCTCACAACCAGGAAGATTTTGATTACCAGTCCCAGGCCAGTGATTAAAGAGCATTTCGGTTCCTGGAACAATCTGGACAACAACTGTGGAGCTAATCTCTTCCCCTTCATCACCCAGTCTGGCAGCAGTGCAGCACCCTAACAAGCCTGCAGCTCTCCCGAGGTCCATCACTTCCCCCCTTCCAGCCCACCCTCGCCTGTCAAGCACAGAGGCAATACATACTCTTCTGGCATTAATACCTGTTTTGGGGTCTTCCCACAGAGCCGATATCTTCGCAACGTATGGCATAGATTTCTTCCGGGGTCCCGATTTCAAGAGGACGGTATCTCGTACCCGGATAATCTCCCCGTCTCTCTCCACAGCCTGATAGCTCTTGCGAACAGCCGGCTCTGGTTCATTCTATACCATTAGAACACAGAAAAAATACAGCAACCTGAGCGTAGAGGCAAAGAGTTAGTTTATAGTTTGCTACCCCAATCCGAGACTCCTTTGGTCCTGCTGCGAACTAAAAACTTGCCTAAGCCTACTCAGAGTTAAGTGCTCCAAGAGAGCTCCGAGAGAACTTGTACAGCATGAGACCACTCGTGGCATCTCTATTCCCACCAGGTCGGTTTATAACAATAAAGATCAGGTCAATCAAATTAGCTTTTCTATGGGTAGGGCATTCATAGCTAAGGAAAGTTCACTGAGGAATAGCAGCCAAGCGCTCGCAGGTCATATGTGGCCATTGTTTTCAAATAAAGCAAGAGACAAAACACAACTATTTCTCTTAAGTAGTGCTGGCAGTAAGGAGCAGCTCACCAGCAGGGCAGCAGGTCTCACAAAAGCACCTATTTCTGAAATTAATACCCTTATTTCAAATTAAAAAACAACTGCTCCTTCAATTCTACATGCGAAAAAAGAGCCTTCAGAAAAATCACCATTTTATCTGCCTACCTGTAGGTGTGCATTTCCTTCATATTCAAAGGCACAGAAAACTAGGTACACCACGAACGCGATGCATTTCTCTGATACAAACATTGGAAGAAAACAAATAAAACACGAAACATTTCACATGAACAGGGCAGGGTGTGGCAGGGAGGCCACGGCATAAAGCTTTCCTTAACGAGATTGCTAACGCTAACGTTTCCTCTGCACCCTCTAACGCTACAAAACCATCACTTTTCGGACTGTGAACTGGGGGGAGGTATTTCATTTTTTGCTCTGAAAACTCATTTCAGACTGCCTGAGCAGGATGGGTTTAACCTCCTGCCAGATCGCCCAGGCAAAGTCGGAAGCATTACGCGCCGGGACTTAAGGAGATTAACGGCGCGCTGCTCCTTTCAAAGTGTCAAAGTCTGAGCGACAGATGAAAGAGGCCCGTCGCTGGCTTTCACGGCTTCATCCTTGCACAGCCCTCGATACCTGCGCACGGCCCAAGGAGCTGCAGCTACCAAACCCTTCCTGGACGATGCTCGCAGCAGCGCGGGGTTATACCACCGCGCCAAGCGGTGGCACAGACGAGTCTGCCTGGACCACAGCTCTCCTTGCTGCTGACATTTACTGCATGCAGTTCAGCGCCTTGTCCCACCTTCCCAGACAGCACGTGAGTCCAGATTTCAAGTCCACAGCTCTTATGTTTTAATAACATGAAGGATATTGCCTTCTCCCTCAATTGAAGTGGACTTTACTGTAGTTAATTAAGTTTTCTGGCAGGAAATCTCCCATCTTGCAGGAGTCAGCCTCTGCCCCTGAACACAACACATGGGAAAGTACAGACAAGATATCCTTGAAGGAGTGACTGGCCATGCCACCATACAAGTTACAAGAAGGGGGATACTGGGTGCTAGAAAAATTCCATCTGGGAGCCAGGATACTGTCTCAGTCCTCTGTGCTCTCTGGGAGATCCCTGCTGGGC
This sequence comes from Phoenicopterus ruber ruber, assembly GCA_009819775.1. NCBI lineage: Eukaryota > Metazoa > Chordata > Aves > Phoenicopteriformes > Phoenicopteridae > Phoenicopterus > Phoenicopterus ruber. The sequence continues at coordinate 72,092,527 of CM020219.1, read as the reverse complement.
TACAGACACCATCAGCGAGAACAACCACCTTACGAGAGCTGCCTTTAGACAACCACTCCTTATAATGACGCTAAAATATCCCTCATTTTCTCAGACAGGTTTGCCCTAAGCCAGGAGGAAGCAGCTGGAGGATGATCTCTCCGTAGGATGGACTCACACGTGCAACAGGTGCCACCCTTGCAAATGCCAAAGCCAGAAGTATTCATCACCATGACATTTCAGCTGATGCTAGCACAGGAGTAGCAGGTTTTCCTTCCTTTCCAAACAGCCTGTCACGCTGTGCAAGGTAATACCAGGGTGCACGAGAAAAACAAAGCCAACAGCAGCTCGGCCTCAAAGCCCAGCCAAAAGGCACTACTAGCTGCTCTGATCTGCCATTTGGCCAAGAGGTTCTAGATGGCATCTAGTGACCTTCTCCACCTTGAAGCAAGACCCAAAACGCTCTCAAGCCTTCATGATCTTAGTCCCCTGAAGATGCACAAACAGGTACAGCCGTACACACACAAAAAAAAGCACTCCACAGACACCTACCACAACGTAGACTGCCTTCTCGCAGGCTGTGCCGACGGGTATCCAGCCGTTGGTAGCTCTCCGCCTGCTAATGCGTTGCTGCTTCGGATGGGAATGACCTCCGGCCGCTTTGCTGTCAGAGGCGTGGAGACAGCCCGTGGTATTTCGGAGACCAGACTTGGAGCCGCTGGGAGGCTTTGAGCTCTGCGGACATTCTCGGGCCATGGTCTGAGGGTCAGAGTTGGGGGTCTGCAGATGAGGAACGGGTTCTGCAGCTGGTGGCACGCTGGGTACAGGACATCCTGAGAGCGGGTGGGCAGGTGACGCTGGGTGCCCTGCCACAGGGATTGTGAGGTTCAGCTGGTCCAGAGACTTGCAGCCTTCTAACAGGAGGGAAGAAAAGAGACATGTATCTCATTTGAAATAAGACGACTATACAATCGAGACTGTCCCGAACTACCACCGCTTTCCCCTGAAATTCCCTTTATTGCATTATAGCAGTAAAGACCCTTCTCGTTGTAATTTCATTTTGCACTGTCACCGGATTCTAAAAGCAAAGATATTTCTAAGCCTGCGATGCTCCAATATGTTGCTGCCGATGACACTGCACAACAAAGCCATCTGAAATCCCCGAAGTAATGCCAGCCAGTAATACACATAAGGCTGGCCAGTGTCCAAAGCAGTTCCAGCCTGTCAATATGTATAAAAGAAATAAAAGGCTTATCAAAACGATAGGAAGGATTAAACCACACTAGCAGAAGCAGCCAGCTTCTTTCAAAAAGCTGAATTCTACTAATCAGGGAAAATTGAGAAGATTCTTCGAATTACCTCCAGAAATATGAAACAACGTGGAACAACACTATGTAAGATGATGCACGCTGCTGCCTTCAGCAAAAGCATGTCCCTAAAGCAGACACGCTAACCACAACAGGTTAGTAAGCTGGCTAACGCTGCCTCTCAAAAGCATCCCAGAACACCTCACACGGCTCCAGGAGTCACAAAACAAGCCCTCAACCCTGGCCAACGTGTCCGACAGAAGAGCCAGTTGGATTTGAATTACCTGCCGTCAGCAGGAAGCAAGCTCCCAGACCAATATACAAAGCACCCCTGTTTCCTAAATCTGAAAGCGTGCTTTTTGGGGTGACCAAAAGGGCAGCTTCAGGCAACCTCCAGGAGATGCCTCCAGACTGGAGCGTGTCCTGGCAGATCTGTGGGATGGCACTGCTGCCGAGCTGCTAAAAGATCTGAAAGTGAAAAAACATCTGAAGTCACCGAGCTCCAGCTGAATAACTGCTGAGGTCCCCTCGCAATAACAGGACATTATTGCCTCCCGTCTCCCACTTGTCCCTCCCTAAGAGGGCTGCAGCAAAGCTGCCGCTGAACTGCAACAGCAAGGGCTGCTACGGACCGTCACTAGACTCTGCTGACCCTGAGCAGCAAACGCCGCAGCAGCTCCCCCAGCGAGCCAAGACGTCGGGATGCGAGTTCAGGGATCCTGCCTGGCCTTGGCAGGCACAGGACCCATAGAGCAGTGAATCGCCTCCTGAGTATTTTGCTTACAAAAGCAGTTTTCAAGCTTGAACTAAAGCAGGGTGAAGCTTCACAAAAATATCGATTAAACTTCAGGAAAGTAGCGCAGAGCTGGCCTTGCTGGCACCCCCGGGACTCCTTCCTTGGTCGCACACGTCCAGCCCCTCCACCGGCACTGGGGCTAAAGCATCTCTCGCAGCCTCTCCCATCTCATCCCCGCTTTCAAATGGCATGCTGCAAGCCATCCGCGGGACGGGGAAAGCGATGCCTCCCCTGCATACGGCAGGCCACGACTGCCCGAGATTCCAGCCCGATCCCTTCATTTGTACCAGACAGACACTGATATTTCCATATGAACATCCTGAACACACCAGATAAGACAGGTATCACAGAATCATGGAATAGATCGGGTTGGAAGGCACCTTTAAAGGTCATCTAGTCCAGCCCCCCTGCAACGAGCAGGGAACATGTATATACGTAATATAACACAAAGCATGCGACAAGTCAAGCTGGAGCCCCTCGTACCAGTGCTCTCAGACGGGAGCCTGTTGCTCGCGGCCAAAGTGCTCCTTTAATTCACTAAAATAACCCACTCTAGGGAAGGATGAGATTGCAGAGGCGCACACATACACAAAAAGCAACTCCTAAGCATAAGTCTGCCTTAATATTCTAGGAGACCTCCTTATATACTTCAATCCACAAAACAAAATCTAAACTATTCCAATGTTGTAGACTTTTAAATCAAAGCTGCTCACAGGAAGGAAATCACACCAAGGAAGGTCTTAGCAGTGGGGTGACACACTGCTAGTAAATACACACCCCTGGAACCACTCCTGCCCCTGCCAGCACCGTGAGAAACTACCGAGTCCGCAGGGAGGGCTGAACTCCCCGAAACACTCCGTTTGCACCGCCTGCATCCTTCTGGTTGCACGAAGTCAGAGGCACCAGCACGCAAAGTTTCAGGAACAAAGTAGACTGACATGACCTCAGGGCACTACACAGAAAACTGTCAGACAAGAACACGCTGCTGAGCTAGTTGTCTTGCAAGCAGTCAACTTTAAAGAGCACTGAAGCCACTAGCGAACGCTGTCTGGCTGCTCCCGTAGGAAGCGGCACCATGACAGCAGGGATATTTAGGGAAAACGGAAATTAGACTTCAACCAAACGCTCCCGAGTTTCAGCAGCTTCCTACAACGGAAGATGACAAAGCCTCGCTCAAACCGAGCACTGAACCAAAACTTCAGCCACCTACCTGAAAAATCTGTTTTAAGTGGATAAGTCATGCCTCCTCCGAGTCCGACACGTGGTTAACTGAAAGAGCGATGTTTACGCTCCCGACAGCTGAAGCAGCCGCCTCATCTATAGACCGCACTGTTTGCGGACAGCAGCACTGTCTAGCACGATGGCTTTTATACAAAGTACTGGTGTCTGATAACCCCCACGCAACAATCCGGTTTTAAATATTTCAAAAGATATTTTTCAATAGCAAAGGCAAAGCTCCAAGATAAAGCACACCGGAGGACAAAGTCTGAAAACCAGACAGGGGACAGAAGAGAGCCAGGCAAATAACAACATCACCTGTTACGCCGTCACCTGTTCTCATTTCAATGCCTCATTTTCAGGCATTGTTTAAGAGCAAAGACGGGACCCGTACTCACCAAACGAGCAGCGTACCGGGCACTTAGATCACCGCAGCGCGATTCAAACCTCTGTCCAAACAGCAGACTTGACCTGAATCGTTACACAGCCCTGCCAGATCCGATCTATAAAATCTTAAGACCGCATCCCCATGCAGCTTGCACCGGTAAGAGCCTGGTGACCGAGGCAGCGCCTGCTTCTTCACACCGCTCTGCTCCGCAAGGATGCTCCAGTCCGAGAGCGAGCTTCTGGGAACGGAAGAGTAACTCAGCCCGGTGTGCTCAGAGCGGCACAGCAGGAAGGCGAGAAGCCTTGCAGAGCATGTAGGAACTAAAAACCACTCATTTTACACAGATCAAAGCTAAGCGGTTAGCTCCAGCATGACAAGTCATGAGTCACCTTCTCACTGCCCAAATCCTTTCACCGATTCTATGCTTTCCACACCAATAAGACCTTTCAGTGGGAAAAACCCTCAGGGCTAAAAATGGGGGAAGGGGAGGCGAAACGCGGATTCTTTCCGAGCCGCAGTTCGGCTGCCAAAGCCGAGAGGCACCACGCTCAGAGGGAGCTTGCCTCCTGGCAACGCGATACCTTCATTAGCCACAGTGCTGAACCAGCCCTCTTCTCCTAGGAACGCCGAGCGAGATTTGCTCGCACTTTGCACCTTACCTGCTGCAAAAGGCATTTTGTAGGGGTAGCTGTTCCGTCCTGCGTGCACGCTGCTAATCCTGCCCTCCGGCACGTGCACGACTCCACAGACGCTGTAGCTGTTAATCGCCGTTCCTTCTCCACAACAGTACGGAGAGTTACACCAGTGGAGTGGCTGGAAATGAGCACCTGATGGCAAGGAACCGGGCGATACCAAGAGCCCCTCGCAGGTAGCGGATTGCGAAAGCTCGTCCTTGGGGTAAACGGAGCAGTGAGAGTAGCCACTGTATCCACTTTGGCCATAATAAACGTAAAACCCGTTCAACGGAGTCAGATCCGAGGTTTCATAGAGACATCCACAATCCGTGTGATTTCCGGGCACAGGCAAGGGAGGGAACTGCTGCACGGGAAAGGAAGGCTGATGAAACTCCTGTTTGGGGGTCGGGGATTTCTCTCCGGGTCTTCCATACTCTGGCTTCATGGAAGCTTGTCCACCCATAAGCAAAGGCAGTCTGTGGTAGAAACCCTCTGTGCTAGCATAGGAGCTAGACAGCGACTCGTAAGGGACGGGTTCTGTCGTCCCGTAGAGCCTAGAGGAGTCCCGCTGCTCTCCTTTCCCAAAAGCGCCGAGCGTAAGTCCTCGCCAGCCATGCTGACCTTCCATTTTTAAGCTAGCCATTTCCTTCTTGGATTTGACGCAATTCTTCCTACCAGCTTTGGCCCATTTGAGCGTAGATTTTGAACAGTGGTTCTCGGACTTGCCCTCTCCGTCCGATTTACTTCTCTGCTTCAGGGGTTGGTCTTTCTCATGGGTCAGCTTCAGAAAGGCCACGGCATTCAGGCTGGCCAGTCTCTTTGGGGTGGGGTGATAGGAGACGGCACCGTCCTCCCTCTTTGTCCCATCATCAAAGACCTCATCCAGTGAATGGTCACAGCTATTGCATTTCTGACTGGGCTCGTGCCGGTTTTTTCCTTTACCTGTTTTCACAGCTGTTTTTTCCAGCGCAGGCCAGTTGTCACCAGCTTTGCAATGCAAGCTCTTAACAGCGCAGTCTCCACCAGCTTTAACGGAGTCCCTCCGAAAACGCCTGCCGGATAATAAGCCATCGTCCCTTTCAAAAAGCAGATTGTTCACTGCCTCTGCGTTCAGCGAGGCCAGCCTGCGTTTCCTGGGCTCTGAAGGAGCAGTGTCAAGGTCTTGCTCTGTCCCTGGATAAGTTATTGTGCACTTTTCCCCAGATGAATCACTCTTCCCTGCTCCCACAGGCTGAACTTTTTCGGAGAACAAAGCAGGTCCCAAACCCTCCATCCAACTGGGAAGGTCCTTTTTTTTACAGCTCTGGGTCTGCTTCGACAGAGATCCAGCCACATCCTCCAGCCTGGTGAGGAGCACTTTGCAGGTCTTTTTATTCACCGAGGGGAGCATACGTCTCCGCAGCGGGTACGTCTTTCGCACTTCATGCAAATTCTTGCTTTTGTTCGTCCCCACAAACCCACTCGGACAGTTCGGAGCCTCGGTGGCATCTCCGTCTCTCTGCTCACCACACTCTGCGTCGGTCCTGTCCATCCTCCTGCTGCCTGTTGGTGATGAAGCTTGGCCAGCAGAACCAGCTGGATGTTTCAGAAGGAAAAGTTGTTTCTTCCGGGCATGCGTCATAGGATCAATGTCCAATCCTGAGAACAAACAGAAGAAAACATCTATTAATATCACTGAGCAGGACCATCTCCTCACACAGCATCAACTGCCAATTAGGAAACATTTGGGGAAGCTTGTTTCTATACTCAGTAGAGTCTTTTTGGGTGATGGCCAGTTAAGCCAATTAAGAGACAGGATGCAGTGAGATGTGGTTTAATATTAAGCCATAGAACACGACAGTAATTTAAAAGCAAGGCAGTGATGGCAAATGCCACAGCAGCTGGGGAAACCAGGGTACGGCCAGCGAGCTGTTTCACCCAGCTCCCGGTCCAAGAACATTCCCTGTTACACCGATGCTGTTTCTAACACGTTAGAAATTCTCATCAAATCTACTAAAGCTGATCCGAATGCTGGTCCAGGGCATACAGCAGAAATAAATCCCAGGTATTTGACTGCTTGCATGTTGATACAGGCAGGCTGTTTCATTGTCGTTTTCTGAAACAATTAGAGAAAAGAAAAACAAAAAGTCCACCTACTCATGTGAAAAGTAAACCTGGTCTATTAAGCAGAGATCTGCCAACATTAATAAGTTAAATACATGCAAATCCCTATGCAGGTTAGAACCTGGCTACTCGCTGCTGCTGTTGCTCCCTACAGTTGCGTTTTATAAACGTTGTGGACATTAAACGACCAAATCACCACATTTGGCAGAGAGGCCATAAAAATACGTTTATGGGAGGAAAAAGAATTACTCATCTGTATGTCATTCCTGACTTTTCATCTAGATGCTATGTCAAATCACTGTTCAAAACCAACACAAATTACTAAAATATAAAAAGAGAGAGACAGGAATCTTCACCCGGAACAGGAACAGCCTCGCTGAAGGCACGGCTAAGCAGACCAACAGCCAGCACCCTAACGAAGCTGCTGGCAGACCGGACAGCTGCGGCACATCTGGACTTTCCCAGCCAGGTGAAACGTTACAGAAGTGGTCCGGCTCCGATTTACCGTAAGAGGGAACTTTTCCTGCAAACGCACGGGCGTGCCAGCCTCGGGAGGGGGATGGCTCCATCGCAAGAGGTCTCCGTGGACAGGCGGGGAGGAAGCATCAAACCCAGAAGAAGCGGAGACAACTGCTGACTGCCTTCACCCAAAGCATCCGTAGCAGAGGTTGTGTGCTCACCTAGCCATGCAACGAGTACATCCCAGGCTGTCCGACCTCACCACGAGTAGGAGCTTACTACTAGATGTCTTCTAAGTATTTTGTAAGCAAGCGATACAAGGGGAACACCACTGCTCAGCCATGTATTGGCTCCCTGAGTTATCCAGCAAACTAAACCCGATTTTCAGTTTTCCGGTTCCATTTTTAGCAGGAGGGTTACTGTGCCTTCGCACTCTTGCATCTCAACTTCAGCAAGTGACCTGCAGCAGGCTTGTGTCAGGTATTTGAGGAATTAAGCAATTTTGCAGTCTGAAGGAGCACACATTCACATCAGAAGCTGTAGGTCTAATGCTAAGAAAGGATACGGGTAGGTGATACTAACCTATAAACATTAAAAAAAGTCAGCCTAATCGAGCTATATTGGAATAGATTTAATTAAGTCTGTATCTGAGCATCAGAAACAGCAGAAAAGGACAATTGCTTGCATTTAATGGTATTTGTGAAATAGTCAGATTCCCCTTATTGGCACCAAAGAGTCGGTCTTCACGTAAGCATCAACCTAGGAGTGGTTTGATCTTCCCTGCCATCAGGTATTTGGCTGGAACACCCCTCAATTGACACAATCGACACTGGGCTGCCACTTTTGAGGCTCTTTAATTAAAGCTACTACTGCTTTTGCAGTGATTAGAACAAAGCTACTGAATTACAAGAACTGTTCGTTTGATATGGTTTAATCAAGCTGATAATTAGATTATCTATTTGAAATAAGCCCAATGTGTTTTAATTGACTCGCTTATATATGCATTAACTAAAAGAAACTTAGGAATTGAAAGCCACTGTGGTTTGCACATTGCTTTTCTAGGTGCCAGACTCTTCCCGACATCTTTTGGGGTAACTGGCCCCTTACACCCCGTTACACACAGGGTATCTCCCACGGCTAGTGCGCAAATGGGAGCGCTCTGTGGGGAGCAAACATTTATGGATATCCATGTTTTTCTGATAAGAAAAACAGGTCCTGGAAATTAGGAGGATGCTTACAGTCAGACAGTTTCCCCCCCAATTGGAATTCTTCTTGCAGAAGAGGCCAAACTGACCACACACAACCTCTGGAGTTTGCAGGAGGACTATAATTTAAAAAATAAATCAGGCAGAGCAGGGTTTGGCAGTGGTAGACCAGGCATCCCATATTACCATGCCCTGGGGAGGGTAACTTTCCCCAGGCTATATGGGCCAGTGGTTTCCATGCAACTCATCCTATTTTCTGTCGTCCCTACCGAGAGACCGAGCCTCTGGCAGAGGTGCTCAGCAGAGAGGTGAAAACCCCAAAATAAACAGCCATGGCTCACCTTAAAAACCAGCATCAGCCTCCTCCTTCTCCTCAAGCTTTCACAAGCAGCAGCCTGACCTTCTGGCCGCTCACCACACATCCTTCACTTTATAGCCCGGTAGTATTCGAATGAGTTAGAGTATCTGTCAAAACCCGAGTCCTACAGACATGACTTTGTTCATACCACATCTGCTCTAAAGCTAGAAAAAGGCTGGTAGAGATTGAAGGAAGGGGAATTTTCCAGCAGGGAAGTAGAGAGTCATTAACAGCACAGCAACCATCTTCCCTGTCTGACCCCATAAGGAACGCCAAGACAAACAATAGCTTAAATAAAATAGCTTTTCTGGAACCTAAGCATAGGAATGCTTTAAGTAGCAATACTCGAAATGAAAACTGATTCTTTTTTTTTTTCTCCTCCTTTTTTCTACATGCGTTTCCTAGAACTGGGAGAAATCCACCTCCCTCTCCAAAGCCCGGACACAAGACCCATCTTCCAGTACGGAACCGGTAGCAACGCCTTGCCGTGTTGTAATGCATTTACAGCTAATACTCTACCCCAGCTTTCATCACTGACAGGCTGCAACCAGGAACGTCAAGAGAAACACTCAAGTTGAACATGCAAAGATGACAATAGAGATATAGAGTCAAAACCGCATTAAAGCGGGAAGAGCACCAGGATTCAATGCAATCCATTTTCAGACTCAGTCGCATAAGCCCTTTGACATGACAAGTTCTTAGGCACAATAGTAATCAAGCGATTGCAGGCAGCTGGTTTTTTTAACTTATTTTTTAATAAAAGGAGGTTATGACTGCATAGATCTCCTTCTTGGCATCTGGTCTCTAAGTTTGCTCTCCCACACTCAGAGGTCAGCTGCTCTAACACTACGAAGCCCTTACCTACGGATGAAGAACTAAATATCTGGAAATTTGTGGAAAGAAAATAAGTCAACCCCACACATTTTGGCATTATCGCCAAGTAAATCCTTTAAGTGCCAGCAAAGAAAACACCAGTACCATCCAGCAACACTTCCACATGATTGTAAACCCTCTGAAATCCAGCTTTACTGCAGAAGCGCAGGACAACAGAAATACAAGCAAAGTAACCTAAGCAAATGCAGAAGTCAGCATTACTCTTTCAAAAATTTCCACGATGGATTCCTTGGCCAAGTAAACAAGAAAAACCCCAACCAAACAAAAAAAACCCAGCCAAGTTTCTCTGACCTGCTGAGTTTGGAGACTGAGAGGAGGCTGTTCTTCCAGATCACACCCCACTAAAAGTCCGAAGTCAGGTGAATTCTGCCTTCCAACACACGACTGAATGCCATTTGCTATGCGCTGGCTCGGTGATACCAGTATATTATCAGTAGAAATAAACCAATTTTGAGTGGATCAGTTACAAAGTGTGGTTAAAAAGGTTCAGTTTCTACACAGGGAACTTCCCCATGATATCACCATGACAAAACAACCGCCATGACCCACGGAGTGGTTTGTAGAAGCTGGAGCATTGTTTATCCTCCCACATCCTTTTTCTGACATAATACTCTAATGGAGGTGGGAACAACCAGGTTTAGCCTCTGTAACTAATCTTGTTATGCCAGAGCCATACACAACGTGAATTTATTGCAAACCATCATGCCAGTGGGGGAAAAACAAGATACCAGCAGTTGGCTCCATATCCCACAGAAGCCAAGTGCTGTGTTTTAGATCTGTTCCTCAACATCTCTTTTGGAGAAACTCTCGCACCTCTCCACAGAAGTCACTCTCAACCTGGAGGATCTCATGCATTTTTCTTCTCCGCGATTTGTCACACACAGGTGCAGAAAGAGCCATCCCGAGGCTTGCGCTAAGGAGGGCTTGCTACAAGACTGCTATAGAGACGCCACTGCCAGTTTTGGAGAGGTATTGATATTTGAAAACACCCCAAACCAACAATTCATCCACATGGCAAGCACGCAGCCAGCGACAGGCAAACAGTCTTACCAGATCGCTCCGTTGAGCAAGAGCCATCTTCAGCACGCAGGACTACCAAGAAGGCTTTCTGTGCCTACAAGATCGCCTGTATTGCACCGACTGCTTTGCTAGGGGGATGCTCCTGCTCATTCCCTTCTTGGCAAAAAGCAGGGAGCAGCTGAGACTACTGGCTTACCTGCGATCCAGCAATCCCTTTTCTTCCCCCAGCGTACCACAGAAGCGGAGCTTTTGAACGCTCCTCAAAACTAAACCATCTGACAGTCAAGTGTATCACGCCTCAAGATCAGAGTCATGCCGAGTTTACTCACAGCAAGCATTGTACTCATTTCAGCTGGGAAGGGAGAGTGTCAGGGCTCTTCATCCTCTTTCCACCTTTGTATTGCTTCACAAACCAAAGAAGAAAAACCAGCTGTTCCCCGAAGCCTCCAAGAAATCACAAGATAATCTGAAGAAATGGAAGTGAAGATACTTAAACCAGAACTACCCATTTACTGCTTGCAGCTGAGGAACTGCATGAACAGTGAGAAGACATTTACGTATAACTCTATCAGAAACGAAACAAGTTCAACAAAGCAGCTTAGTCCAACCAGCTGCAGCCAGAGCCCACTGAGCATTTTAAAACTAGTTGGAATTGCTGCCTCCTTCCTCAAACTGGACTAGTTCTGAAAAATTGTCTTGACAGCTGTTGAACCCAAACCAGATCAGAATAAAGAAAAATCAAAATACACAACACTGGTCCAATTTTCTGTTAGAATAAAACCACTACCCAAACAGCAAAATCAGAAGAGAGTTGATGCCTCATTAGTGGGAAAATAAGCAAGTGTGTTAACAGCTGCATTTTCTGTAATCACGCAGCTGCAGCATCTGTCTCTCCCTCTCTATCACTTGATTGCAAGTGAAATTAGAAGAAACTAGTCTGGGACTACCTGTTCAAGCACCATTTCCTTTCCAAAGCCTCGCTACGGAGATGCACTCCTTCCAAGGAGATGATGCCAAAAGCACAGAAATTTAAAGCTTTTAAAGCTCCTAATCCATTTGGCACTTCAGTAATATACAAAGAGTTACGACAACACGAATCCTCCTCTCCGTGCACAGCATCGTTTTGTCGACTTTCAGCCCGTCTACCTGACGAAGTTATATCCATTTAAATTAGCACAGCTTATGCTATGACAACAGCCCTATAACCGTAGGTATCTGGAGGATTGGCTCCTTTCTCCCTGCTGCTTTTACAGTTGAATAATTCTCAGTGCTATAAGGAACGTGTTGCACGAAGGAAGCCTCCCAGGAGCTCTCGGAAATCCGGATAAATCACAGAAGCGTCAGGTATCCCAGGCTGAATTACCTAAACGCTGTGCAAGCCCCACGAGCGGAAGCATCGTTTCAATCTCCAACATTTAGAAAAACTGTAATTGTTGCAGGCTGCAATTTGTCTTCCCGAGGTCCAGCCCTGATTTTTCTCCGGAGGACCATCGAAAGCTCCATCATCCACATGCTCCAGAGAAAACTGTTTATACAGAGGTCATTACACTGCAGAAAAGGCTTGTTTCTCTCTCATCAACACAGCCCTAACCATTTGCCAGCCCCTCCTGAAAGCCATGTGAATACTGTACCGGAGGACGCAGCCCGTGCCTCTGTAGCTTCAAAAAGGCTCGTGGAAAGGGATCCGGGGCAGCTCTCGCACAGTCAAGAGAGGATCTCTGGAAGTGGTACGGGACTACGCTCTGCTCCACTCCCTGGTCCAACACCAGTAACCATAACTTCGTTGCGAAAGCCCGTGCTCCAGCCACATAGCTGGGAGTGTTGCAGAACATGTGTGGCCGGGATAAATTACAGTGCTCAAACTACTGCAATTATAATCCGATGCTCTGAAAACAAAAGCGCTATACCTGTCTGAAAGCAATGGCAAGCCGAGAACGAAACACGCTGGGGTGCAGTCCCTACTTGCACGGCTGACCACTTGCATAAACATGAGCCAGACCTATTAACACCCCGCCAGAGAAGTTCCCCAGCTGATTTCTTGGGAGGGCCTGTCCTAGCCTTGATTATCTGGTTTCAGATCTTGCCTAGTGGCAGTGCTCTGAAGTGCTTTGCAGGGAAGCCAAAATTAAATTTCTCCGGCAGTTCTCACACTCTCCGCAGCCCCAGCAAGCAGCGTTCACAAGGAAAAAAAAAAAAAAAGGAAAAAGAAATCCCTGCTGCAGCACCAAAGCCCGACCTCAACGCGTGAGAGCCCGAACAGGAGCCTTCCCAGCACCCGGAGCAGAGCCCTGGGCAGAAGGCGCTCCCTGAATCCCAGGCTCTGATCTCCCTCTCTCCGAGCAGCATTTACGACCAGCACCGCAATACGGTTTGCCAGCCCTGGGGAAAGCAGCTCTTTTTAAGTCTCAAATGCAGAAAGTGGAATTCAAAACTCCCTGGCCAAAGCCATTAGGAAAGCCCGAAGAGGCGTTTGGCCCCGGCCGCAGCTACCGCGGCAGCACAGCCAGCAGTGGCCCCGCGAGCTCCCGCTGCAATAGCTGCGCTGCCCGGCACAGACGTGCCCACGGCCCCGGGGGGCCAGGGTCAGGCTTCCACATCTTTCAGCAAAGGCAGGCACACGCTTTCGGAGAAGAGATTGTATCAGGAACTGTTCAACTCTTCACCTGCTGAATAAGCTTTTTCACTTAGGAGTAAACTGCTTAATTCAACTCGCATCTAGCTGAGAAAAGCCAGCTCTTTCAATATCAGTGGAAAAGAACGATATGCAAGTCTGGGGGAGAGTGGGAAGATGTTTCCTCAAAATCAATGACAAGGTGCATCGTTTGGGGGACTAATGCGACACCTGGAAAAAGCACATTCCTTTTCGGAAAGGCACCAGCTTTCCTCTCCCCATCACCGGTGCTAAGCAGCCGTATTTGTGTCACGTTTTCAGTGAAAGGCTGCCACTTCGCTTGAATATTCAGGAAATGCTATAGTAAAAAATAAATATGAGAAGTAATGTGTGACCTCAGCAACTCAAACATCAGTCACCAAAACCAGATCAAGCTTTGTAGCCACAGTCTGTTTACATATTTGCATTAAAGTAAACCCAAAGTTTCTGAAAGCAAAGCCTTCACTGAACACCTCCTTGTACAGCCATGACCAACGCTTGCAAAACCCACTTCCTAAGGCCTATAAGAACTAAAGATTTGCACCCCCAATAGTTGCCACAGGCCGCCTGCTTGTGACCTGAACATAAAGCAGTGTTCTGCGCATCTGCGGGAAGTTCTCATGCTTTTGTTGTTGTTTACAGCCTTGCCAAGCAGCACCGTGGAATCGGTTCAGGCGAGTTTAGAGCTCAAGAGGCAACGGCCCAGCCACAGTTTCCTACTCGCTCTCTGCAGAAGAGATGCAAAAGCTGTGCTTATCCACAAGCAAAGCCAAAATTCCTGCCCAAAACTCCAAACTCACTACAAAACCGGGAAAAACTGGAAGCAACCAGAGATCAGGATTTTGTTCTGCCCCCTTACTTTGCTCAGAGGGACAGAACAACCATCTTCCCTCACAGAGGGGACACGTTTCTTTTGCCTTTCAACACGTTAAAGAGGGATGCACCAGGATGAGAAGAGAGATGCACCAGGATGAGAATGAAACTTTGAGCTAAGAGATGTCTTAAGGGTGGTAGAGCATACGGCAATTCCTGAACAGCAGGAACCCGCGGCCACTCCAAAACTTGGGGCCAGTAGCCACCGGCTTTGCATGTTATTCTCTAAACTCTATCTGTTTGAGCACCAAGCGGTTCAGGGGCTCTAGGGAAAAATAATATGCAGCCGTGTCGTTAAAGACACAAGCAAACAAGCGTACACACAGAAAGCCAACCCCCTCCCCGACCAGCGACCGCGCTTTGCCAGTGCAAACACTGTCATTATTCCCGCAGCGCGGGGCCCACCATCAGCTTCTCGCCTCCAAAACCAACGTGGGGAGAAAAAAAAAAGAAAAAAGGAGAACCGTGGATAACCAGACCCAACCACGCTGCTGCAATGAAGGCCCAGGTAAGGCAAAGGAAATCCCTGGCGTTTGCAAGCGCAGGAGATGAGTATGTGGAGGTGGGGGTGAAAATCAGGCTGAACTCGTCTCAAGGCTGACAACTTTGAACGAAAGCACTCACGCTTAAGAGACGCTTTGGCACTTGGCCTTTGCTATATCACTCCCCAGTGAATCAGTCATTAAGGTTTCCTTTTAATGAAGACAGGCAGACTAAAGTTTACATGGATTCCGCAATTCTTCTGAAATATCCCAGAGAACATCAGCAGCAACTACTACTACACATAAAATACCAGATATATTACATAGCACACGTTTACAAAGAATTGCCTATTAGAACTTTAAACGGGTTCCGCATGAAGCTGCCTACGTGACAGCTATGCTAACAGCGCCCTGTAAGATGCCTATAAGTAGTTTGAAAAACCAAGTCAAAAATATTTCAGGACAGCTTTGACAGTCGTGTTTTTAGAAGGAGCACAAGCTTTGCCAATCAAGTTAATCAAGGTTTAAAAAAAAAATAAAACCCAAGCCCTGCTCATCTGATTTTCCATATATGCAAAATGCAAACTAAATTCCTTCACGGCAGAAGGCTGAGTCTGGTAAAATATCAATCATATGTCACTTTGCTCAGATAGCTCTGGCACCATTCCTGCTGCGGACAAAACGGAATAACAAATTATTTCCAAGACTTTATTTTGAAGAACAAGGTGCAAGATTTTTCTATAGTAAATATTAAAGCTCTTCTATATATTATAATTGCACTCTTCCACAACCGCTTTAGGAACTTCCTCCAAGCTGCTCGGTTTAAATAATTCAAGATGCACCGTGATTTCATGTATTACACGTGCATCTGCAAAACCGTGCTGCCTCTGGGAATTGCAAGGGCAGGTGCATCCCTGCCAGCTCCTCTCCATTTCGCGAAGCTGTCGCTGCCATCCTATCTCTGGATCTGGACTTCCCTTCTCCTCTCTCCGGTATGTCTCCCTCCACAAAGGTCTCCATTCACTCTCTCAACTCTTTCAACTGGAAACTGTCAGCACGGCACCCTTGAGATCCAAAGACAACATGTTACTACTCAGCAAGCTCCAAAGTTGCTTTAGGGGAAAAAAAAAGCAACGCAGGAAACTCAGGGAAGAGCAAGGCATTCCTTCAATATAACATTTAATTAACCACCCTAAAATCTGACCCAAAATGCAATTTCCAGAACATTTTTTTCCCCTTTAAATCATCATCTTGTTTTCCTCAGCTCAGAGCATCCCTCAAAACCGTCTGACAACACGGTGCCCCACCTCAGTGCCTGAATCCTTGGCATTGCGGCTCCAGGTACCGACTATCAGTTATTATCTCTGAGAGGAGTGCCAAGGAAAGACTGGATTTTAAAAAAATCTAACAGGCATGCATGTTTATAACCTTGACTTAAATGTACAGAAGCCTTAAGCCCAGGCAGGCAAAAAAAGGCTATGTTAAATAACAAGTTCATGTAATATTTTCAAGGATTCCTGTGTTCTGACTCATCCCCAGCTGAAATACATTGACCGGCACTACCTCTTCAGACTAAAGCCGTAACCTGAATGCATTTTCAGGTCTAGATTAAGTACTTAAGACAGTTCCATCTTTCATTTGGAAATACTTATTGTTTCTATGCAGTTTTAAAAGTAGTATCCCATTACTTCCACTGCAGCTTGGTCTACCCAAAGCAAGTTGTCCATAAAGCAGAACATCTTCCTGGGATTTCAGATTTCCTCCATCATAAGTTTTGATCCCTCTTTATACTCGAAGTGCAACAGACATTGCAAAAGAAAACAGACTTCCCGTTTCTTTATTCTCACCTCCCTACCATCACTGGAAATACCAGCATCCTCCACACACCTCCCCAGCTGAGGACACAAGTGACAGAAGATGACTTATGCTGAGCAGTTTTCCATCTGAGCACTTCAATCCCATTCAGAATTCAAGTCAAAGACTTTACAAAACTCTTCCATTCCCACTAGAATCTCTGTAAGCGAACACTCTCCTTCCCTGTATGTCTTATAAACCTCAGTGCCACACTGAACACTAAGCGGAGCTTAAATCTGAACCTGACTTTGCTGTATTTGAACTTAGTGAATAGGAATTCAGATGTGGCTGAAGATTAAGATATTCTCATCAAACTGGTCTAGAAACTTGGAATTCCAAGCAGGGAAGAGTAAAGTTATAGGACACCCATTACCATCCCAGACCTAAAAATTATCAGGTGTCCACACAGGTTTCATCAAGAAGCTAGCCCACCTGCAAACATCTCTATAAAATATTTTAACACACATATACAATTGGTTTTTTTCCTTCACAAAATACCATATCAATCAACACCACACATAAATGTATATTCATGCATCTTCTAGCAGCGCCTCTATGACCAAGGTAGAACTGCCAAGCCTAACTAAACTTACCGTAAAACTTTCCCTCCTTCTTTTTAATGCAAGAGTGCAGTATTTACAAGTGAGTACAAGGTAAGTGAAAAAGTTCCTCTTAAAATTTCACAATTCAACTGGTTTAATGTATTAGGTCAGCCAAAAAAAAATTTAGCATAACTGAATGGTGCTGCAACACCTTCTGATTTCTCCAAGAAGTTTCTTAATTCCTAAGTTGGTGTCAACACTCACCTGTATGGCTGAATTCAGACAAGGGTTTTTCTTGTTGTTCTGGTTTTTAAAGAGCAGTTTATTAATTGATTCTCCATTAAGGGAATTAGCACACAGGAATACATGCTCTGGTAAGGCAGCAGGTGGAAAGGTGGAAGACAGTTCTAGACTCAGGGAGTCCCAAAGCACAGTCGCACTCGTATGGGAAAGGGATGAGATTTTAGTCTGGAAGTTATTAATGTCTCCATCAGACCAGCCTGAACCTCCACCAGCCACTAAGTGCTTACAGTTAATTGCTTGGCGATTACACTTTTCATTACTAAGCAATTAGCATTTCAAGGTTTTAACTGCCCAGCACTGGCTCTTTCCAGAATTGTTAGAGGTTCGGGTTGGGGAAACCCAAGCACCACGCATGGACCATTCACCACGTCAACCACCACGGCTGCCGCACCGCTCCTGGCCGAGGCAGAGGGACCGCTGTCCTCTGCACAAACTTCATTCTGATAATTCAAGCCCAGGAAAGCAGAGGGACTCAACGCCCGCGCTGCCAAAGGTCCCGAGCAGAGCTAGAAGACCGTTTCTAGCAACCAGCAGCCGGCATGATGTTGTCATCGGAAATCTGATGAGAAAACTTCCGAGCAAGACAGTTGGATGTTGTTATATGTCTCCATACAAGAACTGTAAAGTGGTATTAAAATAACAGAAACCACAAGCCAAACGTAGACAATTCAGCCACTTTCGACTAGAAGCCCAGTCACTGGAACGTTGCTTCCACGAGAGCCCATTTAACTCCCATTAGAAGCTGGCCCAGCCCTTTCATCCTTTACCCATATCATTAGAGGTATATTTAAATACACACATTTGCTTGCGCCCCAGGTTTGATCACTCACGGCAACAAATATCACCTTTAAATAGACTGGACAGCATTTGCAGACCTGCGCTGGGAGCGATTTGTTTTACATCCACTCATTAACTTGCATTTATCTACCTACACATGCGTGACACTATTTGGCCATTCAGAAAGGGAGTGATTAAACGCACTTCGCTTTCAAAGCGATGGGTACGGTAAGGCGTTTTCAATAAGGTGAGCCATTTAGACTACATGACACCAAAGCAGCGCTCAGATTTTGTGGCATCTTGCACAGCTGGAAGGAAAACCAGACTTAAAATCAGGAACAATTAAGAACAATGAGTAAGTTACATGCTCAGTCCCAAGAGCTCTGGATTGAATTATGTGGGCTTTCGGTTGACGAAGGCGCCCCGTGTCCCCTGGGGACCCTATGAAGTTATGCTCCCCGGTTGCAGCACGGACACCTGCCTCTCCTACGTGACCCTATGCAGAAAGCACGCCCCAAGAGGGACACGTGAGCAGGCCCTGCTAACGGCAGTTGCCTACAAGGAGAAATATTTGGGAATCATCTGCTGAACCTGCCTGGTTACTGCCACTTAACACGTCTAGTGCTCTGCTGCAGGAGCAAAGCGCTGGGTGTTGCTCCTCAGTCATTCTCAGGCTGCTCCCGGGACATCCCTGGGAGCCAGCGAGGGATATATGGCCTTAAGAAAACCACTGCAAGGTAGACTCAACCATGGCTTTTCCCCAAACCTAACGATTCAGTGACAAAACAGAACAGCAGACATAGTGGGTTCCCCGGGGGCAGGCCTGAGACTATTCAGTATTTTATTTGCAAGTCACATAGTATTTTATTATTAAGTCACAGACTCACCTGCAGGTAATACTTGGAGAGACAGCAAGCGAGTCAAGACAAGCTATGGGTTCACGTACAATCTTGATGGACCAGAGAAGCATTAAAAAATAAATTTAAAGAGCCCATCAACAGGGACAAATACACAATTTACACACCGGACGGGCGGGAATCATCAGTCACACAAATGCGAAACGGGCAGCAGCCAGCAAGGTGGCTCTCTGCAGAAACCAGCTGAGGTTTACTGAGGAGCACCAGCCGGACAAGTCAACAACATCCCACTGTCGTAAAAAAATAAACATCATCCTGGGGTAGATGCCCAGGAGCGCTGCATGTCAGACGCACCATGCGTGGCGTGGAAGGAGTCCAGACGGGAGCAGGCTCCAGCTGGCCCCCGTCCTTCCCTGCTGCGCGTAACCCCGGACGAGCAAGGGAGCAGCGAGGGCAAAGGACTTGGAGGTGACCAGCAAGGAGAGGGCAGAGAGGTTTACGTCATGCCATTAAAAAAAGGGCAGAGAAAAAAGTTCCTAACATGTAAGAAGATGGTGATAGGGCATTCTCTAGGGAATGAGAGGAGAAGGAAAGGACTTAAACTGCACTTAGGGAGATTTAGAAGTGTCTTCCTACATCTTTCCTTCCTGCTGGGCTAGAAAAAACATGAGACTGCCTCAAGAAGCTGAGGTTAAAAAAAACGGTTAGAAGAACATCTGTCAGCAATGTTTTGGTACCATTCATCCCCTGCCCCACAGCAGGGCTGACTACGACCTCTCCAAGCTCCTTCTCTATGCCGGCTCCTGCCACGGGTACCCATACACAGGGGCCACGCAGCTAGCAAAGGTGCTTTACAGCTTGATTGCGATTTTCACCATTTATTTTTAAGGGCATGCATGTTCAGTATCGCATCTCTCCCCAACTTCCACATCCATCTAGCACCGCAATTTCAGGCTAACAGCACTGCTCAGAAGACTGCACTAAAAAAAGAGGCGAGTTAATCCAACCAAGCGCTGCAGTACCTCCAGACCATGGTGCCATACGCCATACCACGCGTTCCAAGATGAACCACTGCTGGTGGGTATCTCACGTACAGCACAGGCATTTTCTGGTGCAGAGAAACTCCTGAGCACCAGGAGCTACAGTTTGCTTTGAAACTAAAACAGTTTCGTTATATGACTTCCAGCTTCAATGCAAATCTCACCTGCAGTTACTCTGACTTTATTCGTACCTGGACATTTCACATGCAAACTTGTGGCTGCAGGAGGGGCCCATTTAGACATTTGCTCCCTAAGCAGAGGCACCGTCTCATCTCGAGGGGAAGCCAGCAACAAGAAGTCTTTGAAGACTTCCATTTTGACATCAGTGCAGGTCACCACGAAGCCAGCGTGAACTCCCGAGGATAAACCATCAGATCTCTGGCAAAGGAGCGTAATTACGACTTCCTCTTGGGAACCACAAAGCTTTTAAACAGTTCAGCCTAGTTTTGTGGAAGAAGTCATGGGTGCCTCCAACCGGATTTTCAGGAAGGTCCCTTGAAGTCAGGCTGTGGCTTCAAAACATCTAAGCGTGTCAAGTACTGGGGACTAGAGTCCTACAAGCTGTTCTTCACAAATGAGTGCTCTGACACTTCAAAGACACCCCCCGTGCTTCCTCCTACTCTGGCTTCAAGGACAATATATTCGTAACGGGGAAGAAGAGAGCAAAACTTTTGAGGAACTCCTAGCGCCGACAAGCAGAGAAACAAAAATAATCAGTATTACCCATTGATTGTCAGCTACAGGATTTGAGAACATTGAGTTGTTCAACACGTGGGGCAGATGGATGGGGAAGAGAAAAATGCCCAAGTCACCGGCACAAGAGCACTAGGGTAAAAGATGCAAACAGTTTAGAGCTACAGACGCCAGCGGGCTGGGGTACAAGCAGACAGAATCTGCAGCTAGACCATCGTAAATCTGACCGGAGAGGCGATCAGAGAGGGTTGCCTGCAGCTGCAAGAGCTGCCAGCTGAAGCAGAGCCAAAGTGGCAGCGGGAGACGCTCGCAGCTACCAGTCGAACGGCAGAAGAACTGGTAGAAAGTTTCCAGGAGCTGCTGGAAGGTACAGGAAAGCTGCAGCAAGCTCTGCTTTCCCGTGCTGCGCGCAGACGTGGAAGGGTGAGCAGCTGATAAGGAGGTACGCGCTGCAAAGCCCCCCTCCGCCGGCACCGAGAACCGCGCTACCACTAGTCTCAGCCCAAGGTCGGCTCCCAGCACCCGTGCCCAGATGCCCACCGCCCCGGAGCCAGTTTTGCCGCTAGCAGTCCGAATCTCTGGAGGTTTGATCCAAAGAGGATCTGATGCTGGACAACAGCTGCAGAGAGCTTTGAGCCGAGGAGTTTCTGCCTCACATTGCAGTTACAATGCACAAGGATACAATATACCCACGCGGGATATCCCCAGATACCAGAATTTCAGCTTGTGCTTCAGCTATTTGTCACAGTAAAACATTTTAAGCCCAAGCGTGCTAGCAGCATTCTTTAAACTAAAATGACAGATAATATCCCGTTTTAGAGCTCCAAAGTGAGAACCTCGCTACTCATTTCAATAACCGAGATAAACATTTTATTTAATGGCTGTATTAACAGGCAGAAACACACTTCTTTTCAGAAAGCAAGGCAGACTTACAATTCTGGCTTCTGCAGAATTTAAACTCTCAATTAAAAGAAAAATTCCTTTAAATGGGGAAAAAAAATCCCTCATTTCTTCTAAACAGAAACCGTGCACAAATTCTGCCTTTGAGTCTCCAGACTGCTCTGCTGCTTCCCACCCTGCTCGCAACTCTGCCATGCTGCGTGGGAGCCCCAAAGCTGAGCCACGATTCCCAGAGCCCCGCGGACACAGAGCGTGCCACGAGTCCTGTCGGTTCTCTGCCGTGGTCGACACGGCCCGCTGGCAGGGTCTGCAAAAGGTAATGAACACCAACAAACCTACCCGGCCTTACGCTCAGTCTAACCTTACGGGTTTCTTTTCACGTCTCTGAAAGGCCAAGCGTGCTTGAGCTGCTGTCTGGAAATTCTCGCGCCTTGGGTAAAAGATGAGGCCTCAGGGCACTGCAGCACCTTCAGTGGATCTGAGCGATCCAAAGCAAATATCCGAATTTTTATCCGCTTTCCTGCTCCTCAGGCAGCGTATCACTACTACTGCCCTCCAAACCAGCGCAGAAATACACCAGCATGCAGCACTAAGATGCTTTGTTGCTCCTTCAACATGTCCAGGACACCGATCTTTAATTTACCTAGACACTTTCAATTTGTGTTTTTGGAGAGGTCTAAATGTACATATAAAGACTCCTTTGGGTAGACCAGGGAGAAAGCATTTACAGCTTGCTTTGTTCATCTGAAGGGCTGGACAGGTTTTTATGCAGCTGCATGTGTTTTCCAGCCTGCTAGAAAGGAAAGAAAATTAGGACTGCACTATACAAAGCCATGATCTATATGGGAAATGTAAAGCTCTAAGAGCTGGAATGAGACCTCAGGGGCAGCACCTGAAGCCACTTCCCCTTTTTTTTTATTTTTAAATTGACTATGTTTCACTTACACACAACACAGACTCCTCCAAGAGGAACTATCTGACCTTCAAGTACTCTAAACGCCGCTCTGTATAGGGTTATTACAACTAACTAGGTTTTAATCACGTTTAAGTACTGAAAAGTAGAAGCGCGGCTGTTGCGCTCGCTTCCCTGCCCCTCCATGGTCCATTTCTCACCATTGCCTCTGATGGTTTCCTTGGAAACATATGCAAGCTGAAATTGGATTGACATTCACTTAGTGGACAGATGGAGTTTGGAACAGCCCAGTGCCTGAAATCCAAGGCCGAGTCTTGGGATAAGTCATGTTATCCGCATGAAAACCACCTCCCCAAGCTCCCCAAACTTTGTGGAAAGGTTAAGCATCACCTAATTATTCAGTAATGAGCTTCGAGGTGGCATCTCAGGCAAGGTCAGCGATTACCCATTGTGCTTGCATGAAAGCATCGGGCTACGCACGCGACAACATTTTTGTTTGGAGGGAAGGATTTAATTTTTGTTAAGCGCAGAGAAAACAGAAGAGTTCTTAAGCTCATTAGTGGTTTCAGGCAGGACAACTGATGCAAATCACACGTACGCTGTGCGCAGGCAAGAGCCTTTCGCAGGTAGCGACGGGCTATCCGCACTGTAATTACGCTACTCGCATCAAAAACTGGGGCGCCAGGCTGGAGTCATTCACAGCGACTGACGCTGACCCGCGGCCCCCCTCTTCCCCAGCACCCGGGGGGCAGGGGTTTTATCACACCTTTATAGCCCCGGAGGTGTCAGGACTGCAATTTCAGCAAAGCTGGTAATTTATTCTGAAGTGGGAGTTATTCCCTGGCTCTTCTTCCACTATATGGGAAGAAATGGAAATGGCAAGAAATGAAAATGGCTTTTTTTTTTTTGAAGGCTGGCTAAGCAGCACTTTCCCAATCACGCTGTCTGTCCTCTCTAACAGGATTTGAAAGGATTCACCTCTTTGCAACCAGAATGCAAGGAGGACAGCAGAAATCCCGAATAACTGTATTCCTAGCGATCTTTCATGAAATCCAGCATCTAAAAAAGGGAGAGACAAGATGACAGGGCTCTCAGTGAGGGAGAAGGGGGGCAGACAGCAGGCATTACATGTTCTGCCTCGCCAGGCGCTCTACCCAGCACGTGCTTCGTTATTGTACGTACCACCTCTAGATAATTAGGGATGTGCGAGAGAGCTGGGGTTACTAAGTGATGGTTTAGGGCACAAATCCCCGAAACGCCTGGTTCACTTCCACTGCTCGCGCAGTTTGCTGCAATCTGAGGAATTCCCAGTTTGGGATTTACCTGCCCAAGCCATCAGGATTTTCATACCCGTCCTGCCACCTGGCGTTTAGCCAGGATTTTAAGAAAATCTCTTCCTCTCTGTCTACACGTGATTGCAACTGCCAAATCCTTTTCCTTTGCTATCTTGCTCACCTTGGAGCAATCTGCTGCGTCTCCTTACTCCGCACCATCTCCAACCTTGCTTTCTTGAACTGATTTTAACTGAGTTAGGCAAACAAAGAAACAAAACCAAACACGCCTCTTGCATCTGTTTTTTGGCTTTTTTTTGGTTTGTTTTTTAATTAAAAAAAAATCCTGCTGCCCACAAGTTTCCTTCACAAGCCTGCGCTTTCCTCCTCCTTCCAAATCTTCCGTGCTTATCAATACGTGATTATTGCCGCTTATTCCTCACTGCCTGCATTCCCCGGGTGCCTCTCCATCCTCCCTCCGCAGAGGGAGATGCCTCAGTGCCCCTCTCCACCCCCCTCCGCCCCCAAATCCTTTTCCTTTTTACGGTATTCCCAAACCTAAATCAGCAAGAATGTGCTCGATCTGCCAGCTGCCCTAATACGTACAGCAAACGACCGTGTAACACCGTCGCTCTCGCACAGCGCCGAGCCCCCTCCATTTTAGGGTTAGTTAAACCGTTCTTTAGTTTAGAGAACTTCCCCGGCGAGGATTCGGCGTGAGAGGGTGCTTCCCGGCGCGGGCAGCATCCGCCTGCTCTGCGAGCAACGTGCTGCTGCAGCTGCTCGGCCGCGCTCCCCGCAGCAGCGCCTTCTCCCTTCCAGCCTGCAAAAGTCAACTCAACCATCTTTTCCTCGCACGCCTCTAACTCCCAATTTCTTTTCCTCGCCGCCAATTTAAGCCTCTTCCAGGTATTCCGCAGGCACTCGAAGATACAATGAAGGCAAGCGGCAGAGGATAATGCCGTGCTGCGTGAAGGCAGGCTAAAGCTTGCTGTTTTCAGTGCTTTACACAGGCCACAGCCAGGAACAATAGAAGGCCATGCATGGTGTACGTACGAAGCAGCACAGTTCAGCGATGCCCGTGGATCTCGATGCTTCTCTACCGCTGTGATTTTATTTAAAGGATGATATTTTTCAGTGTCTGAATTAAGCTGCCAGCAAAGCTGTTTGATTCAAATCAATGCTAGGAAAATGCCTCCTTTTTAGAAGAGCATCGTAAATAATTTGAAATATTAATACTCATGCAGTCACTAAAAGCCAAGCTCTTTTATTAAAAAAAAAAAAAAATAATCAAGCCTGCTGAGCTGGGCAAGCTGTATAGTCTCAGAGCTGAGCATGAGAAAGCCCTTCAAAAAACTGCTTGAAGAACAATGGGTGCCAGCAAGCACTCCTGTGATGTGGCTTACAAAGGGGGGGGGAATATAAAAAAAATCGTAGTTTTCTTGTTTAGTCACACCTTTGTTCAAGAGAACTGGGACACGAGGAATACAGCAATCGGCAGCTCTGAACCGAAATATCATCTTATTCCTGAACACGACACATTTAACATAAATCCCAGGCTCGTCAATGCCCGAACCAGCCCAGCTCAGCCACGCAGGAGCCCACCTGCTTCGTGTGCAGTTTCCAGGAGCGCTTACAGCCACGACACACAGGACAGCACCCAGACCGGCGGCACCGTACAGCAGGAAAACCGGCCCCCCCGGGCCGCACCACGCTCCTTTCAGCCGGGGACGGAGAGAGCCACAACGCGCACGCATCCCAAAGCCTCCCTGCTCCGAGCCGCTCTCCAGCGCCGGCCGTGCCGCCCCACCGCGGCACCCACCGCGCCACCGAGATGAGCTGACGCCCCGCCAACGCCACGAGACGGCTTTTCGTCACGGTGCTTGGCCGCACGTGTTGCAGTAAACACCTCTCGAAAGCCCGTGCTGCGAGTCTCCGAACGCGCTGGGAAATTTAAACGGCGAAGGAAGGAGAATTACAAACCGAATGACTGAAAGCAGCCCTCAGCAATAATCCAACCGAGCATCTTTAATGAAGATGCGCCTATAATCTAAGTCAGAATTTTTAAAAAAAGGTGATAAAAGCAGCGTTCCTGGCCATGCCGTGCGTGAAAAGCGTAGACGCGAGGCCCCGAACGCGCCGTGCGCCCGGTGAGGGGACAGCCGTTCCGTCCCCGTCGCAATGGGTGTGTGTTTGCTGTACTGCCCTGCCAGCGGCACGGCTGCTCGGGGCCACCGGACTCACGGCGCGTCACGCTGCGTAGTCCCACATTTTGTCACCGGCCCAGGACAGACATCCAGTCCCCCATCGCCGAGAGGCCGTTTAATGCCGGCCTGAGCAGCCTCGCACCTAACAGAACCCAGGCAAAAGTCCGAAGCGTCCCCCGTCTTATTTTTGACTCGCCTGGAGTTAATAACCACGCACCCCCTGTGAAAGATTTCATGAAATTCAACGTGTATCAATGATTAGCTGAATACGGGAAAAATAACAGCTTCTCCAGACAAGTTATCCTCATTTTCAGCTACATTTTGCCAGAACCGGAGTGCAGCACTGCTGTCCCTAGTTGAGGGGCTTCCACTACGATTTAACTCAAAATATTCTCAGTTATTACACTGCAATATTGATAGTTCAGAGATTTTAAGAAGAGGTTCAGGCTGCTTACTTCACTCAGCTGACCGCACTCTTTACGTCGCGCCAGCTCTCCATACTCTCTCCCATTTTACATGGGTTTTCACCCACATTGTGAGAGAAGTAGTAACATGTACAGATGAATTAATTTCCAATGGCACAAATATTGACAGGGGACAGAGAACAGGTGCAAAATGAATTCATTTTAAATCAGATTTATATTTATTCTTCTCAATGACATCCTTTGGTTTAACTTTTTAATGATAACATCAGTCCCTCATTTCGCTTTACAGCAAGATAAAGATTTCCACGGTCCTGTTCTTCTAAGGGAAGATTTTTTTTTTATACTCTCACGTGAAATATCACTGCGACTCTACTTTACTTTTTTATAATAAAGCCTCACGCTAGAATATCAAGTCTGGACAGTAACCGGATAAAGGCCTATTGCATCGTCCCATACAATCACATTCCTTTCCATGTTAAGAAATAAAACCAGTAGTATTACATTTAAGTGCATTTTCCCCACTTAAAGCATATCGGTTGCCAGTACGGGGGCTGCAAGTGCGAAAGCTTAGAGGGTTAAATCGTAACGGTCTTGTTACAGACAGCTCATTCACTCAGAGGAGCAATCTGGCCATGAATTTTAATATTTTTTGTCATTAAAAACCATGCCTTTGGTCCAAATGAAAGAGGAGATCGCTGTGCTGGCCAGCTACGAGCGCTCCTGAGGAACCCCCGCCCCACAGCCTTGCAGCCTCCCTCCCGACGCACGGCGCCCGGTCCCTCCTGAGCACCGTCCACAGCGCGTCCCCCTTCTTCCCCCGAAATGCAGTTTGCACCCAGAAGCTGCGAACACCCCCCAGCTTTCGCACTCGGAGGCAATATCTGAAGGCAGACACAACCCTGCAGCCGCCCAGATAACCGGTTTACTTGCAGCTCACCTACAACAGGCACACAGGTACACTGCGAGGTGAAGCAGAAGACCAAACCAGACGGCGAGAGCGCCTTTGGGATTCGGAGGAAAGCCCCCGGGACTACCAGACTTCCCCGGCCGTCGCACACGCGCCTACCCTGGCCCGTGACAGCCGATGGCACCAAGCGCACAGCTTGTGTTTGAAGCTGTTTTTAGTTTTACGACTTCTTTGGGGTGTTTATTTTTCAGTTTTTGTACTTCCCAGTTATCTGAACCGCCGTTTCATGTATTATTAACAATATGATAGTTGTGACTTAATTAGTTCGGCTGGTTGGGCACGAAGCAGGGGGTGTTCCCGTCGTTACTTCCATGGGGTGCATTGCCATGGTTAACTGAGTATTAGATGGGGCAAAAAAAGCCCCGCGCAGCTCCTTTTGGATGCAATATCTGCACATCTGAGCACACCTTCCTATTTCTGCAGCACCAGATATAAGCATTCATTCATTCATTTTCTCGTGATCTGAACCTAATGCCAAACGGCGAGCATGCCTTT
The DNA here is from genome assembly GCA_009819775.1 of Phoenicopterus ruber ruber. NCBI lineage: Eukaryota > Metazoa > Chordata > Aves > Phoenicopteriformes > Phoenicopteridae > Phoenicopterus > Phoenicopterus ruber. Next base: position 72,064,877 of record CM020219.1, on the reverse strand, counting down.
GCCTAGGATTTCTAATTATTTTTCAATTGTTTACTTTGGATAGATTTGCTGCTAAGGGGTTATTTTCAGTGCTGCAGTAGTATTAGAAAAGCGTTTGCTGAAGGGTGTATTTCCCCAAAATAATCACCAAGCGCTATCTAAATCAGATATCCACAGACTGTACCAGCACACGTGTCCCGCGGTCCGTACAGCCCCCGAATCACACAGCAGCAATTAACGCCATCCCAGCAAACAAAGTTAGCTTACGGACTCTGCCCAGAGAGGTTAAAAACCAAATAAATAATCAGGCTGTCAGACTGGAGACAGAAAGGTGATGCAGATGACTAGCAAGAAGGGAGAGCACCAATATTAGACTAATTGATAGAGACAGAGAAGAAAACCTCAGCGATTTCCAAAATAACAACATTTCTGCTGCGGGACCAATGTTGTGACTGTTTTTCCCCCAAATGCTGCATTTCTCAGTGGCATTATATCGTTCCGCGCAATCACCACCATCAACCCACAGCAAACAGAGCGTCCAGACAGGATCCACTCTCACAAAGTTGAGGGAATTATTTTCACCCGCAGGTTTGGCGCTTTCCAGCTGATTTTACACCTATAAGCAACGCTACACTCCACCGTGGTGGCAATTCTGTCCTGCTCGAGAACAGCAGTTGGAAAGCCTCTGCTGCTGCTCCATTTAAAATGCTGCACTGAATTCATTAGGAAAACAAACAGAAATCAATGTTTCAATCCAAAATGTCCTGTTAAATCAGACTAACACACAGTTTCCTATCGCAAGCAAATATTTAGACAGTTCCAGCTGAAGCTCGAGAACGACTCAGGTAGCCAGGACATGACAAACGTGAAGGATGGTTCGGGATGAATACGTTAGCAGGATATTTCTGTTAAAGCGATCAGCAGCGTGCTGGTATTTAAATCACATTAAGATTTCAAAAGCATCAGTCCATCATAGAGCTCGTGTCACCCTAGCTCTCGCAACCGTAAGGACTGGAAACCCTTAAAACAAAAACCCGAGACCCCAGAACACAGTCCCGCAGCACCAAAGATCACACAGAGCCCGCCAGTCTGGAGCGAGCGCTTTCTAATTGTGGCAAACTGATGGACAGATCAATTAACCAGGCTCGCAAAAGCCCAGAAAAGCCTTTCGCTTTGAGGTTCGCCTGCTCCTGACAATGATGACTTCAGATGGAGAGCGAGCACGAGGGGCAGCTGTATTCTTTAAAACAAAACAAAACCAGAACCTCTTTCAGATAAGCACTCGTGGAAAGGGGGAGGGGGGGGGAACAAAAAACCAAGCAGAATAAATCCCAAATGCTCGTATTTTTCAAGTTTTCGCGGCTGCTCTTTTGAAAGAGAGGGGGTCCCCGCGACTCCCCGTGCCGGGGCGGGGAGAGAGACGGCGGGGCGCGGGCATCCCCGCGTCGGCGGCCGTCTGTCGAGCGGTAGCCCGGCAAGCACTTGCTAGTCTGCCGAGATCTGCCCAGTCACATGTGCTGGCTCCTGCGCCTCGTAGAAGCAGCTGGAAAAGAGGGAGCCAGCGGAGCTGCCTCCATTAGGAGCTACCGCTACACAAAAGGAGAAGAGGAAACAAGCTCTCAGCCACCGACAGGAAAAGAGAGATGTCCAGGGCCACGGGAAACGCGCGGCAAGTGCAGCCGAGAGGAGGCCGGGGGGGGTTAAAACACGAGGAAAATTAAAACTCCTCCGCTGTCCCCCGCAGAGGCTCGATGCCACCTGCGCCCACGTAGATAGACGGCTCAAAGCCTGCGCGGCATCGCCGATACCTCACAGCGAGCGAGGAGAAAGTCAACGAACTTGCCCGGTCAATTAACGGCCGTCCAGGCGAGGGGTTTATTCCCACGCTGAGGCGTGGGGGGTCCCCCCCCAAAACACCAACCCACCGCCACGTCCGCCCCGAGCAAACTTCTCGACGGGCAGAGCTGGTTTTGCTCTCGGCTGCCGCCCCGAAACACGCTCCCCTGCCCCAGGAGGGGCACGGAGGAGAGCGGCTCCGCCGACCCGCGCTCTCGCCGGTTTTCCCCGGGAATCGCCTCAAAGCCGGCGACGCGGAGACCACCCCTCACCCTCCCGCTGCACGCACCCCCGCGGCGAGAAGCCCCCGCCGAGCCCGCACCCGTTCCGGCCCCCGCAACTTCCCCGGCCCGGAGGCCCGGGCCCCCCCGCCCCGCGCCGCCTGTCAGACGGCCGCCGGCCCCGCCGCCTTTGTCCTGCCGAGCCGCCGGGGCCGGACGGGCTGGACCCGAGGGAGGACCCGCCGGGCCGGGGGGGGGGGGGTGGAGGCGGCGGGGCGGAGGCGGGGGGGGTTAAGCTCGGCCTCGCACCGCCGGGACTTCGCAAGTTAACGGCCGCCGCGCGCGCCCAACCGCCGCCCGCACCTGAGGGCGGCCCGGCCCGGCCCACCTGCCGCCGAGGCCGCTTCCCCGCGGGGCGCCGAGCCGCGGCCGCCCGCGATGCCCTCCCAGGGCTCCCGCCGCCGGCGCCGGAGCCGCCCACCCCCGTCGGCGCGGAAAGTTCCCGGTGGCCCCGCGCCTCCTCCCCCCTCGCCCACCCCCCCCCCCCGCCCCGGGGCGGCGGCGGCACCTGCTCCCGGCCCGCCGGAGTTACCGGGGGCGGAGGGGACGAGGCGGCGCCGCGGGCTCCTCCGGGCGGTCGGCACGGCCGCGTGGGGACTCACCGGGGCGCGCTCCCGCGCCGCGGGGCTGCCGCAGGCCCCGGCTGGGGAGAGATCCAGCGACGGGAGCCCTCCCGGGGCGCCCGAGTCCCGGGCTCCACGCTGCTGCGTCAGCGCCGCCTCCTCCGCCGCCTCTTCGGCAGCCGCCCGGCTGCGGGATGGGGATGAGGCGCCCCCGCTGCTGCCGCCGCCGCCCGCCCTCGCCGCAGGGCGTCGCGATCCGGCGCGGCCCGGGCGGGCGGGCGGCGCGCAGAGGCCGGGAGCGGGGGCGGGTGCCGGGGCCGCGGGGAGGAGGAGGAGGCGCCGCCACCGCCGCTCGCCGCCGCGAACTCCCCGCAAGCCGCGAGCCCCTCCGTCCTCCTTCCTGCTTCCTCGTCCGCAGCCAATCGCCGACCGCTGCTCCGCCGCTCGCTCCGCCGCGCCGGCCAATCACGCGCGCTCCTGCCCGCCGCCACCGGCCAATCGCCGCGCCCGTCCCCGCCCCTCGCCCCCCCCGCCCTGCCCCCCCCCCCCCCCCCCCCCCGCGTCCCGGCCCCCCCCGGGAGCCCCTCACAGCCCCGGCCGCGCCCGGTCCCCCGCCCCCCCCCGCGGCCCGGCGGCACCGGGATAGCGCCGCGGTGCCGGGGGTGCCGCCCCCCGCCGCCCGGGGGGCACAGCCGAGCCGGGGGTGCCGGGGAAGCCCCCGACCCCGGCGGTTTCCTCACAGGACGGGGGGCGTGAGGCGCGGCCCCGCGCTCTCCTGTCAGCGCCGCCCCGGCTGCGGGGAGCGGCGGCCACCGGCGGTCTCCCCAGCGGAGCCTGCGCTCCCCGAGACGCCTTCACACCCCGCAGCCCTTACCAGCGCCTCCCCGCCCGGCCACCGGCGGCCTGCGCGGCCCGGCGGGCGACCGCAGCCGGGCCCCGCAGCCCTGTCCCCGCGGGGGGTCCCACCAGGCCCACCGTCGGTGTGTGCCCCCCCCCCCCCCCTTAAACCGAGTCCCTGCATCCAAACTCTGGAAAAGTTCGAAGTCACCGGGGGGTTCGGCAGAGTGCGGGAGCGGGGGGAGCCTCGCTGGACGCCGCCCCGACGGCCCGAGGCAGGGCGAAGGCGCGGGGGTGCCCGGCCTTCCCACCCGGCCCTCCCGGGAGAGCCGAGCACGGGCACCGGCGTACGCGGAAGGTCCAGGACCCTCCTTGGCTGGTTGCTTTCCCCCCGAGCAGCCCTGTAACCCGGCATCGGTGAAACGCCCTGCTCCTTTGAGGGGGGAAAAGGCCAACGGGGAATTATCAGGCGCCCCAGAGCTTCACCGCATAGCCCGTCCCCACCGGGACACATCGTGTCCTCACCAGGACGGGGTCTGCATGGACTCCACCAATAGGCCTGAGACACGGCAGCGATTTCTTCTTCTTCCCAACCAGGAGAGCATCTGTAACGCTGTATTCTCCTGAAAAATGGGGTTTAAAACCTAAAGGAGGTAGAACAAGCCTTGGCAGTTACTTCATCAGTGATGTGGTGCCTTTGCCAGGAGGACCCCTCTCCATCAGTTGCAGAATGGGGTCTTTTTGTTTGTCCTATTTCTTTTAAACCTAGGAAACTTCTGAGAAGGAAGCAATCAGGAGAGAAAAACACACACGCGATGAGTTAAACCCCCTCAAGCCCCGAGGGTCTGCTTGAAATACGAGGAAACCTGGGAGGCTAAAATACTTTCTCTGCCTTGTTCCTGTGGTCCTTGGTCCACAAGGACCTCGCAAACAAGAGCAAGATCAGCCACTGGTATGATCTTTGCAGGACCCGGATGCTAGACAGGAGAAGCTGAAGGGAAAATTCAGCTAGTTGGAGACACTGACTCCAAAAATGCGTGATTTCCTTTATATCTGAAGTTTGAAGCTGAAGTTTCTCTTCCTTCCTCTGCGTACAAGACGAGCGATAAATCCAGCCATTCGCCATCAGGATTTGCGAGCTCTGAACAGCAGCAGCTCCCACACGATGGCCAAGTAACACTATGGACAACACAGGCTTGGCAGCACCGATTTCAAGTGGGGAAGCACACGCAGGAAAAGGGATCAGCACTTTCTTCTTGCCCGGTCAAACCGTACCTGATGGTGTATCAGTGACCGTGAGCCGGGCGGATAAATTGTACTCACCACCATGTTTGTGGAGTGCCCTCAGTGAAGAGGAGGCCCATCCGGAGGGTCAGAGCTCAGCACGGGAGAGCCCAGCAGCGAGCGCTGCATCTGGCCGCGACGTACAAATAAACCAGGAGCCTGCCTGAACAAATACCAACCGCTGGTGATGCAGCAGAAAAGAACTGAGCTAAAACATCCTTAACAGCTACAGCCCTGGGAGCCCGCAAGGGCCATGTGCAGTCGCATCTGCACCTTCCCGCTCCAGCGGATCCCCTGCTTTAGCGTACTCCGAATATAATCCCGTGCCCTCATACAGGACTGAACGATACGCTTTCCCGGCGGTTTAGGCAGCATTCAAACGGGAAACCACTCATGCAAGAAAGTGTTTATGAGACCACCACCAGATCATTATCTAATGAGAAGTTAGCAAACACGTTATGGACCCAGCGGAACAGAAGAGGTGGAAAAATAGGGATGCCTCCTGGATTTCACTAAAGAGACTGTCCCGGGGGGCTGTGCCTGTGTTTTACGATGCAGTCACACCCTCTGGTTAGTCACTTGCTGAAGCCTGCGCTTGGTGGGGTAAAAGATGCAGCCCCGTGCAGGACTATACTTTTTTTTTTAAAAAAAATAAGTGGGTTTGTGGCCAAAAGCACATGACAGCCTGCTCAGTGCCGCACACTCACTCTTGTGCTCCATCGCTTGCCTTAGGGGTTAGGCATCTCCTTAAAAACACTCTTGCATTGCCCCATTTCTCTGCTTCCCTTACGTGTGGAAATGCCCCCTTCGGCTGGGACTTTCACAGGCTCCGTTTAGCACAGCCGAGCATCACCAAGAGCCGCTCCAGAGGTGCACAGGGTTGCCTCTCCTCAGCCCAGGGCTGCATGGCGCCGCTCCCTGCCTGAAAAGCAAAGGCAGCTCATATTGCTGCCAAAGGGCCCCCTAAAAATGACAGTTTTAGTAGAGTCCTCCCCTCTGCGGTGAGCCCCAGCCAAGAGGAGGGTGACTAAAGCACTGCTGAGCACCGGAGCGAGTTAAATTTTAGCGTAATACAGATCGCGCTCACGCCAGTCGCTCCATGTGTTTGAGTGACTTCAGAAATCTACCGCCTTGGACTCACCTGGCTAAACAGGACCGGTGTTTGGAGCAGGAAAATGAAGAGACTGGAAATTACAAAGTTTCAGGGACTGTATGTTGCTGCTGTGATGTTCACTGTGTAAACACAATAATTTAGCAGGGACGCTCAGGGCTGGTTTTGCACGGAAAGAGCCCACTGCTACAAACAGGCTGCCAAAAGCCGCCTCCTGCATGGAGCTACCCGCGATGAGGCCGCAAGAAGAAACCAAGCGCGATGGAAACGGGCTGTTTGGAGAGAAAGCGTTCACCTGAGGGTTCAGACATCCACCCCCAGAAACGGCCTGCCCGTGCCGGGGATCGCGTGGCTGCTGCGGGGCGGGGGGTTTCTCTCCCCAAAAGAGGAGAAGCTGTCCAGGAGGCTGAGTTAGGGGCGTGGAGACCTTGATCCTGGCCAACAGCTTGCTGGCTGCGGAAGCCGTTCCTAAAATCCTCCCTGCTCAGCTATTCGCTTTGTGGGATAACAGTATAGGTGTAAAATACCTCCCTCGCACACGCGTTGAACTCTTGCACTCCATGAAGACACGGGGCAGATGAACGAACCCCGCATTTTAATCGGTGGTTCTTTACTAGCCCCCAGCCCATTCCTACCGCCATGCCTGGTCCAGGTTAGGCGTAGCTTAAGCCATGCTGCAACTCCGGCAAAGAGCAACGAACCTACAGCTTCCCAGCATTCAGAGGGCGGATACTTGGACAAAATGAATGCTGAACTTTAACAATAAATATCAGACGTTTAACAGCTCCTTTTTGGTGAAGGTGAGGCCACCTCCCTGCTTCCAGGTGTTCGGAATAGGAGAACATCTGGAGCACGGACGGGTTGAGGATGGAGGACTGTGTGCGCGAGAGCTGTACAAGAGTGGAAAGCACGACAAAGCCATCTGCAGAGCTCCCTCCCTTTTGAGACACTAATTTATTCTCAAGTGGGGCCTTTCCTTGTCCCTTTCTCAACAGGATGAGGGGAAAAAAAAAAAATAAAGCTAATTGCTGATTACAGAACAATATGGCTGTGTGTCTGCTGTTCTTCAACCTGTCAGCAGAGAGGCACAGACAAGACAGGAGGTTTGGGTTTTTTCTTCCCTCATTAACTAGGAAGAACAAACCACCCAAGCCCCAACACAGGATCTTCCTGCCCCGACTTCTGGCCTTGGAAAGGGACAGCACCCAGGGCTGTTCTGCTACCTGCCGCCTGCACAGCAGCAGAACAGGGGTCTGCTCGCCCCAGCTCATGATTTGGGTTATGGCAGCGACTCGCTGAGGTTGTTCCTGTCGGCAAAAGAGGTTGTAAAGCCCCGCAGCTGTCGGGGAAGCCGGGGCAGCTCCAGCACGGGCCAGGTAGCAGCAGAGATTAAGGGCCAGGTTTTCTCTCGCTGCACCCCTCATCTCAACAGGTATCGGGGTGGGAGAGACGCGCACAGCTGAACCAGCACTAAAAGGTGAAGGAAGGGAAAAGAGGATTTCACTACTAAACACAGGGGTACCGCGGGAAAAGGATCTTTGCATTTCTTGACTCTTAGTTTCGGGAGTAAAAGCTTGTTTTGTGCCGCAGGAGCGTAACAGCGGAGAGACTGGGGAAGAGCCCCAGCGTCGCCCTGCTCGCTGCGCATCAGCAGCCCAGGCTGGGAGGAGAGGTGCTGGCACCTCACGCCCCCCGAGCAACACTCAGAGCTCCTCTGACCTTCAGGAGCGACTGTGGCAGGTTTTAAAAAGTCACAAAAAATCTAAGAAGAGGAAAAAAAATCCCCCAGCAAGGACAGAGAAGGGAAGCGCTGCGGGGAGCCTCGAGCTCCGGTGTGTGTGCTCGCAGGAGGCTGGTGGCACCCCTTTCTAGCCCAGGCGGGGAGGCAGTGCACCCCTGGAAATGCAGCACCGAGCGCTTCGCGCACACCCACGGCAGCACCTGCAAACTGCCCCGCCGCCGATGGAAAGCTCCCGTTGCGCAGGCAGCTTGCAAACAGGCATGGAAGCTTCAGCGACGGGCTTAAACCGAGTAAGCTCACCCCCTAAAAGCAGCAACTTGCAGCAGTCTGGAGGATCCTGCACCGACTGGTTCCCCGTTCAGGCCTCGGGGAAGGACTTGGCTGCAGGGAAGAGCGTGGTGCGGCTGCGAGGGGGAGGATCGCCAGCCCCCACCGTTCCAAACAGCCTCCGTGGCCGCAGACGGGGCTTGAACCCAAGCCGTCTGCTCAGGATCCCTGCGGTCGTGCCTTTACACGGCTCCAGGCTGATTGCAGTGACAGCGCTGGGTTAAAAAGTCATCTTCACTTCAGCGCGTGTCAGCTGCATCCCCTGTGGTTCCCACCTTTTCCAGGCGTTTCCTCAAATGGTCTGGCACCAAGAAAACATCCCCAAATCCCAATCAGCTGCGTTACCCCATCCCGCCCGATGCCAACATAGAAAGTGCTTGTGCTGCACTGGCTCTAGTGGCAAAAGAGATGGTTTTTAGTGGTCCCCGCTTCTCCTCCCCGCTCCGGGGCTAACCCAGTAAATACGAAAGGCCAGATGAGTCCCTGGTGAAGCTCTATTGACTCACTCGGAATTCTATTACACCAAAAAAGCAAATTGGCTGTCAGCGTTTAGGTACGCAACGTGCCAGCTGTGGTTACATAGGCAGCTTCCTTGGAGATTTCTGTTTAAACATCAGCTTGTGCTCGTTCGTGGTTGGGTGAAATATTTCCCCTTTTCCGTCGGAAGAAGGCAGGAGGGACTGGGGCTGGATGAGAAGGGTCTGCCAGCACAGACATGTCGTACGTGGTCTTGTTACCTACCTGCAAAAATGGCAAATAAAAAGTACTGTATTTGTGGCTCGGGGAATGGTCTGCAGGTTTTTAGCTTTGTTACTGCTATGAAGGTTGAATTTATATTTTTTTTTTTTTCGTTTTAGAAGAGTTGATGCTGCTTATGTCAGATGCTGTCGTTGCCAATGAACAGAGCCAGGGAAGTTCAGCCTGCGTGCGCTGCAAAAGAAGGGGGTTGCTATGTTGTATTTCTTATTTCACCTCTCATCTTAAGACTTGAAAGTGCTTTAGTGAGGAATATATAAGCACCGTTAGCCAAATGTATTGATGGAGAGAAAAAACGGAGGGACAATGAATTCTGCTTGAGATGAGCTTGGTGGGGACCAGGAAATGAGACCTGGATTAAATTAAAGCAGAAAATCACCGGAGTAAGAGTTAAAAACGTACTTAAGTGTTATCACGGATGGAGGTGAATGTAGGTGTGTGCTTAAGTATATTGCAAAATAAGGATTAAAACCGGGGACTCTGCTTTATGAGCTGGATCGTGGCAGCGCTAGTGAAAAATTCATATGCACGGGAAGAATGAAATGTTATGCCTTACGTTCCCTAGGTAGCCATTATTTTATGAAGTGTGATTCACAAAAACAGGGAGGCTGGAGAAATCCGAACGCAAAACACATGTCCCAAAAAGACATGATGGGAAAGCAAACAGTAATTATATGACCATCTGCGAACGGCGATGCTAAAGGATGGGGTTTTAGTGGGCTGCGAGCGCTCGCGCAGCTGCGTGCGCCGGCTGCGCTCGGCAGGGCTGCAGCGACCGGAGCCGATCCGTCGCCCCACGGCTGGTTGCTGGGCTCGGGGCAGCGCCTTGGCCACGGTCGGCTTGGGTGAGTCCGCGGGAGCGAAACCATCGCTCTGTTTACAACTCACAACAGTGCCATTTTTTCCTTGCGCAGAACTAATACAGGAAACCTAATAAGAAATCCCGAAGGCGCGAGCTCGGGCCAATCTGTATTTCCATAGGAAACAGCTGCGTGGCCAGTGAAACCTTCAGCCCTCTTCTCTTTGTGTCCCTCAGGTGGACGGGAGCTCGTGCCAGCACACGGACGTGACAGGGACATTCCTCGGCCTCGCTGCCCGGGGCAGAGGGGACGCGTGTCTGCTCCTCCACGGGCGGTTGTGTTAAGGCAACCTGCTTTGCTGGCTGGGCCGCCGCGGAGGCGATGTCTCGGGGGAAAAGCGGGGAGGATGAGGGGTGGCAGCTTTTTACCTCCCTGCAGCCGGCTCCTCTGCACCCCGGCTGCCACGGCTCCGGCCCCCCGTGTTTACAACAAAGATCATGTTGTTCTGCTTACTCGAGGTGTTGCACAAGCGGCTAAATATCCACGTCCTGCGGTAGTGCCGCTGCCTTGGCCAGGCACGACCGTAGAGGCTGAACGGGGAAGGAACCCCCCTGCTGCGCCTCTGTACCAGCCCCGGCACCGACATCCCCAGCGCCGTGGTGTCCAGGCAAAGGCGAAACCGTGGAGTCGCAGGAAAGGAGCGTGATTGCGTGGTCGCCCCGAGGCCCCCACCGAGGACCGCTTTGCCTTCAGCCCAGCCAGGGTGTTTGATTTAATAACTGAGCGGTTTGGGAGGCAAATCATCCCTCCTCGGTCTTTCTGCTCTGGCTTGCGCCCGTATCAGTCTGGGCTACGTTCTCCAACCTGGCACGAGTGTCACCACCAGCAAGACTCGTACCCCCAAAAGCCGTCTCAACTGCGACGAGCTGGCCGGGCGTTTTGTGAGCCCTGCAGAAAAAGCCCCTCTGCTCTCCTGATTTTCAGGTTCGTTGAAAGATGCTGTTGTGCAGAACCTCGCTAGTTTGCGGTGAGTCCAGCTGCAAACGGCTGGAGCTCTGAATTAGCACCTAAGCACAGAAAACACAGGCAAAAAGGAAGATAATGTTTCTCAAAATGGACTTTGCTCGTTTATTTTATCATTTGTAGCTTCGTTTGAATTATTTATGATAATACTTCGTAGCGGCGTCTGTAGTGTATGTTGTGAAAATAATGAAATCCAATTCACGGGAGACTTCGCTCTATTAAGTCTCTGCAGAAAGGTGAGGAGAGCCTGCCAGGTTTCGCACGTTTTAGGTGTAGGAGGGAGGGGAGTTAGGAGGTTCCCTGGTAGTTCGAAGCAGATTCTAGGTTTCAGTCACTTTGCATCCGTTCGCTTTCGTTGCTTGATGGCCACCTGAAATAAAAACTCTCTGGCGTGTGGTGTTCCTCGGCTGGTGCCTGCACAGGAGCCGATTTTCCCCCAAAGTCCAGGCTGATGCGGTGCGGCTCCTTTGCTCACATAATAAAAAAGCAGCCACATTAAAACCCTGAAACTGGGGGTGTTTATCCAAGCTCGAAGAAAACCCACGCAGGGGTTTTGCACGTTGGGACGTTAGAAACACGGGTGCGTTGATGGAAACCGGGGACGCTATTTCCCCAGCTTCCTTATTCTGCCGAGTTTTAGACCGCTGAGCATGCAGGGAATGCATTTATCTCTCGATCGCTCTTACTCATGGATTAATTCTTCGGGCTTTGTGACTAAAGGTGGCTCGGCCTTTACGAAGCAGCTCAGCCCCGAAAATGTTTTGTAGGGAGCCCGTTCCTTTCTTACCGGGCAGATCCTCCTCCTGCTCTTTGCTCCGCACCACGCTTCAGACACGTGCAAAGATTTAAACCGCAGCTAACCCTGGATCTTCGCTCACATCGATGCACTGGTTTAGTTTGAGCCGGTGAACCGCAATTTGGTTGGAAACGGAGCAAGTTTGGCCTGCGGTCACTGAGGCCTCGCTGACACGGGACTCCCCGATACCAGGCTTTTCGGAGCACAGCCCCCCGTGCCTCCACCACGGAGCTGCCTTAAGCGCTTTATCTCTAATGATGCTCTTAAGGTACCTCAGCGCTGAGGCTTTAGAGTTAAAGGCACATTGAAAAGCACCTGGGGGTACATTGGCACGAGAAAAATAACCCCCCCATCACTTCCCGCGACCCTTGGAGGTCGCACCTGATGCAGGGTAACGGTACCGGTACCGTTAAATAACGCGGTGGAACAGAATCAGCGGTACCGAACACCATTTCAGGGGTCCGGAGTTAGTGTCAGAGCTTGGAGGTTCCTGTCGCGAGTACCTGAAGCCCAAATGCCCCCGAGACGCCAGGCTCCCGTCACTCGGCCCACCCTTTCACCGACTCTTTGGCACGAGGAGCGGCCCCGCGAGGCGCCGGGGCAGGCTGGGGCAGCGCCGCGGGCTGGAGAGGCCCCGCAGAGCCCCTTCCCTCTGGACCTTGGTCCGTACCGCTCCCACGCCGGGATCCCGGGGCAAAAGATGACAGCAGCTCTTTGCTCAGCAATAAAATAGGGTGTGAAACGGCAGCACTTTGGCAGCCTCTGAAGCAACGGCGGGCGCTGCCGAGAGCAAGATTTTACACCTGAAGTACTGAAAGGGGCTGAGATGGTGCCGTCACCGCTGGAAAACCGTCGCCCCAAGCCAGATTCCGTTTTACTGCAGGGTTTTATTGGCGCCGGGGCTGCGTGCGCGAGCAAAGCGTCGGCTGCTGCCTGCGGGGGCGAGGCAGGGGCAGACCCCGTTATCCGGGTGAGCGGTGCCACGCAGCGGGACGGGAAGCCCCTCGCGGGGGTGGGCGCCGCAGGGCGTCAGGAGACGGCGTCAGGGGTATTTTTTTCCTAGTTGGAAAACTGTGCCAGCTCCCGAGGTCCGGCATCCCTCGCTGGCCAGGCTGGTGAAGCTGGCTCTGGAGAACTTGTCGCGGTTCCCTGTGACCGAGGTACCCAGCTGCCTGGGTCTCGGTGGGAGGAATCCCGGAGCTCCCCCCCTGCATCTCGCCGTGCCTGAGCAGATCTGGCACGTTTCTGGGCGCGTTTCTGCTTTATTGAGGAACTTCTGCCCTGAATTTTCCTAGGCCCTGCCTGGGGGGGCTCTGCCTGCCCCTCCCTGGGCTAGGAAGAACATCAGCCTGCAGTCTCTCAGAACTTTTCTTTTTATTTTAATTTACAAGAGGGTTCGCCAGATGTTTGTGTTTCCCTAAGAAACGCCACCTTCCTTTGCACACACCGTAACTCCCAAAGTGGGATGTGCGAGTGCTTGCTGTGCTCATTTGTTTCGAGACCCTTTCAGGTGTTTAAATGAGCGTACGTATAACCTCCTTCCCCGCGCGGTTCTGCAGAAAGGAGCCTTTCCTGCGGATCGTCGAGGGGGAGTATACTCACAAGGTGGCCTTAGGAAGGTCCGGGATGAGCTAGGACACTCCCTTTCCTCCCTTTTCTTTTAAACAGAGAGAAAACGTGAAGCGGTGCGGTTGGAGAACTTGAGAAACGGTTTTCTATGTAACAAATAAGGAAAATGCTGAACGGAGCTTTTGCAGGGCACCTCTAAGGCTTCTCAGGAAAACAAAACAGCCTAGAAAATGAAAATAAAACATGAATGAAGTACGTGCAGTTTAAATACGGAGTGATACGCGGCTCTGAAGTGGTGTTTGCCTTTGAAAACGTGACAGATGTATCCCCTGTACGTGTTCGGAGCCGTGGGTGCTGCTTCCCTGATAAACCGCGTTACTGCCTACCTTTGCCCCCACGCATAAGCTGCTCGCCGCGAAGCCAGCCCGGCTCCCGCACGGCGCTGGACCCTGGTCCCGCTCCAGCCGCCGGGACATGGGAACGAAATCTTCAACGCGGAAGATTTGCCGGTGTAGAAGGACGGGTCCAGCTTCACGTCGGGTCTCTGGGCTGAGCTGGCAAGCGTGGCACAAAGCGTGGGTTTAGAGATACATATCATTTCAGTAATATTGTAATTTCAGTTGCGTGTACATAGAACACAACTGTAAATAAAACAAATTCTGACCTAGGAGTTGAAATACGTTTGCTCAGCAAAGGCTCATCCCTCCCCCGGCTCCCTCCTGCTCCCCTCCACCCCCTCAGCCCCTGCTCTGCCCCTCCCCGCTGCAGCGGGGACATTGCGGCGGCCCCGGCCGGGGCTGCGCCTCTCCCGTGGGCGTGGAGAGGGCCCGGGGGACGGGGCGAGGATGCTCGGGGGGACGAGGCGGGGGTGCTCGGGGGATGCTCAGGGGATGGGGCGGGGGTGCTCGGGGGGACGGGGCGAGGATGTTCGGGGGATGGGGCGGGGATGCTCGGGGGGGACGGGACGGGGATGCTCAGGGGGACGGGGCGGGGGTGCTCGGGGGATGGGGGATGCTCAGGGGATGGGGCAGGGATGCTCGAGGGGAACGGCGCGAGGATGCTCAGGGGATGGGGCGAGGTTGCTCGGGGGTGCCGGGGCGGGGGTGCCCGGGGGATGCTCGGGGGACGGGGCGGGGGTGCTCGGGGGGACGGGGGATGCTCAGGGGATGGGGCGGGGGTGCTCGGAGGACAGGGCGGGGGTGCTCGGGGGGGACGGGACGGGCATGCTCGGGGGGACGGGGCGGGGGTGCTCGGGGGACGGGGCGGCGGGTCCCGCGGTCCCGGGGCGGCGGCCGGGGAGGGCCCGGGGGAGGTGTCGGGGCCCGGGGCGGGGAGAGCGGGGACAAAGAGGGGAAGGGGCGGAACCGGATCCGGCGGGGCGATCCGCGGGCCGGGAGCGGGGCCGGGAGCGGGGCCGGGCGGGAGCGGAGCGGGGCCGGGAGCGGCTGCGGGCAGCGGCGGCCGCGCTCCCTCCCGGGGATCGGGGCGGGGGGGGGGTGTCTGTTACCCCAACATATCGGACAAAAAGGTGTCTTTTCTAAAAATCTTCCGCTTTATTTGTTTTTTCCCCAGAGTGGCGGTCTCCCGGGCCCCTCTTCGGGCTGGGCTGGCGGAAAAGGAGCCGCGGCTGAGCAGCCGATGCCTCCAGCACCCAGCCACAGGCTTGGCTTTGAGGGGGGACAGCCCAGTCCGGAGGGTTCCCGGTGCTGTGCCCACCAGCACCCACCAGCTTCGCGCGCTCGTCTCCGGCAGGGATCTTGGGTGGGTTGTCCCGGCTGTCGTCGCACGGTCCCGCCGGTTTTCCCGGTGTCGGATCGTGGCCGGCAAGCATCTGAAACCATCCACCCCGTCTGCTCGAGCCTGGAGCAAAGTCTGCCAGCCTTGAAGACCCCGCAGCACCCCTCGGGTCTCCCGATCTGAAAGGCTTGGTTCAGAGTTGTAACCATTTGTTAATTTAGTTATTTTTCTTTCATGTGGAAAAAAAAAGTCCATTGCTGGATGCTTTGTTCTCATCTTGTCCCCAAGCTCCCAAAGATGCCCGGCACCGTGAGGTCCACCCCGCGTCCCACTTGGAGATGTTTTCAGCCCTGAGGGTTGTGTTTTACGCCTGATTTTCAGTAGCTGGAGGTCAGGGCAGCACAAGGAAGGAGTGACGCCTCCGTGGGCTTTTGGTGGAGGCATCAGGAAAAGCTCCGAAAGCCTCATTAAGACAATAACAACTTCTCAGGGTGGGGGGAACACACACGTAGGCACTTCATGTGTTAACCTCTGCTGAATCCCGTGGCTCGCGGGATGAATTAGGGCTCAGCACCCACATTTTGAAGCTCATACGGATGCTGGGGAGCGTCTGCACCTCCGTCCTTCGGTGGCCGTACGTCAGGTACCTGGCGAGCGGCAGAAGAGTTAAGATAACGACGGGGCAGTAAGTTTTACGGGGAGGCTTGGAGTTTAGCTGCACAAATCCTATTAGCATTAACGTCGGCCGTATGGGTAAATCCTTGTGTTCTGCACAGAAATCGAATCCCTGAGGGGCTGGCTTACATCAACAGACACTCGGGAAGGGAGAGTGGGGAGCAGAGGAAGGTTTGTCCGGGGACGGTGGCTCCTGCGGGAAGTAAATCAGGCAGCGCTCGGGGACTTGGGGCTGCCGCGGTGCCGCGGAGAGTCGCTCCGGCCGGTGCTGGCGGCGGATCCGGAGGGCGTGCGGTTGGCTGGGGCAAACGACGCGCCCCGGGTGGGCAACCGCCCCGCGCCCCGGGGATGCGAGAGCGGCGGGCAGGGGATGAGCGTGGCCTGAACGAGCAAGAGAAAAGAGAGGGGAAAAGGTAAAAGCGAGAGGAAGGAGCTTTGTTTGAGGAGCAGGGGAGAAAAGTGGCAGGAGAGGAGGATTTGAGCGGGAGGAAGGAGCGGGAGAGGGAAGAGGGAGCGGGGAGAGGTGAACACAGAAGAGGAGAGGAAGATGGGGAATGTGGAAAGCAGAGGGGCTGGGTGTTTTTTACGGGCAGACGTGGAGGTGTCCTGCCCCGTGCTCTTAGCTCGGAAGAAGACCCAACCTTAGTGTAGCGCTAGGCAAGAATAGAGCTCTCCTGAGCCGCCGGTGGCTGGGGATGGGGGTTTGGGTGGAGGTGCTGGTACCCAGCTCCCTGCCCGCGCGTCTGCGGCCGCTGCCCTGGGATGGGGCCGTCCCCTCACCCCCAGCCCAGAGAGACGGGCTGATACACGCAAACCCAGCCGGGACAAACGGCCGGGACAGAGATGGCCGGGAAAGCCCAAACCTCTGGGGCTTGCAGAGACAGCGTGGTGCCCTGCCGGTCCCGCGCGCCTGCTGTCCTTGAGGGATGCTCGGAGCAAGCCCGTGTCTGCAGAACGGGAAAATGGAAACACACGTCTCACCAAAGATCCCAGCAGCACGGTATTCCAGCATTTTTTTCGGATGCGACACGCAGCGCTGGTTATCCCGGGTCGAAGCAGGAGGTAGCGGCGCAGCAGACTGGATTGCCAGTTCAGTTCCCATTTCTGTCCTTTCTCTTGGTTTAAACCCCAGGGAATGCAATTTTCGGCACACGGCCACACATCCCGTGCCGATGTATTCCGGCAGGGATGAGCACCCAGCGCTCAGCAGGTGTCCTTTGGAAAGGCACCGGGCTTCTCTTCAATTTCCCTTCCCACATCTTTCCTTATTGTTGTTTCATTACAATGAGAGAGAAAAAGGAAAGAAAAAAAAGGAAGGAGCAATCCACCATTTCCTCCCTGGCTTTGAAACACACGTCAGCATCAGGATCGGTTTTGATCCTATGGGAAAAGAAAAACCGTTGCAGCTTTACTGCCTGGGAACGAGGCGTCCGTAAGGGGAGGCAGGGCCGAGGAGTCTGCTTAGGAGAGCCCGAAAACCAGGTCCCGTCTCCCCGCCAGCCCCAGGCTGATGGCCGTGAGGAGTTTCATGCCGTGGCTCTGCTCTCGGGTCACTTTTTGCCTTTTTTTTTTCTTTTTTCAGCCCAGGTTTGTCCCCCGTGACGGTGCTGAGCAGTGAACGTCACCAAATAACTTGGCAGGGTGAGCGAGTTGTAAACAGCGGAGCCGGGGAGCCTGCTCATTCACCGGCCTGCTTTTCCTCGGGAAATGTGTTGGGCTTTGAAGAAACCACAGGCAGCACTCAGCTCCCTGCAAATAACCCGAGGAGATACAACAGCGACTGCAGGAAGGGCCGGAGGAGCCGTCGTGAGGGCTGCACGAGACGCTAACGTGGCACAGTTGCACAAAAAGGGCTTTTCTGGGGGCAAAAGGGGAAGTCGGGGGAAAACGGGGCTGGTTCGCTCTGCGATTCAGCCAGGGGAGACGCGAGAGGGATGAGCTGAGCCGATTTTCTCAGCTCCTTACAAGTGCGTGACGTTTTCCAGGGAAGCATCAGCACCGGTGTCGCGGCGGTGCTACCTGCCGGCAACGCGGGGGACGCGGGCTGCGCAGGGCTGGCAGGGAACGGGATCGGCGAGCCAACGCTCGCACGGCGGCGCGAGCACGGAGGGGTCCCCGCGGGAGGAAGAGCACTTTCTCAAAAAGCCGGGAAACCGGCAGAGCCGCTGCGGCCATTGGTGTTGAGGTCCTTTCCATGTGTCCGACGGCAGCATCTCCCCGCGGGATGGGGCGCGGGATGCTGGGGGTGCGGGATGCTGGGGGTGCGGGATGCTGGGGGCGCGGGATGCTGGGGGTGCTGCTGCAGAGGAGGACGTGGGTCCTTCTGCAGGCGCTGCCCCACGCTGCGGATGGCCACGGCCCCGGGCTCGGCAGGAGGCTTAAACCGGCGTCCTGGCTGCTGCGGCCCTTGCAAAAGTAGTTATTAACCCAAATATCCTCATTAGATACTCCTGTGAGGACTTGTACCAGTCAAAAGTATTCCCGCAGCGTGAAGATTTCTGCTTTTCTGAGGTACAGATGTACCGGAGTAAAGGGAACTTGAATTCATTAAGGGAAATCTTTGTTGAGCTCCAGGCTGGCAAGCGGAGCTGACTCTGTCTCGGGCGAGAACGCGAGCTCTCAGCAGGCAGGGGGATTGCTTGTCAGCAAAATTGGTCCAAAGAGGGGGTTCATTCCCCAGGGTGAGAAGCCTTGACACCAAGATAAGATGCGAGCTCAGCCATCAGACATGGACTTAGTGCCGGAGTCCGTGGGAAAAAGTCTCATCGGGGAGATACTGGATGATAATGATCGCCCACCTTGCACCCTAACCACGAATCCTCCCAGGCAAAGCGATCCTTGCATCGGAGCGCTCGCGATGGGCGAAGCGTTGTGAGTTGGATCACGCAGGTCGGTGCAATTGTCTTGACCGGAGCAGTCAGGAATTGCTCTCAGAAAGCTGTGCCAAGTGCTGGCTTGTGCGGACACACAGTTTGACGAGCTCAGAAAACCCCAAAGGGCTCATACTTAGCATGGAAACCATGTCAGCGTCGCCCAAGTTTAAACAAGGTGGGTTGTTAGCACTGTTTGGACAGAGCCTTATATCAAAAGCCATTTATTCTGCTATTACTATTCATTATTCCCTCCAGTGTTACCCTGGATGTTTGAGCTGGGATCTGCCTAATCCCGTAAAGCCCGGCTTCTCCTCGTGCCAGAACGGGGAACAAAGTCATAATTCTCCTTTTGCAGCCTCCCAGGCTGTTGCCATGGGAATGATGCAACGTCCCCACCCGGCAGCGCCGCTCTCCCGCCGGCGCAGGTAGGGGAAGACGCTTTCCGAAGGGAAGATGCCCTGGATCGAACGCTGCGCTTCGACAGCCCGGGAAGTTACGAATCACTCGATCAAAGTGACGGCGCCAGACTCGCAGGGGACCCGTTTTCTGAATTGTAAACGAAGACCTGAGCGAGGCTGGCGCAGCTGGAGGCGTCTGAAGGCGCCGCGATTTGTACGTCGGGGTCCTCGGATACCTACAGTTCTCCCGCTGGACCTGCCCCGTTTGCAGCCTTCCCCGCTCCTCCCAGCCCAGGTCCCGTCCCGCGGTCCCCGGCTCCTCCCGCACAGCTGGCACCCCAGCGCGGGCTCCTCGCCCGGGGACTCAGCCCCTGGGGCTCCTCGCAGACCCGAGCCCGCGCCTGGGCTTAAACGGGATCTCGCGGAGACTTTTGAAGGACAAAAGTCCCCTTGAAAATAACCCCCAGGGATGCTGAGGATGCATTTGGGTGCGAGGGGCTGGTGGGGTAACCCCTCCCCAGGCAGGACTCACAAACTCCACCCGAGAGCAGCAGCCCTGATAAATCCTCCTTCGTCTTTTAAGAGAAAATGATTAGCCGTGGACCACGTCCGACCTCCTTACCTTTTGGCCACGCAGGAGCATCCCAGAGCTACGACACCCCGCAGCGCATCGCTCCCAGCTCGCAGCGTCTCCCGGCCGGCCGGGCTGCGGGTCTGTCCCGGTGGGGGCAACCGGGCAGGTGCTGCCGGCGCCCCGGAGCATCCCTCCTCGCCCCGGGAAATAACCCAACAGTTTGCAGGCACCTGGGAAGGAAAATTGAAAAGGTTCCGCAGGGTTCGGACACAGGTTTGGTGTTTCTTTATTATTTTCATTAACAGCCTGGAAACAAGCCGCTGAGCTTGGGCTTGCTTAAACTAAGGAGAGGGAAACGGGGTAGGGGAAGGAATAGGAAGAAAACGCCTCCTCTACCCGCCGCATCCCAAGGGGGATGCGCAGGACCTTTCCCTGCAGGCAGACTCTTCTCTGCAGCGATAGCGCTGCTTTCTCCTGGAAACCCGGCGAGGTTTCCTACCCGAGGAGGCAGCTTCAAAGAGCCAAGCTGGTGTCTCTCCCGATACGGCCTCTGATGTGGTCAGAGACGAGGGGGAGCAGGTTTCGCTGCCTCGAAGCAACCCCCCGCGGGCGGGGAGGGCCCCATCAGCCGAGGAGGGACAGGTGAGACGATGCTTACATAGACTTCCAGGTTTCTTGTTATTTTTTGATGGGGTGGAAGCACTCCTGGGCAAAAAGGGTGACGTGGTGCTGGAGAAGACGGGGCTTTCCCTGCACACAGGGAGGTTTGTACCCAGCGTCGCTCCAGCAGCCACATCCCTACGTTCAGGTAGAGATGCGACTGTGAGGTGGCTCCAGCGTGGTTTCCTTCCTCCCAGCGGTACGGCTGGGATGGAGCCGTTAACGAAAAGCCCGCTAGTCCCCTTTTGGTGGGGAACAAAGAAAAAGGTGTCTTCTTCACAGGCAGCTCGCCTGCTGAAAACAACCCCCTTGCCAGCAGACTTCTGCTGCAGCAACGACAAAGCAACAAAACCCCGAGGACCAGCGAGCGCAAGACGCTCTCCTTGCTTCCTTAAGCATCCACACGAGTGCGGCGCTCCCAGGCGCGGCGAGGATGCAAAGATCCCCCCACCCTGTCCTGCAGAAATGGGAAAAATGGGGAAAAATATGTGATTTGCACACCTGACGGGCGTTAAACCCCCAGGAGCTTTCCTCGCGTCTCCCCTCTCGAGCTGAAGGGAGCCCCGGAGGAGCGCGGCCGAGTCCTGCTCACCCTTCTTTGCCGTGATTATAATCCTTAATTTCTGATTTTGCCACCTGCACTGTGTTTCATAAAATTTTAAAGCTAATGCTCTGCCAAACTCAAATGGCACCGGAGCAGATGTTTAAGTGCAGCCTAGGATGAATAAATTATGGGGCTCGTGGATGTACAGTGAAGGAAGGAGAGGCTGGAAGGCTCTGAATGGAGAGAGAATTGATTTAAATGACACTGTCCACTGTAATCGCCTGGGATTAGCTCTTTGGGCACAGGCAGAATAAGAGATGCAGCAATTAAAGACACTGGTCTAACGACAGCAACAACTGGCCTGCGTGCAATCCCTGCCCAGCCTTTTTGTTTTTGGCAGCTCTGCGGGTTTTCTGCCTCTTTATCCCACCTCGGTCATCGGGCAGGGAGAAGAAAAGGAGGCTGCCTTCGGCCTCGCTGCCTCCGCAGCGGCCCAGGGCTGACCTGGCAGCGGGCGCTTGGGGAGCCCGAGGCGCGAGAGGGGTGTTGGGGAGCGGGGAGCTGCTGCGAGAAAGCACAGAAGTGATTTGGTGCTGGAGAAAAAGCTCCGGAGAGCAACCTGTTTGGGTTACCCACCGGAGCGCGGCGGGGATTTGACTGCAGTACGTAAGTACCTGCAGAGGAGAATATATTGAGCATTAAAGAGCTCTTTGATTTCCCAGAGAAAGGCGTAAGAAGAATCAACGGCTGGACATCAAATCCAGACCCAGCAGCACCGAGCTGCTTTTTTTAAACACGAGGACAGGTAAAAAATGACTGGGACTGGGAAGCCCACACCTTTCTTTGCTCTGCTACAGACAACCGTGATGACCCTGGGCAGGTTACTTTACCTTTTGGCATGGCTCAGTCCCTCGGACGGGTCAGGCGTTCACCTGGCAGGGTTAAATAGATGAGCTTGGCAAACCCGCAGCTGCCATGGAGCTGATTATTCCCTCGGATCCCAAGAGCTTGCCGGTCCATGAGTCGTCTCCCCGACGGATACTGCGGTCCTGGGAGCCAGGGCTTGTCCTGCCCCACGCGCCTCCCAGCAGCCCCCATTTCGGGGGCTCGATGCCACCCCTGCCCTTGCCAATGACGGCCCGGAGGTGGGGTCTGGCTGAACTCGTGGCATTTTTTGCACTTCACAGAAAACAGCTTTTTTTGCAACTCTGGAACAAGCTCTACCGCAGCGCATCGGCTTTTTAATCATCCTCTTGTCTCTGCCTCCTTACGGCTTGCCGGCAAGATCTGCAGCGCAGCAAAACCTCCCGCCATTGCACCCCTGTCTCGGGGAGCAAACTCCAACGAAGCGAAGAGCAGGGGGTGAAGGATTCCCACGCCTGGGGATCGCTCAAACGCCCGTGCCGGCCTCCGAGGACGTTCGGCTGGGACCGGGGGCAGCGGAGGAGGGGACCCGATGCGCTGCCGGCAGCAGCTTCGGGGCGGGCACGGGCGCTGGGGCGTTGGCGTGCGTGCAAAGGACGCCGGGCAAAAAGGGCTTGATCCTGCCTACAGCTCCTGGGCGATGCTGCAACGAAGAAAATAGACGTATGGAGATGAAAGGGTTCTTTTAATCACAAAAGCAGCCAGGTGGAAAGCTGCAGGGAGACGTCTCTGCTGCCGCTGATAGCTGGTTTTCCAAATTGTGCTGAATCAGCGTAAAGGAGGGTGGGTGCCTCTGCGTGCTGCGACGGCGGCCGCCTCCTCGGGGGAGAACACGGTACCGAGTCCCGGGTGGATACCGGCCGCTCCCACGGGCACGGCCATCCCCGCGGAGGGATCGGCGTCGCGTCTCAGCGGGGACACGAGCCGGGGGCTGCCGTGGGAGCGAGCACGCCGTGACTGCGCCAGCACGGCGAGCGGGAGCTGGGCCCTGTGAACGTCCAGGAAAGAAAGTGCCCTTAGCACCCCTGTATCTCTAGAAACGGGCTCCAGATTCACGTGCAGGTCAGGGTTTGCCTCCCAAACCTCCTTATAAAAGTTGAAAGACAGACCCCAAAGTCCTGATGTGGGGGAGACGGAGGGAATAGGAGCGGCTGCACAAGGCCAGGGCAAAGCTCCGTCTGTGCCGGTGTCCTGTTCCCAGCGGTGGATGTGTGTGAGGACAGGGATTAGGGACGCTTCCCAGGGCGATGCTTCGCAAAATCCTGCTGTTAGTGGGCTCTGGGACTCCCCGAAACAGGTGATATCTCAGCGGTCTCGCAGCGGGATTTCCCTATGCACAGGCTTGGAAAGCATCTGGATGAGACCTGTCTGCTCAGCGTTAATAAATAACATAAATAAGTGGATGCACTCGTTTCTGTTTCACATGTGCAGAGCCAGACAGCGCTGTTGGCTCAGGGCCTGAGCTCAACCTCCGCGAGCAGCCCCGCTTGGATCTGGGGGCTTGGTCCTAATCACACCCGCAGGAATATTGCCGGGAGAGCCCTGATGTTCCGCCGATGCCAGGAAGATCGAAACAGGGCTCGGGGCAGAGGCAGCCCAAGCCTGACCCACCTCCCCGTGCGTGCAGAGGGGTGGTGATGCTGGTGACGGTCCCCGGACGGGCTGGATCCCCGGCAGCAGGACCCAGCTCGGCATCGCGCTGCTTCACGAGCCGGGTTTTTCTCCCTGGTTCTCGCGGGTCTGGAAAGGAACGGCAGCAAGAGGGGCAGGACCTACAACATCAAACAGGAAAAGCGCCGCTGCCACACACTTACTCGTTAATCGCACTTTCGGCTCCTCTGCAAGGCCCAGTGGCCGCCCAGCCCCGGGATTTCGGCTCTGCCTGGGGGGCTGCGGGTCGATAACCGCGGCCGTGGGGCTGTGCCCTCTCCTTAACCCCCTCTCAGCGCCAGCCCCGGGTGTTTTAGCAAGCTGCACTGCCAAGAGTCAGGGCTGTTTGATGAAGCAAAAGGCCATTTCTCTCCTCTCCGCCGCAGGCAGCGTCGCAGGGGGGCGGCTGTGCCGGAGCGAGCTCCCGTTTTGCCCTCTCCCGCCGGCGCCGGTGGCTCTTGGAGGCTGTTTGACAGGCTGGCAGCTGGTCGGGGGGCGCGTGGGGCTTGGGTTTGACCCTCCCCTCCATTTGCAAAGCTGCAGAACTCTATCATCCCCTTTGCACGTATCTACCGTCATCTCCCCATCCCGACAGACCTCCCTGGGCACAGTTAGGAGCATCCAAAGCCGACGGGGCAACCTCTGCACATCCCCAAGCCTTGCGCAGGCAGATGGTGGCTGCTGTGGGTGGCTGCGTAAAGCAGAGCAGCTTCAGGGCTGCTCCACTTTCTGCCTGTTGCAAACAGCCCCCCCAAAGCTGCGAGCAGCCCCCCCAAAGCTGTTTCGCAAGCCAGGGGTTGCGGGAGCCTGGCAAGCTGCCCTGCGCCCCGGCTGCACAGAGCCACAGGGCAGGATCCGACCCCGCGGGCCGTATCTCTTGCAGGTTTGCAAGCTCAGCTGCGGTTTGGCAAGCCCTCGCCGGTCCCACCGGGCAGCTCCCTGCGAAGCCGCGTTGGAAACGCCGGCTCTGGGGAAAACCAGCCTCGGGCGAGCGCGTTCAGCCAGCAGCGTGATGCCAGCACCTCAGCGAAGCGGGGCCCGGGGGAGCTGCACGAAGGCTGTTCCTGCAGCGCTGGCGAGAGCTGCCTCGTCACCCGTGCAGCCGTTAAGGACAGAAAAACCACCAGGTCGGACGGACAGCCCGCCCACGCTAAAAACAGTCTCTTGAGGCTCGGCAGCCTAAGCCTGGAGCCCTGCGCGGCATCGAGGGGAGCAACTGCCTGGTTAGGTTTGCCCCAGGTGGGTTTTTGGTTTTAAACCTCCCCAGCCAAGGCCGTGAGCTTTGGCTGTGCCCGAGGAAGGGATGCAGCAAAAGAAATTGTCCCTGTGGGTTTCCTGCGTGGGTCCCGGCGGCAGGGACAGGGGCAGGCCAGCCCCTTGGCGCAGCCGCCTCTCCTCGCACCGGTGTGAGCACCCGGGTGCCGAATCACACCAGGGACCCCGCTGGGCTGAAAAAAATAACCGTTTGCTTTTCTTCTCTGGGTTGGACTCACCAGCCAGCTGCCGCTTTGTCCTTTCCTGGGCGTCTCAAGCTTCTTCAGACCAACGATGGGCTTGTTCTCACTCTGGAGAAGCTCCTTGCTCTGCGGCGAGGCACGGAGAGGACACGGCTGTGCGTTTCCTAATGCCCCAGCACAGCCGCTGCAGAGGGTGGTTGGCTCGTGGGAGAGCATCGATCCAGTACAATCCCCTTCGCCCTGCAGACACTCGGGGCACGCGAGCTATTTTCATCCCTTCAACAGCTGCAGGAAGACACCCTCGCTCCCGCCTCGGCGAAGGGAGGCAGCTGCAGCCAGCTCTGCCGAGGGCTGGAAAATCTCCCGGCCGGGCTGTCCCGGCTCTGACACCAGACGTCCCCGCGCAGGAGGGGACTGTGCTTGGGCAGAGCCCATCAGCCCACCGAAACACCCTCCAGAAACTCCCTGTTCCCTCTCTGCCCTGCCCCGTGCGAGATTCGCTCGGACAAAGGCGATGCTCCGATGGGGTACGTGCTGAGCAGAGTGTCTCGGTGCTCGTCCTACAGCCCAGAGAGATCCGGGCTCGCACGAAGGCACCTCAGCACCTCTGGGTGACAACGCTGAGAGATGCCGGTGCCACTCTGGTCCTCACGCTGCGGAGTGGGGTGACAACGCTGAGAGATGCCAGTGCCACTCTGGTCCTCACGCTGCAGAGTGCGTCTGTCTGACCGTCACTGTCCCTACCAGCGAGGGCTGACACGCCGCGTGTGACCGGGGACAGCGGGGTCCTCCCGCCCGGGCGACAGCGGTGGCGAAGGGCAGGGTGTCCTGCAGCAGCGCTGCCTCAAAGGCTTGGTTTGGGGGGTACGTGTCGCACCCAGGCTGCTCACCGGGGCAGCTCGGGGCCGGAGGGAGCAGGATGGCTTGGGGAGAGCTCGTGCTCTTCAGGGGTTCAGGATCGCCCCGTTTCTCCTGGATCCCTTTGAAATGACGCAGCCCCAGCCAGACCCGCAGCTCCGTGCGCTGAAGGGGAGCGGGCGCCTCTCCCCCCGCCGCCAGCGCTCCCTCCTCCAGCCCGGCGGATGGGACGCCTGCCATTCCCTTTGGCGAGTGCACTGATCGGAGG
Organism: Phoenicopterus ruber ruber; assembly: GCA_009819775.1. Classification (NCBI taxonomy): domain Eukaryota; kingdom Metazoa; phylum Chordata; class Aves; order Phoenicopteriformes; family Phoenicopteridae; genus Phoenicopterus; species Phoenicopterus ruber. Next base: position 72,039,356 of record CM020219.1, on the reverse strand, counting down.
CTTTTTTCCCCCCCATTCAGGCTGACAACTGGGCCTCAGCATCAGCTGCTTGTTGCTCAGCATCAGCCTTTCAGCAAACAGCAGGTGCAAGCGGTGCGACCCTGGGCTCCGCTACAGTAATCCCCGCTCCCCCCCCGGGCCCCCCTCGCACAATATTGTCCCCTTGGCTCAAGAATGTTTTTGTCTCCCCTTCACAGTTGTGAATTCTTTTATATATTGAAAAGAAATCTCTTCCTAATCTTCCTGCCCAGCCGTGGCTCGGGAAGAGCGGGTGCCTCGCTGCAAGGGGGAGCGTGGCCGGGCACAGCTGTGCAGGAGGATCTGCTCCCCCCTTGGCAGCTGCCTGCAACGGCCCCCGGCCGAGCCGCTGCCAGCGCAGGCAGGACGTAGGGGATCGTGCCCTCTCTGCCTGCATCCGCGGCAGCGAGAGCGTGTGGCTGCACGGGCTCTCACCTCCGCCCTGGCAAAGAAACCAGCTCACCCACATGTGGGAAACACGGAGGTGACACAGCAGCAGGTCTCTGCTCCGTCACCGACGTTTAACCGCAGCGAGCTCTGCCAGGAGCCCCGGGGAAGGCTGTAAGGCGAGTGAGAGCCCAAACAAGCAGAGATTTTGAATACCGCATCGCGCAGGGCTGCACAAGGGAGGCAGGAGCAGGAGGGATGCTCGCAAGCGGGGACGGAGCAACACGCTGCACGATGCTCGGGCATCATTGCAGAGCTTGGCCTCAGCACACCTCCTCCGTGCAGTGAAAACAGGACTCAATGACACTTTCATTATGTGTCATCCTGTACTGAGATTGCACAGCAAAGCCCGGTGCAGGAGGGAAACATCATCCTCCCCACAGGTTACCAAAGCCTCCCTTCCCCTCCTGGACCAGCCCCACGGGCAGGAAACCGCATCCTCTACCACACACATGCACTGACACGAGCACACACGCTCCCCGCTGCCACTGAAACGGGGGTGACGGTTCCTGCCGTCCCCGGGGGCAGGCGGCGGGGACGGAGTGGGGGGCCCGGGGGCTCTCCGGGGAGCCGGGCTCTGCAGGTGGTCCTACAGCAACCCAGCAGCCTGGAAATCCCATCTGGCAGCCCCAGCGGGGCTCGGGAGGTGGTTTTGGGGGGGAAAGCAGCCCACAAAGGTCCCTGCCGAGAAGCGGGGACAACCGCTGCCCTGCCCGGGACGCTGCTCAAACACGGGTCCCTCGCCCGCAGCCTGATCGGCTCGGCGTGGCTTGACCTCGCCAGACTAGGCGAGATTTGCTTTACCCACAGCTCAGCCCCGCGGCAAAGCCAGAGCTCCCTTTGCAAATAGTCTTCAATACAAAGCACGGCTGGTCTCGCTGCAGCCAAACCCCTCCGCAGCAGGTTTTACCTTGCAGACATGTTTTAAAACAAACGTCCTTGGCGTGTTTATAAAGCAAACGCTACCCTGACGCTGTGGGCATCCCCGCAAACACGGACCTCTGTTTAAACTCCAGTTTTGGACACGGCTTGGAGAAGCCATGGTCCCATCTCCCACAAGGCAGGACACCAGAGATGTTGCAGCCTGTCTTCTCCGCTACACCTTCCACGTTCCTTTTGACAGGAGTTTCTGCATCAAATACATTTCAGTGCCTGTTCTGGCAGCGTCGTAGCTCAGCACAAGCCCAGCTTTTCCATGACAATCTGGCTTTTCCTGCAAACAGCTCCAGAGAGAACTCGTGGAGCAAAGGGGCATCGATTAAGGACACAGAACAAGTTCCCTCGCGCAAATGCTGTCAGTATTTATTGCAGCTCGGTCGTACAGCCAAGGAGGTAGAAGAGAGCAGAGCCGCAGCATCCGTGGCAGGAACACCGGGCAGGAGGGTGTGACCCAGACCTTCCTGCCCTTCCAGTGCTCAAAACAGCTCAAGAACCTGCTCTCTGCTGTGAAAGCCGTGGCCTCGCACGCCTACCCCGCTGCAGCAGCTGCGGCCGGCGGAGATCCTGAGATTAGCACATCCTCGGGTCCAAGCGTAGCCGTTTCTCACCAGAATGCCTTCAGCTGCAAAATTCACCTGTAAGAGACCAAACTGAGCCAGAGCTGCGCTACCTTCAGGACATTACGCTCACATGGTTCCTCCATCAGGTGTTCAACCATAGGGAACAAGCTGCAGAGCAGCTCTGGTCGCACACGGTGAGAAATAAATCACCTGAGGTGGATGCCCCGGGAGCCAGCAGCTTCAGCATGGGAACCCAGTGCGGTTTTTCTTCTTTCAAGAAATCAATAAACTGCTAACCTGTGAAACCTACCCAGCTGCTACCGGACGGATGCTGTACACATACAAAACAACTGTGGGAGTACCTCAAAACTCATCCAGCTGGCGGGTGCTGCGGGGTGCAGGTTCTCAGTCCTGCCTTTCCCCGGGCAGGCAGCGTTTGTGCATTCCCAAGAAGCTACGAGACGCTTCCTTATGAACCCGCCTCATTCGAAATCCCCCCGTTTTATACACACTGCTAAGATAAACTCTGTGTTTACCTTCATGAGTAATTCCCTCCGCTCTCCACGCTTTCTCTGCTTAGCAGCCAGCCAGCTGCAAACAGGGAAAGTATCCTGAAAAGCAGGAAAGGTGCAGCACACCTAACCCTGCCCTGCCATCAGCCAAGGGCTCATCAGGCTGGGACAATTTCCATCACGAATTCAGAGCAGACACCGCTACGATCACGCCCAGAGGCACAGCGCCCTTGCGTGTTTTCCCTATTAGCTCTGCTGCTCTCCAGAGGAGGCCTGAGGCACAGCCCAGATGTATCGCTGTATTTTTTTAAAAATGCGAGTTAGGGGAAAAAGCTGCGGTTGGTAAGAAAGAGGGAGGGCCAAGGGACGGTGACGCCGCAGCCACCGCTGCTGCACGGCGGGGACCAGGCGAGGTCTGCACCTCCGCTGGGAAACACCTACAGCGGCACAGCCCACCTGGCAAAAGCGTGTCTGACCAGCGTCGCGTAAAGATTAAACCCCTTATCCCCCGCAGAGCCCTGCCCAGCCCTTCTTTTCATACCGCGGCGAAGCCAGCTCAGCGCAAGGAAAGCCGGCCCTTTCCCAAGGCAGCCCGTGCGGCGCTGCTGTGGAAGCGAGCGAGATCTGATTAACACAACCCTGCTTGAGATGTATGAATCTCTCCCTCCACCCTGTCCCGTGATGCGTTAGACATTGATTCATTTTACCTTTAACTCCAAGGTGCTGATCAGCCTAGAAAGTGACGGCATTATTTATTACGTGTATTAAAAATTAGACCTCTCCAATGTTAGAGGACAGGTTTAAAAACCTGCAGGTCCCTCCCACCTTAGAAAACCTATTTTTAACACTCTGAATCTCACAACATCCTGACGTGGCTCCAACCCTCGTCAGAGAAGCTCCTCTGGCCAGAGATGGATCACAACACAGTGATTCAGTTCCTATGTTCTTTTGAGAGTCTTCAAGGAAAATTGCAGTGATTCATTCCCGTATTAAAGAGCTGAAGAACATACAGGTAAGATACGAGTTTCCGATACGCGTTGGAGACGCGGTGCCTGTGCTCCTCACCGCCCCTGCAAGCGCTCCCACCACCTCTCCAGCCAGATTTGCCGTTTTACTGGGACACGGAAACCGCAGCTACTGTAGAGAGCAGATGAGCTCTGCACACACCCGCCCCGGCCACAGCCTGCTGGAAAACACCCCGGCAGCGCTGGAAGGGACGAGGGCTCGGGGGTTCAGGGCTGCACAGCCGCCCTTGCGCATCGCAGCGGGAATCTGCCACCCAGATCGCTTGGGGAAATGGGAAAGCTCCTGCCCTCGGTCTTTCACGGGACACGAGATCGGGGTGTAGCAGCTGCAGCGGTTTTGTGACTTGCACGTACAGGAGAAGACGATATCTGTAATCATTCTGTGATAAAATATAAATGTCGGGTCGCATAAATAAATTCTTACATTAATGTACATAACGCGCTTAGTGTTTCACACGTGAAGTGCACTTCACTTGTGCCTCAAGGCTCATCTCCACAGCGTTTTCAGATGCAGCTCAACAAGATATTCTTGACAGACCACCTCTGTCCACTCTCTGCTACCTCCATCCAGCGATTAAGGCTGAAAACGAAACCCTGGGACACTTCTGGAGTGACAGCCATCCACCGTAGCTGAATAAACACGAAGGTTAGGAAGAAGGCACTACCACCACGACTTTACAAGCTCTTTCTAGCTCTCAGTGAAGTTTTGTAACTTTTATGAACACTTGGTGACCTACCTGGCAATTCAGGAAAGTGAATTTTTCTTTAATTTGTGGCATTTTAAAATTCTACGTTAGTCTACTGTCACCTAGTATAGACAGATGTCAACTACAACCGAAAAAAATACACAAAGCTTGAAGCTCTTCTTTGTTAAAACTGCTGGGAGGTTGCCTACACGGCAACTGTTTAATTAATTGTTCTGTCATATTTACAACATCCAGCTTTTTCTTTGTGATTCACTCTCTAAGGCTGGCAGTATACTGTGCAATTTTCTTCAATAAAGCCAGGTAAACTTCAATTTGCCGTATATAATATGCACTGAAAACACCCACAAATACCGCTGCGCTCGCCCTGACTTCTCTGGCCAACCGAAGGTGGAGTGTGAGTACATGCTTTTGCCAAACAACCTTCAGGGAAAAAAAAAAAAATCAAATAACCCCAACCCAAGAAGTCAACCTCCTCCTGCCTGCTTCATTCATGGATGTCACAATACAGGTCTGACGTTTTAACTGTTCCCAGAATGATGGATGGCGACACCCCTGAATGAATAACACAGCGGGAGGCAGTCAATCAGAGCAGCAAAGGCTCGGGGCTCCACCGAAATATCTCGAGAAGCGGCAGGAATAGGAAAGGAAGTATGCAAAGAGACAGAGGTGGTATTTTAACGAGGTTTTAGGAATCATCACCTAAAACACTGCTTGTGTGTCAGTGATGCTTGAGTGTTCATGACAGCCACTCCCATGACACGGCTGGCATCGAGTTCCCAAAATGGAAGTTATTAATCCCATCGGAAGGTCACATGGGAAATTTCACCTTCCAGGGGTAATACGCTAATTGCTACCTATTTAATGGCACTCAGGGTTTTTTTAAAAGAACAAAATTGTTCCCTCATCGTCCATCTTTTGGGGGGGATGTTTGACTTTCTGTGCTCGGCAATGGCCGCCCCTGGTTTCAGGCACACTGCTCACCAGCCTGCTTCGATGGCGTTACGTCCCCCGGGTGAACCCCAGCCCTGTAACGCCGAGAATCAGGATGGCTTATGAGCAGGATTAATCAGGATGATCACGAGAAGAGAACACACGCTTTTCCTTCCATGCTACCACCTGATGCATTTTGTCAAAGCCCAGTCCAGCAGCATCTGTCCACAGAGCAGGCAGAAGAGTCCACAAGCGACGATCCCAGAATCACAAGCAGGAAGACAAAAAAAAAATAAAAAAAAAAAAGGAGTTGTGCGCTCCAGGCTCCGTGGTCAAAGGCCTCGTGGTGGCCAGGGTGCTGCCTCTCCACTGGTGGACGTTACTTAAAGGTGGCATTAAAGGCCCTGCCAATGATCAGTCTGCGCACCTCACTGGTGCCTGCCCCGATCTCGTAGAGCTTGGCATCCCGCAGGAAACGCCCCATCGGGTAGTCATTGATGTAACCGTTCCCACCTGCAACCAAAGAGAAGTCAGAAGTCATTTCTTCTCTCTGATTTCAGGGGCTGAGGGTGGGACGGGAGAGCGCACTGCTCTTGCACTGCTCTTGGCTCTCTCCAGCAATCACTCAGAGACACACGCTGCCGGTGACGTACCCAGACACTGAATCCCATCCAGAGCCACCTGGGTAGCACACTCTGCTGAATACAGGATCACTCCGGCGCAGTCCTGAAGGAGAGTCGCAATGAGGGCAGTCAGAAAGGTGTCACCTGCCCACCTCCAACCTCCGCGTTGCTCTGACCTTTCCGTTACTCTACAGACATCTGCTAACCAGCCTGAACTACTTGATCACAAAGGCACAGGATTCACTCCCCAGCGAGCAAGAAGCTGCAGCAGTCTTTCTGTCACTACAGAACACTTGTGTCAGGTCTGTGAAGGCTACATGAAGACAGAAAATGAAGGGAAAAAAAAAAAAAGCAAAGCCCCAGGGGAGCTGGTCTCTCACAAACGCGCATCATACCCACAGGAGACCAATGTGGTTTGATTTGGGATGCAGGGCTCTGTGCTCCAACTGTTGAACACTCGCCCCCTCCTTTGATAGAGGTGTGGGACAGTGCTGTTTGCGGAGATGACACCACCTCGGAACGACTGCTACAGCCCCTTACAACAGCCAGGATACTGTGATTGGGCTTCCAACAAACACCTACTGACGCTGCTAGATCTGTTGCCTTGTAGAACAAGGCTTTCTTTTTCTTGGGGTGGAAAAAAAGGCACTTAGGGCTGTGAGTGAGTCACTTAACCCCCAGTACAGAACCTCCACCCTGCCCACGCTCTGGGACCAAAGGGAAAGGAATTCCCCCAGCAGACAAGGTGGAAGCGAGCTCACCTTTGCATTGAAGTGGCCCTGGTCACAGGCCTTCGCCACGTTGTAGACATACTGCCGACACGCCATCAGCCGCGTGTACATATCGGCCATTTTGCCCTGCATGAGCTGCACGTCGGGGAAGACAAGAGAGACATTAACACGAGTGAGGGGAAGATTATTTTCTGCATCAGCACTGGGGATCACCCATTCCCCAAACTAGCTCGGAGAAACTAGACGAATGAGAAGACATGGATTCAGTAGGCACGAGGGAGCTGGAGGTTCTGTCAGTTCACAGACTCCCAGATGTCAGCCGCCGTCCCTCACCCACCAACAGCGGCCTCGGGTAAACGGGCTCAGAGATCCTTTCACTCCTCACCGCATCATTACATCACGCGGCCCCAGCACAAACTCCGGGCAACCTTCTCCATGCAGAGCCCTCCCACGACAGAGCTCTTTGTCTTCTCATTCTTAAAGAGAAAAGCAAGATGACAAAAATCTCCAATTCCGCCTCACCTGGAAGTGGCCAATTTTCTGTCCAAATGCTTCTCTTACATGTAGGTATGGAATTGCGTGGTCAAGAACAGCTTGCATGAGCCTAAGAAAAGCACAGACATGCAGGAAAAGGAAAACAACAGAACTATTAATTATTAATAATTAAACCTTGGAAGCGCAATCTAAGGCAAAAAGGTTCTCATACCTAAAATGATATGCTGCTGTCTTCCTATAGCTCCACTCAAACAATGCCAAGAATAAAATCCAAAGGTCCCATTTTTCTCCCTAGTGCTCTACGTATTGCTCATTTGGGACACCTTGTGGTAAGCTCTTACCTTCTTAATTCAGGGGACTGAGACAAAGAGCTGAAGAGCTTTCTTACAGCCGTAGCCAGGACAGCTTGTGCTGCCTCGCATCTCCAGAGACCACCAACTCAAGCAGTACCAGCCAATACCATAAAAGCAGCGTAGGCAAGAACAAGAAGGGTAAAAAAATCCTCCTTCTGCTTTGTGGAAGATGGTCTTTCCACATGAGGACTACTACAGAGAGACCACTTGGGAGGACAGAAGGACTGTAAGGTAAAAATAATTACCGGGGAGCTTAAGGACTGAATAAACGAAGAACAAACCCTTTACCCAGTCCAGTGGTCCTTCCATGTGACAGTCTGGATAGTGTTTTAGATTTCAAGGGATCAGTACCACAAATGAGCTGGTTATTCCCAGAGTAATACACACTGTAGGGACACACAAGCAAGCAATCGGGGACCAAGGCAGATCCACCATCTCTGGAAATGTTTATGTCAAGACTAATATTGTCAAAAGTGTGCTCTGGAGGGTCTGTGGCCTCTGCTACACTGGAAGGCAGAGGTTTGCACACCTTCTCTCCAGCATTGCATCTTCTATCGCCTGCCCCTCAGAGGGTGTTCCACATAGATGCTTCCAAACTGAAAAAACTGCATGAGGAGCGGAGAGGTGAGGAGAGCTAAAGGAAAAGGCGGAGCGCACGCGGAGCAAGCCGCGGCTGCCTTGGAGTGCCGAGCCGAGCCGAGCCCCCTCCAGCAGGAATCCATCAGAGCAGGGAGCACCCACCACCCAGCTGGAGCACCCAGCAGCCACGGGATCTCCCTGCTCCTGCTCCTCTGCAGCTTGCTTCCTCCCCACAACTCTGACCCAGCCACCTCCTCCCAGCCCTTCCTCTTCTCTCGGAAGCTGCCCCAGTATCTCAGTTCTCCACCCAAGGTGCATCCCACCGAGGGCTGCGACCCCAGCTGGAGACCCACTGGGCTAGGTGATCCTGAGGGATCCTTCTGGCCTTACAATCTATGAACGATGACAAAACCTTACCCCAGTGGCCCACCAGACAGCACAAGTCTCTCCAGGTCCAATCCACTCATCAGAACGTAGACTCCTTTGCTCAGTGCCCCCAAGACATTTTCAGCTGCAATCGGCAAAGGCAAGTGATTTACTTACATGCAAAACTAAGGTAAGCTGTTGTCCGAGGGCCTGTGCTCGCCGGGAACAGGATTCAAACTTTCAGTCCCATTCACCTTTCTTTTTGGCACGAGACACAAATGTTCAGGATGAGCTAGACAGGCGCTGAGTTTTGATACATACGCTCCCTACCACTGAAATGTCTTTTCAATCCAACCAAAGCCAGAAAGGAAAAGGCAGTAAAGGGTTATAAAGTGCATCTACAATCGCTGCTATTCTCTTGCCTATTTTCTAAAGAGTACGGTGCTCTCCAGAGATCTCTCAGCTCAGCATTTGTACCAACAAGAATAAGAGATTTAATGCCTGGGAGGACAAATGGGGAGCCCCCTTCACCATCCCATTAGTTTGTATCTAACCCAAACCGACAGCATTACCATCTGATGGCTACTGAGTGTGTATTCGAAATGAATGCAAATCCTGGTCTGATAGGCTTGGGTCACCTCTCTGAGCATCCCCAACACAGGAACCAAAGCTTACACAGGCAAGCAGTCAAAGCTCACCGCTTATCACACGTCGGAGTCATGTGTATTGGCGTTCTGAGACTGGAGAATACGAAGAGTCATTATCCCCCCTTCTGTGAGGAGGGCTGAACAGAACATTGCAGTTGTTATAAATAAACGTTTTAAAAAGACAAGTATTATTTCTGTGAAAATGGAACCAGAAAATAGCCACATTAGATAATGGGCTGAGAAAAAACTTCAAGAAACCGTTTCACTTTGGGACAATCTAAAGCACGCGCTGATGTTAACAAGCATAAAAAGAGAAGCAGGAACAAAGGGCTCATCTCAGCAAGGCTGCACTCTTACAATCAGGAGAGAACTTAAAGCCTAACAACTGTGCTTTGTAGATGGACAGGGATTATCCACTGATCACACCATACCGGAGAACTGACATGTATTTCAGGCTTTGATCACAAGAGATCTGAGAGGTGCGATATGCAAAGTGAAAATGAGACAGGACTTGGACACACGCAGACAGTCTCCTGAAATAAATAATCTGTTTTTCAGTGGCAGAAACTCATGGACTGCATTATCTCCTGCTTATTGAAGAGCATGTTGAGGTAGCGCGTGGAGAAGAGCAGCCTCTGCAGGGCCATCATCATGATATTGGAGCTAGAAAGAGGAAACAGAAGAATGAAGCTTGGCTTTCAGAGAAAGAGCTCAAAAGCCCCACAGACAAGAAAGAAAAATACTAATAGCAAACGTTACTTTGAAGAACGGAACACAAATGTCAGCATCAGTAATGATAAAGAGACAAAGCTGTTCATGAGTAATGACATCTCAAAGCTAAAAAAAGGACTGAATAGCGTGAACACTTTCCTGTATGTCCAGGGAGAAGGGATGGATTGGTATGTGGCGAGCTGAAGGACACGCCTGCTGACTGCACAAGGCGGGCTGCCTATCACAGCAAAAAAACCCAAACGTTGGGGCTCTGAACCAACTTTTACCAACGCAACGTGACCGCATGAATCCATGGACAACACTTACTATGAGAAAAACACCAGCCACTCAGTGGAGCGCGGCTGACAGTGAAACCCACGTGTTTTAAAGTGGATGGAATTGCAGTGCTAGAGGACATCTTGATCTGAGAGAAAGATCCTGCAGACATACGAAATGGCATCAAACTGGTTCAGCTTCCAAGGCAGACGATCAGAAGCGGCATTAAGGGCCAGAGTGCCAAGTGTGTTAACTTTCAACACTGCAGCGATGTGCTTCTCCGAGTTATCAGAAAATGGAAATCCCGTTACTATGAGAACATGCTGTTCTGTACGGATGATTACCCAGGAGATGATCTGAAGACTGGGGCACTAGCCTTTCTGATTTCAGAGTGGAGGGATCCAATAACATCAGAAAAGCCAGATTTCAGCTGAAACTCTTCCACTTACTGCAAAGCAGCTTTTGGTGGCATATGGGGAGCAGGAGAGTTACTTGCCCTGCAGATACGCAAATAGGATTTTCATGAGTTCAGAGAAGGCGTCTCCTCCACTTGCTATATTTTTCTGTCATTTTTCTATCAACAAAAATAGCCACTGGAGTAACAAAAATGGCCATCACGTGGCCCCTGCTGTACTAACTAATGGGGGAAAGGATGTCCATTTTCAGGCCCTGACCCTAAAAGAACTCAGAAATGTTACAGGCAAACCAAGAGTCTGTTTGATAGTCTCCAGTGATTTTGGAGGGAAAAAAAACCACAACAAACCTTCAAGGCAAATAAGCTGTCCTGCATACAAGATGGGGAGCTCTCATGGAAACAAACAAGTTTCTTTGGAAGCCTCACCTAGGCTTTGCAGAAGCCGTGGTTAAGAGTTAGGTCCACGAGGGTGAAACAGGAGCGACCTAACAAGGGATGTGCTCACTCGCTGCAATCCAGCGGATTGCACTCTTCCAGTTCCACCAGCTCTCTTGCGAGGCTGCCAAAGAGCAGATAACCATCTGCAAAGCCCTCTAGGTCACAGTCTGAACATGCATGTAATTAGCGATCCCATTTATCTGATCCAGAAGACAGGAAACCACCACATGCATACTGCCATGAGTGAACCCAACTCACCGGGGATCTTGCAGTCTTCGAAGATCAATTCACAGGTGTTAGACCCTCTCATTCCCAGCTTATCGAGCTTCTGGGCTGTGCTGAAACCTGGCATTCCCTGCAAAGTCAAGACAGTATAAATACATTTCAAATCTCAGTTCTGACAGACTGAAGAAAATCACTAGATGCCTGTGAAGTTTCCCTGACCACACGAACACGCGTAGGGTACCAGAAGGGAGGCAAAGTGAACTGCCCGCTCTGGGAACAAGAACGGGTGTAAGGGCAAGCACAGAGGAAGCAAATGAGCAGAGAAACATGCACGCGTGGGGAGCACCTGTGAACTGAGTGCATCCATTTTCTAATGCACATAAATATTAAATAAATTTAGACAGCTGCCCACACTGACTCTCCTAGAGTAAGGGTTGCAAGCTTTGTCCGTAACTGAACTACTCTAATCACTAAGTCAGGTTAAGTCCATCAGAAGGTTTACTATCTCTGAGATTTTATATTTCCAGTACCATTTATTTTATTACAGCTTCCCATCTTCCTTGTGGTGACAGAGATACGTATAGCATAGCCTCAAATAATTAAAAGGGAAGAAAAACCCCAATAGATTCCTATTTTCCGAGGGCTCCCCATTGACCAGCCCGTTTCTGCTCCCTTTGGCCTGCTCTGCTTTGCATGCATGTTTGGGTCATTTCAGCATTCCAAAGGGGCAGCGCAAGAAAATGGGGAAGAAACAAATAGAGCTATTTTAATGTCTTGGCTTCAAACCAAAACACAACACAACACACGAAGTTGGATAATGGGATAGTAGAACATATTTACAAGGCCTCCAATATCTCTGACAATTTTTGGCAACAAGCAAGCCCTTTTATATTAGAGTCTTGCCCGTTCTCTCTACATTTTTACCCCTAAAGACTGGTTACGTGTTTGGATACCAAAATCCAGGAGTGCCCAGCTGACAGCACAATATGCCATGTCACTAGGGCAGAGGACTATTCTCATGGGTTTATAAAATTCAGGCAGAAAGTTGTTTGTCTTTGAGCAAGGGGCTGACAGTTACAGAAAGAAAATTAGCTGGCTTCTACATGAGCCAGTTAAGGTGAAGGAGTTAGTTTTAAAAAGCACGCTACAATAAGCTCGTGAGAATTATGAAACCTACCCTCTCCACAATGAACGCAGTTATACCTCGGGAGGCTGGAACAGCATTAACATCAGTTTTAGCATAAACGATGAGAACATCTGCATCTGGCCCATTGGTGATCCAAAATTTGTTCCCATTCAAAACAAAGTAGTCTCCTAGAAGCAAAGAGCTGCAGTCTGTTAGCTCACAGCAGGGCAACACCTATATCCTCACTCCATTTATTTCAAAACAGGCTTCCAAGGATGCTCTTTAAGACCCCCACAAACAGCAGGCACGAATCCTTCCCAAGTTCAAGAAAATGCATTTCCTTAATTTCTGGCGTCCAAAGGCGTCCAAATGCCTGACAAACTAAGGCACTGGTTCCATCATACCACCAACCTCCACCACCACAACCACAAGCCCACTTTTAGACCTTCAACCATCCAACTTGTGTCTTCACTACATGGCTTTATCGCACACTGAACCTCCTGGGAGGCAGCACAAGCCTGCAAACGTGGCTTGGTATACCCAAGACTAAGCACTATATCTCAGTGGTGTTGGGGAGGTTAGTCCAAATTTACAGGAGACGTTATTTACGCCGGACAGCACGTGACAGGCTTTACCTTTCTTATCTGCTTTCAGCTTCATGGACACAACATCAGATCCAGCATTGGGTTCGCTCATTGCTAAGGCTCCAACGTGCTCCCCACTGATTAGCTAGAAGAAAAGACAAATATGAGAAAGGGAGGAAGAATAGTAGCGTTGTTGCTGCTCCCTCTTTAGCCTGCCTTCCATTTTTTTCCCTGCACTGAATCTCCACAGTAGCTGTTCCACGCAAGAACTGCAAACAAGAGCCGTTGTTCCTGGTAGAGTCCTAGCAGGGAGCTCCCTCGTGCTGCTGTGCCGAGGGAACGGAACCAAATCTCAGTGGGATGAGAAGGATGACTCAACGCACGTCTGAGCTAGATGAGTACAGCCCTGCTTATAAAACGCCATCTCCAGAAAGGTGCCAAAAGAACCATGCAGGCAGCCATATGCCTTTCACAAGCTCCTTGCTCCGCGCTTTATTACTGCCCTTTTACATAAAAAAAAAGAGTTGTTAAACACAAAAGGCCAATGAGGGGGATGAAAAGACGTTGCAAAGTTCTTAGCAATGTTCTCATAGCCCGGTCCCCCCACACTCGCACTACAATAGCAGATGGACACCCTCCTTCTGTGCCTGCTCATACCAGGCTCTGGCATAGCTGTTGCTTCCTCTTCACTGTTCCTTTCATTCTGCCCTTTTCTCCCTGCTTTTTTTTTCCCCCCTCCCTCTGTACTTTTATCTGTCTTCTCCTCCTTTTGATTTCTTATTTAAAAAAAACAGAGTCAATGCTTAAGATATATGTTCAACCAATTCAATCCATCAGTGCATTTCTACAGAAGTCTTCGTGACCTGCTCAAAACTAGTTAAGTACCATTAAGTACTCTGTCATGAACCAAGACAAGTAAGAACTAAAGTGATCGCACATCTCATTGAAAAGCAGCAAATGAGAGCATTAAAACACACCTGAGCCGCAACAAGGACAATTCATGGTTACCTACTAGCAGGCTGCACAATGCTTTGAGGAAGTGACACTGTACTTTGCACGTGGTTTAAATCAAGTTTCTTATGCTGGCAATTTTGCTGATCATTTCAGTAGCCGGGATTCAATGTACTAGTTAAGTTTTTCCATGCATTCAAATACTGCAATCTGTTTAACATGCTTTTGAGTTACAAACATCAATGCCCCAAATCATGAAGAAATTTCACATGTAGTTAATTAGCGTAGGCAAACCAAGCATTTGGGCAGTGAGGAACGGAGAACATAAAATAGGAAAGCAGTGCCTTTCATTCAGAAATCCCAAAGCCATTTGGGAAGTTAGAAGACTATCATCCAGTGTCACCTCAAAGCCTCATTTAGTAACACAGCTCCAGAGAGCTGGACTGGGCTGCCTACAGACACGGACCTCGGCACAGGCTGAGGTCAGCATGGATTAACAGGACAAAAATTAACAAGCTAGAGAAGGGCAAGTTTGGCAAGTACAATATTTCCTAAAGGCTGGGTGACTGAAATTGGCTAGTGCTTAAAATGCTACACACTGTGAAAGACACTCATCCTTGTATGCAGCCAAACCCCGAATGCTTTCCGGTTTCCCTCCTCTTCCAGCCACGTACCTTGGGCAAGTACTTGTTTTTCTGGGCCTCGTTGCCGTTACGCACTAGCTGGTTGATGCAAAGGTTTGAGTGGGCACCGTAACTAAGCCCAACAGCTGCTGATGCACGAGAAATTTCCTCCATCACCAGCACATGGTCCAGATACCCCAAAGCAGATCCACCGTATTCCACTGAAAAGAGAAGAGAAACCTCACGTTAACCACCATGGAGTATATCACACATGCACAAGATCGCCGGGTCGGGCTCAGTCTTCAATGAGATCCAAGACACTTAGGAGAGAGCTTCTGTTTTTGACTAACACTGTCCCTGAGCTGGGCACCTTTAGCTTTCCCCATCCTCTCTGAATTTCAGTTGTCTTATCTTAAAGGCACAGTGATATTACTTCTTCAACATAATCAATAATTTACTTGTACAGCATAGTTTTATACACATAACATGCATAAGGATACATCTAAAACATGCTACCGACACTTGCACAATAGCGAGTCCTTCTCGTCAACCCTCCTTAAGTGCAACCTGAATATTATCACGAAGATTAAATCACAAAATGGCAACCTGTATTAGGTGAGAGGACAAAGGAGCATAGGCAAAGTTTGTAAAGTCTACGTGTGTTTGTCATAACAAGGACCCCTAAACAAGTGAGGAATCCTCAAACTGCTCAAAAAGTGGGGCACTAGGGACTTTTCTAAGCCCACAAATGTGCGGGAGACCAGCATTTTGATGGGTGGCTGATTCAGAATGAGAATGATCCATAGATGTAACTGCTGTAGTTCACCAGTGGCAAGAGTGTGGATTTCGAGAGAGGATGATGTGAGACAGAGCAGCACAAGCATCGTAACCGGGAATCTAGCTAGGTACACTGAGCTGAGTCTAAAACTGGTGCTAAAGATTAAAGGCAGAGTAGAACAGGGAGAGAAGGCAGGAAGGAAAGAGAAGGCTGAGAAATGCATAATGGCCTTCAGCAGCTGACAGCCTACATAAGTATATACATATATATACCTACACACACATTGATATAGACACAAATACAGTCACATCCCAATGTAAAAGCTTTGTTCTACAGGCAGGCAGCAAGTGATTGTACTGCTAAGAGAAGAACTAAAGCAGGAGGACACGAACACGGCGAAGCAGTCAGGGAGGTAATCCAGGAGCACTTACTCGTCATCAACGTGAGGGCTGTAAGCCAGCAGCAGCAACGGCAAGAACAAATGTGTTTGTACGCTCAGAGTGACCAAAGAGCTGAGCACATAACCTGGGCTCGAAGAGGGCTACTGTCCCTGGCTCGTCAAATCGCCACAACAGCCACTGGCATTCTGTGCAGCCTTTCCTCCCACATCACTCATTCTGACTCCTGTCTTTATCTGCAGGGCTCTTTAGCCTCTGAAATCACCTCTCTCCACCACAAATCAGAGTTTGGGGTTTTACGATCAATATCCTGAAAGATGGGTTTAACAATTTCTCATATATGCCAAAACAAGAGAGTTTTCTATTCCTTCCTATAGAACGGATGAGTTTGGTGCTATTGCCTCAAGAAAGGGAAGGTAACTGCCTGCTGTAAGCAGTACTGGCCCACTATCGCTTTGTACTGCAAGAGGTACAAGAAAATAATCCTGCCAGACAACTTCTCATATAAGACAAACCATAGTGTGATTTAGAATGATGCTGCCCTTTCGAAATTACTCCTTATATATGATATGCCTGTATTATCGTTCCATGGTAGCTACCTATTTGCATTTCTTAACTTAGCTCTTTATAAAATAAATGGAAAATTACAAATCAGCATAGCTTTCTTAGTTTCACGAAGAAAACAAAAAGCACTGTTATTTAAAATGCTCCCTTAATAGACTTGATCCACTGGTGCCCAAACACACCATTTAATTGAGCATACGCCCTCGTAAGATTTCACATTATCTTCACCTCCTAAATCCCAGTCTCCACCTCCTACAACAAAACCAACGCCAAGAAAGAAAGTGCACACAACTACACAATGAAAAATAAGGCAAACCATTCTGGGCATAGGAGGGTTTTAGAGGTAAATCTTTGAGGAAATCAAAAAGGACAGGACTCATGAGGGGATGGCTTATTTATAGTGTGGGAAACTGCTGTAAGCCTCAGGCACAACATCAAAGAAGAAAGAAGGTAAGAGTGAGAAAAAACAGGAGCAGCAGTAAATTGGGAAGAGTAAAGAGAAAGAAAGCAGAAATACAGACTCTTTCAAGCAGACTCAGTGCCACTGAAAGAAACGCAGAGGCATTATTTCAACGCATTGCTATTCAGCTTGCTTCTGCAGAAGCCTTTGCACACGCACATCTAGAAACACAGACTTTACGATGGGGAAATAAAGGCCCCATTGGCTGCTTTTCTCCACTAAGGGCTTCTCCTCATTACACTCTGTTAGTGCATTCAGCATGACCAGAGCAGCCTCAGTAATCTATAACATTAATCAAAACACTTTTCAGCTAACCTGGACAAGGCTGAATAAGGTTTACTCTGATTTTTTTCTGACTGGTTGGATGTGGTCAGCTCTCCATTAGTTATCACAGCTTTTCAGAGCATTGTTTCATACCCTTTAACTTCTCCTATTAGAGATGGATGTTTGTTCTAGGATACTTTTATCTATAGCTCTTGTTCTTCAAAACTTGCAGCAAACACTTCATATTAGAGAAGCGCAAACATGTTTGAGTTGCATACGTTATATCTGGAGAAACCATTTCTGAACAGTGCTTTCCAACTGTAAAAGGCATTTTGTAACCGTCCAGAAGGCTAACAAGGAAAAAGGATTCTGAGTCGGCAAAGAATAACAGAAGTTGCGAAAGAGTTTTAAAAAAACTAAGATAGCAGACAAGGTTGTTATGAACTGGAAAGCGTGAGTTTAAGTAGTCTCTCTTTCGTCTGAAGAATCACCCAGCAGAAGGTAAAAGGTGGGAATGGACTTACCAGGAGCTGTGATCCCCAGAACTCCCAGTTCCCCGAGCTTCTTCCAAAACTCCTACAAATACAGGACAAGCAATCAGTCCAGACTCGCAGTCAGGGCATCAGCATAAGAAGCTTTCCCAGGTAGCTCACTGGACACGTCAACTTACCTTATTCTTGTGGTATCTCAGAGATAAATACATCGATACCTATTCCTCCTGCAGCAGCAACTCCATCCTTTGGACTAAGAACCCAGACAGACTCAAGGATGTTAGCTGTGCTACACATGGGAGGAGTCTGTTGAATTCAGCAAAAACTCACAACCTAAATTTAATTCTGGAAGGACAGGTCCTAAGATTTAACTCATTGCCCAGTTTAAGGAGAATTTCAATGAATTAAAACCTCCCATTAATTTCAAAAACTGCACTTCTAGGCTTTCATATACTCTCTCTTGCTAAAGATTATTTAGGATGTTATGACTTAAATTTATGCTTGTCTTTTACCTCGCACATCCTTGTCACCGTGCTTTGGCAGCACTGTGTAGGCCTACCAGCCTGTGGTTGCTGCAAATAGCGGTGAGCATAAGCTATCCACGACTGAAACCCTGGAAACATGTAGATGAGTTGCCATTAGCTGGCACTTTAAAACTCTTCTAGTAAAACAGAAAGTGGTAAGTAAAGGCAAGGAAGCCTCCTTGGGAGAGATTAACAAAAGGGAATGTTACAGCCGGGGCAGACAGAGGTGCTGCCTGCCTTGCAGGTGCTACTAGAAAAGTTACAAAAGGTGACCACAACCGAGAATTTGGGAACACTTTGGACTTGCGAAGCTAGAGGAGCTGAATCCACAAGGGCCACTCAAGTACCTAACCTGTAGGTTTTCAAGACTGCCAGGACACTAGACGCACACGGGGACTGGATAGCGTTCCTGAGTTTTGCATAGTTGGACACGTACGCTACCAAGTTCATCTGCTAGAGGACGAGCTGTCCTCCTTGACTGCCGACTCCTCCGTCTGCCCATCACCCAGATTTATTACTCTGGCAACGCCACCGCTCAAGCGACAGCCGCATGATTCGAGGCACAGAGGTGCCGGCTGACACGAGACGCGCACATCAGCTGTGGCTGGCACGCGGCATCAAGGAGGAAGAGGGAAGCCACGACGTAACGCAGTAGCAAAGGATGTCACCCACGAGGACCACGCGTATGCTGGAGGGGCCATCTCTTTGCTGCTGCTTCAGACTGCAGCCTCTCCTCCGCTACACGAGGGACACACAGGTGAATGCTTGTCGCATAGCCTCAGCGTCCAGCAATAAGACAGTTATCAGCGAAGTCTCCAGAGACTTCAAAAAGTATTATTCAATAGCTCTGGATGACATCTGGTGCACCAGACTAAATTTATATACTTAACTTCAAAGCTGCGCGTGTATCCCTGAAAACGTCAACATGAGAGCTCTGGGAAATCCTAGCAGATGTTCTGAGCTTTTTAAGTCTTGCAAGCTCACGGCAACCAATAGTTAGATCTCTCATTTTCACCAATCCATCCCCTTGCACAGAATTTGTTGGTTTTATTAGGAAGGCAAGTTTCAGCTCGACAGTCAAACAACTCTACACTTCAGCATCTGAACACAATATTTTCACAACAAGTTTGAGAGGAAACTCAGATGTCCAAGACAGGGTCCTAGCTAGGAGAATACAAAGCACATACTAGAGAAGGAGTCTGAACAGAGCCCAGCAGAAATACCACGGTAAGAATCCAAACAAGACCATTATCAATCCATTTGGTTTTTAATTGCGTGCTGGCTGGGTTCTGCCCTAGGTTGCTGAAAGTTGTTAACAAAAGATAAAACAGGAAACCAAAAAATTGTTTTCTCTATGGCTTTCAAGTTTGAAAAGTTAACACATATGTTCCTGTGGTGTGGACTGGGATTCTTTGTCTGGACTAATGTACAGATCAAAGTACAGACAGGCTTTCACTACCATCTATTTTAACTGCACACATGAAATACTTACCCGCATGTCTTTGAATTCATTTTCCTGGTCGATCTGTTGGGCCTTTGGAGCCAAATGCTCTTGACAGAACTTTGTCATGGTCTGTCTAAGCTGGGAAAAGAGATGAGGAGAAACACATACGTTACATCTCATCAATATACTGTCATCTTCTTCCCTGGATACTGCCAACATTCCCCTGCCAGGCGACTCCAGGATCCCAAACCCAGACGCACAAGACCATAAGGAAATCAATGTTTCAGATTACTGGCTGAAAGACCACAGGAAAGGCTCTTTAGTCTTTTAAAGAGAAGATACTGACATACTTAAGTTCCTCTCCGCATTTAACCAGAACAGTCTTACCACAACATGAGAGAACGCTCCTTAACTACTGCCTGCACTAGGGCTGCAGGGGATGGTTTTGGTCAGGAAACTTTGAAAGCTGATGAACAGCGCTTATGATGCATTATCTCCATCCAGTAGCTGCTTACAGTTTCATTTAATTATATGCAGATGCCTGTAATAAGCACGCATAGTAATTAAAATGTGTTAGTGTATCAAACTGGGACTGCATTAGCTATCCTACTATTTTCTTCAGAGGCGAAATTTGATAAAACCAGGTACACTTGACGTTCCCAGTGTTAAAAAATCACAAAATCTTTCTCTCAATTTAAAAATCTGAATAACTTACATACAAGTATTCTGCAGAACTCTATATGCATACTAAGAAAATATATACAATATCTTTAAGTGTTTTTATATTAAAAAGATTTTAAAACTTTGTCTAGATATTATAGTAGAGCTTAATAATACCATTTTTCCTTTTGGTTCTTTATTCCTACAGATTAACACTGGTGAAGGAACAGTCTTAGAGACTGAAAGCCTCTGCTGTGTAACCAGAACAAGTAGAAGGGGCAGAAGCAAGATGAAAATATGCCCAGGCTTCTCTGCCCTCCTCTCAAGCCCACAGCCAAAGCAGCCTCTTTTTTACAATTAAAAAGATACGCTCATTTCCATGGCTACCCAGACCTCGGATTCCAGTACCACCAAACAAGTTTCCCTCCTGTTGATTTTTCTTTTGTAAGTTTTTAAACATTAGATATGTTTCCATTGCTACAAAGTTGACAGCAGGAAACTTGAGCATAAAGCTTAAAAGAAAACAAAGCTTAAAACCATAATAATTAAAAAAAAATCTTAATCAATTAGAGACTGAGGGGTAGACTCAGACAGACATCCCTGATACTCTAAGCCAGTTTATAAGTTACAGTGCTGTTAATTCACAGCTTCACTAGCATTACTGAAGACTTATTTCTGATTTTTTTCAGCTTTTCCACCAGACAGACATGAACTACAAGAATATTTTCCTCCTTTTACACCTGCTGAACGTAGAAGCACAAAGAAACATCAAGTTAATTTGAGCTGACAAGGCTATGAACACAAACCTGGTAAAGAGTAACTCCGTAGTAAGAAAGAAGCAAAAATGAGTAAGTTTATTTTGTAGATCCGTATGCTTGCACTGTCATAATTATGTAGGAAGTGTGGCTATAGCTCCAGACCTGAGGAGCACCGAGGAAAAGAGTTTCGCTGGCAGAAGCGTGCCTGGGGCAGCAAGGAGTGAGTGCTATGAGGGCTAGCGCTGGGCTGCTGTGGAACACAGGAGGAAATAGTAAAGCTAAGAACTACTATCCTAAAGCTTTAGGTCCCCCACTGGGCAAGAGAACAAGCTGGACGAGCTGCAATGCTTCTTGTGAGAGGGTTTGACAAGACCAAATTAACTTGTTTCTTCGGTGATTGTATTTCTGATCCTACTTCTGGTCCCGCGGGCCGAACGGGAACGCAGTGGACTTTGTGCACGCAGTGCTTCGTTGTGCGACGTTCCGTCGTGGAGAGGCGCCTTCCCCCGAGGAGGGAAGGCCGGAGCACGCTGGTGGGCCAGGCCTGCCTTCTGGCCGGGGCCCGGGCGACCGCTCGCCACCGCCCCCGGGGCACGCTCGGGCCGGGCACGGCGGACACGTGTCCGGGGCGCGCCCCCGCCGCCGCGCCCCCTCAGCGCCCGCGGGGATAGGCCGGCTCCCCCCGGCCGCGGCCAATCAGCGCCCGCCAGCCGCGACACACCCCCGCGGGGAGGCGCGCCGCCGCGGCCCGCGGCCGCCCCCGGGCAGGGCAGGGCGGGCCGCCACCGGCAGCGCCCGGCCGCGGGCAGCCCGGAGGGCCGGGCGGGCCCCTACCTGCCGCTGCTCCTCGCTCAGCCCGTTGACCGTATCGTCCACCGCCAGCCCCGCGCAGCCCCGCTGCAGCAACCCCAGCGTTTGGCGCCGCCGCGCTCCGCGTAGCCCCGCGCCGATCGCCGCCCGCCCGATCATCGCCGCCGCCATGGCTGCCCCGGGCCGGCCCCGGCGCGCAGGCGCGGCCCGGCCCCGGGGGAGCGCCCCGCCCCGCCGCCCGCCTCTCCGGGGGGGGGCCCGGCGAGAGGAGGGCGGCGGAGGTGAGCGGCAGCAGCCGGCAGCACTGCCCCGGGGAAGTAACGGCGCGCGTCCGCCTCCTTCCAGTACATTTAATGGGTTAAAACCAGGACTAGTTACAGCACGCTGACAGACACACAGGCGAGCCGTTCACCAGCAAGGTGCACGGGGAGAGCCCGGGCAAGGCCCCGGCCCGTGCGGGAAGAGCAACAAGAGCTGTCCTGGTCCCCCCCAGAACAGGTAGGACAGCAGGTGCCACCCCACCAGAGAGCTCGTCGTTTTAGACCACGTAAGAACTAGGTTTGCAAAGTAGAGACCACTGAACTAGGAGTAAAACATCAAAAAAACCACCGCTACAGTCCGTCCTCATGCCTCACATAGCCAGGAGCAGCTCCAACTCGTCGAGTATTGCTGAGCATTCCTTAATTTCTGCTTGGAAGGAGGAATGCTTCTCCAGGGACCGTTGTCTCTCTTCTGCTGCTGACTTCCACTTGGCCATCGCTGTCTGCGTAGAGAAGTCAGCGTACATGACATTTTACTAACACCAAAGTACCGAATAGCAAAGCCAAGTTCTAAAGCAGCTCCAACTAAAGCATTTGAACTCATCAGCGGGGCCTTGCCTGCTAAACTAAGATTAGTCTGCCTTGACTGGGATGCCTTTTACCTTTGTTCCTTGAGGAAAATGGCAATTTATCTGTGCCCAAAGTTTAGGAAGCCTTATATAAGAGTGATTTCATTAATTAGCTCATAAGCTTCTTACAAAGAATTGTAGAACTGTAATTTAATTACTGTTTTGATCAGTATAATAGACAATATTACTGAAGCTGCTTGTGCTTGCATGCTTAGTTCCCAGAGAGGCTACCCCGCTGGTCCGCAGCGCTCTCCAAGTCAGACCCAGTGTTCCGAATTCCAGCATAACAGCCCGGCCGGCAGATCGGTGTTGTGCCAGCGGTGCTTACAACCACCTCCAACACAGTCTGGAAAACTCCCTCTCTCTTGAGGAGCTGGTGTAAGCAGAGGCAGCTCCACTTCCAGTACTGACATCCACCTTTACTTCGGAACCAATTCGGTCTAACTTGAAAGCTACGAGTCATTAATATCACTTTCACCTTCTACCTCATTTCAAGTTCAATTGTGTATAATTCAACTTGAAATGACCAAGATGAGAATTAACATTGCTCCACCATAAACTTTGCTTTAAGCCCTCTATTTAGACGGGCAGCAACACATGCAGTTTCCTTAATGCACGTATCTTTACAACAGGTGAATACTGCAGGCTTTCACTGTCTAGTTCATTTGGAGAACAGCAGGATTGGGAAGAGCAAAATAACCTTCAGAATCTCCCTGGGCACCAGGTGCTCATTACCTGCTTGAGTCAAAGTCAGTCTTACCTGAAGCACCTCCTTTTCTTTTGCAGCCGTTTGATTAAATAGCCTCAATTCTTCTATGAGCTTCTCAGTTAACAACTGAAGAGCCAGAAGGAAAATAGTTTAATATAATGCAAATAAATGCAAGTCTCAGCAGCTGTTGCCACACATCATAGAAAAGGGCAGCAGCACACAGACCTCTCAAAGCCCACTTAACTCCTACTGCTATTTCAAAGTTTTCTCACCCTGGTCTGCTTCTGGCATTCTTGTGTCTTTTCTTCCTCCTCCAAAATGTTGCTGCCTGTAACTGATTTATGAAATGCATTAATGAACCTCTAATAAACAGATAACTTTGCTTGTAAGAACTAACAGCTTTTCAAAGTAAATTTCTACAGCAAGACAGACTAAGTTATTTTCAAAGTTTATCCAGGACAAGGCCTACTACAGCAGCTTTTTCTCTTAAGCTAGAAAAAAGTTCCCTGGAGTTACAGCAGTATTTCCTTAGCAAGGAAGCAGAGTCCAAATGTCTTATGAACAGTCACATCAGGGGAAAAAAAAAAGCATTCTGAAGAATGAGTGCCGGAGTAGTATGTGAAATGCATAGTCCTTACCAGGATCAATGTTTCTGCTTTCTAAAATCACCATGCAAGTCTCCTGAAATTTCTTGAGCTTCTCAACTTCTTGTACCAGGCCTTCATTCTCCTCCTTTAACTCCTTTATAGTGCCCTGTCATTAACACAGGTTGCAAGTGAGTCAAGTTTCCAAGGAGGTTTTCTTCTCGTTAGTCAGTAATACTGAATGTGGTGCTAATGGCTTAACAGGTGCTCCACTAGCACCAAGAATCAGCCCTTCTGGCTCTACTACCACAGCAAGTTAGTCTGTTGCAGACCCTTACTCCTGCTTCTTGACAGGATTAATACATTTATTACATCCATGTGTCATAGCAATTGCTAGGAAAATATGATCCTAGAGATAAATTGCTTTTAGGTAACCCTAGCATATCATTTCTTGTGCTCCCTCTCATATATATAAATAATTGAAGAGTTTGATGCATAGAAAAGCATAAACAAACATTGGGAAGAAAAGGGCATCTTAGAACCTTTGAGCCACAGCGTTACTCCCTACACAGTTCAGATATTACCAGGCAATCGGATAAGCTGATCAACCTCACAAGGGGAATGCAATTCTCCAAGAGAATCAATAAGCACATGGATTAGCGTGATCCAGCTGATCGTGTCAGAAGCTTTTTGAACATTTCATAGGAGGTCTCAAAGGCTCTTAAAGAAATCAAGCTGTGAGATAAGAGGAACAATCATCTCAGACTAGTAACTGGTTGAGAACTAGGAACTAAAGTGAGCTTTTACAGCTGGAGGTTACCAGCAGGGCTCTAGCACATGACAGAAATTGTGCTAAGTGTGTCCTAGAGTGATCTGTAAGAGGTGGTGAATAATGAGGTGCCAATTCCGAGTCTAAACTTGATTCAAGAAAGTCAAATCTGTTTGAAACAGAATCCACTGAACAGCCCCAGCTCTCCCAGCCTTTCCTCCAGTCCCTTAATCATCTTAGTGGCTCTTTGCTGGACTCTCTCCAGTATGTCCATATCTCTCTTGTACCAGGAGCCCAGAACCGGACACAGTACTCCAGGTTTGGCCTCACCAGTGCTGAGCAGAGCGGGAAAAACTTGCAGAATACAAAGACACTAAAAGATTAGGCAACAATATGACACAATAGCGCATGAAGAAACATAAGCTTATATAAACTGAGCTCCGAGTTAAATACTCAGAAGAGAATGAGGTCACTGTCCCTCAAACTCTTAGTGCACAGCAGTGACCAAAATGCAAGTAGAATGTTCTTCGTTACTAAAATGAGACCATATACGTTCCTGAACCCACATCTTCAATACTGTATGCGCTTTCAAACCACACTACGTGATGAGTTAAAGCTAGGAGAGATTGGGCAAAAGGAACAAGGACGACCAACGAAATTGAATAGCTTATCTACCATGTAAGTATGTTAGGGGCTACGGAAGAAAAAGAATTAATAGACCTCAAACCATCAGTAGCAAGTGATTATTTACAGCTTCCCTTGATGTAGCAGGAAGCATCTGGCATATCGAGGCTGTTTTAATAAAATTTCATATGAGTGTATAGTTGTGAACTTGAAATATTCTCCCACAATGAGTTTAAAATGGAATTAGAGCTCTGATGACTATCTAAAAGTGATCTGGATGCATTAACCATCCAAATACATCTGCAGCTCTGCTGATTTCCAGGTTCTAGCAGATATCACGGGTGTCAGAGGAGAAAACCCAGCCCACCCAAACTTTACTGACTTCTGATGGAGACAGGAAAATGAGCGAGACAATCCTTTGGTCTGACCCTGTAGGGATCAGAATATAAGAATTACTCAATGATTTATTTATTCCACCCCTTTCCTTACCTGTGCTCCTGTTAGTCTGGAGTGTAGCTGTTGTTTGGCTGTTTCTAACAGCTGATTCTTGGTCTTCAGCTCTGCTTCTAGTTTGTATCTGTTCAGAGGTCTGTAGAGTCAAACATCAAAGATTCAGAGGCAAAAATACCAGTATTACACACCTTCTCTTTTACTTCCACAAACACACCCTTTTTGAAGCATTTGCTCTTGTTTCTGACCAAGAGCTTTAATCAGCAAACTTGGCAAGAAAGCTGGACGTGGGTGAGAGCTCGTCATAACCTCCTGAGAGGGAACATTACTGCGTGAGGGCAACTAAGAGAGATTTGAGGA
The DNA here is from genome assembly GCA_009819775.1 of Phoenicopterus ruber ruber. NCBI lineage: Eukaryota > Metazoa > Chordata > Aves > Phoenicopteriformes > Phoenicopteridae > Phoenicopterus > Phoenicopterus ruber. Next base: position 72,013,539 of record CM020219.1, on the reverse strand, counting down.
AACATACCCTCTTGTAGCCGTCTTCTTTGAAAGCGGTTCCACTTTCTTGGCAGATTTAGGTAACCTTAAAAGACGGGTAAAATACAATTACCAGAAGACCACTGCATTCTCGCAGATTACCAAGTCTGTTAGTTTGACAAAATCTGCAAAATGCTAAGCCATCTTTAGGACGTTTGCCGAGTAATAAATCCATCAATACTTTACTTTCATTTACCCTTGGTTTGTAGCTTTGAAGACACCATCTGCTGGAATGTTTGAGCTAAAATTAAAATTGGGGTCTTTGCTGAACTCTAGATCTGCTGTTTTGCCGACGCATTGTTTCTTTGAAGGAAAAGCCATTTGCATTTCTGCAAGAAAAAGACAACAATGAAAACACTGCAGTCTACAAGAGATCACCATAATATGCAGAACTACCCAGATCTTTTAAGCTTTCAACTTGAGGTAAATCACAATTATTTCTGGCTAGGATGGAGACTTTAAGGTAGCGACAACTAAGGGCAGTCTTCAAACTTTACCCAGGATAAAGGGTCCTGAACGAGCCACAGATAACTCAGATGGTAGACAGTGTTAAAACATAATTACCAGGCTAGCACTAACGAGAGAAAGTTTGAAAGTGATAATACAGGCATGATAATAAAGGAGGTCTCAGCATCAAGCAGACAGCATGCCCCAGGGTTCCAAGCAAAGTTGTTCAATGCTACAAGTAAAAAAACCACAGCCCACTTGAAATTCTCAGTTAAGAGAGATTCATATTTCAATTCACTGTGAGTAGATACACTTCTAAAATAACACTACAGAGAACGAGCTTTCTATGTAAAGTTTATTTGGCTTTAAACCACAGCTATTTGAGTATATAAAGCTTTGTTTACATTGTGCACGTGGGAAGCTTTTTGCAAGGTTTTATTTTTTTCCAAATAAGACACCAATAAGCACATTAATGCTAGAGTTACACGGGAGCTCCCACTGATACAGACCAGCTCCCGGGTTTTCAGCGTTAAGCCTGGGTGCCTCACATTTCTAGGGTGCTGTAAGCGGAATCAAAAGACTTAGAGAAGCAAGAGCCCCTGAAGGAAAGTGTCCTGAGCCTCGGCGGGAGACCCGCCCTCACCGGGCCCAGCGCTGGAGCAGCCCCCCGGGGCTGAGCTGGATGCACCGGGCACCGGCCCACTCCACTCAGAGGGGCACGTTTAGCAAAAAAAAATTCACTGAAACCTTAAATAGAAACAAAGCAGCTGAGTCGAGGCTGTAACGAGGCCTCGCAGCGGCCACCACCGACCAAGGCAGTATCGGAGCTCCCTGACGGACACCGCTCCCCCCCGCCCCGCGTCGGCCCAACCCGGACGCCAGCCCTCGCTGCCCCACGGCGGGGCGGAACGGAGCGGAGCAGGGCAGAGCCCTCCGTCCGTCCGTCCGTCCGTCCGTCCGTCCGTCCCGGAGCGGGTACGCACCTGCGGGCGGGCCGGCGCGGTGGAGCGCGCTGTACACGGGGATGCGGGAGGACTCGCCCTCCATTCCGGCCGCGCGCCGCCGCCGTTTGAATCCGACCCGTCGCCAAACGGTCGCGGCCCCGCGCAGGCGCAGTGCGAGCAGCGCGCGCAGGCGCAGTGCGCGGGGGGCGGGGGGGCGCGGCTGTGGAGGGGGGGGGCGCGTGCCGTTTCTCTCTCGCCCCTTCTCCTCAGAGAAGCAGCTGTGGCGATGGCGGGTTCCCCATGCGGGCGTAACGCTGTTTCCCCTCGCAGCTGCCCTCAGGGGAGCCGGCCGCCGGCGGGGAGCGCCTTCCCTGCCTCCCGCTGCCTCGCCCGGTGGTTTAAGCCCTCGATGCCCGGAGCCCTCAAGGCCTCTGCGACTTTCCGGAGGGACTCTGCGGGCTGTGGAGACCTCCCTGCTGTGCCGTCAGGGCACCGGTGCTCCCGCTTGCCTTTACAGGCGGTTAAAATTGCCCTTCCACGCTGTAAGGGAAAAGGAAGCATCTGTATAAAATGTTTCCCGACTTTATTAGATGTTGTCGCAGTGTTTTCCAACACAGTTCTCAAAATGGGTGAGAAGACCCTACAAATAGTAATGGCAGCAGCTCCCGCACGGTGAGGATTTCAGTCAGCGTTGGCTGACAGCCGGAGGGCAGCTCTGGCTGCCAAAACACCCCCTGGAACACCCAGTGTGAGAATTGCACTATGAAAATGCAAAACTGAAATACTTCGTATATTTCAAGCGTTGTTACTAGCTTTAAAAGAGCACATTCCTAATCGGCATCAGGCAGTTGTGGCCTGTCTCCCACAGAGCAGGGAAAACCACTTGTGGGTGCCACAAAGAACAAATCTTTTTAAGATTTATACTTTCCTTTTGCTGGTTATATCGGAAAATATATTAGGCAATTATTAAAAGATGAAGAAAATGAACCACAGTGTTCTTGGTGAAAATGAAGCATCACTCGGATTTAGGAAAGTTTGTCATAAGCATTTATTTTACGTCAACTTGTATAGAGAATGTTTTCTCTCTTTCAACAGATAAAGGCAAGGAAGTGTTTGTTTTCCTGTTTGTTTCCAGTAGAGAGAAAAAAAATGTAAAATTCAAGATTCACCAGATACGCAAATTTTAAAAAGTTACATATTTGTGGGGAATGCCTTGAGTGGAAACAAGCTATGGAGATGACACACAAAGCACCCGAGTCACTGAGGGGACGAGGACACTTTTCTCAAAGGGGAAATCTCGCACTGAAAATCTTTGGCAGTACTAGAATTTCTTCTGATAAAACAAACTGAAATAGATTTGGGCTGGATGCTGCAGCCTCCTCCATGATCAGTAAGAGACTGTATCAACTCAAAAGTCTTGATGAGATTTTTTTATAATATCTGAACTATTTTGATGAGATCTGTGAACCTGGACTTCACATAAAGCAGTTTCTGATTCAGTAGAAAATGAAAGACTTTCTTTTTTTTTTGTTAACAATACACTCTTCACTTGATACCTGATTTTCAATAGTTGTGGGTTTGGGTTTTGGATTTTTTAAATTTTTGTTTTACATAAGCTCTCTTTCTCTGTTGTTAAATATCTGGGGAGATTCACCTTTGTTATTTCTCTCCTATGTGACCTTAACAAGAAAACAAAATATAATCACCTTGTAGGAAATGACAAAACAGGTTTACTCAGTAAGTTCTGCAGTACAGCTGTGAATATGGCACCAGACACTGGAAGGGCAAAGGGCTTGTACTCCATCAAGATTCATCTCACATCCTCTCCCTAGGATCAGATTTGCTGGTTCTGTGAAAACACAGGTATTTGCACAGCTGAAATACCAAGAAACAGTCTCAGCTCTAGGAGAGGTGGGAGGAAAAAACTGATATTTACAGTTCCAAGGAGATTTTGACTTCCCCTTTCCCTAGCAGTACAGTTTTGTTTTCTGCAAGGTTTCAACTGTTGTAACCAGAACTTTGTGCGCTAGATCGTTTGATCCAAACATCGGGCATGTCTGGTTGGCTGTTCGGTAACACCACCGGACCTTCGCTCCCTAATCCGAATCGATTCTTCCACGAAGAGCTGTTCTGCTGCGATGCTGCTGGAGAGATATCAAAGACAGTCTCCCTCAGGTCCAGCCGCAGGGTATCTCTCTTCCCGTTCAAGTAACCTCTCTCTGTTTGACTGTACGAATCAGACAGCTCTAAGACGTCAGGACAAGAACTGGCTGATTCAGCAAGCTTTAGGCCTTGCTCAAAATCGCTAATCGACGTCTCACTGGAGATGTTGAGCATGTCAAAAGAGCTGCCAAGAGAACAAAGGCATCTGTGAATTTTGTAGACGTCAGCAGCAGGGAGATGGCTGTTGTCTGAGGTAAAATCCGACTGCTGCTGGGCAGTGTCACTGGAGCACTGTGATTTATTGAGCTGCCCTTCTTCTTTCATGCCAGCCAGCTGGATATGGTCCAGCCCAGACCCGTCCCAAGCTTTCAGACCATATTGTCGGCATCGACAATCTCGGCAGAGTCTCTCCCTGTGGATTTCTGCTCCTGAGCTGCTGTGCTTGTACGGAGAGGAAGTTTGCAAGGCAGGACACTGGCACAGGCCGACCTCCTGGTCTCCAAGGCTCTCCTGCAGATTCTGTCTCTCTCTTTCAAGGGAGGGGTGCATTCCTGTTCTGGGGCATCTGTGGTCTTCAACTTGTGTGTCTTCAGAGAGCACCGATGGCCGGTTGGACAGCTTGCTTGTGGAAGTGCTGTTGTCAAAACTGTCGCTGAGTTTTCTGGACAAGGGCTGGAGCTCGTATTGCTCATTTGCGGTGTTGGACTCCTGGACCTTCCGCAATCGGTTTTGCTTCTCGTTCCCCCCGCAGGCAAAGCTTCCGTTCAGCCCGGAGTCATCAGAATAGTCTTTCATGGTGTGGGCACAAGGCCAAAGGATCTGCCCACAGTTCTTCTCTGGGCCGAAGAAGCAGCACAGTGACTGGAAGAAGAAGCTGGCAAACCCACAGCTGATGCACTTGATCATCATGATGAATATCCCCAACTTCCTATACGCCAGGACCGTCGCAGGCAACATGATGACCCCTGCAGAGAAGAGAGCAGAGGCTGCCATGGCCGTGGCACAGCTCATCTGCTTCAGGGAAAAGGCCACTCGGCTCAGGCGGTCAGAATGGGGGCACAGATGGTAGGAGATGCAGTAGTTGACGGTAAAGTCAACGGAGAGACCTACTGCAGCTGAAATGAAGAGAGACTCCACTGCATTGAGCTGCCACTCCAAGAGGACCAAAAGGCCAATGGTTACCAGGACAGTGCCCGCGATGGCAGTAACAGAGAAAACGCTGAGGAGAACGTTCCAGGTAGTGAGCAGCAGCACCACAAAGGAAATGGCTATGGAGAGCCCCATGACCACCATCGTTTCTGTGCTCAGACTGTGCTGGAGGTTGTATAGCTCTAGTTTACTGGTAAACCATCCATTCTGAAGCCCCACGGGGGCAGTTTTCATTTCCTCTGTTACCCAGAGGTTGATTTCCTCATAGAATTGTTTGGCTTTGCTGTAGTTGAAGCTATAGTGATAAATAGTTTGAAACTGCAGCACTAAGGCAGCGAGATTTCCCTCCCCATCAAACCTGAGGCCCAGGTCGTACGTTTCTGCCCCTTCCCTGCCTTGTTCCAGGAGCATCATTTTGATGCAGTGTAGGAAGACTTCGCTTCCGTAAGGGAAGGAGAACTGGTTACAGCAAAGGTTGAAGCTGTGGTCTCGCTGGGAGCACTGGCGACTGTCCATCCACCTGAGGAACTCCTCCATGAAGCACACAGTAGATTTCTGCTCTGCATCGGGGTAATAGAAAGTTTTGTTCTTCACTTTTTGGCAGAATTCGAGGAGCCACTTCTGGGCATCAGGGTTTTGGATTGTGAAGGTGACATCTGTCACTAGCGTGCCATTGCTTTTTGGATTGAAATGGTCCCCATTATCCACGGGCAGGATGCCCCAGACTATTGTGACAGGCATACGCTGCCCTTCTCCGTGCTCCAGCCTCTCAAACATGAACTGGTGGCAGTACTCAGAATCGTACCTCTCAAAGGGGTGGCTCAGTCTGAACACCTGGACAGACGACGTCTCCAGAGTCGGGAGTTTGAGTTTTGGGTTGGAACAGGAAATGTAGGCACCTCCTATCGCTAAGGCGGCAAACCAGCAGATCCAGATGTACCGAAACTTGATGACCCCACAAGGCAGAAGCTTTTCAAACAGCAGCTTAGAGGTTTCAGACAGCGTGTTCTGGAGACCCCTGAGAATGTAATGGAGGGAGAGAGTGACTCTCTTATGGCCGGTGTCGTTCCAGTAGTCTTCTGGCTTGTAAACGCAGGTCGTGGCTATGTAGCGCTCATACAGCACAGCCGAAGAAGGAAGCCAAGTCATCATGAACACCAGGTTCACCAGCACAGAGGTGCCCATGTAAACAGCGAAGCAGCGGATGGCTATTATATTGCTAATGTAGCTGGCGTAGAAGGCAGCACCCGTTGTGAAGCAAGATGCCAGCATGAGATACGCAAAATGGTGCATGGTTTGACTCACCCACTGGGAAAGCCCAGCGGAAGGGTTCTGGTTCTTGCTCAGGTTCCAGAGGTCGAAGAAGACAAAGGTGTGGTTGGCGCAAATGCTGCTGAGAATGATGACTGCTGTCAGGTTTACAAAAGGGAAATAGGTGAATCTGAAGGCCACCTTGTACAAGAAGTAGGAGATCATTAAAGAACTGACAACAGCGAGCAGGACCATCAAGGTAATAAAGATTGAGCGTAAATAAAAAGAAATGCTTAGAAAAATAGCTAATATTGCCAGGACTGGATACTTAGTATCCAGTAAAAGATAGTGCTGGAATAGTTTCTGTTTAAGGCCCAGGTCCATTCCAGTGATCGATGTATAGTTATCAAACAGATCCCAGGACTCAAGATTGTCTAAGTAGATCCCCATCATAGATGCACCTTTCCTTGTAGGCAAAAAGAGCAGGCTGTATTTGAGAGATGGCACTTGGTACTCCATCGTCTGGGGACTAAGAAAGTCTCTGTCAACCAAGAAGTGAAGAAGCTGGTAAATGGCATTGAAGCGGGTACATTTTTCTGGGACTTTGGCACACTGAGAGTGTTTCTGTCTCACAGTCTCGGGACCTATGCAAGATGGAGTGAGGATACCTTTGTGGTAGTCTGGAGCACAGGCACGAAGGAGGGCCAGGGTATGGGAGATGTCTCCTTGGGTTATCTCCAAACAAGAAGACCTGTTGTACAGGACAGCAATGTAGTTCCCCAGAGACCAGCTTGGGCAGCATTCGTTGGCTTCAGTACGTTGGCAGAGGTCTCTAAAATGAACATGTGAGCGTATCTGAAAAACAGACGAGGGAGCATCGTGTCAGACCCTCTCTGCACACTCCATCTTGCAGCCCCATAGTGTTCCTTGCTCCTTGCAGTAATCCTCCCCTCCAGGTGTACAAGCCACGGCTCGCCATCCTCCCAATGACAAACTGCGAATACTAAAGCTATTGACGCGTGCCAGCCTTTTGCAAAAATGAAACCCTGACCATTACTTACATTTTATAACCTCTGATTTGAAAATTTGCATCCTATGCAAACACAGCTAATCCAATTAAACTTCCCACTGGCAAAACTTGCTGGCAGAGTCTCCAAGGTGATAGCTCCATTTCGGTAATTAGGTTCTGCTGCCCAAAATTCTCAGCAGCTTCTGATGGACACCTTTGGCTTCTGGACCAAGCTCTTGTTCAGTGTCCGTTTATTCTTGTTTAAAGGCAGCTGCTACTTGGCAGCTGGAGTTTAGTGACAGGTGGGATCATCCGTGTATTGCTAAGTAGGTAAAACGCTTTGGAGTCCTGTAGGCTGAAACCTGTTCTGTAGCTTACATTATTTTTGTCTGGCTTCCTTTCAGCTAGAGAGTAAAGATTACAGCAGTCAGAAAAGAGACAGCATGCATATATGTTCTTCCTGACATTACTAACCTTGTCTTGTTCAATTTGACACATGGACTGAATAGCTTGCAAGTTCCATAAGCTCCCAGCAGTTGTGGACATAAATACCAGCTGGGAATAGCTCTTTTCTGAAATAAAGAAGAAGAAAAAAAAATTAAAAAGGATTAGGTAATGAAGATGAATCAGCGAGGCTGTTTGGAGCAGACTCTCTGTGCATAGGAAAAAAATAATATATATATATATATATTGCTGTCTATACGACTGCTACGGAGGACTCCCTGAAGGGAAGCAGGTCACAAAGACAGTAGCGTGTAGTGAGTGGTAGCATCCGCCTCGTGTGATCTGACCTCTGCTCCTCGCCCATCTGTCAGCAGCAGGAGAGCAGCGTTAGGCATTTTCAAAATACGCTCTCCGTGCTGTCAATGTGCTTTTAGTGACGGCTGGCCTCTGGTTCTGCACCCCTGTTACAAGTGAGGAGCTTGTTCAGGCTCCCGAGGACCTGCGGGTTTGGTGTTTGACTGCTTTCAGAGGTGGAGTGGAGGCAGGGAAGGGAGTAAAAATGTCTGCATGCTGTTCCTCTTTCCTCTACTTACCAGTGTCCATTTTGGGACAAATTTGGGGTGTCTTGGAGTTTTCCTCTTTTTTCTCTCCAGCTTTTACTGCCCCTTACATTTTTCAAGAAGAAAAGAAGGAACAAGGAGGGAGTGGGAACAGAGAGGGAGTGGGGCATGCACCATTTTTTCAGGTATGGGTAAATGGTGAAAACATTAGTCCTTTTACTGGTGCTTTTAAGGCGTATTTCTAAAAGGGAAAAAGAAGTATGGCAAAAAGTTAAGGAGAAACAACTCTTCTCCAGAATTTCAGAACAATTATGTTCTGTTACGAAGTGCTGAAAGATCACTATCCAAAAGGTGGCTGAGCTTTCACCGGGTGGTATTGTACATGCTGCTTTCTTAGAGCACTTTCGGAACATTTCCCTGTATCCTAAACCACCTTGACAATTCTGTATGCTGTTGAGTTCTGGGTGTGTAATACTTACTGCCCCATCAAGATTCCACTCACCTGGGGGACCACAAAAGAAACCGTCTGCTCCGTAGATTTGTTCCACCATTCTCCGTGTCCTCGCTTCTTGTTCTCCTTGAGCAGCCTTCTGTCCTCTGCTAATGCCGATGTCATCATAGCTAGCAAGAGATCAGATTATTAGTGTAACTAGAGATCATCTAGCTAAGAGTAATGTTCACCGACAAGGCTCTGGTGCCACACATAACACTACTGCAGCGCTAAGAGTCATCAGAGCATTGCTTGGATGGGAGCTTTTCGATATTGGGTTGACTGTGCCCCTTTATGGGGAACTGCATCCCCTTGTGCAGACATGCTGAGTTGCCTCTGCAGTCTCTTAAACAGTGAAGTAAACGCATGAAGAGTTTAGAGCCTAATTCCTGGTTTCCAGAGTAGGGAGCCCACGTCCATTGCAGGCAAACAGACTTTAAACTCTCCAGTGCCTCGGTCGCTTTTCAGCGTAGCGTATATGTTGTAATTCATATAGATATCTTGGAACACTGAATCTGCAACTTTACAGCCAACATCTTCCTCACCCCCCCAAACCAAACTCAAATACCTTTTCTTCTCGGCATAGGGAGAAAGGGAAAAGGTCTTCTTGTAGCCTGTATGGCTCTCTACATTCCTCCACACAACGAGCTTTCTGCCAATGTCAGTATCTCGTGGCTCGAAAGCCTGCAGCCAAGCAAAAGGGTTTTGTCATCAGCTTGCATTTTAGTTTAGCTTAGCTTTCCTTAATCCTCCTCCTAGACACAGAAACTATATGAGATTACTACTGCATCTTGGAGAGATACATAAATTGAATTTTCCCTGGAAATACTGCATCCCAGAGCTGACAGAAAAAAATATTTCTCCTTTCCTTTCCTTTTTGGGCAAGGATGGCTACAATTTTCTCTCCCTGATCTCGTAAGACTCTTCTCCTCCTCTTCAAGTAAAATAGTCACAGAAATAAGAGTAATTTTCCTCTTCCTGGACAAACTCTAGTCTATTCTTATTTTCTCAGGATTCTTCCATTGATGAGAGACAGGGATGAATTTAGAAAATGTGGGATCCTGCATGGAAAACAGGACCCTGTGCAGCAACGCTCAGAACAGGGCAGTCTCTCAATTTCAAGAGCCCCGCACACAGGCTGTGGGAGCCAAAGCCAGATCCTCCATCCAGTCTCCACCCAGCCTAGCTAGTCCTTTTGGGCAACCCCAGCCTTCCAGCAGTGGAAGGGGAGCAAAAGGAGCAATCCCGGTGTCTCCACACTGGAGTGAGGGCACTAGTGTGAGTCCACAGCATTGCTGAGAGATGGGCTGGAGGCTGCCACTGGCACAGGCTGTGCCCTTTCTGTGGTGTCAGAGAAACAGCAAATACTGTGCGTTACTCTGACACGTTATGTCCATTCTGAAGGAATCTTGCTTTGGTTGCACGCTGTGAAGATGTGAGTTAAGGACAGCAGATCACTGATAAACATGGTAACTTTTTCTGCTGGCTTTAATGTCCTCCTTGATGTACTGTCCTGCCTCGCTGCCTCTGTCTGCAGAGAAGGAAGGAAGTAAAGACTCATTTTATATGGCAGAAAGAATGTATCACTGGTTGGCCCGTGGATTTTCCTTATGTTCATATCGTCTGCAGGGACTTACCATTAAGGGTTCTGAAAAGTCAGGCAGATTTCCAACAAGCAGGCCAGCCACGGTGCAGACCACAGCCGTCACTGAACACAGCACCAGGACGGCTGTGGGCCACTCCGCGATCATCTGGGAGTAACTGGAATCAACGGGAGAAGAAAAAATGCAGCTGTTAAGGCGCTTCTGCTATTAGCACGAAACCTGCTGTTGAACCAGTGTAGTGTTAGTAAAAGGAAGTAAAAGAATTGGGGCTTTCTGGTTTGAGCATTTATTTATTGAAAAGCTTAGAGGCTCTAGTACAGCTATTAATGAACATATTACACCTCCAACTGGATGCTTGCAGGCAATTCTAATTAACTCGGGTAATTACATTTTGCCTCCCTACATTTTCCTGCTTTTTCAATCAGAAATAATAAAAACCAGACTCTTGTGTCCTAGGGCAAAATGAAGCTTTAAATATTTAACTTAAAAGATTGCATTTAAAAAGAGCATCTTCCTTTTTTTTTCCCCGTTGTGCAATGTAAGCTAGGAGCCGCCTAACAGTTTGGCCTGCAGGTGTTCAACCTGTGGACCCCGAGAAGCCTTTGGGCTATTCTGAAGGGTCCCCTAAAGATAACTAACTCAAGCAAGTCCATTGTCATTGGTCTGAATTCACTCACTATATAGGGGCCTGCCTTCCTGCTGGGAAATGTATGGACATCTGCACAGCAAAAAAGGACGGAAGCCACCGATCCGATGTGTAAGCACTGTTGGGATTGCCAGCAGCATTCACAGAGTGGACAAGTGGCTTCTGCATCTGCAGGATGAGGGAATCTCACCCTGATCTCAGCCTCAAAACCAAACGCTGAACTACCACAAGAGCATCTGCAAATGCAGCAGATGTGTTATCCCTCAGGGCCTGGAGCACACGTACGAGCCCACAGGCCAGGGCTGTGCCTGAATGCCTATCAGTGTGGTGTGGTGGCACGCACATTTGTAATGACATTTCGATACAAACAAAACCCTTCCAGAGAAGCAGCTCACTCTGGCCAAAACTCTTGCCGGTTACTTTTGTTCTTAAGAGCTGGTCTAAAGTTTTCCATCTAAGGTCTATTTTTCTTTTGGGACAAACTCATCTCCTATAGGATGATCTATCAAATTTACTATCCCACAATTTTTTACCAGTGCAGGTTTTACTGCCTCAAGATTTTTGTCTTCCTGAAAAATATCTGTTAAGAGATAAGATAGCGGAATGGATTCCTGCTCTGGTTTGGCAGGTTCTAGGTAGTTCTGTATTCTGATGTATTTCTGAAAGATAAGAAATTCTTTGTTCAAAAACAGTTGACAAATATTTGAGCTTCATGGGGAAGTGAAATATTTATGAACTTCAGAGCGGCTGTGCCAGTGTGTACCAGCCTGGAGGTGTAATGTTCCTGCTCGCCTGCTTTTTGCTCCTCTTCCCTCCAACTTCACTGAGTCAATAATGCAGCTATTCCTCATAATTAGAAATCATCACAGGCCCTTCAAAGAGCTTTTCACATGACTTTTGGTCAGGCCTGGTATTTTTTTCAATTTAAGACTGCCTTATCAAGTTTGTTTTCATAGATGAAGTCCTTGCTATGAAAATGAACAAAAATTGCCCTTTATGCATTAGAGCACCTAATTTCTGGAGGCTGTTTTGGGTGATTCCATGTCCAATTACCAGGGGGAGGAAAAAAAAAGAAAAAAAAAAAGAATCAGCTGCAGTATCTGATGATGGAAGATACTCACCCAAAGCTTCCAGAAAAAATAGTTTACAAAAATCAGCTTTTAAACAGAAGCTGAAAGCAATCAAATTTTATTCATTTTGAGAAATGGATTAAAAATCCTCTGTCTTTGAAAAGGTGAACTTATTTCATGGATGGGCTATCCTCCTGATTGCCCATCTGGTGGGCCAAGCCCGATTAATCCTATATACACACACACACATATAGGGTTATTCTATATATATAAAAAGCTATTGTATGGACTAGAGCCATTGTATGGACTGGGACCTGCCCCAAGAACATGTATTGAGACAGTGTTGTTATTCTTTAATGCAGGTTAAATTGATCTCGCAAGCAAGCTGAGAGTTTTCCAAGCGGACGGGGCGCCCTGAGCGGGGAGCGCTGACCTTGCCTCTGAAGCTGGACCTGCCAGGGATGTCACCCGCGAGAACACTCTGCATTTCCTAAGAGCAGGGTAGGAGAGCAATGCTAGTGGGGTAGAAGGACAGGAAACTTTTGATATTGAACATACCTTTTTGGCATCCTGAAAGCTTTGTCGTGTCTGCAGACAGAAAAAAAAGACGCGTTCATTTACTATTTTCCTGCGAAGCACAGTGCTGGGCTGTTCACAGGCGAGGGAACCTTTTCAGGGGCTGTGAAGCGCCAAGCTGAGCCATTGCTGCACGAGCACTGGCACTACATGAATTGGTCTAATGAATAACAGAGTCTTTTCCTTTCCCGTTGGCATTTTAACCAAACAGGATGGGAAGATAGGTAATCACTCCTCATTTTAAGAAAACCCGCAGAAAGTAATGAACATTAGCAATGTAATCCCATATAAATCACACCGCAACTCTGTCCATGAAAATCTATCTGGTTTAAGCACTTTCCTACTGAATTTTTAATTGTTTCTTGACAAGAGCATATCTCTTTATTAAATTGCATGAGTTGGGCTAGCAATGCCTATAGATAGTTTTTATTTCCTGTTCAGCTCTGCAAGGATTTTCCAAAAAGGTGGCTCTCATTTGTTTCCTGGGCCCTTCCAAAGACAGCGTTTGTGCAGTCTAGAGGAGTAGAAGGGCAGTGGAGCTGCTCAAAACATTTTACCGGGGTTTCCTTCACAGAGGAGCATTTGTCATTCCTACTGGTAGGGCCCTGAGGAATAAAATAAAGCAGCCTTCCCCAGGGGATCCAAAGTTACGTTGGTAATGAATCCCTGAGGGCAAGCTTTCCACTGGTATCTTAACAGAACAGCTGCACCTCAGCGGGTCACCATATCTGAAGGTCCTTTCACTCTGCTCCCCGTTTCCACCAAAATGTCCCCTTGAAATATGCCCCGGCCTGGCACGGCCTGGGTTGCCATGCAGCTTCCAGCGAGCTGCTCCCAGCTGTCACTCCCCGCTGTCTCCGCAGCCACGCCAAGCTCAGCGCAGCGAGCGCTCCCTCCTCCCTTCACCCTCTGCCTGTGCTCTTGGCTTAAACTGGGAGAAGGGGCTGCTGCACTCTGGCATCTGCGTGGGGCAGATGGCCCCGGGTCCCTGCTCCGACCCCGGCAGCCGATGGTGACCCTGTGGCAGCTCATCCTTCCTGGCAGGTTGTTATGAATGGAAGAAATGGAAAAGCAATGGGGGAGAGTTCCCCATGGAAGAGTCACTCTCAGTGGCACGTGTAATAGATTATATTGTGGTTTCCTCATCACGCTAATGCTCTGTAGATTTGGGAGAGAGGGGAGCAAAGAAAAATCCTCACCAGATTATTAAAGAAGGGCTCTTTCTGGCAGCACACTGCCCATCCTGGGCTAATTCTCTCACAATAGCTTCTCAAGCAGATTTGCTTGGATTAAAAACCCCATTCTAGCATTATTATGTTATCACTTTTCTGTCTGCTAGCACTGCACATTCTGCCAGGGATTTGCAATCCAGCTGTGTTTCCTACTTAAAATAACCTGTTACGGAGAACGTAGTTGACAATTTTGTTGATAGTGTATGAGCTAAAAAGGACCCAGGCTTCACTCCTCTGACTGCAATTGCTCTACACTGCAAACACAAGCAAATTAAATCCTCTGTTAATGGCTGGAAAATGAGACCATAAAGGGCTTTTGTGCCTAACCCTGCACGGCTGTACAAAGGCAAGGGAGGAATCCTGTGCCATCTTTTATCGGCCTTTGGTGGCTACTGCTGTGGTAGCAAAGGGATCGTGGTCTTTAGTGCCGACAGCAGACTCCGAAAGGCAGACGCAGCAAGGACGGATGATGCTGGCTGGAAGGGGCAGAGGCTGTAGCCCAGGCTGGTGGGGAAGCCCATCCCGGATGCATCATTACAGCGCTGCCCAAGAAACATCCACCACCCGGGCACATCACTGGGGCGCTCCGCACACAAATGGAGTTTGCTCGGTTCTGTCATGGACAATACAGGATTTACACCCTTGTTGCTGCCCAACCTGGAAAACCAAATAATCTTCACCACTTTTATATTTCTCCCTGCTCAGCTGTAGCCAGTGCTTCCCCTCTGCTGCCTCTCCCTTCCAGCACAGGCAGCAGCTTCGGTGGGGGCAGAAAAAGAAATTAACACTGAGAACTCTGCCAAGAGAAAGGATTAGCCAGCTGGATGTCTTGCAGTGCAAAAGGAGAAAATACAAAGATCACAGAAGATGGGTATAATCACAGCTGCACGAGCTAGGAGCAACTGAGTGACCTTGGCTTTGTGCAGTGAGTCACCCGGAGAAGCACGTCCTGCCTCTCCCTGCTGTGGGAACAGCAGCTCTGTACACTTTCCACAGAGATAGAGAGAGCAGACGGGATCCCTCCGTGCATTTTGGGGCAGCTGCTGTCCCAAACTGAAGAGCAAAACCATATTGTGTGCATCCCCACTGAAACCCTTCTCATCCCCTCCTGCTTCTCAGCACAAAGTTCTGGAGATGCTTTTTGAAAGCCCCTGAGCCGCTCTCCATGTGCCTCTTACCTGACTGTTACAATGTGATGCTGCACCGGCCGTCGCTGCCCGGGGGACCACTGTTTCCAGGGGGTTTCTGAGGCCTCGTGGTGGGAAGCTGGCGCGGGATCACCGCTGGAAAGGTGGGAACACAACATGGGCCTCTCGCCGTGCCCCGGGAGCGGGGGCAGGCCGTAGCTGCCTCGGGGCTCCTGCTGGTTGCAGGGGTAATACAGGTGATGCTGCTGCGAGTCCTGGGAGCTGGATGGCACCTGGCCGTTGGACTGGGTGGAGACTGGCCCAAGCGTGTGGCTGGAGGAGGGCAGGTGGTCTCCCCCCAGCCTGGGGGATGCAGGAATGGGGCAGTGATGGACCGGGCAGATTCTTTCCCAGGAAGTGCCACTGTAGCTGGGCTCGGTGTTCCCGATCTCCGGCATGGCGAGACAGGTCTGGCAAGGTCCTGCATTTTGCTTTTCTCTGTGAGAGAAAATAAAGGTGTGGTAAACCAGCAGAGCAGTAGAAAGGCTACGCAGGGGAATCGCATCCTGCAAACTGGAGACTCTCACAGGCCTCCCACGTAATACCAGATGTAAAACCTCACCCACCATTTGCTGCACCAAGAGCCAGTCTCAGGGCTGAGCTGGATTATGCTTTTCAGAAAGACATCCATGACTCACTTGGGGATTCCAACTGATGGAGAATCCATCACATCTTTGTGCACGTTGCTCCAAAATTTTGAAAAATTGGGTAACATCCCCTCAAACAATTCTCCAAGATATTTCACTGTGGAGGGGGCAGAACACTCTGGCTGGTGATGACAGCAGGGTGCTAACTCAGGACCACAGACTGACTGCAGAGATCTGGGGAAACGGAAACCACAGGAGACCACATGTGAAGAAGACACTCAATTATCTGCACTTCTTGGGAAGATGAATTTGTTTGATTGCTCTGCAGAAGGACTGGCTCTGCTCCACATTGGGAGAGTAGAGAGTGAATCATCCCTGGCGCTAAAAAAACTGAACAGTGAACCTGATGATGGCTATGACGGTGTAAAAGGGGCTTCAGCCTCCAGCCTGGCACATGCCCTAACGGCTCCCACGTCCTGCGGACTCGCCACTGGGCTCTTCAGGAACATTTTAGACATACATCTCGCTCCCATACCATGGTCTTGGTATGTAGGAAGGGGATGGACTAGGATCTCTCAAGATCTTTTGAAGCTTGACTTTCCTCTGACTGCTCAATTTACTGAGACAAAACATTTGCAGACTGCAGTTCCCAAGTAATGAGGTCTCTGCAGGGTATGCTTTCTTCTCTCCAAGGAATTTAAAAAACTATTTCATTCCTACAGTTCTTGATTTATGGAACTTGAGAGATTTTGCTAGCTTGGAGAAAGTTTGAATAATACATCGAGGGACTGGTTAGTCTGTGTGACAACAAAAACCCCTTCACACACAATACACTGAGGTCACACTGACCCCAAAAATGCCTTAGGAATTGCTGGTCAAGGTGTGGGAGTTTCAGCAGCACTGTGCAATGTGGAAACACCAGTAGTCTCCGGTCCTTGTTCAGAGCACGTGCCATGGTGTCTACAGCTGACTTATGTGCCTTGCCCTAGTGTCTGGCATCGAGGATTAAGTATGATGAATGATTTGGGCCCAGCTAGAATCACAAAGTGTTTCAAGTCATCAAAGAATCATGAGTGCTGGAGCGAGACTAGAGTGAGATGAACTTCAGCCTGAGGCATCTCATGCGATGTGGGAAAAAATGAAGGCAAAATGTTTGAGAAGGGAGTATTTTTTAAAATTTGCAGAGTCTGTCTCACTTCTTTTTCAGATAGCCAGGGAAAAAGACAGAACTTTAGCAATTACAAGTCTCTCTAATTGCACCCAAAGTTAAGTGGCATGATAATACCAATGACAAAAGGGATTTGAAGAATACTATTAGCTCAGTATTGCTTGAAAATTGGTATTTTTTCCAGAAAGAAGGACATACTGGCCTTGGCACTTGTGCAATGTACTTTCCAACTTCGATTGAGTTTATCAACACTGAGAAACTGTATTTAATGGTTATACAAAATGGGCTTATTTCATTAAAGTCATTACAACAGAGTAATGTTTGTGGTAGCAGTTATACCAGTGCTGGTGTGGAGACTCACGGCACAAACATCGCACTCAGCTTTGCTGGCACAGTGTACCAGTCCAGGGACTACTAACAAAGAAATTGCGACTGAGTAGACACCATCCAATGCTAATTTTAGTTTTTAAGCCAGAAGACAGCTGCAGCATAGTTTCAGACACGGATGGCATGTTCATGGGTCCTCATTACAATGACACTGACTTCAGAAGCAATAACTGATGTTCAAATGCAGATTTTGTGAGGCTCAGGCCATGCAGGAGCAGGGAACTACATGGGGGATTTTAGCTCAGGTTGTCAGATTCCTTTGCTGAATATTATTTGGTAGTGGCCAAGGAAGGAGAGAAGAAATGGCAAAATGATATTAAAATAGTCTGCAAGTACCGGTGTCTGTGCCAGTGAGCTTCTTTGCATCCTCAGAAGCAGCCATACACCCAAAGAGAGCAACGTCAGACAGCATCTGCGAGACCGTTAACATTTCCTGCGACAATAGATATACAAAGTGGCTGAAAGAAGTCCAAGTTTGCACTGAAGCAGGTGCCAGAAAACGAGCAGATGGATGTGCACACCCCTCATTGAGATAAGCGTGACAGGTTGCCCCCAGCAGTTCCAGCACTTGGTTGTCTCTGCTCTACAACCCAGAGTACTAGTAAGACTTGAGCTAGTTCAATGTAGCAAGAGGGAGTGCTGTTGGCCCAACCAGGAGCTCCTGAACAGATCGTGACAGTGATATCCCATTCACCCCCAGAATTTGTCAAAAGAAATAATATCAACCATGTCACATGAAGTCCTTGCTGTCCTGTCACAGATGGATTAGTGGCAGGATTACCCAGACTTTCAGGCGTGTGATTTGTGTTACAGCTCTATATAAAGGTAGTTTACAACAGAAGACTACAGATTTGTCATTGGTGTCTATGAACGCAATACATGAGATTATAAATCAAAGGTCGTGTAATCTCAGGGCTTATCTGGACTTGTACAGCCTCATCAGAGTCGTCCCTGCGCTGGGAGGGATTCGGGTCCAGCTGGACTGCTGCAGCACAGGGCAGGTGCGCTGCAGACAGATGAAACAAAGATTGCAGTCTGTGGTAGACAACATATAAAATGGCATCTTTAATTAGTCATTGCCCATCTATACTAATTGTAGGACCAACCCGACTGGGAGGTGCTAACCATCACCTCCCTGCGGCTCTGTCGAGCTGCAGGGACAGAGTGTGTTTGGGAGAGCTAGGCTGGATTGAGTCCCTCAATCCACGCTCTCAAGCTTGAAGTGTCGTTCATCTCACTCTTCCCAGGTGTCCAGTGACTGAAGTGCACATGCATTTTATTTGGGGTTTGTAGTTTCATACTAGTAGTCCTGGGGCAGGGAATTTTCAGGAGAGGGCTGGGATTGTGGTAGTGTTATCCTTTGGCAAGGTCTAGACCTTTTCTCACTCCCTTTTTGATGCCTCTAAATTACTATTTTCCCTCTACCTTGATCCTGTTGTTTTTCCTAATTTTTGTACACTTTAAATAGGTGATGGTTTCCTACAATGCATAATAATTCACAGAGACGCTGCTGCACTGACAATGTGTGCTTTTGGTATTCCCATACCTGTACAATATCTGCGTTCTGTCTTTTCAAAGCAAAACCAAAATTCTTTTTCATTTAAACTGCTGGATCTGCGTGGGAGATTGGGAGCAGAGGCTTTTCATAACTAAATGAGTCTGATGGCTGTACTGCCACGTCTGCCTCATCTGATGGTGAATGTGTAACACTGGACAGAACAAAAAGGCTTTCACAAAATACGCTTCGAAGATGGCCAGGGGTATGCAGGAAGTGTGCAATGAAAAATTCCTCCTCCGAAAACCCCTCAGCTACAAAACCTCCTGGTGGTGAAAGCAGATGACAAACTCTTGGATATCGCAGATTGCCTCCAGTTTTTATGCACATACATTAATATATTTGATTCTAATATTTCATATGAAAGCCCATTCTTCTTGTTTACCATCTCTGCTGTGAAATACTGTCAAGTTCCGTTCTTGCCCTGCATGTTGTCTCTTAACTCAATCCCCTGCCAGCTTGGTGACTTCACATGTTAGAGTAACTTTGGCTAGTTCAAATTATTCACTCGTGACTCTTCTTCATTATCTCCTTTTCAGACTAAACAATTACAGTCCTGTCAATCACCCTCTGGATATGAGGTGCCTTATGCTCATCTCTCTCCAGCTCCATGACGATGTGACCTTGGTTATCCAAAATCTCCAGGGAAACCTGAAGCTCGCAAATAATGATTGGTTTGGATAATCACTGCTGGCAGTTCTGCAGAATTCGAGTCTTCACTTGCTACACTCCCAATTAGCCATAGTGCTGGCAGGCTTAATGCTTGATACGCTGAGGTCTGCACCAGAGGCATAGGCTGGTCCTTGTTTGCCTGCAGCCATGTCGCTATTACTTTTCTGGGCCCGCAGGACCCTGAACTATGCTAGAAGAATGGTTGTGGAGGAGTTTCTGATACCTGTTTACTGTCAGGCAGGAGAAGAGGCGGGCAGAGCACTGCACTGGACTCTGCTTGCCACGCTGACACTAACAAAGACCAACATCAGGGGAAGAGAAATGTTGGGGGTTTTTTTAACATTCATTCCCAGTCTGGGCCATGTCAGATATTTGACATCTTTGGGACTGAGTGGGCAGAAATGGTCTCTCAGCCACAGAAAAGCCTAGAGAGGCAGCCTGACAGCCTCCATTTTCTTCTTCAAGCTCAGCTGGATGCAACTAAAGAGATGCTGGGAAAAGAGAGAATGAGGAGGTGTAGGGCATGGGATAGACTCGAGTTAACTGCTCCTGTTACCCACAGCAATGAGCTGCGTTTCTCACGCTATGTGTTTCCCCATCTCTTCCTTTGAGATGTCTAGACAGTATAATAATTCAATCTATGAAACTACTTGAGCCACTTTGAGTGCAGCAGTGCTTTTCTGAGACAAGTACCAGGGCACAGGCAGCCTACTTCATGTGGGGGAACCAGCAAAAGGCCTGAAGCTTCTTCCCACAAGAAAACAGGCAAGATAAGTCAAGATTTCTAAGGAGTCAGCTTTCTGCCACTCCACCCCTGCTGGGATGCGGAGCCCTGGTAGGCACTGCAGAGTCTTGGCAGGAGCCAAGGGCTGCATGCTGTGAGTCCACCCCCCAGGCGTGGGCCACCTCCCTCCCCCCAGAGACCAGCGTCCTGCTACGAAGCTCAGACACTGCCCCGCAGAAGGTGTCAGCAGGACATGGCTTTGGCTGCCCACCTCCCCCCCAGCCTGAGCGTCAAAGCCCCAGCAAGAGGGTTTGCTGGAAACAAGCCGTGTTGGCTGCCTGCCCCCAACTCCTTCCCCCTCGGGACAGCTTCACTCTGCCAGCACACAGAGCTGAGCCCTGGCAGAGGAAGCTTTGCAGGGCAGGGAAATGACAGAATATGGTCACCTTCCCTTTCCTCAGCCACTCCGTTTCTTTGGCACGTTTCTGGTCTCGCTTCCCTCTGAGCCACGCAGCAGGAGAGCGCATGCGTCTCAGAGAGAAATGGGCCAAAAATACTCAGCGTTTTGAAGGAATGGTTTCTTTATTTGTCTGCCTAATTCCACCCTTATCCCCAAGACCATTTCTATAAGCACTTCTTTTTTTTGATAGAAAGATTATCTCACCCTTTGCATACTAAGCAGAGGATCAGGAAAGCAGTACTTTGCATATGAAAGGTGGGAAACACCTACCAAGTGAATGGAGCTGTCTGATGCCTGAGTCAAACTACAACTTCTCCTGTTGACAGAAAAATCTCAAGGGGGAATAAAAATAAGCGAGAGAAAGGGCAAGAGTCTGCATCTTGACTACAACCAGAGCCTCTTTTCCCTGGAACCTTTGCTCAATTAGACATTAAGCACCGCAAAATTTCATTCATAAAAAAAGAAGCTAGGGGTTTTTTTCTTTCCCTTTTTTTCTTACTCTAGCAAGGTTTTGCTTGCATATCAGCTGTACAAGTTTTCACAGAAACACAGAATCACAGAACCGTTTAGGTTGGAAGAGACCTTTAAGATTATTGAGTCCAACCGTGAACCCAGCACTGCCAAGGCCACCACTAAACCATGTCCCCAAGCGCCACATCTACACGTCTTTTAAGTCCCTCCAGGGATGGTGCCTCCACCACTGCCCTGGGCAGCCTGTGCCAGGGCCTGACAGCCCTTTTGGGGAAGAAATGGTTCCCAAGATCCAACCTAAACCTCCCCTGGTGCAACTTGAGGCCATTTCCTCTTGTCCTGTCGCCTGTTCCTTGGGAGAAGAGACCGACCCCCCCTGGCTCCAACCTCCTTTCAGGGAGTTGCAGAGAGCGAGAAGGTCTCCCCTCAGCCTCCTTTTCTCCAGGCCAACCCCCCCAGGTCCCTCAGCCGCTCCTCACAGCACTCGTGCTCCAGCCCCTTCCCCAGCTCCGTTGCCCGTCTCTGGACACGCTCCAGCCCCTCAGTGTCTTTCTCGGAGTGAGGGGCCCAAAACTGACCCCAGCACTCGAGGTGCGGCCTCGCCAGTGCCGAGTACAGGGGGACGATCCCTGCCCTGGTCCTGCTGGCCACACTATGGCTGATACAGGCCAGGATGCCATTGGCCTTCTTGGCCACCTGGGCACACTGATGGCTCATCTTGAGCCGCTGTCGACCAACCCCCCAGGTCCTTTTCCACTGGGCAGCTTTCCAGCCACTGCCCCCCAAGCCTGTAGCATTGCAAATTTCATTTTCCCAAATGAGAAAAAAAAAATTCTTTCTGAATTAAACCCATGTGCTATAGGTCAGCTTCCATCTAGGCTAATGGCTTTTCTTTGAGAGCTGTAAAGGACTTTTTAAGAATGGGTTTTTATAATGGCATTTAAATAGACATTTGAACATACCATCAGCAAAACAGCAGTGGAGCTCTCGAGAAAAAAGAGCTGTTTTGCTTGTGGTTTTTAAGGAGTTAAGAGTGCCCTTTTCCAGAGATTAGGGGAGGGTTCCTTGCGTTTCACTCTCACCTCGGTGGCTCGCTCCCCTGTCTAGCTGACAGGGAGAGACAGGCTCCTCCTGAGCAATTCATCTCCTCCTTAGGCTGGGTCACGTTCTCGTGCACTGAAAAATTTCTGTGTAGTTGCTATTTGTTTCGCTTTTTCGGTCTAGCAGCAGGATAGTGTGTATCCTTGAGAAGACCTACAATCTTTTTGTTAATGAGACTCTCGAGTATGTTAAATCATCATGAAAAATTAATGAGACCGCAAAACTCTGCTTCCCACGTAGTCTGCCAAGAAAAGTTTAGTTTTATAATGCTTTCCATTGACTCGTCTGAAGAGCCTTGCCTTTACCCCAGGCAGACACTGCTGCTGCGGGTACAGGTACGCGCCATGGGATACAACCAGGCACCAAGGGCTCAAGATCCCCACCCGCTCTTCAGCGCCACGATAGGGCTGGGTGCAGTTTGCTCTGTCTACACTGGCAGTTTAAAATGCGCTGGTAAAATCATGTTTGCTAAGCCTTGTTTTGAAGAAAAAAGAAATGAAATACTGAAAAGAAAAGGAAAGGAAAACCCCACCTTGCTACCCCAGTCTGAAAGAGGCCAGAAGGACGGTAGTGTTTTCAAACATCTGTATTTTTCTGATGATGAATTGAGCATTGATGATAAAGAGCGTTGGCTAGGAGCAGAGGAGGGGGACTACAGAGCTAGCCCTTTCGCGGCTATATGAAGAGCCTTGCGTAAAGAAGCATTTATATATACGCATGCTCAGGAGTGAGAGCTTATCTTCTTGTACTTTATTGCCATGAATTTTAGTTCCTGAGCGAGCAGCATGAGTGAATCCCAAAATACACCCCTTTCAGATGGCTTAGCTCACCTCTGTAACTTAACTCTCACAGGCTGCAGCGTTCATTTCAAAAGACCTGTTTGAATGAGCAAGGATTACCCAGGCAAGCCAAGCTGACGGGGCTTCAGCGATAGCTCTGACCCCATCGAACGCCCAAGATTCCCAGCAGTGCTGGGCTGTGTGACAGTCACAGCGAGCACCGAGACCCAAAAGCACACCAGCCTCTGAGCTGTCTGGAGAGGAGTGACCACCCGTTGGTCCCCCCAGGCGGGTGGGGATGTCTCAGCACGAATATCTATCAGGCAGAAGTGAAACTCTTTGGCTTTCAGAAGGAATGTGTGTGCTGTTGACCTCGGGGTGTGCTCTGGTCAAACAGAATCTGAAGAGCTCAGATCTTTGCCTCCGGTCTAACAAATGGCAATGTGCTTGCAAATTTGGGCATGGCTCCTTGCCCGTGATTACGGGCTTGTTGACGTTTCCAGAAAATGGCAATGATTGTGGCTGCCAACTTGGTTTAAGATGCTAGGTAAGGGAGCATATGGCGCAGCAGGGAGAAGATGAGGGCTGCAGGGTTTTATAGGAGAGATCTTTGGAGTGAAAACCGTGCTTGCCCATAGCCTAGCGCAAGGAGGACTCTGAAACATGCTGAGCGTCACCAACAATAGCTCCCCCGTTGCCGCAGAAGGGAGAGCTCACCATGTTGCAGGATAAAAACCTGCCAGGGAGGCCAAGCCAGGCAGTCACCCACCGGCATGGCTGGCTCCGCGTGGCGTGCCTGGCCCCACGCAGGAACAGCCAGGGCACCGGCAGGGCAGCACAGGTCTCCCAGCCCCAGGACCGAGGGGCGGGCAGTTCGGCAGGCAGCGAGGGGCTTTGCCTGCTCTCTCGGGGGGAGGACGGGACACACCTCAGTGGGGCCGGGGGGCTGTGCCCAGCTCTGCACCCCCAGCCTCAGGAGAACCCCGGTGGCACCGGCCACCTCCGCGCCCACACAGCCGGGGGTGGCGGCAGGGCGGGAGCTCCCACCCGCCGGGGCACCGGCTCCGCCGCACCGGGCCCGGCCCGGCCCCGCCGTCTGCCCCGCCGCACCGGGCACAGCGGCGCTGCCGCCTGCCCCGCCCGCGAGGGGAGGGAAGCCTCTGCGCCACCGGCCCCGGCGCCCCGTCCCCCGCCGCGCCGCGCCGGGACCCGCGCTCCTACCTGGGCGAGGCGGGGCGGCGGCCGCGGCGCGTCCCCTCGGGCCGCTGCTCCCGGCGCGGCGAGCCCGGCGCGGCCTCCATGGCCGGCGGCGGGGCGCTGTCCGCAGCCGCGGTGCTGAACGCTCCCGAAGCGGCGGCGGCGGTGGCTGCGCCCCGGCGCGGCTCCGCGCGGCGCTTGCGCGGCCGCGGAGGCGGGCCCGGCGCCGGCGGCCAATAGCCGCGGGGCGGGCGCGGGGGCGCTGCCGCCTGCCCCGGGGAGCGCGGCGGGGACTGCACCGAGCCCGGGCCACCCGGCTCCTCCCTCCGTCCCCGCGGCCAGCCCCGCTCTTCGGGGTGGGGTCGAGCGTGCGGGGTCCAGGGTAGGAGCTCGGGGGCACACGGTGCGAAGAACCAAACTGCCTCGCCCGGCCCCAAAATCCCCCTCCGGTCCTCGCCCCGAGCAGCGCACTGCTCCTGAGGAAAGCCGGCTTGGGGGGTGCAGCGAGGGGGGCTGCAGGTTCAAACTGCACAAATCCCTTTGGGTGGCAGGTCCCTCATCTCAGCAGAGTTGTGCTTCGGCTTTGGCCCAAGGTGGGAAGGCTCCCAGATACACTCCCGGACCTGCGTGGCAGGTGCAGGGCAGCATTTTGAAGTGTGTGGGTTCACCCTCTGGATTTTAGCAGCATTAAATAAGTAAACAGTTTGTTGAAATAGATGGTGGCTTTGAAACAACAGAGTTGAAAGCACGGAGAACATAAGGAGGTCAGACACATTCCCCTCCTTGCAGGATCCTGCTATCGTTATCTGTTGATACCATGAAATTGCATTGAGTTGCATGGTAGGTCTGCATGTCCCCTTGTGCCGTGGGGAGAGCTTTCCACGGAGCTTGTAGAAGGTGGCTACTCCTTCTGCAACCTCTCTTGTGCCAATGACTGTGACATTACTTGTGCTAGGAAGGGCCTGGGCCTGTCTCATGACCGTGTGTATGGCCGTGGGAGTGGCAGTGACCTTCTCCCTTCTCATCATCCTGTGTGTGGCCGTGGTGATGGCTATGACCTTCTCCTTTCTCATGGCCGTGCCTGTGGCCCTCGCTGTGGCAGTGACCTTCTTTCTCAGGAGGGTGGCATCCTTTTTGCTGCACGTGCTACAGAACAGCTGAAGCAAAAAGGGAGAGTGTTAGACCGGAGAGTATCCTATAACTCCCACTAATCCTCTAGCTGCTTAGAATAAGCCCTTCCTGCCTTAATGACTTAAATATTTAAAGAACAAAAAGCTTTTCCTAATGCCGGGGTGGGCAACTCTCTCCGACCATAGGCTGACGACTCTCCGAAGCCAGCAGGAGGGAATTTCCGAGGACAGGCTGCAGGCAGCGCCGGTGTCCCAGCACAATGATCCCTGCTGGGCTGGGCCATCGGGGACCAGCCCGCTTTTCTGAGCCTGAGCCACAGAAATGTTGCTTGCCTGGTAGGGTCAGAAACGCTGCGAGGAGCAGCTACAGAGTGGCTTGTTATGTGGCCCAGCAGGAAAGACTGAAACCTGGTATCTGCTGAAAAGATTGGCTGGCATTAATGCGATGACAAGGACATGGGTGCTATTTCCTTTTCTTTCTTCTCGATGCTAAATAATAATATGTGCCACAGTAATGATAATAATAAAGCCATGGGAGCTGAAAGGATGGTGGGAACAGGCTGAATTGCAAACATCCCACCGCTTCTGACAGACAGCAGCATCTTACAGCTTTTAGTTTGGCTCAGCCCGACGTGTGAACTCCTTGTCTGTGAAGTGGGGGTGATCACACTTCCTCACTCCCACAGCTTGGCAGGTTTCCCCTGTGGCCTGCAAAGTATTCGACACATGGATTAATGTTTTTTTTTAATTGCCCTTACCCAGGGACTACAGCAGTGCTCCCGCTCCCAGCTAGCTGTGAAGCACTGCATGAGGCAGTCAGTGGGGCTGCCCACGTCCCCCTCGGGGCCGTTGTTACACAGCCGGGGCTGGAGTGGTTGGTCAGTACGTCACGTTGGCTTTTTTCGGTACATCACGTTGGCTTTTTTTCACTCTTTGGCAGCGCAGGAGCTGGCTCTTTGCCATGGCAACCCACATCCGAGACCTGCCACGTCCAGCTGGTCCCCAGTGTCCCTCCGACGTGAAGGAAGGTGGAAGAGGGTGAGCGAGAGGGACAGAGAGAGAGATGACAAAAAAAAAGTAGAAGCAAAGAGAAAAATAGCAAAAAAGGGGAGGTGTAGGGTCAGGAATATTAAAAAAGCTGACAGACAGTAATGGATTCATGCGGAAAAGAGAAAAAAGCTGGCGAGCAGAGAAAGGGGGAGGGGGGAAAGGAGAGGGAAAATATATGAACAGGTGAATGGGACAAAGATGCACTGGGGTGATGTAAGAGGTGGCTGGGGGGTGAGGCAGGTTTATGAAGCTGCTGTGCTGCAAAAAACCCTCTGTCATCCGAGACAGCAATTTTCTGTTGCTGACCCTGAGAAACTTAGGGGATCCATCAACTGCTCCTCATTTCATGACAAGTATCTGCTGGCTCGGGGCGTGGGCTCCCCAGGCAGGGCTCGAAACCTCTGCTAGTAAAAGGCTTAGGTATTCGCACACGGAAAAAGGTCAGAGAGTGCTGCTCCCGGGAGAGCCAGGGCATCCATCTCCTCTGCACCACTCCTGCGAGAGCCAGGGCAAACATCTCCTCTCCACCTCATACCCGTTGTCTCCACAGGAGGCAGGGT
Source organism: Phoenicopterus ruber ruber (assembly GCA_009819775.1). Taxonomy (NCBI): domain Eukaryota; kingdom Metazoa; phylum Chordata; class Aves; order Phoenicopteriformes; family Phoenicopteridae; genus Phoenicopterus; species Phoenicopterus ruber. Next base: position 71,986,908 of record CM020219.1, on the reverse strand, counting down.
GAGGTAGGAAGGCTGCCAAGGGGACAGCGTAGCAGAGCCCTGGGAGGAGAGTTGGGTATTTTTGACACTAATTGGTATTTGTGGCAATTGAAGACAGATTTCTTACCTCTCCTGCTTGACCTGTGAAAGAGATATGAGAAAAAAACTTCACATTTGAGCTTTGATACATTTTTTACTTGAAGCATCTCTTTTCTTCGTTTTGTATAGCTTATCGCTTCTCCTAGCCCTCCTGCTGACCATCCACTTGCATTTCTTTCACAAACAAAAAGCAAAACATTGTGTCTGCAGCCCTCCTCTGTCTCGAGAGACAACTGAGTCAGAAGGGAACACTACATTTCACTTGCTGTGTGTGCCAAGTCCCCCCAGTTTGGAGGTTCCTCCCTCTCCCACCACAGTCAATAACAAGGCTCCCTTTATCTTTAGGAGTACCAGCCAAGCTTCAGGAGTACAAGCCAGGCATATCCTTAGAGAAGTCTAAGAAGGCAGAATAAGGCTTTAACTTGATGGGCTGGCAGACATGACCGAGAGCGTTTCCCAATGGATTTGCTTTGCGCTACAGTCACTGCTCAGCGTGGCTCATTTCACGGCGCCCTATCTTAGCACAGTTCCTTTCAGCACAATTCATTTTCCTTCACTGTAAATCAATGTTTCCCCAAGCAGAATTCAGCTCAGTTCACGATGTCCTGACTCCTGTTAGCAGAGCTCAGCATTTCACACACCAGTCGTGGCTGGCTCAGCAAAGCCCACGCAGCAGCCGGGCAGGGCAGGGTGCTGGAGCGTGGCAATCCCGGGCTCGCGCTGTTTTGCAGTCTCTTGGCTAATTGCTAACATTTGCCATCAGCCATTTTGGCTCGGATGATAACTTCGGTTCATCTCCACTGACGCTGTCACAAGCCAATCCCCCCTGTGCTCTGCCTTCCCTGCTTTTGCTCCTGTTCCTCTTTGGATCGTCAGGAACAGGCAGCGACATGTCCATGCGGATCAGGGGGTATCAGCTCCTGACAGCCCACTTTTGCTACTTATGCAGTGCTAGCATCGCCCTCTGAGATAACTGTATCTGGGACTGACATCGTGGGTCCCTGAGCCTCCAGAATCCCTCTTGCTATGCTGCAAGTATGTTCATTTAATATAAAGCCTTGACCTCTTTTTAGCAAGGTGGACCTACAACCTGCTGTGGAGTCTTGGGCATTGGTTTTGGCATCTGTTTCTTCCCTCTTGCTGCCCCAGGAGATGTTTCGGGGTTTGGCCCCTTGGGAAGCGCAGGCCAGGCTATTTTGTGGTTCTAAACTGTGTAACTACTTGTTAAAGAGTAGTTGGCATCCCTGGGATGGCACAGTGAGCAAAGATCATACCTGCCCCTGGAGGTACATCAGCTCTTCTGCCCATGGCTGCCAGGCATTTTTAGTCCCTTTCTGACATTTGGCTCCCTCAGAGTAAGACAGAAAGAAAAATACGGTGTCAGCAGCAGCCTGCAAAAGAAAGCCAAGTTTTGGGCAAAACCTGAGAGCATGTGAGTAACAGCCAAAGGACCCTGTACCTGAATCTGTAATGGGTTATTCTATACAGGAGGTGACCAATGAAGAAAAATAAGAATAGGACAAAGGGAATAAAAAAAGAAGCTGCTTTTATTGCAGGTGAAGACGCCTCTTTCTCAGCCCCCATGTGTGCATGTGATTAACACCAAACGCTCTATGCCAAGGCAGGTCCTGTATGCAAGAGGCTCCCGTTCACAAAACATCACCGAGTGGTGCACGAGCACATGGCTGGACTTTAAAAACAGGGAGAGCTGTGATGGTCATCTCGCTCCTCTACAACACAGACCATCATATTCCCGCCAGTCACTGTGTTGGTAAACCTGGGAGCTGCTGCACTGGAGACACACACATGGGTGCTGCCCAGCGCCGAGCGGAGCAGCTCCCAGCACCCATCAGTTGCATGAGCTGCAAGGCAGCAAAAGCTCTGCTGTTCAGCAAGTGGTGCTTTCCTGGCACCCAATCCACTTAGGGCCCTGAGGCTTTAAAATAGCCATTGCGGTGGTTTGGTGGATACCCCAAGCACCTGGGGCAGGAAAATGAGATGGAAATATTACCTACACACTGGTACTTCTGCCAGTTAGGGCAAATCCTCAGGGTTTTGCTTCCCTGATTGAAGCAATTCACAACAAGCAGCATGAGTGTGTACACACCACATGGTTATCCCCCAGCTGAGGCATTTCCACCAGCCGGCGCAGCCATGTTGCAAAGTAATGCTCCAAAACAAGCCCCTGTCTGGCCAGACACCCGCTTTCTGCTGCTTCCCTGCTCTGCTGTGTGTGTCTGGCTTTGCGAGCAGCCAGTGCCAGCACAGAGAAAGAAACAGCAAGTCCTGCCGTCCTTCTGGCAACTGATAGGAACAGACTGCTGCAAATACGACTGCCTTCGTGCCATGCCATCCACATCCAAGGAGGGGGCTGGCATGGAGCAAGCGCTCCTCCTACCTTTGCCCGGACCTGCTGCTTGGGCTCGCACCCACGTGCGGTCAGTGCTGGGAGGGAGCGACTGTGGTGGCCGAACTCCTGGAAACCAGGAATCCCTTTCTTCAAAATCGGCTTGGCTCTTGCCCCTGCACTGCAGCAGTGGAGGAGCTGCCTGTGCCCATCAGCACACACCATCGGCCAGACGCTGATGCTGTCCCCAGTGCCTGTTGCCATTTAGAATATTGCCACTCTGTTTGAGACTGGTAGAGCAGATCTCAGTGCCATTCTAGGGGAGGCATGTGCCAATCCCAGGATTTCATCCCCTTACGGAAAAAAACCCAAGAGCGAGCAGGAAGGATGAGCAAATGGCCTCCCAGACTGTTTTGGGAACATAAATGATGCCCACAAGACAATTCCTTCAAGCTGAGACCATCCTTCATCCAGAGTAATGTCTTCTTCCACAGTGCCTGGCGAACCACGATGGGTGAGTCAGCAGGATGGTCTGCATCAGTCTCTTTGGATGGGGATGCATCCCTGCCTCTCTTGCTGCAGGCAATGCTACCCTGGGTCTCAGGAAAACCACGCTCAAAGCTGACTGCTTGCAACGGTGACACCACCATGATGTTTTGGACAGTGCAAAATCATTCGTGTTTCTGAGTTTCAAGGGCAGCCGAGCCCTTGGCGTCACTGTGGTCAAGGCAAGGCTGGAGATCACTGTGCAGCTGCTTCGGTTTGCAGCAGGCTGCCGGTTTCCAAGCAATGTGCAATGTCTCGCAGATCTGCAGCCAGCCACGTTCGAACCCTAGCCTGTCACTGCTCACTGGAGCAATAAAATAGCAAGGGTGTTTTTGCTCCTCAAAGCCAGCGACAGCATGCCAGGCACCTCCCGTGCTGGAGGATTTCCATGGGTACAGCAGCAGCAGTCCTGGCCTCTTCTGCTTCATAAACCTCCTGTTGTCTCAGCCCGTGAAATTGCTTCCTTAGCCAGAGTACAGGTCCATGGCAGGGCTGGTGCTGTGTTAGTAAATCGAGCCACATTCACCTTCACCGTACAGAGCTTATTTTACAGGTGAATGTAGCTACCCCCCTTCTGCAACCTCAGGAGGGTTTGATTTAGAGATAGAAATGCGCTTTAGTCACAGTTTGATTGCCAAGACCTGAGTCAGATCTGTTTATCTGAACAGGCACTTACATCTAGGCTGACACTTCTGCCACAAACATCGGCGCTGGGTGCCTAAAGAGAAAGGCCTGGATGCATGTTTGGTCTCCCTTACAGAGCCGGTCTGATTTGCTGCTGATCTGCTGCACCAGCAGCACGGCATGAGCAATGCCATTGCACACGGAAGGACATATGTCTCCGCAGACATTTGCACTCAACAGAGCCCATCTTTTTCCTCCTTGCAACTCCATTTACGTGAGCCAGATGAACTGGTCCATGATTGCCTTTTTCTGGCTTGTACGTGCACTGATGCTGTGAATTCTTAGAAATATAACTACTGAAAAAATAAGATTTCGTGCCTATTTATTCAAAGCCATTTGTGACCACTCTGTCCTGGGATGGGCTTGGAGGAGCTGCCACCTTCCAAAATTTGTGCAAAGTTGTCTGTGCCGATAGGGAGCATCCTTCACACCGTATGCATCGGTATAAGATGCAAGATTTCAAAGGGACTGAGGAATCAGGCTCAGAGGGAAATTTTAATGGCCAGTTATTATTTCTGTCCATCACATGTGCCCAGGGCATGTCCTGGAGCATGGTCCACACGCAGCACAGGAAGGAGAGGTCCGTGCAGGGCCCTGCTCTGCTTCTCAGGGTGACTGCGAGGTTCCTGCGGTGCTGGAAACCTTTGAGGGGCTGTTGACACAACACCACGGGCTGAGAAGGTACCAGGCATATGGTAATTATGTTTCTGGGCACCAGTACATTGCAAACTGAAGCAAATAAGAGATGTGATGAGTTTGCTGTGTGTTTGAAGGGGCAGGAGGCCCGTGGAGACCCAATTCAGCATTGTCTTGGCAGGGAAAAATCTCACTGTAGATATATTGTACCATTTTCTGTGGTGCCTTGTGCTGGGAGCACAGCCACATTTGCTCTGAAGCAGCCCATATGTTCGCACCATTTCCCAGTGTGATTGACAGTGAGCCAGTTCCCCCAGAGCATCCTGAGATATCCCAGACTAATTCATCTTTTGCACATAAATATGAGGATTTGGGACATAAATTCTCAGCCTGGGGAAGGCCGGAGAAGACGTTGGGATATATCAACATACCTTGACTAACTGTGTCTGTTACAATACCTTCTTTAGCTTCAAAAAGGGATGAAAATCACGGCTGACTTTTAGTGGAACTGAGGATCTTGCAAACAGCCTGCACAGCGTGGTCCTGCCAGGACTTGGCCGAATACTCGTATGAGATCAAACACTGTAAAACCAGCCATCCCCTTTCCCAGGCTCCTGCAGTTCACAAGACCCACATTTCCAGATTGATTCTGCAAAATACGCTGTACCCAAGTGTCTCACAGCACACTGAAGCCCAGCATGGAAATACCCATGTCTCTGGAGTATAGGAAAGGAGATCTCTCCATGATAATGCGCTGAATGGGGCAAACACCCTCTTTTTAAACCCTAAGAATAAATAAAGGTGTGGGACCACCTATCTGGAAGGGGTTGATTCTTCAAGAAAGCCCTGGCATGGTGTTAGTCCCACTCTATACATCCCGTGCCCATCCCAGAAATGGGAGTTTGTCCCGTGTGCTGTCAGTCACGATTCGCAGCACATGCGAGGTCTGCTAAAGGTGAAGAAGATGCTGTGTGCAATGTGTGACCCATATCGCTAACACAGCCTTCGATTCTCAGCTCCAGGCACGAGCAGCAAGCTAGACATCATAGCCTCTATAGAGACCACAAAGGAGAATATGAAGAGCCTATGGAGTTTTTAAAGTAAACTCCAGCAGATCCAAGAGACCCGAACTCTCAAAGTGAATAAATGTTCACAACCCTCTTGGTATGAAGATGTGGGAGGAAGCAGGACATGGCCGAGACTCGTCATGCTATCCTGATAGAGAAGGGAGCAAGCCACAAATTTTCTGCTGTATCTATCTGTTGCGTCTCTGCACACTCTGCTCTGGCTCGATGCAGGTAGATTGTTGCCGAGAAGGGAGTATTGCAGGTCAGTGAGTCTCAGGCATCAAGTTTTGATTCCAGAAGGACAGGTCGTTAATAAACATGACAAGGAGTAGGCCGGGAGGCACCATTTGCTGGCAATACCTTGGGTCTCTAAGCTGGGCAGTGGCACAGCTTTGTACAAAAGGGGGATTTTGATTGATGCTGAGGAACGCACGGGTGAGAGAGGAGCACATTTCTGCTGTCTGTGGGTCTGGGCACTTTGTTTTGGAAACACAAAAAGGGCCACAGCTCCAAGATTTCAGAATACTAATTTTTTTTGAAACAGGAGATTTGCTGGCATGGTGCTTTTCATGTGAAAAAAAGTCTCTTTTCCTGAACTGACATTTCCCCAATGGGAAAAAAATCTTATAAAAACCCTTCCAACTACCTGAAGTATTGTTAGATGGAGGTAGATATGCCCTTGGAGACTTATGTCCCCTGCTCTGCATACAGCCCTTCTGTGTCAGCAGACAAAAGTGTTTGCATTCAAAGTGTTTCCGCAGAGCCTCCTCCGAAGGCAGCCGTGCGATGCTCCCCAGTGCACACCGCTCTGGCGTCTCCCTCCTCCTCCCCTGAGCTCACTTGCTTCGTTAGCGGTGTTGCTCGCAGGAGGTAACAAGTGCTGCCAGCTCCCGTGGTTTTGTCTGGTAGCTTTGCAGGCTGATACGACCTGTGTTATCACCACTCAGCAAACACAGCTGAGGTATCAGTTACCGGGAGACTCTCAGCCTTGCTAATCTAATTTTTCAGTAGGGAAGTTTGCCTGGGAGCTCCAGGGAGTATTTAACTGTCTGCCCTCCTGCTCCAGCCCTGTGAAGAGAGGACTGTGTTGCTTTTTCTGTTGTGGCAAGGCTTATTTAAGGGGTTCCTGCTCTCCCCTTCCTCATTTGGGTGTGTTAAGGCAGTGCTAACGGATTTAAGGACAAGAGAAAGTCTCAGCCTGTATGAGTCTGTCCATGCCAAGGGAAAGAAAATCAGATGAATGACCAGTGGTGTCAGCTAGGAAGCGTTAACATGGGGAGAGCTTTTTATTTTACAATCTTATTGTGTCATTCTTTATCTTGGTGAATCTAAGCTTTGCCACAATGCCTTCAAAATAGGAATATTACAGTCTTGCCAAGGACAACTTTAAATTCCAACGATAAAAGCTAGTTGGGGAAAGTTAGTGCTGGCAGGGGTGGTTTCCCTAAGATCAATTTGGTGGCTCTGGCAGGTTTCTGCACTGTTGTGAAGGTGACGATCAAAGCTGCTGATGGGAATAGGACCAGGTATAATGAAGGACAGAAGAACTACTCTGAAATACAACCCTAATCCCGGCTGTTGAACGTAGCACTAACAAGGTCTTCCTCTCTGCCGGGAGAAACTCCTCCTGCCTGCGCAGGGCGGGCAGATCCCAACAAAAGATCGAGGCATCCCATCCTTGCGGGGCTGAGCTGCCAGCCCCGTTCCTGATCGTTGTTTTAATTGCTGATCAGAGCTGAGCTACTGTTAACTTTCCTCCCCTAAGCTCCTTAGTGCTGCTGGCACAAGCAATTTCTTGAGCCCTCTGAGCCTTCATTGACATAGCACGGGTGGCAGCTGATACCAGCCCAGACCCAATCCATGCATGCCCACGGCCATCACAACCAGAGAATTAACCACGAACCAATCCCTCAACCTGTATTCAGCTGTGAATTTGCCCTTTTTACTTCATAATGACAACCCTAAGCCTACTCATACCACGAACACTAGCTTTACAGCTGCATCCTGCAAGATTACAGCTGGTCTGGCTCCTGCACGGTCCCCTGCAATGGCAGGAAAACTCGAGCGAGCAGAGCTGGCTGTAAACTGCTGATCCCTGCCTGTGCCAGTCTCATCTTAGCCCCACAGGACTTGCAGGATTCAGCAAGAACCAAGCTCTTCTGTCCCAATGGCATCAGTGCCAGTGAGTCATTGTCATCCAGGGATGACCCAGTTGACATTTTGCAGAGGGAATTGGCTGGAATGGCCCAATTCAGGAGGATCAGAGCCATGGGGGGATGAAAAGCAGTTGTTTTGGCTCAAGAGCAAGTAGGAGAGTGGAGGGGGAGAAGGTTCCGTCTCTCAAATTGTTGAAATGTTTCTGCTTTTTTTGGTTAGAAACTGAGCTTCAGAAATGCTCAAAATATTTCAGTGGATGCTTCCAGAAAAAAGCATCTTTAAATGTTTCTTCCAAACTTTATTCAACAAAAGGTTTAAATAACAACAGGTCAAAGGAAGGGTGTTATTTAATCAATTCCTTCTGAAGGTACTGAAGGAAATGCAGTATTCCAGGGCAAAAGGAAATGGAATTTTTCCTTTTTACAAACCCAGTTCTAAACCCTGTATTTTAGCCCACCCTATTCCCACGTGTTTGGGCTGCACAGTGCCCCCAGCCCTGCGTAACATGCTCGGCCCCGCTGCAGCAACCAAGTCAGAAGGACCAACAAAATGTCCACATTCCCAATGGAGGGCCACCTCACTCAGGAGCTCACACAGAGACCTGAAATGGATGCCCAGAGAAAAGTAAGAGCAGGGCAAGCGCATATGATGGCTCCCCAAGTGTTTTGCAGGGGATTTTCTGAGTGTGATGCGATTTGTCCGGTTAGGAAACCTCCCAGGAGTAATTATGTGGTCTCCTCTTGGACCTCAGTAAATGTGATGATAGAAATTTATCACAAGCTGAGCCTCCTCAGCTTGTGCAAGGGTTGAAATAAGGCCAACATGGCTCAAATTCTGACCATAGCTGGGAGAAGGACCAGCGTCTCCAGCTGTGTTTTAATTCACCCTCTTGAATCACAATTTCCATCCTGCTGGAGCATGGATTATTTGCAATTTCAAGAGTTTTCTGCCACTTGAGTGAAGTACTCAGCCAGCCAGGCATAGTGCAGCAAGTGTCTGCAAGCGCTTCCTGCACCTCCACCCTTTCTCTCCACCCAGGCATTAATTATTGTTGAACTGGTCCTTTAATATTTAATTGCCACCTTGACTCCCCTTTTCATCTCCTCCCTTCTCAGGCGTCTCTGTACAGGCTGTGCAGGCTGGCCCTTGTACTTTCCCCGGGCTTGTTCTCCAAATCAGCTCTGCACCTTACCCCCGTGCAAGAAGAGCCTGTCTCCCTGCGAGCGGAGCCCAAACCAAACCCATGCAGCATCAGTGCGATGTGACGCCGCTGGAGTCCGTGAAGAGTCTTCAGTCCGGTTTAGGTCCTGGAGCCAAGGTTGGTCTCTGGAGTTTGCTTTTGAGTTCTGCTGGCAAAGGGAAGTGAAATGGTTTGTCAGGCTTTAATGGAGCTTGGTTGGGATGAGAGGCACTCGTGGGCCTGGAGAACAGCCGCTGAATTTGCCACTTCTTTCTTCTCGCATCATCAGACTGAAAGTGGGTCATGTTGCCACTGGTGTAGCCCCAAAGCAGCCCTGTGTTGAATAATTTTGACTTTTTGTAGTTCACAAGGGGCACATGACCATGTCAAGAGCCCGCTGGCTCTTGGGATGCTCATTTGCAGCTTGCGAACTACAAGTTACAGGCCATTGGGCTGCCCACGTCCTCCTGGATCTGGGCTGAAGCCACGGGCTGGAATGGGGAACCTCCCTTGGCCCCTGCTGATGACAGCTTTCACCCAGGGCGAACCAGTTGCTGTCTGCAGCTCTCCATGCTTTCCCCAAGGACTACATTTCCATAAAAGATGAAAGGAACCTGCCTGACTGGCTGTCCCGGCCACTTTGCACAGCCTGGCACCCTTCCCAAGGCTGGGTCATGTGTCCTACATCTGAAGGCCGGGGTAGCAAATGGGGTCAGCAAACCTGCATTTGGCCCTGCTGTGCATGTCTGGAAGTGGGAAGAGCTAAGAGGACAGATTGTCTTATCGTTCGCTCAGCTTCAGAGGCCCTACACTAGAATGACAAGTTTTTCAGGAGCAGAAAATGTTAGGTGAGGTGATGAGATCATGCGTTATTCAAGGTGGCATTAAATGTGGGTAGGCACAGATCTCACCCACAGGACTTGCGGCAAGAACCTGCAGGCTGGGATGATGCGCAGGGAGGGGGAAAAGAGGGGACAAACTTGTCCTCCAACGGGAGCAGGGCGGCTCTGCACGTCCTGAGAGGTTTCTGTGCTGGTGCTGTGATGGGTATCGCTATGGGAAGGCAGCCCCTTAGTTCTGACAGGCAGCCATGATCGTCACTGATTTTAAGCAGGACCAAGCTGCCATGATATCCTTTGACTAGCTTTGGTAGTTTTCATTTAATTGTATGATATATTTAAACATGAATGTCTCAGCAGTCCTTTGATCCCTATGAGTCTCTCCAGCTAAAGCCCATTTAAGGTTTCTGGCGGGTCCCTCCTCCCAGTCTGGGGAATATGCTGACCTTTCTCCTGCCTGGCTGGAGGAAACGCCTCCAACACCTTTGTATCCTGCAGTTGCAGCTGGCCAAAGGACCAGAGCGGGGTGAGCAAAGGAGGCAAAGGAGGAGTTTGCTTATTGCAGAGAAGTTTGCTCTCTGGTTGGTATGAAAGATGCCTCCAGGCTGCTGGGAAACTCTTCTTTGATACACTGCGTCTTCCCATCCCTCCCTCTATCCGACAGGCCTGGAGAGGGCTTGGTAGTTCTGCTCAGGGGCCTCGGGCAGCGTGATCTGTGAGTTCATTGCTGCATACGGCAGTACGCAGGAGCGCCTCTGAAACTCGGCCATGCGGCTTATCTGCAGTCCCAATACACGATGGAAAAGCAGCCTCCCAAAACAGCCAGCCTTCAAGCTCCGTCTACAGTGGGCTTTTTGGCAGCTGGCTCCCAGCTTCTCCCAGCAGTTACCGAGTGCCATCTGTTGACTAAACAGCGGTCATGCAAAAAATGGAGAGAAGCCAAGATGAAGATGGGTGAAGTGCACTTGGGAAAAGTGGCAGCATGGTACTGAGTGGCTTTGGAGGAGTTTCGCAGAGTGCAAAAGGAAGAGGAAGGAGGGTTTCAAGCCAAGGCGGTTCCTGCTGGTGGGAAGGCTGATGAAGGGGTGCCAGGAATGCTTATCGGGGCAGTCAGGTTTGGGTTTACTGAGGGATCAGATTCTTTCCTTCAGCCTTCGTGTAAGGCAGAGATGGAGAAGAAACATACAGTCTTGCTGACAAAATGTGGGGCAATGCTTCCTGCAAGCTGCTGAATGCAGCTGAATGAATCCCCTGTCAGAGATGATTCTTTGTGCTGAAACTGGTCAGGGAGAGGCTTTGCAGTGCACAGCTAGAGAAAGGGACGATTTCACTGTAATGAGCACAAAATGGACAGGTCATTGCCCTGATTTCCTTCCTTTGCCTCAGAAAAATCTCCAGCAAACTTTGCCCTGAGTGGAGAGCAAGGGGTCCAAGTAGGCAGCTGGAGGCTGAGCTTAAGGGAGGTCAGCTGAGCCTCTGTGCAGCTCAGCCCCGAGAGGGCAACGCTGCAAAAATCCCCTTATGTCCTCTTGACTCCTCCAGCTTTCAGGCTTTCCTGAAAGCAAGCTGCTGTCCACTGCAGGGACTGCTCCTTCAGGGGCTGCCGATAGTTAGCAAGAGCTGATACGTCCCCTTTCCATGAAGCAGAAACTGCAGAGCCAACCTGGGGTGTCTACACTGGGTACGCCCCACAGCTTCTGCGCTGAGTAGGCTTCAGAGAGAGATGGGACAAGCCAGTCCACAGCAGCCAGAGCACAATAAAGAGCCCAGAATCAGGCCATCCTGATTATTAAAAGTCTTCTGTCGATTTTAGAAGAATAAAGGGATTAACTCTGGGGGTGGTGGACAAATTCCTGGGTGATTAATTAAGCTGGTTTCTCCAAACATCCTTCCTGTCGCACATGGATGTAATACACACTCACTGTCTGAAGTACTCTGTCAAGTTCCTGCATGCTGGGAAATAGCTGCCTCCAACTGCCTGAGAGAGCAGTATTGATGTGCTTTAGCCACCAAGGTGGGGGTGCTCATGTGAAAAGGATTCCGTCTGTCCTGAGGTCCTGCAGGACCCCCAAAATGTTGCGCAGCCAACGTGCCCTCCTGCAGCAGGAGACTGGGGACCATCTTGGCTCCTCTCCTTCCCAAGTGGGAGACCTCTGGATATTGGTGCTCCCTGGTGCCAGGACGGTGGTCCTGGAGGGCCCTTACCCTGAGGTAGGCACGGACCCCCTGGGAAGGCAGTGCTAATCTTGGGAATGACACTGCATTTAAGAGCAAATCAGAGTTTTTGACAGTTCAGAGCAAGCCCTCAAGTTGAGGACAGCCTTGGTGTTGCAACCCTTTCTGGCCATGACACCTGGTATAGGCAAACATATGTGCATGTATATAAGCCCATAAATCTCAGCATATTTATAAGATTCTGCTTTCAACATCCTGTGAGAGTCCCAAGAGCACAAACAGGTCTCCAGACCAACCTGTTCTGCCCCACTGCTGAAGCTGCAGATGCTGCTCCCCTGACTGGGCCCTTTTGCCCCTGGGTTTCTGTGTCCGCAGCATTAACCGAGCATTCATCTTCTCGTCGGTCTCAGATGATGATGCAGAAGTAGATGCTTGTCATTTATGCCACTCAGGCATGGTAAAGGACAGCTGAGAAATGTCAGCTGTTTGTGTTGAGGGCAGTGGAGTAGCCAATGCTGCCCTGGAGGGGACTGCAGCTCTCCAGAGACATTAGCAAAGGCAAAGGTATTTTGGGGCTCTTCATGCCTGCTCATGGCACTGCTCGTTGCTGGAAGAGCTTGGCCACACCATCGATAACAGCAGAGACCTAGGATGCCATGGCTGTGAGGTCTGTAGAAACTCCTTGCGAGCACTTAGCTTACGCTTTGACAACTTGGGCATGACATGGTCCCTTAGCTACTGTGATCCATGGGTAGCACAATGGACCCCGCTGCACATGGTGGTTACCCTGCACTGTGCAAAGAACCTGGCCTTGGTATCTGGGATAATGGTGTGGGCCTCTGTTAACCTGGACCCGGGTGTGAGCAGCGTGTGCAGACTCCTCGAGCCCAGGAACATGGCCACTGTACAAACAGGATAACGCACCGTCGCTGGAAAAAGTGTTTCCATGAACATTGACTCTCTGACTCAGCCCAGAGGCATCTGCTAGGGCTGACTTTGTCCCTCCGGCCACCAGCCCAACCAAAAATGGGCCATCACTCCACCCTCACAAGGGATTGTGCCAGCTTGGAAACCCAAGACAGCACCATCCTCCCAGCTCCCCTGTGTTCCCAGGGTGAGGAAAAGCTCCGCGCGGCTCCACGCCTCCTGCACAGGCTTGTCCATCACAAACCTCTTGACAACCACTTGGGCTCTAGCAACGCTCTTGTATCTTTTCCCCAATTTTCCATCCACAGCAGAGTCTTCATTCCCTTCCTCAACCCTGAATCCAGAGGCATGGCCTGGGAAATGGTTTCAATTTCCTTTCATCATTTGAGTAGCTACTAATTAAGATGGGTCTGTCTTTCCCTCTAAGTGCTTTTACTAAGCCATACTTTCAGCTCCTTTAGTGCCTTAGCCCTGATCTCCAATAGTTAGAGTTATATGCAGAGGAGGGGCCAAATTCAGAGTTCTTCAAAGTCTTTTGAAGGCTTCCCTTGAACCATGCTGGATTTCGGGTTGAACTTCTTGGGTTTTGTCAACGGTTGACCTGCTCGAAGGTCTTAGAGGGGGTAGGTACCAGCAGCGACCTGCTCCTTTTTTAATGCTACAATGTACAAATATAGCAGGGCCCTCATTAAGGTTGGGGTGTGCATCAGTCCTTGGGCAACAAAATATTCCCCTGTGTGCTTCCATCTCCTGTTCGCCTCTTGCCTGATCTGGTCCCTCGGAGGCTGAGGGCAGCCGGTCTGCGTTGAGGGAGGGCATCGCACACAGCCAGGGCATGGTGCTGAGATAAGGGTTTGAGTGTGGCAACCTGAGACCACAGCAGACAAATGCAGCCTGTTTTCTCAAAGCCCCGCTCTTTGTGACTCTTCTGGGGGTCACTCTGGCAGCTTTCAGGCCAGGACTTACTGGGGGGCCCTCTCCTTTCACTGTGTGCTTTCTGCTAGTCATGGTGCCGGATGGTAATGTGCACGCACAGCATCGCTTCTGCTCCCTCCCTGAAAGAAAGGCTCATTTTAAAAGTGGGGAAATCATTCCCGGAGGATACTGAAATTAAACAGAAAAAGGCAAGTCCGGCACTTTTATTCCCATGAAGGTTCTTGCACTCACTCACGCTGGCAAGACATTCAGGACCCCAGATATTTTCCCGATTCCCCGCCAGGCGTGCAACTAGCCATGCATAACAAATAACACGACCCCATGAATGGCCACGAAGTGAAGTCAAGCTGTTTGCCTGATCCATTTTTCATTGTTCGCCCGGCTTTTCCCACTTTGAACGAGGGCTTGTGGCATCAGGAAGTTAAAAGGAGTCAGGAGGGGGGAAAAAGGGGAGTGTTTCTTTTAAAAAGAGAGTGAGATTGGAGAGGAGGACACAGGCACTCAAAACCCTGTCTGTGCTTGGTATATTAGGCAGCCAGTGCTCTTGGCTGGGAGCCCAGACGAGGCTTTTGTAATCAAAACATGATCTTGTATGCTGTGCAACCAGTGCTGAGAAAGGCCGTCTGATGGCTCTCCTCTTTTAGCTCTGCTCTGGAATCCGCCGGGCTTCGCCGCCGATGTCCAACATGCACCGAGCTGTGAGTGCTGCCTTTGTGGGGCCTGGGAGGGGCACGGGGCGGTGGGGTCCCTCACCCAAAAAGGCCACGAAACGGCTGGCACTCGCTTCCTTCAGGGTGGCCTTTCGGTGGCTGTCGCTTTGTTGTTTTTTTTCCTCGCCTGGCTGTCAGCAGGCACCGGGAGCAAACAAGCCCTACCGCATCGTGGGGGGGTGCTGGGCAGGGTGGATTCGGGGTGCCGCGGTTTGCGTGTCCATCGCCGGGGCAGGTTGCCATGGCTGGCTCAGGACAATGTGCCTCCCGGGAGGGTGGGAGACCGGGGTGGATAGCAAACAGAAAGGCAGGGAGTGCTGGATGTTGCCTATCCCGGCAAGGGTGTCAGCTGCAGCTGTCAAGCCAGAGGATATTTCTTAAAAAGAGCGGATGCATTTGCTTACGCAGAAGAGTGTTAGCGAAGGGCCCCGCTCCTCTCTCCTCTTCCCTCCCCCCCACCTTCTGTCTTTCTCGCTTTTCCAACCCTGCTGCCTCCGAGGTCTCTCGCTGTAGAAGCAGGCGATCGTAGAAGTATGCGGGAAAACACTGCACGCAGAGACAGTCTGGAGCCAGGCGTCCCTCCAGCCCCCGATGAGCTGCGTAGCAAGTGTGTGTGCCACTTAGGAGTGGGGGGTATGACAGAAGGAGATGTTGTCATTTAATTGAAGCACGAAGCCGCTGGCTTTCCATTTCTCCTTTTGTGACATTTTTATTTGTGATAGAAAGAGGCCACCCGTTCTGCAGCTTCACTGCTCTGCCTTGCTATCTAGGAGGCATTGGGCTCGGCTGCTTTCTGATTCAAAGCCATTGCACGTTTGTTCTGCCAAAGCCATTTATAACTCCCGTCGCCGTGACATACGGGCACCTTGGCTCCCCGGAAGAGCTTTACTCTGGGGAGGGCACGGTGCAGCCACTTTTCATCCTGAGCATCAGCTTCAGCATGGGCTGGGGCAGCGGATTCGTTCCAGAAGCGGAGGAGAGGGCACGTCCCCCTGTTATCGGCTGGCTCGGAGCGGCGGCTGACGAGCAAATGCTGACTTGGCTGAACCGTACAATGGGTGAGCCCCTGCGAGCCGGCGCGTGGGCTCGAAACGCCGCTCGGCGCTTCTGCGCACAGCGCGGCTGCTCTGTGGCCCCAGGGTGTGCGGGCAAGGGACCACCTCTCGTCCGCAGCTCCCCAGCACTTGCTGAAACAGATCGTGCAGAGAGAAATACATTAATGGCTTCATTAATAAAGGGGAGGAGAAGTGCTGAATACCAACAAAACTTTCCTTCCAGTGACTTGTTTCCAGCTGGAAATGGAAAGACCCCCCCTCCCCCCCGCACTAGCTGTGTTGCAACATAGACAAAATGCTGACAAATGTGCAGTCTTGTGTGGAGCGGGAGAGTGGCCTGACAGGTCTTTTCCATCTTTTGCCTTTGAAAAGAGAAGAGCACAAATACAATCTCTGCAGGAATTTTTAAATTCTTCCTGAGCCGGTAGCTCTGTCAGTCCTCCTTCAAAGGAATTTGAAGATGAAAGGGGTGTGTTTAAGGGCATGCACCACTTTGATCCCACCCTCAAGCAGCCAACACCCCAGCGCTCGGCAAACAGCAAACCTGCCAATTTAGCGCTCACAGAATAGCTTCTGTTCAGGTAAACACTGAATTCAGCTTTAATCAGCCTTGCAAAATGGCCATGAAAGTGTATCCACCCACATACAGAATATACTCACCTGTCGCGTACGTGGTTGATTGATGGCAATGGAAAAGCATGTTTCATTCTCCCGCAGACCTTGACAAAATCCCATTGTCCAGCAGGAGAATGTGTGGAGGCGGTTTAAATGTCCCCGTTGTTCCACCTGAACACAAATGCGTGCCTGTGTCCTGGCAGAGCGGCCTCGGCGAGGACTGTTAAATCAGCACTGACAAAATACTCCTCATTGGGGACGCGAGTGAAGATGCGCTTGTGCAGGATCTGAGGTCTGCTTTAGCAAACCGGTTCTCCTGCCTTTCCCCTCTCTGGTTTCTGACATCCAGCACACCTCCTCTGTGATGGTATCACATTTTCAACCTTTAGTCCCTTTTCTCAAAAGAACATTACGTACGCAGACTTCTCCCCCCATCCGTGGCCCTATTATTTGCAGATCAAGCACAGATCTGCTTGATCAGAGCTGAAATGTAGTTAGCTTTGGGGTTTTTTTCATGTAAAGCCCTTCAAAGGAAGACCTAGCATTGCAGGGATGTGCGGTGATTCAGCAGCTGGATCCCTTCCTTTGAAGGCAAGTGCTGGCCATGCACACGGGGGATGATTTGCAGCCCTGTGACACTTTTGGAAGAGCGGTGATGCTAACCCCTGGCTGAATTCCCATGCACTACCTAGAATTATTTTCCGAAGGGCCAGCTGATGAAACATGCCCACGTTCTTACTTGGTGTCCATCTCCCAGGTAGCTGAAAACCTTCCCGAGTTAAGGAGGTAATTCCTGCAGCTCATCTAAAATCCTGTGCTTTCAAATGGGCAGGATAATCCCATCCTGGCGAAACGCTACGTGACACACAAGAAGTCAAGGGTAAGGTTTGCAGTGCCTTAATTCTGCCTCATTCAGTGCACTGTCACACTATAGACACATACATCTTCAGGAGGCTGGAGCCCCTGTACGTCACTGGATGAAGTTCACAAATGTAGCTGGGAACAGGGAGCAGAGTCAAAGGCTTTCCCTCCTCTGGGCTATAGCATCTGTGGTTTTACTCTTTGCCTTCAAGCCTTGGGCTTCTCCCTGCATGTTTGCTCAGTTGAAGAAGGGCTGTGTTAGACAGCACCCCTCCATCGCCTCCTCCAGACCTCCACTGCTCCAGTTTTTCCTCTGGTGACCTAATTAGGACCATGCAAAAGGCAACTCAGGTCTCCAGAAAAAACCCTCCCCTGCCAGGAGAAGGGCTTTGCAAGCCCGTTGGCTACCGCTCAAGGCTGGACCCTGGGGAGCCTGGCTGCCTGACTCACCGCCGGCAGGACGGCACCCAGGGCACGGCGGGTGTCAGACCCAGATCCCGTGTCCCCAGCTGCCGTGGCTGGCCCCTGACGTATCCTTCCCTGAAGGAGGTCACACCTGCTATGCCATGATTAATGAAGGAAAAACCGCTCCCGCCTGCGCAGAAGCTCTTCCCAGCCTTGAATGCTGCGGAGCCTGCAGTGGAGGATGCTTCAGGGGATTTTGCCCTTGGGATGGGCACAGCCGGGAGCCGTTGGCCCTGAAGGAGCGAGGGCAGCAGAAATACTCGCTCGCAGGGATGCAGCGGTGATTCACTCGCGTGAAAATGGGGAAACCGACGGGTGTCTTGAGGGTCTTGGTGTTTTTATGAAGAATTTGATAGGAAGCCGACAGGGATGGGCAAGAAAACATGCCTTGCCCATGCATCGCGAGTGAAAACACTTTACTGTTTTGGGGAATTTTAATTAATTTTATTTGCCAATTAACCATCTATTAATGACTGATTCTGGTTTTAAAGAAAAATAAAACCAAACAAGCACGCTCTTAGGAAAAATACCCCTGCTTCCCTCCCGGCACCACTCCCCCCTGGTTTTTTGTTCCCCATCCCCCTCAGCACAGGGCTCCCCATCCCTTCGGTGAGGCGAGGGCAGCACCGGCGATAGGGTTCGCGCCTGGTGGCTCCCCCACCGGTGGCAGCCCCTCAAGGGTCCCCACTGAGGTGGACCACTCTCCTCCTCCTCCCAGCAGGACCTTTTTCTTCTTGGCCTCCTCCTGCTCTGGCCTCCGCCCCCCTTTTCTCTTAAGTGGGGTTCCACAGAGGCGCCATCGCCTCCCCTGAAGGGCGCAGAGCCACCTCGCTCCTCTGACAGCTCAGCGGCACCACGGCCTCTCCTGATGGGGCCAGGATGGTCATGTGCAGCGCCAGAGCCACAGGGAGGCAAAGCTGGCCACGGAGGACGTTGGCACACACGAACCTCTTCGCCAGCCCTTGGGGACCATCAATATGCCGTTCCGCCACATGCTGGCTGTTTCTGCTTCATAGGGACACGACCCTGAGAGTCACCTGCAGGAGCAACATCTACTTGTAGCGAGATGGGTGGCGGTTTCATTACATTTGCTTCTTGATTCCTCCAAACTGTCCCGGCGCTGTGGGCAATACACATTGTGCACGGCAGCTGGCTTTGCTGCAGTGCTCCTGCGGCAGATTTGCTGCACAGGGCCAAATGGCAGAGGCGGCAGGCTGGGGGTAGCCTGGCGGTGGTTAGAGTTGCCATGTCAGCAAAATAGGTATCCAGGCGTGCAATGCCTGCTCAGAGATTTGGGGTTCCTTTCCTCCCCTCCCCAGTCTCACTTTGTCTCATCCAGCTCTCTGCGTGAGCAGAGGAGGGGGAATATGAGATCTCTGCAGCATGCAGATGCCATGCTGATAAGGAGAGCACAAAAACACTGCTTAAAAATAAACGTGTAGTGCCTTGGAGATCTCAGCCTTGCCACCTTACTCTTCATGCAAACACCAGGCAGAGTCTAGACGATATGGATCAGCTTGCTGCAGTGAGTTGATACTCATCAGCATTAATTTTCTCTAGACACTGCTGTCACTAGAATTTAAAAAATTCTGTTTGTTATCCCTTGTGGTAACCAAGGTGCTCTCTGAATGTAAATGGAGGGGAATCGATGTGCCTGAGAATGCCTGAACCAACAGCAGGGAGAAGTGTCATTTGCAGCATGCAGCTAAGCAGTGTGTTAACTCTGGAGCCTACCGACAGCCATCAAAGCGGGACATCAGCTTTTTGCCCTAACTACCTCATTGCTGAACAAAAATTGTAAGAAAAGAAAAGGTCAGTTCTGCAAGGAAAAAGTCAATTTACAAGATACAGTATTCTTTTTAATGGAGGACCAAGGGGAGAAATGGTGTGGAAAGACTTTTCCACCTCCCACCCTGTCCAAACAGAAGGAGCAGGTTTCGTCCTGTTGGTGTGCTGACTGAGAAGAGCTTTGCTCCTTCTATTTTCAGGATGCTGCTGTGGATGATGCAGTGTTAAGGAAGAAAGAGCAGAAAGATGTTGAACTTGATAAGAAAATCCTGGCTTTGCGGAAAAAGAATGAAGCGCTCATACGAAGATACCAGGTGAGTCTGCAGGTTCTGACCTTCCTCAGCTCCGTTTTGGAGTCCTCAACTCACAGTGTAAAGAAAATGGTCAGCAGTGTCGGCGTGACTTTGTTATGTAGATAACATTTTTACATTGGAAAGCATTCAGAGCAGATGGGCAGAGCTCTGCCTTTAGCTGCGGCTCCTGAATTGATGGGAAAGCAGGCTTGCTGACGCTTGCCTTGCTGCTGCAGCATCTCCTCTCGCCCTGCCATCTTCCTCTATCTGCATCACACCTTTCGCACCCCTTCACCTCATATTCCCCTGACTTTTTCCCCATCTGACCTTCCTAGTGCCTCATGCTTATCCTCTTGGATGCATAGGAGGTTGCATCCTCAAGGCATTTGATAGGTTTATCTTCCCTACCAGGGCAGTGGTATGGGTAGAAGCTCTTCCCTGGCTGGTCCCAGTGTTTCTGTGGAGCACAGAGGTGTCCAGAAGAGATTCCATGAAAAAAAGGAAGATGAAGGCAAATCAAGGCTTTAGCAGCCTGCTGGTTACTGCAGCCTTACCCCTGAATTAGGAGAAAGTACTCCAGCTACACCCCTGTTCTTTCGATCCTGCCTTGGCCAAGAGTCTACCCAGCGGCCTGCAGATGTCCAGCCTGGCTTGTATGAGCTGGTTTGGGTGACATTATGGTAACCCGGAGCGCTCTCTGTGGGCTTGTTTACCCTTCTCCATGAGTGTCTGCATACGGCAGTAGAGAGTAGGACAGCCTGAGGGTACTCCTGGCAGAACGGTCCCCCTTGGCTTGTCTGGGATATTCTCCTGCCTGTGCCCAAGGCCACTTGGCTTTAGGGGCTCTTCAACATTTCCCAGCCGCGTGGGCAGTCTTGAGTTTGACAAAGAGCCGTGCTGAAAACCCGAAAACCCAGAGCACGCTTTGTGTCTTGGATCCAGAGCTGAGAGGCTAAGTGGTGCTCTGGGCTGGGTCTTGCTTAGAAGACATTTCCTCTGATACCATAGAAGCCATTTTGGACCTTTTCTGGTGGCAGCAAAAAACGGTGCATAGTGGAAAGCTGCGGGAAAGGCTGAATGGCACAAGCAGCTGGAGGAGAGGAACTCTCACGCCCATATGAAATGCTACCCACCTGCCACCGCCCCTTGGCTTCTAGAAGGAGCTGCCTAGTAAATGTCCAGGTCTCAGCCACTTTCCCTTGGCCACAGACGATGCCCTGGCCCAGACCAGCACAGGGACCACGGCTCCTGTGCACGGCCCTCCCTTTCTGCAGGCCTGGTGTGTCTTCCAGCCTCTCCACATGTCCTCTACCCAATCTTTCATGAACCTCAAACTGATCATCTTCCCTGCCTGTCAGGAAGGGAGCCCTGTACTCTCTGCTTGCTCCCTATTGCATGTGCTGAGACCCCAGCGGACACTCTGAGTCAAGAAGAGATTCACTAAGATGCCTGTGGCACAGGGACAGGTAATGCAGGTCACAGCTGCCTGTGACCCCTTCCAAGGGCACACAGATGGGACACAGGCTGGTCCACTCCCTCTTAGAGGTGGACGTGGCTCCATTTAGGAGAAATCCTAAACAGGAAAATGGACAACATCTGTAGACATCCAGGTGCTGGCTGATGATAAGGATATATATGTGTGTTTCAGGAAATAGAAGAGGACAAAAAGCGAGCTGAGCAGGAAGGAATGGCTGTTACCTCCAGGAGACCCAAGCCAGACGGCCTCACTATTACCATCACCAAGGCTCACAACGTAAGTGCTGCCTGTCCTTCACCACCAGCCAGCTCTCACTCCAGTCCTACCTCAGCAAAGTGACGTTTCTGAAAGAGAGAGCCTCCACAGCAAAGCTTTTTCAGGCATGGGACACAACTCCTAAGCCCTCGCAAAGGGATGTAACAACTCTGCAGAGATGTGTGCTCAAAGTGATTTTAACTGATCAACATACATTTCCAGCCATGCCCAGGCACCTGTACCCAAGCACGCAGAATTAACAGACCGATGAATGTGTGAACAGGCACGCTTGGCCCCGGATGGGTCCCAGGTGTGAACGCTGCGGCAAATATGTAGGCAGAACCTACCAGGTGTACGTGTGTCATTGGAGGCATCAGGAATGCCTCTGAGGATGCCTGTAGGCTGGGCAAAGTCATGGTCTCCTCAGGCTTTGTGAGTGAGCAAAGCAAGTAGCCCTTGGTTGCTCTGGGGCTTCCCACAACTGGGGCAAATGCTGCAAGTCCCAGGCTTCCCTCCTAACTGGACCAAATCCGTGTCTGACAAGCCCTGTCCACCCCTCCTGGCAGTGTGGGGCTTGGTAAACCACCCAGACAGTCCTGCTTTAACCCCCGAGTGAAGTCCTCTGCCAGAGCGAGCGCGCAGCTTGCTGAGCCAGCCCGCCCTCCTTCCGTGCAGTCTCCTGGGCTGTTAGATCCAGGCTAGTGCATTGCTCACTTCTCGACCACGCCCCGGCCCTTGCTTTTCTCTGGAGGTGCGCTGTTGCACACATTTTTCTCTCATACAGGACCTGAAAGATGCAATTACCCAGACTGAACACTATGGACAAGATAGCCCAGCCCTCTCGATGGTGAGCACCACCCTCAGGAGCCATCCACTTGGCTTCCAAGGCCATGTCCATCAGGACTTAGGCTTTCCCGATCTAACTCAGAGTGTGCAGAAAGAGATGAGGATGACATTTGTTTCCTATAACTCTGGCGTTTTAGTCTGAAATGTCAGATTTGTAAGTGCAAAGGATTTTCCAGACCCGCTGTAATTGTGGGTTTCGCTGCTGAGCAGACAACGAGCCCCTTGTTCCCTAGGAATGTCACGGCACCGCGCCGGGCACAGAAAGCTTCCGCGGTGCACGGCCTGCCTTTTCTGTAGCTGGCCTCCCTGCTCGCGTGCAGGTGTGTTTGGGGAAGGGAATCGCATTGGTGAGCCGAGGGGCCTGGATTTGCTAACGGAGGTGATTCATTTTCCAGGACAAAAGAGTGGTGAGCGAGAAATGGGGGAGCCCCTGTCCTACGAGCCCTGGGTTCGGCATTGGCAGTGAGGAAGAGGAGGAGGAGGAGGAAGCAGATCATATGTTCACATTCAGGATGGGGAAGAGGATGCAGCTGGCTGTTACCATGGACAACAAAGCCAAGGTGAGCAGGGAGGAGGATTCCTCTTACATTTGACTTACAAAGGGGCTTCTGTTCTGCCTCTCACTTGAGCTTTCTGCTCAGCATGTCCACCGGTGTCTCGTCTCCAAAGGGAATAGTTCCCTTCCCGCTCCTTTTCTCTCATTTCTCAATCCTTCAGCACAGCCTCAGTCTTCATCTCGAGTTGCCGCGCACTTTCCTCCCCGTGTCTGGTTCACAGGAATCAGCCCCCAGGCCTTGCTAAACCTCCCAGCGGCTCCATCCAGCCATGTGTAGCCAGTTCCCTTTCTGAGAGATCAGTCACCTCATTGCCCTCCTGGGCCACCGGCGGGTTTGTTGAACCATGTCACGGTGCCTGGAAAGGGGATGGAAATAAGTGGGAGCTCAGACAGATTTAGCTGCATTACTCCCCAGCTATTCCCAGGGAGGCAGTGATGTTTGGTGGTAAAAACAGCATCATTTCCCCCTGCTGCTGTGTTCCAGAAGGTCCTAAATGCAGAATAAGAAGCAGTGACATGAGTATCTGTTGCAGCTGCCAATGTGATGGGCAGAAAACATGACCCAGTATTTGCAGACTTAATTAAAAATTGTGCGAAAAGGCAAAAGTAATTGAAAATGCTACTTCATTTTGTAAATCCCAAAACATCCCCTCCTGGGCGCTACCCTGTCCTTCGTGGAGTCTGTGCATCTAGATATAATGATCCTAACGGCAGCTTCGGCATGTCGGGACTTATTTGCCAAGAAGGGTTTGATAAAACTTTGGCAGTTAGTATTGGCGGCACGTCCAAGGAAGCACGTGCCTGTATGAGCTTCACGCTCTTATTTTCTTCACTTGCAGTATATCTCAGGGGCCTGATCTTGTTCTCACTGGAGTCAGTGGGTTTGACTGCTGAGACAAATAGGAACAAGGATCAGAAGTGCCACCTTCTTTGGAAAAATGTAGTGTCTGCGTGCACAGATGCACCTGTGTGGGAACTGAGGGAAGCTCTCCAGTTAGTGAGTCTCTGGAGGGAGATTATTGCTGCAGGTGATATTTCTTGCTGTTGAATATGTTCCGAAAGAATACAAGAGGCAATCTTACTTATTTATTGGTGACACCAGTGAGACAATGGGGGACACAACACCCAGGTGCTGACCCTGCCGATGCGAAGGAGACAGAAAGCCTCAGCTGGCCCTGCGCCTCGCTCAGACGTTGGGGCGGACAAGGTCAGCTCCTGTCTCTGTCATGGCAGCGCTGGGAAAAGGAAACGGTGGCAGCAAATGGTGCTCCCCTGGGTCCCCTTTTAGGCACAGCAACGTGCTTGGCCCACAATATGAGAGCGGGCTTTTTTGAACTGAGGTCCAAGCCAAAGACATTCCCCAGGGCAATGAAGCGAAACCCCACCCTTCCTGCTACCCTGGTGCTCTGGGGTAGGAGTGCTGAAAACCTTGGCTGTAAACAAAAGGCGGAGAGACATTTCTCCCTCTGAGGCAGCTTGGAAATATTTTTCTGATTTTGTGCCTCGAATGCCTTTTCATTTCTGTTTCTCCGTGACCTAGTTACCCTTTCTTTCCATGAAGAAATAGGCCACGATCACTGTGCCATTATAAAGTCATTATATGTTACCTTGAAGGAACTGAATCATTTAGGAAATAATGCACCTTTCAGAATGATTTTTCAGGAGAAAGAGACTGAGGCCTCTCGTTTCCTTTGTTCCAGATAGATTACCGGTAGCACGAACATCCCCTTCAAATGAAATCTCATTCCAGCACAAACAAACCACCTCCTGATGTAAGGGGAAAAATTCTGGTTTTTCTTAGAATAGAGGGTACATAGAAATCTAACCGTCCTCATTACTGACGGAACTTTACCAGTGGAATACTGGAGAGTCTCCTCCAAGGTTTCTCATGGCTATGTAGCTCTGCACGGGGAGCTTATATTTGAAGCAATTACATCTGCAGAGTGAGTGGCTCTTGCAGACAGGCTGTGTCCCCTGGAGCCGTTTCCGTAATCTATAGCTCAGAATTCAAGTCCTAGATGGGGATTTGTATCAGCACAAAGCACTGGCAGCTAAATCACATTGCTGCCTTAAACTCTGTGCCAGGGTTTTTCAGCATGGCCAATTAATAGACCTCTGAGATTTTTCTGCTGGAAACGCACACCTCTGCAGAAACTTCCCATACGTTCCCTGTTGTATGGTGTATACGAATTTGCTTGCGTTAAGTGCCTTTCACAGGCCTTAGCAGCCCCCTAAGGTCTCCTGAGTGTTGGTGTAAAGCACAACCCAGCAGCTTGACTTGATGACAGAGGAAAACTGATTTATTGGTGAACGTTCCGGTGGCATGAATCCAGAACCTTCCTTTAGTTACTTTAAATATAGTTCTCAAAATGGATGAGTAGGAAGAGCATGGGACTGTAATGAGTGAGAGGGAAAAATTATTAGGATTTTGGACAAAATTGTGTTTGATATCATGTGAAGTACAAGCTTATTTGTTGCTGTTGCGCTGTCAAGGCATCCTCTGGGCAGCTGAAGATTAAAAGAAGGTAGATAACTTGCTTCAGCTTCCCAGTGAGCAAGGCTTCACCAGGTGTCCCCGGAGAGACTTGCTTGGTGATACCGGGGTGACTAAATGGACCATCAACATCCTTCCTATGACCATTGCAAGGTTCAAGCCACAGAGTAGCTGGGCTGTGCAGAAAACCATTTACGTTCAATCCTCAGTATCACAAATCACTGTAAAGTGAGAAGCCCCAAAGGAAAGGCAGCTGGAAAATTGCATAAACTGGACAGAAGTCCAGGGTTTTCTGCTGTTCCCCATGTTCTTTTTCCTGACGCTCCTCAGACGGGTATTTTTAACACTGCCTTTGCAATCTGGGGCATGCCTTAGACATTAAGATGGGTACTTCTCAATTTACGGTTTCTCAGTGAATTCCTGCAAGGGAAGCAGTGTAGTTTTGTCTGACTGGGGCTAAATAGCTGGTGCCAGAGTCTCAAATCTCCTGGAGGCAGTGAGTGAGCCGGGACAGGCCCTGTGGAGGGGAAGAGGTGGCTCTGCCAGGCACTGCCAGCTGTTTGGGCCCTGCTCTCTGTTCCCGTTGGCTCTGCATGGGTGCTTTCCTCATCTGACATCCCTCGCTTTGGGAGCTAGCCCACCGAGGGCCAGGATTTCCCAATGTGGGGCAAGCAAGCTAGGAAGTCACTGATACTCTTAAAAGAATAAACAAAGGAAAGAAGACACCTGTCGGCACATTAAGCAGAATGTGCCTTCAGGCGATGCATCTGAGCCAGAAGTGATATGGGGAGCGAGGGAGGGAGGCAGAGAGGGTATTACATAGAAAAGCTGGTGGTCTCCCAGCCTGTATATGTCTAGCTACCACAACTCTGCTAAATAGATATTTCCTGCATCAGCCTCTGAGTTTTCCTTGCCATCTGCTCAATAAACGGCAGGGTTTAATGGCTCTGCAACGTGCCAGCCTTCCCACTGTGACTTTTAACATCTAATGGCCCGAGGAAGGTGCCACCTCCCAGTAAATCTAGTAGCGCGCTTCGGGGCTTCAGTCCTGCTCATGGTATTTGGGTGCAAAGTCCTCTGCACTGATTGTCAAGTTTTCAGGCAGTGGCTTTGCTGTCGCTTGCACTCAGGGCCCATGTCCCTCCTCAGGAAGGACTTTCTCGGATAGTAAGCGATGAAGCCATCTTCCAAACACACCAACCCAGTGCTGGGCCTCCCTGGCAAGAGTTAGTTGTGACCATGTTATTTCTGTAAAGGACAGGCCGTCACCACCTAAACACTGAAGAGCTCTAGGGAACAGCTGTTGACTTAAGCTAGAATTAATGTTTGATGTACAAGTTATGGATTAATAGCTTGCTATTACCTTGCTAAGCCATCGCTGGGCTTACTTTCTTAATAAAAAAAAAAATTAACTAGAATGCTAAGCGCCTCGTATCGGTGCTCTGTTTAGGGCAGAGCAAGCCCAGCTCTCCAGTTCATTAACTAACCTCAGCAGTACAGCCTAGGATTACTGCACGTGCCTGCTCAGGGCTTAAAGGAGGGAAGACGTATTGCCCTGAGTGTCACAGGAAACTCAGGATCATCCCTGGAGCAAAGATATCTCCTGGGAATAATAACCATTGAAGAACAAAGCGATGTACAGCTTCAGCACCGAAGTATCTACCAGGCCTAAGCTATTCAGTGGTTCCAAAGCAATGCCACACCATATTTTCAGCCTCTGAATCATGCTATAAATAGAGCAGGGAGACAGGACAGCAAGCAGTTAAGAGCCTGTTCTGCAAGGCGTAATGTGTCCGGCTGCCTTCAGAGGATGTCAGCAGATCTCAGCTCTTCCCAGACACATCACAGTCATGCAGGACTGGGCGCTGTACAGAAGAGTCTAACTTGAGTCGTTCCTGTGACTCCCGAGAGCTTTGCTCTTACGGTGGGAGAACACCGTCCCTTGTGGGGAGTGTTTGCCTGTTGAGGAAACAGCAGGGCTTCCTTGGGCTGCAGAGTTCCTCGGTGGCAGCAGGCAGCCTCCTCGGCTGGAGGGTTGCTGCCAGGGAGGCAGGTGCTGGGGAAAAGAGATTCTTTTGTAGGAAATTGCTTTACAGATTGCTTTGGGCAATTGCCCAGATTGCTTTACAGAGCCCTCCTCCCCAAAAGACATGAGTGAGGAACAGGTTTTTAGAAGAGGAGAGGCTGGTGTGGGGAGAGAAAGAAGAAATGTGCAGTCGTGTATACACCAATTCCAAAACAAGGGGGCTGTATTTATCCCTGTTGTGACTCCACTGACATTTCTGGGGTTAAGTCACAGACCCATGATGTGTAGGGAGCCTGAGAAAACTGCTAAGCACTTTTCTTCCATGTCTCCAGGCATAAGAAAGAGTTTCATTTTCCTTATGAAGGGGAACTGTGAAGCATCACACAATGATGCTTATCACTTCATCCTTTCTAGCTGTGGGAGAAAGCTTAAATAGGAAGGCTCAGGTTCTCAGAGCGGCTGACCAGATTTTGGTTTTCACTACCTTTTCATCGCAATGGGAAGTGTTTGTTCATATATCTGGAAGACCCACGATTCAGTTAGCATAACTTTGCAAGCTACCATATATGAGGTGTCCATTTACATAGTCTTTAATGGAAGAGTTAAATAAAACTGCATTTTCCTGTGTTTATCACAAGGTAAGAGCACCGGCATGGCCTGTTAGTGCCGATACACAGTAACTTCCTAAAATGACCGTGTTAATACTGTATTTCCGAGCTACTAGATCATCTCGGCATAACTGCCAACATGAATGAGACCAAAGGATACTCTTGTGGCCACAGACGTTGCCCCATGAACCCGGAGGGGATGGCAGGAGAGATTCGCAGCTTCAAATTATCCAGCCCAGCTCTGTGGTCTGAAATACAAGACCAAGATAGTCTATTCACAAGGTTAATTTTTCTTCCACCCACGTCCATTAATACTGATTTGCACTGACATAAAGAAAAACCACATTGGTTTCTTTGACTGCAAGCAGGAATCCTATGCTGACCATTCTAATTCCAGTCTCCAGTTTCAGTGAAATTTAGAAATAAAATACATAAACAGGATTTGAAATATTCTTTTCATTTTAAAACATCCTGTGTTTGTATTGGCTAATAGTTCTGGCAATGGAAACATGTTACCTTTGGACATGATGTGATTCAGTCATTCGGAAGCAGGTGCCACTTAAAAGCCAAGACCTAAGTGCTTGTGAGCTTCGTGGCTGACTGATCCTGGATTCTGGTCTGTACTGCCTAGTTCTAGTTGTATAAAAGCCAGAGCTGCAGAAAACAAGCAAAATTACTAAATTCATACTTGCATATTAAATTCATTACTTGCATACATCTGCACACATGCATGTATGCATATAGACACATATGCAGATGTAAAACCTAAATAAGTTTTACTTCACAGTTGAAGTAGGCTGCAGACTTGGGCACAATAATAGGATCATGAAATAGCTGAGGTGGGATGGGACCTCTGGGGGTCATCTAGTCTGATCCCTTGCTATAAAGTTATCTTCAAAGTTATCTCAGGTTGCTCAGGGCTGAGTCCAATCAGGTGCTGAAAATCTCCAGCAATGGAGATTTCACAGCCTCTTTGGGCACCTGTTTTCAAGTGTTTGTCTACCACCATTGTGACTTTTTTTCCCTTAATTCTAGTTGTACTTCACCTTGTGGCAGGTTGTGTCTGTTGCCTCTTGCCCTTTCGCTGTGTACCTCCAAGAGGAGTCGGGCTCTGCTGTCTTCATAGCACCTTTTCAGATGGAGAAATACTGCAATTAGATCCCCTTTTTGCCTTCTCTTCTCTCTCCAGACTTAACAAATGCAGCCTCACCATGTGCATCCTATGCTCCAGCCCTGTAACCGTCTTGGTGACGCTTCACTAGACTCTTTCCAATTTGCCTATACCTCTCTCATCTTGCAGTGAAGGCAAACTGGACACAATACTTTAAATATGGCCCAAACAGAGGGAGGTAATCACTTCCCTCAACCTGATGGCTATCCTCATGCTAATGGAACCAAGTGAGCAACTAGCCTTCTTCACTGTTCACTTACGGTCAAGTCATTGCCCACCAGGCTCCCAAAGTACTTCTGCAGAGCTGCTCCCAGCCAGCTGGGCCCCTGCCTGTAGCGGGGCATGGGATTCTTGGGGTTCTTTTGTCCCAGGTGCAGGACTTGTCATTTGGTTTTGTTGACCCTCCTCCACCTTGTCAAGATCTCTCTGAAGGAATACGATCCTCCAGTGTATCAGCTTGGTGTCACCCATGAACTTGATGAAGGTGTAGTCTGTCCTATTATCCAGATCCCTGAAGAAGATGCTAAGCAGTAGAAAGCAGCCTCACAGTGATATCAGCCTACACCCTCAGCACCCTCAGATGCAGCCCACCTAGTCCCACCTTCTTACGTTATTTAAATGGTCCATAACTGAATCTTCCAGGATGTTGAGGGACTGACGCATTTCTCTGACTCTGCTACTAGTGTAGGGACTCGGGACATAGAGAGCTGACCTTGCCAGTAAAGGACCAAGGCAAAGAAGGTGTAGAGTAACCAGTCTTTTCCATGCCCTGTGTCACTAAGTTGCCCACCCCATTCAGCAGCAGGCCAACAGCTTTCTTCAACTTTCTTTGCTGCTGATGTATCTACAGAATTCCTTCTTGCTGACCTTCACATCTCTCACGTGTTTCAACTCCAGGTGAGCTTTGGCTTTCCTGACTCCATCCCTGCATGCCCAGGTCCTGCTCCTGTAATCTTCCTTGAGAGCCTGTCCCTTTCCACCTCCCACACACTCCATTTTTGCATTTAAGTTCAACCAGGAGCTCCCTGCTCAGCCAAGCTGGGCTCTTTCCACACCTGCTCATTTTCTTGTGCAACAGGAAGTCCTTACTTATGTTCTTGTGCCTTGTCCGTGAAAATCTATCAGGTCTCCTGGGCTCCTTTCCCCTTCAGACAGCTTCCTGCATGATCCTGCCTACCAGTTCCCTGAACAAGTCAACATCTGCTCTCCTGAAGCCCGTGGTCTCTAGTCTGCTGCTTGCCTTCCTTACTGCTCTCAGGCTCCTAAAATCCACTGTCTTCTGGTCACTGCTGCCAAAGCTGCCATTGACCTTCGCATCTTCAACCAGTTCTGACTTTATTTTAGGAATCAGGCAGTCACTTCCCAAGCTGCAGTAATGCAATCACTTGTAACGTGACTGCAGTGGGATGTGTAACTAAGGACAGTATAGCGTGCCCTTTTTGCGGAGGGGGAGTAAAGCTAGGATTTCAGAGCAGTTTAGATTTTGGTTTGAACTTTCTGGCTCTGCCTGGTCTCTGATAAAATCATACCCTCCTTAAGACAGATACATAGACTAAAGCCTTTAAAACAGCTCACAGAGTTTACAGGTATGGGGACTTTTCCAGGACATATAATCTGGCTGCAGGTAAAAGTACACCTGAATGTCTGGCTGTGGTGGATGCCAAGGCAGTTGTACTCCATATTTAAATGACTGTCTGTTCTCTTGACTATCAGATTTTACTCTCTCGGGAGAAAGACCTTGACGTCTCTAGGGATGGCTCACAGATGTCGGTCCTCGGCAGCAAAGTAGGAGGCTGCATTGACACAAACATAGAGAACAACACAGAAAATACTAGAATGGCATTGAACAGATTGGCAGCAAGTCCTTGCTTTGAACGCAACATGTGGCTTTGCTTATTTTGAGAAAAGCAGAAATAGCAAGGGTCCTACTAAGGGCAGCAAAACTTGTTAGGAGCTACAGCGGAAACCTAAAACCAGAGCTGTACATACTCAAGGGAATGTATAAAAAGGTTCCCACCATGTGCACACAGCTCTGGCAGACAGAAGCAACGGCAGTGCAGGGACCCTCTCCTCCTCTCGCATGCATCAGCCTAACTTAAGAAGTGTCTGCTGAGACAGCACAATTACACAGATGTGAAAGAAGAATAAACAAGCGACTGAAGGTCTGATGCTGGAAATACTCCAGTACCTCCTAAAACGTTTATCATGTGTTAGGAAGCTCTATGACTGGACAAGCAATAAAAAAGGTCTTGCTGACGGAGGCTGTCTGCAGCAAGGCTCCCTCCATGCTAACATCTGCACTTCTGGCAGAGCCAAGTGAAGATGAGGCTAATGCAAGACATCTTGATATCATATGTCATGGCAAATTCACTGATGCTTGCAAGACTTCCATACAAATCTGAGGTCAGTGTATGCTGTTTGTTTTTGAAACCAAGTTCGTAGCAACAAAGAGTTCCCAAATTTCAGTGAAGTTTACTTGGAGATTTTGAGCTCTTTTGAAATCAAGACTCCTGTATATGTGGAAGTCCAGGGAGAAAAACAGAGGAAAATATGCTATCCTTTGGAGAGGAAAGCTTCTGAGGTTTGTTCATCCCTGGTAAAGTCGAGCAGAGGAATCATACAGATGAAGAGAAAATAAAAAAATCAGAGATAAAGATGGAGATGACTTAGTCTCTCGTTTTCCTGTAAGGCAAAAATAAAAAGGCACATGATGGAACTGAAAGATGATACTTTTAAATGAGAGAAAGTATGTATTTTTGTACAAAAGATGTGCTCATTTTGTGGAAGTGATGGCTGAGGGCACTGGCAGGAGCTCAGCCAGCAACAAAGATAATTAACAAAATAAGAACCAGATGTAAATCCATGCAGTGAAGTCATGAACTGATACAGACAGCTGGAAATAATATCTGAAAGGGGTAAACTGCCCTTGTTTGAGGAGTTTATATATCAGTTTTCTAAACTATTCCACTGCTGAATAAATCATTCCAGAAATACGAATGCACAATGACTATGAAGATGATAAATTATCAAGCGTTAATACACTTCAGGGGAGTAATGGCTTTGTGGGCAAGGTTGGAGAGAACACCACTGTTTCCCTTCTCTTTCAGCCTCTAGGCTTCTGCTCCAAAGTAGCCTCACGTTTTATTGGGACATGTTGTTTGGTGAGAGGACAACTTCACATTTGTTTCAAAGACACAAATGCAAGATGGCTCGCCCGTCTAAAATAAAACATCAATCCGTGTTCATGCTGCAAAGCATCTGAACAGGGTAAATCCCACCCTACCTAAGATGTGCTCAGTTAAACATGCCTACGTAATATTACATATCCCTTAAAGTGTCTAGGGTGGCAGCTTTATAAACGAAGACGACTGACTATCTGGCTCATGTTTCTGTTCTGCCAGACCAAAATTCTTTGCAATTTGGGGGTGGCCGCTCTCCTAGGAAGGGCACTGCGTGGGGCTAGTGGAGGTGGCATTGACGCATCCTGTCCTTTCCAGGGCAAGCGGATCGTCAGTGAGAAACGCGCTGAGTGCTTCCCTGGCCCAGGCAGAGTACCAGATCTGAGTGAAGAAGAGACAGACCATTTGGTGGCTTTCCGCCGGGGGAGAAGGATGCAGATTGCCATCACCATGGATAACAAGGAAAAAGTAAGTGCATTTCAAATGACTGGACTGCAACGTATCAGTGGCATCCACTAGTTCTGCTGGCATGAGATGGGCCATGGAGACAGATTAGGAGCTAGCCCAGCAACAGGACATTGGGAGAGGCTATATATTAATAATGGGGAGCTTATCACCGTAAAACTCTCTGGCTTCCGTCACTGTGAAAGAGGAAAGGCTACAATCCTTTCCCTTCTCTGTGACCCTAGCTAGAGCTAGCAGGCTCTTGAACATACCGGGTCCCTAAGAAATATCAGATGCTGTTTTGGGAGGATTGATGAAAGCACTGCCAGATATGGGGCATGAATCTCACCTCCTGTCTCCTACCAGATTCTTTTTGGGGCCATACAGCAGATTGAGTCAGGAGCGCTGTCCTCTTGACTCACTGCACAACTTAAAAGTTAACAGAGCTGGGCAATATCTGCTTCTGTCCCAAGTCCTCCTGTGCCTGGCCGTAACCTACTGGGTGAGCTGCCTGAACTTCGTTAATCTTTGAAACATATTTCAAATACTTCTTCACAAATACCTTCCTCTGTACACATGCGGAGGTATGTGATATTTTCCTATTTGAGAGTTTGCACAGATAAGTAAGAATGCCTGCAGCAAACAGGGTCAGCAAAGACTAGGAAGGAAAACAACACTTAGCGTAGCTGCCAAACCCACCCAGGAACACTGGGAGACCTATGCAGCACCCTCTCTGGGACAGCAGCCAACCATCTGCTAACTGCCCACGTTAATCTTCAGCTTCCCCTCCTCCCCAGAGTTTCCCTTAGGCTCTGAAAGCCCATGTGCGCCTTTCTCATGGCTACCAAGCAGTTTTTTGAATGCCATAAACCTCATATAGGCTGCCTGAGTGAGCCACTAGTAACTATCCATTCGCCAGAGGTTCACGTGGCAGCTGTCGCCCGTTTCAGTCATCACGGACACATCTAGACATGGTGGTGAGATGAGAGTGACCTGACCATGCCTGTGCTGTAGCTGTCCTTGAGGCTGTCACTGTAATTCTGTGATGTGCAGGGCAAGTCTCTCCGCTTCCGCTCTTGCTGGGCTCGTTTAAATACTTATCTCTGAGGTCATCAAGGCTGGGACTGTGCTAGGACAGAGCAGCAGCAGGAGTGCCTAGATGTTGGCTTCAGATCCTGAGCCCTGTTTTAAGAGTATGGACAGCCCTGGAAAAGGTCATATCTCATATGCTTTCATTATGGAACACAAAATTTGAGGCTGAGGGTCCATGTATGTGATTTTGGTGATGCCTTGCTCATATTGGCCCCAAAGCAGTGAGTTCAGAGTGTGTATGAGAGCAGGCCTACAGCTGCGCGAGCTTAAAGCCCTATCTGCCTACACCTTTTTACATGAACCACTGAAGATCTGATGCTCTGAATCGCAGGCTGGCAAAGAGGGTGTGAAGTCCCTAATGCCTGGCAGATTTGATGTTGGTGATTCAGCAGAGGTTGGTGTCTTGGGTCTTGCCCCTGGTACTTTCAGCTCCCACTGTGCTGCCATTCATTTGAGCTCATTCATTTAAACTAATTCCCAATTAACGCAGTTACCTCCATGTAGCAGTGCAAGGAGCTCACATAACTCTGTCAAGCCTCCTTTTCTCAGTTGTACATAGCCACAGTGGTCTCCTTCACACAGCCTGGGCTAGAACGTAATCCTGATAATCCCCAGGAGTGCAAACAACTCTATGCTGCTCCTCCTCAGACACCCAAGTTCATTTAAAGTCTTCCCTTTTTTTTCTCCTTAATCCAAACCCAGTCGCTGAGTTGGCAGAGGGGAGGACTGAAGCTCGGGCGCTCTTCTAGCCACAGCGGGCTGTGAGGGAGGGCTGCTGGGTGCTGGATGAGAGCCTGCTGGTGCTCACATCCACAGGGAGAAGGATTGTGTGGAGCCATTTGGTGCCTTCACACCTTGGCTGAACAAGAGAAGGATCTCTGTCAGGAGCACAGGAAAGCCACAGAGCCTTCATATAACTCTAGCTATCAAACAACACTACTGAGGAGCAGTATATGCCCTCAGCATTACTTAAGAATTAAAAGAAAGTTTAGTTTTGCTTGATCACCTGGTCTTCTGGCTGGACAGGCAGCCTGGCTCAACAGCACTCTTGGACTAATGTTGCTGGCAAGCGATAGCATCATGCTTCTTGCTGGCACAGAAAAATTGTCCCCTGCTTTCTGTTACTGAGCTTTGAAGCATACCTCCCCCAGCCTCTTGGAAGCTCACAGAGAGCAGAAGGGGAGCTCACTGCTCCCTGGAAGGCAGGATGCTTTCGGGGACCACAAGCTCTCCCAGCCTGCACAGGAGGCAGGGAGCAAGCACAGGGATTGCCACAGAGCACACCTCCCACGGCTGGGAAATGGAGGGGCCAGAAGAGCGTGTTAATGAGCTTACTTTTAAAATGGGCTTTCGTGGGAGTATTTGTTGTTGTTCTTTGGATTCCTTTTGTAATTTAGAAAAAGATATAAAAGTGTTTGAAACTCTAGTTTCCAATACCGGTTACCAGCTGGATATGTTTCAGAGTCCAGCTGAGCTCAGGAGATTTCCTTGTTCCTGGTGATTTCCCTAGACTGATCAGGCCCTGTTCCATCCCTAGTTAATGAAGATATCTCCATGTTGCCATTTTAATTGTGTGACTTCAAACAACAGCTACAACAGCCAAGGCAAAAACCAGCCCTCAGCACATTACAACGTGACAAAAGGATGTGGCTGTAAGAGAGTTAAATGGCTGGATTTCACGGTCACCTCTGCAAGCTGCTTTCTTCCATCCACACTTGGTCAACCTTTTCCCAGGATCAGTGACAGAAGCAGATGGGGCCTGAAGTGACGGGTCACGTTGGCATCTCGCACATCATGCCAGCTTGGGCTAGTTGAGTCAAGGGAGATTTGGTCTGGCCCACCCTGTCACTTCAGCTGTTCCTAAGCTGCGTTAAGGATTAGTGTTTTAAACAAGCGCTTCTTTATACTGGTAGTGATAGTGCTTGAAAAATTGAAACCAGGCAAGTCTGCCTCACATGCTGTGCCTCAGAGCGATGTGTTTCTCCAAGAGGCACTGGAAGACTGCAGTGCAGAAAGCAGATCAGAGTTAGTAATACCAAAATTTATGAAATGCTGTATTAAATAATTTTAGCCTGCAGAACTCAGTGCATGTCACAAGGATCTTGAATACAGCAATTCATTTTGGAAACGGAGGCCGAACTCCAGCAGTACTGTTGAGATCACAGCATCCGCAAACCCTGGCAGCCGTGGGCTCCGAATCCCACCAGCACTGTTGGGATCGCAGCATCCACAAACCCTGGCAGCCCTGGGCTTCAGTTCCCCCCACGTAAACAGGGTTATAGCATGCCTCTGCCATTCCAGCTGCGGTGACAAGCATGTGAGCAATGCTGAGTGGCTCAGCGCTGCGTCACTTCAGGAGAACGGGTAAACAGGGAAACCTGCCCTGGTGGGCTCTGCAACCCAAAGCCACCCCAGCCCTGCAGCAGAGCTGGGACCTGCCCAGTGCGGGCCGTGCGCTGTGAGGAGTGTTAGTGCAGCAGTGTTTGCACCGACACTAAGTGTTTGCAGCAGCAGCCAGCAGCACAGCGTCAGGGAAAGAGCAGAAGGCCGGGGACGCCCGCAGTCATCCCTCCCCTCCTGTACTCACCAGCCCCCAAGTTAGGGGCCTCCTCTGCAAGAGCAGCATCTTTCTCCTCGACAGGCTTTTTCTTGCCTGAATTCTGATCCTTTTTTTTTTCGAGTCCATCTAAACTTTGTCCCTCACAACATCTCCAGCCAGGAGCTGCAATGTTAAGTGCCATGCTCTCTTGAAACACGCCTGCCTTCTTTTTCTTCAGACTTGTTACCTGATAGCTCCATTGGGTGTTTCTGCGTCATGGGAAGCAGTGCATAGATCATCCCCTGTTCACTTTCCCAAAGCACAAATGATTTTATCGACCCATTTCACATCTCCCTTCAGCCATCTCTTCTGCAGGCTTAAGAGACTCACCCTATTTAGACACGTCTGGTGAGGAAGTAGTTCTATATTTTTGATCACTCTCATTGCCCTCATTTGTGCCTTTGTTATTTTTACTGTATTCTTTTAATACAAGGAGACCAGAACTATACATGGTATTCAAGCTTTGGGCTCTTGTGGATATACTCAGTGACATAACAATGTTTCTGGCTTGTTCTCTGTTCTTCTCCTAACAACTTTGCCTTTTCTTTGCTTTTTTTCTAAATAATTGAGCTAACATTTTCAGAGAACTAGTCACAATAACACCAAAATTTCATTCCTGAGTGTTAATCATAGTTCAGGCTTCATTACTGTGTGTGTATATATAAGAAGGGGCATTTTTCTCCATGTGAGTTATTTTGTATTATTGATATTGGATTTCATCTGTAATTTTATGACGCTGGCATTCAATGTCAAGAGATCTTTTGCAGCTCTTTCCTGGCAAATTACATTCTTCGCCCTGGATGATTTAGTATCATCAGCAAACTGTCATCTCTCTATTCGGCTCCTTTTCCAGACCATTTATGAGCATGTTGAGCAGCGCATGTTCCAGTCGCACACCCCTGCTAATCTTCTACCATGGAAACTGGCATTTTCTTGCCACTTTTTGTTTTCTATCCTTTAATTAGTTGTTAATCCAAAAGAGAAACTTCATTTTCATCCCCAAATTGATCAGCTACTGGGAGAGCCTGATGGGGTATCGGTGCTGTCGTCTGAGTAGCTGTGTGTTAGGACCCGAGCTGAGACCCTCAATTTGAGGATTAGGTTTCAGCCTCCCTTATTGCCCCAGCATGGTCCATCCTTTGGGGTTTTTCCCCTCATGCCCCAGCTGGTTCCCTGGTCATTCTGGGTTATTTGTGTCCTCCCTCCCACAGAGGCCTGTGGTGCCTAGGAGAGAGGATCACATCCATCACTGCCTCTTCGCTAACATCCCATAGCCTGGACACTGTCAAATTTGCCTCCTCCTCTCTGCACTTGCCAAATTTATCCTATTAAAACATTTGCTGGGCACCCTCATTATCCTACATTTTTCTCTATTTTTATTCATGATGAAATTCAATAAAGAGAAAAAAAAAGACTCCCATTCTTGCCGCCCTTGGTGCTTCTAGCTAGCCCCGCATTGTCAGTCCCAGACCACATCGCAGCTGGCAGCACGCAGCTGTGGCAGAAGCTGCCAAAGAGGAAATGCAAGGGAAAAAAAAGCTGTTCTCATGATTTTCTTTTCCAAAACAGCCCCAGTGCCTTATATTACCCTGCCATCTTGAAGCCTGTTTTTTTCTACCTGGTGAAAGACTCTTTCGCTCTCTGTTAGCACAGAGGGCTGAGGGGACCAAATTGTCCTGTCTCCTTGCAGAATGAATTAGCCTGAGCACGTTGCTCTACTGATGCAACTTCACGGCCTCCAGCGCTGCTGCTGGCTTGGAGGTGCCACATCTGGGACCTTTCTTTCCACTTCTGCCTGGCTGCCCCTAAATCTGCAAGCAGGGCTGGGGATAATGCCTAATGTTTTGCACCAGTTTTCCTAAAAAGCCACGCCATGCTCTGGCAGTGTTTCAGGATCATTAATACATTAGAGCTGCAAGCTGGCAGCCCAGGACCAGTGGAGCACAATGGTTAATTAGCAGGTCACAAATCATCTTTTAAATGGACAGTTGATAGGGCTTCAGGGGTTTTAAATTGTCCTTTTATTAACAGAGTTTCCCAGGATGGTATATCAGAAATGACTGTTGGTAATCAAGAGATACAAAAGCTGCTTTCGGGGACTTACTTACACAGATGAGTTTGACTCCTGTGCTTGCATGGGAGAGGAACCAAACCTGTGGCAGGAGAAACACTTGCTTTTGCATTGCAGATGGGAGGGGAAGATAGGCAGAAAGGGTGGCTGAAAAGTCTTTAGCTCCCTTCAGGCAGCACAATTAGTAGGCAGATTTTTCAAAAGAGTTAGAAAAAAATATCCTCTCATGTGCTAGTTTCAAAAATCCTGCCCCGTGGGGGATCCGAGCACTGGAAAACTAGCTCTAAGCTCGTAGAAAAATCTCCTTCTGCAGAAGAAATGCCAGTTCTGGTGCTAACACGTGCCTGGAGAAGTGGGTACCAAAAGGTTAATTTTACACATCTGTTGGTACTTATTTTTAAAATAAGAAGACACTGAAGAAGGCCAGAGACGTCAAAGCCTGTCAAAGCTTTTGGTTTGGAGAACTGTTAGTACAAAAGAATGCTGAACATGGCTGGATAATGGCGTCAGCATTGTCACCATTGCACATTACCATTAGGTGGGTATATGTATGTCGGGAGGTCGGACAAACCCAGCGTCAAAAAGCATTTGGGATCACAGGGCCGTATCCTGGTTAGGAGCAGGCTCTGCCCCATCCCAGACCGTTCTGTGGCTGAGAAGTTGAGAAATCCTTGCATAAATCTCAGGATAAACAAACGTAATCTTCTTTGTCTACTTTAGGTTTTTGTTTCCTCCTCACATCTCTTCCCCTGCTGTGCGGGAACAGTTAAACTATGAGATGATAATGTCATTGTCGTATTTCATAATTTTGGGGGCGGAGAGGAGGAGGGAGGAGAAAAACATGTTTTGCTTCCCCATGGCCTGGGTGTGTCATAACAGGCTAACAGCAGCTCTGGGGCAGCACGGAGCAAATGTGAAAATCTGCTCCTGAGCCAGTGCAAAAGCAACGCTAACCATGTTCTCTTAACGGCACAGTTCAGACCTGCTTTCCTGCTAGAAAAGAACTAGATTTTTTTGGTCCTCTCTATTTTCCACAGTGCCCTTTGAGAAGCAAAAATGAAGCAGACTAAGGAAAAAGGCAGCCTGGCTTTGAGTGAGGGCTGTAAAAGGATGGAGAGTTGTACAGTGTTCCTGTGACAGTGCGATTTGTGGTGTGCGCCGAAGAGCAAGTGCCCAAAACAGGACAGCCTCCGGGATGCAGGTCTCCGGCGCTGGCCAGCCACGCAGGAGCTGCGTCCTCTCCTGTGTCTCGCGAGCTGCAGCACGGTCCCTCAGCCAGGCCGTCCCAGCACATTTCCTGGGCGCAGGCTCACTCTTCTCTGCTCCTTCGCAGAGACAGGGCTGAAGTCCAGCTGCGCTGGGCTGCAGACAGGCAGAGGCACACTGCTCCCCCCGCAGCTTACGCACACCCTGGCTCAGTGCTCCGGCTGTGCGGATGCTCGGGCTTTCCGGTTCCTGTCTTCAGGGACACAATCAGGCATTGTAAAGGGTCCAAACCGAATCATTGTTTGCGTGAGCTTGCAGGAGAAATATGCAGACTCAGATGAAACAATAAGTACACCCATGCAGCTCCCTGCCTCAGTTTCCCCACAATTGTGAGCTGTCTTTGGCATTTCTGAGGCAATCAGTGCTCCTTCTCTCCTGTCTCTCCTCCCACACAAGGTTTCCCCCAGGGACGGAGGGGCTCCAGCTCTTCTGCAGCAGCTGGCTCCTTTGTACTCTTTCTAAAATGGTGAGCTTCTTTTACTGCTGCTTTAAAGGCTAAACATCCATCTACACCTTGCTCCCCAGCCAGCCTCCTCACATAAGCAAAGTTTCCAGTTTTCTGCTGGTTTAATCTCTCTATAAATGCAAGGTCTCGGTTTGGGGCTGCAGAGACTCGTTAGATCCCTCGCTGTTAGGTTCTTCAAATGGGGCTGCACGAGCAGTTCACTGTGAGCCTGGAGGGAGCATTTTTGGTTACATAAGTTTTCGGAGCAACCTTTGAAATAAATACCCAGTATCATCTTTCACCATACCCTGGCCCGTTTTGCAACAGGCCAGGATATGGTGAGGGGTGGCTTCTCTGAGCACAGACCCCTCTGCATTTTTTCCCAAATCTTTGTGAGAAATCCTATGATGATGTAGCTAACATCTTCCTCAGTATTTCCAAGGATGTGTTGACACAAGCTTCCATCTGTACTGGAGCTGCACCAGCTTCACACCAGTCAGACCAGTGAAGCTGTCGCGCACTGAGTGCAGTGTCCATGAGCACTGGCTATGTGGTCATACTTCCCACCTGCCTCAGATTTAGCGCATGCAGGCAATCCCCAAAAAACTTGCTCCCTGCACAATCGCACCGGGTACGTGGGAACAGGCTGCAGCAGGGATGAGTTGCCTTAGGAGGCTGGGCAGAGCCGACAGGTATTGAGACTGGTATCCCTGGTTTCCCACATCCAGCCCCATAATGCTGGGCTAAACCTAGGGCTAGCATATGACTGGAATAAAAGTCCTGTTTCCAGCCTGGGTTGGACCTCACCGCACTGACGCTTTCTCGAACGGCTGACCTGGCAGTTTGCGCTGCAACTTTCCTCTTTGTGTTTCAGTTTTGCTTGGCGGTGCAAAATGGCAGCATGACAATCTCAGCCCCACACACTCCCCAGCCCCGTAGTGGTTCAGCAGGGAGGGGAATTTGGGGATGCCTCGGCTCCGCTGGGCGCGAGGGGACCCGCTGGGCTGCCGCACGCCGGGGCCTCTCCGCTCGTGGCAGCGTTCGTGCGAGGCAGCCCCAGGGCTGCCATGTACGGTTACAAAACGGGGGGAGGCAGCCGTGATAAATGCTGTGCCACTTGGCAGCTGCCGTGCTGCAAATCACATGCTATGGCAGTGTCCGGGTGGGAGTGGGAGCCGCTCGCGGAAGCGTGCGGCCACCCCAGGGCAGAGCCCCGAGCAAGCACCAACCCCCTGCCCCGAGGGGCTCAGCAGCGTGGGGGGCAGGCTGGTACCCTGCCCTCATCTGCCCGGCACATGCAACAGTGAGCAGCCCTCCCAGTGGCACCCCAACAATACTATCTAGGCAGAAAGCCTTTCATAAAAGATATTTATGCTCTGCAGACTGTTTTGCTAAGATCCACTTTGATCCCACCCTGGCCTCTGACATGGCTGTGTCTGTATTATCAGTCCCACGTAGGGGCAGAGAACTGCCTGGCCCGTGATGTGCCTCATGTTTAGGGTCTCTAGTTCATTAAGACAGAGGGGCTGATTTTTACCTCCTGCCGGTCAGGGGGATATCAACACTAGAGCAGAGCTTGCAATCTGGTGACAGCATGGCTAAACCCAGCGAAAGCAGGGATGGACCCTGGTAGAAGGGCGTTGTGTTTGACGGGGACAAAAATCACTCCCAACTTTACCATGCTGGCTTTTAGCTGCATCTTAGATGGGCTCCCAGCTCTTGTACAGGTGGATCGTAAGCTGGGTCTTTGGCCCAATCTGAAAAGGTACCTGAAACTTGGTCTGCCTAGGAAAGAAATGGGACCATACAGGATACCTCTCTGCCTCTAGCTTGGGAGGAGGAGGGACCTGTGGGAACATGTCTCTTTTTCTTGCTTTCCTCATACATCCCTTACTTTCTGACTTCTTTTTTTCCACATCAGTTTGATTCAGGGCCCCAGAAACCAATCTTTCCTCTTCTGCTGACCTTTTCTGGGCAGTTCTTACATGTCCCAGTGGGCACACCATCAGGCACTGCCTCCCCTGCTGGGAATCCTTGCTTAATCCTTGAAATAATTCTTGTGTCTGTGCTCTTGCAGGCAGAGGAGAGGAGAACAGCAGAGAAGAGGAGATCAGACAGTGACAGAGGCCCAGAAAGTGAGCACAGCCGGAAGGTGAGTGGGGCTCCGTGTCCCTTTGGGGGGACCTTTGTCTTGAAAGAGGAAACCAATAGGATGTGCCTCCCCACCAGTAAGAGTTGCCTCAGTCCTAAAGGAAGCAGCAATGTACTCTGAGGTGGTCCCCACTGTTCATCCCTCTCGTCATCCAAAGCTGTGCTGAGCAGCTAACACACCTGAAGCAAAGCAGCGCTGGAAAGAGGTGACAGGGGACCCACCCTTCACACCTTGTCGTGGCTGCTTAAGTCCCTAGCACAGCAGCAGGGACGTTACGAAGGGTAACGTGCTCACCCATGTGGCAGCACAGCCCTCACTGGTTTCTCTCCCAAAACCATTTGCTTGGGGGTTGAAAGGCTCAGGCCGTATTAGCTACAGCTCCTCACTTCAGCAGAAGCTGAGTAGGATGGAGGTAGATTAAAGCACAGGCCTTCCCACTGACTGTTTAATGCAAACCCTGGAGGACATGCTGGCTCCCCTGAGCCTGCAGATGCTCTTAATTAATGGAGCACAAATTGAATAGCCCCACCTCGATGTAATTCATTAGGAGGACACAGATGGGCTCTTAAACATTAATTCCAGCTGAGCCCCCCAGAGCAGAAAAGGTGAGCACGATAGCCCTGTGGTCCAGCTAACCACAGCTATGATGCAGCTGAGGTGAGCCCCTGGTCAGGGACCAGCTCCCCCTGCTCTGCGGGCCCCACAGCCAGCTCTGCACCTACCCACGAGAGAGCACAGGCACCAGCCTCAGTCTTTCCCTCGCTTTTGGCTGTCCCTTTGCTAAGGGTCAAGGTAATGGCGCAGGGCACTTCCCTTATCCTCCAGCTCTGGAGGCTGAACCCTGCTCTCACTAGCTGTGTGCTGCTCAGCTCTTGCGTGCTTCTCCTCTATGGGCGCATCAGGATCTGTGGTGGCAGGACCCGCTGTGCCTTACTGTGCCATGGGGCTGGAAGCTGTGGGGAGCATCTCCGGGCCTGTGCCCCGACCCAGGGACCAGTGCTTGCCCTTGCTTTGCCCTGGTGTGCCTTGCCTTTCTGCGGACCTCATCTCTCCCTTCTTGGGGATGCAGTCTCAGGTCCCCCAGCTCCTGCATGCTAACGAATGGAGGAGCAATTACTGCCACCCCATCTCCGGCCCACGCAGGTGGGTCTCCTTGGTAACGTGGCTTTCAGTCACTTCTTCCCTGCAGCTCTGCTTTTATCAGCAGCGCAGCACTCAGGAGTTAATCCCTGTTTGGGGAAGGGGTGAGGGTGGCTGGCGTGGAAGGGCACGTGTATGAAGTGATGAATTAACT
Source organism: Phoenicopterus ruber ruber (assembly GCA_009819775.1). NCBI lineage: Eukaryota > Metazoa > Chordata > Aves > Phoenicopteriformes > Phoenicopteridae > Phoenicopterus > Phoenicopterus ruber. The sequence goes on along the minus strand of CM020219.1, from coordinate 71,943,574 downwards.
GCTGGTAATTAGCACCCCAGGACTCAGCTCTGCACTAAGCTATTAGCTACGCAGTGTTGCTTGACAACACACCATGGCCAGTTGGCTCCTGCTTCCACTGCATCCATTAACCTGACAGCTGGGTTACCCCTCACCCCCATGCTGCATCAGCTCTGAACTATCTTTTCATTAAGCTTTAAATTTTTGAACAGTGGCAGCCCTTAACTAGTCTATCATGAGGAGGAGTGATAAACCAAGAGGCTGAAAGCAATGGTGAAGAGCCCCTTTGCTCCGAGAATGCTGCTCTTGGCACTTGCAGTACCGCAAGTACCTGTGACTGTGGGCTCCCTTGGATGCCTGGTGGGCACAGAAAGCTGTCTTCCTTCTCAACCCCGTCAGTGTGAAGGATTTCATAGGCATAACTTTAAGTGTCCCAAAGTCGTCAGGTGGGGGGAGTCATCAGCCCGGTGCACCTTCTGTGAGAGTTCAACTTCTCAAACTCTGTTGGGAGATGTTGCAGCGCTCCAGGAACTAACTATATGCCATAAGTAAACCTTAGCAAAGTGCCTCTTCCAGGAAAAGTTGAGAACATTTGTTTTTAAAACCTTCAGGTGAGCAGGAACACAGCAGGTGAAAGCCACTGTCTAATTTATGCCTGCTGTTAAAGTGACTGCAAGTACAAATGGGGCGAATCAATCCTGTGGCCATTTGCATACAGAATTACAGGGGCATGCTTTAAAAGTTTGTAATCAGGCACTGAATATCTAGAATGAAAAACTGCATCTTATGGCAGCTGCTTCACAGATCAGGAGGTTAAATATCACTACAAGAACCAAAGAAACGTTGTGGTTCAGGTTAGGGAAACAGCAGTGAAGCTCCATCCCATTAAGGCAATGGGAATGTATCTAGATGGCAAAATCCAGGGGTTTATGCGGAAGCAATTTTAATCCTTCAAAATGTAATGCTATTCATGTAGTCTGGATGAAGCGGAACAACTTTTCAGAAATACGTTCCCACAAATCATCATTATCGTTGTTGAATATCCCTGGGAGGGAACGGTTGCTTGTTCTGATTTGGCTATGGATTTACAACGTGACTCCAAGCAAGCCATGTAACTTCTTCCTGCCTCAGTTTCCCTTTCTGTAAAGTCACCCAACCCTGGGACCAGTATTTTTAGGCTATGGGTAGAGCAGAGCCCTTCTGTGTGCACATCACTTTCGAGAGAGAAGCTGACCTTGCTACAAGTTGTTTTCAAATATTACTGAGCATTTCTGGGGTGACAGTACAAAGTACACTGAATGCAGCTCTTTCAGGAATTTTTATTAACAAGAAGCTCTTTTGCCTCCTCTAGGACAGTGGGAAGTCAGTGCAGAAGAGCCCCGGAGACCTGAGTTTCCCCATGACTGGACGGGAACGCTCAGAGTACATACGCTGGAAGAGGGAGCGAGATCAGATTGACCTGGAGCGACTGGCACGTCACAAGAATGCGAAGGGCGAGTGGCGACGGGCTTGGGATGTGGAGAAGTCTGAGCACATGTAGGTCCTCCACTGTCCTGGGGTGGTTTGTCTGAAGCAGGCCATCTAAAGCCAGTGATGAGATCTTGTGCAGATATTTATTGCTGATCAAATCCCATGCTGTCATGTGCCTCTCCCTGACCAAATCCACATTGCTGTCTCTTTCTCTTCCTGACCATGTCTATCAGTGGGACCAGATATCAGAGTGACTCTCGTATTTTCTTTCCGACGTGAGGCCTCCTACCCTGATAGGAGATATTGTGTGCTGACAAAGATAGCCTGCCTTTGGTCCCACCAGGACATGAACTGTGGGAGGCAGGGGAGCGTGAATCACTGCTCAGTCTACATCTGGAGGGTCCTCTCCATCTCCACGTGGACAAATCCAATGGCAGGAGGGTGCAGGTGCTCTTCTAGAAACAGGGGCGGACAAACTCGTGTTGCTAGTCCACAGGTTTTCTCACTGCCCTGCTTGTTTCTCCTTTTCAATCACAGGACAGGCTAACATGCTGAAATCCTCCACACCTCATAAACTGAGCCCCTTCAGGCAGTGCGGTGTGAGGGGATCACTTCAAAGCACTGCCTATATGATATGGGGGAAATGCTGGGGACAGCAATGTGGGAGAGCTCTTAATGGGGTCTGACACTTCCCTGCTTTAAACACTGTCCCTCTAACTGTGCTTGTTCAGCTGGGTCACACCAGCTAGAAAGCTCTGGAGGGTGACTTAGCACCTGCAGCAGGATGAGGCTTTGATAGGGTGTGGTGTTAGGGGATGTTACATAGGTTTGCTGATAAAAGAGTTTGTACAGGGCAGATGATAGATGCGACAATCTTTTGGCTGAGGAAAGGGACCAAATGCATAATTTTCAGTCACTGAGACCCCAGTAATTAGAGGTGAATTGACCTCTAGGTGGGTGCCGAGTGTTGCCGGCAAGACGGCTCTGAGCTCTACTGTTCTCCTGTATATCAATTCTTAACAGAAAAGCCATAATACAAACCAAGCAGGATTAGAAACCAACCAAACTAATCTGATCCACGGGTCTAATCTGAGATGACAAGTGCTGAAGCTGCTTCAGATTGTGCTTAGAAGCTTGGGAGGCTGCGTTTGAGCCTTGTACAGCTACACTACAGGCATCTATAGGCTTCATGGATGTTCATAGAATTAAATGTATACATATGGGTACTGATGTAAAGGTTTTAGAGGTTCTCCTTTGGGGTAGAATTGCCTCACAGCCTCACTTCTCCTGGCTAGTGCATGCAGTTTCAGCTCCTGCTGATAAACCTGCACATATTTGCCAGTAGGTAGGTGCAGAAGGGCCGAAGGCTGGAGCCTGCGTTGTCTCGAGGTCTCCTGCCCACGCTTTTGCATACTGGAGGAGAACGGTCAGGTCTGACAATGCCTGTTTTTAACCTGCAGGTTTGAAGAGGACTTTGTTAAGGATGGGGAGCCAGCCTTGGATAATCCCAGCAATAAGAAAGGTTGGCAAGGGACACCTAGACTCTGTCCTGACGCTAGCGAATGCTGATCGTGCGAATCCCAGTGCCACAGCAGCTGTCGTGGCTGTCAGTTGTGAAACTCTGCTTTCCTGGGCAAACGCCTCTGAGCGCAGTGTTGGGGTCTCAGCCCTCTCTGCTTTGCAGAGTGCTCAGGGGATGGGATTTGAGCGTCTGGGTGCTAGTGCTTTTTACCTTCCCAGGGAGAGCAGTGGCTTCTGTAACCTCGTACGACACAATACGGAGGCTCAGCACTGCCTCCTTTCCCAAACACTGGTTTGAGAGGCAATCCTATTCCAGAGCACGTCATCTCTGATCCCTGTGGCACATGCTGGCTTCTTTACTAGCATAAGTCCATCATGACTCCTGTTTCTCAGGAGATGGACTGGCAGAACAAAGCTTTCCCTTGTGACACCCTATTTGAACGTCAGGCTTTCTGCTGCGTGTCCATTACAGAACCTCACTCACTTTTGTGCATGCTTTGCTTTGTCCTTTCAGGGGGAAGAAACGCAAGGAAATTCCAGCACAGGTCCTTTCCTCCCAACGGGAGAGGTGAGTCAACCACACGGCTCGGTTGCATCACCCCACTAAATGTCAGCACCTCTGCTATGCCCTCACGGAGAGAGTTTTCTCCAGGCGCTCTCGCAGATTTGGAGTGCCTTTTGGGGACATACCACGTGGCTGCTCTCATAGCTGTGTGGTACGGTCTGTGCTGCGTGGCAAGGGAGAACAATAACAAGTCTTCCAAGAACAGCACAAGGGAGACTATCAAAGGAATAAGATTTAAAGTTATAATTGGAATTCGGAATAAAAAATGCAGAAGAAACACCCCTAAATTCTCTATTTGTATTTATTACTTTAGAAAATACACGTACAGTATGCATACAGCTTCAGAAGCTTCCCCCTACAGAGGTACTTTCCAGTGATACAAGGATGTTGGCCCCTTCAGTGGTCCATCAACTGGTTCTGCCTGCTCTTGCATGGCATTTCCAACCTGTCTTCTAGGTGGACAGCATGGGGTGAATGTGAGCGATCCTGGTCCGAAAGCAGTACCTGCAGTGAGCAGCCGAGCCAAAGGAAAGGACAGACTGACCGGCAGAGCCAGAAGGTAAGCAGGCTGGCAGCAGTGCTGCGAAGCAGTGGTTGTGATATGCATGTCCAGGTCTCATTCCTTGCCTGATTGTGAAGAGGGACAGACAAACAGAGAGATTGTTCCACAACGGCATCTTTTCAGATGAGTTGACGTTGGCTGGGACCGTGCCTGGCAGGACTTCCCTTTGTGGTACTTGTGGGGTGCATCATCGCTGTCCTGACCCGCTGCATCAACTCTCTGCACAACAGCCCAGGGGGGCCAGGGTTACTCTGTGACCAGATTCGGGTAGCACTGGCACGTGCCCCAGCAAGCCTTTGAGCTCATCTTACCTACTTCCAGGCACTGCTGATATGGAGGAGCAGCCTCCAAAGATAGTTCCCAACTGAGCCAATGGTAATTAGGATTGATACTGCGGTACAGATGTCTTTTCTTCTTAAACAGCTGTTCTTAAAGATGTGAGGAGGGAAGTGGCCTGCTCCTGCCAGCTGTGGGCAGCACACAGCAATATAGTAATTTGCACAGAAGTAATTTCGGAATATCAGCAAAACTAAGTGCATTTTACAGGTTCGCCCACATCCTCCCAGGGGCCCCCCTCCCCTGCTGCTCTCCATAATTAAATTTCAGTGCAGTCTCCAGTTTCCTGGAGCCACACTGACGGTTTAATAACAGTAATCGTCTTCACAGCACTGCCATGCCCTTTAGCGGGCAACAAAAGGATGAAGAGTTGATTACATACCCCAAGCCTCTTAATTTATCCAGAACACAAAACCATTCCAGTAGCTTTTAATGTCAGCATTCTTCAACCATCCAGGTCAGTTATGACCATGCAGTTAAAAACAGATGCATAAACAGATACGTGCTTGATAGGGATACTCACCGCATTACCCAGAAGAAATTCGTTAGTTGGAGCTCAGCTGCTGCTTGCTGTTACTTGGCTGAAAGGAGGAGTGTTAGGCAGGGTCTGCATGTGCAGGATTCTGCTGTGTTAGGACAGTAGTAGGTCTAATATGCAGAGCCTGGCACCGTATTAAGCCTGGAGGTTTGTTAATGTTGCTTTTGTTTCCAGTGGCTGTGCTTTGAGGAAATGCACCTGAGCAGCCGTAACTCTCGGCTAGTTAAGCTGTGGACTGGGAATCTACTTAAGCATAAAGATGGGTTATCTCCTGTCTTCCTAAGCCCTGTTAGTTAATCATACTTTTTAAAATTCAATTTATCAGAATTAAATTTATGAATAGGATCAACAGCATGCAAATAATCAAGTTAGCTTTGTTTTTAAGTTATATTCCACCCCTTTCCATTCTTCAGCTCCATCCCCAATGAAATGTCCTTGGGAAAGAAAAGCTGATGAGCTGTGCTCACACTTGCTCTCCCCCAGCCGCTGACTGCAGCACCAGGGAATTACAGGAGCTCCCAGAGGATGTGCAGGATGGGCATGCCAATAGATTTGCTTTATGTTATTACTTTCTATGAATACCTTAGAAGGCTTCAGACTGCAGCCTGAACATTGCTGTTCAAAACTATGAAAGATGCAGTGATTACGCACAGTTCTGCCCCGCCTGAAGATGCCAACCCATCAGGGCCAAACCAAACTCCCAGACCTCAACAACCACCCTCAGGAGTAAGCGTGGCTCTGCTTCTGAGGTTTGCCACTGAAATTTGGTTATTTATTTGTGATAGTAAAAAGAGGGACAGGGAGCTGGCCAGAGAGAGATGCAGAAATTAAATTTCAAATCAATGGGCTACAGGGCAGAGAGGGAAGAACTGAAAAACAGGGACAAGGAGCTGGACAGAGGGAAACAAGAATAAAATTTAAAAAGTTACAGGCTACAAGGCAGTGAGGGAAGAACTAAAAAATGGGGACAGGGAGGTGGACAGAGAGAGACATAGAAAGAAAATTTATGCACAGGAATTACTTCAACAGCTGTTCTGAAGAAGAGAAACAGAAGGAAAACATATATCCACCTGATGCTAAATATAAGAAATTAAAGCACAGGTAGCTGTTGGGCAGACACTACTGCCCCCACACTGGTGGTAAGATTTTTAACAGCCACAAATGACCTGACTTTAGGTCATCATCCTTTCTAAAAGATAGTACTTATGGAATACAGCTTTCCTAAAATCACACATCACTTCTGGGCTACACAGGATTCAAGGGGAAGGCAGCTGATGCAGCATTGCTGTCTCTACTTCCCTCTGAACTTAACTGGATCAGTTATTATTAGTTGCCTAGGTCTCCTCCAAGCTAATCAGAGAACACTGTTCCCCGAGACACCTTTCCTTTGGACTTTGGTCCCTCTGTTCCTTTAAAAGGCACATCTAGTGCCTTTGAGAAGGGTTCATGGGACACCTTATTGCTGCAGAGCAGATTGTGTCTCATTGCGGGAGAGATGTTCAGTGCTCCCGAGGGCTGGAAGAAATTGCACAGAACAAGCAACTCATGGTTTCTGTCAGTGTTTGCCGGGAACGTGAGTTATACCCACTGCAAAGATCATTTTCTTCCTTTCTCTCTCCTTCCTACTGGAGTCTTTTTGTTTCCCTGTGCTTCAGGGCCTGGGGAGGTGGGAGAGTGCAGAGGAGGTTTCCCTGGGAGCTTCATGTGGCGGTACATCTGGTTTATTCTGGTCACCTTGTCTCACCATGAGAGCTGGGGTGTGTCTCCGGGCCCTTTGGGGAGGATCAGGTGTATAAGGCATGGGATCAGCGACAGCTCATCCAGATGTGGCCCACCCCTGTCCTTCCTCCCAAGCAGCAAAATATAAGGAAAGACTTCAGAAAATAATGTTGACGTTAGAAGGGCCTGGTGACATGATAAACCTCCTGCTTTCCAGTGTTTAATCTTAGAGTTTAATCCTAATGCAGTCTTTTTTTTTTTTTTCTGCTCTGTGGACATTTTAGCTGTACAAGTTAGACGCATATGGCTGGTTAAATGTGTGCTGGGACTAGACTGTAAACGAAAGAGCAGTGTTGATTTTGAGCAGCTTCTTGGAATGGACAGAGTTTGTTGCTTCCCTTTTATAGGCAGAGCAGAGGGATGGATGACGCTATGATCTGCTCCCTCCATGCCACAGCCCGTGGGTCAAACGCCAGCGCTCACGTCCTGCCTCGGGCTCCATCCCTGCCCTGGTCAGACCCAGGGGAAGGGATGAGAGCGTCCCCACTCCCCTGTTTCCATCTCTTCTCCTCCTCCTCAGCAAAGGTTGACTTATGCCCCAAAGCATGCCTGTGACAGGCAGATGCTGATTAGTTTCCAGAAATCATAACACAGTCTTGAGCCATTTCTTCTTCCTTCTGTGCTGAGCTCTGAGCCATGCCCAGAAGGAATGCCTTGGCTAGCTGTCTCATGGCAGAAATTCAAAGAAATAATGTTGGGCTGGGATTTAATGTTTTGTACAGATCGCCTCTGCCCAGCTTAGAGTGCTGTTTGACGACATCTCATTGAGCTGCCCTTCATTAGCGGCCCTCGGAGTCTCTTCCTGCAGTGTCTCTGTTTGCCTCTTCTGCTCCAGAGCCTGGAGAGGTCTCTGAAGGCAGCCTCCTTCCTGCCAGCGAGCAGGCCAGCCAGCACCGTTTCAAACTGAGCAGGGCTGTGCCTGGGTATCAGCACTTCTACCTGCCGTAATAATACAGTATCATTCCCTTGCTTTTCTCACCTCTTCCCATCAGCAGGAGGTTTATGCAGTGGGTCCAGCAGACTTAAGATCCCTTGTGCCTTGGACACGCCTGCTTGAAGCACATCAGAGTCAAAGTGTGCCAGCAATGTCAACCAGTTCAAAGTGACGGTTGTTTCTGGGATGCGTTCTTTATCTGGGGAGAGGGGAAGGCCAGCTAGCCAGATCACACAGTGAGGTTTAGCACCTTCTGTTGGGAGGCCCAGAGGATGTATGGCAGGGAGGATGTGTCGCAGAGAGGATGCCTGGCTTGTCATGGGCTTCCACAGCCTGTTTCTTTTCTCACAACAAACTGAGAGGGCACGTTTTCCAGTACATGTTTGTGCCTCCAGTGCAGAGGCTTGGAGGCTTTTTAGTGGATCTAACTCCTCTAGGGCTGCAGGGTTCCATCAGGATATTATTCATATCCATTTAAAGGCTTTAAGGCCCCAAAATGGCTGGTGCTAGAATCCTGTTTAGATCCCTAAATTCTCTTGCTGATGAAACTATGAAATCTTATATACTATTGTCTCCGCAGAGACATTCTTTATTCTTGTTCTTTTTATTTTTTCTTATTTTATCTCACAGTGAAACAATACATCGTAGTCCTCCCTGAACATCCTCCATTAGCAATGGGGCTAGAAGGTGTCTTGATTTATTTTTTTCATTCTTGTTTGCTGTACTTCATATTTATCAGCTACTAGGATGGAAAAATCATGGTTCATGTAAAACTACGAAGGAGTATTTTAAACACTACTGATGTGAGTAGCTGGAACGTGGAGTCATGCCATAAAGTCTTTGCCTGCACCTGTGGACCTGGGAAAATCAGGGGAGATGAGGAAGACAAACACTCGTCTGCTGCAGCATGGATGCCTCCCTTAGCACCATCCAACTGCTCCATCCTGCCAGAATCACGTTAGAATAGCTCTCCTTCTGCCCACCCATCTCACCTCATGGGCCTTTATTGTTCTTATCTCCTCTTCATTGCATCTTCCGTGTCCTCTGTTGATCTAGAAGGGATCCTGTGACTCTTTGGTCATGTAATCCTGTCTCCGAAGCTGGAAGAGTATCCTTTGCTCCACTGCTTCCTTTTGGGAAGAGCCATTCCTGAAGTTTTTCCCTATCATTTCAAAGCTCAGCTCAAGGAGCCTTTTGGGTGATGAATATTCCTTACCTTCACCTGTATCTGCCCTTTATCACTTAGGCTCCTCTCCCATTTAATTCCAAGCAACCCAACAACAGCGGTAAGACCCGTTTGGAGCATCTGGTGGGGACTTCCAGCAGCACCTTACCCCATAAAGGATTTGGAGCCAAATTCCCATAGGAGCATCTATTGTGGATAGCACTAGCCATGCTAGGGAATGCGCTGAGTATTTTCATTGCAAGTTAGCGATTAATAATACACTCTGGTGTGTTAGCAGTAACGATGGGGAGGAGGAACGTGTCAGGCGGAGATGCTGAATATTTCAAACTTGCTGTCTAGCTAGTTTCGGCTATCTTTAGAGATGTGGGGGTGGTCTGTTCTGGGCTGGCTCTGCAGGAGCCATGCAGTGGTAGAGTAGACGGAGCAGGGAGAGGCAGAAACCTGCAGCCAGCAAGTCATTCCTCTGTTTTTAGATATCTGTCCGGGGAAAGCAGTCATCGGTCCCACCAGCATCAATGCTGAGCGCAGAGGGGAATTGATCACGAGGGCAGCCCATGCTGAAGTTTAACGCAGTTGGCTATGTATGAGGAGCTCTACCCATACAGCCTGACTTTCAGAGCTCTTGCAGGGCACCGCTGAAAATACAACCCCAGGGGCTCCTTCCAAGAAAAGGGGCGATTTTGCAGTTTGAGCTGGCACAGCCGGTGGCAGGGACCTACCTTGTATTCAGGACAAGACCTCACTGGCTGTGGTTTGGGCACTGGATCTGTCTCTAAGCCCTGTGGGACTGCTCCAGGCTGCCTCGCCTCTGGCTCATTGACACGTACCCAGCTCCAGACTCTGAGAGAGCCTTGAGGTACTTGCAAATGCAATTTGCTCCTGCCCTAAGGACTTAGCTAGATAAAAAGACAGTGTGAAACAGCTTAATGCGATTGTATGGTGGAGCTTGTGATGGTAATTCCCACGCAATTTTCACAAGGGCACGTGGGGTCACTGTAACACATTTGCTTCTGGAAATGCCTGACTCTGCAGTTGCCTCAATGTGCATTTTCATTTTCTGTATCTTGGCCCAAATTTGCCAAATGAAGAGGCCAGTAAGCCCAGCAGAGTCTGTCTAGAGAAGAATTAAATCTTACACACATTTGCACATGTTGTGTTTTAAGAGTATGGGGCAGGGAGAAATATGTGTATATTATATATGTGTGTGTGTGTATATATATATATAAAAAAAAATATTTGTGTGTGTGATATAACTCACTAAGCACACATATGAGAAGGTAAGGCTCACTAAGACCCCTCCCTGCCCGGTAGCACTGCATGGGAAAATTCAGATTTATATTCAGCCTAGCAAATTAAACAAGGAAAAGCAAGCAGTTCGTCATGCAGCCTTTGACTAAGCTGTGGCCCTCTTTGGCACAGGATGTTGTAGCTGCTGCAAATTTATTATGGGGTCAAAATGCACTTACACAAATCCTTGGAAGAGACTGTCTACTAAGCATGACTCAACACAGAGATACCATCTCAGGCTCAGGAAATCCCAGCGCTGCACGTTGCTGGAAGCTGCGCAGGGTACTGGGGAAGAAGGCAAATGCGCTTAACACCTCCCAAACTCTACCCTAAGCATCTGCTGGTGATCCTGAGAGGGGAAGAGAGCCTAGGCTAGCTGGACCTTCAGTCTGATCCTTACGGCCATTCTTGCAGTCTGTTTGCACATGTCCACGTCTCCAGTCTCCCAAGCTGCTTCAAAGCAATTTAATCCTTCGCCGTCTGCCTCTCTGTCTGCTGTTGGGGAGATCTGGGACACTTGGGCACTGTCAGGCAAGCAGGACAAGACTGTGGCAGGCATCAGCATAAGCAAACCGTATATCTTATTAGTCTAATGACAAATGTCTGTTCTGGCAATTGGATTTAATGTTTTCATTACTTTTAGAATTATAACAGCCAGTGCATTAAGATTTAGTGGTCTCAGATGAGTGTCTCGGGATGGGCTGAGTGCTTTGCAGGTGCCAAAAGGAACTGGAGCAGTTACGCCTGCCACCTTTATCTCTTGTTGCCTGGTCAAGGGGCTCAGACGAGGAAGGCATGGCCCTGGGAGAAATTCCTACCCAGGTGTCAGGCAGGGAGAGTGGCTTTGCCATATGAGAACTTGAAGGCCTAAATTCTGATTTTTTTTTTTTAAATTTTATTTTTTCTTGACAGATGGGATGCAAAAGAAGGCGAGGACATGTCTTTTCTGAAGGATGATCTTGACGGCCAGGTGAGTTCATCAGTCAAGGCTGGCTACTGAGTTTTCTCAAAACGTGTGCTGTCAGGAAAGTTGGAGGCGCTCAGCCAGCGCAGAGCTGGGAGAGCTCTATGTTGGGGTAAATGTACCCCTTGTTAGCACTCTCCAGATGGCACGATGTGAGAGCAACTTCACGTCTTGTATGGACCCTCTGTCAGCACAGACCAGTTATTCTGGTCCCTAAACACTTCTCTTCTCCATCTACATCCTTTTACTTCCTTTAATGGCCTCGGCAAATTTTTCCCCGAGTTTTGGGGGAAACCCATCATAGACAAGGAATACCATATACTAATATTTTAATAAGCTGAACTAAACAGCTCCTTCTTTTCTCAGAGAAGCCTTGGTATGGACAAGCGGAAGAGCAGAGGTGAGGAGGGGGTGGAAGAGAATTGCACAGCTGAGCTGGAGGAGAAGGTGAAACAGCCAAGCCTCCAAGATCATGGGGCCTCCTCATCACAAAGGCTACGAAGTGGAAAGGTCCAGTCTGCCCACAATGGCCAAAAGGAGGAGCGGAGAGGAGTGAAGGGCTTCAGCACGGAGGTGTCTGTGGCCAGCACAGGTGACTCAGAGCCAGGGCCCAAGCCAGTTAAGGGAGGCGTTGGGGGAGATGCCAATGGGAAGCCTGGCACTGCTGACACCTCTCAGGAGGAGGAGAGCACTAACAGCACTGCGTCACAGAGCAGCCTTCCAAGCACTGTGCAAGCCACCCGGCATGGCAGTGAGGAGACCTCGTCATTGCCCATGGGAGCGAATTTAGATGGAGCTGGCTTAGAGAAAAACACGGCTTCAGAACAGAAGTCCACTGAGGACTCTTCAAACGGTCACGGAGAAAAGGTTGACACAGCAGCGGGAGACAGACTGGATGCAGGTCAAGGACAGCTGGTGAGGAAAAGAGGGGAGGAAGTGACCCAAGACACTGCCCTTCAGGGGCAAACACTTGCACTGAAAGGAGGTGAAGATGCTGAAGGCACTGAACACAGAGGAGAGCCTTTGCCCCCAGGGAAAGCCAACTCTGACGAGACTGTTGTGTCTGAGCAGGACACAGCAAAATCACAGTCCAGGGAAGGGGACCAGCCTGAGGATTGCAAGGACAAGGACAGTGGGGACACTCTCAACTAGCAAAGATTGTACCGGCTTGCCTGAGACAGAAGGTGAGTTCCTGACCCCACTCCCCATGGTGTATTTGTTATCCTGTTAACGCTCTCAGTCGTAGTACAGATCCATAACTCCATTTTCTGTGGCCATAATGGCATCATACTAGATAACTATCCAAAAGTGTTAATTAACAGTGATAGGGATCCCTCAGGTAGTCTAAATTTGTGCATCACAAAGACCTGCCCTGGAGTGGATGGGGAAACAATGGAAAGTCAGACAGGAAAATTTGGACTGAAAACTGGACTGCTGAGTCTGGTTGGTGATGTGGATTAGTTAGGGCACAAGCTGAAACTATTTCTGGGAAGGGATAACCTCAGAAAGGATAGCAGGATGAATTTGTTTCTGTCTCTGGGGTGATCACAACTAGAATAACTTGAGGTCAGCGTGGTCCCTTTCCCAAAACACTTGCAAAGCTATAGAGGCCCACCTTGTGGACAGTAGTTTGAAAAAGGTCGACTGCATGTGGGATTCTCTTCCCAGTACAAGATCTGTGAATGCTACACTTTGAATTATACATGTGGTAACACTAACGTGCAAGGCAGTGTGTAAATACAAGGGGTGAGATGGTTCCTGTTGAAAAGGCCTATGAACCAAACAGAAAGGAGGAAGAACAGATCTGGTTACGTTGCAAAGCTCCAGGTTTTACTCAAGCAAAGAAGTTTCTTCCAGAAAGGCAAATGCGGAACAAGAAAAGCCAGGAGAAAGAACAAAGTATGATAGGCAGAAAAATAAGGTAGAAATTAGAAGGAACGGGCAAGGAGAGAGAGTAGGGGCTCTTTGGCAGTTACCTTTGCAAGACATGTTGCAGGGAATGTCATAGACAGATCAGGATATTGTACCCACAGGTGCTAGATCAGACCAGTAAGTCAGGATGTGATTCTGCCACCAGGTTAGGCGGTAAGGTTGCCATTCACTCCACCTAACTTAAGATCCAGGCTTTGTTTCTCTTCAAAGGAGAGAGATGAGCACTTCCAGAATGCAATCCAGCTTGCCTAACACCTGAATTGCTCTCAGGATACTCCTGGCTCAATCCTTTAAGTAGAGAGGCAGCAGCTCTATTCCATAAGCAGCACTTCAGGCAATTAGCTGCTCAAAGGCAGGCAGGCAGATCGCCCCACCAAGCGCCTTTCCCTGATTCCAGCAGGCTTTTCTTCAGACCCCGACCCAGCAGCTTGTCACCGGGTATTGCTTAGTATTCATCCCAGAGGCACAAAAGAGCTTAGGGATGAAGTGGTTAAGCTGCTAACAAAGAGACTTTCACTATAATCCAATACTATACAAAAGGCATGGAGAAGCGCAAGCGTTACAGCTATTTAAAAAAGACAAAACACCAAGAACCAGCAGGAGCTGGTTCTGTGCTTGAACTAAAATTCCTTCAAGTGAGGGAAATTAATTGCAACAGCATTTATGAAAATGTTAAGAGACACCTGGATGCACGTAGTGGGAGTTTACTGTCCAGGCCATGCCTCTCCAATCTTCCAAAACTCCCTCCAAAAGTAGAGGATGAAGGAATTAAAGTTACCCTGAGTGAGAAAAGTAGTCATTAATTAGACACCAGCTAAGAGGAAACAATACATTACAGTTGTCCATTTTCATCACAGCAATGGAGAGTCCTATGGTTTGGTAATAGGGCCCTGCGTCCACTTCAGCATGGCTCTTTACTCCATCACTCCTCACTGAATTCATTAAGGCAGGCTAAATTATAAACATAGCCTGATGTCTTGGAGAAGAGAGGGTGACTTAACCTGGTGTTTGCACTTAAGCACTCGCATATCCGCTTGGCTAGGCTGGAACTTGAGACCGGTATTGCTCTCTGAAAATATTTATTGCTTGGGAAACACTAAGTGTAGTGATGCCGGGGGAAAATGAGGGGTTAACTGGTGTCCCAGTTACTCTCACCATTTCATCCTGCCCGCCCTTCCCATCTATCTCCATCCTATCTGCAGTGCTCATTTTCCCTTGCCCGATCACGCCCCCCCAAGACAGCACGCTCCTGCCTCACCTTCCTCTTTCCCAAACAGTCTAAGATGAGTTTCCAGGTGTGCCTCAGCTATGCACTTAGCAGCAGATACCACCTTTTGATGCAGACAAATTAAAGCAAGATACTTTCCTTTTTTGATATTTCCTGTAATTTAGGAGATGCTTCAGATTTCAGGGGAGTCCTGTGCAGGATATGGATGGCAGGTCACTTGGGGAGAGTCAGCCTTAACCAAAGCGGCAGTGCTGACCTGTGCTAGGATCGCAGGAACAGGCACGGCTACATCAAATCTTACAGCGAGAGAATGCATTTTCATTCTTTTGAGTCCTTAAAACAATCACCAATCACTAATTCACAGCAAAGACATAATGACTTATCCTCTCTGAGCACACCGGTCTGTGATTGTTTCATCTGAAGGTTTCTTGCACTTTTCTCTGAAGCCTCTGACTTTCTCGCTGGCAGGGCACCTGTAGAGGTGCCAGGGTGAGCCAGAGTGGCAGTTTGTGTCCTCCATCTCAGTGATGTGTTTCTCCTGTTTTGTGTTTTTTCATTCCATCAACTGCAAGAGCATTTAGGGAATGAGTGCACGAGTGCTGCTTGGCTGCTAGTCTTTTAATGATGTCCTAGGGCATCATTGTCACTTCCTATCTGCTGAAGTCACCGCAAAGCAATTTGACCTCTCCCTTTGGACCAGTGAGAGGCCACTATCAGGGATGGCTTTCCCGAACAAGATCATTTGCAGACAGAGTGAATTCTGCCATGATTTATTTGTAGTGGGGAGAAGAGCCAAGAGGAAGACAGAGGGACCTGTCTTTAACTGTCTGCTGCCTGTGTCCAATTTGTCAGGAACATCCCTTGACAGACAGAAAAAAAAAAATGCAAGACCTGGATTTCTCTAGCACTAGCTCAGCACAACCGGAACCGTTCATCTGCGTGGCGTGACAGCAGGGCTCCTAGGAGCAACAAAATAGCAACAATGACAACAACCACCACCAAAAAAGCAAAAGCTCGTTTGGCTGAAGTCGGTTAAGTTGTCAGTGTGTTTGGAGCGAAAAGGTCTCGTGTCTATTCCGGCTGTTACTTTGAAGTTCCCAAATCAACATGACAGGCTGCATAATGACACAGATGGCAGTCATAAATAACCACGGGCTGGTAACAGTCCCTTCCCTTCTCCCTTGGCTTCTGTTTCCTAGTGCTCTACAGGCAGATTAGTTTTAGACCACGGTATGTATAAAAAGCTGCAAAGCTCTGCTTTATTTTCATGTAATTCTCCCTAAAGTGTTATTTCTCAGCAATTCTTTGGAACCAGATCCCTTAGGATTGCCCCCATTTGAGGTGTGATTGAATCCTCGGTGGGATTTTCTATTTGGTTTTTTTTGGCTTATTGAGCCTGATGCCTGCAGCCGACACCGCAGGGAAAGGATTGCCCAAAACGCAACCCGTAGGAACGTGCGTTCAGCAAAGCCATTGCACGTGGCCCACAAAGGGACTTCACGGCGCGGCCGTCCTCGAGGGAAACATCACTACATCAGCTGGAGTCCCTTCATGAACGTAACCACGTGTGGCAGGCTAATGATTCTGCCTTTTTCAGCCTGTCTAATAAAAAGCGCAGCATTATCGGGCAGCGCTAGGTTTAGCGAGAACCAGGAAAAGAGGATCATTCCAGAAGCTGAAAGAGCAGTAAGATCAAGCATTAAACAGAGAGCTGCGCTTTTTTGTTAGAATGCAAAATTACAAGTTTATTCATTCCTTTTGTGTCTAGTACCGTGAATTCAGGTGCCCAAACCATCTTAATTATTTGCTTCCTCTCAGGGCTTGAGTATAATCTTTAAGGAACAGGTAGTCCTGAGTGAATGGCCCGTAATCCAGTTTAAGACACCATGGGCTGGTAGCTCACATATAGTTTTTAACAGTTGATGCTTACACCGAATTGCAGACGTCTGTGCCTGACTGCATTGATCTGACGTCAGGCCAACACAACTACAAGATTATCCCATTGCAGCAGGGGAAGGAGGGGGTGGTTTTCACCCTGTGGCGTGTGAACAATGGTAACGCAAGTTCTCTGTAGATGAAGGACTTCACGTGGCAAGGTAAACGGGTGGTTGTTACGCAAGCCTCCAGGAGGTACTGAGCAGCTCTGTCTTGGTAAATCCAGGCCAGATGGAAACCTTTACTATGTTCTGTGTCCATGTAACCAGTGCACACGATACCAGGGAATGCCCCAAAGTGCCCAGTAGAAAACATTGAGCGAAGTCTGTGCCGAGAATCCAAATTATACAGAGTCTGAATGACTACTGTCTTGGAGGACAGCGTTTGGAGGAAAAAAAGGAAGATGATTAATGTAACTGGGACCCACATGAGGTACAACCAGCCTTAAGGAGAAGCACCTGGAGGGATGCGCTGTCGTGGGTTATCACGACTGGTTAATGATTTCCTGCCAGGAGGTAGCAGGTAACTTCCCAGGGAGATTTATTTTTTTTTCCTGTGAAAATACAGATTTGACAAATGCCGTGCATGTACCAGAAATGTGTCTGCTTCAACATTTCGTATTTCATAAAACCCAGACTGGAGCCCTCGTTAAATCTTTTCAAAACAGAAAATTTTAATGTTATGTTTTTAAATACTGGTGATTCAGTTTTGATATGGTGCAATTTTTGGAAAATCAGCGTTGAAACAGATGGTATGATTTTGCAAAATACTACCTATCATCAACCCCAAAAGGAATGTAAAAATATCATTCCATTAAGAAGTTTATATTGTGGAATTTCTATCAAGTAGAAGATCCTGTACCTGATGGCAGGGACGTGCCCTCTGTTCATGGATCTCACACATCCCAAAGCATGGCAGATATCTGTAGTGGCAGTAAACGTCAGTAGTAACAATATGCTCTCCACCTGCCCTGCTCCTGGGCTTTGTGGGGCCCATGTCCCCCCCACATTAATGTGCAGATTTCACTCCCCACCACAGATGCTGCTCATCCATTTCTGCAGAACAGCAGCTCCTTGCAGCAAGCAGCCACCATGTGGGTTTCACAGCTTCCACTGCTAATGTCTATTTATGGCACTAAAAATCTCCAGCACCTTCAAACCAGTTGGAGATGCTGTGCAGAGAGTGTGGTGGGGCTTTCATCCTTTGCTTCAAATAACAAGGAATAAATATTTACCCGAAGTGCAGGACTGGAATCCCTGGAGAATGTCCAACAAGTCCCAGCGAAGTAAACGACACACAAAAACCACAGAAGCTTTTCCCTGAATTCTCTTGAGAAAATTAATCTTAACATCTTTAGAGAAAATGCAGCTGGGGGTAGATTTCCAGAGCAGCTCCAGGGATCTGACCTCGCTGCTCTGGCTGACGTAAACAGGAGTGGGGCAGGCAGGGCCTGTGTGCTGCAGGACTGAGGAGGTCGGAAGAGGTCAGCTTTCTGATGCAAACCAGTGCTAAAGGTTGGTGCAGGAAGCAGTACAAGCAGAAACCAACACTTCTCAATGCAGTTACGGAGCTACCAAAGAACATACCAGTTTCCTCAAGGTTCAAGAGACAAGAAGATACCATCTGCTCTTATGTCTTGGAAGTTGGCCTAGGATTGGCGGGCTGCGGTCGCAAGGACTTGACTTGAATAGCATCGGCGTTGCTGGTCCTTCCTGCAGCCCACACCACCTTCTGAAGCCCACCATCGAGCTATGGGCACTTTGAATTCCCAGAGCACATCTTAGCACCACATATCACCAAAGCGGAGAGTTTAGTCCTCATGCAGAATTAGGGAGTGGTATGGCTTAATACAGGACTTGATGCAGTTATCTTCATACCTCTGGAGTGACGGAAAGCCTTTCCCATGGCACAACATGGGAAAATACTATTAACATTGGAAAACATAGGGATTATGTGGAATAGTTCAAGAGAAATGTACTTGGACTGAAGAAACACAGGGAAGGACTCCAGGGATGTTCAGGGAACGGTTGTTTAGTCTAGCAAAATGAAGGCACAAAGTGATGGAGTTGTGATCTGTATAAACACAGTGGGGTAGTAAACACCAGTGAAGGAGAAACATTCAAGCCAGAGAACAACGCTGGTGCAAGAATCAATGTATCAAAGAAGCCTGAGAATAAATATGGGAAAATTAGAAAAAGGTTACTACCTGTCAGAGGACAGATGACTTGGAAGCATGCCGTGGTTGAAGCAGGACCTCTTGTCACCTTCGAGGCTGGCCTGACCAGCATGCTTTGGCAGGGATTAGGTAACGTGGCACTCGTGACAGCCACATGATGAATTTGATGACAAATTCCTGTCAAAATTGGTGACCGCTGTCAAAGCAGATGCTTTCACTGACACCTAAAAGAATTAGCATACACATCCCATCTGGAAATGTAGGTTCTTTACTCCTAAATCTCTGCAGCACTTTGCAAAAGCTTCTGTCTCTTTTTTGGTTTGTCATGGTGACTTGTGGAGAGAAGGAACTATTAGAAGCTGTTAATGCATTGAGAGTCACAGACCAAAGCAAATGCTTCCTTATGGCTACTTACTGAAGCGTAACAAGGCTGAACATAATTTAGGGTTCTGACAGGCAAACTTTGCCATTCTAAACATTGAAAATGGAGCTGCTTGCCCTGTCTTGTAGCCTGTGGTGGCTGCTGTTACCGCAGAGCTGGCAGAAGGGAGCGCGTGCCCATACCTCAGCTGCCTGTGTTAACCCTCTTAATGTAAACCCCAGATGAAAAGGAGTTAGAGATAAATACACCACATTGTGGTCTGCCATGCAAGGGGCTCAGGCGCAACTTCTTTTCTGCCAGCTCTGCTGTTGAGAAGGAACAGATAGATTGTAGAGAGTGAGAACATCTTAAACCACTCCAACAGGAATCTCTACCAAAGACTGTCTTTACATATTTAAGCTCATCAAGGGTTGCAAGTGATGATAATTTTTCTACCAGTGGCAAATCTAGACAGGATTAGGATTTTTTTTTTTCTCCTTAAAGAAATCAGTTCTAATTCCAATGGGAATTAACTCAGGGATGTCTAAGGGCCTGTACTAGGTAGGAGAAGATGTCTCATGATCTTACTGGTCTTTTTTTCTGGCCTTACAGTGTATGTTGGAACAGCAGATATATATATCCATTTACAGAAAGCTAAGTGAGAAAATCTGGTATGATGAAGTCTAACAGATGGTCCTTACACAGCATGTCTGAGTTTGCCTTGTGGTATTTCACAAGACTGTCTGAGTGGTACACTAAGAAAAAAATTGTCTCTGGGATCTCTGGACCTGCCCCAGAAGAGACCCAACAAAATTATGTCTTCCAGCCCAAGCAGAGGCTGGATAGAGGTAATCTCAGCTGAAGGAAGAAGGGGCAAATTGCCAGGCTTCAGCAGCTACATTCAGCTGCAGCCCTCAAGGACTTCACATCCATCCACCCCCATGACATGGGATTTAACCAGCAGGTCCTACAACGGACTGTTGTTGGCTTGGCTGTGAAAGTCATCCCAGTGACATCCCACGTCCAGCCAGGCTCTGTCAGACTGGGAAACGTGAGGCAGATGGGGCCTTTGAGACAGACCACCAGCAACCTGCATTAATCCTCTCACGTGTCAGTGACACGGGGAGGGGAATCTGGCAGCGCACCCCCTCGCTGCCGACGGCACAGCCGTATCGCTCTCCCGAGCCCCGACTTGCAACCATCACGCCAGCGCGGAGCTAGCTAAATCTCTGACCGGCCCTTGAGTTATGCACGGAAAAGAGGATACAGTGTGAAATGAGAGAAATGCTCATCACTCTGTCTAATTAGTAAGAGAAGTAATGACTTTAAAGCCCACCAGTGTCCTGGCTGTAGGGACTCACTCATGCGCAGAATGAAGGTGCCTGTATTGAAAGGATAATATTGCAAAACAGGAAAGAGAATTGTCTACCATCACTAATAGCACAGGGCTGTCAAAGAGACTTTTCAAACCATTAATAAGAAAATAGATTAACAATAAACAGAGCTAGCTCTGGAGTCAGTTCAGCCCTGTAAAACAGATTATTTTACAATATTTGGACCACCAAGCACAACTCTGAAAATCTGCTTCCTGGCCCTTCCCAATAGCGTTAAATCCCAGAAGCGTGCTGTTGCAGCACTGAGCACCCCCTTGCAGCAGGATACGGCCAACCCCGTCCGTTCCACACATACAGGACAATGAAAAATGACTCCAGCAACAGTCTTAGAATTTCCTCTCAGCTGTACATAGCATCGATTATTTCAGTACCTCGGGTATGATTTCAGTGCAGTTCCCCATTAGATATCCGTGGCTGTGTCCTTAAATGATTCCTTTAGATGTTTCCTTTTTATGCGAGCCTAGCTTACTATTGCCTCTCCTGCCTTCATGGGATTTAATCTGTTTTTCTTTTCATATCCCCCCTCTGCCCTTTCTTGGGAGCTTTCGGTGCCGAAATCTGCATCAGCAAAAGGCAGATCTGTGGATTTAAACATGGATGCAGCAAAATGCCAGCTCAGCAACTCTGAGCAGCACCCAAGCATGTGGCAACTGCAGGAAGAAAAAAAGTCTGCCTTTCCCAATTAAAATCAATGCATTTAGGTCTGGAGGCAGCTACAGGACATCAGGCTCCACTCGGGTTAGTTTTTTCACTAGAGAAAAGCTGATACCCCCTTCTGCCCTTGGCAAACACAAGTGCTGCACCCCCAGGCCAAGTTTCACAGGAGAGGGACGCAAAGCCCTACCCAAAATCAGCCCTTCCTCTTGTTGCTCCAGGTGCTGTACAAGCACACACAAAAACACGTAAAGATTATTGTTCTGGAGAGAAAAGGAGAGAGTAAAACAGTCTTATCTAACTCAGAGAACTGGGAGCGTGTTTCATCCAGACTCATACATTCAGTTCATCGCCTGGGCTGCGGAGCCCCCCGTTGCTCCCGCCGGATTTGGCAGGTAGGTGGTGGTACCCCCCAGGCAGCCCCAGCCGTGCAGGAAGGTCAGGTTGAAACTCAGCAGACATTTTAATTAACCGCTCAGCAGTTCCCTAAAGACTGCTAATCCCGCTGCTGTCTCTGCTCTTGTTTCACAGGATAACGTGCTGAAGGTGGTGGATGAGAAGAGGAGAGGACCACAAGCTTGTCCTCACTCTTCGATCTTCTATGAAATCAGCTTTCAGCACCTGCCCTGTGCCCTTCAGCACCCACTCACAACACGTGGGGTCCCCCATCACCACCCCCCACGCCCTGCTCACAGTTTTGGCATCGCCCTTTCCTATCCACATGCCAAAGGACAGGGAAGGCTCCACACACTCCCAACCTACAAAGAACACACTGTCACTTTTCTTTTGTATTTGTTTTGCCTATATTGCAGCTGCGTGGCAAGCCAATGAAATGTCTACTGGATGCACTTTATTTTATTTAATAACTAATTCTGTTTAAAGTTAAGATTTAGGTTTCTGGGCACCCCACCTGCTTCCTCTCCCAGAGGCTGGCAGGGAACTGCACGTGCCAGGAGGATGGCAGGGGCTGCACGACCTCTCCCTCGTTGTTGGGCAGAGAGCGGGCGACGGACAGAGCGTTAGGAGACAGGGTGAGAGGCGTTACGTTGTAGTTCGGTAGGTGGATGAAAAAGTAGTGTTCAGAGCAGCTCTTGTACTAGAGGTTTGCACGTGGTTGAAGTGTTGGCAGAGATGTACGGCAGTTGCATGGGTTGCGGGGCACAAAGGGGATGGAGCATTCTTGAGTTACACTGTGGGGCACAGGTGCTTTTGACAAGCACGCACCAACCCCAGCATCTCATCCTTTAAAAGCTTGCTTTCCTCCCCCTGTTAGATGTAGTAGGGCATAAGCAGCGGAGGCTGAATCAGCACATGAGGAGACCGTGCTTTTTTCTAAGGAAGGTGGCTGCTAGGTTGAGCAGGTATGCGTGCAGCTCAGCAAAACGCCATGCCTGCTTCGCAAGACCAGGAAGGCTACAGTAACTGGGAAAACTTGCAGCCCTAAGGAGAAGGACAGCACAAATGCAATAATCTTCCTTCTCCACCACACTGCACAAAGGAGTTGGCAGCAGGACCCAGGCCAAATTGGAGCTGAAGGTCTAAGGCTTCCTGTCAAGTGCTTTCACCTTCCTGGTTGTGCCTTTCCTAGCCTTGTGCTTGAATAAGAGGGCAGCAGTTCCCCTGGAAGCTGCCATGCAGCCATTCTGACCTGGCCTTAAGGGACACCTTTCAAATCAAGGATCTGGATGAGCATTTACAAGGATAAATGAGCAAAAATGCCAGCTGCTTGGAAATTCAAGCAGCTAAGAGATTCACAGCAAACTAGGACCTAGCAAAATATGGCTAATTAAGGCAGCAGAAAGCAGGCACAAGGAATAACACAACTTAATTCCTGACTTCTGAATGACAGAGCAGCGAGGATATCACCTGTATTTTGAAGTGCTGCTCTAAAACTCAATGCAGGAGTAAACGTACATGCAGACACATACGTGGAGATTTACTGGATTTCATTGCAGGATGCATTCGCTAACCAAAATGGCAGGCTGCCTTGGTGATAAGGTTGGCATGTGTGGACTGAAATACTGTACGCTGTTTTAATAAACTAATATTTGCACAGATAAACATTTTGGTTTTCCACGTAACTTAGATCCATAGTACCCATCTCATGAAGGACAAGCCTTGGAATTTTCTCTACGTGCCAAATTCAGGAGAGTTTACTGGCTTCAGACCAGGTGTTATCAAGAAACAGAGTGTGCAGCTTTCGTGTTTTATCAGTAGAAACATCTTCACCCCACCAAAGCCCAGACTGGGTTTATTTGGATTTATCCAACAGAAAACAGATAGACAAAAGCCAGATTGTAAAACTGCTCCAGGTCCTGGAGATTCTCCATCACTGTTAAAGGCTTATTTTCCTTATCTGACTGGCTCAAAAACCTGCTTAGAATTGCTTAATTTTTTAAATTTATTATTATTTTTTACATCAAGTCACTGACCTCAAATCTTGGTCCATTCAGACGGAGTCATTACCAGCAAATACCCAGAACTGGCGTGCCTCACAGTCCACGCAAAATAGTCTCAAATCAAGCGCCCGCTGCACCGCAGCAGCAAGCGGGCGCACAGCCAGGTAGGCAGAAACTGCTGCGTTGCCCCTGGTCCAGCACTTAGCCGTAGAGATGAAAAACCCAACTGCAATAGCTGCTGTATCTTATCACCCTAGACTCCTTTTTGAAAGGAAACTCGACGCTTTTCCCCCCATTCCTTCCTTTTTCTCCTGCAAATCCAAGGAACTTTGCATTTACTGGTGCCTAGGAAGGACTGAGTCTGTACCAAGCTCCAGGGATGGGACTGTACAGATAGTGCCTGTTCTAAGTGTAATTTTTTTCCTGCTCATTAACACTTTGCTCGAATGCACTTTGGTTGGTGCCTGGATTGCAATTTTTCAGAAAACTGTGGCTAGCTGTTTCTTCTTTACAGTAAGAGAAAAGACTGAAAAGTTGAAAAATCTGATGTAGAGGGATTATTTATATGAAATAAAAGTTGTAATGAGGAAAAAGCTCCAGTTTCTTAGTGTTTCTCAGTCCCACACGTAGAGTTTTCTGAATTGAATCAGTCATCTGTGCTTTTTAGAGCACGAGCTCTAATTCTGATTGCCTACCCCTTAGGAAAGCGCTTAACTCTTGGGCTAGCTCAGCTAACTCACCCCAAAAGCTCGCTGCAGTGCCGACAGCCTGCGCTGTGACACGAGGCTCACTCTTTCATAGAGGCATCAAAGCCGCCTTGTTGCCGCGGCACTTTTCTTGCAAGCAAATGCGATGGCAGCTTGCAGAGTGCCAATTCATCAGCCTAGAGAGGTACCTGTGTCCTCCCAGCAGTGGTTGGAAGCTCAGGGATTTTGTGAAAGTTATTCTAGCTCTTCCAAGCGACGGGAAAGCAGCAGCGAGTCAGGCAGAACACCTTTTTCTTTAAATCAAAGAAACAGCTTGCTGCTAGACACTTCTTCTAGTTGGCAAAATTCACCATCAGTTTCAACACAGCAACTCTGTAGCTAAAACTGATACCAAAATTTATTTCAGACTAGTGCATCAACTCTTGTATAGAGATCAATTTAAAAAACCTCAACCCAAGAACAAAAATAAAATGGATAAAGTTGGAGATACTTCAGTTTCCAAAGCTTTACAAGGCCAGTTACTGCAGGAGGCAACAACAGAAAATCGTGACAGCAGTTCCAGCTCTCCGTTCCTATCCCAACAAGTCTAATACCTACAGTGGAAGCGTGCCGCACAGATTACTAACAAGTATACAGAGTCTAGAAGTAGAAATATCAGAAACATTCACTGATTTTCCACACCAGTTCCCCTCCAGATAAATTGGTTGCAAATGGCACAGGAGCCTGAAGCTAAACTGCCATTTAGTCAGAAATTTGTGTATTTAAAGTGCATAAGACAGCAGTTAGTGCTTTTTAACTCACGCGGAAAGCTGAAGTCAATTCGAGTCACAGCACGGGAGCAGGGTACGGCACTGCTGTGAAGGTCAAAGCACTGCCTGCTGCCTTCCCTTGGCACGGCTGTGCAACGCCTCGACCAGCTCGCGGGCTCCGCAGCTACCGGCAGGCAAAGCCAACGCACTGGGAAGCGCGCAGCCGTTTCTGATCACACCAGCTTAGTGCAGCGACACAACAGCCGACCAGATGTGAGGCTCCCCCAAAACTGCCTCTGAACACACGCGCAACAGCCACCAGTCAAGCTTCACCTCCTTAGCTTTATGCTCCAGCTCGGGTCCGACTGTTTCTTACGCCATTCCCCTCTCCACCCACTTCGGCACCTCCAGGACTCGCAGCCAGCCATCGGTAACACGCACACCCGCGCATAACCCTCTCCACGGCGGCCCACTGAGATTAGCTGAGACTTCTCT
The DNA here is from genome assembly GCA_009819775.1 of Phoenicopterus ruber ruber. Lineage (NCBI taxonomy): Eukaryota > Metazoa > Chordata > Aves > Phoenicopteriformes > Phoenicopteridae > Phoenicopterus > Phoenicopterus ruber. The sequence goes on along the minus strand of CM020219.1, from coordinate 71,918,423 downwards.
GAAGGAGATCCCCAATGCCCAGAAGCGGCCACTGATTTTGTTATCAACACTACACCACAGGACTGCTTTTCAGCTACGCTTATGAATTAAGTCAAGATCTGGAGTAAAAATAACACCACCTTCCTTGTCAAAAATGCAGCCCCGTCCCGGGAACCTGGGGTTACGATGGGATGCACTACATCAGTTGAGCCCACAAGAGAACATGCATGGGGAAGAGGCAGCTTGTAGAAGATGAAAATGTGAGCCAGCTGCTGGAGCATATTACATGCTCCAGTAACTTTTTTCCCAGCTATTTCCCTTCCTTCTGGTCCCTCTGCACGTGAGTTACATCAACGCACTCTCCTTGAACAAATTGAGCTCAATGGGACAAGACCAGCGTGCACAGGCAGAGGGCAAGTATTACACGTCAATAAAAAGGTGTAAGCCCAGAGGCACCTACATGCAAGGAAGGAACCAAGAAGGTTTGAAAAAAACATCCTCTGACCTAGATGCACCTTTGACTGGACATCATTAATAATTTTTCACTTATTACTCCTTTTTTTAGGAAGCGCTGCCATGTGACAGACCTTGCAGTTCAAATCCTTCTGTAAGGATCAAGGCAGAGTCAGTGTTACACAGTGCCAGGGGGTCACCTTTGTCACGTGAGAGTTGGACAAGGCAGTATTAGCAGAAATTTTCTCACAAGAAGTCCGATTCCTCCCTCATGAGACTCTTCTCAGTCAGAAAGGAAAAGCAGAGCATGACCTGGTCTTCTCTCCATCCTCTTAAGCGATTACTGTGATTAGGAACTGGAAAATCAAAGCTGCCGTGGTATTTACCTTCCCTTGACAGCGATGCATTCCATCACCACGTTTCAGAACTAAGTTGCACCTGAAGCACAATTTTTTAAAGGCTCTTAGAGGACAAAAATCTGGAACTCAGGCCCTAAGTGATACAGAGGCTCAAAGCTTGGAGGAAAAGTTGGTGTTACAGAATTATTAGCATGTTTAATCAATAAAAAACTGAAGTAAGAAAACAGAAGCACAGATGCCGTTATTCCAACCATATTCCTACAGCCATCATGCTTTTACAGGAGCATCCCAGAGTTCGAAGTTTTGAGACTCATTAACTTCCTTACATCACTAAAGCAAAGGGCCTAAGACCCAACATTTCACTCGTGTTTGATTACCTTCTGCGTCCAAACTGACTTTCAGGCAACTCCCCTTCACACTGATGCGCACACACGGGAAATACACACAGTTCTGTTTGCAAGTAACACGCAGGACAGCATTTGTGTAAAGGCAACAACCCTCACCAGCAATTCCAAAGAAATAACATTACAAACCATGAGGTTACAGCGATTTCTGTCTAGGAAGCACCACAAGAGCCTGCGCCTTATCTCACCTGATACAATTACACTAAGTGAACTGAATTATTGATTTTTTTTTTTGGAGGAGCAATGAAGGGAAAGACTGAATTGGAGCTGAAGTAATAAAACAGATAACAAGGCAGTCTGCCTTTTAAACCCCAGGTTTACCCGAGACTGGTGACCGCACCATTTTAGGGCACTAAAAAATTATGTTCTGGATGCAGATGAGTGTCTCAGTACAAAGATGGCAACATAATGCAAAAATTCCCAGTCCAAGATGACAAATCCAGCTGTTACCTGTTGCAGCCACCTACTTCCCAAGAAACCTCTAGTACCCTGAATTTTAAAACGTTAGCTTACACCTAGAAACCAGTCCAGACGAACCATTTTTGTTACTAGAGTTATTTGCGAAGTGCACTTAGTCACCAATTTCTTGGACAGTCTGCCACAGAGAGAGTAACAAGCACAGAGACTGGCTCATCGCAGGCCAGTATCTCAAGGGGAACATATTTTCCTCTGCAGGACTATGATTCCTGGCTAGGGAAAGGATGTAGAAGAGATTTTAGCTGAAGAATCTAGGTCCAAAAGGGCTTGGAGAACAAGGCTGTTCAGATCACAAAAGCTTCCTGGCTGCTAGGCCAGCAGTCCGCAATCCTTCTGCATCTTTACAAGCCAAAGCTTCCCCCCCTGTTGCACGCTTAGTACAACAGTAGTGAAGTGACAGGATGCTCCAAAGCCAGCTGTAACAGGTACAGAAATAGAAGTGTTTCACTTAAATCTCAGTTTGTCAGCAGCAGAGAAGATGCAAGAACACAGTCTGGGAACTCATCAAGCCTGCACTTCCATACAGGAATGAAGGCAGCCACAACCATCTTCGTACTGGCTCATCCACTATTTTTAGCACCAGAAAGGGAGGCAACCGTCAGCAATGGGTCTATTCCCTTTGATAAAGCGGATCCGAACACTGTCACTGTCCCAAGGATCCTTCGCCACCAAAACCACAAGCCAGGTGAAGAGCTTTAAGTTGTTCCTGCTCCTGAACACAAGGCAGCTCTCCGCAGTTACATGACAGGCTGGAAGAGGGCCATGCAGCCCATTTAATTCAATTCACTTCCTCTTCCATCTGCTCCACGCAGCCATGCTCTATTACCCTTCTGAGAGCAATTGTACTTAAAGTGAAAAACGCCGGGAGTCCGCGTACATCCAGCATACATTGGATGTACCGTTCAAAGCCGCTATAGAGTCACCAGTTCTGAGCTGCAGGCCAGGATCAGAGAAATCCCAGCATCTGTGTAATTCCACCCAGCTTTTATTTATCTTCAAAGGTTTTAAAAAGTTAAACACAAGCTCCCTCCCAGAGACGCTTCCCAATGGGTTCTGCATTCAGTACCAGAGCCAAGAAACAGACTAAACTCGACTGGCACCAAACAATGAGCCTGTTTTGTTTCTCTTTCACTCATTCCTCCCCGAGAGAGCTGCAGAAAGCCTTTCCCCCTACAACCAGAGGTGTATACCACGGAGAGCAAACAGCATCGTTATCACCAGGTCCCAGAGCTGCCGCACACATGTGGCAGCCCCGCGAACAGGTATCAACGTGCCGCAGGCAGCACTGCCGAGGGAACAGAATCACCTGCTGCTACAGAACGGACACACACGGGGCTAAACCCAGCCAACCGTCTGGCCAGCGCTGCGGTCCGGTGCTGCTGCCAGGGTGCCACCAGCCCTGCCGCCACCGTGGATAGCGAGGAAGAGTTTAGAAGCGGCTCAGGAGGTAAGAGGGTGGCAGGGCAGCCGCCTGCTCGAGCGGCAGCTCTGGGCTTTCAGCTCCTCCGCCAGCCCTTCTACCTGCCCTGCACAAGGGTGGCAACAATCACACGCGTGCTTTTGGCTAAAACGACGAAGCATGATTTTTTCCTTCCCACCAGCTAGCTTTCTTTTCTAGCGCACTAACATACAGACTTTCCTGCATGCTCTCCAGAAAATGGAAAAGGAGGATGGAAGAGCACACCCAAACCGCTCCCTCCTTTGCCCAATTTCTTTCTGGAAGCCCCCTGCTCCTGGTTTCTACCTTTAACAGACGCTGTAAAGGAAATGCCCGGCTGAGGACGCAGGCTTAACGCACCACCACCAGTCCAGGTATGATACAGCTATTTTCCCTCCAACTTTAAAAAAGCCAAGCGACATGTTTTACAGTACCATCGCGATTTGCACAACTGAAATGCATACACCACATGAGAGCACATTTTTATCCCTCAGCAGAGGGAATCTGAACTCCTATGATCATTTCAGGGGGAGGCGGAATAGCCCGGCAGCCTCACGGTTAAGGCATTCAACCGAAACCATCAATCTGAAAAGCAGCTGCTCAGAATGACAGAGGTCTTACAGTCTCCTAGTTGACAGCCCACATCCTACAGTCATTAAAGGCCAGGGTTTTTGCACTGTTCATCGACGAACAGGGCCGCGCAGAGCAGTCCTGGAGACTCCAGGGCAGGACAACGTCAAGCCGGGCAGAAAGCCTGCCCGGGGCACACCACGAGCTGGCTGGCACAGACCTACCTCCTGATGGCACCGGCTCCAGGGTGCCACCGAGGCGCCGTGACGGTCTGCAAGCTCAGCCATCCCACGCAGGCCAGAGCGCGGGGGTACGAGCCACGCAGCACCCCGCAGCACACCACGCCGCACACCGCCGCAGCTGCCCGTCGGCGCCCACCGCGAGAGCTCCACCTGCTTCTGTCAGGAAAGATCAAACCTTCTTTCATCACCAACGCTTAGCTGCCATGATTAGCGGGAGTTAGGCACGTATGGAGGTTTCTCCAGCCTCACCTAAGGAGACCAATGACAAATGAATCAACAACATTACATGCCACAGTTGCCCACGACAGCGGGCAAACCATTTTTGCTCGGCAGAGAGTCCTTCCAGTTCAACATTCCTCCCAAATCCTCCTCCCGCCGCCAAAGAGAACATACTGTGTTACAGAGACTTTCATATTGGGAAAATATTTTAATATAGTAAACAAGTCAATTTACCTTTCACATGTTTTTAAATAAGTTTATGCTCATTGTTAAACAAAACTGGTTTTACTTAAACAATGGATTACAGCCTCTAAATTCATATTGTTCCCAGTTGATCCTGTAAATAGTGAGGAATTTTGGACACCGATATCCTTTTATAGGTAACAGACTGGCATAAATAGCGCAGGAATTCGATGCAGGTTCAAAGGGAGAAGCTAGCCCTGGTGAGGAAAAAAATGAAGCCACAAAATTCCCTTTTGAGGAAAAACGGGGGGAAAAAAAGATACCGCAGTTCTACCAAGTAAAAATACTTCCTTCCCCCGCCGACCCCCGGGCCGGGTCAGTCTCCAGCCCGAGCTCTTCGGGGCTCGTCCGTGCCGGGGGTCGCGGCGCCGCCTCCCCAGCGCCGAGCGCGGCCGGCGCGCAGGGCCGAGCGAGCGATCCCGCCGAGGGCAGCCGCGCCGCCGGCCTCCATCCTCCGCCGAGCCCGGCCGCCGCATCCCCCTCCTCCCGGCCCCGGCAGAGAGCCCCTCGGGGCGGCGCCGGCCTCCCGGGCCGAAGCGCGGCCGCCTCCCGCAGTCCGCCGGGCCCGTCTTCCCTCCCGGCCGGGGGCTGACCGCTGACGGCCGCCTCAGGGGCTCCCGCGCACCCGGCGCAGCGCGGCGGCGCTCGCCTCGGCCCCGGGCGGCGGCGACGCGTCCGGGCGGTCCGTCTCGGCGAGGCCGGGGTCGGGGCCCGTCCGCGGCGGCGCTGGCGGAGCCTCCTGCGTGGGTCCGGCGGGCGGCTGGCTGGCGGCGGGGCCCGGCGGCGGCGGCGCGGCGCGGGGCTGCGAGGTGGTGGCGGCGGCGGGGCCGGAGCCGGAGCCGCCGCCGCCGCGCACCGGCTGCCAGATGAGGCTGTAGTAGACGGCGAGGACGATGGCGGCCAGCGAGACGGAGAGGACGTAGGCCAGCACGGTGGCCAGGCGCACCCACTTCTTGTTGGTCTTGGCCGCCATGCGCGCCTTCTTGTCCCCGGTGTAAGTGGCGGGCTTGCCCCGCTCCGCCCCCGCCTCCTTCTCCTTCATGGGGGCCCGGCCCTTGGCCCGCTGCTCCACCGACCCCTCCGTGGTGGGGCCCGGCTCCGCGCCGCCGCCCGCTCGGCTCAGGACATGCCGCTGCCCGCTCGCGCTGCCGCCTCGTGCCGCTGCCCGCGGCCCGCGCTGCTCCGGCGGCTCCGCCGGCCGCGGGCGGGGGCGAGGGGCGGGGCTTAGGGGGGCAACACCGCCCGGCGGGGGTGGGGAGGGCTGTGTTTAAAGGGGCGATGTCCCCCGCGCTGCTGCCGGAGGGGTGTGGTCGCTGCGCGTGCGCGGCCGTTGGGCGCTCCTGAGGGGGCGCGCGCGGCGGCCGTTAGGTGTGTGTGAGGAGGGGGTATGGCGGCCCGCCGGGGCGGCTGCTGCCCAGCCGCGGGCCCGGCGCCGTGTCGGCCCCTTCTCCTGGTGGGTCTGCCTGCTTACCGCAGCCCCTGTGCCGCCGTGTGCGGGCGGGCTCAGGGCGGGGGGCGGCGGTAGGTGCGCGGCTGAGGGCGTCTTAGGGCTCTACCTGCGGGTAGAGCCCCTGGGGCCTGTAGGGCGGGCGTGCCCCGCCGAGCCAGGCCGAGGTTAAGGCTTGCTTGTAGGGCTCCGTGAGCACAGGGCGTGCTGCGAGGAGGGGTGGGTGCGAGGAAGCCTCCGGGCGGAGGCCTGATACAGGAGGCGGTCAGAAACCTCCCATCTGCTTTCCCTTGTCGATGGGAGTTACTTCTTGGTGCCCCCCTGCTTGCAGGTATGTGGTGCTGCCTGCAACTCTTGTGAAGCTTGGGGTATGCCCTGGCTACGCAGTGACTTTTGGAGAGAGGCTGTTTTAGTTCCCTTCAAACTGGGCTGGTCCCAAACCAACAGAGATAATCTGAAACTGTTATTGCTGTTAGGGTTTGGGTTGACCTTATTGCCCGTATGTTAGTCCCTCACAAAAGCATTATATTGACTTAGTCTGAAGACAACTGAAACACTCTTCTAGGGTATGGATTAGCTTTTTTGGGTTTTTGTGGGTTTTTTTTTTATGGTGCAAGGTGTTTACTTTTGAGAATGATTCAGTTGTTCCTTTTACAATTGTTTTCTTTTTCTCCCTCCCTTAAATCTTAGGCCAGTCAGGTGTGTTGCAGCAGAAAACCTCCTGTAAACAAGGAGTTGCAGCTCTGAAAGAGGCTAACAGCAGCTGGAGAAATGACTGCCACCCAGAAAGGCATCAGAGGAAGTGAGTGATTGAGTTTTGAGTTAACAGTAGCATTTTATTTTTACTCTCTATAGCAGGAAAAATGTGGAGGGTTGGGAGAGAGAGGAAAAACCTCTGAGTCTTTGCAGGAAGAAGCATGGAGCTTGCAGCTCTGAGGAAGACTACTGAGGCAGAAGATATGTTAGGGAATGAAATGGAGTAACTTCAAAATAACTGCAATGCTTGGAAAAATGGTGGATTGTGTTGGCTAAAAGCTCGAGGGCTGCTGTATGCACGTGGAAGGGTGGCACTGCAGTGATGATCTGTGCAGGCTGACCCTCTGCTGGGCATGGCAAGGAGCTCCCAGTGTCCAGCAGCAAATGGAGCCTCCTGAAAGCATCTGCAGAGCCCCTCAGTGAGGGGAGCCTGAGGGCTCTGGCTGATCGTTCTCACAAGGGCAAAGGAATTTCAGGGACTAAACTTTTTTTTGTGAGAGAGCAGCTATGCAGCTATTGTTATAGTAATAAAAATCATGGCTATGCAGTGTAGATGCAGGAGTGAGTGGATCCCACTGTGGCTGCCTTGCCAGCACTGGCAAGGGTAGCAGGGATTTCAAGGCCTGTTCAGGGCAGAGGGGGCTTATTGCCTGTGGCAGGGGGATTGGACTAGGTGATTGTTAAAGGTCACTTCCAACCCAAGTGATTCTACAGCTAATGACATGCTCTAGCCTCCTGAAATATTTAATTTTCATGAAATGTTGCTGTAACCCAGTATGTCTAGGAAACAGCTGTTAGTAGGGGCTATGACTTTTCTATGGTCTCCTTATCTCTCCTGCCCTGATTTATTACACCTGACTGCATTTTTCTTCTTGAAGTCAAATTTCATACACCTGAATAGCATGAGCTGCCCCCCTTATCTCTCCTGCCCTGATTTATTACACCTGACTGCATTCTTGAAGTCAAATTTTGTACACCTGAATAGCATGAGCTGATGGCATCCTACTGACAAAGCTTTCCGGAGTCATAGAAATGCATCTTCTGTGTCATTGTATAGATTCTATACACAAATTCCCATGGGCTGTTTGTGTTTAAGTTAAGTGGTACATTTGGATTTATAGCAATTCCTACAAAATGGATTTTCTACTAATTTTTCAGGCTGTTCTTGCTTGGTGATGGGTTTGCTCCAACCCCTTCTCCTCTTGCTTCTCATATTTCATGCAGCAGCTGTCTGCTGCTCCATCTTTTCTTTGCATTTAAGATGAAAATTCTGTAGCTTGATGAGGACTTCAGCACACCTTTGCTCTGCTTCACATATGTTGCTCTGAGCTATTTATTTTGGGGTCAGAGACTTTTTGGTTTCTGTGCTACAAAGTATTTTAAGAATCGTCTGTAATCTGTTCATTCCAAACCCTTATGCTGTCTGTGATCTTGGTTGCTGCCACTGATACGATTTATCATTGCCTCTGGTGAAAGGATGATGCATTACCACCTCCCACAAGTCCTTTCCCTATGCTCTTCTGTAATTCCAGTTCTGGAATTTTGGGGGAGAGGATTGATGCATACAGGCAGTTCCTCTAGGGCTGAATGAGGCCTTGGCAGTTCTTGCCTGATGCTTGTCTAGTCCATGTTGTCTTCCTATGTTTTAAGTCTGTCCTTGGAGATGCTACATCCTCCTTTGTTGCTTAACTCGACCCTGTTGTGGTGTCTAGAAGCTGGTAGATAAAAACGAGCACCCTGGTGTTGCTAGGCATTCAAATGTATTTTATGTTGAGTTTGATAAAGGATGTTTAAAAGAGTCAGCAGGTTGGTGCAGGAAATAGGCACAGAAGGTAACAGTGAGGTGGTAGGTATCAGTGTGATAAAAAGCAGTTATAGCTGTATATCTTAGTCTTATGTCCCCAAAATTAGTTTCCCCTCTCCTGGGAAGGAAACCAATCCTTCTTAATCTCTGTGCAAATGATTGCTGCTCTTTCGCTGGTGCTCCTTTTCTTCCTCCACTCACCAGAACTCTGTTTATAAACCCAACAGTTAACAGCACTTCCCTTCTGTCTGTGAAGGTCTTGGCAGACTGGATTGGCTAAGGACATGCAGCAGAGTCCCAGGCAAGGTAGTGAGTGTGGTGTGGTTCAGATCCCACTACACTTTCTATCACTCTTGAATGTAGATTCTAGGAGCAACTAAAGCTGCTCCAGCTAGAAAATGTGGCAACAGATAATTCAGCATGAGTTACGCTCTTTCCTGCCTTCCCAGTTTTTACTGAGAACAACTAAATGGGTGTGAGTTTCTCTCCAGGCCCTTTTGTTCAAGTACAGGCAGCTGCCAGAAGGCGTGTGCCTTCTGTTCCTAAACTTAGTTCCTTGCTAACAACCACCCATAAAGGCAAATGAAAGCCAGGAAGCCAGAGCTGCAGTAATGATATTTTCTTTGTCTTCTGGGTTTTAGCAGAAATACCAAGCTGTGCATTGAGCAGGCTCCCATGGTGCTGAAATAGAGCTCTGGGGTGCAGAGCTCAGAGGTCTTGTGAAGTCAGCGAATGTGTCAGACATTAGACAAAGCTTGCAAATTAGTCTTCTCTGAGATTTTTGCCTAAAGAACACAAAAGAGATCACTTGCCTGAGACAAATGCAGTCAAGGGCACGTGGGCGCACCCTGGGACTGGACCTGCCAACAAAGGAGAGCTGTATAGCCCTCGGACGCCTAGCCTTTCTCCCGCCACAGTCCGAACACCGTACTCTTCAGCGTCCTATTGTTTGTAAGCTTCTCTAATTTTGGTTTCTCTTGCTTGAGGGTCTGCTAGGAAACTCATTTACTTATAAGCCTACTACTTACTGCCTTACACCTGTGTTTAGTTAAAAACCTGACTGCTGAGAAAGGTTGTTGAAGGTGTGGTGTTCTCCCTACCTGACTGAACAGCATTGCTTGAATTCTGCTGCTACCTGTGGCAATGGGATGTTTGTTTGCTCTCCCAGGGCCCCTGAAGGATGTAGCTAAATAAACTTGTATTATTGATTTCCCATGTTCAGAGTCAGTGGATAGTATCTAGTGCTTGAGGACAGAGAAGACTTAATTAAGGGGAGATTATTGGCCTAAGATATTACCTCTCTACAGACCTTGCTCCTGAGAATAGTGAAACACCGGGCTGGATTGCCTGGGCGGTGGTTGAGCCTCCACTGTGAACGGAGACCTCCTGAAGTGCTCTGAACTAATGTCTGTCAGAGCTGATAAATGTCACAGCTGATCCTGCCCTGGGACACAGGATGGGTTGGATGGCTTCCCTGCTGGATGGCGGCTACTCTGCCTTTCCTTCCTGTGCCCCGTCATTAGGAGGCATTCTGATGTGACACCCTACAAATGGTCAGCTTACTCCACGAGGTGTGCGGCTTCATTACTCCATTTAGGTTAGCTTGTGTGACTCTAAAATCGTAATTCACTACCATGATGTTATACACTCCTGCATCTGAACTCTGGCACTGGTTTTCGTTCTTGGTGTCTGCCTCTGGCGGTGTGAACCTACAGGCAGATCACAGACTTCGTAAAGAATTGTAACTTTTTGTATTGGCTGTGTGTTGCTTTTTAAAGTTTGTGCCCAGGGAGATGGTGTATTTGTGAGCTGGGGAGGGGAGAGATAGATGAGGTCTTTCTACTGGTCTCCTAATGTTTAAGGGATGGAACAGGTATGTTTAAATTCATTGCTCTTTCTTGGCTGAGGTCCTTGAGCAAATACTTTGCTAGGCTTGAGCCTTCTGTCATAGAGAATATCTCTGCCCTTGACAGGGGACAATCTCTCAAGCTCTGCTGTCTGCTCTTCTGAAGGAAACATGCCTTATTTCACACTGCTGTTCCAGTCTCCTGTTTGGAGCCAGCAGGGAATCAAATTCTGTTGTTCTCTGACACTTACCTCTTACACTTCAAAATCTCCTCTGTCTTATGTGGTTAATCCAATAACAGATGGGGGGAGGTTGGGGATATTCTCTTAATTCCTTCAGCTTCTGATTTAGATGTGGTAAGTGAAGTTTGACAACCCACTGTCTTGTGCTGACTTGGAAAGTGATCTGCAGAGGTTATAGGGTGGGTGGGGAAGTCAGTGATGCTGAAAAGTGATGCTGACTTTGAGATATAACAGTGAGAGGTCTGCTTTTGCTCAGGAGAGAGCCCTTGGGCAGAAAGCGCCTGGTAGTTTCAGGGTAGTGATGCATCAGCAGCTTCAGCTTTGTACCATCACTTTGGTGAGGCCCATTTTGAGCCATTTTGTTATCCCGTGAACCATCTGCACAGTATAAAGGGTATGTCCTGCTTGCAGGAGAGCCTGGGACAGTGAATGTTGCCTTGGTGGGAAAACTCTTGAGAAGAGTGAAAAGTATGTCTGAAAAGGATGTAATTTTTTTTGTTTTTAATGCTTAAACTCCAGTAAGTAGATGATGGTTCAGACTCTGGAGTGGGGTGAGCCACTTGACTAGCTTTATAGCAGAGGGGTTCACAACATTTTGGAAACTCTGCTTTTATTTGGTGTAATTGGAGATTCGGTGTACTGTTGAGTGGAGACAGATCTCGGTCAGCTTTCTGGAGGCGGGCAGTTCTCCCAGATAACAGGCCATTCATGTTGTTTCTATGACGCGTTTCTGAAACTGCGAAAAGGCTGACAAGGGTGGCTCGACAGTACCCTGGGCACTCACTGAAATAAGAAACCTTGCCACTTGTTGGAATGTGAAGCTCTAGTCCCAGAGGTTCCCAGTGCTCTGAGCTGTAGGTTTCACACATCAGTGTGTGGAGAGGAGTTAACCTCGTTTCACTAAGTGCAGGACTTCAAGAGGGTGAGTGTTGGGGGGGTTTTAAATAAAAAATTTTCTCTGTGGGTGTGAACCTGTGCTGTCTGTGCTTGTGACTCTAAACAGGGTCTCCGTGCAGGAATCTAGTCAAAAATCAGTGTTTCATTGTGCATTTTGCAAGGAGGAAATGTGTGTGTACACACACCCACACACATTTAACACTTAACATCCGAACACAGTTCCGAGGGGTGTATTTTGAAAATAACCACCACTTTTCAGGCAATAGGACAGCGATGATTAATGGCTGTGTAATCTGACTGTGCATCTTTGCCTCTGGTTTTCATGATCTGAAGAAGCTGAACTTGCCCACCTTTGTGTGGAGAATGAATGTGTGCGAGTTGTATTTCTCTGATGTACGCAGATATACATACATATATAGTATTTGCTCACATGTATGTGTGGGAGAGCACTGACATAGCTTGTCTGAAAATACAACCTATAAGGTTTGCAGAATGACAACACTTTATTCAGAGTTGCACCAACTTGTAATTGCCCCTGCAAGCACTGGAACAGGATTTTCTAGGAAAGCCTTATCCACAATCTCACGATGCAGCCCTGAAGCTACAGTGATCCTGGATTAGCCTGTGTTACTGCCATTTCAATCCGGGATAGGGTTTTTTTTTTTCCCCTCAGGATGGAGAAGGGTGCTTTTTTGGTAGTTCATTTGTGCATGATTGCTCCAGCCATCTTTGGGGCCAGCTCTTGGTTAGACCAAACAGCTTGTTCAGTCTTCAAAGTTAGCTTGACTTAGCTTAAGTTTGGGTCCTTGCTGAGTTACACTAAGACAACATGAAGTTTTAACTGCTTTAAAGATCCAAATAGATTCTTTTATATATGAGGTCAACATGGGCTTTCACCCTAGTTAAAATAATGTAGCTTTGAATGTGATAATGCTTCCTGATCTCGCAGTAGTTTTTTCCTTGCAGAAAAAAATCAAAAGCGGCTGTTACTTTTGACTTTCTCTATTTCTATGTGCTTGGCTTTGGTAGCTGAATAAGGAAAATGTGCTGGACTTGTGTTGATAACCCTGTGCAAGCGAGGGTTATTTAACTGAATAAAAATAGCAGCCTGAAACCTCTCCCAGTTCTGCTGGAGCTGGTTCTTACTTGTTACATCTTGCTGCTTTCACACTTCTGCCATCCTGGTTCAGGCTGCAACTGGAAATGGAGCTGTAAAGTCCTAGGAGTGAGGCTGGTTCTGATGCTTCCAGGAGCAGAAAGCATGGAAAATATCAGTGGAAAATTCAGTCCTGCTATGTTGTACCTCTGTGAAAAGGGGAAAGAGTTGGTGGCAATGAGCTTGAGTGGGATGCCATGTTAATGCTGTGTTGTCTTCAGATAAATCTTTAAATCTTATATTACAAGCCACTGGCCATTCTGCTCAGGAAAATATTTCCTCCAGATCCAGTGGTCTGATAATCATCCACTGTTCTGGATGTATGTATTTCCAGCAGAGGTAGACAAACATTTTTTGGTTATGTAACAGTATTATTCCTCAATTTTCTGCGGACCATGGTGCATGCGTCATTGCCAGCTGAACAATACTACGGAAGTCATGAAAGCCTGTGGACCAACTGCGGCTTGTTTACTGGGATCTTAAAGACCACAAACTGTGAACTGCAGAATGAAATCAAACCTGATATCTAACCCAGTCATGTATGCCCCGAGTGCTAACAAGGTGGCATGTGTCAGAGCTGGTGTTTGGATCTGGGAAGCTGCGCTGCTTTTTGTGAACGTGTCTCATTAGACGGAAGCCTCCCCTGATACACCTTCTTGAGCCTGCACTGTTCCCACCAGTACACCCAGCCCTGTATTTGTCAGTGTAGTTCATGAATGTGCTACTGCCTTTGGCCACTCATACACCATGAATGCCACAGAATGACCTAGTAAGAGACCTTCCTTGTGCTCTGGTAGTGATTTCCATTCCAGTGCCCATGGTTATCTGAGTGTTCCAAAGAAAGAGTGGCTAGAGCTGCACACGGTGTTAAATGTTTCCTAGAGAGCGCTCTTCCAAGAAATCTGTAGTCGTTTTGTGTGTTGTTTGTTCCCTGTTTGATAATGTGATGAAATTAAAAAAAAAAAAATTTCTAAAATCTAATTTTGACCTCTAGAAAGAGAGGAGATGATTTAAAATATACTGTACCAATTGCACTCATCAGGGCTAGAAAAGCTTATGTAAAAAGCACAAATAACAATAAACAAGGTAAAAAGAAGGGCAGTTCCCAGGAAGGCAGGGAGATGAGTCTCTTGGAGAGCAGCAATGGGCAGAAGCGATGGCTGTGCCATGTGTGTATTCCTGTTCTCATTAGTTAACGGGACCGGGCTGAGCCAGTAACCTGCTGGTGTACACAGTGGTACTGCGGGCAGCAGTGGTGTGTCAATAGAGCAACCCTCTCTGCAAAAGTGAACGAAAACAGGTTTCACTATCTCTTTAGGATCTGATGTAAAACCCTTGTCCCATCCACAGGTGATTATTGAAGGATGGTGCCTGGATGAGGTCTTGTCCCTTCAGCTTCACCTTTAGAGCTGCTGGGGATATCAGCTGGTGTAAATCAGCTTCATTTGATGGCTTCTGTGGGCTGTGGAGCCGCTGTGCCTTTGAGATTATTTTTTTTTCCAACAGCTTCAGTTATCTAGGTGGAGGTTAGTGAGAAACTTGAGGGCTGAAAGTGGTCCGTAGCCTGAAAAGCGCGTGAATCTCTGATTTTGCACTATTCGCTTAAAACAGTGGAGGCTGCAGACCTGCCTGCAAACCTACCTGACTTTTCCTTTGCAGCCTCTGATGGAAAACGCATTCTTTCCTGCAGGGCTAAACTTGAATATGTCATTGCTTCATAAGCGTGTTCACCTCAAGGAGGTGAAGAGCTTAGAATACAGTGTGCAAAGGCCTTTGCGGTGAGGAGGGGAATAGTGGAAGGCTGAGGCTGGATATTGCTAAAGCAGATTTTTGGTCTAGCACATGGAGAACTGAAGTTTATGGAAGGGCCAGGGAAGACCATGGCTGAAACCTATTCAGCTCCATCAGCTGAGTAGGCAGAGTGGTGCTTGGGTAGCGGGCTGAGGCTGCTTTAACTTGGAATCAGCTGGTAGGGGCAGTGCAAAGGAGGTTTATAGCCTTTTTTTTTAATTATTCTTTCATCCCTGACTCTGAAGAGTGCTGTATCAGGGGGTAGTCTGGAATGGGAGCCTCTGCCTCTTGAATGGGGTTCATCGGGATGCTTTGCCTTTCAAAATCAGGGCACTGGGGCTTACACGTATGGACACAGTTGTCTAAATCCATGTAGAAAACTTGGTGAATTTGTGCTGACAAAGAGCCACCCGTGGGCTGAAGGCCACATTACCTGCCTTAGCTTCATGCTGGAACCAAGCTGATATCCTTTGCTTCTCATCTTTCTGGACCCGCACATGCGGACATGCCTGTCTCAGGGAAGCAGGGATTCAATCCTGTGCTGAAGACTGGACTAATCTGCTACCTTGCCTGGGAAATCCTGTATTAAGAGGCTGCCTCAGAGCTCTCTGAAGGGGAAGAGTCAAAGCATGTCTGCACCCAGGCTCTTGGGTGGGCTCTTGTCTGGGTGGAGCATGCATGCCTCTCCAGTGGTTTTCCCTACTCCCTGAATGCTTTGAGCAGAAGCTGTTGTGTATCAGAGAGCTCACTCTTCATTCTTTATTTCACAATGAAGACTGATGCTTCAGGAATAATAGTTTGTCTCAACTGAGAATGAGCATGTTGACCTTAAAAATATGTAATTTCTCCCATTCCTAAAGCTGGTAGGTTTGTGTCTTGCCTCAGGTACTCTCTCCATGGTATGTCAATTTAAGAAGTTGATGTTGATCTTCAAAGCCCCCTGAGCTGCAGCTGAAATAATGTCTTGTTCTCTGTGACCTGCCCAAGGGGACCGTGTTCTGGACTTGACTCATGTGGGCAGACGCAGTTACTGTGGCAGCTGGGTTTGCTGCTTTGGACCTTCCATAGGAGATTGCACGTGTAAAATGTGCTTTGGGATCTGACCTTCTCGCAAGTGGAAAAAATTATGCCTAACCAGGGAGGCAGAGCGAGTAAAGTCCAGGTTGTAGAACTAATAGACTGACTGTGAAAAGCAGAAGCAATGAGGATGTGAGTATGGCAGAGGTATTACAGCAACGCTAAGATCTCAAACAGGATTGGGAATCTGCTGTGGCAGGCAGCAAATACATCCACAGGAAGAGACAGGTTACAGTTGAAATACGTTGGGCTGGTAGTGTAGGAAGAAAAAGTTGATGAGGTCAAGAGCAAAATGGGGCTTCCTCTCCCAGTATCCAGATTTCCAGTTCAGTATTTTATACTGTAGGTAAACGTGGGGCAATTAGATGGATTCACCTCCAGATTTGGTAGAACTCGCTTTCCTGTTCTTGCTGCTCCATTACTGCGAGGTAACATGAGACGGGCACGTTCTGTCTGGCGTGCTGCTGCTCTTCATCCTCCTTGCTCTTCTGTTAATGACCCGTCTTGGAAAGTTTCATTCTTTTGCTAGCAATGAGGAATTGCATGGTTCAGTCATCCCTGTGCAGCAATTATTTTTGTACTGCAGTAAGGTATAGGATGTTTAAATAGTGTGTGAGCCTGCTTGCATTGCTCAGCTGTGCAGTTTGGAAATATGCAGAAAGCCATCAGAGTGCTGTAAGCATAACATACTCCTGCTGCATATTCCTGCTTAGTGAACAGTTAATTATGGACCTAACCACGACTTGGTGGTTGGTCAGATTGTTTTTTTGGTTTTTCTTACGCAAGGCCTCACTGCTTTTATGGTATTGTGGCATTTGTGGCCACTTGTCTTTCTGTGCTGTAGTCCACTGCCCTCTGACTTTTGCAGATCAAGTTGAAGAGTCTTGCTGTCAGCTGAGAGCTGTCATGAATCCTTGGCCTTTGTGGTTTGGGCTCAAAGTAGGACACACAATATGCCCCGGCACGCATGCTCAGCAGCTCTCCTCTCCAGGGGTGGTGAGAAAATATTGGCCTTTGTGGTCCTAATGGTGTCATTAATCCTTTCAGGATTCCCAGGGCTCAGAGGGCAGAATAGAAAAAGGAGCTGCAGGGTGAACTCGGTTTTGCTTAGCTGTGAATTTATTACTGGTGTCTGAGGGCAATGCTAAAGGCCGTGTGTGCAATATCATAGCTGTTCACTAGAGGACAGTATTACACATTGCAAAGTATAATTATAATGGAACAATGCTGGAAGAGATTTCTTACAGATTTTGTGTGTGCTAGGAATAGGCTGGGGTTGAGGTTACAAAGTCGTTTGCTAGAACTCGGGAGCCATCCAGTCAAGGTGGTTTAATAGACAGCGTGGCTTAAATCACTGTCTACAGACCCTGTCTTGTAAAATCTGTGAAGGGTAATGCTGTGACTACCTTGCTTCTGCATGCACTTTGTGGGAGGTAGAGGCTGCTGAATAGATAGGACAGGGAGATAAGGAAGAGTCTCCGGGGGGGGGGGGGGGGGGGGGGGGGATTTAAAAAAAGGGAAATTTTTGCATATCACAACTCTTGTAGTGGGGTGGTGGGATACACAGTGGTGACGGAAAGGGATGAAAGCAGAGGAGGCACAGGGCCCTGAACAGAGGGGATGTAGGATGGGTATACACTGGGTGACAGGCCTTGCAGGAGGAAGAAAATAAAGGGCAGTTGGAATAAATACTGCTCAAAGTGCTGCTGCTTCTGCCTGCTCCGATATCAGAGCTTTCAGCAGAGGGCAGGACTGTTGCTTTATTCTATCGCTGTTCCATCAGCCATCTCTTCATGCAAGGGACAGAAGCTCCCACACAGAGCAAGGAGTGTGAAATGAAAGATAAGGAGGCTGGGTTATGCAAAAGGAAGTGACTGTCAGCTTTTTGACCATCTTCATGCAAGTGGGGATCTTGGCAGTTGATGTTGTGCAGCACCATGCAGCCTCTCTGGACAGCTGCTAGCTTGGCTGCTGCTCTTCATGTTTTGGGGTTTTTTAAAAATTTATTGGTTTATCCCTTAGGGAAAGCTGACCTTGAGTGACAAGCAAGTAAAGCTGTGGCAGGATTCTTGCTTACTTTAGGTTTGTTGATGAGACAAAGCTGTCGAATATCCAGGTCTGGCAGAATGCAGGACAGAACCAGCCTTTCCGTGAGCCCCTGCTTCTGGCAGGAAGCAGACATGGCTCATGAAGTGACGATGATAACTGGTAAATACCAGATGGGCCACTGGGACCAGTAGCTGTGACTGGCTGATCTCACCTGCGGTCCCTCTGCTCTTGGCAGCACCAGGTGGCAAAGCTCATCCCACCTTTCACTTCTTCACTGCTGCGATCTCCAAGGCCTTTCTTTAGTGCTTTCTGTGTTGCAGAGGGTGGGAGGACTGCAGCACTTCTGAGGAAGATCAATGCTCTTTATCCTTTTCACAGCTGTTCCCCGAGCTAAAGTTAAGCAGCCCTGAAACTGCTCTGGCCTTGCAGAAGGGATCAGGTGAGAGCAGAGAAAACTTTCACTCCTCACTGCAGCCTCCTGTGCTCCCATGGCCTTCCTCTATATGTGCCTAGGCCTCTGAGTCTCTTCCTAAGCTGCTTAGAGAAAGAACACAGAGAACAAAACCCACCCAGCAGCTCCTGGTGTTTCCCTGGCGTTTATGCCAAGTCCCAGGCTGTTGCTGACATCCCTGAGCGCTTCCAGCTCAGCCTTTGGGATCCGGGCAAACCCTGTCATCTGCAGCTTTGCTGCTTGGGCGTAGCAGCGTTCCCTGGGGGGGGAGGTCCTGGTGATGCTGTCTTGGCTGGGCCTGGAGTATCCCAGTGCTCTGTCAGCTGGCTGCTGGAGAAGCACGTGTAACTTTGACACACATGCAAAGGGAGCTTAATACCGCGAGTGTGGCTTGGTTATGAGACCGGAGGTGATGGAGTCCCACGTCCTTAGTCTCAGCCCTGATACTGAGCAACCACAGCTATGGGTAAGCCACCTCAGTTCGCTGCCCTAATAAAAGAGAGCTAACAGCCTTAGTGTGGATAGCCAATTCTTGGAAAGTATGGTGCCTTGCAAAATATGTTAGTAAACGCAGAAAACCCAATGGTAGCTGGAAATGTAGAAGCTGGAAATGTAGAAGGCAGGTAAACCCTTGAAAGAAATGTACAAAGGATGTTAGGTTTGTTCAGGGTTCTCTGTTTCTGCAGCAGGCATCTTTCTGATAATTGCTCCCATCTTTATTTTTTTACAGCTAGAGCACTTGCTATGGGTCCACTTAATCTCTCCTGCCTCATGCCACTAATATTTGAGGATGCCCTTAGGATTCCTTCAGTCAGCCTTCCCCCGGCTGTCCAATCTGCTTTAAAGTGCTGGCCTTATTGTCGAACTGGGTAAGTCAGAGGTGGGAAAGAAGCAGCAAAACCATGCAGCTGGCTCCCTTTGCAGTGCGAGAGTTTCTTTATCCACCCTTCTCAGAGAATCTCTGTTCTTTTTACAGTATCTTGTCCCTCTTGAGCAATGGCAAGTGCCATACATGGACTTTGACAGAAGACAACGACAAGGATAAAATCTCACCGTGTGGCTGGGAATCCTATTATAGCACAGTTATCTCCACTTCTATTAGTTGTAGGGCTCTGCCTTTTTGACTGAAATCAGCCTTGCCCATGTCAGTCCTTTTCACGAGCCACTCTCTGGTTAGCCGGTGCACCTCTGCCACCACAGTTCCTTTTCTCCTCTGCTGTCCACACGCAGTTCCTTTGTTCAGGAGCAGGGACTTGTTTTTGCCCTGTTTGCCATTAACCTTCCGGTCTGCTTTCTGTCACTTCCCTGCAGCTTCTTCATTAGAATCCCCACCTTACACATCTGTCCCATTCTGTGTTCCCGGAGCATCTGCAGTAGACCCGAGTGAATCTGGCAAATGCTGTGGTTCCTAGGGACTCTTGTGAATGTTTTATTTCATCTGTCTGTGGAACTTCCATCTGCTCTGCTGGTCTGTCTCACTTTTCAGGTTGACATTCAGAAGAACCCGTAAGAGAAAGGAGAAAAAAAAAAGCTAAAGGCTGGACAGTGCAGCAAGTGGCCCCAAAAATGGAGTCTGTATGGAGCAAGGAATAAGTTTATTTTACGTGATATTTGGCCCGTCGCATGAAGGGGGCAGTCTGCTTGTAGCCAAAGCCTGAGCTGTTCCGTAACCGCATCTGCTGAATAGTTTGTTGGCTGGCAATGCTGCTCTTCGTCAAAGAACATTTAAGGAAGTTCAGTTGCGAAAGTGCTACGCACCGTGCGCTTCACAAGTACAACTCCAAGGAGCAGGTCCCTCCTGGAGAGACGGCGTGCGTGCATGACTGCCCACGTGGGCATCTCAACCCATCGCAAGCTTTCCTCTAGGTGACCTTGGGCTGAGCTGCTCCCGCTTGCTTGGAGAGCTGTTGATTTACAATGCAGATTCATCGGTCCTCGCCTGCCTGTCCCTGCCCCTCCTAAATTTGGCTGGGATATAAGAGGCCGTTTGCTTTCTGATGCCAACAGTGGCCATGGCAGAGAGCCCTGCCATGTGAGAGACAGAGATAGAGGAGAGGGGGCCAAGGAGGAACAAACTGTGCAGCTGCTATTGCTTCTGGTAACCGAGGAGCACATCTCCGGGACAGAATGTCAATGCTTACCCCTGTTCTGCAGCCCCCGGAGGTGAAGGAATATCTATCCAAGGGTGAGCGCTTCATCAAATGGGATGATGTGAGTACCAGGGTTTTTGCTTCGCTAGATCGTATGCGTGGTTGCAGGGCAGCTACTGTGTTTTGGTCAGGGTTTGTGGGAGGCTGGGAGCAGGTAGTTGGTGCGGGGGATGGGATGTTGTGTGTCCTACCTGAGAGTGGTGATGTCTGGATAGGGAGAGTGAACTGAGAACAGCAGGAGAGCTGAGGGCTAAAAACAAAGGGCATATGTCTTAGGGGTTGGTGATGTGGCTTCTGCACCTCTTGTTGTTGTGGAAGTAAATGGAGTGTGCCGCTGGGGCTGTGCACGCAGCTTCTCTCGCGTAGGGCGCCGGGGTCCTGTCCGTGTTTGTGAACCAGCCCTCAGGAAGGCGGTCGCTGCTGGGAGTCTCCTTGGGGTGAGAGGCATACGCTGCATTCGGACTTGTCTGGAGAAGCGTGAGCGGTACTCTCCGTGCTTTGCAGATAGACGAAATCAGGCTCCAAGTTGCTTCCTCTTATGGCCCTGTTGCTGGAGTGGATCAGGGAGTGAGCCATGTCCTCCCACGCCTGCCTGGCTTGTGGGTCTGTGAGCTACCAAGTGCGCAGCGGCCGAGCAGCAAGGGGCCTGTGCTTTAACAGTGCTGGAGCCTTGGAGGGTGCTGCAAAAAGCTGCTTCTCTCTCTCCAACTCGGTGTCCTCTTGTATCTTCAAAATACCTGGTTTGCAGTCTCTGTTTGCCTTTCATTGTGAGGGGAAGAAAGTGTGGAGCAGCAGAAAAGGAGAAGTTAATTTGAATGTAATAGTCCCCCTCCTCACTTTCTGAGAAGGCAGAAGAGTATTTACCCTAATGCCCACGTACCTGAGCAAGAGGACAGCAGCTGCCCATCCGTTTTGTCTGGAGTGTGAGTTGTCTGCTATTGAGCATGAATGCTGATAAAACGGGGGCAGGCCAGGTTATGATTATTCACGAAGATCTGGGGGAAACATTTGATGTGGTGTTGCAAATGAGCTGCATTAGAAGGAGCCTCCAGCAGCAATGCAGGAGGGATTAGTGCTTACTTTTGTGGGCGTAAAGCTGGAATAGAGTTTTAAGTCCCAAGGCAGTGTGTGCGGGGGAGGTAGATGACTGGTGTGCAGCATAAGCAGGGGTGGTCCAGCGGCACTGAGAAATGAAAGCAATGTAATATAGAGCGGACAGAAAGGATGGATGCTGAGGAATACAGCTTGGAATGTCACTGGGCAGTTATTCCACTAGCTGTACATAAACAGGAGGATGACACCAGGGTAGGGTGGAAAGCGCAGCCTTCCCTTTCTTTCCAGTGGGGCCACTGCCTACAGAATGCACTTGTGGCTTCTTTGAATTTGAACAGGGATTTGGTTTCTGAGAATAACAGTAGCTAAACTTGTCTAAAATTGCTGCTGACTTTCTATGCTCAGTCCTTGGGGACCACTTTCCCAAAAACCTGAAGCTCTTAAGTACTTCACTGGGAATTCCTGGGATAGTTAGGCTCCCTTGAAACCCAAGGTGAGTCAAGTTGGGCTTCCAAGACCCACCAAGTGTTTATTTGCTGCTGCAACCGTAGGAGTTGGGGAGCTCAAGTCCTGTGTGCATTTTCCCTAAGGTTTACAGATTTGTAAACATTCCTAAAAGGTCGCCTCTAATTACTAAGTAGTTTACAGACTTGACCTCCAACAGTAATGAAAGCCTTCTCCACAAGTGGGCTGTTCTGGTCACGTTGCTCCATCTCATCATGCTTTCCCACTCCACAGTTAGAGCAGGCTGCAAAGGTCGATGGCAAGAGCTCCGGGCTGGAGGATTGCTGCTCTTTACACGTCATGGGCCTGTGGCTTTTTTGTTTCACTCTTTGAATTGACCTGGCCACTCTGTTGGTAACAGTTTTGAACTCTTTCTGCAGTACCTGAGGCAAAGGAATGAAGGTAGATCAGATTGGCTCCTTGCATCACTCTGTACAGTTTGGAATTGGACCAGAGCCTTCACTCTACCCAACAGTTACTTGAGAAAAGCAAGACCACACTTTTTATATAGTGCCTTCACCTTGTGCAGCATTTGTAAGGTGTTCTCTAGAGGAGAGTGCCCTAGGATCTCCGACAGGCGGGACTGTTCTGACTGTCCCACTGAGTTAGTTGCAACATCTTGGGGTAAGGAGCAACTCTGCTGTGCTTTGTTTAGCATCCAGCAAGCTGGGGCTGCCAGGCAGACTAAAGAGGTTAAGTCCTACTATGTGGATGATAGTTTATTTCAAGAACCAGCTTGGGAACCCTTTCAAAACCTCAGGTAGGGCACAGTGTAGTCGCTGATATCTTAAGCGGAGCAGATGCATGTGGATTGGGCTCTATGCTGACTCTTAGCCCTCATAGTAGAAGCAAAAATGTTTCTTTCTCTTAAAGATTACAGATTATAGGATTTTACTGGACAATGCTTGCTTTCTGCCCCAGAGTTGAACTCCACAGTGTGAGCTGCAGCCAGCTTGGCTGCCAGACCATCTTCTGTAGAATTCACCGTTTCCTTTGTTGCCAGGAGCCACCCTGCAGGAGGGTCTGCCTGCACCCCACAGCCATCCACATCCCTGATCAGGAGGCCAGCTGTCAGCAGTCCTTGTTGCAGCCTCAACTTGCTTTCAAGAAAGCTGCGTTGTAGGAGATAAGGTTAATCTAGAAACATGGTACAATACTCAGTAGTAGTACTACAACGCCTGTTCTGCTCTTCGTGGCTTGTGGCCACATGTTCAGGGAGCTAACCAAGAGCTCTGGGAACATGGGCATGATGCTGTGCAGATCAGCATTGTCCCTACTACAGTGTGAGAAAGTAGGGAGTAAAAGGAGAACATACGATGCACTGTGGTGTGGGCAGTTTAATGAAGAATTCTGAATCTGGAAATGGAGGTCCCTGGAAATACAGATACACTTTGGAGTGAAGTATGAGTTCAGTAACAAACTGCTGAACTCAAGGCTAGGTGACAAATACAACTTCCAAATTCCATTACTGGTTTCATCTCAGTAGCTGGGTATTTCAGCTTCCTGAATTGAATTTGAAGCCTTCCTAGAAATGGCTGACAGGCCTTATGATCCTATCTTCTGTGTCGCCAGAGGTCAAACGCAGTGAGGAGTCATCTAAACTGAATGAGCAAATGGGCTGGGACCCAAGCGGAGGCAGCAAGCATCCTTTATCTCTGTCTCCAAAGAGCTCACGCTAACTCATCTCTTAGCACAGGCTTGCATCTGAGATGGGAATGGATGTTGTCTTGAAAAGGTCTGTGAAGTTGCCTTTAACTGAAAAGGCAGAAGCAGCGTAGTTATCCAGTACACAGCCTCACAGCAGCCTGCGTCTCCTTTGCAGTATATGCCTTGGTTCTGCTCTGGAGGGCCTCCCTGTTGTATGCGGTTCAGGATCAGCCCCAAATAATTTAATCTAATTTAGTGCCTGTAGTGTGGGTGTTTAAATAGCTGCTTTTTATAATCTGTGTAGAGCTAGTTCATGGAGTTTAAGAATCACCACCTAAAGCAGACTCATCTGCTGTATTAGATGGGACCCCTCCTTGAACTCTTCCTGACCAGGCCTGTTCTCTGCAGAGAGAGCCTAGATAACTAGTGTGAGCACCTAGATGGTAGGTGCCACAGGTGAATGCTATCTCCGCTTGGCCTGGGCTACTCCTCGAGCTCGTAGAATGAAGTAAGTGCCTTGGAGGGAAGGCAGTTCAAATGAAAGAATTGCATCTACAGGTACTTTCTTCTCCTAATTCATTGTATAGAAAGCTCCAAGAGAGTTGTTCTAGCTAAATGTGTAGTGTTAGGTGCGACTCAGGCTTCAGCAGAGATCAGCTTCCATAGCCTCACACTGTTACTCTGGAGATGTACTCAAATCATCTGGTTCATTTCCATAAATCAGAGGATGATTCACCAGACTGGGTCTATATTTGAACTGGGAACCTTATGTCCTATGATGGGTCCTCCAAGTCACATAAGGTGCTAACCTTCTTTCTTCTGTTTTTTTTTTTTGGTTTTGTTTTTTGTCAGGAAACAGCAAGTGCTTCTCCTGTGATTCTTCGAGTGGATCCAAAGGGCTTTTACTTGTACTGGACCTATCAGAATAAGGTAAGTGCTAAGACTTCACAGCTTGGTCTCCAAATAGCCAGTTCAAGTTTGTGCAAGATTAAAACACTGTAAGTGTTTGAGTTCTGCACTCAGGAGCAAACTACCACACTCATTCCACTTAACAGGAAACCCCCCCCACAAAGGACCTGGGAGTCTTGTGCTTATTCAATGGCAGATTTGTCTGTCTTGAGAGTTCCAGAAAAGAGGAGGAAATAAAGCTGCGAACATGCCAGAGAGATGAGCATGGCCTTTTTGTGCTCGTCACGCTGGCATCTTATACCTGCAAAGTTCATTAGATGTGCTTCAAAGGACTTGCCAGAGGACAGCAGTATTGATATCCCTGTTTTCCAGCATGCTAAAGGATTCTCCCAACCAGTACAATGGTGCAGTTGGAAAGAAAATGGCTA
The DNA here is from genome assembly GCA_009819775.1 of Phoenicopterus ruber ruber. Classification (NCBI taxonomy): domain Eukaryota; kingdom Metazoa; phylum Chordata; class Aves; order Phoenicopteriformes; family Phoenicopteridae; genus Phoenicopterus; species Phoenicopterus ruber. The sequence goes on along the minus strand of CM020219.1, from coordinate 71,893,832 downwards.
GATGTATGCAGTTAAATGGATGCAGTTTGTGGCTAACATGTACCTCCTGTGCAGCCTGTGTTGAAATTAACTGACTTATTGAGATTTTAGAAATTTTAATTAAAAAAACAACAACGTAGTGACCATAGTGATGTAGAGACTACATCGAGTCTGGAGAGTGAGTTGTGCTCCTTTCAGGGCAGGGCAGTGTGTGCATGCTGCCAGGATGCTGGCTGCTGGAGGAGAGCGAGAGGCAACAAATTTAGGAAAGAGAATGCAGTTCCTCGCTGATGAGTAGCAACGAGGGGTGGAGAGATCTGGCTGACTGGAGGTGGAAGACTGGGCTTACTTCTGCTTTCCAGAGCAGAGCTGTGGTTCAGCTCTGCTTCCTCCTCGTGACCTACATGCTGAAGAGGCATGGTAGATAAAGAGACAGAGACAGTAGTCCTGCACAGCGCCCTGGCCAAGAGATCTGATGTGTTTTGGTGAGCTCTGCCTTTTCAGGCGATTGGAGGATTCAGCCAGACTGGAGGGGGTCTTGTGTTCCTGGAAAATGCCATTGATTAGCACCTAAAATAAACTGTAAACAAGTTTGAGAGGCGCAGTGGAGCAACAGCCTGTTTTACATCCTTGGGGAAGCACTTGTCTGGCATCTTTCCTGTTCTCTGAGGAATCTGCAGACAGTGTGAGCTAGCAAGGGTGGTGGGCAAATGCTGGCTGTCAGAGGGAGCTGGGGCAGGCTTGCGCAGGTCCCGTGCAGGCTGGCATGAGCACAGTGACCAGGGATAAGAGATGGGCTGATACAGAGCATGCTGTGCTATGGTCAGTAGTTTGTCTGTTGAATTTGTGTGGCTTATTAATCTTTGGCTGACTCCTCTTAAGATCTGCTTGTCGTGAACAGCAAGGAAGAAAAACTGCACCACTTTTGCACTAGGGATTTAGAAAGGAGTGGGATTAGGAGTAAAATTTCCATCCTGCTTGACAATAAAATGGGGATACAGCCAGAAGACGTGGTATCCATATTGTTCCTTATTGTGATCTTGGAAAATAATATTATCTGCTGCAACAAGTATAATTTGTTCTCCAGATCCATCGTGAGCAGACAAATTAGTAACAGAGGAAGGAAATTCAGGTTGGATATTAAAAGAACAAACAAAATAAACATGACAACTAGCCAGTAGTGAGGACGTGGAGTGGGCTGCCTAGGGAAGGTTGTGGAATGTCCTCCATGGGAATTCTTCGGAACAGATTAGGTGAAGGGCTGCTGGGAGTGACCTGGGGAGAGGTGGAACTGCCTCCCTTCCAGCTCAGCTGCTCCGTGTTGAACACATGGAGGCAAAAGACAGGCTGAGAACAAGAGTGGGTTGTATTAACACATGGACTTGTAACTGGGGTAGTTTCCCCATATAAACCTGTATGCATGTCATGCGCTCCCTCTCACGGTAATCCACACCGAGCCCCTGGCCTCACCCTGAGGAGGAGGGTGCTGCAGACCAACGCCGCCTCCGCGCTGGCCAGCCTGCCAGCTTGGCATATCAGCAGCTGATGTTTCCCTGCCTGCATTGTTCCTGGTGGGAGAGCTCTTCCCCAGTGAAGGGTGCTGGCCAAGATCTGCTTTGCAGCTGCTGCGGGCTCTGCAATGGATTTCTTTCCTTCCTCCTTTGTCTTTCCTCATCTTCCTTGTCCTTATTCTGTTGTAGGAAATGGAAATTTTGGATATAACCAGCATCCGAGATACCAGAGTAGGGCGATTTGCCAAAATCCCCAAGGTGAGTGCATGGCTTCATTTCTGCCAGTTGTTTATATGGGAAAGGCAAGGCTGCCTAGGGCTTTGGCATAAGCTGAGGCAGTTTACCCTGGCTTTCCGTTACAAGAAGGTGGAGAGGACCTTGTCTCCTTACATCACAACTACGTAAACATAGAAAAGCCATCTTTACTCTTGTCCCTGAACTCCCCAGGGGTCCTCTGTGCACCCAAAAGAAAGGCACTTCCAGACTATGGTATATGAGCTTGGAAAGAATATGCCAGAAAGCTAGGAAAACAACAATTCCCCTTCCAAAAGAGCCATTTTCTGTTGCGCAGAGCGGCTGGGTTCTCTCCTCTGCCATGCATCTAGCCAGTTTTAATCCTGGCCTGGACTTCACGTTCACTGAGCTACACTAAGAAGTCCTGCAGGAGACTTGTGATGCTTCTGTATTGGGTCACCACAGCTTCTCTCTTGTGCAAAGATGCACAGGCTGGGTCACGGCAGCTACAAACCTGTAGTTACAGTGAGATTCCAGCGCAGTGTGTGGTGTTTTGGTTGGTTTTTTTTTTCCCCTTTAGAGGGAAGAAAATGTAGTTTCAGAAAAACTAGTGTTTCTTCCCCCCCATAATTTTAAATTGTCTGCTTGCAGGGTGGCAGTCTAAGGGAAGCACCTGATTATGGCTTTGTTCTTGGTTTCAGTTATAATTTAAGCTTCCTGCAGCAAAGTTGTCCTTGTTAGGACTTTTTTCTGGGTCTGGTTTTTTGTTTGTTTTTAACTTTTCCATGTATGGAAAACACAAGCAGAAAATTGAAGTAAAGCTAGAAAGTGAAAAGGAAACAAAGGAGTAAAGATAATAGCTCCATATGGTAACATAGGTGATTCTCAGACTAACGCAAAAGGGGAAGATTTCACAATATATACTGAGAGATTCGAGCAGCCTCTTTGCGTAAGTAGTACGGCTGTTTTCTCAATACTGCTCTGAAAATGTTTATTCAGAGCTCCCCGAGACTGATGTTTCTCAAAAGACCGTAATGAGGTGGCTGCTAAAAGCACAGCAGAGCTCAAGAACAGTACCCATCTTACTCAATTCTTAAAAATAATAATTCTCTCTGAGAAACTGCATTTCTTATTAGAAATTTGCTAGCATGAAATGTATTTGAGTTTTCAACAAGCCTAAAACTTTGTCTGCAACTTGTTTTGTGGGAATAATGTTTGAAAAAAAGCTCTCGGGGTTTGGTTTTTTTTTTTTCATTTGAGAGAATAAAATATTTGGAGCTGGTACAGCTAGGTGCTACACTCCAGACTGCAGGCAGGAAAAGGCCAACTTAAAGGAGAGGTGTGAGATACTATTTTCTAGGGTGTTAAACAGGAATAACTTGTTTACAAAATGAATTCAGCTTTGATACAGATTATAAATTGAGGGTGTAAGTACTGAGGCCACAGGTGGATGTCCTTCTGGTGGCAACAGCCAGGCTGGAGAAAAATGTCCTAGATTTTAGCAATTATTTCAGGAAGACGAATTGGAGACTACCAGGAGAAACATGCTGGCACAAGTGCAGTGTCAGAGTTGCCTCTAGACAGAAGGAATTTCTACTCAAACAGCGTCTTTCTGTAATGAGCCCCTACTCACAACCAAGGAATTGCTCTGGAAACAAGACCAATCCCAGGTTTTTTAAGAGTAATTCACAGTACAGTTTTGGGATGACCACATTCCATATACAGAGAAAAACAAAAATGGCCTTTTAAAAGAGATCTTTAATAAAAGCACAAAGAAGTTTGTGAAAAGAATGAGGAAGTTCATGAGCAGTACCAGGGTAGCAGAGCAAAAGAGGGAGGGAAGCAGTGGCTATGTTCCATAGTTAGCTCTAAATCTTTCCAGTAAAATTGGAAAGCAGCTGGTGTGATTCCCATCATAAGCAAAGGCTCTTAAAGAACAGAATAAGACAGGACATCTTTGCATGGAAGAATTACTGCTGGAGAATAAGAAAAAGGTCTCTTGAGAGAAGAGAGAGAACCAGCAGACTCCCAGAAAGATCAGTGCTTGGGCCTGTGACATACTGTGTGTTCGTGTGTGATCTGCAAAAGAGGTGTACAGAGACAAGACAAAGTTTGCCAATGGTACCAAGTTGTTTGGGGTAATAAAATGAGGGCTGGTTTGTAGAAACACCTTGAATTGCTGATTGACTGGATAATCTAATAAGTGATAAAATTTAGTACAGATAAAAATCAGGCAGTGCACGCAAAAAAACACCCAATTCTAACCGTCTGTAATAACAGGCTCCGAGTTGACTGTTGCTACTCAAAAACAAGATCATGACGCTATGGTAAAATATCAATGCAGTGTTCAGTAGTATTTGCTCAAAAAAGTAAGTTGTATGTTAGGAATTATAAGGAAGGAATTAAGAAACCACACTGCTGTGTGCACCCTGAATGCCCTCGTATTTCTATGCATTTCTAGTGTCCTCATCTCAAATGAGACACAGAACTGGAAAAGGTAGAGAAGAGCAGCAAGATTAATAAAAGTATGAAATGGCTACTGTAGGAAGAGCATCTGAGTAGGCAGGGACTGTAGTCGGGAAAAAAAAAAAAGATGAGGGGGATGTGGAGGAGCATTGTGGAGTGCTGTAAAACGAGGAGTTGAATGGAGAAGGTGAGCATGAAGCAGTTGCTCAGTGTTTCTTCTGGTGTGAGAGCTACACGTCAAGTGGAATTTTCCAAAGGCAGGTTCAGCACAAGCAGAAGGAGGTGCTGCTCGTTTACGTGTTGTGTCGCTGCGCTGTGGGATGCCGTCCTGCACAAGTCATGAAAATATACGCAAGCTTAAAAAGTCAGGACAAGAAGGAAATGCCCTTTGAGGGTTATTAAATGTGAGATAATGCCCCTGGTTTAGGAAGTTGCTGAATCGTAAATAGCTGGAAGCTGCAAATATGTGTCAGGGAAGTACCACTGCGTACTTAAAGTTCTTATACTTTCCCCCAGGCATCTGGATGGTCTGTGGTCTGACCTGGTGTAGCGGTTGTATTCTAGCCATTGTAATAGGCCAGAGACAGTATTTTACAGTCCTGGGAACTGGCTACAGCTCACTTTTTACAAAAAAAGAAACAAAGGTCAAGCACCAAGTGATTTATTAAGTATTCTCAACAGGCAGAAGTGATGCACTTGATGACAACCTCTGCTGTGAAAATCCCAAGTGCTTTTTGAATTCTGCATTTCACAGAGACCCATTTAAAATAAGTCCCCTTTCTATTTCAGGGAATTTTCTGGCATTTCTATGACAACATGTAGTAAAATGCACTAGGCTGGCTCCTCATCCACCTTTCTCTTATGGGATGATGGGAGGTCTTGCGTGGGCACTGAAATGGCCATTGAACCAAAATGGTGGGAGAGATGTGCCGTCCAGGCCTGGAAGTTTCTTATTTACGCATGGCTGTACTATCCACAATGCTTCTGCGGGGCTTGCTTAAACCGCTTGGTGGTGTAGTCAGTTGGCTCTCCTGAGAACAGAATTTGCTCAAAGGAATGTAGAAAGCAGTGAAAATTTCTTAACATGAATCACCACACCCTCCACATAGGGCAGCTGCGTCTGGTGCATCATTACAAAAAGGTATAAATATGAAAAACTGGTGTGACAAAGCAAACAAAGATCTGTTAGAGGTGAAGGGTGGAAGAACGAAAAAGGGTGCTGTCTCCCCTGTTACAAAATAATGGCTTGGACTGGCTGGGGGATGTAACTGCTGAACCTGATACGAACGGTTACTTGTTTCATTGGCTAAAAGTGGAGGAGAAGGGGCTAATGGATGATATTTAAGACAAGGAGAACAAGATCACAGCTGTTGGAAGAGCTTTGGATAGTACCAATAACAAATCAAGCATCCTTTTCCCCTCCCCTCCCTTGCAAGTGGCCCCACAGCAAATCCACAGCCTCTGTGAGGCAAAGCTGGTGGTCTGGCTTTCATACTGAATTGGGACTGAAGGGATTCACAGGGAAGGACAGTGCTTTATTGAGGGCATCTGCACTATTGCTTCTCCCCGCAAGGTACTGTGCACTTTTTGGCTGTGGTTCAAGCTGCGTGAGGGTGAAACGTGCCCTGAGCTTTTCAGACCGATGTAGGTGAAGTGACTCTCCCTGCTAACGGGTGGTTGTACTGTGGATGTTGGGAGTGACCTGCTTGCAGTAACGCTTTCCCACTGCTGCTAAGCAAGAGGTTTGGGGTTTTTCTTTGTAACCTCTCTATGTGCAGCAAGAAGAATAACACCAAAGCACCCACGCAGAAAACCACTTCTGAAAAGACCTGCTGTCATACGCACTGTTGCCAGCGTTGTCACACATCACAGCATTGTCCCCGCAAGCTGGGAGGCGGGCAATGGTGGGACCCTTCCTGACACTCTGTTTAGGGAGTAGATGGTCGGCCTGTAGTGCCCAGCACAGTAAGTGTAGCATTGGAAAAGGGACATGTCACTAAGGGCTGGCAGCAATAGGAGCCGCCTCCAAAGGAGAAGGGCCACTGCCATTTGCCCCAGAAGGAAATGGTTCCTGGAACTGAACCTGCCTGAAGGTGAGGGACAGCTGTGCTCTCTTTGAGAAGACGCTCCTCTCCCTCCTGCCCCACTGCCGAGCCCTCACGTCCTGGCATATTAGCACATAAACACGCACACAGCCCTCAAGTCCTCCTGTGACCTCTTCTATGCGTGTGCAGGTTTCCCCTTCTCTCCCCCTTTGCTTTATTTTCTTTGAGATCTACTCAGTGTTCTGCAGTGGTTTTTCTTGATGGAAATTTTTTTTGAGAGACAGGGCAGAATGAACTTTGGCACATGTTCAAGAGTAATAAAGATAAGAATTAGCAGGGACTTTGAACATAAACGAGACAAGATAAAAAGCTATTGAATGTAGTTCAGCAGCATGCCAAAGCAGATCAAGATGTTATTTACAACGCAATCCTGTGTTTTCCTTTGAGTAACAAGGAACAATAACGGCTGCTCCATTTTGTGTTTTTCTGATGCACCAAGACCCCAGAACACTGACAGAGAGCGTAATAATTAGGACCAAAACACATGATGTTTTAGCCAGACTGCTGGGCTGTTGGCTTCATCTTGGATTTTGTTTAGACATTTCAGCAGGCATTGGCTTTGAAACAAGCATAATTTTTCATAAAAACAGAAGCTGTATTTTCTGACTGTCGTGATTATAAAACAGTTCCATCCTTCATACACATTTTGTTGTTATTGAACCCAGAGATGCAGACTCTGAACTGAACATGGACAAGGGAGCAAATTATATCAAGGTATTTCACATGTCCTATTTTGAGATGATAAAGTAGGAATGAGTAGTGTTTAGGAACCACCAGTGCAAGGAGCATTCACATTGCACTTGGAGCTGAGCAGAGGCTGAGCCCGGGCTATAAACACGCTGTGGGTGGTCAGTCGTTCTGCTGCATCGCGGGGGGAAGGCGGCAGCTCTGGGGATTGAGCAGCATCTCAGCGCTGCGCTGCAGGTTCAGCAATGGGCACGAGCACGGGGTGGAACTAAACAATGTCTGATGTTCAGGCCTCCAAATAAAAGAGTGATCACAAGAAGCTGCATGGAGACAAACTGATCTGTGTGCATGCAAGAGAAAAGCGGGTAGAAGCCTGTGGCTTGCAAAGGATTTATAAATAGTGGAGCAGGGCCGAGCAAGGAAACAGTCACATCTGAATAACGGCCTTTTGCCGTGCTGGGCCCTTTTTCTGCCTCTTCCATCTTTCTGCAGTGTGAGCTCTTAGACCCCAGGGACAGAAGTTACTGAGGATGCACAGTCTGTATCTCTCCCTCAGAGTTTGTTCCTGCTCAATTCCAGAATGCCGCGGGTTATTTTGTGCCTTGTGAATCTGTGTGCTGCTGCATTTTTCCGGTTCTTTTAGATAAGACAGCAATGAGAGCTGAGAGTGCTTCATCTGTGCGTTTTTTTTTCTGCCTTGTCTCGCTGAGATGCTTGGCGCAGAGGCAGGCTGGCTCCCACGGTGCAGACAGTGGCAGGACAGCCCTCCCCGCTTCACGGCAGTCGGTCTCGTTGCTGAATCCCATGATGGAGCAGTGCTGCTAACGAGGACGTGAGCATTACTTGCAGAGCCAAAGGCATTTGAATAATCTTTGGTGCTCCCTTTCCCTTCTGGCAACTAAACGAGACCTTTCTTCTCTAAAAGAGAAGGCTTGTTGTCAAGTCCTGTCTTCTAATCCCACAAGCACTGCATCATGTAGCGTGTTTCATGAAGATACAAAATTGTCAGTGTAGTGAGCGCGTGCAGCTGTGGCAAAACCCGGCTGTCGTTCGGCTGTATCCCATCTCAAGTGGAGAAGGGATTGTCTCTCTCCGTCTCTTGCATTAGCCCTGGCTCTTTGTTTATATTTGCATGAGAATTTGCTTTTCTCTGGACTGTGAATCTGGTTTGTACAGATGAGGATTTTAGGGAAATCAGGAGGGTGGGAAATGACATGCAAGCTGAATCTGTATTTCAGCTGCTCTGCTGGTGGGTTGTTTTCTGTTTATTTGGGTTTTTTTTAAAGTGGATTTGCTAAGCATGTTTCCCTCCTTCTGATTTGCATGGCTAATATGGTTGTCCTGCTTTTCATGTAGCAATTCCTATTTTTCCTTTATGGCCACCTGCAATGTGACAGTAAGTAATTATGTAGTGAAACTGTGGTACAAGGTGCTAAAGGAGTGGGGGTTATGAAAGAGGCAAGGCGTGGCATCAGGTTCAGTGCTCTTGAAGACAGTCTCTGGTCCTCTCTCACCATCTTCATTCAGTGTTACGCCAACATCACTGCATTTATCCCGTGAGGGAGATAATCCCCATGTAAAGTAGGCAGCACAGTGTAAGCGAGTGACTCGCTTAAGGCCAGGCAGGAAGTCAGTCGCTGAGAAAATATGACCCAATTTAGATCCCTAACAAGATCATCCTTTCCTCTCCCCGCTGCAGTTTGCTTCTCATAAAATGAAGCTATCGACTTCACTGAGGTGTTAGGAGGTGTCGTAAGTTAATGCTGATGAAGGGTATGGCGTATAAAAAGCTGCACAAGTTGAGGCTAACCATCAACAACTTCTGAGAAGGTGATCGGATACCAGGCCATCACCAAACACGGCATGCGTCAGGTTCGTCTGGCGGAGCACAGCTAGAGAAAGGCAGAAGCTCTGATGCAGCATTGAGCTTGCTAGGGCCATCGCGTGAACAGAAACGTCTGCCGGAGAGCCAGGCGACACCAGCTTGCAGAGAAGGAAGGGCTGGGAGGAGCCGACTTACAACAAATACAGGAAATGAGTTCAGCATAAACCACAAGTTCTCTATTGTCTTAGCTTCGTATAATTTACAACACCAGAGGTAAGGAAGCTGAACAAATGCCAGGGGGTTTGCGAGATGAAGTTAAATTTGAAGTTAAAATCCTAACGTTCTGCCGCTTGTAATGAAAAGTTAAGCTCCATCAAGAAGTTGCTATGAGCACGGAAAGGAGGTGTGGGGGTGTGGGTGCTGCCCACTTCTGCGAAGGAAAAATGCTCACAAAGCAAAAATGAGGCATTTTAGAAATTCCCTAACTGTTAGAAAAGAGGCAAATCTTCTGGGTGGCTGACTGCTTTCCCCCTTCTTTCCCTCCAGATGCCTTTGGATTATACAGGTTTAAGAGTTACCCCTGCGGAGAGTTGCTTTTATGACGTGAGAGACAGCAGTCAGATGATCTTGAGTTATAATCCAGGCCATCCTGTTTTTCCTAAAGGTGCCTGTTTGCTACAGATGTGTCAAAATTGCAAATGCTCCAGAAATTTCCAAAAATGCCGTGGAAAAAAATCTGCAGAGCTCCATATAAAATATATATGCAGCTCCCTGTGTGACATGGTGCAGGCGCATAAGAATGCCTGAAGCTGAGCTGTTTTGGAGTTTCTGCTGTTACAGTCCAAACGTAAAGAGAAAATTCTGTGGCAGAAATGGAATTGCTTCTACTGGAATCACAATGTGATGCAAACAGATGGCTGCATATAGAGGTTTATAGTTAGTTTGGGCTAAATTGAGGTCCATGGAAGTCTAAAATCGTGGAGTTCACTTTCTTCAACTTGCAAAGATTGTGACATTGTCCAGTTAGTAGCAGCTTAACAAGTCACTAAATATGAGCTGAACTGCAGCGACTGACTATATGCACAGTTTAGAGCAAACACAAAGGTAAAATCACTTAACTAAAACCTCTTTTGCTGAAGTTAATGTGATATCTAACGTGTTACGGTGTTACTGATGTTTCAGCTTGTTGAAACGTGGTAACTCAGCCACGTGTCTGTATGTTTGCGCATACAGCGAGAGCTCAGATTCAACTCCAGTTAAACTTCTGAGTCTGACCTGCTCTGCTAACAATCCCTGAGCATGAATCTTGCCCTTTGTTTCTGAAGGAGCGGGTGCTCTGACAGCTTCCCTGTTTGCTTTGATATGGATTTATCCTGCACTTTCGATAATGAATTGCTGTGCTTTATTCTAGGACATGGGAATTTTATCCTTTCATTATAAATAGTGACCGTCAGTACAGCGCCAGGATATGTTTGGCTTAATGATGCAGAAAATGCTAAATAATTTAAAGAGATTCTATAAATACTTTCATACGGTGATGAAATCCAAGTATGACTAATCAGATGAGCCTTATACTTAACAAAACAAATCTCTGGTGAGCCATCGCTGTAGGATACTGCAATTGCTATGGAAAAAACCACTTCTAGCAACTGACAACTAGCACGAAATGTGACGTGTGGGGAGAGAGCCCATCCCTCCGGTAACCAGGTCTAACGCTGGTAGACCACCTGGGTCCCAAACAACATCTTTCTGGTGGTGGAGGGAGGTTACAGCAAAAGGTGTCACACTTGTCTAAATGACCTTCTTAGCGTGTGTTTTGACAAACGGATGGCTGCAATAACCTGGTTAGGCACCTCTGGTGTGAGCAGGCCAAAGACTCATCTGCTCGTCTGCAAGTGCAGGCTGAAGTTTCAGAAGGAATTTATTCAAGTTTGCCTCATTCTCCCTTCATCCCCATCTGTTCTGTTTCTTTTGCAGTGCCAGAAGCTCCGAGAGGTTTTTAACTTGGATTACCCTCACAGCACCTTCCTGCTTAAGACTCTGACTATTGTATCTGGCCCTGACATGGTGGACCTCACTTTCCATAACTTTGTGTCCTACAAGGAGAATGTTGGCAAGGTACCGGGTCCTGAGGGCAAGGAAGCACTGGGAAACACTAAGGATTGGGCATTAAAGGGGGAGCAGGAAAGGAGAGGGGAAGGCAGGAACTGAACCCTGTCAATGTTACTGGCAAAGCTATAAACAAACAGATTTATCTTCCAGTAAGGTGTGGTACCTCCATAATTCTAGAAATTTCTGCCCTGCATGGAGAAGGACCAGTGGAAGAAACTTAGTATGTCATTTTTGTCCTTCATGTGCTTTGTATGGATAAACCGACAGCTGAGAAGGCTCAGAAGAAAAGTTTCAGCTGCTGGTATCTATAGGCAATAGGAAGGTGATACGGCCAAGCCCAGGGCGCAGTTGTTGGGATCTGTAGCCCAGCAGTATCAGGACAGGTCCATGCCCTTTCAGTTGTTGCTGTGTACTTCTTGGTGCAGTTCCATGATGCCCAACTGCCTCTATCTTGTGTGTGTGTTTGTTCCCAGAGCTGGGCTGAGGATATTATGGCCATCGTTCGGAATCCCCTCACATACAACGCTTCTCGGTACACCTTCCTAGAGAAAATGTAAGTGACTTCTGACAAACGTCGTTCTCTGAAACATTCCTGTACTGCGCTTTCTGTCTGTGCTAGAAGAAAAGGCTTCTTAGCATCCAGGTCCTTTGGCAGCCTCCAGAACAAGTCCCGTGTCAGCTCAGGAGCCCCAAGGCACAGGTAGGGGGGTGGTGGCTGGGCCATACGTTGCATGACAGCTGACAGGCACAAAAGTGCTTGAGCCAGTCACACACTCACGTGGTATTAGACAAACCGAAATTCTGAGCCCCCAGTGTGTCACCCGCTGCAGTTCCGGCACTCACCCCAACAAAGTGCTGCCTCTTTTTCTTGGCTCTGTAATACTGTTTGGTTGGCAACCTGGGATCACTGAAGAACGCTAAATAATAGGGCATATCATTATCTCATATGTGTCATATCTATATCATATGTCTCGGAGAAATCTTTCCGATATCTAAGCTCTTACAATTTGCCCGTTTCTCCTTCCCAAGAAACAGGAACAGGTTCTGTCTGAGGTTAAGTTGATGGTCTGTAGGACCCTGATTTTCAGTTAACTGTTAGATTGTTTTTCCAATTGCATATTTTTTCTTCCTCCTTACTTAATAGGACCGCTAAGATTGTACAAGTGCATTTTCATAATCTTGGTTTTTTTCACAGCCTGGTGAAGCTGAAGATGCAGCTTAATGCAGAGGGAAAGATTCCTGTCAGGAAGTGAGTACGGATATTTGTTTTATTGTGTGTTCAGTCAGACTAAAGGCAGAGCAGCTAGTAAGAGGATGGGTGCCCAATGGCTTCAGCTTGCCTGCTCTTTCTGCACCTAAGAGGTAGAGATCGTTCCCTCTGGATTCACGCCATGAAAGGACTCCTGCCGCACCTAGGTTCCTCCCAAGGAAGGGCCTGGGCCATAATTTGGGTCTGGAAAGGAGACTTTTTGTGGCCTTCATCTACAGCAAGAAATTGCCTTAAACAGCCATGGATATCACTTCCTGTCTGTTGCCAAGAAATAATCAACAAAACAAGCAACTTCAGTAAAATTCTGATCACAGATCATTTTGCAAACCTGAGTTGAAAGGTGGATGAGGCATAGGACTCATTTTGCCTTTCATGTAAGGAGTTTTGTATTTGGAGAACTTTGTGCTTGGCTCCCCAGCTATCCTGCAGTAGAGGTCCGTTGCCTTCGCCTGTCTCTTCTTCACGTGTGGCCACTACAGCCGTTCTCCACTGGTGTAATTCCGCTGCCCTCAGTCTTTACGGTGGATGTGCACGCAAGGGAAACAGCCTTTGAGGACAGACCTCTGGGCCAATGTTAATGCTGGTTCAAGCACAGAACAGCGGAGCTTTGCACTTCGCTGTCCCCGGAGTTGGCTTTGTGCGTCAGAGTAGGACTGCCATTAGAATAAGCCACGGCTGCTTTGCTGAAGCAAAGACCAGCCTATTACTTCTCCCCTGCACTGCATGGCAGAAATCTAGAATTGATTTTGTGCCGCTCAGTGTCCTCCCTGGTAAAATCACTCTGTGGCTGATCCTGTGGCTCCTCCGTGTTGACTCAACTCATGAATGAGTGACAAAAGGCTGCACTGCCATGTTGAATTCCCTTTTGGGTGCATAAACTATCTTTTGTTTTAAGAATAAGGACGTGCAGATAGTGCATTTGTGGGTATTCACTGGGAAGTTTTGGACCACTGCTTCTAGGTTTATGCTGTGTTATAGCGTCACAAGAGGCAAGCGCTAATCACCTGTAATAAATATGCTACCGACTGCGTGGTATATTGCATAACAATTCTAGATTAAGTCTATGCTGGCTAAATGGGCTCCTGGATGGTTGATCATTATTCAACAATAAACATTTTATGTTGTTTGTTTTCTAAACCACCAACCAGCAGAATTTCATTCTGTCAGAAACCAGTGTATTCATCAAAGGGCTTTTAAAAATGTATAGGTCTTTAATGAATAACTCACACTAGGGAAGAGTACTTTGAATTGATCTTTAAAATGCAAGCAAGGTAGCATTACTGCAGAGAGCAAACCGCTTATTCTTCTGAAATAAGCTGGAAAAAAATATCTGGTACAGGCTGTACTTCTGTTCAATGCCCTGGTCTGTCTTTCTTGCAGAGTGGTAAAAATGCTTTACTGTGTAAACCATTAGACCATTAAATAGTCCAGATTAAGAGCCAGATTTATAAAAATATTCAGTATCTCCAGGTGCAGGTATATGTAAGGCTTTCAAAACTCCATGTCTGAATTCTTCTGAAAATTCCACTAAGCACCTGCCTTTCTCTTTAGACATTTAAATCCCTTTTGAATCGTAACAAGGGTGCTGCAATTTTTGCCTTGCAAAGGGCCGCTTGGGAACCAACATGCACTGAGTTTGCATAAGCCTGCTGCAGCTCCCACTGAGCGCTTTTCCACCTGTCAACACATTTGGCACTTTTTGTTCCCCCTTTTGGCTGTGAGCACCTGTGATGCCGGGAGCTTAATAGAGCTGACATCTAAATTTACCCACGGAGGAGGCCTCATTGCTGCTGACTGGGATATTCTGAAAGCAGGGAGAGTTCAGTTATTGTTACTGTTCCGTAGCAGCAAAGAGGCTGCTTTAAGCTGAAGGCTTGACCAGTAGCCAGCTTTCTATATTGGAGGTGAGCTTTGGTTTCTGCAGCGGCAGACTGTGCTTCCGTCGTGTAGTATAGCAGCTTCTTTGCCTGTGTAATGAGTTTGTTCCTTGAATTCATGGAAAGCCTTTGGTTCCAGAAAATTTTGCTTTCTTTCAAAGCAGCAAATACGCACAATATTTGTTTGGGGCTTTTTTGAATGTTGTCTTGACTACAAAGTTATTCCTAGCTAATGCCAGCTACCGCATGGGATAGTGTCTTGGGGGGGTAGTGTCCTGGGGAGTTTGTGGCACGAGGCCTCCTACCACAGAGGGCACCTCCAAGAGGGGCAGGGGAAGGACAGTGAAGAGGGATTTTGAGAGTAAGCTGATGTGGTTTAGTGACAGGGCTCTTACAGAGTCCATAGCAGAAATACAGAATTTCTGTATTAAGGCAGCAGTGAAAAAATCTACTGTAGGTTTGTAGGACTCGGTACATCAGTTACTCCCTTGGAGAAACACTGCCTTTCTTCTCTGGTTCGTGTTTACAGTCTTCTCGTCAGTCTCCTTCGTTGTGCATTTTGAGTGGAGTGCACTCTGGCTGCCGCTCCCAGCCACCCAGACCCAGGCTTTCCGGCTTGACTCCTGTTACCTCGTGGTGATTTCTTTTTTCCCTGTCTGGTCAGTATTTTTCAGATGTTTCCTGCAGACAGGAAGAGGGTGGAAGCAGCATTAAGCGCTTGTCATCTTCCAAAGGGCAAGGTAAGGGTTTTGCTAGGTAGCCAAAGGTCTCGCTAGTTTGAGAATAATCTTTTTGCCTACCCTGACTGTGATGCCCTTGGCTATGAAAAAATCATCAGCCCAGATGCTCTTAATTGCTGTGGAACCTTTTCCTTACCACTAACTGCCATGCCTTAACTGCAAGCCTGCTAAGATCAATTCTTACTGTTTGTGTTGCGGTAACACTTGTGACTCTCGCTTGCACTATGTGGTGTAAGAAGCAGCACGTTCCCTTCTGCCTGTTTCACTGTCTGCTCTTCGAAGCAACAGATCTGATGGTTAATCTTGATGTTTCTACCAACCCGCAGAGTACAATCCAGGCCTCTGACAGCTCCTACCACTGCATCATGCTTTAGCTTTATACCATCACCCAAGAGGCACCAAGGGACAGTTTAAATAACTGCCCGTTGTGAAATAGGGCATTATGGTGCCTCTCCACTCCGTCTGTTCTTTCCTAAGCATCTTGCCAGATGTTCCAGTCTCTTACCTGCGTTGTAACAAACAAGTGCTGGACTGTGGGTGTTAATGCAGAAGTGAAAGCCATGAAGGGTTCGGGATACTGACATGTCTTTATTGCGTTCTCAGAATGATGCCATCAATCCAGAGGACTTCCCTGAGACCGTGTATAAAACTTTCCTCATGAATCTGTGTCCACGGCCTGAGATTGATGAGATATTTACCTCACAGTAAGTTTCCCTCAAGCCACAGCAGAGAACTTGGTCTCTCATGGCAAAAGACAGGCAAAAAGGAGAGGCGAGGGGCTTTTATGCTATGTGGTTTGTGTGGTCTCAAGCCTTAGCAGGGCAGATACCCGGGTCACAAAACGGTGTCAGTGTACTTAACACTCACTCACAGCCTGAGTAAGAAGGATGAGACCTCACTGTGCTGCGGGGACTCTTGACTGTCACCACCAGGAGGGCTGATTCCGCTCAACACCAGATCAGGCTAATGTGACACTGCTTGTGGCTAGCCCCAAACAAGGCCATGTACAGCGTGAGAACCACAGATCCTCACAAATAGCCAACGGCCTCTTTTTCAAGTAGCTAAATCGGTGACTTCTTAAAGGGACTTGATTCCGTAGGGCAAGCAATTCAGTGTGCTCTGAAATTCAGGTCCCTTTCGAGTTTGAGTCCAAGGCTCAAAATACGCTTTGTGCTCCCCTCAGCACAACCTCTTCACAGTATTGAATTAGTCAGGAAGAAGAAAGGCCACAGTGGGAAGCATCATTTACAGGAAGAAATGTAGACAAAACAGAAATTTGTGGGCTGAGGGAGGCGGACACCCATTGCTAACCTGAGGACAGACCAGTCTCCTCGTTTGTGAAAAGGTTTTCTGGGTAATACACAGGCCTTACCTCTGCTCCTCTCTAATTCTCTCACCTTAGCCATTTAAAAGCAAAGCCCTACATGACCAAGGAGCACTTGGCAAAGTTTATCAACAAGAAGCAGCGAGACTCTCGCCTCAATGACATCCTTTTCCCACCAGCCAAACCTGAGCAGGTGCAGAGCCTGATAGAGAAGTATGAGCCCAGCGGAATTAACATCCAGAGAGGTGAGTCTTGCTCAGCCCAGAAGTCTCGCTATAGAGGTAGTATGAAAACAGCGGAGGATCTCGCACCTTCTGCTACCCTGACTTTCCCAGGGGAGCAATCAGCCGGATTCTCGGAAGCCCCTGTGTTGCAATGCACTGGCAAGGAGGTGCCAGAACTGTTTTGTTTCGGTACTGGTAACAGCTTTGTTTTCCATGTAGGGCAGTTGTCTCCAGAGGGGATGGTCTGGTTTCTCTGTGGCCCTGAGAACAATGTGATAGCGCTGGACAAATTGATGCTGTACCAGGACATGACCCAACCTCTCTCACACTACTTCATCAACTCATCACACAACACATATTTAACAGGTATGGGCAGTTCCAGAGTCTGCCTCAGCTCCCACACGTAGGTTCCACCACCAGGGATGGATGAATGACACTGACAGTCAGTTGGGCAGATGTATCTGCCCTGAAGTTTGGAGGGCTGAGGGCTGTAATGCACCCTGAGGGGCTTGGCACTTAAATGCTGTGTATGAAGAAGAAATGTCACCCTGTAACCTAAAACGTCTTGTCAGTGTGCCACGTGCACCTGCTCGAGGATGGCAGAGAGTTCTGTTGCTCCTGTTTATGCAGAAAATGTCCCACATGAATAGCTAATGTCATGCCTCCTCCTGCTCTCCTCCAGCTGGTCAGTTTTCTGGTATCTCGTCCCCTGAAATGTATCGCCAGACGCTGCTGGCTGGGTGCCGCTGCGTGGAGCTGGATTGCTGGAAGGGCCGTCCCCCGGACGAGGAGCCGATCATCACTCACGGGTTCACCATGACAACCGAGATCCTCTTCAAGGTATGGAAAGAGTTTTCTGCACACATGCTTTCCCCGCTTGGTTTTGGGCTGATCTCTGTTTGAGGAGGCTGGCTGAGGGAACTGTCAAATGGATGGGCTGAGGCAGAGATGTCTGAGAGGAAAAGATTGATGGTGAGATGACAAGTGAATGAACGTGTAGACAGAATGAAAGTTGAACAAATATGCAATAGGTTGGAGTTTGTGTACAGTTTTGGAGTGGGAGGACCACGAGAGAGCTTGTTAGCTGGATGAAGATGAATGAATGAGGGAAATGCAACCAGTCAGGTAGAAGCAATGGAGAGATGGTTGAGTAGATGTGCCTGCACACGCAGGGCTGTGCAGCAAGATGGGTGTATGGACAGGAAGTTGCATGAGGATGGTGGATTCATGGATGGCTGCATGTCAGAGAAACAAACAAGATGGCTTTTAGAAAACAAACGGTTGAAATGACTTTATCTTCTAACTGGTCTACAGCAGGTTTCTGTGGCTTACAGCCTCACATGGTGGCGCTTTGGAGGAACAGGTTTTAATTACTTCCTAATTACATGAGTGCGTGGAATGCGTTCAGTGGAGCCGCTGCCCTCTAGCATGCTGGGCAGATGGCTTCCCTGAGGATTCAGCTCCCAGGCTTCAGAAGCGCAGTGCAAAGCCTACTTCTCCCTTGGAAATTCAGGGTATTTAACCACAGAAGTTACACGCAGCTTGCAGGTTAAAAATCAATGTATCACACTTTACACAGCTGCTGCCAACAGGCAGAGGAACTTTAGATTGTTTTTAAAGCTATTTATTCTTATTCCGTATCTTCCCCTTGGTTCCCACACTTCGCTGTTACTAAAATTTTTATGTGGGGAAAAAAACCAAAAAAACCCTTAAGATCAGAGGTATCATCATATTCATTGTCAGTAATTTCCCAAATCCTGTAGTACCACTGCTGCTTTTTGCACAGCGGCTCAGTACAGATAGGAGAAATAATGACAGCTGTAGCTGCTGTAATTGCAGAGTGCTGCGAAAGCATGTGACTGTACCTCCAGGAAATTATAACCCGTTAACGCAGCATGTGCCCAGGTTTCAGTTTTACATAATACGTAGATCTGTCCCTCCACACCTCCCTCCCTTTTCTACCATTGCCTGTGGCCCTTTAGTAGCTTTTTCTGTAGCTTCTCCTCCTCTGAACCTTGCAGGGTTCTGTGGTAGAAAGTCCGAGTGGTCCATGGAGGAGCAGCTGTGGCAGCCTCCCTCAGCGCTAAGATCACGGCTGGACCAGGATTCTGGGGGGAGTAAGGGACTGTAATTGCAAAGGAGCAAATGACACTTCTTTACCATGTCAATTAGCAGCACCAGAAAACAAAATAGTGGAGAGTTTGTGGCAGTTTAACAGGGGCTTAGGGAAAATATGATTATTTTTTCTCACATCATTAATGCTGAGAACGTTTCCATGGTATTTGCATTTGAAATGTCAGCACTGCTGGGTACTGAACATGCCCATTTTCTCTGCTGCTAGACAGAAGGATTTTATAAGCAGGTGAAATGATAGAAAATTGGACAGGTTCAGAAGTAAGTATAAATAGGGTTTGAAGCAGTTTAATCTGGTGCTGCCACACCTTTCTCTACCAATTCAAAGTGCGTGTGCCTGGCTTGCCTCTCTGGCAAGACGCTTTCACATTCATTCATGTATACACTGAACTATGTAAGAAAAATAAAAACTCATATTCTTAACATCTTCAGCTTAATTTTTTTATGAGCTATTGAGTTTAGCTGCATGTTGTATCCTCTGGAGCTGAAAATCTGGCGGGTATGAAAAAGACGACACTTCTCACCTTCTTACTGGGAGAAGATTAGTTACTTTAAAGAGAAGCCCCTGACAATGATCATTTTGGAGATCTGAAACTTGGGGTCCATTCAGTGGGAGGTCAGCTGCATGGCTCTTATTAATGAGTGCTGATCTTTTCTCTGACCGTTGCTTCTCCTTTAGGATGCCATTGAGGCCATTGCAGAAAGTGCTTTTAAAACATCTCTCTACCCTGTCATCCTGTCCTTTGAGAACCACGTGGACTCGTGAGTATCTGGTGATTGGAGACCAGATGTGGGAGAATTGTGTTCTCTGTCGCTCAGAGCAGAAAGTATGAGCAAGGGCTGCTGGGTTTTCAGTGAGTGCCTGAGCTGAAATGAAACACCGATTGAGATTTCTGAAGCAACTGGCGGTGGGTCAGAGCTGAAAGGTGAGCCGTAAGCTGCAGAGTGGGAGTGACCACAGTTGTGCAGCCTTTTAGCTCACGATGGCAGAGTATGAACAAATGGGAGTCAGCCTGGGAAGGGACATCAGGATCTGCATAGCTGTCTGAGTGAAGGCAAGAGGTGGTTCTCTGGGTACAGCATATGGATCTCAAGATGGTTGCTCATGCTAAGGTCTGGATTTGGGCGTCTGTTTTCCTCTTCACTCCTGCTTGATCTCTTTGTTCATCAGGCCCAAGCAGCAGGCGAAGATGGCCGAGTACTGCCGAACCATATTTGGAGATATGCTGCTGACAGAGCCGCTGGAAAAATACCCAGTAAGTGGAAGCTGGGGAAGGAGGCTAGTGAGAGGCCTTTCTGAAAAAAACGGTCACTCCTGGTGCTAGGAGATGGCACAACAGATACAAGGGCAGTGAAAGAGAAGACGATGCCGTGGACAATAAGCCTGATTCATAGGGGTGAGCAACATAGTAAGTGGATGGAAGACTTCTCAGTTGCAGAGGTTTTCCTAAGCACTTGCCTGACCCTGCTCTTATTTAACACTCTGTGACTTGAGTGACTTTGGAAACTGAGCTCTAGGTAACCAAGTCGTACCAGTTGTACCAAGATGAGTCAGTGTATTTTTGTACGCGGTACCGTTTCATATCTGTCTGCCAGCACTTGCTTTGGAAAGAAATGGGAACAAGGGCTTAGTAGCATTTCAGGCTCTTCCTACCAATGCCCCTCAATTCCTGCTACCAACCTGGCACTACTCCCTTCCAGGCATAGATGGGCAGGTCAGCGACACGCACAGCTTTGTGCTCAGAGTAGCTGCGTAAAGCTCCCCATCTGCTTGACCCTCGTCATCAGCTCACTTGTACAAGCGTGTATTTTTGTGGACAGTGACATCTTTGGTGATCCCCAGGCACGCTGCTACTTGAGCTGCCTGGCGAAGGGACACTGATTTACAAATAACGGGCAGTGCCTGTGTCCTGCAAAGCATGAGGCAGTTCCTTGGGACATGTAGTGGAGAGGGGGGCTGAGACACCTAGCCCAAGCATCTATCTTTTAGCGCTGAGATCAAAAGAAGAGCCGAAAAGCAGCAATAAGCAAATCAGCAGTTGTCCACTGTCCAGACCCATGTCCTTGTCCAGGCAATAGGGAGAAACGGGGGGTGTGTGAGGAGAAACAGTTCAGGGTATTAGCTAAATTATTAACAGGCCTGTTGCTGTCTGTACAGGGAGTGTAGGTCGAGAAGCACAGTCTGAGTCACACATCCTTGTCTTGAGCCACCTACTCTGGGATCTTTTTTTCAAATCTGCTGCAGGCAGAGTGTTTAAATATGGCCCGAGCGCTGATCTAGGACTGAGGCTCTGGGATAATGAGAGAAGTAGGTGGAATGTGAAAGCCAGAGGTGTGTGGATGGCTTCAGGACGTGTAGATGATTTTTTAGCTGTGGTGCTGGATGCGTGGCTGGGAATAGCATGGTATGTGCAGGCAGCAGAACAGGAGAGGGCTGAGAGGTGCAAAGTGCTGGTCTGAAACCGAAGGTGAAGTCTTAGAAAAAAATCGCATAGAAGTATACAGTGGGTGAGAGATCTGGCCATGCACCAGTAAATGGCCACCGGAATGGTACTGGGAGGGACAGCAGAGATGAGCGTTTGAATTCTGTCTTTGTGATGAAAATTCAGTATGAAGTTTATCTGTTACAGCTGAAGCCAGGAGTTCCTTTGCCAAGTCCTAAGGACCTCTTGGGGAAAATCTTGATTAAGAACAAAAAGAACCAATCTATATCTGAGAAGAGGCAGAACTCTTTGAAGAAAGGGAGGAATGTGGAACCAGAAATCATCGAGCAGCCAATGCCAATGGATGCTGAAGATACTGGTATGTCTGAAGGGAAAATGGGACTAGTATAGCTAGATGAGCAAGTCTGGCCCACTGGAGACCTTCCAAATCACCCAATTCTAGCTTGAGGCAAGCCAATACTAGTCATTAATTCAGTTATCTCAAGAAGCAGCATAAGCTTCGAAGAGAAATTAAATCTTCAGAATATTTTCAAACACTTCATTCCAACCAAAAGAGACAATCAACTTCCACCCTGCCCATCAGTCAACTCTTCCGCCTGCTCTAAGGCATATGGCTGCGTGAGTTGGTAATTCATTGATACACACTGGCTGCTGGTTTGATGGAAGGGTGGATAATTTTTTACTGCTTGTAGCTCTCTGATAACTACAGATTCACTGTGAGGTTCTTCAAGGTTTATAGAACCTTCAGCCCCGCTCTCCTCCCTTCCTCCAGTCTCAAGGCTGTCACCTCTTGGGCTCAGGGAATTTTCAGTCCCTGTCACAGTAGGAGCACATGAAATCATATGAAGACAAGGTGAGCGCCACTACAGAACACCTCGAAATGGACGTTTATTCCCACGAATGTGTGCGACCTTGGTGGGGAAAACAGCGCTGTGATTGTCCCTCTTGGGGTATGAGGAAGCCTGCAGGAGGAATGATTTGGTCTCTTGAGTGTGTTAGTCCAAAGTGTGCTAGTTCACATGTGGATTTGGCTAATAAAATTGTATGATTCTTCCGCGTACTGTTCCCGCATGACGTGACGGTGAGGTTTTGCAGACCTCTCCATTGCTACCACCCTGCAATGTCTTGTCTCAATGTGCTACTGGTATGTGCTACTGATGTGGGCTGTGTGTGCTTAGTCTGGGCAGGTGATGTGGCCGAAGAGGAACCAGAGGAAGAGGATGAACATCTTGGAAACCTGGATGAAGAGGAAATTAAAAAGATGCAGTCGGATGAGGTACTGTCCCTGTTGTTTCTGTTCCTTTTCTATTTTTTTTCTGGCCTGCAGTTTTCCCTGGGGCCTCACCGTATTGAATAGAGGTGAACCCAAAATGCAAAGGGGAATGAACGGTGCTATGACCAATCGGGGACTTCCTTTCCCCGACGCAACAAGACTTTTGCAGGAGAAACTGAATAAAAGAAATTATGTTGCAAGCATAGAGAATATGGCAGAAGAGTTACTACTTGTGACTCTGCCTTTGATATTCTGCATGATTTGGAGATAATTGTTTGCCTTCAGGGTGTTTGGAGAGGCTTAGCCTTAGCCTGATAAAAGTTGTTCCCATTTCCGTCTCCCTAGTATCACTCAGAGAGGAGGGAAACCAATGTCCCGGGTTTGTCCCAGACTCCATGCTTTGAGAGGTTGAAGAGGTCCTGGGCATCTCTCGTACTGACTGATACCTCTCCGTACGCCTCAGTTTCAGTTTCTGCCAGGCTATCTGGAAACTCTGTGCCCCTGACTACGCTGCCCACAATGTCACTGTAGGACCAGGAAGCCAAAGAAACTGGTGTGCTCTGGTCAGGGCAGGCACCGGAGTTCTTTGTGAAGCCCAGGTGTGTTTTGTTCCATCTCTAGGAAGGGTCTCTTCATCTGTCTTCTCTTGGGTTTTGTTTTCTGCTCAGGGCACTGCGGGTTTGGAAGTGACAGCATACGAGGAAATGTCCAGCCTAGTTAATTACATACAGCCTATCAAGTTTGACTCCTTTGAAGTCTCTGCCCGTAAGTCGAACTCAGTCCTTTCAGAATCCCAAGTATGTCTATTCGACCAGGAGAGCAGCGCTTTCACATGCTGCTGTTCTCCACCTGCCTTTGTGACTTGCTTTCACCCATTTTCTGTTGTGTTCTCTCTCTCCCACAACGTGTGTACGGTCTCAAACCCTTCCCTTCTGCCCTCTTCCCTGTAGTAAGGAACTGGTAAGGAGAAGACAGGGATATGTCAGATACTGCTCCCAGTTATACGAGTGAGGATGCAAAGAAACAGCCTCGAGGCCAGTGACATCTCTGTCACTGCTTTGCTTTGCTGCTTCTGAGGGCAGCGTTGAGCCCAGCTTTTCTTAATGTGTCTGGCCTTCCTCTGCTGTGGTGACTGGACAGAGAAACATCTCAAACACTGAAAATGCACACGATTTCTTTATACACAATAGGTTCCTCTAAACAGTTCCCACATTTGGGTCTAGCTTTGAGTGAGCTAGTTTGATTGATGAATGAAAGAAAAGAAAAAGAAAAGAAATGGGGGAGTGAAGAAGGAGAAACAACAAAATAAAGAACTTTGTGCAAGACACTGAACATTTGGATTCACCTGGAACTAAAACTCCAGGCAGGAGCTATTCTCTAAATGTCACTGAAATCCAGGAAGAGATGGGCAAAATTATTGCCATTTCAGCTTTGCGAGCCCATCCTGTCTGTACTCCATGAAGTTCCTGTCCTGTCCTGCACAACCATTGTCTCCCTGGTAAACATAAATCACCTTTTATGGAGTATTACTCTTCAGTCTGTTTTCAAGGGACCACAGAAAGGTAAATTGCCTTGATAGAAAACAATACCTGGTAGAAAGTGGGAGTAAACAGGCCAAGTGCTTCTTGGGTCCATCAGTCCCCACATACAGAATGGGGGCTGGGCATGCCTTTCTTCTAAATGCTTTCTTATCTTCTGTTTCTAGAGAAGAACCAGAGTTACGTCATCTCTTCCTTCACGGAGTTGAAGGCTTACGATATACTAACCAAGTTCCCTGTGCAGTTTGTAGAGTATCCTTTTGGCAACCTTTGTCCAGTGTAGTTGGTTGTATGGAGTATGAGAGCTAATCGGAAGCGTGGGTAAGGCTGAGGCATATCCAGCGGGCTTCTGGTTTCAGGACCTGGTAAACTTTTCATCAGAGATATAAAGTGTGCAGGTGGGACATGGGATCTTCCAGGGTGGCTTGGGGGCTCTTCACAGAGATTTTTGACAGGCTGCGTCCTGCTGTAGCAAATGCCAAGGCTGCCAGATGCTTGTCCTTAAGTGGAAAGGGTATGGGAAAGGAGCCTGTTGTTGCCAGGGCCTCTCTTGCTTCTTGTCTGGAAGGCTCTGAGCATTTGGTAGCAGAGCTTAAACAATTTTCATAATCTGAATATGTGAGCTAGCCCCAGGGTACACAAGGAGTGCTCCAGACTTGTTTCCAATAGAGCAACTGTAGATATAACAAGCGACAGATGAGCCGGATTTACCCCAAAGGCACCCGGATGGACTCCTCTAATTACATGCCCCAGATGTTCTGGAACGTCGGCTGTCAGATGGTGGCACTCAACTTCCAGACCATGGGTGAGTGTCACGTTGTCCTCTAGCAGAATTCTGAGTGGGTGCGGCTGTGTGCTCACGTTCACTGTCTCTTCCTTCGCTGCTGTTTCCCTGGATGCGTTTGTTCTGTGCTCCTTGTCCCAGAGCGGTGGTGGTCTTTGCCCCGTCTCCCACAGACCAAAAGCACTCTTCTAGGCCCAGCGCAACCCTGGCCCACAGTGTCCGGGGTGCCGGCCCTGCACACTTGTGCATACGCGCATACACGGACTTGCTGTCATCCAGTGGTTGGGTACCGTCCCTGGCTGTCCTGTAATGTGACGTCAGACTAAATAATGTGCATGAATGCATCAGAAGCTCCCGCTTCCCCTAAGCTGCTTCCTCTTTTGTGAGGCAGCAGGCAGAGCTCCATCTGGCTACAGGACTGGCCTGTCTATGCTATTATTTCCAGTATTTTGACCCGAACAGGGAAGAAGGGCCTTTCCTTGCTGCACAACCAGCATGAGAAGGAGACAAAGAAAAGCCTCCAGAGAAAGCTATTCTTTACCCCTCTTCCTTCCTCAGAGGAGTGTCTTGTGTATAGAGAGTGTAGGAGACTAGCAGTAGGATCAGTAGGAGAAAAAAAGAAGCAACTTTAAAAGGGAGAGAGTGAGAGATTGGTTATGAAGAGGATATCGTATTGAAGACAGGTGTAGAAACCACAAGACAGTGTTCTCAAGAGAAGTGGCAGAGGAGAAGATGACTGAGAGGAGGCCCAAAGTGAAAGTGAGAAGGAGTAGAGGGGTTCAGACAACCATTTACTTCACACCCAAAAATAGCGTGAGGTACTTAAAGTAGGTTTTAATTTAGTTCTACCCATGACTTATGGTGCAATCATAAGCAAACCACTTACCTTTCTTAGAACAGCTGCTGTAATATTTTTCCCTGTAGGGTGCTGCGAGGCTTAATTAGTTTTTGAAAGGGCTTTGTGAGCCTTTGGCTAGCAGGGGCGGTAAAAGTACAGCATCTTTCAGCTCACTCGTAGCACGCAAGCCACCTGATGACGTCCCACAGAAATTTTTCTCATTGTGTTCCTCTCTCTCTCAGATGTCCCCATGCAGCAGAACATGGCTCTGTTCGAGTTCAACGGCCAGTGTGGCTATCTGCTCAAGCACGAATTCATGCGGCGTCCAGACAAGCAGTTTGACCCCTTCTCTGTGGACCGCATTGACGTGGTGGTGGCAAGTACCCTGTCTGTCACGGCAAGTACAAACCCTGGTGCTGTTCCTCCCCTGACAGCCAGTTCCTGGCACCACGTCCGTAACTGGCATCTATGTCCCCGCTATTTATTACCCAGTAGGGTTCTTAGTGGCAAATGAACCTGGAGAGTCCTGTGGGAGAGTGTTACCATGGCAACTCCCAGTCTTTTCACTATTTTAAATTAATCATAATCACGTGAAAATGGAAAATTAGCATCTGCCACGCAGAAGAAGCCAAGGCTGTGATGATGGGGAGGGAGGAGGTTGGAGGAAGTGCTAAAGCAAGAAACATGGGTGGAGGTAAAAGAAAAGCCTATTGTAGATTGGAAGCTGCAGCACAAAAGCTGTTTTGGGGTGGGAGAGTGACTTTGGGGTGAAGGTATGGGTGGGTTCTTCTGTGTTATTCTTTTCAGCAGTTGCTAATTATGTTTCTGCTCGTTCGTAGATACTCTCTGGTCAGTTCCTCTCGGACCGCAGCGTGAAGACATATGTGGAAGTAGAGCTGTTTGGGTTGCCAAGGGACACAAAACGCAAATACAGAACCAAGCTGACCTCCACTGCCAATTCCATTAACCCTGTATGGAAAGAGGAGGCTTTTGTTTTTGAAAAGGTAATAACTTTGATAGTAATTTGGACAGAGAATCCTTAAAGATCCTGTTGGCCACAAGCACTGCCTCTTGAGAGGTCAGTGACAACAGAAGGGACTCCCTTCTGGAGACCTCAGTCTTTAGACGCACAAGGTGTTACGTGTTGCTGTCTCAGATAATATCCAAACAAAAACACCCAAAGCAACTCTCCATCAATATTTCCCTGAACAGACAAGGAAGGGGTAGCTGGGAACGTTTCTGGAAATAACAGGTATTTGTGATGCACTTCAGCCTGAATTGACTAATCAGCTCTGAAAACTTCAAGCACCAGGAAGCAGAAAGGAACTGAATGTGGTTAAACTGTAAATGAGAAACAGACAAACTGGAGAAGTAATGGGAGCAGTGGGAGGTTTTCAGGTGTGCCAGAATACGGAAAGCTGCCCTGTTTGTCCACAAGAATTCAGCGGTCACTAATCCAGCCACAGGGTACGGGGGAGTTAAGTCAAAGGCGACGGTAACGTTTGGCCTTTCTGCAGTAAGTTACAAAGGCAAAGTACATGTTACACAATTCATCTGTCAAGCACACTGTGAAATAGCAGATATTTTCAGCCTACGTGGAATGTGGTAACTAAATATTATCCTCATTTCAGAAAACACTTTTCAGGCTTCAGTTCTGGCAGAACAATTTTTAGTTTATTTTATGGCAGAAGAAAATGGGGGAGGAGGGAGGCAAGAGCCCTTATGGCAAAGCTACCATGCTTGCTAAATTATCCTTCCAAGTTCATTCCCTTCTCTGGTGAATTGCGTCATGGAAGCTGTGGTTTGGAGGGTTTGTTGCCCCATTTTTTCTTTAGGTAAATTGCCCTCCTGTGATCCTGTGCAGTCTCCTCTGAGAAGCCTGTGTTTTGGGGGGTTTCTGTGAATTCAGTTATGTCTGTGATAAACTGTAGCCTTAAATTACGAGATGCAGAAATAGGCAGTGACTTCCTTGGAGAGCTGGCGTTGTTTTGTTGGAAGGAGGAGAGTAAAGTTCTACTTAGTGAAGCTAGTATGCTGTTAGAGGTGGGGACATTGGTGCCTTACTCTGTTTTTCCCTTAGATCATGATGCCGGAGTTGGCCTCTCTCAAAATTGTGGCTTGGGAGGAAGGAGGGAAGTTCATTGGTCATCGTGTCATTCCCGTTATTGCAGTGCACTCAGGTAAATTTTGTGGAAATTCCTTCAGCTGTTGTGCCTTTGAGACCTATCCATTGGAAGCTGTAAAGAAGATAGGAATATCTGCATATTTTGCTACTTAATCCCCATTCCTCTAGGCAGTGGAGCCTTCAAATTCATCCTGTTAGAGCCTTGGCTTAATTCCATGATATATTCACCATGCCCTCCTGTGAAGAGAGACTTTGTTTTACTGTTGGAGCACACAGACAAGAAGGGACAGAGATTCTGTCAGCTTACCTCTTCTGCTTTCTGGTTTCAGGTTATCACCACATTTGTCTCCGCAGTGAAAGTAACATGCCCCTCACCATGCCTTCTCTGTTTGTGTACCTGGAAATAAAGGACTACGTTCCTGATGCTTGGGCAGGTAGTACGCGTGTGAGGGGGGTGCTCTGGCTTTGTCCAAACTGCGATCCAGAAGCATTTTTCCAGCC
Source organism: Phoenicopterus ruber ruber (assembly GCA_009819775.1). Lineage (NCBI taxonomy): Eukaryota > Metazoa > Chordata > Aves > Phoenicopteriformes > Phoenicopteridae > Phoenicopterus > Phoenicopterus ruber. Next base: position 71,865,842 of record CM020219.1, on the reverse strand, counting down.
CGGGGGGTGCCTTCCTGCTGTACCCTTAATTCCTTGTCAGGGTGGGACCTGAGCGCGTGCCAGCATCCTGTCACACCCTTGCTCTCACCAGAAGAGCGCGGATGCTCGCGCTGTAGCTGTGACTGGTTCTCCCCGTATGGGCCGAGGCATGCGCACCTGACGTGCAGTGCAGATGTAACTGTCTCGCTGTTGGAACGGGTCAGTCTTTCTACTACTTTCCTTCAGAGGCAGGGAGAGGTTTCCCCGAGTGCAGAAGCGGTAACTATCAGGGACTGACGAGAATAGGGGTTTAGGGAGCACGGGAGCGTTCTTCTTCCCTGTTTGAAGAGAGGGAGGTTCTTGCTGAACCACTGAGATAGTGATCTTCCTTCAAAAAGGGGACGGTCAAACAGTGAGAGATGAATCCAGAAAGAAGCCCCACTGGAGGTATTAACAGCAAAACTTTTTAACAATCATCAACAAAGCCACGCAGAATGTAACAGCATCAGCCATAGAAGTTCTTGTGAATGATTCTCATGTTTACTCTCTCTTCCCCTGTGTTCATACAAATGAACCTTATTCATGGGGGAAATCCTGTGAAATTGATGGTTTTAACATGTAATCGTAAAAAAGACCAGGTCTATACAGTATTGGACTGGAAGTGGAGCAGGGAGCTGTGCAGGAAAGGCTTAACCTGGCTTTGGATTTGGGAGCAGTATGTTCTTTTCAGCTTCGTAGAGCTGCCCTAAACATCAGTTTAGGGCAGAATGGGACGGAGTGAAGACGGTCCCCTCCCTTTGTGCTGTCAGGGAGAAGCTTGTTACAAGCAGAGGATGCAAAATACCCCTTCTCCACAATTCCCTGTTCTAGGCCAGAAAGGAAACCAGAAGGCAAGGAAAATCAGAGTACAATGAGTTATTTGATAATCCGAGCAAAGACCTCCTCTTTGTTTCTAGATCTGACTATTGCTCTCTCCAACCCCATTAAGTTCTTGAGTCTGCAAGACAAGAGATCGGTTAAGCTAAAAGATGGCTCGATGGAGGTAAGTTTCTCCAAGTTCTCTCAATGTCTCTAAAACATGTTGCATGGATTCAGCCTGAAATAATAGAGCTTTGATTTACTTCTGATCTTTGTTTTAGAGGCGTGGCACACAGAGGAACTTCCCATCTGCTGAAACTAACGGGATACCAGGCTCCACTGGGAAATTCAGCATTCCTCTTTCAAACGGACCTGCAGGTAAAGCTGTGGATGTGGGGTGAGCTAAAAGCAGAAGGGAAAGCCTGTACGCTCAAAAGGCTGGAAAGAGACAGTGCTGGAGGGTGAAGATCCTTGGTAACGGGGTCAGAAACTCTCAGGCCAAGTCACCAACTTAAATTCCGGTGCTTGTCATTAATGGCCAAAGTTGCAGTTACACCCTGACTCCCGGGCTGGAGCGGGTGTGGTGTGCATAGCGCTTTCACTCCACGACAGAAAAGTAATCTCGGGTATCTACTGAGAATACCAGGGAACAAGCTGCAGGCCCAACCGGCATGAACATCGTCTTCCCCCTCCAAGGCAGGGCTAACGTATTGGGGCAGTCCTGCTGTTTCCATATGCTGAGGGCTCGGACAGGTGACCTCAGTTTTCCAGGTTCAGCAGAGTTCCCTGGAGAGAACTACATTAAGAGGGAACCCCTGTCCAAGGAAGAAGTGGTCTGTGGGAGAGATGTAGCCTCTCATCTTAAGTGTGAAATTGGAGGTTGGATATTGATTTTGAGCAAAGACATGATAATTCTGGATATTTGTGAGACAAAGGTTTTAAGATCTGGCCTGGTTTTATCCCATAATACCTCACTGCTCTTCACCTCTGTGGTGTTCTTTTCAAGGGTCTCTTTCTGTAGATTACTCTTGATTTCTGACGTTTTGAGTATGTTTAGATCCCCCTGAAAACTCTGTATCTTGTGAAACTGCGCTTGCACCAGTGTCCAGTTGTATAATACTGGGGAACTTTAAAGATTAGTAATTTTATTCATCAGCTCAGATGAACACCAAACTCTTTATAAGATCCATTACAAGTTCAGAGTGAACAGATCCCACATCAGGCATTCTGCAAGAGTGGGAATGGAGCACAGTCCCATGTTTTACCGCTAAATTAAATGGGGACCCATTAACATAACAAGGGCAAAAACTACTTAACTCTCACCAGTCAGATGAGTTGAAAAGAAGTTGTGCATTTGCTTTAATAGAAATCAAAAGACGAAACCAGCATTTATTACTAGGTTTGAAGAAGCTCTCGCAGAGAAAGACCTTCCTAACAGTATGTCTGTTCGTTTCATACTGGCACCTTCCTGGCCTTACAAAACAAGATAGCCAACAAACATTAAAGGTGTAGTATTGGTGAAAGTGCCAGAAGGAATGTTCCTCAAACAAGCTTCTAATACAAACTAATCGATAAAGTAATTTCAGGTTAGGTAGGAGCATGTCCCCTACCATATACTTAGATGGCCTCATTCTCTTCTTTTGTGTTTTATAGTAATTGACAGCTAATCAGTATTTCTTCCCTATTAACTGTATCAACACGATTAGTGTCCTTTCAAATATGTTGGTATAAAAACAATCAGTTTTCTCAAATTTCAGACCAGAATATCCTTCTCACCTAATCAAAACAAGTTTACGTGTGCCAAATCATCGCTAGCAATATTCAGCGAATACAAAGCAAATGCCCTTTTTCTCTGGCAAGGCAGAGAATCCCGTTCCCTGTCGGCTGTGCCTGTTTACAAAGTTCCCAAGCACTTAAGCATCTCAGCAGCTTAATTAATTCCTTTGTATTCCCACCAACATCCTTCATGTGGCCCATGTTCTTGATGAGCTCTCCACTGTCTGTTTTCAACCTGAAGATCCAAGATAGAACATAAACAGGAACCCCTTTTGTGCTTTCAGGAGCAGCGGCTTTCGCCAAGGACGAAAACGTGATAGAAGTGACACAGATTGCAGGTAACTCCTCTTGTGCTGTTCACATGGGCTGAGGCCCTGTCCGTCATCTTACGTTCCCTCTTTGCCCAATTTCTGACTGGGGTAGAGATGAAGCCTGTTTTGCAAATTAAAAAAGACCTGGCCCAACCCTGCCTGTTGTAGCCAGCGCTAAAGACAAAGCACGTGAATCTTTAGGCTCGGGGACCCCGGTTTGCTACCTGTGGCACCATTTGCCCATTTTGACAACCGCCATGGTGTGTGGCGAGCTCTCGGGCTGGGATTGAGCTCACAGTGGATCTTAAGGAGAAAAGAGGCTTGAAGTTGCCATGGTCCATGCCTTACACAAGCTGGGCCACTGTCACCTGCACAGGTAGGTCAGAAGAGCTTTGGACTGCTCCAGCTTTAGCCCTCTGAGGGCACTGGCTGCAGCAGCACCGCAGCAAGTCAACTTCACAGCAAGGTAGGAGGCTGGAGCTGTCACACGAGTTCTGCTCTGGCCAGATTCGATGGTGCCTTTACCCTGACTCAGCCAGAGGTAATGTGGCCGCAGGGAGTCCTCAGCACACGTGCGCCCTCTGTGATAACGTACTGTTCGCCTGCTTTGCTGTGTCTTAGTGCAGTGTGAGACAAATCAATACCAACCACTAGTGACCAGTGCGCCTAATTATGCCACAAAACTGAACCGAAGGCACAAGAGTAAACCTGTTGCACTCAGGATATGTTGCCAAGTAACTGTTATGTACATTAAGTTTTGGTTTTAAAAGTTATTCCTAAAGAAAAATGTTCCCCAGGACAGAGCTATGATTACTTTATGTACTCTGGTAAAAGGCGTCACATCTTACAGAAGCACAGCAGGCTCTGGTTTGAGAGTCTAGACTTGTTGACTGAGACTTCCATTTCAGCTGTACGCTTCAGCTTCCTCGCTACGAGCCTCTTAGGAGTTGACCCTGCACAGCACAGCATTGTGCTGCAGGCACACACTCAAGTTCTGTTAATTTTTACACATTCCAAGCCAAAAAAAATGTTACTTCCCCTGAGAAGATAACTCCGTGTAGCCTTTCTGCCACAGATAACCACATCTGACTGACTGGCTACTGCCAGATAACAAGTTCTCCAACAGTTCACAGGCATCCTTCCCCTCTCATTTTCATCTGCCGCAAAAGCCCTTTCATTTATTCCTCACAACTGAAGAAATGCCAGGCATTAAAACCGGAAGGGATGAAAGCACCTGTCATTGTAACTCAGTTTTGCAAAAACATCAGGAATGAAATAACAAAGCTTCTCCCTTATAATTAGAGCTGCCAAAGAGCTTAACAATTGTGCTGTCTTTGGGATGCTTAGCATTGTGGAACAGGGTGCAAGGCACAGGACGGGCAGACTGGCACATCACCACCGGTGTGTTCCACTGGCCAAAATACCAGAAGGCAGCAATTCTCCCGGCCATCCCCACACCACGCATCTACCGGATGGTGAACGGAGCTGCATGTAATGCTGAAAAGAGGGAGGAAAAGCTGAATGAGGGCAGTGCTGAAAAAAAACTGTCTGACCCCAAAAGGCTTCACAGCAGGTTGAGAAATGCTGTGTGAGAGAAAACAGCCTCTCTTTATTTTGTATTTCAGAGCCTCAGACAGCCAGCCTCGCAGAACTGCAGCAGATGAAGCTCTTTCTGAAGCTTCTGAAGAAGCAGGAGAAGGAACTGAGGGAGCTGGAGCGGAAAGGAAGTAAACGGAGGGAGGAGCTACTGCAGAAATACTCTGTACTCTTTTCGGAGCCTGTCTGCTATGGAGGCAAGAAAAGGATGATACACACTAGGAAAACGCAGAAGAAGAGGTAAATACAGCACAGGGTCTCCAGCAGGGCCTGGCCCGTGAGTCACTTCCCCAGACCAAAGCAGAGGGATCCCCAAGAGAAACGGGGGCTCCCCTTCTCTGAGGGAAGCACAGAGTGGTGCGGGCATCCACATCTCCCTGGGTTTACAGAGCGTCGGATGTTTGCACCGAGGGGTGGGTAGGAAGGTCAGGATTGTATCGGCATCTCTAGAAGCAGCACCGCTGCTGTATCTGTTCTGCAGGAGTTTGGAAACAGGTGACCTTGGTACATGTGCAAATCCTGTAGAAATGGCAGAAAGCAGCGATAGCCGAGTTTTGGAGCTGAGAGAGAGGCTGGAGATGGACCTCATCCACCTGGGGGAGGAACACCACGATGGGATTCGAAGAAAGAAAGAACAGCATGCCACAGAGGTAAGGACTGCAGGTGTCACCACAAAATGTAGCCTAGGAGAGCCCCTGCAAGGAGAGTCTGAACAACCCAGTTCTTCACTAAACTGTGAGCGTGGAAATGTGGCCACAGGTCAGAAAACACCCCTCAGAGCAATTGTCAGGTCCATGCAAGATAATTGAGAATATAGACAGTGATGCTTATTTGTTAGAAGCTATAAAAATCCAGCAGAAACATTTTTACAGGTCTGCAATTTGAAAAAAAATTGAGACGTGCTGCCCTGGAGCACATCAGGCTCCATCTGCTTAAACTCTTGTGACAGCTTAGCTCGGGGTTAATGCGGCCTTTACTGGCTTCATACGCTGCCAGGTGCCAGCTCTCCTGGAGCACGGGTACACGAGGCTGTGCCGCGCTTCTCACGGCTCCCTGCTTGACGCTGTGCCGTCAGAGCTGAGGTGACACACAGGTATGTTGAAGCCCTGCAGGTTCACCGGTGGCAGCCGTCAGAGCATTGCAGACATGCCTTTGGGGCAGCCACGCTCACCGCTGCCATTCAACCAGGTCAGACGACGCGTGGGAACAGAACAGCCCCACCAGCGCGTTCGGTGCTTGCGAGTGCCACTTCTGTGCTAATAAAACGAAAGCGCTGTGAGGGACGATACTCCTCGGACCACCCCTTAGCACTGACAGCAGGGCTGGATCCCGTTCCTCTTGAAATCTGGAAAGTGTTTTGCTCTTTGACTGAGTAGAACTCAAACTAAGTGTCCACATAGGGTGTCGCCAGTGAGTCCTGCAAGTGCATCCGTGTCTCCCGCAGCCTCAGACTCCCCCCCTTAAGCAAGCACCAGCAAGAGACACAGTAATGCCTAGAGACAAAGTGCAGTCCACAAGATGGTGGTGATAAATATGGCATGTGCCATCTGTTCCAATGAAAGGGGGATGATTCTAGGATTTGGAGGCCTTTTCCTATCATTATTTTCCAAAGGAGTTTGCATCATATGTCTTAAATCTTAGGTTCCCTGGTGCGCTTTGGCTTGACAAGCACCTTGCAAGCTGTCTACAAGATGGGCTGGTCTAGCCTATACCAACCCTGAGGGAAAAAAACCTGCCCCTTGAGAACTAGCTTACCTGGAAATCATGCTTATCACCAGAGAGAGAAGCCAAAGGAATAAAACATTCTTGTCTCACGGCTGTCAAAGACTGTGAGATTTAGTGAGCAAGCCTATGAAAAGGAAATCAAAAACTGAGTTCTCACTGCGCAGCACGTAGCCCAGCAGCCAGGGTTTCTCCTTGCAGGCTGTCTCTCAGCAGGCAGCAGCACAGGCAGGTCTGACTGCGCTGAGACTCATCGGCCAGGAGTTTCCATGAAACTTTGTTTCCACAAGACAGAAGGCCCATCCTGTTGCTCCTAGCCTGTTTAGGAAGTAAGCTCTGCTGCTGTTTCCCACCTACCCACAAGGACAGCGAATCTGGTGCTGCCTCCGGCACAGAGAGAGAGGCAGCTGTCCCTAAAGATAACCTGGAGGTGTGTGACACGGCTCACAGAGCGGTCTGTGGAGCCTTGGTGGCGTCAGTCCACTAGCATGGTCGGACCTGTGTGCACAGCTGAACTCGCTGTTGTGGCGCGTGGGTTTGCACAAAGCCTCGGGGATTAATTGCCCCCTGGAATTCAGTGCAGGGAGGGATAAAGCTCAATCTGGTGGTAATTAGATATGGATGGTGTGCTGTGTCTCGTCTTGGTTTGTTTGGTTTTGATCTTGTTTTCATCCCTTGAACAGCAAGTTGCCAAGATAATAGAGCTGGCCAGAGAGAAGCAGACAGCTGAGCTGAAGGCACTGAAGGAGTCATCGGAAAGGTAAACTTAGTATTTGAATAACACAGTAACAATGCAGAGCTCTTACCTGGGGTAGCATTTTCTGCTGGATCTGAAAGCACTGTACTACAGACAGTGAGTGAGTGCAGGGGGAGAGCAGCCTTTCTTTTGCTCTGGTGAGAAATGGAGGCACGGCGATGTGACACAGGGTCTCTCACAGTTACACAGTGGCAGCGGTGGGAAGGCAGCTCTTGTCTTGTGATCTCCAGAACTGTGTTCCTGCCACGAGGCACCACACAGAGTACTAACGTTCGAGCTGCAGCGAGTAGCCTTGACTAACTGAGAAAGGTAGGAAGTAAGCCTGCTGGTCACTGGATGTCATCTCTGCCTGCTGCAGTCAGTACATCACGTACTCCCTCCCAGGGACTGATCAGCTCCATCTTCTAAGTGAATTGAGCATCTTGGCTCCAGTACTTACATAAACTGGCAGAATCAATTCACCGATTTCTAGCCAGGCATTTATCCATTTGTTCTTGCAATAACACTGTCCTGAAGCTAAAATCCTCACTCATTTCTCCTCCCCATTAAATCCTCTCTCAGCCTTTAGTTGCTAAGTCAGGCAAAACTTCCTCTTTTCGCATCCTCCATCAAGACAGATTCTGTTTCTCTCAGCTATTCAGCATATCCAGACAAGACTAAGAAAAACAGGTCGAGTAGCAAGGTAATGGTTTGCTAACAATACCATGTCATTTAGTATAGTCACATCCACAGCTGGCTGTGAGGAGCTCCAGAGGGATTTAAAGATCTTGAGCAACAGGCAGTAACATGGCAGGTAAATTCAGTATGAATAAATACAAAATAATGGGAATGGGAGAAAGCCTAACCTCAGCTCAACTGTACGCAGGGGTGAGCTATTGTCACTCAGGAAAGAGTGGCTACTTCTCTCCAACAGCTCATCATTCAAAGCTCTGCAGCGGCCAAAGAGGCAAACAGAATTTTTGGAATTGCGTGGAAAAAAAAAGATTCAAAGTCAGCATTATGCCACTAGCTCTGTCTCCACAGTGCAGTCACCTTTTCAGTATTGCATCTTGAACAAAGAGCTTTGAAAGAGCAAGAAGGGGGTGGCAGGGATAGTCAGCAGCGAGGAGTAATTTCTGCACAAAAAGAAATTAAATAGGACTCAGCTTGGAGAACAGATGATTGAGGGGGATGTGACAGAAGTGTGTAAAATCATGAATGGTATGGAGAAGAAGAATAGGGAAGTGATTACTCACTGTTTCTCATAAGAGACGAAATGTGGGGCACCCAGTGAAGTTCTCAGGGAGTGCTTCTGTCACACAGCATATAAATTAGGCTCTTTTCCTCTCAGTGCAAGGAGCTATGAGGTCCAAAAGTAGAGCTAAACTCCAAGGTATGAGAGACATTCATGGGAGATAAATGCCCAGAAGCTGGAGGATAGACTGGAAAGAGGGAAGGTGGAGGAGGGGAATATTACCCTACACTTGTTATTTTTTTTACACTTCTCTTAAGCATACGCTGCTTCCACTGTTGGAGGCACCCGATGGGCCGCAGGCGATGTCCGCCTCAGCAGCTGTCCTGTTGTAATCATTTTGTACGCGGATGGCCAAGATGAGGTCGTGGTGGCGTGGCAGCAGCCTCATGCCCTGATGCTAACACCTTCCTCCGTCTCTCTTGTAACGTTCTCTGGCCTGCAGTTACCATTTTTGGTGGCCACACGTGCCTCAGTCAGGGGCACAGATCTTTGAGTTTTCTGGGGTTTGTTCTTTTCATCTTTCCTACTGGTTGAACAAATGCCTTTTAAGTGTTTATGGTTTCTGCTTTGCAAGTTGCATCCCGTAGTTTATGCGCCTTTCTGCTTGCTTCAGGTCGTCTTTTTAGCGCTGCTATACAGACATGTAGTTCCTTCTTTTTTCTTTTTTTTTTTTTAATTTACTTTCAGCAAGTCTCCTGCTGCTCCAGAGGAACCCAATGTAGGTATACAATACAGTCTAATTGTAGAACATGTATTTTCTCCTGTCCCTTTGTTATGATTCCCTTTTTTTAAAAAAAAAAAGTTACACAACTTAAAATATTTTTAAGACTTAGGGCTTTCTGCTGCACAATCAAACCTTGCTTTTCAGAGCACTCCAGAGAGCAAATGTGGAGGGCTGCTTCAGTCTCTGGGGTTTGTAATCAGTCCTGTCTCACAGCACTCTTTTCTCTCCACAGCAACATTAAAGACATTAAGAAGAAGCTGGAGGCCAAGAGAGTGGAGCGGATCCAAACCATGATGAGGAATACTAGCGACAAGGCTGCTCAGGAGAGGTACTGGGGTAGATGTTACCGGGCCGTGGCTGCAGAACACTAGCTGTCCTGCTCCAGGCAGGGAACCGCGCTACACCACAGTCTCTGTCACCGGCAGGGAAACGTTTTAAAGCAGCCAGACAGGTAGTGGCAGAGCCGGCGGGGTCGGGGAAGGTGTGCTGGCCTGCCCTCGCTCCTGGCTTAGCATTTTTTCTCCATTGCATCCCCGTACACAAGCACGTGCACGGTGAAGCCAACCATCTGCTCCCTGGCTGCAGCCTTAGAAACGCCCCCTGCCCTGCTGTGGGGAGTCAGAGCTCGCATGGAAATGCAGGGAGGGGGTCATTACAGACAGAGAAATTGTGCCTTGAAGACAAGCCTCCTGTGCACCCCTCTCTTTGGCTCTCTTACGTGACACGTAAGCTTCTCGCTTCAGCTGAAGCCTAAGAGCACTTCCAAATACTTCCTGCCTCCCCTCATGCCTCGGTGGGTATTGATCTCCCCCTAGAATCAAGGGCAGGTCTTCCCCAGCCTCTCTAGGCTCTGTTTGTAACAGCTTCAGCAACCGTCCCAGTTAAGAGGTGGTGTTTAGGCATGTAATGGCTGCAGCCTTCCTTCCCCTTCGTTGCTATAAAAATAACACTCTGCTACTGAGCCCGTGTGTTCAAGTGCTGCACGATATGAATCAGTTGTAACAGTTTCACGTGTTCAAGGGTACAGAAGAGGGTACGCTACCTCCTTTGCTTCCGGCTCATAGCAAGGTCCTTTTGCTGTCTGTTAAGCTGAAAAAAATAGAATTTTGCATCCAATTGTTTGGCTTATGTCTCAGTCAAATTTGAATGGCATTTTATTTCCCTTTCCTAAAATTACAGCAGCCTCTCGGTGTGGGAGGACACTATGAGAATATAACAACACACCTGTCTTTCTGTGTGGGCACTAGCAGTCCTGTCTCACTGTATGGCACTTTATCAGAATTGATAAACAGGTTTTATATAAAAGGTAACAGATGGATTATAGGTTTTTATACATCTCCTTTCTTTAAAGGTTGAAGAAAGAAATTAATAACTCTCACATTCAGGAAGTGGTGCAAACAATCAAACTGGTAAGTTCTCCTGTGACAGTCTGCCACAGCATCTCTGTTTTCTGCAAAGGGGGGTGTCTCGTGTACATCTCAGCGTGTCTCAGACAGCGTGAGTTCTCCGAGGCATTGAAATCCCATTAAATTGCTGCTGCATCGAGGACTCTGTGTCATTCAGACAGCCAAAGCGCAGCTGAAGACAGCTACTACCCTTACTGAAATACCGCAGGTCCGTAAGGGTCTAGTGAGCCCTCCCACCTGCTCAGAGGTGCAGTGCAGAGCTGCCCAGGATATTTTTCATGTCTCATTCAGGGATTTTTTTGAAGCACAACTAATTAGCAGTGTAACCCCACATCTATTTAATAACATGCAAAATCTTGCAGAAGGGGAGGAGACCCTAAGGATCTCGCCTTTGCCCTTCAGAGATCCATCCTCTGCTAGAGCAGACTCTCTCGGGGGGTGTGTGCGCACACGCTCACACGTGTGCACGCTCGTGCAGTGCTTCCCTAGCGCAGGAGTTCAAGGGCTTGAGCACTACACAGGTAACTCGGAGCCAGCAGAAATTGTTCAGAATTGGGAATGAGGGGGACACTGAGGCATGTGCTCTATAACCCTGTGGCTTGCTCTTGTAAGCGTTTGTTTATAAAAACTTAAATTTGAGTGGTTTTTTGATTTGTTCTTTTTAAAGGTGACAGAAAAGACAGCCAGGTATCAGCAGAAACTGGAAGAGAAGCAGGCAGATAATCTGAGAACAATCAAGGAGAAAGAAAGCCAGGTAAAGGCAAAGATGAGGCTCAGGGTCAATGCGTTAAATACTAGAGGGGAGCAGTCTTCCTTGCACATCCTTTAATTAATGCTACACTCGTCCTCCACACACGCACTCAGCCACCCACTCCGCAGTACGCTGAGAAAATGAATGACTTAGAAGGTGGTTCTACAGGAGCCTACGCAGATCTAAGTCAGAGGTGCTGCATTCCTACGCACCCTGTGCCAGCACTAGCATTCGTCTAACCGTACAAACCCCCTAAATTCAAAGCGTGATGGAAATGCATCTTTAGGAGACGAGTCTCATCCCCGAGCTCCTCAAACTCTCAACACACACAAAACGCATTCATGCTCTTTCAAGGCTGATGTGCAGTGAACACGCAGTCTCCATTCATCAAACTGTGGCGTGACTCAGCAATCCTCCCCGCCTTCATCTTCAGGGAGGCCAGAGGTTGCCTGGGGATGGAGACAAGTCACTCAACGTAAGGTTGAGACCAAATCGCAAAGTGCTAACGTCTCATCTTATTGGTCTCCCTCAGAGAAGGTTCTTAAACCATTCTCAGCCTGACGTCTGCTTACCTTCAGGGTTTGGAGAATGACTTGAGGTCTCTGTTTGTTTGCAGCTCCAGCAGGAGGCACTGGCAGAGTATGAGGAGAAACTGAAAAGTCTGAATAAGGAGGTGCAGGAGATGGTGAAGAACTACACAAAAGCAGGCTTTCCTGGGGAGCCAGAGACTCAGAAGGAAGCACGTCAGAGCGTTCCCAAGGGAGAACAAGGCTCTACAGAACGACGGGAAGAAAAGATCCCAGTGGCAGAGGTGTCAAGGCTTACAATAGCCACGCCTGAGCCCCCGAGAGCTGAAACAGGTGTCGAGATTGAAGAAAGCATATTCTGAGAGAGGCTTCCCTTACTCACTGTTCCATTTCAAGAAGGTTTATGGACGTATATAGTGAAGTTAAAGACCAGCTTGACAAACTACTACTCTCCCTTTCCACTCTGGGGAACTCCTGAAATCCTTCAGGAATTTACTACGTTGTTATCCTAGATATTGGAAGTACTCTGAAGAGATCACCCTTCAGAGAGTGCTTCGCCCTCTTTGTCTTCTGCAGCCTCGGCACTAAGGCATTTAAGCAGCCTGGAAGGGCCCGTGGCTGAAGACAAGCTAGTTGTTGTTGGCAGCATCCACATTAATACTTTAGTCTGGATTCAGACTTCAGTTCTTAGAGGAGTATAAGTTCCCCCATCCTTCGTCACATGCATCTCTTCACGTCAGCGGTCTCAGAACTAGATCCCCTTGAACGAAATTTAACTGAGAGACACTCACACACCCAACGTGCTCCTCCCGGCCGAGAGCCAGCCCAGAGTAGAGCCTCCTGAAACACGTCTAAGTGTGGGTGGGAGGTGCTCAGCAAAAGCTGGTGTATTCTACAGCGCCGTTCCTTCTGGCAACACTACCTAACAAACATCGACACAGCCTCTCTTTATAGGAGGAAAGGTCAGTTTGACAGAAACTTGTACCATTTTTTGGCAGCGTACCGCTTCCTTGCACAACTGCTGTTGGCGTTTTAATTGGTGTGTCCCCCCAGTCAGCTGAGCACAGGTGTCAGTACATTGGTATCCACACAGCATAAACCAGCATTTCCTTCCGTGGAAAGGTGCCTCACCAGCATTGCAGCTTTTCTTTCTTTCTTTTTTCTAACCTCCCCTTGTTCCCAGGGGCTGAGTCTCACTCCCAGTTCTTTGACTCTCACAGCCCTTCAGGCAAGTTCTCAGATCCCTGTCTCCTGCAGCCCCTGCCAGTCTTGCGCAGGCTCCCTGGGCAATTCTGAGGCGTACTGTGAGGAGTCCCAGAGCCTCAGCATCTGTCCAGCTCCCACACGCACACTCGCAGAGTTCTCATCTACAGCAATCGGACATTTTTAGAGCTTCACTGAAGCTTTTTCTCATGAAGCTAAATTAGTTCCATATTATGGGCTTAGGATAACAACACTTCACAAAATTTCTAAACTGTTTGAAAATACTTTTGTTGCTCAAATAAAGAGCCAGCCAGATAGACTGCCCGTAAGATTCCCTTACGCAGAAAGCTGAGTATGGCTCATAAGAAAAACCACACTGAGTTACCCATTCAAGCAGCAGAAGCAGTTCTCCGGAGCTTCTTTTACATGCTGCCATCCCAGTTAATGACAAGAGGGCTCAGCACTGATCTGTAGAATCTGTTCCTTGCTGCTGGGAAAATCAAACTCAAATATCCGTGTTCTGCTAGGACCTTGGGGGGAAGCCGACACGCTACGCCAGCTGTTTGCTCTCCCTTTGCAGGAGTACAGCACGCATCTTCCCTCAAAGCTTTAGTCGCTTCCCACTTCTCCTGCACCTGTAACTAACAGCAGTCCCCCCGTTGGTGACATAACAGGCAGGTCTCATTCCAAACTCTGAATGAAAATGGCCCGGCCATGACTTCAAAGGGCAAGTGGCCCTCGGCCTCTTTTAGCCCTAGCACACACTTGCTGCCATCAGAGTTCACTAACACAAAACCTTCCAGCAGAACACACCTGGGGGCCCAGGTTCCCACTATCTTGGTCTTGTCTTGCAACAGCAAAAGGGTAGGTTCCCCTCAGCCATCTTTACACTTCCACTTTCTAGGACAGCAAAGCCTTATCTTGTGAATGCAGAACTTGCACCAGTGCCCTCTGCCTCCGCACAGTCTTTCTCTCACCTGCTTTATGACCTTGTGCACTCAACAGCTTTGACACAGCAAGTTTTCACCCATCCAGAAGGAAGGAACTGGAAACATATGGTCCAACTCTTTTCCTAGCACCATTTAAGACAGACTTTGCTTATGGATCCTAAAAAAAGCAGGAAATAGCATTAATTCAGTACAGAGCAGCCGCATCCTGGCTGTCCTCTATCACGTCCTGAAATAACGTTAGCCCACGAACTGGAGTTTGGCCTGCCAAAGCGTACGTGCACCAGGTCGCAGGGACCCTGCGAAAGAGGCACTTGCGGTCCCCAGATTTCACGAGTGGAGGAGGGGAGGGACTGGCCTGACACCCCCCACCCCAGACAGGAGCCAGCCCTCTCGTCACCCATCTGTAAACAGCAAGCTGTAACGACAGGAGGTGAAAGAAGGTACACTTGGGATACAAAAGGAGATGGGAACTGCACCTATGTTACTACAAATGCGTATCCTAGAGATAAGGTACTGTAGGTCAAATCTTCCAGATTGTTCAAGGAACCACCAAAACCCCAGAACACACCCCCCCCCAAACACTGCTGAAGAGAAATGGGGGGTGAGACCCCCCCAAACCTCAACCTGCAATTGAGCAGATCTGACTAGGGCAAGTCTTAGCAGCAGCAGCCTAGAGACCCTTGTGCTGATGAAACCCTCAGGGTTTATTTGGCCATTCGCGCCCCCTTTTATTGCTACCGTACAGAGCCGCAGAAGGTAGAGTGTCTTTAAACCCAGCCACGGAAGGGAAAGGGGTGAGACCGTGGTCTAAAAAAGGAGCTTCTTCCCTCCTCTCGTTATTAAAACCTTTGCCCTTAATTTGAGACAATACTAGACGAGATGTGTTCCCGACGGGAGCAACAGCCTCTCTCCTCTCCCCAGGATTTCAAGTGCCACTCTGCGGGGTAATCTCATAAAGTGCCTCCTCACCCCTCAATTTGTTCTTCAGGTTTCTGTCTGTTCTGGAAAGGCGAGCTCAGTCACGGCAAACCTGCAGCACGCAGCGGTTGTTACGCGAGCACAGTTACTGCACGGATAAACGCATTATGAAGTGCTGCTATAAAAAAACAAACCAAACCAAAACCCCAGCTCAAGTAGGTATGAGAGACAAGCTGTTCCAAGCGTGGTCTGACATCCAAGAAGAGATGATACCTCCCCTGTGATGTTAACATAATACTGGAATTTTATGTATTGTAAATTTCCGAGTTATTTATTTTTTAAAAAAAATAAAACATTGCATTTCTTAAAAAATTGGATCACCTTTTTTTAACTGCAGTTAGTGGATATGGGAGCAAGTCCCAAACGTTGCCTGATGTACGCACGTGTTAACAGAGACATCAGGTGCCCAGAGCTCTGCCATCTGTGCTCACAGTTCTCAAATTCCACTGCTTCAATTATTAAATATGCAGCGAGGGGGTTTTTTTAAACATCATATCCTTCTCGCACACAGTCTCCTCTGTACACTAGTTCATTCCATTCCTTATTGGACTTAATAACCAAATCTAACAAAGCAAATTACTCACGGTCCAAATAAGCACCGCCCCGATCCCCCTACCGTTAACAGGCAACCTTGCCTCGCTCTAGCACAGCGGCCTCCTCCTCCTCCTCCCAAGCACAGGTCTGAAGGGCGCTTCAACAGGAGTCCAAACGATCTGGTGCGTTCGGACTCCTCGTGTTGGCTCAGTCCTGGTTCAGACCAGCAAAGGGACTCCCCAGGGACAGAAAGGTCCTTCACAGAGACGCCAGGACAGCAACACAAAGTCTTACACTCGTCGCTGGTTCTCGCCCGCCCCACAGCAACACTCGCCCCTTGCGCACTCAGCACAACCCTGGGGCCGCTCACTGGCTCTGACCCCCGGCAGAAGCGTCTCCCGGGACAGAGCGGGCTCCGTGCAGAACCCTTTCTGCTGTGGGCAGCAACCGATCCACAGAACCCTGGCCAACAACGCCAGCGTACCACACTGTGAGCTGGGTTCCCGTCCTAGCTCCTCCCCACGCCTCATTGCGCTCCTTCATCGGTACAGCGGAGCTCCGGCACGGACAGCTGGCCACTTCCTTCTGCTGAGAGCAGGTGCCCTCGCTGTTCCAGGAGTGAAGCTTTATTTGAGGAAGTGGTAAAATATTACTCCGGTTAGCTCAATTTTGTCGGTTTATGGAATAGAATCATAGAATTGTTCTGGTTGGAAGAGACCTCCAAGATCATCGGGTCCAACCATTAACCCAGCATTACCAAGTCTCCCACTAAATCGTATTCCTTAGGGCCTCATCTAAGTAGCCTCCATCCCTGATGTCTCACTCACGCTGTGAAGTTTGAGGGCCTTCAAAGAAAAGATGACAAACGTCACAGCAAGGTAGAACTGCTGTTTAGTATTTTGACTTAACCCAGCTCACAGTGTTGGCAGTTCCAAAGGGGAGCCCATGTTCACCAGCCCCCGGCTTTCTACGCTGGGGGCCGGCAGTGGCGATCAAGGATGGTGTCAGAAATGGGGTTAGTGAGGGGGGGCTGCTTTCCCCGCAAGAGCACAGAGCAGAGCCACAGCAATCCTAACAGCGAGGAAAGACTGCAAACGCAGAAACACACCGAAACCCACCCAGAAACACGCTGAGTGGGGCTCCCCAGTCACTGCCGAGCGCCAGGTATTTCCAGACATTAGTAACAACCTGCACTTCTCAGCCACGCAACGGTGCCTGCGGGCACTCCCCGAGATCCAGCTGCACATGGATGAAACTGGGAAAACAAGGAGCTGAGCTTAAGTACATGCAAACTTCCCATCAGCGTAAATACCCCGCCACGCTCACTGTTTTACAGCCCGACACGGCCGATAAGAAAAGCTGTTCAGAGCTGTTTCTAACCGTATTTCTAGGGGCACAGCAGCCGCCACCTGCTCTGTGTGTCGTTCCATGGCACGTGGTGCTCAACACACTGAACTGGTTGGTGTTTATCCCACCCTTCTGCTGCACACACAGCATCCAGCACAGCAGAAACACAGCCTTTGTGCTGGCTAAACTGGGGTTGTCCCCAGCTTCAGCCACCAAAACCCCTCCAGAGAAGTTTTTCAGAGGTTATTTTCAAGGACAGTTTATCCCGTCTCTGGAGGGAACCCAGACACCTAGCTCAGACCAAAAGGCGGACGTGGGGTGCCCTCCTCTCCACGCACATTGCCAAAGCACCAGGGGTTACTTTTTTCCTTCAAACCCTTACAGGGAATGAGCCCAACAGAATAAACCCACGTTACAGAGACAGAGATGTAAAGGCAGGGCAGAACAGCAGGGCCTGAGCTAGGGAAGTTTTCACTCCTCTCTCTCCCCTGACACCACCACCTAAACAAGAACACGTTCCACAGGACAGCCCTAATGGCAGCTGCAGTGAAATGGGGAAGGACATGCTCCCTTCCTCCACACAGCACACGACAGGACAATACTCTAACCCAGGCTAGGCAGGTTCAATCTCACTTCAAGGCTGCTCCTCACCTCCAGCGCTGGCGCAAGCTGCAGCCCACGTAACGAGGGATACCACCGCTACAGCCTCCCTCCCTCCCGCCTGCGCCAGCTTACCCAGCCCTGCCTGACACAAGTCCCCAATTGCTTCGTTTTCCAGCCTAGAGACCTCTCGTTTCTGCCTCACGCCAACTCCTCAGCAACACGCGTCAGCGAGAGCCCTCACGCTGCCTGTGAGCATTCCGAGGTCAATACAGCAAGCTGAACCCAGCACCCTCCTCCCTTTTTAGCTCTTTTTACCATCATCTCTGAGCAGAGCATCAGCACGCTGACAGCCTTTGAACAACATAAATTGGTTGCCCAAAGCAAGGGCTGAAACAACGCCAGAGTAAAACACTCTTCATGAAGCTTTTTTAAAAGATATGTACATTTCAAAAAATAATCACAGCTCAGCCACACTATGACACAGGCGTAAGAAAACTTAACTTCAGCAGTTTGGATTCATGTTATTAATATCCTCTGCTGTTTGAAGCCTGAGGAAGAAAATGCACCAAGATGACTCGTACCCTTACACCACATCCCAGTTTCTATTGTGCAATCCTTCTGTTATTAAACGAAGCACTGGCACAGCTTTATCAGGTGATTCACGAAAAACAGCTGGAACGTACATCTTCTAAATGTACCTTGCAGAGTGTATACGGAAGAATCACTAACTGTAAGCAAAGCAAAGCCACATCTCGGACGAAGTACGGACCACATTCTGCATCAACACCTGTCCCCGCTGAAGTGAAGCGGTCTCCGTGCCTCAGAGGCCAGGCGTGCTGATGCTCCTCTAGACACAATACCGTCTCTTACACAAAACATGATGAAATTTCTGGAAGATGAGAAACGGACAAAAGTAAGATAAAGGCACTAGAACAAATGTTACTGTAGAGGTTTCGCACAACACGCGATGAATTCTGACCATGCCTCCAGCAGCACAACGGCTCACAGAGTCACACCAGTATCTGGTTACTTACGGACTCGAGAGGAGAAATGCCACCGTCTGATTTTCCAGCACCATTTCTTCTCACGGAACTCAAACATCCTTGAAGGTTTCTTTGTGCGGCTGCGGAGCCCTGCCTGTGTTTTTTTCTTACCGTAGGATACTGGCTGACCACAGGGTGATATGGTAGTTGGATCAGACAGGTCTCTGTAATGAGGCTGCTACATATAGAAACCAAATTCAATGGTAATTAAGACAACAATAGTGCCTGGTCAGACACTGAACAGCAGCAGATTTAGGCACAATCTTAGATTCTTTCCACATTTCCATCTTTTATGTGGCATATTCTAAATCTCATTCTCTACCACTAAATTCTCTTGCCCAAAATACTTATTTTCAGGAGCCTAAACTTTGTACTATATTCTTAAAAAATTAAATAATGGGGATCCCTAAGCAAAGGAGGGCTCCAACCACAACAAGGGATACAAACACAAGACACTGTACCTGAAGGATCAGCACAGGGACTCTCTAAAACAAGAGCATTACTAACAAAAGACACAGCAGCCGAACTCATCTCTTGGCCAACACCTTTGCAGGCAGCTTCCCTAATGAGAATTCAGCACTGACAGTTAGGAAAAAAAGAAAAAAAAGCTGAAAGACTAACACGGCACACGCTTTCCAGAGAAGCCCAACCCAGGGGAAAGCTTCCCCTTGCTCCTCTTCACTATCCAGCGGGAAGTGGTGGTAGTGGGAAAGGTAGGGCGAGCGCAGCTCTCCTCGGCAGGCTGGCTTGCTGGTAGCACCTTTGTTATCATCACGCCCTTCACGTTTTCAGAGCACTTTGCAGACACGAGTAAAAGCCTGAAGGTCACTGCTAAAGCAAACCAGTTTGCTGTGGTGAATAGATGCAGATCCCTACCAATATGATGCTGTCAACCAAACATTGAGAAGCAAATAGCCAGAAAATGCATGTTAGCTGGTTGCTTTAGCGTTATTTCTGTCATCATTCCCTAGGCAGTCAGGGACCTGGAAGCCTTTGATGTCTCATCGCAACTCCAAACAAATGCCTCGCCATCCTCTCCTCCTTTGTAAGCAACACTAACTCGTTTCCTTGCAGTTTGCACAACTACGATGCCGCAGTTTTCAACTGAAGAATGGACAGTGTGTACAGGCAGTTCTCTCTGCTCCCGTTCCTGCAATTACAGGAAACTTTGCCTTCAAATATTTAGTGGCCACTCTGCACACCACAAGCTGCTCTAGATATTCCTACAAACTGTGTCCACTTGAGAGCCCCAGTTCAGGCTCAATTTGTACTGAATGATCCAAAATTATCTTCTACCTCCACAATAAAGATACGGTGCTGACATGTCCATTGCTACTACAGAAGGAATTGCTGCACAGGAGCTACTGTATTTTAGAGACACTCTCCCTGCCCCACACGGTCAAGAATCACTACTTGTTATTAACCCCACTTATAGACTAGGACCTAGGGCACAGCAACATGCTTTCTCCAGGCTACAGGAGGCGGCGTAGGATTCTTCTCACCAGGCTGAACGATCTTAAAAGCTGGGAGCCTCATTTGATCTAGGGTCCTTCTGTAATCTCTGGTTAAAAGATAGGGGCCTCTAGAGAAAGATTTGTCCCGTTCTGAAATAAATGGGATAAGCTGCTGCATTCGATAGCACAGAGCCCCGTTTGAGGGGGACAGGCACCATTATACATAAACAAGTGCAATTGGGAGATGACAGCAGTCACAGACTCCCCGTTTGATTCAGCAAATTGTTCATATAAATTCAACCTGCCATCTTCAAAGGCCTACTATATGCTGATTGCCAGGGCTGTGGCAGCATGGAAAAGACTCGATACTAGCAAGGCTGACAGGAAGGAAAAATAAAACGGAACGATTCAGGTGAAACATGACACAAAACAACAGAAAACCCTGAGACATAACTGTAACCTTGTTGAAAGCATATACGAAAAGATATTCAGGGAAAACAACATCTCAAAGAATAATTACCCACTGAGTAGGCTATGAGCTCTTCAGAGAAGAGGCTACATTTTGTTATATACTTAGATATCACTTAGCATACAAGCTATCTCATGGCTGAACACTACTGCAATGCAAATTACAAACCTGCTCCACTTATCGTAATTCTCCTGACTGGCTGTCTGGTTCTTGGGGAAGGAGCTGTTGGCCCTGGAGACAGAGCTTCAATCTTTTAACTAATCTGGGTTTATCTTAGGATTTATATTTGATTCCACACTCATCTAAGTAATGGAGCAATTAATTGGTGGTATGCCATGCACGAACTGTAAAGAGAGAAACACAAGAATCAGATCTTTAATTCTATATTGGACAGGAAGATGGATACTTTCTGCGTTCTTCACAAATATGGTAATGAGTTTTTAAAATTTTATAAGATACTGGAATGCAATCTTTCAAGGGCCTTCCCTCACTGTGTTTAGTCAGACTCGGGCCAAAGTATAAAATGGTGTTAAATGTTAAACCTGTCATCCCTGTCTCCAAGAAATGTTTGTTTCAGGATCCAGGCTTCTGCTGTAGTCTCTTCTTGTTTTAAAAGCCACATAGCCACAGAACAGATAAGTTAGACCAGACTTCAAGGCTCACACTTCCCTTACATCTCTGAACTATAGACATATTTTAAAGCATCTCAGCACCGCAACAGGCTTATGAATAAATCAAGATCTACTTTAATTTAAAACACAAGTGCAAAGGATTCACAACTACAGACGAGCAGGATCGTTTGTTTCAAATTATAAATCTTTTCACAGCCCTGCTCTTTTGCATAAAAAAGCAGTATATCTGGAATACAGAAACATTTTACATCAAAAATTTTCCAGTGCAGCTAAGGAGGAGCTAAATGAATTCATTTCAACCAACTTCATCAGCCCCAAACTTAGACATCCAGTCTAGGCAAACCACCTACGATCCCTCTACTGGCCACAGGCAGAGCGGTATCGAGAGACAGCGATTTCATCCTCCAGCAGGTATCCGAGATAACAGAGATGAATCACCCTCTGAAGGTGCTCCTCTCGCCATGGTCCACAGAGCCAACCTAAATGCTTCGCAGACTGGGTGCCCACCATTTAGATGGCTGGCATCAGTGCCGATGAATTCCACCCCAAATTACTTCAAGTAATCAACTGCGGCTTCAATTTTGAAGCAGGATCTGTAACTGGAGTAAATAGCAGAGGATAGAGATTATCAACATCTTCTGAAGAAAATGCAGTTATGAGGTTAGTTTCTGAGACAGTAGGACTGTCCCAAGAATAACTTAAAATTCCAATAAATTCGTATCTGGAGTTTCAAAATAGGATCCCAGTTCCACACGTAAGATTATATTCTTGAGACCTCACAACAATACACACCATTACTGCACAATGTTACATCCTCACCTAGAGTCCAATTACCTTGACTATCTCACTGATCAGAAAGTGTATCATACAAAATATCTAAATCTATTTTAAAATAACTGAAAGAGCTTGTTTAGACAACCAGTAACCTTCCGAATGTATCAGCAAAGGGGTGGTGGGGAAGGGCATACCAATAACCAAGCATACATCAAAAGTTTCTCTCCTCCCCATGTTCTGCAGTAGCAAGCAGGGGAGACAGAGGCTCAACAAACCGCCTCACATGAACACTAAAATCTCTCCTGGGATACCAGGACAGCTGAAACTCATTCAGTCTCCTAGAGCATCCCCAAAGCACTACCCAACAATTGCCTCAGGGCAGCATTTCTCAGCCTCTCTCGGGAGAGAGGACTTGGAAAGAAAGGCGCCTGGAAACCAAACACGGGAACAAGCTTTCACAGACTCTCCATTCCAACCAGCACTGGAGGTGTTGCATATTGTGAATTTTCAACCACAAGATCCTGGTGGCAAGAACACCTAGCTTCACAGAGTCTGTTTTGAGACCTGTATCCAAGGGTTTCCCTCTCCAAAAGTTTAAGATCATGAAATGGATTCAAGATTGACCACTAAACCATACATATTCTTCAGCAAAAGAGAAGCATGTTGATGCAAGAGAGCCATTTAGAAACAAATATATACATATCACATCTGCTCCCTAGGAAAATATGTACAGTTTTCTAGGTCCACATTTAAGTGAAGGAAATTAAAATCATTTGGAAAAAGTCTCAGAGGAAAAAAATGTCAAGTCTTTGTGCATTGTTTGAGAGTTTAAAGGGGTCTGTGCCCCAAAACGTACATTTGGGTCAGCTCAAGACTCCAGTGTACAACTAAGGAAACAAAGATCACATTTCTAATTGGGAAATATTGTTCCAGTTCAGTAGTCAGCAGCCAAGGTTTGCAGGAACTTGCAGACATTCAGATACACAACTTCAGACTCTGCTTTAAAATGCCATTCTTCGGAAGAAGCGATCAACAAGTCATGAAATACCTGCTTCATTCTTGAGACATACTGGGTCTTATTTGGATCTAGTATGTATTGATTGTCTTCAGCAAAAGAGAAGCCACAAAAGGCTGAGAATGCAAGTGCAATTCACTTTCATCCTCTAAAAAGATCGCTGACAAGTTCCAAGCACCATTCACAGGATGAGACTGCCTGGTCTCTTGATTTTTTTGTTGTTGTTGTTGTTAAAATAAACATTGCTTTTTCCTAGCATTTCCCCTTATGCAAAGTCAGCAGGTAGAAGTACGCTTTCTGTATTGTTGGATAAGGGGGACCAGGCACTCTGGAAGTCCTGTCTGGAGCAAAAAGGGGTGATCCAGTAGTTCTTGTGCCGTTGCTCTTTCTAGCGGATCCCGCGTCAACATCCTTTCCAAGAAGTCCCTCAGAACTGGAGAGGTCTGTGAAAAAGCAACCAACCAAGTCAACCCCGTAAAGGAACCAGGCAACAGTTCATGCAACAACAGGTTGCTGAGGCAGGTTTGGTTAAGAAGGATCCTGTACATTTCGACTCTGTAACCCTGCTTTTGCACAGAAACGTAACATGAGATAGCATGCGTTTTATGCTGCAGTAGTAACTTTCTGTCACCGGTAGGCACAACATTTGCACAGGTTGTTTTCTTTTTAATGGGGCACAGCAAATTAAGACAAGACTGCCTGCCATGTCCTTCCATCTAAGTTAATTTTGTTTCCCATTTTGTTATTTAATCTTTTCTGCATTTCAGCTCAAAAATTCAACAGAATTTCTGCTACCCAAGGCACATCACTCAGGTGCAAAGGGTTGATCAGTTCATTTACTGGCCACAGATTCTTAAACAGGATTAACAAATAGGTTTGGAGAGCGTGGAAACCTGATGCTGCAGGTACAAGATGATGAAGAAACTGCAGAACAGTATACCAAAGAGCTAAATTACCTCAGCAGCTTTGTCCTTAAAAGATGTGTAAAAGCCTGTTGAGTAGCCAAGAACCACTTAAAGATACTGCACATCTCTTGCTGGTGGTAATCCTCTGCATCATTAAAACTGAATAAAAAATGAACTTGGTAGGTATTTATTTATTTTAATGCTGCTAATTACATCCGTTTTAGATTGGGGGCATTTTCCCAGCTCTGGTTCACTTAGAAGTAGATCATGAAATACTGCTGACATTGAGCTACTGCTTATTTCATGAGTGCTTTGAATGACTTCGCTGTGACTGCTAGAGGGAGAAGGCATAACACAGCTAAGTACAAGTGCCAGGATCCAGCCTTTATCACTCTGTCAATAAATCTACTTATGCTTTAGAAAAGCAGCAGAGATCACCCCAGGTGGTGCCCGTTTAACCTGGTGCACCCAGTACTACAGAACTGGCCACAGCAAGCCATTAACTGTCATCAGAACAGAGGGCTGGATCCACAGCTGGTGCTGAGCTCCACTCCGACAGCAGGGAGATAGGGGAGGACGGCCACCGGCCTGGCAATCCAGAGGTCTGCTGGAAGCCAGTTTGCTTCCCGGGGCAAAGTGGAGAAGAGCAAGACTGTAAATGGCTCTGGCTTTCACAGCCCATGGTAGGGTCATCTCGCCAAGCAAGGTGTGCGATCCAGACCAGAACTGGCTTTACATCGCCTAAGGAGTACAAGCACTGGGTCCAGAATGTGACCTTGAAATTTTAATTAGTGCTGCAAAGGCAAAGAGGGAAGAGCAGCTGTTGATGTTTGAGTGTATGCTGTTAGTTCAGCAGTCTACTCTGTTAAATAATTCAGTTTTAGCAGCTGCAGATATTCTGATTAATTGGAAAGGCCGGATAGCTCAGAATGCTGCAGAAGCTATTTGATCTCAGAGGCTTGGACTGAAATGAAAAGAGGACTGCTCTAAGCAGTGACTAAAAGGTAATCACTGTATTTCTTATGTCACTGCTACTTTTTCATAAGAAACCATGAAGCTGAGTTCATCTTCAAAGCAGCTGCAGTGTCTCCATGAGCTACTGTCTGCATTGAGCTCTCCTGCTCTGACCATAATGTCCTGAAAGCCGCGAAGCCAGAAACTCCCAAGAGCAAGGATCCTTCTATTTACTTCCGTAGAAGATGAGCTACCTATCAACATCAGTAAGATATTAACTGTTGGGTCCACCTGAAGCAGCTTTGATTTGCATTATCAGGCTTATGCCCAAGTGACCTTACATTATTAGGGCTGTTTCCCAAACCAGCCACTAGCTGTCAGCAGCAGCTTGCATCCACTGAGGCACCAGGGCCAAAGTTGTTCCCCAAGAAACATGTCCTAGCAAGAGCACTTTCACAGCCAGCTTTACTGGGAACAGCCGATACGGATGTTTCCCCATGATAATCATCAGGTTTATGAGTGGTTGCCAGTATGCTCACCCTGTGGAAGTTTTTCAGTTTAGGAGGAGGACTGTCACGGAGTCTCTTCATTGCCTGGACTGGAGAATCACTAAAATAGGGGGGTTCTCCATCCACCATCTCTATCACCATGATCCCCAGAGACCAGATATCCACCTGTGGGAGCCAATGTCACATCAATACACACAGTTCAGAGCAACAGGTCCTTGCTTTGTTGCTTTCACAAAGACTACAACACCCCACCCATGACAAATGTTACCAAGAGAGTAAAACATTAACCCGCTTGATGCTATTGGACTCCTTACCGCAGTTTAGCAAAGACAGCTTTCCACCTAGGACTGAGCCACGCTGCTGTTGCAACATGCAAAGGTCTGCAAGTAACTGCTTGTGCTACACCTGGTTGGTTGGTAAACGAAACTAATCAGTCTGCTGCCACCTGCCCGTAATTTCAGAGCTCCCATCTGTGCCTTCCCTCCTCTCCTCCCCTCCCTTTATGGCATTGATTGATTTACTGATCCATATCATGTCACAGGCTGCTCCTTGCTAACATCTGTCCACACTACAGCAGATACAAGCCTATGCCAAGCTTCAGGTATAAGAATAGAGTAAGTTTACACCTTGTTCCTGGAAGCAGAACAACCTGTTTTTCTACTGTTTTAGGAAATATTGATATCATGACAATCAAATATGTAGTCATAGTTGTATTTATATTTTAAATAGACTCTAGAGGCTCTTCCTAGAAAAGCCAATAGCTATTTTCCTGTGACACTTCAGAATATTATTTGCTACCTCTTCTGATATTAGGGAAGTTGTCCCTTACCTCAGTAGTGTATGGTATCCTTGCAATAACTTCTGGAGCCATCCAGTAGGGCGTACCTACTAGGGACTTTCTTTTAGGTACATCTTTACTGATCTGAGCACAGAAGCCAAAATCTGAGAGTTTGACCTGTACAAAGAGAAAAGCAACCAACCTTAGAAATAATTTTTAAACAACATGGAGGGAAACACCCAAGACAAAGAAGACAAAGGGAGTAAGAGGATGAGGTACAAACAAGAGACTGAACAGAAAGGAAATAAGGAGACAGACTAAGGCTACAGCAGCAGAAGACAGGAAACAATTTGACTGAGGAAACATACCCTTCCATCCAGTGTCAAAAGAATGGAGTCGCTCTTGATGTCTCGGTGAATGACCCCCTGAGAGTGAAGATATGACAGAGCCTGCAGCACCGATTCACACACTGTTGCAATTTGCTCTTCATTTAGCCTGAAATTAAAGACACGGGAGTTTAACCACATTGTACCGGGCAGTGGATAGTACTCATTCACAGGTCCTCTTTAAAGGCACAGTGCAATTTTGAAGTTGAATTGCAGCTACATATTTTGGTTCCCCATGACCATTACTATCTCACTTCTGCTGTTCTTCTATGACTGTCTTTTACTGTTGAAAACATTTTTGTCTTGATGGTTGGCAATTTTAAGTTTTCATAAGCCTAATACAGAGAAATTGCATTTTAAATCTTGTATTTAAATACATTCTGCAAGATGCTGTTTCAAGCAATTATGAGAGGCAAGACTGCTTCTTCATGCCAAGGTGCCACAGTAAGTGTTGAGACAGCTTTCTTTTAAGCAAATACAGTAAAGCTATTGTTCACAAGGCATGTTGTGTAACTTTATCCAGAAAGCATCTAAACACGTCATTTGATAGAGAATATAGGGATCCTTTACAGGTTTCACGCAGCTAGGCACTTTGGATACTCTTATACCTAACTAAAGGTAGCACAGGTTACAAGCAGGGAAGACACTCCTGAATTTTACCACTGTCTCTGTTAGCACACTGAGTACGAGCGCAAAGAAGCTTTAGAAGCTCTTTCTGTTTGGAATACCAACACAAGAACCTTCATGATCAAGTGAAAATGGCAGAAATGAAAATTATCTCCTGTAACTGAGGACAGTGACAGTGTTCTCTGCACATTTATGCTGAGCAATGCTAGAATTTAAGTATTTCAAAGAATAGCTGAAGTACCCAATTTGAGTACTTCTGATTCTCAGCCCGTCTCTAGCAGATGTTTCAAACAACTCTCAGTTGAGGCCAGAGAAATGATACCTCCTCAAATCCAGGTCTGCAAGTACGACTGAGGAGAAGAGAGCACTCAGAAGGCAGAACTGTGCAGAGCGCACCAGTACCTTCTCTATACATAAGAGCAATTTCTATACATTCATGAAGGAGGTTGCACCATCAGCTGAGAAACGTATACTTCCATCGCTTGTTCAGTATTCCATATCTTACTCTACCAAACTGACCATCTGACCAGGACACTGCAAGTTGTGGCTGCACTGTGCCACGCTGATGGCAAATGGATCTGAAGGATAGCAGAGGGCTACTTTTGCCATTATGATTTAACCTCTGACGGGAGAAGGACTTCTCCAATACAGAACCTAACCTATTTAGAAACAATGCTTTTCATTTCATAGTGCACGAGCTGTAAGAAAAGCCGATACGCTTCTGAGCTCTGTGGTTCTAGAAGATAACAAGAGGTGTACTTTCAGCTTGTCACGTATGAAACTTGATTTCAGTCAAGTGACTGCATAGTGTAAAACAGATTACTAGAGGATTAGCTCACTCCTGGAGATGCAGATCAGTTATCACCTTCAGCAAATGTTTAATGAGTGGAATGAGGGTATTTTTCTCCCTGTGAAAAACTGATAAAGTCTTGCAGCTTACTTTTGATAAATGTTATGGTTATAACAGATCTTGCTTTCACTGTGTGGAAAAACAAGCATTCATTAAAAGGTTCAAAGGAAGGCTTCATAAGATAACTCATATCTAGGCTGAGGTCCCACAATGGAATTCAGTCTCACTGGTGGCTATAAACTACACAGACCCTTCATAAACCTCTTCAGAATATTTTTTTTTATCTGTAGTTCCATTGGTTCTAATGTCAGCTAAGAGCTACAAGAGTTCCACTGGCTCTGCAATGCCGTAACTCCGCACTCTAAGACTAAATGTTCTTTTTCCTGTCCAGGAGCAGGTACATGACTCACAGTGAAACCTTGGTTCTCAGACCCTGAGATGTGCCTCTGAGCTCAATGCTGGAGAGCCTGGCCATCTAAATGTCTCCAAGACACTCCTTACAGGTGGGGTTGTAGAGGCTCCAAAGGACAGTGTGCTTTTTTTTATGCCTCCCAAACACATCACAAATGCAAATCCAAAACAGAGGATCCAACAGAGATGCCTTAAATCCACCACAGGATCAGTAAAGGCGAGTTAAAGCATGTAAGTGAATTAAAGGCATACTATGATTAAAAAAAGTAAATACAATTAGTGTTAGCAATACTACCTAATTGTAGTCCAATTAAGATTCTGCATCTTCAAAAAAGGAAAGCTCATCCTACAGACTTTCTTGGTCAGTCTTTTCATTGGCATTCCCTGCACCAGTTTACAGCCTCGCAGCACTGCTCAGAAGCAGGAGGGTGCTCCAGGGTCACGGGTAAGACACGATCATCATAACTACATCACCAGAACGCCTCGTGAGTGGGACTCCAGAGGCCATTTGAGAACAACTTCTTTGCCCTACAGGAATGCTTTGGTCATTAATTAATGTGAAGTGGTGTGGATAAGAAAACAAATTTAGGAGAGTGTCCAGTAGTTGCTATCTTTAGGCAATGAAATTTGGGAAGGAGTCCAGATCTCAAGGCTCTGCTGCACTTCTCCAGAGGAGTTAGCCACAAATTCAACCTCACTAAGGTTGTATCACTGAAAACTATTTCTGCATGCTCTTTAACACTTATTCAAATGAGCTTCCTGGCCAGAACACAGCAGATAGAGTAAACAATACTTTTCTTGAGTACTGTGTTTTACAGGGAAGGTCATCAAGTAGATGAAGAGTGGGTATCTAAAGGGATCAGTACTGTAAATGAGGTCCCTTCTACATCAGAAGTATTATCACATACTTCAAATGGATGACAATTATAAAGTGTAAAAGTTTCAGTGCACTGCAATCACAAGATCTGTGAGGGAAACTATTCTTCCCAGAAATCTCCACTCTACTGCTCTTGCCTGTCAGGTGGGAACATAAGTGTTGACATTTTGGATTTTGCTTCATACCTGATCTGAGACACAATGTCTGTAAGGGCTCCTCCCTGCAGGAACTCCATCAGCACCCAGAGCTCCTCTCCCACTAGATAGCTCTTGTACATCTCCACTACGTTGACATGTTGATAGTCCCTCATTATCACCACCTGTAAAAACACAGCAGGCAACTGACCACCACAAAACTTAGTCTTGTCCAACAAAGCAAGCATGCACAACCCTACAAGTACAATGCAGTAGCCTCCATCCCCCCAGTCATTTTTCTTCTTGGTACTAGCATAATTCTATTAAAAGGAAGAGGTCTCCTGCTTGTCCCTTCTTTTTACTACACTGACTGTTACCATGGCTTTATGGTGGACAGTAAAACCCCACCTCTCGTCACTATACTCACCTCATTAAAAAGGAGCTCCCGACGCTGCTGCTTTCTCAGATCCATCATTTTGACTGCCACCTGCCGCCCTGAGTGCTTCTCTCGAGCAATACAGACGATACCTGTGGACCCTTCACCAATCTTTACATAATTCTCGAGCAATGTCCGGGGATCCCCCTGGTCCACTACCATCCTCAGGGCAGCTTTGAACTGCTCATGAGTTACAACCACCGGGTCCTCGCTGGCCAGCTGCCCTTTCACAGAAGAGTCCTGGGGAAGGTGAAGGTTGCTAGAACTAGTCTGAGTCTGCCGGTTCCTGGGAGACCCTGCTGGTGACGGCCTGCCTTGTGGCAGTGCAATTGCATTCTCCACTGTTGGTGATTTCTGGGGGGTCCCAGCTTCCGAGATCATCCTGGGGAAATCGGATGCAGGCTGATCTGATGGAAGAGACTGGGCTTTGGCTGCAGGGCTGCGTGGTGAACCCCACTGCTGGGGCCTGAAGAAAGCATTAGGCTTTGAGAAGAACAAATATGAAAGTGGAAGAAAGAAAAAGTGATGGTTAGATTAACAAGAAGAAAGGTGTCAGGAATCAGTTGTGTGTTATGCCACTCTGGCCTAGTGCATTTTGTAGCAGACTGGAGTCAAGAGCTCTAGGTTCTTGTCCCCAGGTCTGCCCAACGTATGCTGCATGACTAGGGAAAGCCATACGGATGCAGATTTTCAAGAATCCGTTACAGGATGGGTGCTATGCTTTAAGGACCTCCAAAATAAGGCAGTTTAAAAGGGACCTTTTAAAGCACATGCTTTAAAAAAACCCACCAAAACCCACAGAAAAAAAACAGCTGCTAAAAAGCATTCCAGCCTTGCCACCAAAACTCAGTGGCAACCTGTGTTGCAGAGAATTTGAAAATCCTTTATCCCTCTGTGCCTCTGATCTTCCTATATATAAAAGGAAAGAGGATTCATGCCAAAGCTGTAAATCACTTTGATGTCTTGGCCTAATTCCCTCTGGGTAATTATGCTCTGCCTACTGAAAACTCTCTCTGCACTTTCCACTGGTACCTGCAGAGCACTCCTGTCAATCAGACATGGAATTAGCACTCTGTTTTGGGAAAAGCACCGTGAACCAGGACAGCTGTGGGTGGCCAGCATGACACTTCAGCTACACAGAGCCACCTCGCCATCTTACTGGCTCAAAACTGACCTA
The DNA here is from genome assembly GCA_009819775.1 of Phoenicopterus ruber ruber. NCBI lineage: Eukaryota > Metazoa > Chordata > Aves > Phoenicopteriformes > Phoenicopteridae > Phoenicopterus > Phoenicopterus ruber. The sequence continues at coordinate 71,835,155 of CM020219.1, read as the reverse complement.
CAATGAATTTGGATCAGCAGTGCTCTTTCCTGAAGCACTCGAGGCTTTTGGAGACCTCCCACTCAAGTACCAAGCAGGCCCAACCCTGTTTAGTTTATGAGATCTAGTAAGATCACAGCCTGCGGTAATGTGGCTTCAGGATACGCATTCCCCGCATAGGTCTCCCAAGAAGGATAAATCTTGAAATGCTAATACTCACCCTGGAAATGCTGACTAATTAAAATTCAACAACACCTAGCAAGTTAAGTATAAAATACATTACATACTTAGTTATATGTAAAATAATAGTAGATCTGACGAAGTAGCAACTTCAGAAAGAGCAAGCCAATCATTTATATTATAGGGCAAAATAAAAACTTCAAAGCAACAAGCTTTTTCTCTCTCACAATTCAGACAGATTATTAATAAAGTTAATAATACGGGTATGGGAACTGAAAACTGGCAATAGAGAAATTTTTAAAAGAGCACTCCTTTTCTCTGTCTCAGACAGAAAATAATTGTATAGAATTTAATTCTATGCACTTTAGTTTTTAATCAAGGATTTTTGTCAACAGTAAAATTTGCATAAGCCTAACACAAATACAGCCCGTTTTCACACACACAGGCCCTGAAAGTATGATTTAGTAGCTCCTGGCATCGGGGTGCAGGAGTGCACAAACTGCCTGTCAGAAGTTACTTCCTCCTCATTTACCAGCTCCACCCCTGCAGTCCTGTAGAGACATGCTCATGGCAACGAAGTATTTATTTCCCAATTCTTGTTTTGTCTCAGGAGGGAAAAAAAAAGGTTTTATATAACCTAGAGCATGCAAAAGGGCACACAACTTGCATGCAAGCTCACACATGCTTATCTAACCACATGCAAGTATTATTTCCTGCTCCTGTAATTTGTCAGCCCCTATATACACATTTCCAGTCTCGGGACATTTTGAGATGTCACTGGTTCTCCCACTCCTTCCCCCCATATTAGGTTGAAAGGAAAGAGCACTTGACCTTCCCATGGTGACTACAGGCAGCCTGTCAAGGCACCCACCTCCCCGATTTCAGTCAATTATATCCCCTTTCCATTTCATCCCCAATTATGCATTTCTTACATGTCGCAATTACACATCACCATCTCCATTTGTCAGGGAGACTAAGGTTTTAATCATCGGAGGCTGTTAAGAACAGCTTAGATAAACAATTGCCAGTGATGGCACAGATCCTTCACTGGAGCAGGGAGATGGACTAGATAACCTCAAGGTCTTTCCTACTCCTCTCACAAGCAGCTGGAGTTTAAACACACCCCAGCACATCCATGCACACACGCCATTTGACTGGTAACCTCCGCTCCTCTTCGTGAAAGTGCTGAGGCGTGGCAAAGCCACTCTTGTTAGAGAAGAAACAAGTGCTCCGTTCTCCTAAGTACTCAGAGACAGGCCTCCAGCCAGCATAGATCAGCCCAGAGTCAGAGACAGCAATAAGTGTAGTTTTTGCTACACAAAAACTGCATTCCTTTAAAATCCCACTCCCCGGGAAAGGGAATCTGCAGGGAGAAGGCTGTGTCTGAAAGCCTTGAGCCTGATCCTTATGCAAACTGCAAGAAGCCCGGTTGGAGAGAGCCCCACCCCGCAATACACTTTAGAGCAGTCAGTTTTGTTGGGCCAGTGGTTCCTGTCATCTTCCTCCGAGTTCAGGGACTCCACACCTGCTAGAAATTAGCCTGGCCTCGCACCAGCCCAGCGCAGCCTTTGAAACCACCAAACAGCTGTGCAAGGACAATGAGTGCTGGGTTAGCCTGGGATGAATTAGAAGCAGTGGCCTGAAGGGCTGCATTTCCTATCCAGTAACAGGAACCAGAGTTTTTCTCCTAGTTTCATAAGAAGTGAGTCATTCATTCAGGATAGTTTTCCTGGGGGAGATGTAGCTATGAGCTGTCCCATCCTTACCAAAAACCAACAGTCAGATTTCCTGTTTGACAGTACTGTGGGTGCTGATGGAAATGTTCCTATTGTAGGCAGGCTGGCAGATACAGCTATAACCGACAAGCCCTCCTGAGGTAGTTCTATTTTGCACAGGCAAAAGCATACATTACTAATGTAAATTACGGCAATTTCCCAAATGGCAAAAGCACATTTATGCTGGTATAACGGCATTTAAGTTATGCCTTTACTACTACAGAAGGGCAAAAATGAGTAAGTTCCATACCTCCTTCCCAACCTACACTCTTGCAAGCACAGCTCCACTAACAAGCCTTTCTCATGTCATCTCTCAGATCTGGCTGCCATTTTGAGCTATGCCTAGCAGTATATTCTGTGAAGCTTAGGCAGACTACACGTTTCCCCTATCCAGGACTATTTTGATTCCAGCATTAATCATAACAATAACAGATGGTTGCATGATGTTTGCAATTAAATTTGTTCAGTTGTGTAAGTAACCTCTGGAACTGTAAAGTCAACATTGCACTCACTCAAATGTACTGAATAACTGTACCTTTATCTGCAGGGAAGGGCCTGACTTGTTTGAGCCGCTGGATGAGGGGAACACGCTGCGTAACAGCCTCCTCTTCAAGCTGTTCTCTCTTGATTTGGAGCTAGGGCTGCCCTCCCCTGAGGGTCTGGAGTTTGCTTGTCGTACAAGACAAGGCTGAGGCCAGCACTCTTCTGAGCTCTTTTTTCCCGTCTTCTCACTCTCCCCCGGTAGAGTTGGCATATACTGCAAACCAGAGGCACGCTGGAGGCAGCTGCCGTCAGCACCCTGGAACTCCGAAGGCCCGAGGGACTGTGCTTTCATTACCATACCATTGGGATGAGACTGTCCTTCCAAGCGGGGTTTATAATCTGGCCACATAGTCTGCCTCCGTGTCACCTTGGTCCCACCATTGCAATTGAGGTAGTTTCCATATTTGTCTGCCCAGTCTGCTTCAGGACTCTGAAGATACATGTCTGGGGGTCTGTCTTCCCCCAGCAGCCCAAGGGACTGAGCTCTCCTCCTGCTGGTGGGACTCCTTCCCCTCAGAGTGTTCGAACTGATGGCAGAAAGCTTCTGGATATCGTTGAGTATCCCGGAGATATAGCCTTCCACTTCCACAGTGCTGCCCCTCACCACAGTCTGTGAAATATAGGAGGGGAGGGAGTTATAAAAATTAAGGCTCAGTTTATCTTGACAAAGGTTAGATTTTTGTCTGTCTAGCCAAAGATTACTCAGGGAATTTAGGAAAAACAGAGAAATGTTTCTTTCTGTCTTTTTTTAATTGTCCTTTACTGAAGGAAAAAAAAAAAAAAAAAAAAAAGAATGACTGTGTTACATCCTTCTGTCAGAGGCAGCAGTGCTTTCAGCCAGAACAGTGAATTCTGCTGCTGCGCTCACATTCTGAAGGACAACATTATAGCAAAACTGGGATGTTTTTAGCACTCCTGACTCTCTTGTGCTGAAATTGTGCTACACTACATCACTAACTTAGGCTCAACAAGCTTCTGAGAGTATTAGTTCTCAGAAGTTACAGCATGCCATAAGCTCTATCTGCAAAAATCACCTTGCTGTTCCAATACAAGGTTCATCTCTCCCCTGTACCACTCTCAATAGTGTTGTAATCAGCCTCCCTTAGTCTGGTTCTCTACAATTTTTGCTAATGCATCTTAATCCTCACCAGTGAAGACCACACTGTTCCAAAACTGCATCCCTCCTCTGTTCTGCCAAGCTATTATAATTAAAAATTACGAACAAAGGGTCACACCAGCTCACAACTGCCTTGTAAGCAAATGATGAAGAATAAGGCTTCCATCCAAACAAGTAACAGCACTATACAAGTAGGACACTTGAAGCTGTCAGTATATTATGTAGTGCTCCACCTTGTTTATTCTGGAACTGAGAAGCTTACAGAAGCTTTTTTAGTGCTGGGAACCAAAATGTTTCATTTCTTCACAGAAGTTCACAGCATAGGATCACTCCTACACTTTCATGAATCTCTGCCTGAGGAAAGTCCTTCCCTGGAGTGATGGCAATCTCCTGTTTGCTAACTGAACTCCAGGGATCTTCTAAAGATGCTGAATTAATTACACCGAGCCTAATATTTAGCTGGTGCAAAACAGCAGCTCCAGTAATTTCAACAGAATGCCACCACAGCGCACAAAATGAGCACCCGGTTTGCTCAGTGCCTGAGAATGAAAGGCAGAATAGAAGATTTTGTGAAACAAGGTGAAGAAAGGACAATCTGACTCATACCACTGCATACACAACACCACCTGCAGCAGGAAATTCTGCTCTTCAGTCTTTTACCATCTACAGGTTTAATGAGTCATAGATGAAAGTACTGACCAGTACTAGACTCAGGACAAACTCCAGTAAATCTCTTCATGCACATTTCTATTTTGACAGTGACGCCTCACACTATTCTTTTGAGTATACTTTTCCTAATACTTGAGAAAACTTGCTCAGTTTGCTCCAGGAATGCCATAGGTACAGTGTCAAGAGCCTAACTGAAGTCAAGATATAGGAGAGAGCTATCATTTCTCCCTGTCCCAAAGCCTGATACCCTGTGATTGATGGAAATCGGGTTGCTTGACATGATTTGTTCTTGATAAATCCATGCTGGCTGCTAGCTATTACCCTGCTATCTCCTAGGAAGTGGTTGCAAATAGATTACTTGCTTATTTGTTCCAGTCTCTTTCTGGGAATTGAAATTATTCTGACTGATCTGCAATTCCTTGAATTTCATTAGGCCCAGATGACTTGTAAATATGGAACTTATCTAAGAAGTCTCATTCCCGTTCATGTTCTTTTCTTATTCTAACCTGCGTTCTTATCCCTTCATGCTCCTGTTAATTGTGTTAGCCCACTGATCACAGTTAACCTTTTCAATAAAGACTGAAAAAAAAAAAATCATTAAACATTTAAGAATTCACAGTGTCATCTGTTATTAACTTTCTTCCACAATGAGCCGTGAACAAATTCTTTCCTTCATCCTCCTTCTCCTCCTCAGTGTACATAGGATGTCTCTTTAGTGCCCTTTGTATTCTTTAAGAATAACTTCTCTTTTTGTGCCTTGGCCATCCAGTTTTCTCCCTATATAAATTTCTTTTCTATTTGCCCTTTATAACTTGACCTAGTTTCCACCCTTCTGAGCAATCCTCCTGCAGTTTAAGCTCATTAGAGAGCTCCTGATCTAACCAAGTTGGTCTCTTATTACACATTTTAGCTCTTCTCTGGATTGTGGTCCTATCTCCTACTACATTTTGAACCTCAAAGCACATTCAGGACACCATAAAACAGAAGGAAATACTTCCCTTTTTCTTTTACCTGTTCTTCCTGAGCAAGTTTTTCCTTTCTAAATCAGCATTCTGCTCAAAGATCCTGATGTGCCATTTAAATTGCACGTTTGATTTTGCGTTAATACTTGCATTATACTAAAATGTAGTCCCATTTAGTCCCCATGTTTTAAGCATCTGGTCCCAAAAGGCTAAATATATTCATCAGATAGACAACTATTTTCTTTTATGTCCCTCCTAAAATCCAAGTCGTAACATCTCTATTTTACAACTTACCTTTCAGTTTTTAGGCCCCTGTAGGGTTTTTTTAACTGGGAACAAAAACTTCCCACAAGCTAGCAAGACTTTAAACACAATAATTCTGTCACCATCTTTCATTTCCTTTTCCAAGAGGTCATCATGAATCTGCCTCTCTTCACAGAGCAGGTCCCTGCGGTCACTTACGAACACACAGTCTCCAGATGCCATTACCAACAGCCATCCAAGCAAGACAGCCATCTAAATTCACCCATCTACAAAGATCAGTGATTTGTTTCTCCTTACTGCAGGACTTGCTTTAAGGACATTATCCTGTTTACTATGTCCCACTTTCTGTTAAACTGCTGCTTTATAAACCCTTTTAGCCTAAACCCTTGTTTAGTCCTGCTCCCTGCTGTCACTCATTCACTTTGCCATCCATGAACAGTAAGCTAGTGCTACCCTGCTCTCTCCCACTCAGGCTTCCCTATCAACTTAATTACCAGCCAAATTTGCTCACCCACGAGAATGACAATCTTGCTAAAACAGGTCTCTCCACGAATTTTCCTCTTCGCTTCCCTGTACAACAGCTGAACACATCCTAGGCCCTGTCAGCTACCACGGGAGCTTTCACAAGTCCTTGTTATAGTGACAGGCAGCCAGCTGGTTATTTGAACAGTGACACTACTGCAGTTAAGGATGCTACTGTCCTTATTTCTGACAAAGTTACTATCACTTCAAAAAAAGACAGTGTTATCAAACCCCAGACCCACTGAATTCCTTGCAGATCCCACTCTTAGCCCCATTTAAATACATATGGGGCAATGGAAACATTGCCTCAACTTGTGCCTCCCTAAGGAACAGCAAAGCCCAGGGCACAGGAAAGAGTAGTCTTCCTCTCTTACCTTCATAGGCTGGAGTTGCATCCTCGTGATCCTTGAAGGGTCTACCACTGGCTTGGGGCGCCTCAGCGTGTCTAGAATATTCTGCCATTGAGGTGGCAGGCCCACAAATTTGCCCTCCTTTGGGTCAAATGAAGTGTGAACACGGTGCTCAAAGTTCTGTGGAGCCGAGATCTCTGGGCGTTTCTTCTTCTTCTTGCGGAACATGATGCCTGAATCAGAGAAGGCAACGGCGTCAGTGCTCTTGCATGTCTAGGTCTGATAGGCCCAATCAGTAATATCACATATCAATTATATTAGTTAATTACATTGTATTAAGAACATTCTCCAGTGACAAGCACCTTAACAACAGAGTTGATTGTCTGCTTTTGCAGAAGAGGAAATAGGGGCAACAAGAGAGCAATGTTGTACATTGAGGCAACAAAAAAGCTGTTGTACAGCTCAAGACCCCCTAGCAGGTCAGTGGCTGAGCTAGGATTTCTAGTGACCTTTTGAGTGCTCTGCCCACTGTGAAACAGCACTCCTATTTCAGAAAAGAAACAGACACCCGTTACCTCTACAGCTGAACTCCTACCACGTGGCTTCCTTTATTTCTACAAATTCATATCGCCCGATATAAACGTTTTAAATACACGTAAGAGGTACATATTTATATTTTGCAGGCTTGTACTAGGTTAAGCTAGGTTAAATGGCTTTGGAGTCCAGCCAGTTAGTGTTGATTCCACTACAAGCCTGGAATGAAGGGTGGTTATGAACTGGGCTCAGGCTGTCTTCTCACTGGTTACTCCAAGTAAGTAATATACATTTGATTCCTATTTAAAGATGACAGAGCTGTTGCCAAAGGAAGAACTGCCCAAGACTGATTTTGGAACTCAGTTTTCTAGCTTAGACAGAGGGCTTGGGAGAGAGAGAGAGAGAGAGGAGGTGGTAGGTGGGAATCAAACTGTCAGCAGGTAGCTGAAGAAGCTAAAATTAAAAACTAAGATTCCTTTCCCTTGAGGGCTGAGAGAGACAGTTTGTGTGAACAGCCATTACAATTGCAACAAGCCAAAACCAGCTAATACTTAAATATACCCAAACACAAGAGACGTTCAAAAACTGAATTTAGACTTTATAGCCAAAAAAAGGAGATGTAGATAGATAGAAAGCCAAAAGTTTTAGACCGTTTTGAAATTGGGAAGATATGAAGAAAAAGGAAGAACTAGGGCTCCGCATGTGGTCACAGAGGTGGGAAAGCTCGAATAACTGGAGGACTGCGATGGATGGACACAACCTCTTCACAAAAGACAGACAGGGAAGATGGGGTGAGGGGGAAGTTACTCGTTCCATGAAGAAACAGCTCAGAGGGAAGGAGATTTTCTACGGAGAGCAAGGCTTTCCACAGTGGAGAGTGGTGGGAGTCTGAGAGACAATAGGCATAAATCAAAACAAGAGAGGTCCCAACTGGATAGAAGGAAAACTTTTTCATGACCAGCAGTGTCCAGCAGTGGAGAAGGTTGCCCAGACAGGCTGTGCAGTCTCCATCCTCAGAGGTTTTCAAGAGCAAGTTTGCTCTTGGAGACAAAGCCCTGCGCAACCTGGTCTGACCCTCAGAGCGGGCTCTGCTTTGAGCAGGGGGTTGGACTACAGATCTCCTGAGGTCCCTTCTGCCCTGAATTGTTCTATGATTCTATTGACTAGTTTGATGGCTTTAAAGCTACAAGTATTTCAAGTTACATTTTCCTGTTTGCTGTTGGAGAAACATGTTTAATGAGCCAATTACTGTTGTGTGGATGCAATGGAATTGGTGTGCTCCACAGTTCATCATCTTCTTTCCAAGATGCTTTCTGTCAATGCACAGGATGAACCATGCAACAACAGCCATAAGAGAGATGAGACAAAGCTGAGACCCAGTGCCAAAACTTTTTAGGTAGTTCAGTGCTAAAGCTCTCTAGCTTGGGGAAAAGCTGTACAGGTTCCCTTTAGGCAATTTAAATCCACCAGTACAAAAAAAAAAGTTTATATTCTCTTCCCTTTCCACTGACAACTTTAATACTAGCATTTGTCTCTCACTAGTATTGCTTAAAGTGATGAAGACTACCTCTTCCTTGACATCAAGTAGAGGATTTTTGCCACTTGATCTTCAACTTTGTAGTGATTGCTCTTCCCCTGTACAGGACCCTCAGCTTCCAACTATTTGTGCTGAATAAATATTTACAAGGGTCAGAGGCACAGAACACATACAGAGATAACATGTTGTGGTGTAGACACGAACATACTTCTAGGACACCGGTCTCAAAAATCAGCACACCTTGTGCTTCCCCCCCTGCCCCCCAGTGAAATACATGTCAAACATTTTCCATGTTGTTCCAACTCAAAACTTGTTTTGGGAGCAAAGTGCAGCCACCAGGTGAACAACAACTTTGCTTCCTAGTGCTAGACTGAGATCCTGAAAATGCATACACACTTGCTTAAAATCTCGTTACCATGATCCTGTAGTCACTGGGATGGGAAGTTTTTGGATGTCGCAGAAGGACCTTTACACCATCTAAATGCCCAATCGTGCAATCCATCCTTGATGAAATACAGACTTCACACACTGACAATGCCCATTGCAATAGCGTGTCCAGAAGCCTACTAAAGATACCTTACAGTTGAAAAAGAAAGCAAAAGGCTAGGCAACAAAAAAACCACACTTACAAAAGAGGCTGGAAGCAACTGCTCTGCCTAGAAGAGGTTTCACAGCCAGAATAATCTTTGCTTAGAGTGTGTTCCAGTGAAAACCCAAATACATCTTAAGGGAGAGCTTATGGGAAAAGCGTCTGTGCTCCAGGTCTGTATTGCAACTGCTCAAACATAGTGATTCATCACTAAGGCCCCTTAGGTGCTGCATATTAGCCAATAATCAAGACTGAAGTCACAGGACAATTCTTTTTAAGGAAAAAAAAAAAGGTTCAGACAATCCTGGAAAGGAAAGATATTCTAATAGCTCATAGTGTTAGTACTATTCAAACCAACAGCTGGTGCTACTGAGGAGCTTTCACAGCCTATAAGGAAAGCAGGAAGTATATCTGTACTATTATATCAAGTTCTTCAGTTCTGAATCGTTGGCTACATGTCAGTCATGACAGCTACTTGATCCACCAGAACAAGGGCATTTCCAGACAGAGTGATGTTACTATTTTAACCAGTATCTTTCCTTCTCCTGCTCCTACTCTCACAGCTTCATTCCTCCTCTCATCTTCATAATGAGAAGATACTCTGGGCGCAGCACACAGTGTCTTTCAAGTTTGCTCTTTAACTGCTTCAAGTGGCAAAGGGTCCTGTAAAATGTGGTGTTACAAATGCCACAACCATTAGCACTTGTAGTATCAATTGTTTTCTGAACATTTCAATCATTTTCCCATAAGGAGAAAGATTCTAGCTAAACTACTTCAAAATGCAAATTTTTAAAGCCCAGGTGATATTTTGGCCCCAAATAGAACAGTGGCTCTATGCCAGCATATCAGTTTGCATAAGCATAAACACTACATTTGTATATTTACATTAAATCGCTATACCTGTCAATCAACCCCTGGACTACACTTAGATCCCATATACAAAAGCATGCTTCCTAAACCCAGAAAGAAGCATCTAAGTTCATAGTCAATTTTAGGGTGACTAGCTGACACAGCCTGCATCTACCTTATCGGTTTATAATAGACATCTTAAAAACAACAAAACGTAATCGACTCCAAATACAACATACCCCTGGGTATCCAATGACATTTGCTTTATATGGTCAGCATCAATCTTTGATTATAAAGACATTGCCATATCAGACAGGTGGTTTAAAGATACACTGCATTAAGATCAAACAAAATTCATACACTAAAAATAGTTATTTGAAATCCAATGGATTGTAATAATCTGTGTAGGTTTTGCATTTCATTGAGAAGGTCTGTATTTAACCAGTCTCCTTTCATTTTGTGGTTTTCATGCAAGAGCTATTTACTTGTATTTCCAATACCCAGCTAAAGAATGTTTAAATAAAATACATAAAACAGGCCTTTTCTAATTCAGTAAGAAATTCATAAGAACATTTTATGCATATAAGATTTTGTAAATCAAGCCAAACCTGTATTTAAATGTAGACAGCATCCCTTTAATATAATAATACAAATACTGTGACACTGATTTTATAATAATCTACTAGACTTTAGTCTTTCATTCACTGCTGACAACTGTACTGTAAGAAATGTCACAAACATAAATAATAAAAGTCACTACCACAAGACAAAAGCAGTCGGAGATTGAAATTCTCTCAGCGATCCATTCCTGCTGCCTGGGAAACCACGTTAGGTTTTTCAACTCCAGATATAGCTGTTCCTAGATGATACAGTTCCAAAAGCTGTCACATCTGCCAGTGAGCATGAGAAAAAATCCCACAGCCAGCAGATCCAGAGCAGGGGGAGGGATCTGCTGGGAAGGAGGGGCAAGAAGAGAGAAGGGTCAGGCTCAGATGAGAGGAAGGGGTGGGAAGATTAAGGATGGAAGAGAGAAAGGGGAATGAGAGTTAGGCTGGGAAAAAGGAATGGCTGGGAGACAGGCAACCCGAGGAGCAGGGCACAGAAAAGAAAAGAATCAAGCCCACTGAAAAAAAGAAGTAGATAAACGTTAACAGGAATTGCTCATTACAACGCACGAGTTCAAACACTCAGAAGCTAGCGTGCACTGTCATTTCATCTGACTTGCCTCCACCCTACGCACATACAATTATATACTCCATTAGTACATATGCACTGTACTTGACTATGTTCATACGCTCATTCACTCACACATACACTTGATGATAGCAAGACAGCAGAGAGCTACTTCAGTCTCACTTGTATAGCTTCCAGTTAAAAATAAGCTTTCCCTCCCCCCTCCTTGCTGCAGCAACTGAACTCACTCATCAGTGCTTATTGCACTGCTATCGCAGATCTGGACGCAGCTTGCTACATTCCTCCTGCCCCGGACAGGAGATAACGCTTGGTCCCTGGGCTGAAGAAAGCAATTCCCATGATTTCTAAGTACTCCCTCAGCTGATATGCAAAACTACTCTGGCCAGCTACAAGAGGAGGGGAGGAGGAGGAGAACTCTTCCTACAGGACCTGAGGAACTGCAATATGCAGGCTGAGTTTGGAGTAGGAAGATGAAGAAGATCCCAGAGAACCCACCAATTAAAAGCGAAAACATATTTCCATACTCTGCTCTACAGGTCACTGTCTCATAATACATTTCAAATGCAGCACAAGTTAAATAGGCTATTATCAATGCATGTTGTATGCATGCATATGTATGTATGAATATGCACACATGGTATTTCACTGTATTCCATACCTTCTAAAATCCTAATATTTACCCTCCTGAGGTTTCTGACATGATTGTTATTTATAACAAGACATAAACGCTCATAGCAGTTTGCAAAGAAAAATGACAGGTTACTTCCCTGAGGAGCTTACAAATCTAAATGTGACTTCACACAGCAAGAAATGACAACAAAGGGTGAGTGAAAGGGGGAAAGAAAAGCAAAATGGTCCGAAATCTGAAATGGGATCTAAGAGCACAGAGCCTTGTCGTGATGACACCTTCCACATTTGTCTGCAATTCTAGTTTTAGAAATACTGGCTTAGGTACTTTTTTTTCTCCTAAAGGAAGAGTGGATATTTGCTTGCTGTGCTATCACTTCCCCTATTTCAAGCCCTTTCCTTCCACTTTCTCTCCCTCACCAGTCCCCAATAGCAAAGCTATGTGTCGGAGCGAACTAGCAGCACAGCAAACTGATGTAATGCTCTAAATCCTGCCCAAACACACACATGAGCGCACAGATTAATATTACATTAGAAATAAGCTTAAGGAGAGACATATTTGTTATATTCATGTGTTTATTTTTGACCAATGAGAAAAAGAACACAACTGCTTGACGTTTTTCACCCTGGCTCCACTGAACAGGGTCTAAAGGCTGCCTCTTTCTCCCCTGCTCTATTTCCTTGCTCATAAATTAGGACTAAAACCTGAAACACAGTGAACACCTATTTGCTAAGCTTGTTTTGGATGCTGCTCAGTGACATACTTTTAGGTGTGTTTTAGCCATACTAGACCAAATTCATTCTGGGACATGTAAAAGCACTTGCAAAGAAAAGACCTCTTGAACTTTCTGAAACCAGTACAGGCATGTCACAAATGCTAATGAGCTTTTTCCTTTGACAAATAATAAAGTTTTCTATTATTTACAGTCCCCTAGAAATCCCAGCTAAAGTCACTGTCTTATTGTGCCAGTCTCTGAAGTCAGGCCCCACCCTCCAGAGGTTTCATCTAAAGACGAAAGGTAAGGAAAAGGAATTACTACCCTCATTTGCAGACAAGGCAGAAAAAAAATTACTAGCTCGGTTTCTTCCCGGCTACGTCTAGATTAGCAAACCTAAAAGAGCTTCCAGGTATGTCTCCTGGCTGCTTTTTAACTTCATATCAAGGCCAGATCCAGTCCCAACACACCCTGGCTTCCATGGAGAGAAAACATGGGTGCATAGCACCAGTGGGAGCCAAGACACGCTCTGACCACACGTTTGATCTTGACACAAGCACGTAGGTCTAGACACCATGACAGAAACCAGCTGCACAGACAGAAATCACACCCAAACCTCAATTGCAATCCAATGCCTTCATTATAAGATTAGCCTTTTCCCATCTGGATTTGGTTTGCGAGAGGGTTACAGCTAGCAAATACCACTGCAGCACCAAGAGAAGGCTGCAACCCATCGCATCCTCTTCACGCAACGCCAGCGAGATGCATGCTACATGTCATAAGGCTAAGACATAAGGCTTAGACATAAGCCACTATTACAACTATGACTCTTTTCCCCCACCTTTTAAACACTTGATGTGGCTGTGTCCTGTTCTGGATATACAAAACCATACAGCACTGCATCTCTTTGAGCCCTCCCTTACACACGTACACGTCACTGTTCCATGTCTAAAGAGTAACTGCATCGTTTCAGAAGGGTTCACTGACGTTATTTTGCCATGAAGGACGCGTTAGGGTTAAAAACAAGTGGCTGTATTTTGCTGTTAAACCAGAATACCAAAGAGCTTCAAGACAGGGCTTGAAGGATATGGGGCTTCACCCTGCACTGTCTTGTGTGACAGATCCATTCAAAATGAGCATAAAAATACTACCAAGATTAGAATGAGAACATTTAAGGTTCTGTCTCCAAAAATTCACATGAATAGCAACATCTTGCATATCAGATAGGAGGTTATGCTGGGACAAGTGCAAGGGACCACATCTGGCACGCCACACCACATGACACATGAAGGAGCCAAGGCACTCGGCTGCATCTGGGGAACACGCTACTCCAAGCACAGCGCTTCCAAACACTGGGTGCCACGTCCTGCAGTGCTATCTGAGCATTGTAACCTCACTGTGCTCCTCCGTGCCACGTCACGGAGCGCAGATCCGGCTGCCTCTGGCACATTGCGTTATGAGAGGGAAGCTGTAGCTCTGCACTGCGAATGTGCACAGTACAGACTTGAGGGAAGCACCAGGCAGGAGCCAAGCAAGAGTCACACACTCAGTGAGCATGGCCGACTGCTTGCAAGCAGACCTGTCCCAGCAGAGGCACTGGCGATCACACACGTCCTGGATCACAATCCTCACTCCAGCAGCATGGCAAAGGGCTGGCAGAGACACCACAGTGATTCCCCAGATCACCCAAGCATAGAGATGCAAGAGTTAAACTTCCTTCCAAACAGCAGCAAACAATCTTAGTCCCTATTTATGATCATTGTATTTTCCCAAAGTGAGATACATATATATTTAATTGCTGTCGACAGCCTGCAAGGCAGTTTACTTGTGTTATGCCCCCGATAACTGACAGGAAAACTGCAGCCCAGGCAGCGTGCCCCAAAACATGGAGGAGACCGACTAGCTTAAACCCCACAACCTGGCTGGCTCTCAGTGCCTTCCTACTCACTACTGCCAACACCAATATGGAAATTTAAATCATAATAGACAAGTCCTCTCCTGGGGAGTATCAGTTATTCTGCTCTGTTTGGAAAGGAAAAACACATGCCATGAGTACGAATGTTCACATAGCCCTCCATACATTAAAACCTGAGGTGGACTTGTAACACAAGTAAAGGTAAATAACTGTTATTGTCTACAGCTACATTCTGTTCATCAATTAATTACAAAATAATCTAATTACTAACACTACAAGTTAAAATGGCTCAGCCCTAGGGTAAATGTAATTTCCTGAGATTTTTCAAGGGAAACAGATTTGAACTTTTAGTCTACTGTCACCCTACATTCACATTGCTCTCTTATGCCAGTCAAATGGAAGATCAGTCTCAAAACAACATCATCACCACTAATGACCAAATCTCAGTGCATTAGGCCTCAAGCCACATGGTAATCCTCCTGCAACTTTAGAAGCCATACTGAGAAATTCCTTAAAAACAAGACCTGTATCAGCCAAGTCCTGATTCTGTACTCCATCGCACTGAGTCTATACAATTATAACTTAGAAGCCAATGAGACTGGTGCAGGAGCAGGGTTAGTACAACAGACAAGAAAACTGGTCCAGAACGTCCCTTGGCAAGATCTGAAAGTTTGCTGTACTCTCTCCAGCTGTCAGTGCGGTGCAGCACAACATAGTAGTTAGCCTTTGGCTGCTCTTGCTAACTTCAGAGCTGATGTCCTGTACACGTACAGAACTGATGTGCAGCTCTGAACGCAATGAAACTTCAGCACGGTACCTCTATTGGTACCCTGAAGAAAACATGATGTGCAATGCAGAACTCAGAACCTGGCTTCGTTTTCACTTGCAGTTGGTGTAGGCTAGTTCAAGCTGGTTTAAGCAATTTGCACAAAATATTTAGCTCTTTTCTCTGCTTGTGAATTTCCCTAAGCACATTAGAGAAGTAGGTTAAAAAGTGCTCTTTATTTTTCTGATTGGAGGCAGGACAGCAAAACTTTTATAGTGCTTTTCCTTGGGAATGAAAACCATTTTGCGACCAAGCAAGAGTTATGTTTCACACTTTTGCAAGCCTTGGCAGCAGGACCCCGGATATTCTTTCTAGGTACATACATACTCACACCCATCCAGACAGAAACAACCCCTGTACAGGGAACAGACTTTCCATCTAGAAGCACAGTTACTAATCCAGCAAACTATTTGCTGATAGCTCTTTCCACTATTTGATCAGCTTCGCTACCAGATACATAAATCATTGCTCACACTTAGCACACAGGATGTACATACCGAGGCAGCGTAGAATATTAAAATCAATATTATACCGTCAAGAATGAGACTTTTCAGTGGGACAGGGCTTGAGAGAGAGCCATGCAACAGCGTTCCTTTCCCCAGCAGCTGTGTAGGGGCAGACCCAGGTTCTACCCAAGCACAAAACTCAGAAAAGCAGAGGAAGACTCAGCAAATATCTCTTACTTTACGTACATCCCCCAGCCTCACCTGAGAACTCGCACTCACCAGCCACAAACTTCTCTTCTGTTTTTTCAGTACTCTGTCCCCAAATACATTAAAGCATTAGTGTCCTGCAAAGAAGAAAGCACATGCATCAGCAAACATTAATGGACAGGACTGTCTTCTGTAGCTGTAAACGTATACCTGGCTGTATATGTTGGTTACCACCTGGCAAAAATAATTAAGTACAAATGCCCAATAGAATTGCAGATTGTAACTTAAATAGGAGGAGATTCGCCAGCTTTCAGATAGCCAAAATACACTCATGCACCTATACACACACGAGTACTACAACATAGTTTCAGTAGGTGTGCTGAAAGGATCTTGGCTAGCACAGCAGCCAGCAGGTCAGGAATACAGACGTGAGGGGTTTTAACTGGTGAGTCAATTAGACCTCTTCATAAGATATGGTGAGGGTCCTTGCAGATACAAGAGACTTAAGAGGAGATATTGCTATCTCTCACATAAAGGCAATGAGCATGCATGTTCCTGACATGCTGTCTGCTTTCTCAAGCATCATCCAGAGTAATTTTTAACCCCTTCTTCACCCCAATGTTTTAAGAGCATCACCCTGCAAGATTCAACAATGCATTTTCCTCTCTGCATTCCCCATCATCTTGAGCATGGCTAAATCGCTAGACGCCAGACACCACAGACCCATACACTGGCCCACCTAAAAGACACTGGAAAGCAAAAAATGCAAGATCTTACTTGCAGTCCTGCTGCAACAATGCTGGTAGAGGACAATTCCAAGCGAGAGGAGAAAGAAGGGTCTGGAGGGAAACTCTCCCACTGTCATGCAGCAAAGCCGATTGGAGGACGGTGTTGCTGGGCTATAGGAGTAAAGATGAAGTAAACTCCTTCCCAAAGGAATCCATCTCCCAGTTTTTCTTCCCTTCCAGAACCATCCCTTGAGAGAAAAAATTGTATGACCCCCCGAACCATTCCCCTCTCACTTTGCCCTAGGCTGGCACTGCCAACACACGTGTGATCGTTACGCTAATTCTTGGCAGTGGCAAGGCTTAGCTCCGAAGGGAAGGGGTTAAGCCATAGCAGCACAGCCACTGGGGAGTGAAGACGTTAGTTTAAACTGACAAATCTAGTCCTCTGTAAACAGATGAAACAAATCGCACGAAACGGCAGCCATTAGGTCGGTGTTGTTATTGCTTTAAAGCAAGCAAGTCAGTCAATGTCGATCCCCAAATCTGCAGGAGGGAGCTTACCCCTGACTCCTCATTGCTCCGTAACCAGAGGTGAGGTGAGAATGCTCTGCCACTGGAATCCGCTGACACGCCGATAAACTTGAGAGAAAAAGACGGCAGGAGAAAGCGGGAGAAGAAAAAGGGGTGGAGGCAAGTCTGACATGTTTGTACAGTGCCTGGTTCACCTAAGCTGCCGAGTTTGATTTCAGGGTGTGGTAGTAGATGGGACACAGAAACACTCAGAGAGGAGAAGCCTCAGATTCCTGTTCCAAGGAAAACGACAGATGCTGACAGTAGGGCCTCTTGGGACCATCTTGCCTTCTCCTCACTGTCTTCTTTTTTGGTCCCTAGAGGGGATGAGAGAGAGAGAAAGAGCTCAGAGTTACACCTGGGCACCGAGGTTTGCTGCATCTCAAGCAAGAACCTTGGGGAGATCATCTCCCATTCCCCTCCACCCTTTTTTACCCCCCCACTTCACTGCTGACCTATTAAAGCTCCGATTTGCTCGTTAGCTCTTCTCTCTCAGCACCACAGCCTCAGGGCCTAGAGCTGCTGCAGTTTCTAACAAATCCCAACATCTCCGCCTGTGTCGCCTGGCTGCAGATTTCACGACCTGCCACCAGTTCCTTGTCATTCCCAGCAGGAAAGCTTTGATTGCTTGCTATATGGCTGGCTATAGAAGAATTCACCAATTTATTTGCATTGCAGATGAGCAGCACATGACCTGGCGCTTTTACTTTTCCCCTGTCGCATGAGTCAGTGCTGCGAGGTCTGAAGTCTAGAATCACCCTATAATCCTGTTGCGCTGCCTGTGCAGTGCCTCAGGGTTTACTAACTCCTGGAAACAGGCATTTCCACAAGCGACTTGTTTGTTCAGTAGGACACCAGCTCCACCACTCGTGGTGGCAGATGGGCATAGGTGGAAGAGGGCATCATTAGATGACACTCTGGGGATTAGAGCCCAGGACAGGTCAGAGTTCATGTCAGCAAACCCATCAGCTGCTCTTTCTCCACTGCAAATAAAGAGGATTCTTGGCCTCTCCAAACCACTAACAATGCTGGCTTAACCCTAAGAT
Organism: Phoenicopterus ruber ruber; assembly: GCA_009819775.1. Lineage (NCBI taxonomy): Eukaryota > Metazoa > Chordata > Aves > Phoenicopteriformes > Phoenicopteridae > Phoenicopterus > Phoenicopterus ruber. The sequence continues at coordinate 71,817,010 of CM020219.1, read as the reverse complement.
ATTTTTAGGTCTAGAGAGCAGAGATAAAAGCCTTAAAAATCCACCCCCATGATTTTTAGCTCTTTTTTAATGTTGGTTTTGTTGAACCGCCCTTAAAATAAAGAAAGGAATGACATGCTACAAATAATCATTAGGCTGTCATCATTTCTGCTGGGAGTGGCTTGTCCAGCAGAGGTGGGCCAGCCCAGTGACCTTTTTGCCATGTTCTGCCATTCCCATTTTCCTTCCTACCTATTCATCCCACCTAACTAGGCTGCAGTATCTTTGTACAACAACCAGAGTCACAGATCTAGTTGGAATGCACAAGATCTGCAATAATATTATGGAGAAGGAACAGAACTGGGGTTCATATAGAGAATGTAAAGGAAACCCTGGCATTGTAGCTGATGGTCTGAGGTTCATAATCCTCATTTTCAGACCTGCTAGCTAAGTTGTGGAAGGCTGCTTCCCGAAAGTGCAGTCACCACTTCTACATTGCACTGCAGGTCCTTGCCTGCCAGAGCCTGAGGTTTCCTGTCTGTTACCTCACAGCAGCGTCCCTAGGGTATAGGAAATAAAGTTAGCTGGGTTCCTTTCTGTCTGGGGATTAGCTTGTCTCCTCCTACAGGGCAGGCCCCATACACAGATATAACCAAAAAAAGGAAAGTTCATGTTAATAGTAGTAAATAACAAACTACAATCAAGAGAGGGGGACGGCATTCTTTCTCCAAAAGACTGGAACTTGCAAGGCAGAAGCAGCACAGTGGAGGATCAGAGATGAGGAAACAGAGCATAATCCTGCTAGGTGTGGAGGAAACGCGACAGCGAGTGCAAACCATCATTGTCATCTGTTGCATCGGTGCTTTGCTGGTGTGCCAATCAGTGAGGAGTTGCCTGCACAAGGATAGCTTTGGGAGGGTCACAAAGAAACATCATTTATATTCTACAAGGAGTCACCCAGGCTTGGAACTGTCTTCATATTTGCATAAGTATTATATTTCATGGGCTTACATGCTAAGACAGTCTTCTAGAACAAGACGCAAGTTCTTTATAAATGGAAGAGCCTGATTTTACTTGTCAAGACAGAAGCTTAGATGAAACCAAGGCAGCTTTGAGTTGGTGTGAACCTCTGCCGCCTACAATCTTAGTGAAAAATTAGGACACTTTCCCGTCTTTCTATTCACAAGTTTGGTCCCAGCAGTCCTACACACTTTGAAGAAAAATTTCCCAGTAAAAGGGATGCATCTCTAATTTTCCCCTTTAGCAAATGTCCCTTTATTAAACATCTCACTGCTCCTTCCCTGCCCACTGCTCCCTTCTTACCTAGAGAATTGCACAAGATAATATAAATAATTATACTCACACATTTATATAAACACACGCATACACACCCCACTCCTCCTACGGCTGCTATACTCTATGTTGCTCATTCAGGTCCTGTCTGTCTTAGCTATGGCAGCCATAACTGGCAAGCAAGAAGCGCTGCAGGGTACGTTGACTAAATGCTTGCATCGCAGACTGCCTGATTTATCTACACAGCAAAGGCCACTCCGTACTCCATGTCCCCTCCCCAGACACAAAGCATAGCAAATTTCAGATCAAAACTGTTGATCTCGCCTCTTTTCTCACCCTGCCCATCCATGTCACTGTGTCAGGAAAGAACCAGTACTTCACGTCCTGAGCTGCTGCTGCAACAGATTCCATTTAAGCCCATTTCATCTCTACTGGAGCGGAATTTTGTGAGAGGAAAAAAACCTTTTCAACATTTTACTATGCCAACAGGCAAGACTGGGCACTTCTAATCTTCAGGAAAAAAAATGTGAGATACACCAAGGCCAACTCTACCATATACGACATCTTTCGCCTACCTCAGCCAGAAGAAATGTACTTAGCCACCTGTTTGGAGCTTGTGGGAACTGGGCAAGCTGTTAAGAAAAATTTATCCTGCTTCAACAAAGCTTCCAGGAGAAGTCTAATACCAAGGCACAGTAAATCTGATGCATTCAGGAAATCCCAGTAAGAACTCAGGCTATTCCACCCATGAAGCTAGGCTGTGGTTCAGAGCTAGACCTTTCAGCAGGGCTCCTCTGAGCTCTGGGATTTGCTAGGAGGCACAAATGCACTTCCATCAAAGAAGTGTGGTCCCTCTTCTCTTTCATGGCTCTTGAAATGCAGAGTAAGCTGGCCAGGGAAGTGGAAAAACAGCCAACAATTGGGACAAAGGGGTCACTAGGAGAAAGGGTGTGTTGCAAACTCACAAAGCATCGGCATCAACTGGTGGGAGGAAGCACAAGATAGGAATCAAGTCTGCAAGTCTTCTAATCAACACATGACATTAGCCAGGACTGGAGATAAGGAGGGAGCAATCCAGAGGCAGTTTCACTTTAAATAAGTGCTTACAGCTTAGCTACCTTTCCCCAAGGCTATTGCATTGAGAGGGGGGCAGAAAATTTCAAGAGAGCACTATTTGGATTGCTAGCTCTAATGTTAGGGTTATCTTCCTGCTTACTGCGCATTGCTGACATTATATAGGTAGCGTCCTGGAGATCCCAGCGAGACAAAGCCTTATCTGCACTCCCACTGCATTCAGTGGGCTTGTAAGTGTCTTCAAGGTACACAATCTAATCCAGTTTCCATTTTTTGGGCCCATTTCAAAACAAAAAACAAATGCACCAGAGCTGAAGAACTGGAAGTTGGTTTAGCAAGTTCATCACCTCTGCCAGAGCACTGCATGCTGTTACAGATCAGGACACATCCCCGTGCTCAAAGCTGGCAGGGCAGCGTGGTGCTCGGAGTCCCTCTTCACCATACGCACATCGCCAAATACAACACAGGCTGGATCACGTGAAAGAAAAAAATTTGTGCTGCTTCAGGCTCTCATCGGCACTAGGGCAGAATCACAGCCAGGCGCTCCTGGGCCAGGCAACTCCAACGGTGGAGCAAAGCATAGCCAGCAAGGAAGTAGCACAGGGACCGCAAATTCTGCCAGGCTGAGAACACAAGGCTGGAGCAGCAAGAGCCGAGAACGTAGGCAAGAAAGCAGGTTAAGCTTAAAGACGGTAAGAAAACAGCAGACTCTCTTTAAAAATTTTAACTCCTACCCTGATGAGAAGTTGAAACTAAAGCTCAAGAGGATCACCTGAACACAGCACACGCTATTTTGCTACTGGTTAAATTCCTGTGGCTTGGTAGATGTTCCCTGCAGATAATATCAATACAGCTTGGATCACAGCCACCTCACACTTCTTCCAGATCTTTTACTTGCAAAAATTCACAGACGTATTAGGTTATAATAGAAGTAACGTCATGCTCCACCAGACAAGTCTGTGCCATCCTCTACAAAAAGTGTATCTGCTGCTTCCCACAAAAGTCAGGCCACTCAGTCCTGCAATGGCAGCATCGCAGCAGAAAGTCAGTGTAGCCTACCTTTTCCACAGACTTGCCAGGTCACCTTGGGAAAGTCATTCTGCACACTGGTAAAATGACTGTGACAATGTTAACTCCCACAGAACAGAGGCGGCTTAATCCGTTGTTTTTTCAAGCGTGCTGCGATCCTTAAAGATGCTATAGAAATGCAGATTGAAATCCCTGGCTGACATAAGAGGAATACAGACTACAGCTTCTGTTCAGAATAACTAGGTCAGTCAGCTATTGCAAAAGTATTAACCAGAATTCAGAGAATTCCTAGTGGCTAAAATAACGGTAGCAAAAGTCTAACACCATTTGCTGTCATTAGTCACTCTCTACCTCTGGGTACGTTCAAATCCAACTCTCAAGAGCCTAGAATAATTTGAGGGCTGGAGCTTATGCTTGTCAAAATCCAGCCACGTGGCTCCACGCAGCACTGGAGGCTCCCATCCCACTTGCTGCCTTGTGGAGGCAGGGAACAACTGCTCTCACAGTCAACACAGCCTTAAGCAGCTGAACGCACGCAGCCCATCTCGGCGAGCTTCACGGTTAATCCTGTGCCAGGGAATGGGTGTCACGGTCACCCTCCCAGCAGCAGCCACCCTACAGCAAGTGCAGGAGGGTGCTTCGTACTACGCTGGTGTATGGGTAGCTTATTTCGGGGGAAGGCTGGCAGAGGCAGAGAGCGGCTGTTTGAATGGAATACGAGGAAGAGAAGAGGGGAAGGGTTGACCATTGCAATGGGGATGAGTATCCAAGATCTATCTCAAGCCCCTTCAGTTGCTGAGGCTGGACCGAGCATTTGCTTTCCTCTCGCTGTTTAGCACTGCTGCATGCCGCTCATTCCTACTTTTATACTGTGCTGGTACAACTGTACGGCTGCCTGCAGACCATACCATGCAGATACTCAATACAACTACTTGCATCAAAAAGCTTTTGGTTTTACTAGAAATAGGAGGTAGGTGAAAGGTTAAACCTGTTCAGATTTTTTTAATTATTATTAATATTTAATTTATTTTTAAACTCACATTGTTTCGGCAGCCTGGCATACAGTTCAGCCACGCAAACAGTCAAGCCACCACAACTCAGAAGCCAGCAACCTGCAATGCAGGAACTGGGCCTTCTTGTTTTGCCACTGAAACAAGCATGTCATTATACTGTACCCTCAGTTTCCCTTATCTCCATGAGCTGTGAATGCACTGGAGCCCACAGGACGGGTTGCAAAAGATTAAATTGTTATAATCGCCACTTAGAGATTCATTTATATAGTGTAGAAAAAGATGGTAGCTGTGACATCCTTGTCTTGTGTACTAACAGCTACAACAGAGGAAAGAGAAAAAGTTCTTAATTGCTACCTCTCCTAAGAGTGATTTTTGGTCTTTCCTGCTAGTAGTTAGAGAAGCCTTTTATTTTCTTTATCCTCACCTCTCTCCTCCAGTCTTCAGTCAGGCTGCAATTTATAATAGCCTAAATACTAGCATAAGACAGAGTAAGACGCTGGTTGCTCTGGGGCACACTCTTTCAGCAGAACACAGGCTGGTGGGCACACAATAAAGCTTCCAACCACCATTTTTACCATTTAAAAAAAAAAAAAAAAAAAAAAAAAATCAACCCTACCCAAAACATTTGTGCAACTATTAATGCTGTGAGATTCCACAATAAGAAACTAAAACGTGCACACAGTCAGGCAATGCGTGTTACAAAGGATTGAAACATGCCGGCTGTTTCTGGTATTGTAGGAACATTTTTATACCAAAACGCTACCCATGATTAATGGGGTCCGAATTTAACACAGTCATACGGTCTACCTGACCACATGGACCTGCTGGCATTTGGCTGCAATCCTAAAAAACGTCCTTCCTTTGGAACAAGTCTAGGTCCTGCTGGCTGCTGTAAGGAGTGAAACCATTGTGGAACAACTGAACCCGAATCCTCTTCAAGATAACACCAGAAACTAATCCACTGAGAGATAAATATAGATATAATTAAAGGAAATATCCAGATTCTGATGAATAATAATAATAATTAAAGAAGTTAAGAAAGGCGCAACATAAGACATAGCCATTTAAGCTGTAAATAAAGTGGTATGTCTCCTATACTGCAGATCTAGAGGTTCGAAGATGGCATTGTAAAATAAGTTTAAAAAATCTGTTAACCTTCTACTTAATCATCATTCATCAAACTACTAATTCAAAAATACATTTCTCCTTCATGTGCTCTCTGGAGTGCCAAATAAATTCTATAAATAAATGAATTCAGAGAAATGTGTTCAAATAAAAAAAGTATTAACTTAGTTCATTTCCACATGTGACCTTTAAAAACAAATGCTTGTTAAGACTCAAAACCAGCACTTTCTGGTTTTGTTCTTCCGAACTTTGATGAAAACTGAAAGCCTGGCTAACACTTGTGCCCAAGTGCTTAACCAAAGATTCCCTACAGAAATACTTGGGTAGTTATCTGGAAAATTCTTTCATTTCCTTCTTTCAACAAATAGCAATCTCAGTCCAAGAACAGCCACAACCCATTATGAAGGTGATCATAGACCATGAACTAGAAGTAGCCAGATAATTTAGGTGGCCCTGAGTTCTAAGAGACTGTTTTAAAAACATGCCTTTAAATGATACAGAAATAAATGGCATTGTTCTTTAAATAAGTTATTGGCTCAGCTTTACGTCACTCAGGCTGCTATTTTGCAGAAGCTTAGGGAGAACATATTTAGAACTTGGAAGAGAACGCAAAAGCCCAAAGAGCTTTGCAAATTCCTGATTTGGGAGCAAGCAGCAGAATTAGTATTTTCTTCTCTGTTAACACCAAACACTGCATATTTTATAATAAAGTGTCAGAAATCAGGAAGCTTCCTCAGTAGCAGTCACAAACACGAACATCTTCTCTACTAACATCATCTGTGGTTGATGAGGTGGTACAAGATCTAAACTACTTATGACATTACTTTATACATGTAGGTTTCTAATGAAATAAACACAGCATGCATTTTTCATTTTATGGCCCAAATATTCCGTAACAGCATCTAGGTTTGCAATCTGATTTTCCACACCTTTCACTACACACTCAGGAGCTCCGATTTCTGCAAATTAATTATGTGTGTACCCAAACTGGACAGCTTGCTGTAGCATGAACAGCTCAAAGATGACTTGCCCGGAGAGACTTCTTTCCAGAGTCAGCTGTAACATCTGTTCTTCAGATCCAATCCAAAGTCCCTTGAAACCAGAGTTTTTTCACTGACTTCCACAAGTGCTAGAAAGATTCTTATTCTAAACTGGATGTTACAGGAAAGAAGTTAATTTCTAACATTATTGTATGCATTTATGTACTTTCTTGGACAAGGCCCAAAGTACTCATTATAAAGTGTAACACCCCGCTTAATTCTTGTAGAAGCCAATCATAAGGCTACTATGAATTTTAATGAGCACTGAATCAAGCCCCAGATGGTTTCTAAAGCCAAATTATCCTGATCTTGGTTATTTTAAGCTCCGTGTAGTGCCTTCTGGCCACTCCATGTATTAACCCCTGTGTTCCTGGTCCAGATTAAGGAAAGACCTTCATTACCTGTTCTCCCCATCTAAACATAGGCCTTCAGCTCTGCTGTAAAAGACCCTCAGCTCCTGTTATGCCTTGAAAAGTCACAGCTTTGAAAGAAGACTCAAAGGTTGACACAGGTGAGAAAAACACAGCAGGGAGGACAGCGGCCTGATCCATACTCTTTCAGTAACACAACCAAGGCTCTGCAGCCTATTTAGTACTGTCTTCTGCACACAGCAACATGAATACGATCAAATGTAGAAGAGATTAGTGAGATCTATGAAAATTTTCATCTCAATGAAAAAGGCAACAGAGTGTAAGAAAAACAAAATATAGTCATTTATAAGGCGTTGTGCGTTGCAGAGAGGAAAGCCAGAAAACTAGAAGGCCATCACTAAGATAACACTGACACTACAGACAGTCCAATTTAACCAGATTCTCAGGGGAAAAACAACTGAGCTCAGAGCCATCAAGTTGACATTATCAGTTCATAGAGACACTTGTCTCTGCTGAAGCTGCTGAGTATGTTTGCTTTCTAGTTTGAAATGGTATGTTTCATTTTAAGAACTAGAACTTCTTTTTTATACAATGGTATTTCAAGTATCTCCACATCACATTGGCAGGATACCTGCCCCTGGCCAATGGATGGGGACTGCAGTGCCTCAGCTGGGTCTCCACTAGAAACAACACTGCTCAGAGCTGCAGTCTGGTTACACTCCGATTCTTCGGAGCAGACTACGAATTACCTTCCGTATCTACTACAAACCACTATTACCTTAGTCTTTCCTTTGACTAAACTTGGGTTTTTCAGGCTGTGCTTGTTTCCTGCAAAGCACTGCTGTTGCACATGGCAACCTGAATGTCTCTGAGATTCACAAGGCCTTCTCCCTTCCCCTTGGCAACCTGCAGGAGAGAAAATATATCACTCAGCTGTTTCCAAAGTGTTCTTTGGTTGAAGCATCACTATTCCTTGCTAGACTGTAAGCAAGTCCAAAGGAACATGAATTCTTCATAGAGACTTTTTTTAGGAAACTTTGTGACCAATAATTGGCTACAGCAATGCATGCCAGTCTTTGTAAACAAGACAGCTTTCAGACAGCCAGAATTCCAGCTGTTTCAGGGTGGCTGGGTTTTTGGGGGGTGGTGGTGGTTGGTTAGTTGGGTTCTTTTTCCAGGTTGGGGCGGGGGAGAGGAAAGGAGGAAGAAAATAAAGAGAAAAAGCTTCTACTACCTGCTTTTTTGGTCCCTGGGTATCCAGGATCTTCTCTCACTTTGCTGCCAGTTCTCATTCCAGTGTCCCAATACCTCTGTTCTTTGTTAAATCCCCTTTAAACTCATTTGTGTGGGGTTTTTTTGTTGGTTTTTTTTTTTTTTTTCCCCTAAACCTTGTCTGGTAAACAGATGGACGTCATAGAAATGAAAAGGATGAAATGGAAAGAGTAATAAAAACTGAAGTGCAGCATTATGCAAGCCAGCTATGGAAAACAAATTATGTTATGTCACCGTATATTACTCAGTTGAGAATGGTTAATGAGTTTACACTATTTAACCACCTTACCAGAATGGGCACCACAGCTTGAGGAATGCAGACAGAGCTGTGAAATGATTTCACAATTAGAAATGAGAGGTGGGAGGGAAATAAGGAAGCAAAAGATGGTTTAATGTCCTTTATTGCCTCCAGATGCATGACACATGGCTCAGTTGTCCTAAGTCTGGGCCTGAAATACTTATTTTTAATTCACTGAAAACACACTGACTGAGCAGCAGGAGTGCAAGTGACACACTTAACTTGCCATCATTTGCTGAAGCAGAGAAGGAGCTCAATCTCCCGCCTCTGCTGGGATTGCCAAGTAAAGCATCAACGGCGGGTTCAGTAACTCAGACAACTCTGCCTTCTGAAATGGCCCGAGAGCCCTGAGGAGCATGTGCTTTAACAGGTTTCAGTCCCTTTTGACTTGAACCACATTTGAACTTCTTAGCAGTGAAAAATCATTCTATCCTGTTACTATTCCTCTGAGCAATTGCACACACGCCCCTTTTATTATTACATTAGTGTAATTTTGTCTCCGACATTCCCCTGAGAGGAATTACTCATGTCCTGCTATTATTTATTTTACTACTAAGAGCCTGGGTTTTAGCAGTAGTTTTAATTAAATACCAATCCTACTCCTCAATTAGGATCACCTTTATCTAGCTTGCTGTGCTTTGTATTCTCCAGCAGTATCACTTGCTTCCTCCTATTTATCCCTGCCTCCACAGTTCTCTCAGGAGCTGCAAAAAGCCCCCTCTCCCACCAAATCCTATCAGCAAAAAGAAAGACAAGATTTTACTAAAGTAAAGAACCCTCATTATGCAGAATTCCAGTTTAAATTGATGTCAAGTGACACTGCCAAAAGCAGCAGCATCTTCCATACCCCCCAAAGCCATATTGTCTGCTGCTCTGTCCCGCGCACCAGCCCACAGCATGTTGCTACTACCATCCCTCTTTGGTTTCCCTGCTCCTCTGTAGCCTTGCTTGCACACCCATTGCTCCCGCACCCTCTGATGTTGCGTCTATCCTCTCCAAATATACTATTGAAAGTTGCCAAGGCAGGTTTTCTTTGGGAGTTTGAAGTTCAGTACGTCCACACAATGGGTAAACACCTCTTCAAAGTCTTTGCCGTCCCTGGATAATGAATCAGATCACAATGTATTCTAGACTTTAGTACACAGCATTCTTGGAAGCTGCCCTAGATTAATGTTTTAAGACTTATTCATTCATGCTCCCCAAGCATTAGAGGCAGAACTGATGACTCCTGACTGTGAAGTTGGCAGGAGTTTCCTCACCTCAACTATTTCTACAAAGTGGAATCAAACTGCAGCAACAGCATCCAACTGCATTAACTGCTCCAGCGCCTGGCAAAGCCAGCTGCGGAGACAGCATGAAGTTACGCAATGACTGCTGGCACCAAACCCCCTCCTGGCCATCATTCCCTGCCTGAACGTTGGGCATAAGTACCCTTCCCCAGGCAATCTCACCTAACCGCTCTGCAGCTTTAACAGAGCACAACTTCCCCTCTAGGCACCACTCCTTCCTTGCATAGGGAAGGGAACAAGTCAGAGATCATTTTGATTTCACTTCTTGCAGACTTGACAAGGCTTTTTCCTCCTTCTCAGCTCTAGGTGCAAAAGTTTACTAACTACACTTACTTCCCTAAACATGTTTTTGCTTTTACGAGCACATTTTCTTTCTTTTCCAAGAGCAAAATGGAACTGCATACAAGTATAGATCAATTAGCGTCCAAAGAGAAAGTGTAGACTCACACCTACGCTCTCCCCTGCACTTCCAGGCTCAGCAAGTGCATTCCTTAATGGCTCCAGCACCTTTATAAGATTCGTGCTCTGCTGTACTTTAATCAAGGACTATAATTTATACACTGCAACTTAAGCGTACAATTCTCAGTCTGGAGGGTTCCCAACTAGGAGGGGTTTCAGGCTTTGGTTTATACTGGGCAGGAGGGGAAACGGATGAGAAAAGATTTTTTAGATGTTACTCACCAGTTTTTTCCATCTCTGTACATTCACGGTATCTTTTTCCTACCTTAAATAAGGCTTTTCAAACAAGTTGCCTGCAGCTGGGACAAGGAGCTCTCTACTACTTTCTAGCCTCTCCACAAATAGTTTTCAACAGTGATAAACTGGTTGTTCAGGTGTAATTCAAATAGATGCTTTAAAATATCCTATCCCCTTGCTCTTGTTTCAATAGCATTTCTTCAAACCAAACCTATTAAAAACCTTTGAGTTCAAGTTCCCAAGGCAGGAACCATCTTCATTTTGCCTCCTACAGAACAACAAATACTCTATCAATGTTTAAAAGCACTAAATGAAATTAATAAACCATAAGCTCATGTCTATTTACTAAATTTTACTTTCATTCACCTGCTGTTCCTACAATGCCCAGCATTCTACTATTTAAATACATGATTTAGAGGCACAGTCAATGGCATTTATTCACCACTAGAATACAGGCAGGTAAGAGGCAGTGTTAAAAGCATTCCCCCTCACCCCTCTTTTATGGCTTCAGACCTCAGAAAATTAGTTCTTATTGGCCGATTTAAATTTCCAGCCTAAAAAGGGAGTGCCAGAGACATCAGAGATTTATCTCAGTTCTACAGCTTGGGAAAGTAAAAAAATTTTAGAAGTCATCTTAATTATAGCATTCAGAATGCCGGACCCTGTTGCCCCATCTCCCTCCCACAATAGGAGTCTTACCTTGAAAAAAAGATCTCTGAGAAATACTTCTGGAGTGAATTCAGTCCCTTCTTCCTTCTGACTGCAGGTTGCTGCTTGTCTTAAACACGGGAAACATCCCTTGCTTCAGGCAAAAATTCTCAGCAATTTCATCTTAAAGCTTCTTCGGAAAGATCCTGGTTCGCTCTCATACACATGCAAACACACCAAGCTCGCAGCTGCTTACTCACCAGCACTACCCCAGCGCCAGCTGCCATGGAGGAGCTATCAGAGCGACACACACCCCCTCCTTCTGGCAGTCAGCACAGGTGTTAGAAGAATTCACTGAAGGTAAAATATCTTCACAATTGGAGGACAGAGAAGACCACAATGATAAATTCTGTTAAAAGCTTGCAGTTAAAACTGATGAGATCTCATTGTAGACACATACCACTATCAAGATTCTGTAATGCAGTGAATCAATGTTTTCTGGGACCTTTTTTATCATGGGCTGATGCTGTGATCTCAGCAAAGAGGATGGGACTGTGTGTTGAGTGACATTTTGCACAAAAAGCAAGAGCAAGATACTAATCAAGATTCTAGGATATAAAGACTATACATGTATTTCCCCTCAAGTAAGCCTTGAAATCACCGGATGGCTGACTTACGCTTCACTCCGGGATCGGGAGGGAGTTAACAGACATTAACAAAGCCTCACACTTTGAGAATCTGTGATTAAAGACTCCTGTGCCCTACAGAGGTATAAACTGCAGACCATGAATAGCAAATACAGCATTATTCCATCGCTCAGGCAAACCAAAGTGTTACTTATCAATCTGGTAAGCATTCCATGTCCCCTTCTGGATGTACGAACTCTGTGGGCGTTGTGCTGATCTGGCATAACCTGCCCGCGTCCATGTCATGCAATTTCAAAAACGCAAAATATAGTATCAAGTTGACACTTCTGCAGGCTAAATTTCAGCAACAGATCTCATGGCACCCTGCAGCAGAAGGAAGGTAAACTGTTCTAAGGCTTTAGACTTCATAGGGATGTAAATTAGGACAGATTTATTAAGCTGACTGAGGCAGTGACAGTTTACACTGGCTGAAACTCTGCAGATGTAATCATTATGTTCCTGCTACTTGAGTCCCAAATGGAACCCAGCAGAATCCAATTCTGTAATCAAGACAGCAAGTGAAATAGCTTCCCCCCACTGCAGTCAGTTTAGAAATCAAGTCAAAACCAGCAGGGCTGCCAGTGAGGCAATTAGGTATTTTCCATAGTAGTCTGATAAAGAAGCCAATTATTTACAGTTTCCTGGCATGTCAGTCACTTTAGTATTTCCTGGACAACATTCAGAAAGGAGAAGCACTTTTTTTTTTTTTTTTTTTTTTAAGGTAAAGGTGGTGTATCCAAGAGGCTATTCATTTTTCTTGCTTTTATTTAGAGTTGGCTTTTATTTCCTCACCTGGATAACCACAAGCACATTTTTGTGAACATTAGGTAACAAGAAAGCCTGCTGCTAATTCTTTCTCATCAGGGCCTGGGGAAAAATACAAGCTGTTGGGTGAAAGCTAAAAAACAAACAGAAAAGATGGGAGGGGGAAGAGAAGGGGAGTGAGAAAATAACTCAGGAGTGAGTCAGTCATGCTCCTCCTGCTTAGTCACCTGTAGTGCTTCTCTCCAGACACACCGGAGATGGAGAATAAGATGCCTGCCTTCCACCCACCTCCTCCTCCTCCTGACAAGGGCTTACAAAAAGAAGAGATGGGGCAGAGTTTTAGGAGACAATCATTACAGGTGCAAGCTTTGCAGAGAAGCAGAGCTGACAGTAACCTGTTTGCTCATGTTTCCCACCCCCTCCTGTTGCCCCCTGCACTATTTCTCAATTAAATCATCTTGAATCAACCTGTTCATTTGCTGGTTTAAGTTTCTCTGACGGTGCCCTGCAGTTTTGACATCGTAGGGAGTTGCCATGGAGAAGAGGGTGATGTCATTGACACAAAAAGCACTGAATTTACAAATACGACAGGAACAGAGCTATTTATAAAGAGCTGCTTTTCTCCCCACACTCTGCTGGGGTGGGTGGAGGCAAAGGCAGCAGTTCCATTCTTGATGTTTCTGTCAACAAGTCTCAGAAATGAATTTTCTTGTTAGAAAATATCCTGAGCCTGTGAAATTGCTGAATGCTGTCAGCTTTCGGACTTCATTCATTAGAGCTGGGTTTAGCTTTCCAGCTCATAGCTATTTTTGAGGTCATTTAACACTTGTGTTTGTATAGTAACTTCTATCCTGAAAAATCTGTGCAGCATTACTGAAATACAGGTACTTCTGAAAGGAAAGACAATAGCATGTCACAAAAAGAGAGGGGACAAATGCCCTCTTTTATGTAAAGGCTTCGTACTGCTTATAATCACTTTGAGTAACAACTGTGACTGTTGATTTTGCCTTGACTATGTGGGGTACCATTGCACATTAACACAGCTCTCATATAATGAAACATTTAGTGCATATAAAAATTGCAAAACACTGAAGAGATAGAAAAGGGAAGACGATAAACTTAGACATGAACAAAAAAATAATTTTAGAATGCATTTGGAATAAATTTGGAGGAATAAAGGATGGTTTAAGGACATGACAGGGAAGCTATCACAGATGTCAAAAGCATATTATTTATGTGCATGGCACCTAAACCAAACACACCACCATCTATCACACCGAAATCTGACAGGACAGTGACATTCCTAAAAGCTGGATGCTAAGAAGAATTATTTCACCAAGATACAGGTCAAGGTCCAAAATTCAGTTTTGAGTTAAAAAAATAGCTTAGTTTTCAAAGAAAACAGCTTGGACCTTAACAGCTCGTAGAGCAACTACACTCCAGCTTAAACAACAGCATCAGTCAGAGCAACGGTTCCCCTGTTTTACTCTCTGGATACTAATACCAAAACCAAAACCTATTTTGGTGAAATGTTACTGGTTGCACTGTACATTTCAACTGTGCAGAAGCACTACAGTGATAGGGAGCAACAGAAATTACTAATCCAAATACAGGTTAGGCAACCAGCAACTAAATGTATCAAAGTGTTACGTTGTTTTTATGAACCATTTCTCCTCCACAGAAGTGAAACATTTATAAATATGTATATTTAGATATGAAAATACACTTAAAAGTATAATGCCAGTTTTATAAACAAGAAAACTCCAGGATTTAAATGATTTGTCCAGTATCACATGCAAAGCCAGGAGCAATGCTGACAGTGGAAGGTAAGTCTTCAGTCTGGAACCCTGTTTGTCTCAGTAATAGAAGTTTACCAAAACTACACATGCTAGAAACATTAACAGGGCTTTGCCAAAACATCCACAGCTTCTGCAGCACAATACCCAACAGCCTGGCTTTTACCGAAATGAAATAACAAGAAAAGTCAGGAGAAGCATTGTTTTCTTACCTCTCCTTTACAACAAGTCCAACTACTCAAACACCATTTCCAAATTTGCTGTCTCCCATTTTAAGAGGACCAGTGTGAATTTACTAGGGAAGCAAGGAAAACTGTAACTCTTTTCCATGAGCCTCATCCAATGCCACAGTGTGTTCCCAGTCACATGGCAATTGTTCTGCCTTTCCCCTTCCACCCATATTGCTACGCATCCATTTCTGGAAAGGATATTGATACATCAGGAAAGATGACTGTGAAAACCACAGTAAATTTTAAGAAAGTGAAGAATATGCTATATAGTGAAAGATCACAGAAACTTAAGCTTGTAATTGAGAAAGTTACGCAGCGATTTGCGGACAGTCTAAAAGTATATAGATATACTGCTCACTTGGACCAAAATCTTCTCAGTTTAGCTGATAGGAAGCAAAAAAACATTTTGATCTTGGTGCGTGGAGCACATGTGTAGCAGAAATGAATGCTCGTAAACAAGAAGCGACGAAGATGGCTCCAATGTTCAATTGTGTGAGAATTATCTGTTGAAAGAACTGAGAACAGGATCACAGCAAGTTTTCCATTGTTGTCTAGCTCACGAATGAAAAATATGCTTTCCCAGGAGATGAGGAGGAATAATAAATTTTAATTGCATAAAAATGGACTATTCCTGTTACACATTCCCCATATGTTAAGCAAATGAGAGACTATCTTTACAGCTGCCCACACCAGTTGCCAGTAATGTTTTCTGTTTCAGGCTAGGCAAGACTACTTTCAGCTGACACTTATGTTTTACATCTTGATATAAAACCTGCTGCTTTTAGTTGCACAGGATCTAAGCAATAGTTTCCAAAATATAAGAATATGGCACACTCCATTAAAGAAAGAAAAGTCTTCCATGGTTCCTAAAAAAAATAGCAGGAGCAGGCGATGTGCCACTAAAACAGTATGTGCCTACTTACAGTTGGAATTAGTCCCTGACATACTTCTCTTTTCAAACAGGATATCAGCAGATCTGGACTGTGAAGCCACGGGAACAGACTAATGAAAGGACAAGTTGTAGCCAGTTCTGTTCACAGTACAGGTAAAGTACTAATCCAGGTTGTCTCTTTAGGAGTAAAGGCAGGTGTAATGGTGTGGCAGAATGGTCCAGAATGCCTTTACGGGATCTATTTTGACTGGATATTGAGGAAATGTACCAATAAGCCATACCCAGCCACCACTGAATTTTGCAATACTCTTAACACTTTTTTCCCCCTACAAAATGATTCCTGAGTGAATGATTATTTAAAGTATTACACTACATCAAAATACATTACTAGTTTAGCTTCAAGAAAGGAACTATGCAATTCAAGAGATACTGAAGAACTGTGCATATCAAGAGGATCCAAAGCACTGAAAAAACAAACACAAACTCAGGCACAGAAACTGACCAGAAGACTAACATTTGTCTTTCATCAGCATTGTGTCACTTAGCTGCTGATCCTGCTTTGGAAATCACACTTCCATACCAGCTGGAGCCACGGGATCAATAATTAAATAGCTTTAGATGGTACTTATTACAAAAGGAGAGTAGGGAACAAATATTTCTAGAACCAACAAAAGGAACCGCGTTCTTCCCCGGTTTTACTGAGCAACCTCAATGTTCACATGCTTGTTTAATAATTTAAAATATTCTATCAGATAAAGAATGAATGGAAATGAAACCTCCTTATTTCTCAGTTTCTAAACATGGCATTCTGCTAGATTAACCAAGCAGAGGGGCAGCGAGTGTAAAATAGTAAGAACCAAGAGAATGAAACTGTTAAAGGAGCTTCAGTCTTCCTTCAGCAATCTTTAAGGGCAATCTTTTTAAGCACATGCCCATTAATGTAACTGCAGTGCCCATAGCCCAAGGCTAAATGAGAGACTCTAACCACCAATTCTCAAGACCACAGTCAAATAACTCACTTAGAATAAGAACACTAAGCTTTTGTACACCGAAGCATCGCTGGGGAAATCACTAGTGCACAGCATCTAGCGCAGCACCTCAGAAGTTACTGTTTAGCCCAAAGCCATTTTGGAATATTTATTATTTGGGAAATCAGCAGCAGCACAGAGGAAAGATTTAGAATTATTTGCTGATGCACATGCAGGAAGTGTAATTTGTCTACTTTTAAAAGTATTCATAAATTTCATGAACTAAAAAACAGTCAGATCTGATTTATAGTAGGTTTGGTAGAACCAAAGCAGAATTAATTACTGTATGGAATCCACAATCTGGTAGGTCAGTCAGAATGACACAAAATGTGAAGTGAGTGTTCTTCAGAAAAAATAATGGGGATTTTTTTCTTCTATAATGCTTTCAATTTTAGACTAAAGATAGGACAAATGGCTCAGCAAAGCCTTTTTAAAAATTTCTTTTAAAACGTGATTGTATTGTCTCTTCTCAACTCTGCAAAACTTCAGTGAGGTCGATGAACAGACTGTTTTCTTATGTAAGACCATGTTATGCTGTAGTGAGGAAAGTGACCCATCCAATAGGTAGAAAATAACAGAAGTCAATTTCTAAATTAATATAAAGAGATTAGAAACTGGAATAATTCAACTTATTGAAATAGTTCAAACCCTTCCAAACATTCAGATTCAAGTCACATCAGTTGTTCACAGTATCCAGAATGCAATTTTCTGAGAACAGGAAGAAACCTATGCTTAGGGGAGCCATAAAAACAAAAATTCCTTGGCTGTGTCCAACCTGTGGGACTCGGAGCATTCCCATTTACCAGGAGCACACTCTGTCCTTGTCCTGACTGTAGGGCTAAGATCTTTGTGCCTACTCTTTATGCCATGTTCTCTATCAGATGGAAGAAGAGCTCTGAGATTTGCTAGTCTGGAAGACTAGGGGACAAATACTACTGTCCAGGCGAGACGTAGCCCTCAAGATTCAGGTTCTGTATGCGCCTACAACTTGGCAAGTTCCTAAATATTTTGCAGAATGAAAGCCTGACAAGAGTCACAAACATAACAGTTTTGCTTAGTCTTGAAATTATCTAACTCTTGTCCCATGTAAATTTAAGGCTACTGATGTAATCCAATGTAATTACCTTTACGTGTTGCCAAATTTTTGTTATTTTAAAACTTCCTGAATTTATATGAATCTATAACATAGCCTATAATCAAAACATTATGTAATTGTATGATTTCATATCAAAAGCTGTAAATACAAGTGTGGGATTTCATGCACCAGCCACATGAAATGCATTCTCTTTATTCATCAGTTGAATTCATACAGAAACACCTAATTAAGTATTACAGGGGACACACACATTAAGGCAGAGTGCAAGCTACCGTTCCTAGTACATTCTGGAAATCTTCTGTTGAGTAATCTCACCTGCTAGCACAAGTACAAGCTTACACCTCTGAGAATGTATCAGCCAACAGGTGCATACTTCTACTCTATGGTTTTCATAATCTTTCTGTTTAACACAGACTCTAGGCTAGAAGTCTCAGATATGAATGCATTTGGAATATATCTATCTGCGCTGATAAATACTTTTACCAATTATCTCAGTTTTAGGATTTTGAATCTCCTACAAATTAAATACCTTTTTAGGACAGCAGGCGATGAGTACTACTAGCTGACGCATTTCTTTAAAATGATCTCTTAAGATGTAAAGTATTAGCAAGCTAGTTTCACAGCTTACAACAGACTTTTTGTAAATATCTGCAGATATACTTTAAAAAGTAAGTTCTGCTTTAGTATTATTTAGAACTCTGATTCTTATTGTTGGCTTCTGCGGCTTCTTTTAATCACTTTTCTGTTCTTCGCTATCAAGATCTGCTTTTTCTTATCATTTGCACTGACAGTCAAGTAGAAGCAATAAGGTTCTGTAACATTGTTGGTCATTACGATACATAAATGCTAACGAGGTAACCTGTATCATCTGTATTTCACAGGTGCTGACAGTGACCTTGATGAGCCCTAGAAGCAGTGGCAGCAACTCCTTTGAACCCAGATGGAGCTACCAGAGCTTAATGAGCACAAAATGGCTCAGACCTGTGGTTTTTCCTCCACTCACAGTATACGTACATCTCACGCACATTTGATCAGCCCAGATTTTTTATTTGTAGCATACGCTGGGGCTCAATGACTTTCTGCCATTAATTCTAGATCCCTTTCCACTTAATATAACAGAGTGGACAACATCATCGACTTAACTCTTCTACTGTTTCTGAATCAAAGCAGACAGTTTATACAAACGCAGAGGAAAGGGGGCTCCCTACGAATACCAACAAATTGTTTCGAAGACCAAACATTCCAGAGTCTCATCAGCAGACAAGCAGACCAAGTATTCCGTAGCCTCAGATGAAAGTACCTGGGGTTTGGGTGGGTTACTGCACGCAGGGCTGTTCTGTGAAGCGCGCATTCAAGGCATCCAGAGCATCACTCACATTGCTCTTAATTTCTGAAAAAGTTAAGGGCTCAGCTCTTCGGATACCTTTTCTGTAGCCTTTGAAGAACCTCTCACTGTAGCACTATCCTAGCAAGGAATAAGAAAGAACTAGGGGCAGGCTTTGTCTCCTGTTCTCTTCCCACTCTCTGGCCAGTCAGAACTCTAGGGACAGATCTAAAGCTCAGAGTGCTGCTGCTGGCACATGGATCGTAAGAAAAATGGCAAAAAACCAAGATCCTCAGGCTTTAGAAGGAAGATCCATGTGCAACATTACAAATCACTTCTCTTCTTCTGACCTTTCTTGTCAAACAGCTGTGATACTCCTGAAACATTTTAGAAGCAGGAAATAAGCTGTGCATAAAAAACCACCCCCTTTCCTACTGCAGGTGACCCAGGTAGGAGAAAAAGCATCATGTGGACAATAGTATCATTCCAAGCACGGTATCATGCATAGCATTTAGACTGTACTTGAACTGCATCTAATTAGTAATTTCAGTGAAGAAAATTTACTACTGACACAGTAGCCAAAGAGCAGGATATTGTTACTGTATCTCCAGTTAATATACATGCAAAACCAACTTTGTGTTCAAATGGAAAGCAGGCTAAGGAAGAATGGCAACATCGCAGATGTCATAGACATATTTTTTTTTTCCTTCTCTCAGCTGCATGAAATTTATTCCATTTTCCAATTTAAAAAATATATTAGAAAGTCTCTTTTTTTAAAGAATAATAATTGATTTTCCAGGACATTGAAATAGTATATCATCTTCTACAATTCTGTCTGTCATCTCCTACATTGACAATAGAGCTCTTCCAACTCTGAAATTTAACCACAGACTTGCCAAATTCAGGACGCACTTTGTTTGACTAACGTTCATATTGACAAACCACACAACTCATGTGACATCCACCAACTATATGATTAAGGAAATGTCATTCTGCTGAAAACTTTTAGAGCCGTTTACTTAGGCAAGTTAACCTTTCTTTTATTTTAATGAGAGTTTGATGTTTTCACATCATATACAGGCAAGTAGAATGGATGTGTGAGATTTCAAGTATGGGGCATTTCCCCCAGGCAACATTAGTCAACTTGGCACGTTCCTCTCCAGATGCCAATGCTATTACTTTTCTGGTAACTGAACATGATCAAACCTATTTACCCTCTGTTATTAAGCACTCATTAGCAGGCATGAAGCCATGTTGTGGTGGTTTTTTACTTTTTTCTTTTAAACTGTCTGCCTCCAACCTTAAACAACTTTTTCCTATGAATCATTGTGTAAAAGACAGATGTGCTCCAAGACCTCACAGGCCAGGATTCTAATAGACCAGTCATGAAACAGAAGAGAGACCAGCCTTGCCCATGAGACGCTTGGAGATCAAAATTGTCCTAACATCATCAGAGGAAAAGAGGCATCCACAGATGCCAAGATGTGCCACAAGGGGTAAAGGGTGGGGTGAAATTGGCGTAGAAGTCCTAGTGAGGTTATCACTTAAAAAGATGGTGATGGAATATGAGCTATTGCAAATTTTAATATACTATTTATTATATGAAAACATATATGAAAATAAGTCCAAGGAATGTAATGGATCACGGTTGTACCCAGTTGCTTGAAGAACAAAACTTGAACAGAGCTACAAGAGGGATATCTGAAAGACCTCCCTGAGCTCCTTTTACATATTGGTGCAATCAACTCATAGTATAGGGTAGGCAGAGACTAACCTGTGTGGAAGAGATGCAAAGTTCCATGGGAGTAGAACTGGGAACAAGCAGAAGAGAGATGTCTGCTCTTTCTTTTTATAGCTGCTAGTTCCTCTTCATTATTATGGACTATTATGGAGAAGTCTGTAATGCCATTGCTAACTGTTTCTTATTTTACAATATTGGGGAGAAGGGGAGTTTCAATAATTTTCTAGTTATGATAAGGTGCTTGTGTTGTCTGGGATATACATGAAGAGTAACAAGACATGCTCTCGTGCAACTGATAGAGGGTAGTCTTATTACATGGAGAAGAATTAGCACACCTTTTGCCCAAAGACAACATGCCAAGTCAACATAAAAGTAACAATGGAGTGTTTCAGCTTTAAAGTAGCCTTCATTAGAGTAAAGACAAATAGATTCACTTACGTTTTTAAAGACCTGAGGAACAAATTTCCTGTACTGAACTTCTGCTGAGAGCTCCTATCTGTGTGTTCAGACTGTTCTCAAAAGCTTTCTGTCTCAATAAGGTTTATAAAATAGGTGAAGTGATAGTGAAGTTCGTTGTTGGCTGGAAACATGTCTTGCCTGAGAAGTCTTCGGGATTACTGATACTTTGTTATGAGCATTCTCTTCCTAAACTACCTGGTTTTCCTATCAGTGTTGCAGAATATAAACTGAAAAGGCTGAAAGTGAGAGGACAGTAAGTGAGATTCCCCCAGACTTTGTCTAAAAGGAAGTTAGAAGATCAGCAAAAGAAAACAAATTTCAGCTAAAGGAAAGCACTAACAAACACACAAGTCCTTTTAGAGCTAACAGAAGTTAGTCCAATGCATAGCTCCTAGTTGCTGTACCAGTGATCTTTGCTCCAAACTCTGACTAGAGATAGATCATTATTTCATCTGCTTGCTCAATAGATGACTAACTAATGACTCGTATTACAGGAGGCATTGTTTGAGGCATTAACAGACAAAAAAATTCTTCAGCAGCAGCTTACATTAGATATTAAAGCTTGTCTATCAGCACATTTAAGTCCTATTCTTGAATTACAAGAGTATATAACCTTCATGAAGGGACATAAAGGTGGCATTAAGTATCTGGAAGAGAAAAAAAAACACAGGTCAAAGCAAGAGGAGTTAGCAATGGACCTATTCAGAAAGAACAGGAAAGAAGGTGGCTTGTAGCAACTTAGCAAATATGGACTTAAGTTCCAGAGCAGAATTTAGAGATAACAGACAAACAAGGGAGAGTCAAAGAGAACCATGGCCAGATAATTTGACTAAATCAAAACACACTTAAAGCCAAATTGGTTTTATAGGGAGAAGAAATTACTAGCGATGCAGTCTTCTACTCTCACTTTCATACATGGGAGAAGCTGTGAGGAAGTAAATCCTGAATCTGAGAAGTTCCTCTACACATAAGGTACATAGCATCTTGGTTTTGGATCCTGTAGGTTCTGTTCTCTTTAATAAAATGAAGCCTTTGCATTGGTTTCAATAATACAGTGCATAAAAGGTTAACACAAATATCTACCCACAAAACCTCCCACAAAAACCTGCAAACACTTCAGCACATATGGTAAATTCAGACTTCAGTGAGATTTCTGAAGGAGGCTCAATCCAGTCAGTAACTCTAGCCCTTGCAAAAGTAAATAAAATACTTGCATTGAGAAGCAAAAATTTAAGTATGCATCTTTTTCACTCATGACTTCATCTACTTTTTCTTGTGACAATCATCCATGAGAGCACATTCCAAGTAGAATCATTCAAGTTGTGTTCAAGTGTCCAGGAAGTCCTGTGTGGTTATGAAAGCTGCCACCAAATGAGGGGCTTTTGTATCTAGCAGTCACAAACAATTCCCAGTCAGGCAGCAGCACTCCAGCATGGATACTAAATCAAGTCTTTTGAAACCATCTGACAGTAATGTTTAATATGACAGTTGCTATCAAAATACAACTTTATTGGTGAAACACTGATTAAAAGACCAACTATATGTAAGACAAAGACATTTCAGAGACTGCAGTGTGAAGTAGGTATTGAATGCATTTTTAAGGAGCTATACAAAAAGTGGAGGGGGCAGTTATGACAACCCATTTTCTCTGGCAAACTGCTCGGACACAGACTAGTTCATGTAGCAGGCTTAGGAGGTTATCTATGCACTGATGAAATATCAACATTCTTTAGTGAGTCCCGTGTGAAGTATTGCAGAAATGGCTACAATCACTTTTCATGCTTACATTCGAAAAAAATAAATAAAAAGTTAACAACAAATTCCTCTCTATAATACAAAATGTATTTGTCCTCTATGAAATCACAGGAAGTTCTCCAAGAGGAAAGTTTCTCCCAGGGCAGCTAAGGATTCACAAAGACGTTCTTGGAAACAGCTGTCAAACATGTCACTTATTTCCTCTCTTAACTCCCTCAGCAGAGGCACTGTGGACTTACCATCTGCATTCAGAATTCTCCCCAAAAGTTTACTCCAGAAATCACTGTCAACAGTCCTAAAACAAATAGAGCAGTTTTCGGTGAAACAGTATGCATATATAACATGTCTGTCAAGATTTCCATTTATATTAAGCACTAAATGCCCTGGGAAAACCAAGTCTGAAATAAGTTCACTCACATGAGTAAATGTAAAGGAAAACTAGGAACGTATTGTTAAGTTCATATGTGTGGGCCCCTTTCTCTTTCTCCAGTAGGCTTCTGGAGAGTAACTAGACAGGCTGTTTCACAGGTCTATCAAACACACTGTTTTTACAGTTACCTCTTCTAGTGTACCCGACCACTATCACCATTCACATTGAGCCACGGCACTTTTAAATTAAAGGAGTTATCAAGAGCATTCTTTAAACCAACAAAGTTGGCAGATACCTTTCATGAATAAGGGGTAGAGATAAGTCTTACTCCCCCATTTGCAAGTTAAGTTCACAGGTTAATGTTAAAGGAAAGCTGCAAGAGAAATACAAAAAAAAGGAGTGGTTTATAGCCAGTTTTACTTTCTTTTTTCCCTGCCTTCCAACTGCCAGAGTTCTCATATAGATAACATTTCAAAGACAATTAATAGCAATAAATCCCCTCTCTCACAGATATATCCACACAACGTGAATAAAAAGGTTAACCGACTCATTAAAGTCTCAGAAAACCAGTATCAGAGCTAACCCTTTGTTCTTCAGCCTTGCACTGAAGTCTATAGACCACACTGCTTCTGACTACTGAAGCACTTCTCTCCCTCAAGCTAGGAGTTACAGTGGCTTTTGAACAAATTATCTGCCTCTGCTTTATGTGACTCACAGAACAGCAGCAGCCAGAGTCTCGGAAGGAATCTGCCCTGTACTATTACACTAGTAACTCTTATTTTCTAAAGTAATGAAGTCATATAGAACCCAACAAAAAAAAAATTTGCAAGACTTGAAGCCATTTCCTTCATGGACTTAGACAAGTAAGAGGCATAGCAGAGGAGGTCACATGTTGGTAAGGATGTCTAAGGAGTTATGAGTCACAAAAATAGTCCTAAAAATTCAAACACCTCACATAAGCCTGCATAGATGAAGTTTCCTAAAATAGTATAGTGAAAATAGAAAAACTAAACACACTCCTGGAAGTAAAAAATCTCCAAATCCATTCTTCAATAATGGTAACATGTTAAAACTCCCTCCCCTGAAAAACAGGTTGTCAACCTTATAGTAATGCTCAAAGATGAAAAAAGAACTTGATCAGAATTCACATTCTACCTTTCCAGAAGTCTTTACTACAACATTGATTTAAGTGCTTTGCATTCATTCTGTCAGCTTTTAAGTGGGTTCTGCTTTATTGAGCGCCGTTTGCCTTAGACGAACAATTTTGTGCTTTGCCTTGCAATTCCCCACTGCTTTGGTATTTTGTTGAACTGTTGAACTGCTAAAATTAGTGGCTCTACCAGTCATTCTACTATCTTTAAGTTTGTTTCACACTTAAAAATAATTAAATCCTTTTATTAAAAGCTTTCCTAAGATAAGGAGGTCACGGTTGTTGCATATAACACCTTCTAGTCAGCCTTCTAATAAGAAGCTTGCTTTCTATTTCTTACTGTCTAAGTTCTCAGAACATTCTTTGAGGAAAGTTACCCTGTCAATACTGCCCTCAAAAAAAAGAGGAACAAACCACAACCAAAACCAATCCCCCTCAAAAAAAAAACCACACCAAAAAAACCCAAAACCCCCGCTTTCCAAGTCACTCATAGAACTTTTAGCAGAAAGGACAGAAGTAACATGATATTTACAAAAGACAAGTAGAATTACTAAAAGCAACAGGAGAAAGAATCCTGTGTCTTCATGGGTGCTGCACGTGTCATTGCCATGCGTGGCTGTGTTCAAAGGATAAAGCACAAGATTAATATCCATCAGCTGACTCTTCTCACAGGGAAGTGCTTAACTGTACAGCCCTTTCTGGTGGCTGAAGATTCCCTGCAGCAGTAAACTTGCTTGTCAGAGATTACTTGAGAATTTATTGAAAGCTTCAAATTGACTGGAAGAAATATCATCCATTAATAAGAGGCAGACACACTAGAAGATCTGTGTGTGAATGAAAAAAAGATTCAGTGCAGATTCCTTATTCCCACATAATGAAATGCCCTGTTTACACTGTTGATACAAGACTTCAGCGTAACATGTAACTAAAGCACCTATACAAACGTTTCTTGGAATTAGCGATATTGAAAAATAAGTACAGAAGATGAGTAATAAGTCTATAACACTTTCAGAAGCAAACTAGAAGACAGGATGGAAAATGGAAATTCCTTATTTGTACTCCCAATTCCAAAGCAAATTTATAAACTGATGTACCCAAGCAAGCAATGAGCCATTACAGCCTGGTTCCAGCTACACAGAACTCATGCCCAGGCTTTACCTTCTTCCTCCTTACTCTCCTCTAGCCCTTCACAGGTCTCACTCGGAGTTCTACCTCTACCCAGAATCCTACTTCTTTTGATCCAGCGTCCCCAGCTTTGACTGAAATTCCTTTCCAATGGACCCCTCCCCTCCAAACTCCCCATAACAGCCAGCCCTATCCCTTCCAAACTCAGCCCTACAATACCTGCTACTCAGCCCTTCCTGCTCCAGTTAGAGACAGTTATTGCTATTTTTCTCATACCCACAGCCTGATCAGGTCCCCAACACCTTGTTCCTGTTTTCTCAACTCAGGCCTTGTGTGGCTTCATCTGCAGTAGCTCAATTTAAACTCTTCTAGAATTAAAAACTTAAATAAATACATACATAATAAAAAAATTAACTTAAAAAAAGGCAACACTTACCAGAAATCTGTCCCTCTATCCTAACAGAATATTGTTAAAAACAGATTATGTTCTGGCAGAAATTAACATGCAGAAGTCCTATTTTTCAGAGCAGGTCAGATTTACTTAGCTCAAAGATATGTAATGTAAGAATATCTGTCAGTAGAGAGCAAAAGCCAGTCTCCATCAATGATTTAGTTGCCTTTTTTTTTTTTTAGCATTTCTGAAACAAATGCAGTATAAGATACGTATTTACTGCCAAACTATACATCATTGATATTCATCTCTTCAGAGAACAATCACCCTTGGTGATTTTGTTCTTCACAGCCTAGTCCTGTAAGTTGATCCTCTGAAGAAAAAACAAAAGCTACAGGGTACAGTATGGCATGCATAGTGACGTCTCAGCAGAAGCCTGCTGTAGCCTTGTAACTACTGGTATCAGTCTATAACAATATAGAAAAACAGATATATGCCGAGTAAAGAAAAATGTGGTTTTCCCCTATACACAGCTTAAGATGATGAGATTTTTTTCAAAGGTTGAATGCAACAAACTAGGAGCTATAAGTAATGCAGGTTGCTAGGAAACTGGACAACTCCCAGATTGGTGGTAGGTTTTCTTAAAGCAATGGTTATGGAAGTATATCCACACAGCGAGTGTAGCTAATACCTGCATTCAGGATCGTGGTGTATCTATCAAGTAATTTCTGTCATGAGCAGAGCGCTCTGGAAAATCCTTATGAAATGCTAAGGCATAAAATTCTGCAGGATGTGACTAACAAAGTGAACAAGTGTTTAGTCTAAGAACAAACAAAGGGTAGATAAAAGCAGAATAGTCTTATAGCCAAAACATGTGGCTAAAAGAGAGCAGTAGAAATTAATACCTTAGGACAAACAGCAGCTTCCATAAAGAAGCTGCTTGCAGATGCATCTTAAATTATAATTTTAAATTATTTTCCTTCTTGTGCATGTATACTATTTCTGCACCTGTCACAGACAGAACCCTGGCATCAGTGTCTTAGTAGCCCTTCGACAGAGCCTAGAATGAAAAAGGTAGAAAAAACAAATCTCCATTTTTAAAGCAACATGCTCATGTAATTTTTTTCCTCACCACCCACCCACTTACAAATTTCTCCAAGCTTGGTCTATCAAGTAAAAAGAGAGACTAAAGCAGTCTGGGCTGAAAGGATAGAAAAAGCAAAATCATCTTAACTGGCCTGTTAGGCTCCTGTTGAGCTTAAAATTGTCTCCTGCACAGCACTAAGGCTACTATACAATGAACAAGTCTAGTAGCTTCAAAATTTAAGTCCTCACAGAACGAATGCTTTTGGCAACAACAGCACTAAGTTCTGTGCTCTAAGCTTTGAAGATGGTAGCATTGTAAATAAAGTGAACGAAGTTAGAACTAGTCTGTTCTTTCCCAGCAGCCTCCTCTGCGAAAGGACTTACTCTGACACATTTTGGCTGATTTTCCAGATGGAATTCTCTTGATAGACCTGGACATGATCCCCAAACAGCATCAAATGGACTATATCCGCAATGCCAACCAAGTCTACCTGCAATCACAACAAACATGAGAGAGTTCAACTGCTGTCAGCTTCTGCAATCCACTACACATTTCTGCTGTTTGTGCTTTTACACGTTTAAGTCTGAATTGGTCTTTGCATCAGAATCTTCCAGAGACCTGCTAAGCAAGAAAACTTCAAAAAGTAAAATTCTGGTCTTATTGTAGGTTCCTAAATAAATATTGTAGTCACAGGCACTCAACAGCACTGCTAGTCCCTTCACTTAATGCCAAAGATTTAATCAGATGAAAAATTCTCTTTATTCAGTATTTATTGACCAGAGCTTTCCACAGAGTTTGCAAAATATAACTTCAGTAAATAGAGATTTTGTAAAGAAAACACAGAAACTAAGATGTCCTGCTAAATAGATACTCACCTGATAAGGAAGAGAGCTTTTTGCCAGAAGCTGTTGTCCATGAGGGGTCTGAGATATTGGAAAGCTGTTGGGCAAACTTCCTTGAGACTGTAATCTCAAATCTAGACTGTGAGAGAAATCCACTATCTTCAGAGCACTTGTCATCTCATCATTAGCAAATGGATCACAGATCCTGAGCAGAGGAAGCAAATGAAATAAGACAAACTTCTTTTTTTAAATGAAATTCAACAGCATAGCAAAGGTGAGTCTTAGCTATGTCAATGCTCCCCTCTGATGGTTAGCTTAGGAACTACTGCTGAAAGGACTACC
Source organism: Phoenicopterus ruber ruber (assembly GCA_009819775.1). Lineage (NCBI taxonomy): Eukaryota > Metazoa > Chordata > Aves > Phoenicopteriformes > Phoenicopteridae > Phoenicopterus > Phoenicopterus ruber. Next base: position 71,788,804 of record CM020219.1, on the reverse strand, counting down.
CCTGGGTGGGGAACCAGCTGGCAGCCTGCAGCTGAGAGAGGATACCAGTATCTCCAGAGTAAGCAACAGGAAATGCTAAAGAGTTAAGGATGGCGCTGTTTTGATATTTGTCACAGTTACCTGAAACACAGTTGGTGGAATGGGAAAATAGCATTATGTTTAGCACTTCTCCCTCTCCTTCAAGATCTCAGAATACTTTATACAAGAAAGAATTAAGTTTCATAATACTTAAATAAATCTTTCCTAGTCTACACACTAGGGAGAACAAACAGAAAGGGCAGTTAGGAGTATCTGTATAGATGACATTGTATTGCCAAGCCAACAACATAAACAGGTCATACTTCTCACTACTATTCTTCTTACAAAATATGCTCATGGCATACAAGTATGTAATTGATACTATGCACTTGTCCTAGGATAGTTTTTGCTATCTAAAAAAAACAACCCACACGCCCACAAACCACCAAAACACATTATCCCAACTTTTTGGCAGTTTAGTTTGTTTTGTGTTTGCCACAGAGAAATCTAGCAGGAGATATCCAAGTCCCTCAAGCCACTGTTAGATCAGTGACTTCCAAAATGGGATGTGAAGTGTGAAGAAAATATTAGAACTTCAGTAGTACATGTATGCAATTTATAGATAAATAAATTCTATAAATAAAATAACTATAAATAAAATATATTGGGGGTGCATGTGTTAGATGACTGTAGGTTCAAAATACATTTAAAGTTAATAGCTATTTTTAACATATCAGTGAAGACTAAGAACAGTCTCAGTGAATTTCTTCTAATGGAATTATATCTGAATCATTAGACATTCCAAAGTTACGATCTTCCCACACTTAGTTCACAGATCACATTTCAAGGGATAAGTGACTTCGTTAACATAATATGGGAAAGAGCTTAAAGAAGAAAACTAGATCTGTGCATCAAGTTACAAGCTGGACTGTTGTGGAAGCTAAGCAATCTGTTTAAGAGAATGTCTGGATATTCCAGTCCCACCTGCCCTTTGACTTCTAATTTCTTGTTTTTCAGATATGTAAAACCAGAAGGCAAGTCATTTACCAATATCCAGTTAGCTCTTCAGTACATTGGTAAAGTAGAAACTTGAGAACACAGGCAATAACAAAAACATTTTGTTTAGTATAAGTTTTACAACATCACTGTATACTATTTCTATAGAAATAAACAAAAGAAAGGTTTATTCCTAAATGAAGTGTTTTCACTATTTTCAGAATACACTGTAGCCTAAAAAAATTGGACTGCAATATCAGTACCCCAACTTAAGAGGAGAAATTACAAAAGCACAAGAGCTGTAGTTGAAACTGAGTATTATATATCCTCCCACATTGATACAAAGAGACGAACCTGTCTCCCAGAAAGAACACCTCCGGACTCAGATCTCCATGGACAACCTCTGCTTTGTGGAGCTTCTCTACTACACCCAGAAGATTATAAACGACCAGTAGGATAACTTCCTCCGTGATGGACTTACAGCCACGAATAACATCCTGAAAACAGGAAATACACATGTATCTATATGCCATTCTACCTTAGATTAAGTGAAATATTTATAGCTCACCTTTTTTTCCCTACTCATCTGTACAGAGATAACGGTCCTACCCTCAATACAGCATAATCAGATTTTGCCCATGATCAGCCCAGCCAGAATTAAAAGGACCATGAGCTCTTGGGAGACACTATTATTCACAAGTGGACAAAAGATCAGGAGGAGGAAATTGAACTGAAGACTGAAATCATTATTTAATTTGTATCCTATTTATATGCAACAATTCAAAATGCACTTACAAGACTTTATTTAAAATGTAAATCCTTCAGCAAGACACTAAATGCTATGACCTTGCTACAGCAGACTGGAACTCATTGAAAGACGCCAAGTTAAACAAGAGTTTTAGGTACAAACCTTGTTGTGGAATAACATGTGGTTCTCGGCTCAGGTCATTTATCGCTCATGAATAAAGAAAATGTGAAAAATTGGTTCAAGTTTGTCTCCAAGAAGCACATGATCTATGAATGAGAAACCAGCTCTAACTAAGTCTATAATAGACAGTCCTAATTTGTATATAGCTAAAACAAAAAACAGAGGATCTAGATTGCAGGACTAAACACGTGAAGCCATCTTCAGCAACGAGCATAATGAAACTACACTCACTAATGGTACCTATGCAGGAGTTCATGTCTTCTACATTTGTACTTTGTTTATCTGTACTGACCCCAAGCGTGAAGCGATTTATATCCCTGTGCAAAATAGCACAGCCATCTTGATACAAGTAACAGCTGCAATTCTGACTGAAGCTTTGGTCAAAATCAGTATTCAAACGCTCCTGTAACTGAAGTGTGATATAAAAATCCCAAGGCACAGGCTGAGAATACACCTACAGGAAGGTACATAAGAAGAACATTTATTTTCAGAATAAAATGAAGATGAGCAATTTTCACATTCTTCTCGTCCTCTTTTTTTCCCTCCCCACTTTACCAAGGAAGATATTTTCCATAGTTAGAAATTTTTAATTTATATCAACAATTAAAAAGAGAACTTGAAGTAGCAAACTTCATGCACTGAATTCAAAAATTAACACCAAACTTACTACATTTTAATTTATTTTGGCTGAGGAGATTTTAACATTTCACACTTATTGTATAAAAAACATCATATATGTTACCTTAATTGCAAATCCCTTTGCATCCAACTGGGGAAAGTTAGTTGGAATGGCAAAAACCATCTTGTATTCTTCATTGGCCCAATATTCCCATTTGATAACGTAAGTCTCATTTCCTGTTATGAAAGTTTACCTTCATGAGCTGTCACAGCAAATATGTACCCAGGCTGTTCAAGTTATCCCCCTGTCTACACCACATAAAGCTAGTGAGGGTGAACATGAAGCATATTTCAAACCAATTAGAACATAAATAGATCCCTTGCACTGTAGAGCGTCTGGCATACCTACCTAGCTCAACGTCCTTCTCAATCTCCATGACAGGCAGAGCGCCAGCCTCCAAATGAAAATCTGGAGAAGCAGTCAACAATTCTGGCATAGGATCTAAAAGTTTTTTGCGCTGTTCAGCGCTCCACAAGAACTGAGTTACCTCATCACCTAGGAAGACAAGTAATAGAAATAGAGGAGCTGAAACTAGGTGTTGAGTCTCTGCAACTTGATTAAATCTGTCAAGAAAAAGGAACCTGGATATTGGAAGCTTTCTATCTACATACAGATTTACTGCATCACCTTTCAGCAAGTCAATTAATCTTTTTCCATTAGTTTCTTATTCTGTGAAGTGAACGTAACACTCATTCTTGAAACTACCTTACAGACTGTCTCATCATGAGGTCTCAATGACTCTACTGTAGCATCATGTAAAATGCATCTTTCACAAGAGACAAAGCTCTGAATTAGATTAGGTATGTCTGCTCAGCCACAGCAGAATTCAAATTCACTTTGCAAATTAACACTCCTTTTTAAAATTTATGTCCAGAGTAAGTGATTGGTTTGTGATTTTTAAATAAAGGATTTTATTGAAATTAACTCCTTTGAATACAGCAGGGGTTTTAGTTAAGAAAAGGAAAACAAAATTTGGACTCCGATTTTGCTGCTCACTGCAATATTAAGAATTTAATGGCTTTTATCTCCTGAAAAACACATAAGATAATTACATGTAGGTCTGGGTTTATTTTCCTGCATAATAAAGGACAGAGAAAATCATTCAATAGATGAGTTCATCTGTACAAAACCAAGGTAGCCTAAAAAGTGTTGATCTCAAATGATCAGGCAAACAGCAGAACTAGTGCTTCCTACTGACTTCCTCTCCCAAAGACTATGACTAGTAATGGGTGACAACATTTTAAGCTTTCCCAGTACAAAAGGTAAGAATCAGAGTATCATTCCCTACTGTTATATTCATATTTATTTGAAAAGCATTGCAGTAAGATATTGGTCAGGAAGTAATTCTGAGAAAGTAGATCCAGGAAACATTGTAGGTTGAAGGCTAAATAAACATTCCAATGTTTTACCATCACAAACCTATGAAATTTACGGGCATATTTTACATGAATAAACTGACAGACATTTGTAGTAATTTCAGACATCTGAAGTAATTTTTCTGCTCTATGCAGCATTAAGGAGTCCTCAGTAGAATTACTACATCCAGGTTGAGAACTGTAGTTCAAGGGAGATGTGCAGAAAGCAAGAAAAAAAAAAAAGCAACTGGAATGATCAAAAGTTTAAGAAGGAACCATTAAAACATCTGAACAAATGCCTTTTTTTCTGAAAAGAATCTGTAAAGATTCTTCATCTTTCTCTAAAGATTAGTGCATATGATAAAACACGAGTGTAAGATCTATCCAAAATATTTCAGCTATTTCAGTGACAACTCTTCCCCTAATGGTATTTTCATTCCAGGTCCCGAGCATGCTTCATCATAAAACAGTCTGCAGACACGCAATAACGTATTCTTCTCTAGAGTACATACACTGAGAATTTTCAGATACGCAATTCTAATTAAAATACCATAAACTGAAATCAAAGGAGTTAAAGCAGGTTAAACACCTTGAAAACCATCATTCAACACAAACCTAATTCTACAGGCCAGGTTTTGAAGGCTTTTTGTGACCATTCCTGTTCTAACTGTAATATAAAGATTTATAACAGAGAGAAACAAAGGTCTTTGACTAGAAAAAAAAAGAAATTAACTATTTAAATACCAGTATTGTTTTCCTTCAGTAGGAAAAAGAAATATACTGCGAAGCAGCACAATAGGTCACAGGAAAGTTGAGTGAAAATTTAAAACAAAAATTACGCAACTTTTGCTAGATTTCAAATTTATATTCACCTTTTTCAACATGGCACTTATCAGCACATCAGGAGAATACACAGTATGATTACAGAGGGAAAGAAATCAAAACAAAACAAAGTTATCTTCCTTCTCACTACCATCCAGTCCAAATTTTTCATTTCAGAATTTGGCCTCATAACTCCTACACACTCCCTGCTTTAATACCTTAAATAACTTCTCCATCACCTTAATATTTACATCTTTTGGATGCTGACAAGCATGCTACACTATATACCTCACTACTGCTTCTGACAAGGGAGACAAGTTCAGTGGCAAGTTAAAGGAATGGGAAATACACAGAAAGCAGAGTAGAATATAGGAGGTCCAGAAAAAGCACCATAGTTTAGGGTCAGCTGCAAGTTATTTCTTGTGTGTAACACTCAGTTTAGTACTAACCGATAACGTTTTCACTGATACCTCCAGAATCAGTAACCGTTTCAGCAGGCAAGCTCTGAGCAAGTTCCAGTTTCTCAGGGATATTCAGGTATTTAATAGTAGATATTTGTGTAACAGAGGAAAGAGAAGATCCTGAGGAGACAGAAGAACCTGACGAGCGAGTGTCTTCCACACTTGCTTCCATGATCGGGCTGTAAATAAAGTCATCAACTATTCAGACTTTCAGAACATACATTGTCTAGTTAATGCCAGCCTAGCAACTATGAAAGGATGCTGTGCACTCCCAGACTTCTTTATGTTACAGAACTCCTTTCCCACCCTTAGTGGAAAACCAATAGTTATGTCAGAGCTTCATTTTAGCTTCAATGATTGTTTATAATCAGAATCTTGGTCTAGAGATGAATTTTATCTTCTCTTCCATTAAATATGACTGCTACAACAGAAGACACACTGAATATTTATTACTCCCTTAGCTACCAAAATTCAGACCCTACAGTGCTTTTAAAGCAGTGGAGGGTTGGGTGGGAAATAACTCTCTTCCTTCCTAATTATAATCAGCATGGTTTCCCAGGGAACTTGCCAAGTAAACACCACCTTCAGCATGGTATACATGTTTACATACTAGCAGCTAGCAAATCAAACTCGGTTCTAAATTAAGAAAACCCCATACAACAGATGCTTTTTTCTTTAGAGTGATAAGAAACAGGAGATGTTTGCCAGGTTTTTTTCCTTCTCTCCAGCTTTTCTCCTCTGTAGAAGAAATCTAAGCCATAATCACAAGTGCATTTTATATACTAAAATAACTACAGAAGCATACGAGTATAAAAAATCTGATGAGTCTACTTTTAATCTCTGGTTACAAAGACAGAATGTGTTTATTAACTTCTTTGCAAGTTATTTGGTAGAAAAAGCATGGAGTTGAGTCCTGCTGCAGTAATGCTGAAAAGCCAAGTGGGCTTGCTATTACGTCTTAAATCTGCTCAAGGCAAAATGGACCCTGAGCTAGAGAAATGGTTGTCTTCAGTATATCCTGATCTCTTCAGAAAATTATTTCTTCAGCAACAGAATAGTAAAACCACAACCAACGAAAGACACACAGGAAAAGGAGCTTAAGATGCTTTGCTGTTAATTACCTCAGTTTATTTACACAAAGAGCTTCATTGTACGCTCCCTCACAAACCAGCGTTTCCTGATTCAGAGGTGCACTCTTCGATTCTGGACAGTCTTCCTTCAGGACGCTCTGTGAAAAAGCGGGAGCTGGGACTCTCTGAGCTACCACCCCATGAAAGGGCGTTGAGGCCAGATGGGCAGCCCTAACAAAGTCACACGTGTCTTCTGGATTGGCACAAAGGGGTTTGTTCTTGTAGGAGCCTGTCACAATCGCATCTTCAGTCAAAGGTTCAGTTCCATTCAGCTCATCCTGAAAAAAGTAGGAAGAGACAGTGAAAAGCCTGGAGATTTTATGTCAGATTTTCTTTTAATTTATTTAAAAGCTGACCATTTCTCTCTCCCCTTTCTTCCACCCCACCACCTTCCAACATGAATTGACACTCAATCTTCATGTACTCTACTTATATTGCTCATGCAAATTGAGTAATTGAACCTTAACTGTAACATAGTTGCATATTTTTTTCCAACTAGAAAGGGTAGCTGTGCTACCCTCTAGAGTGCTGCAGAGCTGCCGTGAACTGTTAAAGGCTACTTAGTATCTACCACCCCAAAAGTGCATTTCAGTTATAAGCACATTATTAAAGTGTTTACTAAAATGCTGGGCATTGAAGACACATAGAACATGTAAAGCAGAACTATGCAGTTATCCAGACTGACTCTAGAACCAAAATCAGCATGATGCTTAACATGCTTAACCCCGATTAAGTATTTCATATTGTAGCTGTACATAAATTCCTCCTCAGCTCAGAATAAAATCCTCTCACTCAACCGGTCTAAAGGTCTATTGCAGCATGCAGTAATTAAGTCCTTTGGTGAGACAGCAGCTACCACCTCTATTGAAAGCTTTACAAACATCTGCAAAACTGCTACATAAAGACACATATCTTAGGAAACAAGATATAATGGTTTAAGGGAGTCAGGCGTATGGTACTTCAGGTGAGGAACACAGGAGCCAAGACACTTGTTTGGATGTGTGGCAAGAAAGTGGATGGAACAGGAGGCAGTGCTTCATCACACAAAGAAGTTTCAGTGTAAGTAATCCTGGCCACTAATCAGTTGCTTAAAATTTGGAAGACTCCTTACCATCATCTCTGTATTGGCCACCTTAAAGCCTAATAAAAACATGAAGTTTCCAGTGTAATCTTAACATCACCCAGTTCAAGTATTGCCATGCCTGACAGAAGTTTAGAATCCTCGCTTATCACACATCATGTCAGTCCAGCCAGTCTCACTCAGTTCAACAGCAGGACATTCTATGATGGTTTCTCCTTGACAGGAAATCTGCTGTGGGATAAATCGTTTCCTTACACAGGCTTCTGGTGGTATGTTTTCCTTTGCAGTTAGAGAATCTGAAGGTTTACGAACAGCAAGAGGGCGCCGGGCACTTTTCTGTGTATGATCTGCAGAACAACTAAGATAAAGTTACATTCCATTAAATATTTATTAGAGTAACTTAGGATCTTCAATAGAGATTCCTCTAAAGAGTTTAAGTCTACCAACAATTTCAATCTACCACTTACTACTACAGAACCACCAGTAACCTGCAATATATACAGCTTTCCAGAATGAAGAAAGTTTATATAGCAGCTTAAATAGTTCTAAATTGAGGAGGAACAAAAGGAGTATTTCCTCATCATGGACTTCCCAAGTAGAATAATGAAACAAACCAAATATAAACAAAACAAAAAACCACCACACATCCATACAAGGAACAGTACTGTATTTCAGCTGCTACAGAAGTGGTTTGATACTTCAGTTTTCCCTCCCTCTGAAATCTAGGTCTTGAATAATTCTACCTTGCATTCTGATTTGCCAAAGTAGAAGATTCATCAAATATGGAGAAAAACATAGCAGGATCTGGTGGCGGAAGGAGACCTATATCTGTAAAGAAAAACCAAGAGGCTCTATTATATCAACTGTTTTTCCACAACAGCGTATCCAATGTTACTTAAAACATTTAATACAGTCTTAAAAATACCAGTTCTAGCAGGAAGTTACAGAACTGACATTGAAAGAAACCTATTAAAAAAGGCTTGTTTTTGTCATGTTAATAAACCACACTTTTACCACCATATTATGTTAGCTAACTTGCTCTTTTTAGAGTATGCTTCAGAATTTGTACCTTTTTTCCCATGGCTGGCCTCATCTCTCTGTTCCTCCTGTTCATCCTCAGGGTCTAAAAACACATTTACCCTTCGTGTATCTGAGCATACATCAAGAGACTGGATAACCTCTGTCAACAGTAACAGTAGTCAATTCGGGTTAAAGGTACATTTCTTCAGCATGCACCCTTCCCAACAACAAACCTAAATATATAATTTCTGATTGTATTCCTCTACCAAATCCTCTGAGGAAAAAGGACTTAAGATAGTATCAATCTTAATGTTAGTGTTAAGCTCTTTTACAGATTTTAGTAAGACTGCATACATGAAAGTGTGAAGAAAGCTCTTCAGCTATTAAAAGAAGGATGCTCTTCTGCTTGAAAGTCCTTTCAAATCATGACAGTTCTCAGACCTCAGATGCTCGGTCTTTTGCTGAATATGGTTAAAGGCACTACTAGCACATTTGCATTTTCATTCTTCTAATCCACCTAGACTTTTGTTTTTAGTTTGTTGCAGTCTTGCTCTTCACATAAAAGAACACTTCCCTTTAACACAATCTTCTCCTTAATGCTAAAAAATTTAAATACTTACCCTCAGAACAAGGTGGTTTATGTAGCTGAGCATCTTCAGAGACCTGGAATTCACTGTGGAAAAGGTACAAACTTATTTCTTGTGTTTTACACACCTTCACAAAACATAAGTAAACTGTAAAAAAGGCAAGCCAAGTGGACACATGCTACTCGTAAGGAGTTAAGATCCCTCAGACAAATAATCCAAAATACATGAAGACATTACAGATCCTGGTTACAGGCTGATGGCTAGGGGTATATTCCCTTCTGCCTGCAGAAACAGGCTGTTAGGGATCCATGTTATGAGGGACTAGTTATCCCCACAAATTTTCTCATTGCTGGCAAAGAAAATCCTGTATTACCATTGCAACCGAGGCTGTTTCTCCTCAACTTCTGTTGCACTGGAAAAAGTAAATCCTTGCAGTCCCAAAGGTGGCGAAGCTTCTGTTATCTCTGTTGGCTGTAGAAACAGAACCATATTTTGGTTCTACAGTGATGGAATCACAAGCCATGCACAAAGGTTCCAAGAACATTATGATAATCCTGTGTAGGTCGTTAAAGGCCTGACGGATTAGTAGTTGTCTTTAGCTATTTTTATTTGTACTTAATTTACTTGCATGAAAAAAGCCATTCTTATTGCTTAGTGTAGTTAAAATGCATAATTTTACTCTTTGCAACCATATATAACTTTCATAGGAGATTTTAGTTATACTGCAACTATTAAAGACATGTAAGCAGTTACATAGCTTACATCAAATCCACAATACTTTGTATTTCATTATTTAAAATATTTACTACCAAGGCATTGTTGGAAGGGGCGGGGGGGGGGGGAGAGAGAGAGCGTGCAGGCGCGTGAGAGAGAGAGAGAGAGAGAGTGCGCGCATACTTTATTAGCCCAACTGATGAAGTTGGGAAAAGGAAAAGCTTTGAAATAATTAACTTTCACTTGTTATTTGCAACCTACAAGAAAACTGGGGTTTAAACACTACCTAGCAATGACAGACCAAAGTATACTTGCTTGAAAGATACTCTGCTCAAGACTGGTCTGCATAGAAAGGGAAAAAAAAATTCTAATTCATAACAGAGCATACTACTGTCCATAAAACTTGGAAGATGAATCAGATATGGCTTTATGCACTGGTCTTGGCTGGGATAGAGTTACTTTTCTTCGTATGTTTTGGATTTTTGACCAAAACAATGTTGATAACACACTGGTGGTTTAGGAATTGCTGAACAGTGCTGACACAGCATCAAGGTCTTCTGTTCTTCATGTTGCCACCCCAGCGATCAAGCTAGGGGTGCACAAGCTGGGAGGGGACACAGCTCAGACAGCTGACCCAGATTGGCCAAAAGGATATTCCATACCATATTACATCATGCTCAGCAATAAAATCTGGAGGAAGGGGGGATGTCCAGAATTACAGCATTTGTCTTCTCAAGTAACCATTATGCATGATGAAGCCCTGCTTTCCTGGAAATGGCTAAACATCTGCCTCCTGATGGGAGGTAGCGAATGAATTCTTTATTTTGCTTTGCTTGGGTGCGCAGCTTTCAGTTTACCTACTGAACTATCCTTATCTCAACCCAGGAGTTTTCTCACTTTTACCCTTCCGAATCTCTCTTCCATCCCACTGAGGGGGACTAAGCAGCAGGTGTTGGTGCTTAGCTGCCTACCGGAGTTAGCCCACACCACTTTGCAACCCCTCACTTCTTTCCCTAGTTCCAGCTTCTCCTCCTGTCTTCTTTTGCACTACAACTTCTCTAAATAAAAGGAGACCGCACATGAAGAGAGCTTAAGAGCAATTAGCTCTTAAGCATTTGGCATACCTTTACTAAAAAATTTAGAAGTTTATACCTTAGCGTAAGATATCTTGTCTGATCGTTAAATAACTTACCAATACTTGTAACACTACAAAACTTGAAGTCCTTGCTTTACATTCCTATAGTAAAAGGATACGGCTTGGGGACAAGTGGGGGAGAAAAAAAGAAATATTTCTCTGAGCATTCATTTACTGGGGGATGTATGTGTACAATAGACTGAAGCATCCTTTCAAAAAAGTTTTGAAAGTGTTAGCCAAAGAGAAACATATCAGATATTGTTCCTCCTTTGGTACTTTTACTTAAAATAGCAGCTATTTGTAAAAGAACAGTTAAAGGAGGACAATACCTGTTCACGCGGTTGTTGCTGCTTGTCATCTTCCTTCTTCTTTAACTTCTTCTCCAGCTCCTCAATTTTCCTTTGTATTTCTTCCTTCTTCTGTGCTATGGCCTGCATCTCCTCTAAGGAAGAAAAGCTTTTAAGGCACAATGCATATCTCACATGCAATCTGTGGCTAAAGCCTAAATTACTTTTAAAGGGGCTAAAACTTCTGGTCTTCTTTCCCCGTTTCACAGCTTAGATGTAAAGCTGTCAGATATGTTACCTTCTCTACACCTCAGAGCAGTTAAATAACTATGCCGGTAGGAAGAGAAAAGCAGCTGCAATAAGAGACAGCTATATGCTGATAAGAATATGTATCGTTTTATGATTCCATCTCAGAAAGCCTTATGTCATCCCATTTTGAAGCATACCTTCAGTTTTCTTTTTTGCTTTCTTTCTGTAGATTTCAGCTCGGATCTCTTCCAAAGAAAATTCTTCAACTCCAGCATAAACTTTATCTTTACAGTACATCACCAGCTCTTTCTTTTCTTGAGTATCCTGCTGATGATTTTGCACTCGCTGTAGCGGGTCCTCCTCTTTTTCAGGTTTGCGAGCACTTAAAACACGGTTTATGCTGGGTTCAATTTTGCAGGGAGTCCTAAAAAAACATGCAGTTATTACTTTGATTATATGTACTTCACTGTAACACAGAAAAGCAAGCATAGGAGAGAAAATAGCTAATTTCAGAATCTAGCTGTAGAATAGTCTAAAGACATTCTGTTCATAGAAAAAACAAACAAGAAAAATGGAATGATAGCACATAAAAGGCAAGCATACCAACTCAGAATTGTGTAATCAAAAAAACCCCCATAAACCACCAAAACAAAGCGTTAATAAGGCCCAATCAAGAGCAAATAAAGTTTTATGATATGCTGAATTCCTGCGCATTCTTGAGCAGGATCTATGGTTACTTTAGCTCCATCGAGCTGTGTGACCACACAGGTGACAGGTCCCTAATCATCCTACAAAACAGAGTTTCTCGGAGGGAGGATCAGCAGGACTTTAAAAATGGAAGATCTTGGGCTAGATTAAGCCTGGCATTTTAGATTAAGGAAAAAAGGGAATATTTAAGATGCAATAAGAGGGGAGTTTGCTCAAGGAGAATGTTTTTGCATGCTGAGTGACAGCAATGAAGTGCCCTATTACAAAAACAAACAAACACAAACCACCACACACACACAAAAAACAACACTGTGCAGTGAAAGGAGTCAGCAGCAGTCAATTTCTTAGCTTGAAAGTGCTTTCTGAAAGTGCTACATGCTAAATTCAGGAGAGAGGAAACAGAATTTGTACAGTTTTACAGATACCAGTAATCCAGATGACTCCAGCAATTATCTGTACCTCAATAAAAGATGATCTGAACAACTGACCTTGAAAAAAATGTGATAACTGTGGTCTGGGTAAATAGTTAGTTCAAAAGAAAACACAGTGCACAGTTCTAAGGCATCTGTTTTGTTTTGCATGTGAATGGACTCACAACCCTAAGACCATCTGGGACATTATGAGGCAAACAGGTGCTCCTAATGGTTGGGGTTTTTTAAGCCCCACCCCACAGAAAAAGGTTTATTACCAAGATCACTACAGGGTCCTTCTACCCAAATCTCTGGATGACAACTGATGGCATGATTTGCACCATGTCTACAGTTTCAACACAACGCTTTCAGACTTGATTTGGTTGACGACCATGGCATCATGAGGAAATGGACTCAAAGGCAGGAAAAAAAAAAAATTGCTTTTAAACTTTCAACTACATAGTATAGAACTATGTACAAACTCTCTGCTCAAGTTGCTTAGAGCTAATTTAGCATGGTGTTCAGTTCCCACCCACTCCTTCCTTTTCCCTGGCATAAAAAGATGCTGCCTTCTGTAAATAGTAAGTCTTCATCTGAGAGACCAGCATGTCAAGACATTTAATTCTATGGCATCACTGACTTTCAGGAGCAAGAAAGTCTTATAGCTTAGACAAAACCATAATTTTTTACATATGCTTAAACTAAATTATGATATGTCATTGGTCAGAGCTATTCTGCAGTCCACATGCAACATACAAAACCCACGGGACAAATCCATGCTGTTAGCCACCTTTCAGCATTCTTTGATTATATGCAATTCAGAGCCATGGAAGCTGTCTGTAACATCAAACATTCTTTTCCACTCCTCTCTTAGGAAGAGCCTATGTATTCTATGGCCATCATCAGCCACAGAAAAAGAACAGGAAGCAGCTTTGCAAAATAATGCATTTTCCTCTGCTCTAACAAAACAGAGCAACCCCATCTCCTGGGATTTATCAGCATTTCGGTGAGCACTGTACAAGCAGGAAGGTAATTTCAGGCAAAACAGCATACTCCTCCATGACCTAAGCAACACTGTTGTCATGGAAACTTTGATAGCTTGTTTCCCAATAAAACTCCAGATAGATTGAGCACAGAGTTCCTAAGACAGAGGAAAACAGCAATAAGCCTGTCTCAGTTCAGGGCTGCTTTCATAGCAAAAGGCATCCTAAGAGAGGTAACTGGTTTTGTGTCAACACACTGAGTTAAGCTATTAAACTAATTAGCATATATAAATATGATGTAGGCTCCCAAATAACAAGCAGCGATAGTCAAATACTTCCCACGTCCTAATGCATCTTTCACTGAAGCCTCTGCCATCAAGCTAAAGTACAAAGAGCTTCCAGGTTGACAGATTTTTAAATTCTTGTAGATCTAGAGGCTCTACTTGGCAAAATGAGTCAGAATCTTACGAAGCAGCTTTGATAGTCTGAAATGCAATCCCCATTTCAAACTGAAGACTCACATGACTTGTTGCTGAGCTGACTCTTCCACATACGGGGTGAAACTGGGCAGCGGGCAGGGCACTTCCATACCAGAATTTGCACTGCTGCGAGGACGCTGAGGAAGGAAAAGTCAATGTTAACAGTTTAAAGATTCATTTTTAGACTCTACATTCCTCTATACTCTGAATCTCCCTTTTCCCAGTGTTTGACTCATTTGTAGTTTTTGTTATTTAAAAAAATTAACCTTGATAGACTTTTCCAAGATTAATTTACCAGATTAATTCCGTTCTGATAGAAACAGTTACAGACCATCAGCCAAGCACTAGCACCTAAAAAAGCAAGACACAGTCCTCCCACGTGTCCTCATCAGTACCTAGTTTCTGTTATTCTGAGGGAATGCTGGTAAAGCTGGGTATTCCGGTTGCTCCTCCTCTTTGTTTTCCAGAAATGCTATAGTTCTCATTTTTCAGCCAAGACTATCCCTATTCTATGATGGTATTCCTTCTGCTGTCCACCAAGAACCTCCAGACTTCTCAATTTTCCTCTCCGAGGCCATTCCAACACCACAAAAATCCCTTAACTGCTTCTGAGGTCCATTATTTAAGAGAAGATGGATGGAATTTAGTCTGACAACATGCTACTCTCATCTGCCTATTTGAAATTCCCCTAGATTCTTAAGCAGAAAAAGTTACATGGTGGGGATATTTCACAAACTGACTTCTCTTTTCCACCATTTTTCAAACTGTTTACTTAACCATCTTCGCACTGGCAATAAAAGAGAAATCTCTTTCCTCTGTGCAGCTTTTAATATCTCAAAGCGTTCACAAAAGGTTATTCTTTCACTGTAATACAAGCCAGAACGAGCACCACACTTCAGTGAAGGGGAATTAAACATCCTCAACTCTCCTGCTAGTTGCAGATTTTTTTTTAAATTCAATCTAACAAATGTCATTAAAGGGGGAACAGAGAGAACTCTAAGGATAGACATTAAAAGAATACGGAAGCATCTGGGGACCAGAATGAATGTGTTAAGCAGCCCAAAGCAAGGCAACTGATAAAAGAAGTTTTACATTAATAATAATTCCTCCTCCACATTCTCCTCAGCTAAATTAAACCTGTGATTTACTGAACTTTTCCATTCACTTAATCAAATTGCTTTGTATCTGGTAGTAATTATTCCTGGAGTTTCCATGAAGTTCAGCCCATTTGCTTCCCTCCCCTCATCCTTTTTGTTTCTAAGCTTCTTAACATAGAAGTCGTTATAAGTGAAGTCTAAAATATTTTTATCATCTGATTACTTTCTATTCTTCCCCTCTAATCTACAAAGAATGGGGGAACACTGGGGGTTATCTAAGGACCTATGAAACAAACTTGATTTCATAAGATTAATGTCTTGGATCATTTCTCTAGAACAGCTTAAACACCTGTAGCACAGCTGCTTCTTTTCATGTCTCCAGCATTACTTTAAGCCATTGGAACCTACTTTCTATCAGCCTATTGTCAGGATAAATATTCCATTGACACAGTAGTTCTTCAATTCTTTTCATCTCCACTTTTCTGTTTTCCTCACAAGCAGTTCAAAACAGACTGGCAGAATGCTGTACGTACCTTATTTTCATAAGATGACAGGCAACAAGTTCTTCCTTCAGGTTGTATTGTATGATATCGATTTAACTCTTGCTCTTGTTTCTTACGTAACGAATACCTGGCTTCTCTCCCTTTCTTTGGCTAGTGTTTTCCCTCTTATATTCCTTTCTGCCCTCCAAACAGTTTGGCAGGCCATCTCTGCCAATTTTTCTGGTTATCAAGAATTATACTTTCTTGATTTAAGAACTCTAGAGAGTTTTTAAAACTTATTCTAGCAAGATCAGCTTGCTAAACTTGAATAGGTTACACATAGCCAGAGACTCTTTAGGAAGAAGCTAGGAAGATCTGTAGTTACAAGTAGATACAAACCCCAGGTAAGGGAAAAAGAGTATGACCTTTGTCTCAGAGATCAGAAAAAGTCATCAGCTTACACACACCTTCCTGTTTTTTGTCAGTCCATTTTGAGACTCCTTACCCTGCCAGAGTTCCAAGGCCCTGCGCTTAGTTCATTCTCCTTGGCCCTCGGAGCTGGAGGTGCTGCCCATGGCTGTGGTGTAAGTACGGGAAGCTCAGGTCCAGAAGCTGAAGCTGAATTTTCATCAAACACAGCAAAACTTGGATTGTTTGAAAGCTGCTGAGAAGTTAGAGTCTGGAGGCTTCTGCTTTGGTTCGTGGCTATAAGCAAAAAGATTTATGCAAATTAACCTTTATCACACACAAGTGCAAATTCCACAACAAAAAGATGTAACTCTTCCAATAATAATACGTAGTTTCAGCAACTGAATGTACCTTTAAGTGCATCTCCTACACGACTAATTGGGGCTCTCGCTTTTTTCTTCCCCCTGCCTTTTAGATCTGCCAACGAGCTTCTCTGAGGTTCTGCAGCTTCCAGAAGACCCGTATCTTTTTCATCAGGAGTTTCCTCAAGCCCCAGTAGTGTCTGTCGAGAAACACGGGTCTGAAACTGCCTGAGAAAAATATTGGAGAAGTCAGCATAAACCTCACTGTACCAGGCATCCGTTGAAGCACATAAGACTACTCTAAGTCCTTTCCTTTAGCTGGAGGCTTACCTGTGATGGGACTGGAGTTTGTCCAAAGGCTCAGCCTTGCGCTGAAGACCTTCCTGGAATATCAGATCTGCTTTCTTAAAACTTCCTCTAGCCTCAAGTACTTCTGCCCATGTGATGTAGAGTAGTGCCAGCGTTGTGCCAATTTCCTGGCTATGTAGGTAACTGTACAGATCCAAGGGCTCGTTACAACAATCTCCCTGAAACAACCAAAGTATTTCAGAAATCACATTGGACTACAAAGGATTCCAAGCTGATGTCTGCGTTTCGATGCCTCTTGCAAAACCCCATTGATTTCCATACAAGTCTTACAGAAGCAGCTGTTAAGACCAGGACATAACATTGTATCATGGCACAGAGCACAAGATAAAGAAAAGGCATTCAATAGGAGAAGAATAATAACGAGAAAAACCTCTGACTGCATGTATATATTTTTCAATATTATTACCAGTCCCTTAATTCTAACCTACATATTTGAAGTCAGTCACTTCTTAGGTGTTCGGGGTTTTTTTAATCTGAGATAATTCAATGATTGAACTGTGTCATGTTAGTATTCCTGAGAATAGTTATTTTAGCTTTAGATAAAGTACAACATATTTCTTAACAGTTTTGGAACTGGTAAATCAGCTCAGGAAGCTGAACCTGGAGAAAAGCTGCTTTAAGACGATGAGAACAACAAAAAATATAGCAATGGAGAGGCAAGACCACAATGCACTCAGCTTAGTTTTGCTTAAATATAGAACGTGGATACAAGACAGTTAGAAGTTAAAATAACTGGTAGGACAGACATAACACCTAAAATGTATCTTTAAATCACTTTCTTTTCTCCTTAAACAAATAATCAAGCTCTACTCATTCAAACTAGCTTTTCCAAAACAAAACTTCTAGAGTTTGTAGCTGTCCAAACTGAATGATCCTAAAAAAGGTCTGAAGATCCTATTGAAAATAAGAAGTGGAATTCAAGAGTAGGTAACATGTTGGCAGAGAGATACCTCTAGTATTGCACTAGCTGTACAACAGATTCTTTGACTCTGTTGTTACAAAAATCAGCTTAACTGTGTGCAAATGACATGACAAGTACCAAGAAAAAGCAGCACCCAAGACATAGTCACAAAACACTCACAAACTTGAGCCAGAGATTAAGATAGCGGGGATCTTTGTAGTATCGCTGCTGTTCGTTGAGTGCTTTCACCGCCCTTTCCAATATTGCTGCGAGATTACCCTCCTTTCCACCTTGGGGGAAGGTTTGCTCTGTCCACTTGATGTACCTAGAGATGGAATATATTCATAGGGAGTCAGGTCTGAATAAGATACAAGGCTTCCACTTCTGTACAACATAGGGAGATTTTGGGGAAAAAAATTAGGCATAGTACTGAAACACAGCGCATTATTCAAAAACTGTTAAAGAATTTATCTTTTAATGAGTTTCTTATTAAATTAGAATATTTTTTTCCCAAGCTTTTACAAGGATATCTGACCTTTCTGTTCTTTCTTCTGAAATAAAAGGAAACTTACCGGTCCCAGACATCCAGTGGATCATCTCCAGAGTAAAATCGGATTTCTGATTCAAACTCCCTAAAAAAAAAAAAAAGAAGAAAAATCCATCCAATAAATACGTGTGTATAACAGTTTACAGTGTAGAAAACACCTTTACAAAGACCTTTGCTCTCACTCATGCCATTTTGTAGGTCTAGGAAAAAAAAAGAGGCTAGGTTAGCCTATATTTAGACTTGAGCTTTTACTGAGACCAGAAGAGTCAAAAAAATAAGCTTTTGCACTCTTCTTCAAAATGAAAGCTCTGAGAAATGTATCATTATTTAACAAGAACAGATATGCATCTTTCCAAAGGATATTTTCAAGACTTTCTACTACCCCAAAGCTTATGTGGTCTCCCTTGACAGAATGTTTGTTCTGTTATGAAGAGTTATTAGCAGACAGATACGTTGTGAAGTTTAATTTTTGCGTGAAATGTCCCTTATTTAAGTATAGGAGGAGGATGGTGGATGATGGAAAAGCCTGATGATCAGACAACTACAGAACCGCACCAGAGAGCACAGCAAAGACACATCTAAGTGGCCACAATGACAGTCATCATCTTGTCTCATTCCTCAACTCCCATGCATCATTTCATCCCTACAACATGACTTCACCCTCAGGCAACACATCAAGAAAGAAAACTACCTTGCAGCTTGAATTAGACAAGAACATTAGCTTGTGTTTAGCAGCGGCTCTAACTTATAGAATCATTTAAGTTGGAAAAGACCTTTAAGATCGTTAAGTCCAAATCCTGTAGAGCTCCCCAGGCAGTCCCTTGTTCTCGGAAGGCTCTGCTCAACTGTAACACCTCACAAATATAATGAGTCAAGTTGGACAAACCCTCTTGCAGACCCCAGTACAATAACAATTCCATGGCTTTCCATGAAAAAAAATCCAGATCCAGCTGATAAGCACTGGTTCGGTAAGTACTGGGCAGGTGTTCATAGACCCTGCTGACTTCACATGAAGTCACCCAGGTGGCTCAGCATGACAAGCACCAGTGCTTCTAAGTCTGACAGCACAGTACAGACACAATATGCAGGCTCTTCATAAAGTCAGCTTGGCCTTCACAGGGCATGCAAATTTGAGGATGAGACAATAGAAGTATAACTGCATAGGTTTGGGACACAAGATGCCCCTTGAAGTCACACAGTCGTATCTGTGGAATGCTGTATGCAAGACAGACCAAACCCAAGCTGACTTTGCCCACTCAGGTGTCTTTGCAATCCAGAAGACATACAGAGATACCTGTATTGTGCCTACATTACAATAATAGGAAGTATTTATCTCCTAAGAAATACCCTGCTTCAACAGATTATTGTAGGAAAGGCAAAAAAAAGCTCTCCTCTTTGTAACCTATATGTATTTTTCTTAATGAGTACATTTAAAAGCACAAACAAATGGCCCTAGTGTTTCCTGTTTAAATGGTCCATTGAAAACCTAAAAAGTGGTCTATACTGTACAGCACCCACGGCAAGAAGTCCTAAATACCTGGAGTGTGACAGTAGCATAGACATTAGTAATAAGCTTCTGTTCTTTTATGTTTTTTTAAATGCCTATGAGATTAGTACAGTTAAATAAGACACAGAAAAATTGACGAGGATGCAGGAAGATAAGGGGAAAGAAGGCATCAAAACATTGCTCACTGTTTTTTGAGCTGAACAGCAGTGTGGACGGAGGTCTCCTGCTGAGCCAGTGCTTCCTGCAAGGTGGACATGACACGCCCTTGCCGGAGGGGCTGCACGTTCTCTTTGCTCAGCTCCCACTCATCGTTGCAGTCCTGTGACATGACAGCCTGTCCTTTAAATTCTGCGTTAACAACAAAAACAATAAGAAATTGACTCATTAGGTAGGAAACTAACCTGAAACCTGACAGATCTGGCTTTCATTAGCTGATCCACCACACACTTTCTGTGTAGCCATAAGCACACCGTTTAGGTCCCCAACTTTTAGAAGGAATTGGGCGTTTAATTCTCCTCCACGGGAATTACATGAAACAAGAGCTAAGCACTTCTTTACAATCAAGAACCTCAGGCAGGTGATGTTAGCAGGAAAGGCTACTAAAATGAAGCTGTTTCCCTCCCCACCTGCGTGCCCCCTTCCTTCCCCCGAGATTACCACCCTCTCTGAGGCTGGCGAGCAGCGAACTCGGGCCGAGGGGAGCCTCGGCAGCACCGTAAACTGGGTCAGGCCCCTCTGGCTCTTCACCTACGAGTAGTTGTAGCAGGCTGGCAGCACAGGCCAGCCTCGACCCCTGGCTCCCTGTGGTGAGACGACGCCCGGAGGGGACGAGAGGTGCGGCGGAGACTCTCCCCCGCCGCGCGCAAGCGAGCAGGCTCGCCGCCAGCACAGAGCCAGAGGAGCAGCCGTTTGCTACGCAGCTCCAGAATGGCGGCTCGTCCCCGGACGCTCCTCTCTTCCCTCACGCCGGGATAAGGGGCCCCGCGCTCTCCTGGCAGCAGCCGGAGGGAGGAGAAAGACTCCCCTCAGCCCGCACCGCCCGCCAAAGCCCACAGCCACACGCACCAAGCGCAGGGGTCCCAGGTCCGTGGCGAGCGCGTGAGCCTCGCGCCGTAACGGCAGCCCTGCCTCAGCCCCCTTCAAAATTCAAACTCCAACCGCCGCCAGCCTCCTCCCCATTGGCCAGCCCTTCGCCACGCCCTGCCTGATTGGTTCCGCCCCGAGCCCGCCCTGCCGCGCCGGTGCATCATGGGAATTATAGTTTCTCTCAGGCGGCTCGCGCCGCGCGCTGCTGTGAGGGAGAAATACATAATGAATTTTAGAATTGATGACCTTGTAACTAATCTCATCTAAAAGGCAGCTGTCACCACAAGGAACATTCCTATGTCCTCCTTTTCCTACTCGCATGTGTTCCCATCGTTTCCCTTGCTCAGCTCTGGTGCTCGTCGGACCTGACAGTGGCTCTGCTAACGACCGAAATCTGCTGATTTCTCCAGGTTATTTCTCTGACAGAAAAACAAAATAATTCTTTTCTCTGCCGGGAGCACTCCTTTCGGCATGCAACTAGCCATTACCTCGGCTTTGTTACCACAGAAAACCTCACTTTTCAGGTATCCCTGTCAGATACAATGCAGCGCTTGAGCTCCCCAAACTGGCTCCAAGTAAGCTCCTTGGGTCCGAACAAAAGAATGTATACAGAGGTACTAGCTCAGCCCCCAGAGGCGGTGTTGCTGTGTTAATGTGATGCTTAGCCCGATTAATTGCCTTCTCTCTTACAGCATTGCGAGAGAGAACTAATTAGCCCAACAAGCTGCAGTAATATTGCTGTACTACTTCCAGTGCCAGAGCACGATCGTGCAGTGAGAGACCAATTTTTTTTTTGCTCTGCCCTTATTTACGTGGTATAGGCATGTCCTCAGAGTCAGCAACCTAATAAGATGGCTGAAGTGCGTTACAACTCCCCACTCTAGAATCATAGAGTCACAGCATGGTTTGGGTTGGAAGGGATCTTAAAGATCATCTTGTTCCACCCCCCTGCCATGGGCAGGGACACCTTCCACTAGACCAGGTTGCTCAAAGCCCCGTCCAACCTGGCCTTGTAGTTTCAAGTTGTTCTTCAGCATTGGCTTGTGTTCCCGTAGGATAACTGAAATGAGTTAGGAGTTGTTGTTTACCTCTCTCTAAGTGAAAATTGGGATCTTAATAAAATCCAGTATCTTCAGGGTCTTACGTGTACAGATGTTTTGCTCCCTTCTGTGTTCCATATCTGCAAAAACTGAAATATGAGGCAGCTGAAAAAAAAAAAAGCCTTAGACATGGATAGAAATTTCCTGTGAGTAATATAGATTAGCTGCCTGCTATTATTGAGAAGGTGATCAATAAAAAAAATATTTCTCATAAAGCAAATTGAATATTTCATGAGTAAAAAGTGATTTTTTTTCTTCACAACTGACCTTAATAACTCACAGACTCTGAAGGCATTTGTGATGCCTGTGAGTTATGAAACTTTCATACTCTCAGAAGAAATGTAATAAATCACCCTTCACTGTTTAGATATTCCACAGCATTCATATGATATCAATAAAAGGCATGAGTCCTCTTGTGAGTGCAGGTACACAAAGTAAACACATAGGATAATCACAGGCTGATATTTGGGTTGCTTGGGGTTTTGTGGGTTTGTTTGGGGTTTTTTTTGAGAAAAGGTGCCTATATTAAATGCAAACTTGATCATGTCATTGATGGGTGATTGCTTCTTCACTACATGGGCAAGAAATACATGACATACCTAAAAGGGATATATGGCCTTATATCCCCCTAATAAAACTGCTACTTCTATACCTGAACAGTTAACATCCTTATCCTACAGTCAAATACATAATGGATGCATAAAGATATCTAAATCCAAGCATAACATCAAGTCTAATATGGTCTCTTAAATTTTTCAGCTATTCCATTAAGACTTATTATACAAGTGTTTATCTCAACTTATACAAAATCAAGGTGAAAACCAGAGCTGCGATCTCTTATCATTCATCACAGCAGCCTCTCTGTGCCTTATTTAACATAAATTAGATGCTGTGTGCTATTGTAGGAATGAATGGCCTGCACACAAGTTGTCACGGACCTGCTCGTGCTCTTACCACAATAGCACAACTGAACTTTCAATGTCTAAGGTCTTGTCCATGAACGAAAACTCGGATATGCCCAGAGTAACGACGAAAGCCTCTTTCTCATTCTTTTTGGGCTCCTCCAAGAGCCTGTGAAGAAACAGATAGAGGATGGCACATAATGTGATCTCTTGACCTTTCTGTTTCTACAGAGTATTTTAACATGCTGCCTAACAGCATCAATCCATCTTCATTAGTATTCTACCCACAGGGACAACGTAGGGTGCTTCAGAAATGTGGTACAATGTAGTAACTGAAGGACTCAGTAATGGAGCTGACGCTGCTGGGTGCAAGAGAGACCACTAAAGGATTAGCCTCAGACAGGTGCTTCATAACATTCAGAAGCCAGGAAAACCCATTTAGTGCTGAGATCTTTGTGAGAGTGCAAGTACTTTTTCTCTAACACATGTTTTGTTTGATGTGTTACAGGAGCACTCCAAGACCTTCATCTCATGGAGCTTCAGAGAGGGCTAACCCACGTTATGATAACCAGTCTCCAAGCTTGAGAACAGGCTGTTATCTAAGCTCTTTGAAGAGGAAAAGGTAAGGAATGAAAACAAAGATCTTGAGCAGCTCCTGGGCACAAGGTAGAACACGTTAAGATACAACATGTTTATACTGAATGCTAAATCCCTGTTGTTCTAAGATTATTACTTAAATCTGAATTTTGATCCTTCCACCTACATTTGTCTGCAGGACTTCATATGATGAGTATTGCCATTGTTGTTATAAGTAGAACATTTCTATCAGGATATTGTGGTCAGCATGTGTTTATAAAACTATGGAATTGTGTGGTGAATCACCTGTTGTTGAATATTACCCTGAATAAGATTTCTGCAAATATGGATCTTTTTTGATAATTGGGGCTGGCTTTCATTCTATTCTTGAATTCCGGCTCAGATACAGAGCCAAACGTGTATGCTGCAACATGTCCAGCTAACAGAGATGAGAGCGATAACTCTAAGCTGAACCTAGTGACAAATGCCTAAATTTTATGAAAATTCTGACTTCCCACAACAGTGACTATCTTGGAGGACAGTCCTCCAAGTTTGAGTTGAAACAAAGTTTTCTTTTTTTTAATCATTTGTACACACAAGTCTTAGAACACAATATTTTCATCTAGTCAGATGGTAGTGAAGGAAATCTTGTGAAATCTTGAATGCAAGTCAGTGAGTTTTTGTGACTTTCTGATTTTATAATGTAAAATTTGACTGTGTTGAGCCACAAACAGGGGAAAGAGGCATTGGGAGGAGGCTTTAGGAGGAAAACCTCTTGCACATATGGAGAGAACAGGCAATTTCGATTCAGGATAAATGATGCGCTTGCTTCAGCTATGCCAATGAAGACTTGATGAAATCTGTGAGGTTATTCAGTTCCAAATGGGGACAGAATTTGGGCTAGCAGAAATGAATTTTCAGACACCTGGGAATTCTTTGGTTTGTTTCTGTTACTTCCTGAAGGTAAAACGTCTGTATTTTACCTGATTTTTCAAATTCCCTGCTTGCATCTGCTGATTTCAATTCAGCTTTACGGTTTTCCCTGGCAGCCAAGAAGGGACGTTGCTTCTTGTCTCTGTAGAGGCTAAGAATGAAAATGAAATGGCCACTTCTTAGGTGTGTATTATTCCGGAAGAGGGTGCTCAAAGCTCAGAAACTTCATGAGCATCATCTCCCAGGGCAGCTGTGTCATCTCTGCAATGCACTTCAGTCTCCCTTCAGCTTCCGTCTGTAATCTCAAATCCAGATTCACCACTGTCACACTGAAACTGCTATTTTTTCCCCCTGCAGATTTGTTCACAACTGTGAACATATTTTCTTACGCTGTTAAGCCAGGGTTATCCTAACGGTGGACCAAATTCCTTAGAATTATGCCCTGCGAGGTCATTCACCTTAGCTCACAAAGGCTGTTGCAGGGAAAAGAAATCTGAGAATAATTTCACATCTTACATTACAGCACAGTTTTTCAAAGATCTTAGAACTGGCATTGCATTAGAAGGGAAAAAAAAAACAAAAACCCTTCTTTGAGCCAGATTCCCACATTGCATGCAGTATGTTAGTATATTTTAAGTCTGACACAAATTTAGAGAATCCAGATTCTTGAATTAATGCTTCTTTTCATAATGCGAGCTATGTGACAGTTTTTCACCCCTGCCTCTGTGTCTTTTAGCTAATATCTATGTGAGTTTGTAAGACAATATTTTGAAGCCATGGAGAAAAACTGCAGTAAGATGATTAGAGGTTGGGCTTCTTTCTTGGTTTAACTTTTAACTCCAGCAAGTAAGCATTGAAGATTCCTAGTTTTGTGTAATTTGTTCTTTAGTGATTTGCATCTATCAGAGAGACTGCCCTAGCTGATCTTTGCATTACTGAAACAGTCAGATAAAATAATCAATAGAGAAAGGCAGTCATCTGCAAAGCCCAAGTCAAAGACCAGATTTGGCTTTTTATAGATCTGCATTACAGATATTAAACAAATATTATTTTAAGCTGATACAGAAATAAAAATCAGAGCTTGATTGTGGATGGGGTGAAAGAGATTTCTTAAATCTCTTACTCTTAAGTAGAGTTAAACTGTCAAAAACATTTGAATGTCTTTGGAGTTTAAGGATGAGCTTTTAAAGGTGCTTAGATGCTTATTTTCCACCAAAAAAACCACTTCAGCTTAAGCACTTATATGCTTTTCAGTCCTGCACAGTAAAGGGTCCATGTGGAAACCAGTGCATGAAACTTTATGCCTGTCTCAGAAAGTCATAGTGCTCCTCATAATATTCATATCTGAACCTATGATGTTTATTTGAAAGCTTACCGAAACACTTTTTCTTTCTTTGCTTTATCAAAAGTCTTCTGACCCGAACAATTTTATAAAAACATTTCTATCACTTAGTATATTTTTCTTTCTCACACAAAGATTTATAAACAAACATGATTGTTGTACAATAATGCAATAAGTTAGTCAACCTTCCCAGCCTAAACAGACAAACACAACCAGATTCAGTGTAATCTCAGATGGACTTGAACTTAAAAAATAACGTTTTGTTCTTATTCCTTTCACATTTTTCTTCACTTCCTTTCAAAAAATAATGTGAGATTGAAAGGGGAAAAAGACTCTTCCTCTTTAAAATCAATAATTTTCTTTATTGTATATTACTTCCATTAAGAAAAACACAAACAAATCAAAAATAGCCATAACACACTAGATGTATAATAAAAATGAAAGGTTTTGTTTGCCATTTTTCACAGTCATTGCTATTTTTTCATCCAGTTCCAATGATTTTCTTAAACTAAAAATACTGCCAGGGCAGGCTTAAGACGGGAGACAAGAACATAGGATCTGGAGGCTTCAATGGGCAACAGCTCGAAGAGGCTGAGCTCTGCCTGCTGCCAAGTTTTATTAGCTCTCCTCACAACGATGACAACAGCAACAACAACAACAACGACTACCATAGACATAATATTTACAAAACATCATCTCCTTTGAATGGATACAAGCATAACCCTGAAAAATACCAAATACTGTGGCTGTATGTACTGATGTTAGAAACGGAAGAGCATAATGAAAAGTCTGGTTTAACCAGACCTGTCCAATTTCTATGTTTGAAAGATGAATCTTAAAGATATACCTGGAATTTATTGACATTTGATATTCACATAACATTGATATTATTAGAATATTTTTCCACTAATGGAATTTATTTTTCCGAATAGAATTTCAAATTTATTTCCAATTTGTGGATTAGATACTTCCCTTTCATCTGGGTAGCGTTACTGCTGAGATGCCCAGGCGAGAGGGAATCCTGTCCATGGAAAATCCTGGAAATCCTGGCCAGGTTGTCTACTGCGTGGCACTTTGCTGAACAGCTGTACAAATCAACCTGGGGAGTCCAGGGCTGGGGCTGTTCAGGTTTAGTTCCCAGCAGATCTGACTGATAAGTCTATATTAGCACAACATATTTTAGGTTATTTAATGTAATGCTCTTGATTAATGGTATCTTCAAGTTATGGATGATGATATGAGAGACTTCATAACCATTCACATCTCTCAGAAATGATAGTATAAACAGAAGACCTGTAGGGATCTCATCTTTGACTCACCTCCCAGGAGAGGCATTTCCTGGAGAACTGAACATCCAGGAAATATCAGACTCCTTCTCAAGCAAAATCTGAAATCTCACCCAAAAGGAAGAGAATCAACAGGTAAAGCATAATGGAAAATGTTGCTAACATTCTCTGTATGGCAAATCAGTGCCACAGGATTTGAACAACGCTAGACTGGGAAGGGAAAACGTGATCCCTCTTCCGTGTAGATATCTCTGCTTCATGTGCCAGCGTCCTGACTATGGGGTATGCCAGACTGATATTCATATCACAGAGATGATGGGATCCTTTTAAGGACGAGAGCCACTTCAAGCACAGCTCCCAAGCTCACTGTGGTGCAAGGGAAAGAAAAGGTTTTCTTTCGCCTTCTTACCAGGAACTTTATAATCTGTGAGGCCATGATCTTTTGCAACATACTTGGAAAGGTGAAGTACAGGTTTCTGAACCCTCATGGTGTGCCGTGACCCCCACATAGATGTTGCAGGCTCCGTCCAGGCTGCTGGTGTGCAGGAAGAGGCAGGAGAGGTCATTGGTCCTGACATGCAGCTACTCGCATGCAGTGCACTCTGTGACCTGGTACTCAAAGGTCTCCTGCTCACTGCTCTTGGTGTCCCTGCTCAGGAAAGCAGAGTGAGAGAGCCTGGAAGGGCCTCCATAAGAGGGAACAAGACTCTAATTCCCTGCCTGCACCCCAACCAAACAGCAGGGATTCCCAGGGTCTCCTGGAGGGCTAGGACAACAGAAACCATGTGGCAGGGTGTAAGAATGGCTCTCAAGCCGAGCATGGCACTGATGGCTCACAGTGTACCTGCAGGGAAGAGACTGCAGAATGAAATAGGTGTCCTTGGACATCACTACAACAGAGAGAACAAAAGAAAGAGGTACCCAAAACCTCTTTTGAGACCCAAGTTTGGAAACAGAATGTGGGGTCAGAGGAGTGGTGGTGAAGATGAGCATCATAAGTGATGACTCAAGAACATTTTCCCTCAGTCTCTCCTGCCCATCCAGCTGCAGGCAAAGGAAGACAGCCCCCAGCCTCTCGCTGTCCCCCTCTCAGCACCATCCTAGCCCTGGCAGCCCTGGCTTCAGTACCTCAAAAATGGCATAAAGGGGACTAGCAGCCACACTTCCCTCTCCCTTTCATGCACAGTGAGATCTTCTGATATGGCACGTCAATGAAGTCATGGCACCGGTGGCACCTCAACACCCTCATTCCAGGGTTGCAGCAAGCCCTGTAATTCATACACTCACTGTACAAATCATAATTGGGTTCTGCAAATGCATGCTGTCTTTGTGGGGAGCTGTTATCCCAAGAGAGAGAAGGTCAGTGGAACCTTCCTGCTGACAGGACACCCCAATTCACCACAAAGCTCTGAAGAAAGGGTTGAGTGCAGGAAGGAGTTAGAAGAAGCGCCTTCACTTTCTGCTTTCTCATTCAAGCTGTGTGGAATTGAAGACTGATGCCGTCGTTGTCCATGTGGTGGCACTATTTGAACACCCTTTTTCCCTTCGGAGTGCTGCAGTTTAACTTTTATCTTAACAAGCACAAACTTCTGGGTGTTTCCAGTATGAATTTTGCAGGATAAAAGAGCAAGAACATAAAAGCTCGGGGGGGAACAGAGTGAGCAGCTGGGGCTGCAGAGGAACGAAGTGCCAACAGAGAGCCTGGCAGGTGAGTGGCACATTGAAGGGATTTCAATTGCACACCAGCGGAGGGAAGCCAGAGCACCAACAGCCAACGACTGGCAAACTGAGGGTGCCTGGACTCAAACATCATGCCACCACAAAAAGCCAAAAGCATGAGCAGCACACCAATGAGGGGAAGGTGAAGCACCAACAGATGAGTACAGATTGCAAATCGAGGGAGCTCATAAATCAGTGTACCAATGCAAGTGCCCAGAAGCCCAAACACCACAGCAGCAGAGTGAAGACAGACTGACAATAGCATGCCAACGGACAGAAATAGATCATATATGGCACAGCAACAAAGGAAATGGAGCAGCTACGCTCTGTCAGCCTACACAAACTGCCTTCTGCTGGAAACCATTCAGGTCAGTTGTCAGTCACAGGTATCAAGAAACAGTCTTCTGGACAAGCAGAAAAGGATTTTTCCTTTCTCCAGGTGTGTAGAAAGAAGAGCTAGAGAAATATAGTCCACAGGAAAAGTCTCCAAATGTAAAAGTGAGAGGAAAGTTGTGCCTCCAGTAATCCCAAGGCTAGCAAAACGCTGCAGAAAAAGAGGAGGGAAATAGTAGCTGCTTGTTTAGGGAAACTGCTAGGAAAATATCTTGGGGTACTGGTGCGGGGAGTGAGAGGGAAGAGACACTTCCCCCCCTTAGAAAGCAGAGTGCTGTGTCTATTCACTTTGCCCATCTGATGTGGAGTCTGCCTCTTAGTTCAGCTTCCTGCTTTGCTTCCACAGAGATCATCCCTTGTTCCACATAAACTTGGTTATATCAGCCACTGACCTGGGACACAATCCTGCATTGCCAAAACGACCCCTAATCAGCAGGGCACTTAGCACCACTGAACCATCGTAAATGCTGATTCTTGGTGCACAGCAAGCCAGTGGCACAAAAAAAGCAAATGCTTGGAGGGAGTCAGAGTAGAAACACTCCAGCTTCACCCACCCATCAGCAATCCTATGAGTAGCACCAGCATGGAGGGCAGGCTGGGCTCTACCCTCACCCTTGCTAGTGGCTGAAGGTGTTGGGCTTAGCAATTAGCAACTACTGGAGAGTTCTCACAGTCCTATGGGAAATGTTTGCTGGAGATAACTCTCTAAACTACTGGAGGAACCACGCTTACATGGCAAACACAGGGCGCACCCCCTGCCCTCTGTTATCACACAAATTGCACTTGTAATTTCTGGCCAAATAGCTTTATTGCAGTGAGGAGAAAAGCTTTCCACGTCTCAGTCTCCACCTTCAGCAAAAGTGCAGCTCCTAAAGTCCACACAGCAAGGGCAGCTCTCCTCAGAGAAAGAGGAGCAGAATTGAACACTAGCAACACTGGGACAGGGAGATAAAAGAAATATAGACCAAGAGGATAAAAGCCTCCTTGGAAATCATTTATGCTTTGGTGTACATGCAAATCCCAGCAGCCATACTTTGGTTTCGCTCTGTCAAGGACTAATGGAGTATTGGAGTAATTTGGAGTAATGGCAGCAATGTGGAGATTGGCTTGTAGGGAAAAGGCAGGATTATTTATTGGTTTTCCTTCTCTACCAGGAGACTTATCTTGTTGCAATCCTGTGCTGTTGTCCTAAGCTGAGAAAGTGAGATAAACATCAGTGACCTAAACTCCTTCTGCTGCGTCCCTGTCTTGGACACTCCTGAGCTTTTTACTGGAAGTTAAACACTCAACAGCCTATGTCTGCCCTGTAGCTAGCCCTAAAATGAGAAAACCAGCAACAGCACAAATTTTGTGCTGATAGATCAGAAGATGCAAATGTGCACAGGCATATTCACAGCCAGTGGAAATCAACCTAGCTTTTGGTTGCCAGGTGGGGGAAGAGATTGGTTGATGGGAGGTGTAAAGCTAGACCAGAGCATCAAACACTTTAGTCCCTATGCTGCCTGGAAATAGTGTGCTCACTTTGCTGAAGTGGGGCTTTATGGCAGGACCTTAATTGAAGACAATATTGCTGAAAGATGAGGGACGATTGAAGGAAGAGGAGTCCAACATGCTATGGTGCTGTCACCCCACGAAGTCAATCCAGAGGTCAGCAGACTTTCTAGCTCAAGCTTGGACTCAAGCCAAGCACAGCAGAGCTGACTTGCTCTCAGTGAACCACCTCTGACATCAGGCTGCAGCTCAGCTCTAGGTGAAGCTTGAAAGATGGTATTTTACCAGCAAAAGAGCCTGCTGGGCTCCTCATGAACGTAGAAAGGTGGTATGCAAAGGGGTTGGCATCTGAGACAAGAGAGGAGCAGAGAAATGGCGGTGACATCTGGCACTTGGAGGCAATGCTGACCTCCACCTTCAGCAGCGATGATAAAAGGGACACCTTGAGCTCTGTTGGACAAGGGAAACAATGGGAAACAACATGCTGACCCCACATCCGGCACCCCTGGAATGATACCCATTGCTGCCAAAAGCCCAGAGAGCTGGAAGTACCACTGGCATTTTGTAGGCAGTTCCTGGCAGGAGCTCTTCTTTTCCCTGACAGATAGGAGATGGTTAGCTAAAGAAGTACTGTACAATTAGTGGTTTTATGACATAGAAAAATTGATGACAAAGTCATTCAGTAAAGAACATGTGATCAGTACGTGCTTACCAGTGATAGAGGAAACAGCAGCTCCTGAGCATGTAAACTCCTGGCTGCTGGCCAGATGAGGACTATGGTGGCACATGCCAGCTGCTTGTGCTGGGAGCACAGAGTCTGGCACGGCAGAGAGCAGAGCCAAGCCCTGAAGTGAGCTCCTGGATACAGTCATATGAGCAAACGCAGGGTCAGGGTGACTTGTGCTGGCTTACACCCTGTAGCTGGCATCAAACTGTAACACCCTAAAGGGAACAGCCAAGCAGTCAGTGCTGGCTTATTTATCCACCAAGAGGAGCTGAACACTGGGTTGTGTAACTAAATTGCTACCGTGAGCTGGACTAACTGCTTCAAAGTCAGTTCAGCTACATCTCTGCTGTACCTGCAGCCAGTTTGGGAAACATGACGTAAGAGGCCCCAGGCAGAGCAGGCAGGAAGGTGGAGAGATGAAACATGTTCCCCTCACCCAAAATCCTAAGTGATTTTTCAAGGTCTTACTAAAAGGTTGAATTAGCTGTAATCTCTTCTGGCTTTAATCTCTGCATTCAGACAAGCAACCTCATCCTTCTGCATTCCAGTTTCCCCCCTGAGCAGAAAGATGGGCTTCTTGTCAGCAAAACAGCTGACATTCCCCCATTTTGGGGGAGACAGTGCAGGCCTATTTTCATTATATGTCATTGTCATCTTCTGTCACTGCATCTGTGCGAGACATGTTGACTGTCACTTCGCAGCTGGGATTGATGAGCTCTCCGAGGCAAAGGACACTCCAGGCCCTCTGTGGTGACCGTCCTTGTTGTAATCATCATGTTCTTCCTCCTCTTCCTCTTCCTCCTTCTTCTGCAGATCTTGGTCACTGTCATCGCCATCTGCTGCATTGTCCTCAATCACTTCAACCCTCTCTTCAGCATCTGGATCCACATCAGTCTTAAACCACACAGCTTTGTAGCCATCATCCGCCACGTGCCTGTCTGTCTTGAGGATAGACTTCACTTCTTTCTCACACTCAGTCTCTTTTTTCACTTCTTCCTCTTTCTCTTCCTGGTCAAAGATGATGGTGGAAGCTACAGAAGCCTTTGGGAGACCATCAATTTCTTCTGCATTGGAAGAGGGCAAGGAAAGTGCTGGCCGCTCTAGCACATGTGTCATTGACTGGAGACTGCCATTTTCTGTCATCTCATGCTGTTTGGTGCTCACATCTGGGTGTTCATCTTGGTTGTAACATTGGTTCTGGTAACCCCCAGAGATTTCCTTGGAGAACTGTAGGAGGAGAGGCACCTTGTGATTGTAGTGAAAGGAAAAGAAATGGGGGGGGGAGTGGAAAGGGGTGGCTGAAGTGACTGAGCTCCTGCTCAGAAAAGCTTCAGCTTGTTTTGCAGTTAGACCTATTTGAAGCCTGGGAAAGATACGGCTCCCTAGAACAGCTACTTTTTATTGACTCCATTTCTGGATTTTTTCACATAAGCATGGGCATGTTTTCCAGGAGGGCTGAGCACCAGCAATGTACACTGATTTGTACCCATCCATTTGAGGTATTACCCTGGAGTGGGATTTACCTCGCTCAGGGTGAAGGACTGTTGTTATTCACCTGAGCTAAGTGCTCTGGACTCATGTTGTAATCAGTGGAGTGTAGGCTCCTGAGAGTCCCATCCTAAGGCAGAGACCAACGTCTGGTCAGGTGAATTACACCCTAAACCCCAAAGTAACCAGACTGCCAGGGACTTGAGAGAGCCAAAGGTAAATAGCTCAGGTGCAGGCAACTGTCTAAGCCCAGGCCTTCTCTCCATTGTCTATAGAGGGAAGATGAATGGTGATTTATACCATAGACATGGGTTTTTCAGAGACTACCTCTGATATGTGTCACGTTCATCCTAGATTTTGTGCTCCATGGAGCTCTGGTCCTCCCCGTACCATGTCTGCTCATCATCTACCATACGACTCCAGCCTCAGGGGGCAGAAAAGAACAACAGCAAACACCACCAAAGCGATGCTACCTTTGCAAACATTGTCTCAGGAGTGATTGATCACCTTCACACAAACATCTGTAGTATTTGGACAGCCTATCCATACTTTAAAACCTCCTCAGATCCCACTTTCTAACCCTAAGAAGCGAATTAGGTACAAACAAGTAACTTACCTTTTTCCTTATCAGGTATTTGACTGGTTTTCCATACTGCTTAGATATCATCACTCCAAGGAAGACTAAGGCAATTAATAGCAGTGCTGCTAATGTACCACCCAAGATGGCCATATCCTGAGCAGTGTATATCTTGTTATCAGGGACGCTTGCATCTACAAGAAAAACAAAACAGTGTTACAAAGCCTAAAAATGGCAGCTAGCTTTTTTAACACAACACTCCATTGTGGGAGAAGCTCCAACCAATTTTTGAAGGGCAAAAAAGCATCCTGTGCTGCAGAACGTGACAGCGATATATTTAATGTCACAGAAGACCATTTGTTTGCTGTCCTGAAAGCAGAAGGGTTTTTTTTTAAGGTGACCACTTACAGAATATTGTAACTTCCAGTAAGTTAAATGAAGTAGAAATAGCATCCATTTACAGGACAATTACTTTTACCCCATGATTTAACTAAGCTAATATATACATGGGCAAGCAGATGTTACATGGAGTAAAGCTAGCTAGATCTTGTACTTTCCCACTTCAGCCATTTACACCAGCATGCAAAAATGAGGTATGTTTGTACATATGCGTGTGAAAACGCAAAGCTTCCTTTAATCCAGAACGTCACCCCTGACACCAATGAGCACATTAAAATAGGAAATAAAAAAGCATAATAGGAAATGGGAAAAGCATTAAAAGGTCCCCAGGACAGGAAACCCTTTCCTGCCCTTTTTGTAGCTGTAGCAATATACACTAACCTTCTCAGGAGTGGCTTGTGCTTTCAGCCACCGGTCAGTGTAAGCACATTTGTATGGAGATCAACATTATAGTGGAAAGACACTAACTTACTCAGGGTTAATCAGCTTTGCTTGTTGTTGTTAGTGGGATTCTTTATTTTTAAGTCTAAATTTTCTAGTCTAAATTAGTCTCTTTAAAATTTAATGATTAATGAAACACAGTTTTGTTCTGCTGACCTGTTTATGACGATGGACTTTGAATATTCCATCCGCATTTGATTGCGCCCTCAGTTTATCATTAATACGTTGGTGAGTGTTTAGGTCATCAGTGAATTTTTCCTTCTTAATCATGTCTCCTAGGGAGCCACAGCCTATAGGGCTGATGTGAAACTCCACCACCCTTAACTCCTTCTGTGCTGTGCAGCATGCAGTGCCTCTGGGAAAGCTAGCGCAGCTTGGTGGAATGACTCACCTTGAGATCCATGTGAGCTGGCTCCAGCACTGGTGTCTCAGAAACCAGAGGCCAATGTACAGTTACCACTTCCCAGAAGGAAAGTATATTAAAAATGACTCTAGTTTCTCCCTGGATATTGGAACGCTCAGTAAAGTACTCTCTAACCCATTGCATGCACTTTCCTTAACACCACCTCTTAGAGCTGAGGGTTAAATATCCTACAGATTGGCTAGGCAAATGGTAATCTCAGCTCTGTTTAGGCCGTTCCTGCGTGCTGGCTATAGTATAGAACAAAGCACAATTCCTCTCATAGGCTCTCAGCCATTCAGTGTAATTTCAATCTACTTTTTGGCATAGTCACCAACATCATTATTTTGTGCGGTTTAAATAGCAAGGGCAACATTTAAAAGTTGCATAGAAGTGTTGGTACATCTGTTTGGAGTGTTTGCAGCTCTGTGTACTGACACCTGTGCTAGCTTTCTGCTGAGCTGGACTGTGCCCTTAAATTGGATTTAGGTAGTTTTTATGCAGCCAGTGTTTTTAGCTGTGAAGTGAATCTACCTTTAGGGAATCCAAATTTATACCCAGGAGCCCGCTTCCCCCCTGCCCCCGAAATGCCCACAATGGTGGTCATTCAGAGGGTGAAGTAATGGAAGAGCCCAACTGGGAACTTCAATCACACATCATCACGTAGAAACCAATAGTCTGGGCATTATCTGCCTATCCTGGTGTGAAAATGCATGATATTGTTTCATCTTAATCCAAAGCATAAGAAGCTTCATCATAAGCTTCAAATCTAACTGATTTATAAGATCTATTTAAGAGCCATTTCTAAGAGGTATGGAAGTGTAAGCTATTTTTATGTCAACAAAGCCAAATGACAGCTGGAAGGTTATGTGTGTAGCCTCATGTCTATCTTATTTCTCATGGCTCATTTCTCCTGGTAAGACCTTAAAATCTTGGAGCATAAGAACTTGACCTGACCTGAGCAGAAAATGTCTTGGCTCATGAGGAAGCCTGGCTTTGTGGGGGTGTGCCAACTTCGGTCTGCTATGTATAAGACAGGAAATAATGTTCCAGTTTTCTCTATTTTTGGGTAAAAAGGAGCAATGATGTACCAAGGTGTCAGGGCAACCCTCCTTTACCATGATAAGATGTCCTGGGTTATTTCTGACCCACAAAACAGCATGAAGCAACCTCAGATTTAGTTTTGGAATAACAAGGAAAGACACAACCATACACAGCACTACTTAAAGTCTCAGGAGGCTGTTTGAGGCATGTGGTGACCACATCATAAGGTTTTCTCTCTTACAGCCACCGTAGAACCTCCTGTAGGTATGGGGTTGGCCTCAGCCCAGGTCCCCAGACTTCAGTGGGTGATCTGTCATTGCCACTTTGCCGACAGAAGTGGAAAAGACTTCCCAGTCATCTCCACAAAGCAGAAAACAAAGAGACACTCAGCCTACCTGGGGCAAGGATGACCACCACGATTACAGTGCTCGCCTCCTGCAGGCTCACCATATCTTTTCCAACGGCCTATGTGAGCAAAAGGGAAAGAGATAGCTTAGGGACTTCCTAGATCTCCAGCTCGCTCTCAAGGTATGTGGTGGGCCCTTTGTGGACAAAATACCTTGTCCATATCCTCACCACATCCTCACAATAAGCCCTGCATTGTAGCTGGACAATCTGGTCACAGAGGAAGAAAAGCTCTGAAGATTCCCTGTCCTGGGCCTGAACCAGGTGCATCCTTCGTGTACAGCTTTGCAGCACAGTGCTCTACACAATGAGGTAGTGTGGGGCAGGTAGCAGCATGTGTTGGCACCTCTCTCTGCCCTGCCTGTGTATCTAAAACAATGCTGTAGTCAAGCTGGTTCAGGTAGCTCCACAGGGCATGGCATTGTGCTAGGCAAGTCTTAGGGAGCCAGTTGTCACTGGCAGACAGATGGAGAAAGTGAACATCTAGCTTCTTAGAAAGTCTAAAGTTATTAACTGCTTCCTTTGTCCTGAGCAAAAAAAAGTACTGGATTTACCAAAGGATTTCCAAGTTTGGGGCTGTAGCCTTTAGATCTGGCATACATACCTATGCATCAACCTCCTACCCACTTGGTCACCCTCCTTTTTTTGTTAATCAGAATCAGAATGTGGGAGAGGGGCTCCTAAAATCTCCCCAGTTGACTGTTTGCTTGTCTCCAATGATATCTTGCTTGGGATCAGAGAAACAATTTTATAGCTAGCACCAGATATAGCCTGTATCACACAGAGTAAATTTGCTATTACTTCATCTCCCTCCATCCCTATACATTTAGGATGCAAATGGTTGGGGCAAGGACTGTCCTTTCATTACATCCCTTACCTAATGGAATTCCACCCTTAGTGCTTCTCTACCAGAAACTACCCCTTCCTTCCACGACCCTGGCGAGATAATGAACAAAGTTGCCCTACCTCGATGGCTACAGTTCCCGGTGACTGTAGCTCCACGTTTGTCAGGATGAGTCCTCCTTTGGTTACAGTGAAATCGGTGCTGTTTTTTATGCTGTACTCAATGTTTGGGTTGACTTTCTGAAAAGCCAGAAGAGTGAACGATTAAACCACACTGTTTGTGCTTTGTGTGCATCTTCATAACAACCCATTGGCAAGGCTTATCAAATACCCCTGAAGTATGGGCAGATATAGAATGCAATAAATAAATCTGGACTGAGGAGGTGA
The DNA here is from genome assembly GCA_009819775.1 of Phoenicopterus ruber ruber. Lineage (NCBI taxonomy): Eukaryota > Metazoa > Chordata > Aves > Phoenicopteriformes > Phoenicopteridae > Phoenicopterus > Phoenicopterus ruber. Next base: position 71,751,550 of record CM020219.1, on the reverse strand, counting down.
GAAAGGTTGAATTCAAGTGTGTTCACCCTGTTGCTCAGAGTTCAAGAATGTATCTTAAAAGTGTTGCCTCAAAAAAAATCCCAAATCTTACCCAGCTTGTGTTGGTATCTTTAGTATTTGCCCAAGCAAAACACATCTATGCAAGGGACCTTGTAAATTTGACCAGTTCCGGCTTTAATACAGTGCCAAAGGGGGATGTACATGGAGAATAATACTTGTGCTGAGGCCTGCACAAGTTTTTCCTTCATGTCTAGGCTGTTATTCCTCTACTAGGTTCCCAGACTTGTTATGGAAGCCTTGGCATCAACAAAACTAGCATTTTTTTCTTTATTTAATAGGGCAGGATGGGAATAGCTGGTCAATAAATCTCTTTCCCTTTCCTTCTCCCAGTACTTTGTTCAAGAATGGTGCTCTCAAAATGAGTCCTTACAGGGAGAAGGTTGACAATTTCTAGCCCAGGACTGAAGGTCCTTTCTAGTCTGTTGTCTTTGGACTGGCTCCTCTTCCTAGGCCAGTCCACAAATAGCTCTCCTTGAGCTGGCAGAGAGAGGACACATCTGCCTGGGATCCTGCCACCTCAAACTCTTCAAGGAAACCCTTCACCTAGCCCTAATTCAGATCTGGACCCATTCACAGTATTTGCTAACCCTGGGCTTTACTCAGCATGCTCTTTTCCAGTGGATCAGCTCACCTACATAGATCTGGGTGGGACTGACTTCTGGGAGAGAGGAGCTTCTCCACATTACATCACACCATAAGTAGTTCTGATCTATGTGGAATTTCCAGGGAAATATCATTTGGGACACTAGGGGAGAGCATGTGTTTGCCTCTTCCCACCTCCTCTTCCTCATGTTTTCTGATCCTGCTTTAAGCCTGGAGCAGTGAGAAAGAATGCAGTGCATTTTCAGTTTCTTACATCAGGGAAATCATCATCCGTTGCTGTTATCCTCAGGGGTCTTGAACGACTACTATCTTGGAAGACAAAGCTTCCCATGGTCTGACCAACAAACACCATCCCGTTGTAGATCCTGCTCTCAAAGTACGGTGCATGTTCACTCTTATTGATTACCTCAATCGCTACATAGGCTATGGAGTATTTCTTCATGTTGTTGACTTGAGCGGCCTAGAGAGACAAAGAGAGAGAAAGAAAGAGAGGGGGTCTTTTCATATTAGTGATGAGACATAAAAGGATAGGCTTGATCTGAAGCCCATTGCGACTCATGGGGTTCTTTCCATCATTTTCAGTGAGCTTTGAGCCAGGCCTGTCACAGGTGGCCTTATGCTTTGGAGTCCTTGTGTTTTAGCTTGCTTCTGCTGTTGGCCCTCCACACAGTCTTGGTCTAGCCCCACAGTCTAGATGTGGCCCTCCATAAAGGCCACGCCTGGGCAAATTGCTATGCTCCAGTACAAAGCAGTGAGATTCCAGCACCAGTCTGCTCATCTTCGTGAGGGTTTGGGTCAGTTCAGTTACTGCCTGAGAGCCCACATCTTCCTGGGTATGTATATGTAGGGAGTGCTTTTCAACTCCTCCTTTCCTCTTGAGCTTTAGCCAAAAGAGAGGCTTGTATCTAGGCTGAGTTAACTACTGTAACACAAGCTCCAGTCGTGCCTAAGAAAAGTCTTCCAGTTATGCTCCTCCATACTTTCAGCTCAGCAGGGTGTCCCCGTTCAGTTAACTTGCTTTCATGCTGCAACCCACACATAAAGGAAAATACCTCTTAACTCCCGCAAGAGCTTTGCACGTAAGTTGGTATAAAACACTGGTCAAATACCAGGCCCTTCCAAAATAAAGAGCATAACCAAGTTAGCTTTAATTATTAATGTAATTGACTCCTGTCACATCAAGACAGCTGCTTCCTAGAAAGCCAGCTAAGCTGGATTGTTATCTGCAATGTCATCAGACTTACCATGACTTGCAATAAGTAGGAGTCTGGGGAAGTTGCTACTTTGTTCATAGTTAGATTCCCTGTGTCTTTATTCACTGAGAATACTCCGTCTGTATCCCCTAAAAAAAATGGAAAGACTATTCAATCATCAGATACCTTCATAAAGTGACCCGGAGCTCATTGACGCATTTTTTTCACATCTTGGGGACCATACCCCCAGGACATAATGCTGTTTTTCCTTGCCTGCCTGGCTGCTCCAAGGGCTGGGAATGCTGGCTAGGGATTCAGAGGGAGGGACTCAACAGACAAAAAGCATCAAGAAGATGTGTGTGAACCCAACTAGATGAGGTAGGACAGCAAAGCTTTGCATTTCCAGTGCCTAGGCCCAGAAATAGCCAGCCTAAATTCTGCTAAATGCCTGGAGCCTAGAAACTCTGGTGCAATTTGAGGATTGAAGCTCTCCAGTTCCCTAACCCTAACCTGAACCCAAACTGCGCTTCAGGAGAGATAAAGGAAGGATTATTCCTATTTTAAAGGCACAGGATCAAACTACAAAGAATATTTGGGTGGGGATTCATCTCAAATAGCTCTAGACATCTAAAGGGAAGACCTCTCTGCCTGACCTTGTTACCTATATTGTGAAGAGAAAATGGGATCTCAGTGCACAATTTATCTGACTTACTGTGAACATTGGCCTCAATGTGAGTTGCATTCTGCTCTAGAAATGCTTATTTCTCTCTACTGACTACAAAAGGAGCCTAGACACTGAAACCTTCTTGTATTGATGTAGGGATAGAAATCAGCTTCCTACATCTCTAATCCATTTTTGAATCATAAAACCATCTATGCTGGATATATGTTAAAATGTAAGCAAAATTTTTAGTTATCTTCCTCATTCTGAGACACTGTGGGCTGTATTTAGACAAGGACTCACCAGTCTAGGTTTCCTATTGACTGTGGGGTAGGGAGGCCACTCTACATTCAAAATTCCCGTGGAACTTAAGGTTCTTGAATGTCTTTATTATCAGGAGGATATTCACAGATGTGGTGCCATGTGGCATAGGTAACGGGAGATGAACAAGTGATCACTCCACCTGACTAATATGATCTACCTTGGTCTTGATAGTTTTTCAGAACCCCACTATTGTGGGGGTTTTTTTCTTTTTTTTTTTTTTTTTTAAAAAAAAGAGAGGTAAAAAAGGAAGAAATCCTTTGAATGAAATAAATGGCCCAATCAATGATTGGGCAATCAGTTGACTATGTTCAAGTAATCTTTTTGAAATCAAGGCTAAACCAGGGCAGATTAGACAGTGGCAATATGCTGGGGAATAAAAAAACAATTCTTGGCAATGAATGGAAATTATGCTGATGATGTGGGAATTTTAGGTTCAGCTCAAAGACTGAATGAAAGTGGTGTGACCAGACTGGCAAAATCAAGTCTAAAAGCTTAAAGATAAAACATGTCTCACCCAAAAAAACCAAAGTCCTTTTGAAACAGATTTCATGGAGGTTGGTTTGTGGGACTGTAATTCCCATTTTCTTTCTCTCTGTACAGTCTATTTCTTCTACTTAATCCACAGTGTTCTGTGGATCTAGTTATGTTTCTGTGGCAGAAACAGAGGGGCAAATCCCCAGGCCCTCAACTCTCACGTGCCGTGGAGGGTATCTCCTCTTGGCAGGTAATGTAGGGGACATATGAGCAATGCAGTTTGTGGAAGGTGACAACTTCTACTCACCACCAACAATACTGTACATGATCTTTTCATTTAAAGTGTAGTCAGGATCGATAGCATAGATAGGCCCCGGCTCCAGGATAAGTGGTTCTGTCTGCAGTAGCAAGGCAAAGCATTACATACCACACTACAACACTAAATTAGCATTTGCAGCATTCTCCCATCCCAGCGTGGCTCTGGTGGTTTTGTCTGGGCAGAATGGCATTTATTGCTGGGACATGGCTGTAACGGGGCAGAGGTGAGACAGCTGAGAGCACAGGGTTTTCCAGCTCTCGCCTCTCCTGTGATGTGCTGCAGGAACAAAAACAAGCCGTGCTGCTTGGGGTGAGGGAGTCTTCACTTCCCAGGATAATGAAGGCTCCCTGTCATGCTGAATCATCTGTATTTATGACTGGAGATCAGCACAAGCTCATGGAAATTATTACGCACTGCCCACTGGTAACAGCATCAAGGATATTGTTTGAGAATAGCATCAAAGATACTGTTTGATGATGCCTACTTACCGACATCTCAGACATATTCACCCTCCCAGCATAGAGGCTGCTGATGCAAGTGGTATTGTCCCTGTTAATGAAGGCACAGGGTAGGAACCAGGGTGATCTGGTGTCAGCTTGTTCAATAAATATGTTTATTGTTGTGCTAGCTGTGTTGGTGGTGTCAGTGCTGCCCACAGGCCTGTCCTGTACCCAAAGGCAAAGCATACTCATGAGATGCAAGTTTTATTGCCAAGAGAAGAACCCATCTGCAAAAGCCAGTGACCCAGAGTCTTTTAGCTGTTATAACTTCACTCTGTCCAAGGCTCAGCAGTTTATGTGAGATGAGCTAAAGCAGTGAATTATCTCATTCTGCTGACAAAGGTGGACTGAATGCAAGGCTGGACACAGTCACTGTGTAAGTATGGAGGGTGGAAGGTTGCTCCAAATTCACTGCCCCCAGTATCCACCCTCCCTCCTGCCATCCCAGAGATCTCCCATTCAGACTTACCCTTCAGTTAAGAGAAGCTGGGGCAAACAATGCATTTTGTTTCTTCTAAAGAACTTACCCTTGCATACAAGACCAACGTTGTCAAATTAAATTTCTCATATTCCAATGCTTTTTGTAAATAAATTTCTGGGTTATTAACTCCTTTTATGGCAAAATAACCATCTCTGCCCTGGGAAGGGAAAAGGAAAAACCCTACTAGCAGACTCAATCACAGACATGTTCAAAATACTGCTCATTACTGTGTTTGTCATCCTAATCAGACCTTTAATTCTGGGGACCTGGGTGGGGGACAGTGTGAGAATGCCAGATCTATTTAATCTTTGGTATTGCACACTAGAGTTGCCTGGCTTGTCAGAAAGGTTTGTTCATGTTCCTGTGAGTTTTCTTCTCCAAGACCCCCTGCTTTGCCTGCCTACCTGCTCAGCAGGTACTGGATGAAATTTTTCACCTCATTTATTTCCTACACTCAGCAGGTTGCCAGCAATCCTTGATTTTGGGTCCATGACAGCCAAGCAATCTCACATCCACGCACAAAACAGATCAAAGATGGCTCAGCCTCTGAGAGCTGGTGAGATCACTTGCCTTAGCCTAGCACAGCTGAACTTTGGAAGCAACTGTAAAGCTAAACTGAAATAACAAAAATTGCATTTTACTCTATAACCTTCTGCACTTGCTTTGGTTCTCCTTTAATCTTAAATCCTGACTAGAATTCCTCTGGATTGCTAAATCCCCCTGGATTTAAACCAATGTGAGTGCAAGGTTTGGTCCCATAGCTGAAATTCAAAAACTTGTGGTGTCTGTTCACAACCCTTAAAATCCCTGGGGTTATGGAGGTAACAGACACAAGATGTCAGACACTGGCTGCTCACTCCACAATGCTTTTTAAAAACGTAAAGATACATTTTGTTTTTCTCTTGAATTTACTTTTTTTTTGTTTTAAGTTTCTAGCAGGCCCTTGCACTCTGGGCTGGCATCAATTCAACTGTGCATACAATTCATTCCCCATGTTACTAAGCAAACCCCTTAAGAGCAAATAAACTAAGGCACTAAACTGGGACCAGGGGAAAGTGGAGTCTGCCTTTGGCTTTGCCAAAGGCTCTTTGTGTGATCTTCGGCAGCTCAGGTTATCTCCACTCTGTATGGACACTGTTGGCAAACAGGACAATAACCCCTTCTGTCCCTACCCAACTCAGCACAATTCTGAACTCTGTGAGGTACAAAGGTCTCTTCTGATATGTTTACAGACAACCCCAACAAGACTTCCCTGGATCATATGGCTCAGAATATCCTAGATAAAAGTTTAATCTGTACAGCATAATAAAAATGTGAACAGTAAAAGAATTCAATACCTGCAATGTTGATTGCTCTGTTCTGCTAACCAAACCAACGCTAGGTTTTTGCAAAAGACATACCTCTTCCAGAAGCTGTCACAGAACTAAATGCAATATGTGACCTTAGCCTCAAAGCTGGGACTTTTGTGAATTAAACACAAAGACTTCTCCAGAGCTACCATTTTCTCCCCAAAGAACAAAGATGCTCACCGGCTCTATTGTTGTGAGTTCATAAAAGATGGTGTCCAGGTCAGCATCGCTGGCACTTAAATCTTCACGGGCTACAATGGTTGCATTCACTTTTGTATCCTGAAATAAAGTTGCTGTGGTTATTCTCTCTGTGAAATGGGCTGAAGACTTCTCCCTGCTAACCCTTTTCCTTAGTCCCACAGCACTGGGTGACCCAGTGCCCGCTTCACTTCCATAAAATGCTTACCTCAGGAACAACTTTGGTGAGATTCGTTTGCTTAAACACTGGTCTGTTATCGTTCAGGTTGAGAATGGTCACAATAATTTCCAAATAATTGCTCTGCAGAAAGGGTAAAGCGAGAGAATCAAAGACAAAAATAAGACTGTTAGGGGCTGATCCTGATTTGCAGAGTGACCAGAAGGGATGGTGTAAGGAGCACAGCCGGATGGGCACAGCCGGATGGGGGCTAGATGGGGCTGGAGTTTGCAGCCAGCCCATAGTGTATGGGAGGTGTGTGGGTTTGTTCCCACCCCCTCCCCATTTGCAGAGCCTTGGGCGCTCTTCTCTTTGTGAGAGGAATGTGTATGTCTGCAAAGAAAAGGACATCTTCTCATTCCAGCCTGTGGACTGGGAAGAACAGAGGGAAGTACGTGCTGCCCTGCAATACCTTGTAACAGGGCTGAGTGTTTGGAAGAGCACTCACCTGCCCAGCAGCGTTCTGACAAATCAAGTACACCAGCAGCAAGGTGTCTTTCTGTATGCAAAAACAAAACCCCAGTCATTGTAGAAACACGCCAAAATGTACTAACACTTCTAAAGTAAATGAGACAAACACACGCATTGCTGAATCAGAAATGCTGCTGGGCTTTATCTTGTTTTCAGGCATGTCTAACTATTCCTTTCTTTCTTTTACAGCCATCCATCAGCCCTGGGATCTTGTTTATGATGGAGTCAAAGCAGACCGATCTTCCACCTTCTCTCCCTACAATTACAGGTAACATGTTGGCAGAGCTAATCGGCCATTTTCTCACACTTTAGGTGAATTTAAACAGAGGTTTCTTTTTAAATTGAATGAAACAGAAATGTGCCATGCACCAAGTACAGTGTCGCCTGCAGGGTGTTAACCCTGTCTGCTGTTCTTCGCTCAAATAAATGCAGGTTTTTACATTAGGGGAAAGGCAGCTTAAGGATGCTTGTGGCTGTGTACAGAGCACTCCAGGAAGGTAAAATAATTTAGCAGCAACCTAACTGAACATACTGACCTTTTATACTGTCTTTATGCTTCACACAAGGTCACCTCAGTGCTCAGAGCTGTGTTTTCTACAGGCAAACAGGGATCATTTTACACGAGTCCTGGAGAGCTCTGAACACTACAGTTGTCACGTTTTTGGTTTTAAAACTTCCCCTTACTTTAATTGATACAGGACTCATTGAAGGAAGGTGGCAGCAGGCATACCATGCATCCCCCTCTTCCCTATACTCTGCTTGTGGAAGGGCTGACCTCCCAAGCAGTGAACTGAAACCCAGCTGAAACAGGTTTATTTTTCAAAGTTTTTTCCTAGATCCTTTAGAAATGGGTTATGAATCCCTGGAAGTCCAAGACCCCAGGTTGAAACTCATTGCATCCCAGCATTATCCATCTCATCCTTACAGCCTGCCAGCTAAAGGCTTACCTCATAGTCCACACTTCGGTTCAGCTGCAGCTCGGATCCCCGTATAACGAAAAAACTGCCATCAGGGGAAGTAGGATCAATCATTACAGTGAAACCTGGTTCCATTTGGATAGTGGTCACCACGTAGCCAGGAGAGTTATTTTCATAAACGCTTGGTTTGCTATTATCAACAGAACATCCTGGAAAAACACACAAATGAGACACAAAATTGCCCAGGGATTCACATTGTGACAGAGTTGGGTGAGACCTGAGACCCCTCTTGCTCCCGTTGGAGAGAAGGTCGTTGAACAAAGCTGTCTTGGAGTAGGAGTGTAAAAATCTCCCACCTATAATGGTGCAACCTGCTGCTGTAGGGGTTATTCCTCTGTGGTCGTGGACCTCCTTCAAGAACTTACCTTGTTGCTGTGCTGAAACATGTGTTATGAAGGGCAGCAGAAAGAGCACAGAGGTGAGGAGCCAGTGAGAAACAGCCATGGTGAGCTGCCAGTTGTTGAAAAAAACCCGTTTCTGATTAAGCTGATCCTCTTCTCTCCCCTCTTTCTCCCAGTGCCGTCTTCTGCGTTCACTGCTTCACAAAGGCAAAAAACATTGGCTGGCTGGAGTGGATTGCCGTAGTTCAACCTTTGCCTCATTGGATGACTTATTGAAAGGTATTTACCAGTCATAGAACATGATGACGCATAAATTCCTGTTTCTACTTTGTTCACGGGTCTTTCCTATCCCAGACTCTCTGTGACAACAAGGATATATTTGAAGCGTTTTAGAATTCAGAGCCAAGCCCCCTGAGATGAGCATGAGCATGAAGGAGGACAAGGGCTGACACTCGGGAAGCTGTCTGTATACTCCAGCCCCTCCCAGTGGGGAGGAAGTGGGCAAATTTATGTTTCTGATGTGCCAGAGATAGGGTCTGTTTTGGTCAGATCATTTCCTGGAAAAAGCCATAACGATGCTACTATACCCCCTATATCTTATTTATTTTACCCAAGGCTTTTTCTGCATGGCCCACATTCCCTTTTCTAACAGGTTTTGCTCTCCAGCCCATGACTTACGGTTTCTCCTAGTTGCAGTCTGTCATGTTGTTCCCAAAAAACAGATTTTTAAAAAAAAAAAAATTAAAAAGCTAGCTCTCAAATGTCTTACCTTTATTTCCGGAAAAGGCAAAGGTTTCAGTGAAGACAAAGCCATCTTTGCTGTACCCTCGTAAGGTGAGCAGAGTGGATCCAGAAACAGCAACTGGGCTCAGCTGCAGCCCAGTGATTATACAGCAACTCTGTAGGGACAATGCATGTCCCCTTCTACCAGTTGCCAGCAGTGGCTCTTTGTAAGGATGCTCCCCAGAATTTCCATCCAGGCTCCCATTATTTACATCCCAGCAGCTTCCTGAAGCCTCAGTAGCATGCTATTCTGTTGTCTTGTCCTGTCTTTTTCTGAGCCTGTGTAAATTTTTCCAAATCAAATATCATGTGGCAAGGCATTTGACCACTTGTGCAAAGAAACACCATTGTCTTCAACTTGCCCGTTGTGCAGGAGAAGAAAGGGGACAGCTGCTCTCACTTCTCCTTTTAAAATCTCAATTGATTTCAGAAAGCTCTCACATGCTGCATTTTAGCCAGATGGCCGTTAGTGGCTTAACAAAATACAGACTGTCAAGACTCCTTCCAAAAGTCCTCTCAGAGGTTGCTTTCCTAGCAGAGATTTCCTATGGACCAAAATAAACAAATGCCAAAGTCCACAAGAACAGTATTTCAGCGTCACAGTAAAGGAATAGGTGCTTAGATGAACATTTGAGAGGGACTAGCTTCTTTGGAGATGTCAGGTACATCATAAATGGTGAAAACTGGTGGCACAGGATGGACTGAGCAGCTCTGCAGTAGGCACACGATTGCAGCTGAAGATGCCTTATTTTAGAGCTGCTCTTCAAAATCTGTTTGTTTTACAGGAAAGGTGGACTTGCTGTTCTATCAGAGGAGGGAATCTGCCAGGCAGCGTGGTGCAGGGATAACATGTAAACCTCATTAAATGGTGGCAACAAATTCTTCCTAGTGGACCTTTGTCTTTAGTGGCTACGAGAAAGCTGGGCCAGTAAATACAGGGGCAGAACGGAGTGGAAACAATATTTACAGTGTCTATCTACGTTGCATAGCTCTCGGTACATTTCTTCGCAATAAAATCTAGCACCTGACTAAGTTTCCGCTAAAGGGAGGCCCTGATGCTGGCCTCTTTGTACAGTTGGATTGTGGGCAGCGCTCAGCCCCAGCCATGGAAGATGTGGCCAGGGACTCCAGCTAGTCCCAACATGGCTCACGTAGGGGAAGCCTGGCAAACATCCCCTTGGGTGGGGGAAGCCTGGCAAACATCTCCTCGGGTGGGGGAAGCCTGGCAAACATCCCCTCAGGTGGGGGAAGCCTGGCAAAATACTTCTCCCTCCCACCCTGTATTCCTAATGGTCCAACACCTAGTAATGGTACCACCCTGTTTCCCAAAGAGCAGCCAAAGCACAGGCGTAGCTAACAAATCTTTATTTGACTTCAGAAGCAGGCAGCCAGATGCTAACACAAAGTGAAACTGATGTGCTTCATTCAGGCTCCATCTACTGACACCAGCTCACACTGACATATATTTCACTCTTGATAATCTAAGAGGTTTTATTGAGTTTTGGTTGCTTTCCAGAATTTTTTTTTTATTTGCTGAACTCAAGATTTTTTTCCTAAGCAAATTCAATAGCGTGCTTGTTTATTTTCAAGGCTATATACATGCAAAGCCATCTCCTTGGCTGGTTTTTTTCCCTTCACCTTCAGTCAAAACTGTCTGTATCTTCTTTCATGTCTGCAACCAGCTGCTTCGAGATGGGGCAAACATACTGGCTGGTAATTGCAGCAGCTTCCCTGGCATCACTGTCCGAGCGGCTGTTGGGAGGGGAAAAGTGAGTGATAGTTTGTTATTCCTGGGGGTACAGACTGCAGGAAGTGTGACAAGGCCACCTTGTAAAATTCAAAGATGACTCCAAGGAGCAGATGTATGATAGAGGGACCCAGATCATGGCTGCCTGCAGCCAGGCACCCCACAAATGCACAGGCAAGCCTTTTGGTGTTATCATCCCCATTTACTCTAGGCAATGTGGACAAGAGGTACTAAGGACCAGCTTATTCCTCCTAATTTTAGTGATTTAACAGTGAGATGTCTCATTGAAAGTGGTTGGTCACTAGGAAGAGACAATGTCCAGATGGTGGGACAGCCCATCCTGAGGTGTGTGTCTGAATCAATAACTGAATCAAGACAGGGTAGCAAAGGCTTTCTATTTTAACTGTTAGATCATGTTTCTGAATGGGATGAACAATTGTTTCAGTCCAGGATGACAACTCTATGATTAGAAAAAGATATTATTTCATTTCCCTGGGTTTTATTATTTTTAATAACTGGCTTTTATATGGCACTTCTTAGCTGTCAATCTCAATGCCAGCTTTGCTTTAGGTAAGGCAAAACTGAGTGCCAGGTGGGCTTGGCACGAGATCACTGTGAATGCAGGCGTGGAAATCAGTTGAGATCGCACACAGCCACATGCCACCTTGCAATTAGACTACAGCATTTGCTTTTCTAGCTCTGCAAACCACCCCTGGGAGTGCGGTTGCTGGCAGAGTGACAGGAGGTACAAAACTCTGTGATGGAGGGCTGCGATTCAGCAACGACAGTCCCTGAGACAATGCCTCACAAGCTGATGGGGGATGAGGCAGAAGTGATTCTAAAATATGAACACTTTAATAAATCTTCCACCCTTCCCCTTTTTGATGATATTTTTGAGGATATCGGCTGACCCCTTCTGATCTGCTGCATTACATCAGACTTCTGCGCTTGGGGCAAAAACTAGGCATTTAGAAGTTACTAAAAGTCATCTTTTGGCTTCAATGCTGCAGTGATCAGGGCCATAGAGGTGACAAATCTGTCCCACATACCTGGTGTTTAGAAAGGTCTGGTACAACCACATAAAGCAAAGTTCCTCAGAGCTGTTTTCTTCCTCTCTCCCCTGCACATCTGTGTTGACTGGGCCTTGAGAGCTGGTTTAGATAAAGAAAATTAATAATAATTAAAAAACCCCAAAACCAACAAATAGTGTAACCACCACAGCTGTAAAGCAGCACTGCTGTCTGGAAGGCAGGTTCACACCCCCACCAACCTGCCCCATGGGTCCATGCTCTGTTAACCTGCCGACTGTTACCGTAGCTGTGCAGGAAGAAAAAGAAGTATCCTCTTCAAACCAGGCTCAGACGCTTTCTGGCTGGCAAAGGGACATGTTTTAATATGCACGTACACTCTGCCTCATTACCCAGTACTGGCATGTCCTTGCACCCATAGATATATACCTTTTTCCAGCATTTGGAAATCAAAAATCTGCCAGCATTTTGTTAGTGGCGCACGCCCCAGAAAATATCAAAGCACCCTGAACAGATGGGAAGGAATCAATATGTGATGTGTCCCCGCCTGAAAGAAAGGACCAAGCTTGAAGAAAACCTCTCCAGGCAATGTTGTCCCTTCATAACATACCAGCGGCAAGGGCAGCAGCAGTTGTGAGTTGTAGCACAGTGCACCACATATCGTAACTGATGATGTGCTCATATACGTGGCTTCAGTGGGAGCTAGTGGCCCTGTATTTTGGCTGGATGAAGGACCCCATATCGGCCATATATATGATTATGTCTAAAGCCTGCCCAGTTTGGCAGTCAGAGCCATGGGTGGGGACTATGAAACCCAGAGGTCTTCCTCATTCTGTTACGAAGCCCATTTATCTACAAACAGTTTCTCAGGTGCTTTATTTGAAGTAGGTATATCACCTACAACTCTCCCAAAAAGGCTAAATCAAAATACAAACAAAAAATCCCAGGCTGTGACCTGATGTAAAGTTTTGTGTCCTATGGATTAAGCTTAATATGCATACGCAACAGATAATGTTGTTTTACGCTTAGAAATGGCCTCGGTGGGAAGGTTTGTGTCCTGCTCTGCCTGCTGTGACAGGCAGGGCAGGCTGATGGGATATCTCTGCTATTCCACAGCAGCTCCAGACACAGCCTGGCAGGAGGAGACCCAGCCCCAGCCCGTCTGCCCTTGTCTCCAGTTTTCCAAACCACTGGTCATGCCACCCCCCTTTCCTTGGAGCTGAGACCTGTCTCCCTGCAGCCTGCATGGCCCAAGCTGCCTTCCCATTCCCCGGGAAGCAGAGCGCTTACCTGCGCTTGCGGCCCATGAGATTTTGGATGAATTTCTGAACCTGAGCATTTCCTCTCATCTTGCTGTATTCACTGGTAAACAGTCCATCTGAGTGCCTCTCGGACCTGCGTCAGGGAAAATACAGTACAACAGCTGCTCCTCCTGGCCATGTGATGTGGGACTTATCACAAGACACAGAAACTTCTGTCTTCCCACCATCAAGGAGCCCTGTATCCCTCCCCTTCTCCACTTTGATCTCCTTTCATCTTGGGCATCTTCTGGATGAGGCCAGTGCTCGGGTTGGCTCTGGAGCTGGAGACAGCTCAGCCCCATGGACATCCCCCTCACTGCTGGGATCCCATCTCCCGCTGGAGACTTCCATGCCCCAGGAGGGTGGTTTTGGCTGGTCCTTACCTCTCCTTGAGGCCCACCAAGTGTTTGACTAGCTGCCGCACATAGGCATTGCCATTCATCTTGCTGAGCTCACTGTGGAAGAGCCCATCAGCATGTCTCTCAGTCCTGAGAGGTCAGAAGATAAAAAAAGAGGTGAAAAGGCATGGCTCTAAGACCAGAGAACGGGCATTTAAAACTGCTCCCTCAAGGAAAGAGGGTCCCAAACAAAGATGGGCAAGAATTTGTGCCAATTTGACAGTTTCACAGAAAAAGGGCAAATCTTACAGGAGTTTAAAAGAATTATCTTTGTTAACCATCACACAGAAAAACTACCTGCGCTTGCTTCTTACTAATGTAATCACCTTACCATAAGGATATGGGAATGTGAGGTTAACACTGATTCAGCACAAAAGAGTAGGACAAGAGACCGGAGAAGTAGTAAATTAAAAACCCAGATGCACAAACCTTGAGGAACAGGTAGATAACGGTGGCGGTACCAAAGAGCAGCACTCGCAGGTGACTGATTGACAAGCGATTAAAAGAAGTGCTCAAAGCCTCAGTGAGGTTCAATCAGAGCTATTAAACCTCAAACCAGACTAGCCAGTGGGTAGGATAAAAGGTCTGGGGTCCAGCTTCTGGAGAGACCATGTATGTGTCTGTCTGTCTGTCTGTCTATGCCAGTACAGTGCTAGGGAAGCCGGGCCAGGCACTGGTTATGGCTGTGGAAGGGCTGCAAGGGAGTCTCAGTTCTGCCCTCTTCCAGCCTAAGTCCTTTAGTCTCTTTGTGCTTTAATTGCCCCTGCACAAGTGGGAGAAGAGACAACCCTGCCAAAGTCTTACACGCAAAATTGTGAACTGGTGAACTTACAAGACTATTTTTGGTTCTGTTTTCATGGGACTAGGCTATTTGAAATAGAAACTTCCACCTTTATCAGCCTGTATAAGTACCTAGCGGGAAAACAGACTCAAGAGTGTCTTTTTTACTGTAGTTTGATCTGTTTGGGGTCCTGATTTTTCTCCTGAATTAAGTCAAATCAATGTTTCCACTCTTAAGCAAGAAAAAATATTTACAACATTAGCACTCATTTGACTAAATCAATTTAGGGAAGAAAAAGAATCCAACAGCCAAGCAGCTGCAAGTACTGGAAGGAAGATAAAAGGCTGACTTTAGAGCTAGCAGGCTTTTTGAACAAAAAGGCATGGAGAAAAAGGAAGCAGAGGCACAAGAAATGCTTACCTCTCCCGGGATGGAAGAGATGCTGAGAAGTGTGATAGCACAATCATGGGAATAATTAGTTGCCACAGACCAGTCATCAAGGAAACCATGTTCTCTCCTGAATTAAAGCACAAGGTTTTATGAGCAGCAGAACAAATGACCTTGGTCTTTGTCTGGTACAGTTCACGTGCCACACAGAAGACATTGCTATATAAATAACACCACTATAACTAAATTAGGCAGGAATTCCTGCCAGCAAAGATAATATTTCTTTAAAATACAAAAGATGAACAATTCAAATTATTCATGTTGCCAGTTAGTTGGAAGTTGTTTGTAGTTGTTACCCCACCGCCACCACCACCATGCAGTCCCGGAGCATGGGTCTGAGGTTGGCTCTGCGAGATAATGTTTGTGCTGGAGTTTTGCCGTGAGTCAGTATAACGTGCCTTGAATATGCAGGGAGGTATCATGTGAGTTAATCCATCAGCAGCACAACACCATGGAATAAACCCCAGTCTACTATAAGTCTCTGAGAGCTGAGCCTTCAGGGAGAGGATTTAAAGCACCCATGAAAACATCCCACATGGACAGCTGTTAGTATACCTAGAGGATGCCAGGAGAAATCTGTTTGGGTTTTTTCAGACAAAAAAAAAATGGCCTGTACCAAATAAAAGTTCATCTACACATAGGAGAAGGGAAGGGCTCTTGTGTGTACCGATATCTGCCTATCCTCTAATCTTTGAAGAAGGAAAAAAGAAATAACACACATTTTCAGTAGCAGCAGAACCTCCTATTTTGTTTTCTTACTGAAATGAAAAGAAAAGTACATTTTGTTTCTCACAAGCCATTGCATATTTTTTCCTTTTATTTCCAGGCTCTTTTAGCAGCCTTATGCCTGCAGAGATGTGTATGTGCCTTTAGAAGTGGGTGCTCACGTTTCCCCAAGGATCACACAGGAGCCATATCTGTAATTTCTAATATACCTGCCTTCCTCCTGCAAAGAAGCAAACCTTGCTTGCTTAGTCGCTGTCCTGAAAACTCTCAGATAGTACTTGCTAACCCAAAATCAAAGTCCTCCCACTTTGGTTTTATTTTAGTCTGAAACTAGACAGTACAAAGAGAATTAAAGGACTGTCAGAGTTTCCTGAGCACTTTCTAGCCACCCTTCTGGGACTGTTTGCCACTCTAGAGATACTGCAAGATGAGAAGAGGCAAGAGGAGGAAGGACAAGAGTGCGGGATTTATACAGAAATCTATTCGCTGTAAGCCACAGCACAAATATTTAATGAGGTTGCAGAGCAGACAGGTGAGAGGCTTTGAGGGGGGTGGAATAAGTAAAACAAGAAGGACATTTCAAAGATCAGTTTCTTATTGGAGTCCAAACAAACAAAACAGTACTGCTTTCCAGCCAAGGGACGTAAAAGAGCTGAAAACAGCCCCCAAAACCAGAGCACATCACCCTTCAGGGAAGGGACACCTGGATCCTGAGCCTGTCCTTCAGTCTGTACAATACCTGCCATGCAATGCCTTGACCCCCAGACAGGATGTCACCACAGCATTTTGACCTTCCTTGTGCCAGCCGTGGGCTGGCATTTGTCTTGGAGGACCACATTTAAGAGCCCATTTTAAACCCCATTCCTAGCTCCAGAGTTTCCCCTCTCTTCATAACCTTTCTACCTGCTAATCAAGTGGATCAACTTCTCTTTTCCCTTTCCGGACATAATCTTGTCTTCCCTATGCAGATCATATTTGCTTGCTGAAGTTGCTAGGAACAGCAATGGCTGTTGGGAACTTCTCCTCTGTATCAATAATGATGTACTGCATTGGGTTTTTTAATCAGTCAGACCCCAGGTAGGAGGTAGATCTTCAGTGTCATAACAGTGCAGCTGTTTAACCTTCTTAAGATACTTCTGAGCTTTTTATTGCCCTCCCCAGTGATGCTGGCTTTCAATAAATGCAAACTCCTTAGCTAGCTGGAACCTTTAGCTGAAAGAAGTGTGCACCAAGCCAGCCCAGGACCTGGGAGCGGCTCAGACCTTTCCAGCAGACAAATCCTACCACTGAAACGTCAGATTGCACACAAAGGCTTTGCTGAATCAAGGCTCCCATCACCCTGGAAGAGCACTGCCGCTAGGAGAGCTTCCAAAAAGGCTGGTACACAGCCGGTTTGCGCACCTTCTTGCTCCTGCCCATCCATTGTGCTCCACCTAAAACTAAAGACCATATATTCCTGGAAGCCATCTGGTCCAGCTGCTGTTTGGGCTCTGTTCTTTCCTCTGGTTGCTCCAGAAGAGGAAAACTCCACGTATTACCAGCACTGCTGTTCAGGAGATGGATGGCCTCGCGGCAGTGGCTCAGCAAAACATCACAGAGGCCTGAAATCCACCACCTAAAAACTGAAAGAGGGGAGAAGGCAGCCCATCCAGCCTGACCATGTCAGCACAGCAGTACTCACCAAACTGTGGTCACTCCAGGCTCTCAGCTGTCTCACGGCTACGATGAACCACTGGCCCACTCCTCTCCATGCCCCCCTATAAATCTGCAGCCCTTATCAGAAGCAATTATTTGGGTAAAGATATGAATATGAGTAACCATGATGAACAGCAAATAATGCATCCAGGCTGGAATGTCCTTTTAATTACTTTCTAAACCCAATCAGGTCATTCGCAGCAGTTTGATGGACTGTATTTCTGCTGATGTGTAATAATTCCTGCTTCTGTGGATAATGACAGTAATTTGTTGGGCAAACATCCTTGTCCCAATTGATTCATTATGATTGTCATCATTATCTCTCCTCCTGGCTTTAATTACCTCTTGATAGGAGCTTAATCTTCTGTTCTTCTTTTTTAATTCTGGCTTGGGTTTTGTTTGCCAGGAAGAGTTGGTGACTGTACGTGTGTACCTGTGATTTGGCTAAACAACGTGTCACTTTTTTAGGGCAAACATTGTCTGATCAGTAGGACGAGGGCTGACTTTTGCATGAGGGGACGATACCTTTCAAGCAGTGGTTTCACAGCCACGTCTGGGAAAGGTCTGCTGAGAACAGACTATCACAGCTTCAAAGAAAGAAGCATACTGTTACATGCATAGAAAACATCCTGAATATACTCCCTGCCTTTGCTGGGGTTTGGAGCTGGTTGCTCTCAAATACTGCTACTAAAGGCGACATGGAAAGGGAGGGAGAAAATAGGATTATGCCCTTTCTCTCCTTCTTTATGTTGTATAAAGTAGCTTGGAAGGACTAATCACTATAAATAAATCTTCTTATCTTCCAACTGGAGAAATAGGAGCTATATTACACTTTTTCTTGTCTACTTACCTTTTTTTCTTTGGAAAAGCAGAGGGCATCCCCATGACTAGAGGGCTGGGAGGGTCCTGATTTTCCCCATCATCTTTCCCTTGGAAGAATAATCCACGTACTGACGAGCAGCAGGCCTCAGCACTACTGCATGTGACTGCAGGCTGCTGCCAGACCCCTGCAAAAGGGAGGGGGAGAAACAGCAGTGAAAAGTCTCCCCATTCCAGGACAGGAGGACCAAGAGGTGCCACGGCCACCGCTTGGACAGAGGAGCCCATTTTCTCCTTTGAGACAGTGCAGGTCGGTCCTGCACGTGTCCAGGCATTTCCCAACCATTTTCCTCTCCTTTCAGTAACGACTGCTTTCTTCAGCTGTGTTAGTGCTGTCATTCCTCCTGCAGCCCTCCCACCATCGCTCTGACACAACTTGCCGTAGTGTTACAGCCTCATTCCATGCATTTCCTCTCTATGCAACCAGGTTCGGATGTGTTGTGAGTCACATCCTTCTCCCATGGCAGCTGAAAGCTCTTCTGAGCTCCCACCCTTGCTTTGGGAGCCCCCAGTGACATTGGTGACATCTGCAATTCTTGTATTTTTGTTCTTTTCATTTAAATCTTCGTATTTTCTGTATTCATATTTTATGTCTGCATCGGTGGTGGCTGGCTCCAACTTGGGCTCGTGGTCTTGCTGAACATCTACAACTGAGAAAGACCGCGTAGGAACAAGGCAAGGAGGAAAAAAGTTTATAAAAAAAAGGCTAAACAACATATAGGGAGCTATAAACGACTGATGTGATTTCCTTTCCTTTGCAAATAACGTCAATGGGTCTGAAATGCCCCCGAGCTCTGGGGGAAACTCAGTTTGCTATGAGAATCTAAACGGGTCTGGCTAAGATGCACACACAAGAGGTTGCAATGACGAAGTGGCCCCGTGATGGCAGCAGAGGGTGAGTAACAGGAAACTAAAAGCTTCTGGGGACTGGAAGAACGTGAACTAAGTAACCTGATTTATCTATTTTGCAACAAAAAATGGGGTTTGCCTTGCAGCAACAGTGGCAGAGAGTGAAAAGGTGATGGGGTAAAAGTGTGTGGCCATGCCCAGCACTGCTGCAACATAATGCAGGGGACAACCACGGGCTTGAGCTGAAATGCAGCTCCGGAGGCCCCTGGTGAGGAAATTCAGGACCATGCAAGGAAATTCAAAAGCTTTTGCAAGCTGAAATTTATACTTGAAGAAACTGGAGCCCAAACCAAATCCCCAGTCGTGAAACAACATCTGATTCTCCTTTAACCAGAATTAACATTAAATTCTCATCAGGAGACATTCTGGAAACAGGAGTGATAAACAATACTGCTTAGCAATATCAGCTGAATGGAGCTTTGTGAATTTGCACCTTGCTTTTCCCATTCTCCATTTGTGTGAGCATTCAAAGTGGGAGTGGAAATTCCCCTTGCCTGCATCCAGCAGGCACAAAGCGTGATTAAATCATCCATTAATCACTGTAATCTAACCCATCATCTCTGTGCAGCATCATTGCAGAGAAAAGTTCCCCGTCATTGACTCTAAGAATGACAAAGGAAAAGGAAATTATTGCCCTCATCCAGTCCCTGCTCCTTGCACAGCTGTCATACCCAAAGCTGCAAGAAGTCAGGGCTGAACTGATCCTTGCCACCAGCTGCCAGTGACTTACCTGTTTACGGGACATAACACAGTATTGACAGGATGTATAGCAAAGTGCCACAAACAGGCAACACTAAGGAGCGCTGAGGCCATGCATCAACACTCCTTGAAGAGGGCAGGGAGCGATGCCCCGGAGCAGGAGGGAGAAGGGGTCTGTGAGCCTCGGGGCCATCCCTGAGCAGGAGGTGAGCTGCCCTGAGGATGTTGCCAGGTGTAAAGCCACCAGGATCTTTGTGCAGTCACTTGTGCTTAGGCTTGACACTGACTGACATGCACAGTGTGGAGAGACCTGTGGTGAGCTGCATTAAGTAAATCCACTTGCCACGGGTGCAAGGGCTATTCACAGCAGTTGCGCTGTTGGCTGGGAACACCCTCATGTGTGGCAGTGAACAAAGGTTATGAAACAGAGTGGCCATCCCCACTTCGACACCGAGGCTTTGCATTAAAGGGTACCTAATGGCTAGTGCTCACAAGCTGACCCATCCCAAAGGCACCAAAGCTGAGAGTAGCATAGAGGAAGGTCTTTTTTCTCCTCTTTACAGTGGGAGGGAGGGGTCACCAAACCCGCAGTGTGAAATGCAGCATCTTACAACTATGTTAAATATATTAGCCCCAAATTTGGCAATATTTAAGGAGAGCCCATGAGCCTGGCCTTTTTCTACGTTGGAGGAAAAGACATAAGAAACTGCATTTTGAAAAAGAGAGGTTTTCATCATAAAGCTAGGTATCCTGACCCCACACCGCAAGAAGGATGCAGGCAGACTCTCAAAAATCAGCACACAGAGCTCTGGGGGTCATTCTCAGTTTTGAAGGGGAGAATTTCCCATTCACACTTCAAAGAAATTGACACAGCAGATCAGAAAAGACTTTCTGTCTGGAGGAGCAGTGCGGGTGCATTCAGACTCCACCTCCAGAGAGCTTTAAGAGCAGGCTGGATAAATGCTGCTACAGTGTCACGTGGACATTGTTGCTCCTGCATTGGACCAGGAAAACCCATCTAGCTTTTGGGGTTGCTGTTTACCCAGGGCAACCCTTACAAGGTAGCATCCCTTCCCAGCTTGTCCACAGTCCAGACCCCAGCTGTGTTACTGCAGCAAGTCAGGATCTGCTGGGCTGCTCTTCTTCATGGAGACACCTTGGTTGGCCAAAACGCACATCCCAAAATGCTCCTACAGCCTCGGCACTGCTCTCTTTGAGGTCCGTGGCTTTGCGATGGCTAAGTGCACAAGGGTCACGACAGGCTGAGAAGGTTGGGGAAGGACCATCTCATCCACCACACTTGTCCAGCAATGGTGTCACAAGTGCCGATGACGCTGTCTAGGTGCAGCTGACCTTCAAGGAGCCCAGGCACAGGCTGTGACCCCATGCAATGGCAGCACCCGCCGATCGCATGGGAGTTTATTGAGGTCAGATGGGACTAGGAACTGCATGGCTAAATCCTTCCTACGTAAAAGTAAAATACCCATTAATCAGCTTACGGGGTGTTCAGGAACTTCTACCTCCCCTGTTCTTTTTTTTCTTTCTTAATATGAATGTGTGTGAGTCCATGTGTGTAGTGGGGATTTTCTCTTGTATCTTTGCAGGTGAGCCTTCCCCATGCCAAGGAGCTGACCATGACGTTGCTATCTACTGAGAGCAGATTGGAGTAATTTTCTTGCACCACTCCCAGGTCTGTAAGAGAAAGGACCCTAATTGGAATAAGGAGATTGGAGGATTTAGCCTTCTAAATGCTCCTTTCTTGCACAGGATGGTTTCAGGAGTGGTTTTAATCTTTACCACCTGATTTTGTAATTTTGGCTGCAAAAGGAAAGAGTGGGATGGGAGGAAGGGGTGAGCAGGGGCAGCTTGGGAGAGGAAGGGAGAAGGAAAATCACAGTCCCATATGGCCATGGGACATCAGAAAAACACCTACCCCACTCCCAAGCCCCAAGGTGGACTTAGTTATTATCCCAAACCCTGAACAAGGTAGGGAGCAATCCTTGTCTCGGAATAAACCCAGCGTCTCAGAAGCATGCCAGCCCCACATGTTCCCTTTTGGAGGTTTGTGCTTAAAGCAATGCATGAAACAGAAGGGAAAGCCATGTTTGCTCTCTGTTTTGCTGGCTTCCCAGTGCCTCTGCGTGGACAAATGGGCTATATCACTCGGTATAAGGCTCACTCTGCGAGCAGGGAGTATGCACCTGCCCACACTCCGTATGACAAGATATCTGGGTTTCATTCAAGTCCCAGCCTTGGAATGGGAGAGCCCTGTCCTTGAGGCTACACATCCCTCCACGGCAGCATGTGACTCAGCAAGGGGCAAATTACTCTAAGCAAAGAAGGTGTTGGGATCTAGGATGTGCGTGGCTATCTTTCTATCTGCCTACATAGTGCTCAGCTCCGAGCTGCTCTTGGGTTTGCTTAGATTGCCTATGTCTCTCCTCTGCTTTGTTTGGCTGGGCAGCGGAGTCCAACAAGGCAGGCAGGAGATGTGTTCTGTTTTGCTGCAACATATGGCACCTTTCTGGATTGGCACCAGTTTAAAAAAAAAAAAAAAAAAAGTTAAAATGTGGAGGCCAAAAGCATAAAATGTCACATTCCTGAAAGTGTGCCCACTCACTCTGAAGTCTGAAAGGAAGATGCTGGACATGCTAGTTATCTCCATGGTTGGCAGCACTACCCAGGGGCAAGGACAGCAAAACCTTTGTGTTAGGAGCTCCGGGCTGTGGTAGAGCAGACCTCACTCATTTTGACCAAAGTTTTATCTGCTTCCAGCCAAATCCTTGGGCAAATCTGCAGCAAACCCCAGCTCTTTTGAAAGAAGAGATTAAGAAAAATATTAGGTGTTTGGCTCACCCTGGCAAAAACAAAGCGCTTGAAACATTTTGCTAAGAATTGGGAACAGAAAGGGGAAAAGTAATCCATTGGTGCGTGAGTGGTACCTTGGGTGCTGGCAGAGTGCCTTGGCTCTCCATGGTATGGGATGAGAGAGGCGCTTTGGAAGCAAGCCAGAACATCCCTTCTCCCCCTGCTCTGGAGTAGGGATGGGTGCTAAGCCAGAGGGTCCCCTAAGGGTGCGAGCCTGCCTCCCTAGAGATGCTCTGCCCAGGGATGCTGGGGCTGAGCCAGGCTCATCCCACAGAGGCTGCTCCCCTGCGCAGGCACACCTGCAGCAAGCAGGAGACAGCCTTGAATTTGGAAGGGCTGCTATGAGGCACTTCCTTCCTGGGAGCAAATCTTCCTCCCTGCTTGGGAATGGACACAGTAGAGAGAAACAAGGGTTGGTTTTACCATGGCTGGCACTGTGACTCAGAAAAGCAAAAGCCAGGCTCAGGGTTCAGTCTAGTTTTCAGAGGAAGAGGGGAACTCTGTTTTCCCAACCTATGTGCATATTGTGGCTGTCTCTCTGTCACCAAGGAAGCACAAAGAGCTTTTCAAAGACCTGCAAAGACAAGCTGCCACCCCCATCAATCACTTGATATTTTTTTACAACCTATGGGCCTTCTTCGAAACCTCCTTTGACGATCGCCAAAGTGGGTGCACTCTGCCTGTCTCCAGGTAGTCTCCATAGTGTGGGATGCACGGATGGGACAACACAATACCAGTGCAGGGACATGACGGGACAGGGCTGGGTGGCTTCCTCCCGGGACTGTTCTGGCCATCCTTGCCCTCCCAGCCCGGCACTGCTCTCTGCCCAGCTGGAAGTTACCTTGTACCTTGACGCAGAGGAGCTCCAAGTGCCGTGTCTCCACAGCAGAGCTGTGCGCTAATGCTCCCCATGCGTCTGGCCTCATCACAGCTCTAATTGGCATCAGTGTCCGTAATCTCAGCCTCCAGCTGTTTGCTGTGTCTGGGGAAGAGGAGAAAGCGCTTCAGGGAATTAATTCTAATTATAAGGACGACATGCCCTGTGTCCTGGCTGGCAGGCAGGCTTCGCCCAGCTGTTCCAGGTGTGCAGTGCCAGCAATGAGCACAGCAGCTCCTGACAGCTACACAGCTGCTTGGGCTTCATTTCGGCTGTATCCCCCTTTGGACTTTGTCAGGGACCTGAAAGGACATCCCTTCCAGGTGAACAACAACGGGCTTTGTGAAGACAAGGGTGGAAGGACGTGCACTTACAGGTGCTCGCTGCTCACAGGCATGCCTTTCCCTGCCTGTGTTGCCTTGCTCTTCTCCTCCCCAGGAGGTTTTTCATAACAAGTGGCTCTAATAAGCTCACTGATGTTTTGAAACCAGTAGGGCTCTTGAAGTATATTAATTTGATCTGCCCTATGACACAAACCCTTTTATTTCACCAGGTTACCCCTGTGTGAGATCAACTATGTGGCTTAGTCTGAAACCAGGCATCCACAAAAACATCTAGTTTTTACTCTAAGCTAGCAGAGACGGAAAATCCAGCCATTTTCTCTGTAGTTTCATCCCCACAGCTAATCACCATTAAAAATGCATGAGTTTTTACATCTTACATGGATTTATCATAACGTGCCAGAATGTTAAATGTCAAAAGATCTATTCAGTGTGTACATAAATCCCTGCAGCTTCTTGGAGGGGGACTCAGGGAGCCTGGAAAGCCAAGAGAGCCATGCCATTCTCTTCCCTCTCTTGCAAAGGTTAACCTGAAAGGCAGGATGCTGCCTCTGTCTATTTTCTTGGAAATGCATTACAGGCAGATTGTAAAGCAGGACAGCTTTGCTGCAGATGATACTTTCACAGAGAATTGCTCAGCTAAATATGTCAAATAAAAGGAACAGGATTGGCTTTAAAAGCTCTTTATTTTCCTCCCTTTGTTCTGAACCTGAAGATAGCCCCAGTGATCTGTTGCCCAGCTATCAGGGTACTATTCAACAGTTGATTTTAGGCACGTCTGTGCTGAAACTTTGGCAGGTAATTTTGTTCTCTTTTCCTATTTAAAAATTCAGTGCCTCAAGTTTGAAAAACTATGGTGATAAAAGTTCCATGTCTTTTAGGAGTCTCTGACAGATGTCTCACTTTGCGACCTTCCTAATCCTTTGAACTGGCTCTCAATCAAATCCCCCATTAACTCATCCTGGGGGAGTCTCTGGGGGACTCCTCCCGGCTCCTTGGCCGGCTGCTGGGGACCAGCTCCACCGCAGCCACTTTCAGCAAGCAGAGGCTTGCTGAAAACCAACCGCACTGCTCATTTTCCCGAGTTTCTTTTAAAAACACACTCCAAAACACACCAAAAAGGCACATCTCCTACTATTTTGTTGGTTTGCATAAGAAATGGGTGCTTTCCTAGCGCTGCCATGAGCTGGTCTCTGGCAGCTGAGTTTGTAGGTGGCTGGAGGGCAGTGACGGTGACATTGTGGTGACATTGCACTCGTTAGCAAAGTCTTTGCATGCCATGGGCTGCGGTCGCAGATGCATGGCACAGAAGGAAAGGCAGAGGTCCTAACAGGTACTGGGTACTCAGCGACAGTGAGCAAGGATTACTGTAGCCTGTGAGTTTGCAAGGAAAAGCTGTCCTAATTAGTGCTTTGCATGGCTGCTCTTTTTTGGAAGTCAAAAGCCTTATTTCACATTAGTTTAATCCACTCCAGGATTAAACTAGTTTAGAATTAAGGCATCGTTAGTCTGGAATAAGGGTTTCTACACTGAGAATTAAGAGTCATTCTGCACTAACCCACAGGGGAAATCAAGATAATGAATATAAATTAACTGTTAAAGTGGATTAGATAAATGGCATTAATCCCTGTGGGAAGGCAGAAGGCCTGCAGTCACAATTCGATCCTGCTCTCTTTGCTGCTCAGGTAGTTTAAACATAAATAAATTAAGGGTATTCTTTCCACACAGGGTTTCAGTGCAGTTTCATTAATGCACTTCAGGGCCTCCTTTGGCTAATTTGAGTTGATTTCTTAGAGTAAAAGGGCTCTAGTAAAAGTGGTCCCACTGTACCAGCTCCTCACTGAGTGAAGGCTGTGACAGCAGCGAGTGTGCCAGCAGTTAGGGACCAACCACCAGACCAGAAAAGCTGTGACCAGGTGATAGAAACCACTGAGCAAACTCATAACATAGACATAATGGTTTAAAAAACACTGGTGGGGTAGTTTTGTCCCAGTTTGCTGCACTCAATAACATATATCTTCCTTGTCTGAACTTCACAGCAGATGAAGGTATTGCCAAAGGAACTCTTCTTAACCTGACGGATATGCAGCCATGCTTGTGCCCACCTGAGTCCAACACAAACTGTTCCCGAAGGAATGTAGAAATACAGGCAGAGCCAAAGACATGTGAGTACCCACTCCAGTGCTGGTGGCTGAGAGCACCAGATTTGGAGAAAGACCTGGTCCCATTCAGGGCAGATGGAAGTGTCTCTCCTGTGCTATGTAGGACTGAGCTT
The DNA here is from genome assembly GCA_009819775.1 of Phoenicopterus ruber ruber. Taxonomy (NCBI): domain Eukaryota; kingdom Metazoa; phylum Chordata; class Aves; order Phoenicopteriformes; family Phoenicopteridae; genus Phoenicopterus; species Phoenicopterus ruber. The sequence goes on along the minus strand of CM020219.1, from coordinate 71,725,628 downwards.
GGTCTTTGCATACTGACTTAAGTGCATGTCAAAGCTGCGTCAGCTGGAAGAGGGAGATGACTAGACAAATCTATGGGTATTGGGATCAACGTGAGGATGGCAAGCCTACACTGGGGATGGGAGAGAGGGGTAATGCAACTCAGTAGCTACTAAAAGGATGGCATTCTTGCTGGCTTTAGAAAAGACTTGGAAGCCACACCTCTGGAGACAGTATTTGGCAAGCCAGATTGCCAGCAAAGTGCTTAAACCAAAGTTAATTTTCTCCTACTCATGTATGAAATTGTGGAGCCCGAGGTAGCTGGGTAAAACAGAATGTGTGGACCAACTGCTGTTAATCCACTGCAGGGAAAGGACGGTACCTAGATCTGACTACATCCCCATGGCTGAAAACAGGGCTCTGGCTTTTCCATGCTGCACATGCTGAGGGTTAATCATGTTCTTGTTCAAAAAAAGAGTAAGGAAATTGGCAAGGGGGTGGAAAGAGGATTTCTTCCACCAGTCTCCGAATAGATTAGATGAAACTCTGATAGCTGAAGCCTATAAACAGCTCTGAGAAGCTTCTCATCTTGTAAAAAGCTGCCAAAAATGTAGTTTTCCCCCTCCATGTAGTGTAAATGATCCTTTCCTGCTATGCCTTCTCTTCCTGCTGCCTTCCATAAACACCAGGCTGATCTGAATGGTTAGCTGTCCCTTAACGTCTGATCTGAGGTTTGGTAGCACAGCTGGAAAGATGCCCACTGAGTCTGGATGAGGCCCCACATCTCCCAAGCCATCTGGGCTAGAAATAGGGGGTCACAGCTTCCCTGTCCTTCCCGAGCCTCAGGCTCCGTCTCTGCTAGACTGCACTGAGCTCATTTCCATCTGCGCAGGGGTGAATGCAGTGGCGTGCCTTCCCCACGGCAGGGGGGGCAGGGGGCACATACAAAGGGGTCAGGTAGGGGCACCGTGGGTCCCCACACCACTCGCTCCAGTTGTTAATCAGTAAAAAAGGCACAGTAAGTGGTGTCAGAGCCAAGCACATCCAGTGTCTGCCTTGCTCCTTGTAGCACTGCAGTGAGGAAGTGTTTGTCCCAGAGAACAAGAAACGCTACCCTAAACCCTACCTCTAGGAATCATAATTGGTGTCTCTTATTTTAGTTATCATAATTATGACAAATATTGTGAAAAGCAACTCTGACTGTGGCTAACAGAGCGAAGGCTGCCTGAGACTGCAGGTGCACAGGTACCTCACAAACAGCATTATTCCAGTAGAGCATTTACTTATCTTTTTTCCTCTCATTTTCAACAGTAAGATATCCTAGCCCCCCTGTTCAGCTTGTGACCTGCTACACCACCTTTGCTCCCACACCTGCTGCCTATCCAGTTGCTTCCTCAATCCTGCATTTCCGCAATTAATTATTCCTGCCCAAGCACAGGATAGATGCAAAATTCCGTTTGAAGTGCATCCTGCATTTGCCAGTTTCTCCAATTTATCAAGACCATTTTGAATTCTTACTCTGTGCTCCAAGATGCTCGCAGCCTCTCCTGTCTTGGTAGTATCTTCAAATTTAATTAGTGGACTCTCTGGACCCTCACTCAGGTCAATTATGTAAACACTAAATATTACCAGATTCTGCAGAGATCTTGCAATACAATTTCCAGTTATTCGCCCAATCTGTAATAATTTCACCTAGTCTTTCCTCTTACATTGCTTAAGAGAATGCCACGTGAGACTGCAGCTAGAGCTAAAGCTGAGATACATGATATTTACTATTTCTCCCCATATTTACAAGCACTCCTAGGTCTAGCACGGAAACAAACAAGCTCTGTTACTTTCTAGGGATTGAAGCAACTCAGGTTGCTCTTTAGTGCCCAGATTTCTTGTCTCTCTCCACTTAAAAATAGGCAGTGTTTGCCATTTTCTGGACTTCTGGAGACTTTACAGTCATTCAAATGCTCTTGGAGATCAAAGCTAACGGCACTGATTTCTCTCATCACTGTTAATATTACTGCTTTGAGTCTCCTGGGGAAAACACCTTCAGGTCAGGCTGACTTAAAACAACCTTCCACTCTAAACACTTGCTTACCTGTTGGGGTTTTTTCCCTCTTTGTGAGGGTCCAGCCAAGACCCAAGAGTCCTTTGATCTACCACAACATTTGCAATACAGTGCTTGTGGGGCCAGCACCGCTGCTATTTCTGAGTCACGTATACGTGGTCAGGCTCATGCCAAGGAAGACATTATGTCCAACATACAGAAATCTCACCGCAGGAGACCCAGTCCTTGGGTTTTATCTTCTTACTATGCCACTTTTACAATAGGAGTCCCTCAATGGCCCAACACGTGCCATGCAAAGAAGTCAAGCAAATCATAAGCCCAAATAAAAGAACAAAACATAAAACCAAAGAAAACAAACAAACAAACTAACCAACCAACACTGAAACATGCCACTGCAAAGTCTTTTGTTTTTATCATCATTTTTAGCTTTGAAGGAAATGTGTTGTTTCTTTACCACTCACGGAGCCACCGACGGCTGCTTTGGGGTGGGAAGCACTGAATACGGAATACCAACCGCTTGCTGCTGTACCTGGAAGAGGGTGGCTAATCAAAGAAGAAATTTTAGCTGTGTCAACGCAGAGTTGTTCCTTTCCTCCTGCTCAAGAGGCAACACGAAGCCTAATCCTCGGAGAAAGGGACTCCTCCGCTGGAGGTGCAGGCTGGGCTAAATTAGGCAGTGAAGGGCAAGGCGTTAATCCCCGGCTTGCTTTTTTTTTTTTTTTCGGTAAAGCCCCGGACTGACAGCACTCGCCTCGGCCACGGGGAGAGCTCGGTGGCAAGCAGGGGTTGGTCCCACGAAGAGCATCCCCCGAGGGGGGGGCTCCTCCAGGGCAGGACGTGCCGCCACAACACTCCCCTCACCTCGGGGCCGGGGCCGGGTGGGCGTCCCCCGCGGCGGCAGCTCCCCCGGGGCTCCGCGGGGGGAACAGGGACGGGACCGTAAGCCGCTTGGTGACCCAGTTGGAGCCGCGGGGACCGGAGCCGGGTGGGGCTGCCTCACGGCGGCGAGCGGGCGGGCGGGCGGCGGAGGCTCCTCCCCGCTCCGCGGAAAGTTTGGGGCCGGCCGGCCCGCCGCCGGAGCCTCGCCGCGGGGCTGAGCACGGCTGGCGGCGGCGGGAGCTGAGCCGGGCGCCCGCGGCGAGGGAGCTCCCATGCGCCCGGCTGCCGGGGCAGCGCCGCGGCGCCATGGGGAACGGCAGCGCCGGGGCCGCGCCCTGCAACGGCACCGCGCTGCCGCCGCCGCCGGGCGCCCACAACATCGCCGCCCTGGTGCTGGGCATCGTCCTCATCCTGCTCATCGTGGGCGGCAACGGGCTGGTGTGCCTCAGCGTCTGCACGGAGCGGGCGCTGAAGACCACCACCAACTACTTCATCGTCAGCCTCGCCGTCGCCGACCTGCTGCTCGCTCTCCTCGTCCTGCCTCTCTACGTCTACTCCGAGGTGAGGCTGCCCGGGGGGCTGCGGGGGCACCGGTGGGACTGGGGGTTGTGGCTTTTATGCCCGGGGATCCTGAAAGTTACAGGGCTGCGGGGTGAGATCGGCAAGAGACCAAGTATCGAGGGTTAAAGCCCCTCTCCGGGTTTGTTCCCCACCTCCATCCCTCCGGTTCGGGAGCGCCACCGCCGCTGCTCAGCCCCTCGGGGCAGCCCATGCCCTCCTCCCCCCGCTCCGCTGCAGGGATGCTTGTGCCCCTTTCAAACCACCGCGGCTTTTCCCTCTTAGTCTCCCACGGCATCGCTGCTGCCTGCAGCGCAAAACCGCTGCAGGACCACGAGTGATGGTAGCGGCAGCCGGTTTAGTGCAAGTTCGTAGGCTTCCCCATCGTCCTCCCGGACGATTGCCGAGCTGCAAATGCACCGAGTGGAGATAACATCAAATGCACGGAGTGGAGATGCACCGGGGTACCTGCCCTGGGCCAGGTCAGCAGCTCTGGGGAGCCCTCGCGTTGCACACCTCCCAGGTTGCCATCAGCAAACGGTTAGGAAGGGATAGAGAGCTCCTGTGCTGTGCTGTGCTCTGTCTGGCGTAAGGTGAGCAGTTTTTGGTGATAAGGGAGATCTTTAGCCAGGAAACAGGTTTCCATATCAAGTTGAGTAGGGGAAGCTGTCTTTTTAGGGAGCTAGACAGGATTGGGTCACCCTACATGAAGATGGCTTTGGTCAGCTGGCTTCAGGGCTCCTCCTGGCAGGTTCTCTGGTTTGCACAGGCCTGACCCTGCACACGATGGTGGTCATGGAGAGCCACCTTGGGGGACTTTGGGTCAGGCTTTCTGTTCACCTCCAAAACCTCTTCACCTCTGAGACAGGGACAGCTGAGGGAAAGAAAAACAGGAGCTCCTGAGGTTGAGTGCTTTTGCATCTCTCTCTGCCTCTCTGTAAAAGGGAGATAAATGTTTACTGCCAGGGGATTGATAATGCCTTGAGATTGCGGGGAAGCTGTTGGACTGGGGTGAGGAGGCTCACTAGAGCCTGCCCATTAGTACCGGCCCATGGCTCTTTCCCTGCTCAAGTGGATGAAAGCACCCACAGGCCAAAATAGCAGTTGTTTTGTACCTGCCCTTGCAGTAGCTGGTGGTGTGGAAGAAAGAGGAGTCCTCTTCTTTCCAGATATGGGGAGAGCCAGGATGCAACTGTGTGCACAGTGAGCAGCCCCAGCAAGCTGTGGTCTGGGGACTGGGGGGGGCAGGGGGTGTCAGACAAACCTGGCGTTTTCCGGTAGCCACATGTAAGGTGGTGGCTTAAGTGCTTCCTCAGGAAGTGAAAGGGGCTGTCCCCATGAGTGAGACCGAATGGCGTTCCCATCCTTGAAGGCTAACACAAGAGCATACCAGCAGCATTCGGGCCTTAGCATCTCCCCTTCTCTCTCACGCCAAGGCTGCCGCTCAGCGCTTCACTGGGATGGGCCTGTATTTTCTTAAGCAAGGCAGGCTGCGGATTACAGCTTAGGATGCTTTTAGCCTCTCTACCTGGTCCTAGGATTTTGCAGGACATTGTGACCTCTCTGGAGACAGAGGTGTTCTGGAGGGACAGGTTCGGCTGGGGACCTGTAAGAAGAACCAGTGAAGAACAGGAGCATTAAATTCCCTTCTCTCTTTCCACCGCACTGACAGCCCCCCGCTCCCACTCCACCCCCCACCCCCCCGTTTTTTTTTAGTGGTTTTGCTTTTCCCTTGTTAACTCTGTTTTGGTGGTTAGAAAGCCTCTGTCTTCATGATTCTTCTCAGCTACTTCTTGCTCATTAGAATTCCATTTTTTTCCTTGCTCTGTCTGTTGTCTCTCCATGCCTCCAATTCTGTGTTTTGCAGGCAGACACACACACACACGTGTGCTTTCCTCTAGCCTGCAGGCTTGAGTTTTGCTGGCATATGTAAAATGCTAGTTAACATACTCTGAGGTACCTCTGAAAATGCTTCCAATTGGGCATGAGCATTGTGGGGCCTTCCTTGCGTACCAGACATCCCACAAATTCTGGATGCTCAGGCAATGGGTGTTCAGCCCTAATGAGCTTTAAAAGCCTGGGCTGTCCAGCCTGGGCCTTAGCTAGGATGATACTTTTTGCGTTCACTTCCATAGCTGTTCATAAACATCAGTTACGCGGTGTAATTCTTCCATGTCTCTGCACCCAGGATATTAAACAACAGGGAATGAAGGTGGCGTATGACAGAATTGTCTTTCCCTCCAACTTCTGCAGCTCCTGCAACAAGGCAGGCTTTCAGAGGCGAAAGAGACCCTGTAAAAAGAGCATGCACCAGGATCTGCACTCCTCCCACTCAGTGGTCACGCACAGAATGGGTGCGGAAGGTACTGTACAGGTACGGAGAGAAAGGCAGCACCGTGCAGCAATCATGGCCTCCTCGAGCAGGCAGTGGGGTTTTGAAATGTAGGGCAGCTTAGGCTGTTGCCTGTGTTGAAGCAGTACCCATTTTGTGCCTGGAAGTTTCTCTGTGGGCTCAGAGCCCATAGTGCCCATGTTCGTTTTTAATAATCTCCTATATTTGGTGCGGGATTTGCAACTCATCTTGTTCTGAAATATGCTAAGGAAAAGCAAGAGTAGCCATTGAGTCAGTGCCAGGGGACAGAATTTTTGCGTTGTGGTGGTTTTTTTCTTTTCTTTTCTTGGAGGCAAAAGCAAAAACTGTAGATCAGAATCAGACGCTCGGATGGGGAGTGCAGAGTATAGTGATTGCTGCTGTTTAGAATTAGCTTGATTTCCACTTGCATTTTGTACTGTTGCATTTAGCCACTGAAAATGTGGCACGGACATTCCTGAATGTTCAGTTCAACCTTTATTCTTGGTGTGGGTTTTTTTTGTTTGGTTGGGTTTTTTAACTTTAGCACACCTCCTGACAGAGTAAAGGTGGACTTTGAGGGCTTACTGGAAAACTTGAAAACCGGCTGAGAGGGTGGGTTTTTTACTTCTTGTTTAGCAGGAACAGAACAATAAACTTGACCACTGCCTTAATTCAGCAGGAGAAGCTTGATGCTTTTTTTCCTGTGAGATGGCTTCTTGTGTTAGGTTTTTGGAAACATTTCTCCCAGTCAGGGCTTTGGAAGACAGCTGGAGGGATTTAAACTTTTGAAGTGACATCTGACATCCCCACAAAACAACAGATCTCCCACAAGCTTCAGTGGGGATGGGATTGCTTCCTGTGAGATGCGGATTATCCTTTGCTGCTGTTCACAGAAGCCTGAAGCACAGTGGGAGAGGCCTTGATCTTGACTTATTTCTAGTTGTTAAGCAAGCTTATTCTGATGCGTTAGCAGCATTTGTTGACACATACTCTTCTTTTGTACTTCTGAAAGAGCCAGCATAACAACTTCTCAGAGCTAAACTCTTAGTCCATGGTGAGGATTTAGAGGTCTTGGCTGTAGGAAGCCAAATCATGTGTCAGTTCTCTCTGGATGTCCCTTGTTTGTACCTGCAGGTTTGGAGGATTGCTGGAAGCAGGTACTAGACAAGGGGGAAGTTGGTGTGTGCGGTCACAACTGTTTCTTTTCCGTACCATTTCACAATCACTGCAGTCTTGACTGGAACCAGAGCTTGGCGGAAGGGCAGAGAAATGGGGCCACCTAATGCAAACCTCCCCGAGCCCTGTCCTCACACATGCATCTTATGGGAGAAGCACCACAGTGGTGCGATGGCTTTCTGATGGTGAGCAGGAGATGGTGTCTATTACTCCTGGCCAGTTGCGGTCCTGTTGCACTAGGCTTCCTCAACCAATATAAAAATGGACAGTCCTTGGCTGAGAGAACCTTCTTTGGAAATAGGCCAGTGTTGTAGGAAATCAGTATCTCCCACTGAACTGGAGCCGTGTAGCTCTCTCCAGGCACGCAGTAAAGCCTGTAGACCTCTTCCCCCCACAGACCAGCCTTCTCTGTCCGAGATGAACATTTTCTCCCGAGTCCTGCCCTGTCCTAAATCTCTCTCTGATGTTCACTATGCGTTGTTGGGAGTTCTTCAGGCTGTATTTCTTTCCTCATTAATTTGTCCTGTCAACTTTACCTACCTTAGCAGCTCAAGTTAATGCTTGGGGCCCTAGTGAGAATGAGTGTTAAAAATGATGTTACGAGGCTGGTCTTCCATAAATCCAAACGTTGCTGTCATTTGTCAGTTCTGATCCTCCACAACCTGATGTAACCAAGCAGCAGCCTATGGATGGGAAGGGAAGAAACATCAGCTTTCCACTGGCTTAAAGCATCCGTTTCCAAACTGAACAGCTCCTGAGACCGTGGACATGAAGCGAATTCCTGACAGGGGAGTGTTTACAGCCAGTTTCTCTTTTGCAGAAGTACACCATCTTTAAAGAAAACCAGATGAACTTCTGTACCCTGATCATTCCTCATTCTGTTTGGAGTGCTGGTCTGGACGGAGGTGGATTAGCAATGTTTGCCATTTGTCTTGTTAGCTACTACACAGGGGTGACTGAGCCAATGTGCAGGTACCAGTATGTAGCCAGGCAATCGTATGCCAAATCACACTGTGGTGATGCAGATGCGCCCAGCGCTTTCCACTGAGCTTGTTCAAACATGGAACAAAGACATGTTCTGGTGTTTGCCAGTTGTTAATTACCACACAGTAGACTGCTCTGATACGCAGAGGCACTTATCTTCCAACTTGCTTGGGAATCTCAGCTCTTAGCAGTATGACAGGGAGAGGTAAAAATCCATGGGGAAAGTCTACTTCTCTTCTGCAGCGGCCTTGTCTTTCTGATGAGAGCGTGAAGTGCTCTCCTAGCAATCCAGTGCCAGTAAGGCAAGGATGATGGGAAGCAAGGGGGAAGGAGGTGACCTGGGGCACTCCCAGGGATCCATGATAATTCCCCAAGGGCAAAGCCCTGCTTTTGTGTGAAGAGGGGCCAGGAGAAGATACCAGAGTCTGCCTAGAGCATTGATAGCACTGAAAGTGGGGGTTATCGCTCCCCTGAGGCAGCGAGGGCACATGAGAAAGCAGAACTACAAGCTACTGTGGAGGTACCGCAGAATATCATCAGGCTCTGAGTGACTTTGCCCACTAGAAGCCTGCAGGGAGGGAGCTGCGCGGCTGCAAAGGTTCGTCTTTGTGTTTAACTGCTTCCTCTGCCCAAAGACTCTGTGACAATGGCAGGAGCCACAGCAGCAGTTTCCGTGGTCCTCATTAACTGGAGGCATTCCCAGCAATTGGGGCAGGCGCCAGGCTGAGCAACTTCCACTCTTGTACTCTGCTGTGGAGCGTACCTCCTGCCTGCCTCGCTCTGCAAGCTGCTCCTCCGATCAGCTCTCCTTAATCCACGCCGAGTGCCTGAGCTGTGAAAGGGGTCTGATCCAGGAAGCTGCTGGCAGGAGCCGTGTAAGGCACGGTTATGTAAACATCTTTGCCACTAAGATCTGTGTAACTGATTACGAAAAAGAGGAAACAGTTTTAGCAGATCTGCATGTTTACCTGGCTCCTTCTACAGGTCCGGGAAGATGAGTCTTTCCAAGCAGGCACTCTGCCTCGCAGATCCTCAGAGCGATAAAGCAGACGGTGCTGATTACACAAGCTGTTTTCTTGGTGAGGGTGATGCTGTTCTGCATAAAACTTTCAGGGCGTCAGTGTACCACTGGTATCAAAAGCTCTCTTCTTTGCAGCATCTCGTGTATACGTGCCTGTGACGCAGCTCTTCTGATGAGAGACCAGACCTCTACCCTCCTCCAAATTTCCTGTGGCTCTCTGTGAACGCGTGTCATCCTTTTTGCAGCAGTATTCAAGATTACTCTTTCCTGGAATCTTACAGCTTTAGTGGAAATAGATGTTCTTCTAGGCCTGACTGATGTCTGAGCCACACAGTCTCTGCACAAAATAGTGGGGAGGTGATACAGGCCAGCAATTATAAACCAGTGCTAAGGATTTTCTTGTCAGTGACCAATAACGGGGAGGAGGTGTCTTTGAATTTTGGGCCTTCGTAACATTTCAGGTGGATGATCAGACTTGCTCTTCATTTCTGAAAAACCTTGACCTCAATGATATAAGTCAAGAAAGGACGTTAGAGCAGACGTGAGGCCACCTTTGTCTTGTGTCCCACTCCCTCTCCTTCTCTCCCCTTGCAGGCTGCATTGTGTCTTCTGGAGAATTCAGTAGTTGTCACGGCTCATGAAAAAAGGCCCAGAGTCAGCTTCTTGTGGGCATGTGGACATTTCTTTGATGCTGGACTTTGCCCACTTGCAAGGATTATTACTCTTCTGATTGGTGTCATAGCCTGCTCAGCAGGCCTGGGCTCTTAGGATTAGCGCTTTCAGTCTCTCCATGCTCTGTGCTTGAGCCATGGCCTCGCTCAGGGCAGGCAGGTGCTTGTTTGGAAATTCAGCTGGGCTTCTCCTAGTTCACTTCCAGGCTGCTGTTGCTTGGGTATCTTCTTTCAGATGCCATTACCACCAAAGACCGAAGGGTCGCTTTGTGCGCTCTGCTTCTTCGTGAGCCTGTTTTCAGGGCTGGCAAGAGAGGCAGGTGTGAAGCTGCCGTGTGGTGCCGTGCAGAAGCGTGTGGCAGGATGAGACAAGAGCTGTTATCGTAGGAAATAAGACTAAAACCTTTGGCCCTGTCCTGGCTCATGCCCTCAGGAGCACTGGCAGTATAAGAGCTCTTCTGGCATCAGGCTTGTTTGCAAGAAGGCAGATTTTTTTCTTACAAATCAGCCGTGCTTAGGAATAGGGACATCGAAATGATGTGACTAGGAAGGCAGCTTGCAAGGGTGTTTGAGAAGTCAAGTCTGTCTCCTGCCATCCACCATCCTATAAAATCTATTCCATAGCCTCTTTGTAAGAAGCAGTTGGAGTTGTTCCTCCTCTGCATATAGTGCTCGATCCAGAACCTGAGTGCTGTTTGTAGTGAGATACTGCTATCTTGTAAGAGACCACGGTGGCTGCATGTGAATTTCCTGGCGTTGCCAACCTTGGTTGGCTAAACAAGCAGCCAGTCTGCACCTGGAATAGCGCTTTGAAAGGGGTTTGTTTGGCTTGCATCCAGAGCGGCGATCATTATCTCCTTCCTATAAACCCTCCTTGCTCTGCCCTTAGCTCAGCGCTTCATGGCAGGCGTGACCCTCCCTGCCACACACATACAGTTTTCCATCTTCTTCCAAGAGGTGATGCCTGGAGGTTTTGAGTGTGGTGGCTAATATCGCTAACCTCACCTATTTAAGGCTCAGACTATATTCTCACCAGAGCTGTGCGGAGCGTGTCATCAGCCGTGGAAAAGTCCTTAGCAGGTAGGCTGGCTTGTGGGTATATTTGCAGCTTTGTTAAGGGAGACGGCTTGCCTGTAGAGCATCTGTTTTGCTGTGCAACTCATTGTCTGCGTCTTCTCAGCACCAGCACTACTAACCATGCATCGCTGGAGAAAAACAAGGGGCCTCGCGCTGAAAAAGCAGAGAATGCAAAAAAGCCGATGGAAGCGGAGTTGCTCTGGAGCATTTCTGAAAGGCAGCTTGAGCTGTTTATGATCCCTAAGGCTTTACACGCTGTACCTTGATGGGCTAATCTTCTGCAACCTCCTGTAATTAGGTACCACTTCATCACGTGACCCAGCAAAGCCAGCTATGCCGCTAATCCAAAGTCACTCACCCATCAGAGAGGTTCTGGGCACATTTTGCTAAGGTGGGCAGGTGAGAAACATGGTATAACAGCAAGTCCTCTCCCAGCACTTTCCCCAAAGTCAGACTCTTGGGGGCTGGTGGGGAGCGGGAAGAGTTTGTAGCATTTTGAGTGCCCAGCTTGAATCTGATGGCAAAGGCTGTGTCCTCTGAAGGTGCTGCAGCCTGAGAGCTCTCGTCCTTTTCAGAATCAGTTAGTTCCCCAGAATCACAAACAGGTTTTGAAAACTGTAGCCCAGAATCAAATTTTCTCTCTCATAATCTGAACTTGTCAGGATCCCAGTGAGCTTGGCAAAAAACTGAGGGTTGTTTTTTCTGATTCAGCTCCCAAATTCAGTTTGGGGTGGCTGATCTGTGTTAGAGAAAAGGCTGAATGAAGCATTCAGGTCTGAATCCAGCCCTCCCCTGGAGGTTCAGGCTGCCTCTCAAGGAGATGGCTATATAAAAATAGCCAAACAGTTCCTTCAGAGTCTACTTTGGCTTTACAGCTCCACTAATCATAATCCTGTGCGTGACATCATTACTGCCTGATATTAATCCTTGCAGAGCTGCCTGCCCCCTGTTCCTGCCGGGGGCAGGGGTTTCTGCACTCACCCAGCATTACGTGGAGAGTGTTACCCACGTGGCTCCGTTTTGTGTGCTGGGATGAATAAAAGCAGAACCTATTGTTTAGCATCTGTACATGAACAAATCTATACCCGCTTCCAGAACCGTGCACAGGCCAGCAAAGTGAGACTATATGAGCACTGGCTGACTATTACTATAGGTTTGCTTTGGAGAGAGACTGGAGAGCAGCTGTGGAGTAGGAGTGGAGGTGCCTGGCTCACCCCTGAGGTGCCCTGGCTGTGTGAGCTGTGCTGCTCAGGGCTGGGCAGGCACGGCTGCTCCGCACCCGCAGCGCAGGCATCTCCTGAGAAGACGTGTCTCCCGTTTGCTCTTCAGCCTTGGTTGTATTACCTGCGCCTAAGTGCTGGGAGGTGACACCTGCTTCTCTTTGGGTTACTTAGACTAAACTAAAGCTCTTTTCCCTAATTCTCCTGTTTTAGAACCAAATACAGTGACGGTCTAATTATTTCTTTTCTTAGCTTCACCCCATCGCCCCTGACTTTGCACTGGTGCATGGGTTGAACTCCTCTCCCCACCCTTGGCACCTCCTCTGCTGTCCCTGTGCCAGGCATTTCGCTCACTCTCCTAGGATGCCAACTTGCTTTTTTTAAGCTCCCCACTCTCATCCCTTAACGACTGCCTCCCCAGGCTGGTCAGTATTTTTCTTGTAACAAAGCTAATCCAGGAGCGCGGTGGCGGGGGTGGCGTGTCTGCCCCGGGACGTGCCACCCCAGGCTGCCCGCAGGCAGGCTCTGGGAGCCATTTCACAGACACATGTATAACAGCTATTTGGTAAACAGGAATACATACTATGTAATGATATATTCTGTATGGTTTAGGTATTTTACTACATATCACCATAATATATATAATATAGACATTATTTTTATATGTTCTATATTGTTATATATTAATGCACTGTATAAGACATAATTTTAATATATTGATAAATGATATATATAAAAAAATAGATTAAAAAGTCCCTGGGACTTGCATATGTTTATATATATAAAAAAATAATTTTTATATAGCACACTATATATGGATAAAAATATATAGTAAATCATGTATATAATAAATATTACTATAACATATATATCACATGTAATATATATTTTATATAAATAGTAAGAGTATATATAGTGTTTGACATTTTGCAAAGTCCCAGAGGCATTTAATAGTATCTAATCTAATTTTAATAACAAATATAATAATTTTACGTATATTTAATAAGTAGACATATATTACATATAGAGCATATTTTACATAGAAATATATGGATAAATTCTAATGTATAAAATTATACATATTGCATTGATATATAAAATATTTAAAAGCCCCTAGATATGCACAATATGTATAAATATGTTTAGTAGATTATATATTTTATATTCCAGCAATATATAATATATAGCTTATTAGTATAATGTATGTATACTAGATATAATTTTACAGATGTATGTATGTATTCTATATAATATATGAAGAATATATGTACCTCCTGTATAGCTGGGACTTTGCAAAGGGGCTGAATTATCCGGATGCGCTCCAACGCTACCTGGCAGTAATTAGGTCACATCAGCACGGGCCTTAATCTCCGAAAGCAGCACCGGGGCGTTGGGGCGAGGCTGGTGCAGAGGGTGCTGCAGGGAGGGGACAGGGAGCACGGCGGCTGTGAGCTGGGGGGCTCCTGCCCCGGGCAGAGGCGCTCCCGAGAGCCAGCGGTGGCTTCTGCAACAGCTTCAGCTCCTTAAATGCTGCCATAGGCCTGCTTAGGGGGTGACGACAAGCTTCTGTGTTAATGTGGCTATGAAGGGGTGTGCTGCCACCTGAGGAATGACCCAGCTGGGAACCAGAAAGGCTGATGGTGCCTTTAGTGAAGGTGTGAGAACACCTGACTCCCAGCCCCTGCTCGAAGGGGCTCCACGCTCTGGGAGCAGATGTGCCAGCCATGGTGCGAGGACAGCTTCAGCTCTGGAAGTACCTTTAGCTCCTGTTTCAGCTGTAACGGGGCTGGAACAGGGTGATGCTTAGTAGGAACAGCACCATCTCAAAATGGGATTTCGCTGAACCTCCAGGGAGGAGGATTCTTTGCCTGGCATGTGAAATACATGCTCCATTCCAAAAAAAAAGACCTTCAGACAGCTCAGCCCAGTCCCTCAGGAGACCTCCTGCATTTCTTGTTCAGCTCGTCTTAGTTCTTGCCAGATAACCCCTCCGTTCCCTGCCAGCACCACCGCTTTGTGCCCTGCTCCTTACAGAAATAGCACGCAGGGCCAAGGCATCGTTACAACAGACGCAAGTGGCTCGGTTTGTTGTGCCTGGAACTGAGTGGTTTTTACAAGAATTTAATTTGGCATCAGTGCTTGCAGACCACACACAGTGGTGAGGCTTCTGAGCGCCGTGGGATGGCAGAGCTTTATGAGTTTGATATGGGGGAACGAGGGAGCCTTCCTCCTCTCAACTGCTAAACTAGGGTGGAGGGGTTCAGTTTGAGCTGAGCGGGGTTTTGAGCCCCTCTTTTACTGTCAGGGAAAAACAAAAAGGCGCCCTCTTTTGTTGTACTAAAATTAGGATTTTTTATAAGAATTCTGTTTATGGTCTCGTCCTAGAGGCAGGTGTCCTGGTGCGAGGAAAGGAAGCTGCCATTCAGTTCATCAGCTTTGGATGTAAGAGGGTCTGGACAAGCAATTGGTGCCATGTGCTCAAGAAGGGTTTAATGAATCCTGACTTATTGCTGTGCTCCTTGAGCTTTTCCTTCCATTCCCATTTTCCAGCAGCCGGGTTCACAGCACACTGCTGGGCAAACGTTCCTCTTCCGCAGCTGGTATTGATAAACTGCAAACCCGTGGCCATTTTCTGGCTTTGTTGGTGTTTTCTGGGGATTATTTGGGATGCAGCAGCGTAGATTTTTGTTGACTGATATCTTTTGTATAGCAGAGTGAACACTTCCAAGTAATACGGGCCAATGACACACGTCTGGTCACGTCCTCTCGCTGGCAGCACTTCTGCTTTGCCCTGGGTGCCTGCAATTGTAGAGAGAGCGAACAAGAGATTATATCTGACTAGCTTCAACAGTCTCGAGAGGCTGGCCTTGCGCTTAGCGTGACAGAATGAAACAGTTGTATAACACACAGAAACTATTCACATCGTCTGCAAACAGGACATTGGAGCAGTTTAGACGTGAAAAATGGAAGAGGAGCTTTGTGCTCTGTCACTCTCCCTGCTTCCTCAGCGCCTGGCAGCCAGTGATGCTGTGCAGCGAATGCTTAGCCCTGCATTACTGGGGAGATTTTGGGGTGGTGAGTTTTACGAGTTTGGGGGTTTTGAGCCTGCCGGCTGTCGCTCTGCACTAACCCGAGGCAGCAGGCTGCCCTGCGTCCGTTATTCTGCCCAGCACGAGTTGCTTGGCAGTGCCGATGGTCTGGGGGCTCCATTCTCCAGCCAGGCCTGGAGCGCGAAGCCCTAAGCAAGCTGTGAGCTCTCGCGGGGGATAATTCCCTTGTGCCACTGCTTTGCTGGAACGGGAGTATCGTGCCACGGGCAGGACCGCTCGACTTCAGGCCGCTTGTTTGGAGGAAAACGTGAGTGGCTGAGGTGCCCAGGCACAGAGTTGTTTCGTGTCATTTTTAAGGCAGTGGGACATGGCATGTGCTGACCCCGGGGATCTTTTCAGTTCCAGGGAGGCGTGTGGTCCCTCAGCACGGTGCTGTGCGATGCCCTGATGACCATGGACGTGATGCTGTGTACGGCCTCCATCTTCAACCTCTGTGCTATCAGCGTGGATCGGTAAGTGCCTCCCTCCTCCTCCTCATGGCAGAGGAGGAAGTTTGTGTCCTGGCATCAAGCTGCTTCCATACACGCCCTTGCAAGGATCCCCCGCAGGGAGGCCAGACCCTGTTCTCCCCTAAGGATGGTGCTCTGCCCTGCCCGCCTCCCCCATCACCAGCTTTGTGTCCCATCGGTACCCTTGTGGTGGCCAGGCTGAAAGCGCAGTTGTGTGACGAGGCCAGAGCTGTCCCTTTGGGCGCTCTTCTGAGGGGGCACTGGCTGGAGCCCAGGCCTTGGCTATGCAAGTAAATTAATGGGGGGAAGGACAGTGGAAAGCAGCTTTGGGACCACTCCCTTTTGTTACCAGTGGTGACACCACCATACTAGGACTGACTCACCTGGGGCCTGTCTTGGCAGGTTCATCGCTGTTTCGATCCCACTGAACTACAACCGGCGACAAATCGATCTGCGGCAGTTGATCCTTATATCCACCACCTGGATATTCGCCTTTGCTGTAGCATCCCCAGTCATATTTGGCCTCAACAATGTCCCAAACCGGGACCCCAGCTTGTGTCAGCTGGAGGATGACAACTACATCGTGTACTCCTCCATCTGCTCCTTCTTCATCCCTTGCCCTGTCATGCTAGTGCTGTACTGCGCCATGTTCCATGGACTCAAGCGTTGGGAAGAAGCCAGGAAGGCCAAGCTAAGGGGCAGCATCTACGGGGCCAACAGGAAGCTGTATCACCCCTCGACCTTTATTGAGAGAGAGCAGACCGGGCTGGAGCCAGAGGAGAGCAACCCTTACGCCTGCTCTCACCACCCTGGGGACTATGGGGTGAACAATGGGATCCAGACTGTCTCCTACCCACACCTCAAGTACCCACACCCAGGACACAGTCGGAAGCGGGCCAAGATCAACGGCCGGGAGCGCAAGGCCATGCGGGTGCTGCCTGTCGTCGTCGGTGAGTAGCAGTCGGTGATGGCTGGGGAAGGGTGGGAAACGCGCTGCGTTGTCCTACAGCAAACACACACATTGCCGACTCCCTACCAGGAGCCACACCGCCCAGGCACGGGTGCTTGGGCAGCGATGAGAGCTGTCACGCTGAGAACCACGCTCTCTCCTTGCTGGAGGAGGGGAGGGTGAGATAAAAGCCACCTCCCTCTTGTTCCACCTCCCCAGTGCCACGTCTTTGGTTCTCCTCCCTCTCTGTCACGTGTGGACTCGTTTTCACCCTCCCCTTGTTCCTGTGGAACAGCCTGGTTGCGGCTTAAGACCTGCCAAACCCATCTCTTGCTGCGAGAGGATGTTTATCCAGTGAACACCTCGGTGTCCCTTTGAGCCAGAGTAGTGCCGGCAAACACCACCCTTGGGAAGGAACGTATGTGCAGTGTTTATAATCCAGCCTTTTCTTCACGCTAAACCTGTGGCTCCTGATACCTTAAATGCAAATCCAAAACTAATACATAACTTGGACTTTTCTTTATCAACATTTAGGACGAGAAAGACGTCCTAAATTTTTTGTCTGGGCGTAAGCCCAGCTCTACGTGTCAGCACATCTGCTGCTTTTTCCCTAAGCACTCTGAGCCATCTCCATTCTTGTTTGGCCCGGGCTGCATTTGTTAAATTAAACCCTTTTTAACATTCACATCACTTTCTCTCTTTAATGTCCTCCTGGCAGGTGCTTTCCTCTTCTGCTGGACACCTTTTTTTGTGGTCCACATTACCAGGGCTCTCTGCAAGTCCTGCACCATTCCCACTCAAGTCACCAGCACTGTCACTTGGCTGGGTTACGTCAACAGTGCTCTCAACCCCATCATTTATACCGTTTTCAACACGGAGTTCAGGAACTTCTTCCGCAAAGTCTTGCACCTCTTCTGCTGAGCCCACCGGAACCGGCGGGGAGAAGGAACGACCGGGATATTTTTTGTATAGTTCATTAAAGATCTATTTCTGCTTAAGGTCTGCTGTCTTCCTTGGGGAGGAGGGAAGGAGGAGAGTTGGCGGCTAAAGGCAGCTGGTTCCCAGCCCTTGGTAAGAAGGAGTTAGAGGCGAGTACCGTGGATACAGCTCAGACACTCTCCCCGCTGGAAACTGCAGGCGTAGCCCCTTTTTTAACACTTGGTGCTTGACATAAGCCGCAAGAGATGCCACAAGACAGCAGGGATGGTTCTCGGAGCAGCTCTTGCTTGGGATGCAGGTGTTCGGTCTGGTTTGGGCTTCTCTTAGCTGTCAGTAAGCAAAGTAAAACACCCCTCATCCCCGCCGTGATCCAGGGAGGCCATACTCGTCGTGTGTTCCTGCTTGGGAATGGTGGCGGGCTGCGCTGAGGCTGCTGGGGCACGGAACACGCAAGGCTAGCGAGGATGAGAGCCGGAAGGTCCCGCTAAGAGTGCATGCGGCTGCCTAGATTCTAGATTTGCCCATCCAAAGGCACGCTGCTGTTATTGCTAGTTCTCCAGAATTCCTTATCAAGCCGTATGACGCCTGCCAGGAACCGCTGCCAGCCTGCAGGAAAAAATCCTTTATACATTTTGGTAAACCTGAGCGCAGCGACGCCGAGGGTAGCCAGAGGGAGCGGCTGACGCTGTTCTCCGGGGCTCAGGAGGGAAGAAAATGGTTATTGCACAAAACAGCAATCTTCTGAGCAGTGAGTTTTGTGTAGGGTTGTTGCTTTCCACGGGGTGATTTGTTTGCTTAGAAACAAAAGGAAAAAAGTACTGCAGGGAGGTCCGAAGCTTCTCTTTGTCTAAGAATAACAACAGCTGATCAATTTATCATCAACAAATAAACATACCCAATTCCCACAGTGATTATATCGTAAATTTCTGAGATCTGTGGTTTGCCCAGCTGCCCCAGATACCAGGGCTCTGATGGGAAGCTCCCCGGGAGCTTTAATTAGATGACTCATACCTACAATTTTTTCATTTAGGAAGGTTGCCCCACTCTCTTCCAAATTTTTTTCCCCTTAAAAGGTGCAATAAAGCCAAAATTGGGGCAGTAACTAAGGCTCAGCTATACTCTGCCCCAAGCTATTCACTAAGGACAGTGGAGGGCTCTGTGTCTGCGCATGTTGCTGCCCAGTCACACATACAAGCAGGAGACCTGGCAAGCTCGAGTACCCGGTGTCTCGGCTCACCTCTTCGCGTAGCTGTACTTGTCCTTGGATCCACGCGGAGCTCTGCTTCTCAAACCAGTGGCACCGCACGGGGACGGAGAACGCAAGGCGAGCCAAAGGGGTGAAGCAACAGAAATATTTTCCAGCTGAAAGCCACGTTTGACATTGAAAGTGCAGCTTCAGCACTCCAAAGGTGCCACTTCAGAGCCAACCTGCGCTGCATTCTAATGCGAGACGCTGCTGTCTCACCCTCATTTATTTGAGGAGCGACTCATCCACGGATTCACTAGACTGCGACTTGGCAGCCTCTGTGAGAACAGCACCTCAGCTCGCAGACGCCCGCGCCAAGGCGGGTCGGACTGAGGCAGCAGCACCGCTCGCGGCCCTTCCTTCCCTGGGCTGGCAGCGGCCGGCGCCCGAACGACCAGCTCACGGATCTGGTGCCGCGCAGACCTCCACCGCGCCGCCACCGTGCCGAGCTCGGCGCCTACTCGAGGGAGCTGCGGAGGCGGGTGGCTGAAAACAAACTGGTGGCATAGCCCAACAGCAGCGCGAGGTGTTCGACATCCTGCGCTGTTCTGCTTAGTCAGAACCTTAATGGGCAATAGACAGAGCAAGGAACCCTGTAAATTAGCTGTACTACTGTGGGCTCAATGAAGACTGTCTTTTCAATTAACTAATTCTAAGCTTTAGCAAACAGGCAATCATAATTTAACAGTGTGAGAAGAAGCTATTACAAATACCGAAGTATGACGGAGTGAGCATTTTGCTATGGGAATCTAAGGAATTGCCCGTTCTTTCCCTCCCAGGAGTTTACACGGGTGATTTCTGTTCTCGTCCTGCTTCAGTTCGTGCTTGGCTTGCCATCGGAGAGCGCTTCCTTCAGAGGAGGCCGCACGCTGCCGCCTCCCCTCCGCCCACGCCGGCTCCTCACCCTGGATGGGCACGGTCCCCCCCGCCCCCTCAGCTCTGCATTAGGAGGAGTGACTTTTCCAGTAAACGGCCAGAAAGAGACGTTGATCAACGGCCGCCGCCCTGCGCTGGGGACGGTCACCCGCCCCCCACGGAAGGGTCCCATCTGCCACCTCTGGGCAGCTCCTGCGGCAGGCAAAGCCCACCGACGGATGCTTCTGAAGAGAGATCTCGGCAGCGCAGCGAGTGCTGTAAGAGGCAATAAACCAGCTTCCATCTCCTTGTAACACGAGGAACGTAACCTAACAAGACCTTTAAGTTTCAGGGAGGAAGGAATGGACCTGTCAGAAATGGCTGGTGTAAGACTTGAGTGTTTTCCATCGCATTTATCTCCATTATTACTTTCCTGTAACTCCGGATAGAATTTTCTCCTTCTGACAGCATTTATGATGCTGGATTGGGTCACTCTGTGATTCAGAGGCGACCCCTCTTGGAGTGAGAGCTAAACAATAATCCTCCTCGCCCACCAACACAAAACCGGAGCGAACACCCAGACAGGACAAGTAACCCCTCACGGCTGTTAAGCCTGAAGCTAAAAAAAGAAATCCCCAGCCAGAGGTGTGCGTGTCTACTGAGACTCCTCCAGCCTGGGGCATTAATCTTCACACACGAATAAAGGCGCCTGATTAGCCTAAATTATTAAAGAAGTACATTAATAATTAAATGATTTGGTTGCAGTGAACGAAGCAAGTAACTCCCTAATGCTCACCACTTCTTTAATTAGCAGCTACTAAAAGGCACGGACGGGACCGCACTCTATTAACGCGCTCACTTTGGGTTTGGTCCGATCTGGCTTTGGCCAGACGGACGCTACGACCGCAGCCGAGGCACGCCGCGCGATGAGACCGCGCTCCCCCGCCGGACAGCACGTCCCGGCCGCCCGCCTCTGGAGTCGGAGAGTAGTGACTCGCGCGTGTAACTGCAGCGGGGCTGTGGCTGCTCCAGCTCCCGCCAGCCACGCTGCTGCCACGCGCTGCATTTATCAGCACGCTGAAGTGCTCCCGTGGGAATTAAACGGCACCGCCGGGCACGCGGATGCTTTCACCGCATTTTATTTAACAACATGTTATTTTTCACTTATGTTCAAGTGCAGAAGCTCCAATGTGTCCCAAATTTGCCCAGCACAGAGGGAACACAGGAAAAAAAATAAAAAGTCCTTCTGATGACAAACTAAGAACTTGTCCTGACTTTTTCAAGGCAATTAAATAAACCAAATGAAGGTTCATTTCTTCTTTCAAACAAGAGGTAGGGAGGCACAGGGAGAAGGAGACACTGGCAAATCTCATTGCAGCACCTGCTACAGATCCATCTCGAGAGAGACGATGAGATCCCTGTAATCCACACGGTGGAGGTTCCAGTCTGGCAAAGTCAAAGCTTCCTTAAGCCAAAGGTGGCTCACGGCTGCTCGGCTGCAGTTAGGTGGGTTTCTTTTTTCCAGGTGAGGTTTTCACAGTCTCTGTATTATTCAACGTTTCGGAAGAGGACGGGGAGTAGGCAAATGCTGTCACAGTATCAAAAAGTCTTTCAAAAAAGAGTTTGCTAGTGAGAAGAGTGTGGTTTGTAGAGGACAGACCGTTCACGTCGGGTTGCCGATCCAGCCGGCCGCACCGCGTTGTTCATGAACGGTTGAAGAGGTAGCTTTGCTCAGACGGTGACCTTCTCCATGACGCTGTCCGTGACGTGCACCTCGTCGGCTTGCACCGTCACCGTGGCCGACTGGCCGCAGATGTGCTGGTGGTCCTTCCAGTCCTGCGAGGGAAGAGCAGAAGGCAAGGCCGTGAAGGGGAAGGGCCCTTGGAACGCGCGCAGCCTGCAGAAGCACACGGGGCCAAGAGAAGCCCCACCCGAGAAGAGCTTTCTCCAGCACAGACGGGCCACAGCAGGTCTCTAGAGCTCAGCCAAACAAGACTAACGACAGGCAGGAAAGGAACCACATACTGGGTCAATACTAGAGGCGGACACAAACTAAGCAAATGCTGGCTTCTCAACCCAAAACCCAATCCAGGACATCGATGTCAGGTCATGGAAGTGTTACTAGAACAGAGTCAGAACCTTGACTTGAACCCCCTCCTGAAGGACAGCTCCCTACCAGCTAGCACTCCCGCAGCACAGCGCCGTGCGAGGGGTCTTAGTTCAGCAATGGCGAAGGAGAGGAAGACAATTCCTCCCAAGACTGACTGACTTCCACTTCTGGTCTGAGCGAACAACATGCTCCTCTAACTCGCTCACCCCAGAGGCCGCTCACAAGCCCAGGGGGAGTCTCGAGGACTCAGCTACTGACGGGCACTTCAAATGCTCCCACCCCGTGAGAGCGCAGAGCACCAGCTACGGGCGTGGGCAGATGTCCACTCGGACGTGACAGCCTGTCTAGGAGGGGGACAAAAGGCGACCGCTCGGTGCCGTTTCCCAGCGCACGTTGTACTGAGAGGACAACGGGGTGGCCTCACTGTCCGTGAGACGCCGGGGCAGGCAGCAGGGAGACGGTGTAAGTTTTCTGCAAGCAGCGTTTGTTCCTTCTTGGGATTTTTTAATCTTTCTGCTATGCAGGCAGGGAAGTTGGCCACCATTACACTTTGGTACAGGCAAAAGGAAACAGTCAGAATTCTTCAGCTACTCCCTACACCCGGCCTCAGCTGATGAAGACTGCGCTTGGAGAGCCTGCAGGGCTGTAGCCCTGGCTGAACTAAATTAGCCTTTCCTCTAACGCAGGGTGCCAAGGGTCTCTGTAAGGAACCTGTGCAACACAGGAAGCACAGCAGCTTCCTTCACCGTACCTCTTCACGCCTGTTTCCACCTCCCATGTTCACAATCTTACGGTTTGTCCCACTGTATCATCTGTAGCCTCACAAATAACGTAAAGAGCAAGAGAATCACGTCCTCAGTGACAGAGCAGGGGAGTGTTCAGCCTACCAGGAAGCAGCAGGGAAGGGTTGTAAAAGTGCTCCCAGTGGACTGGTCCCCACAGCTCACACGGCGAGGTGTCCACGCCCTCGCTTCTGGTGTTACTCTGATTTTTAGATCACCTGTGAGAAGGTGTGTGCAAATCTTGGGACCTTCCCTACCCATTCCATCCGGACCCTGACCCGCCCCATCACTACAGGCTTGCTGGGAGATCCAGCCGGCCGGCTGGGTTCGGGATGCCGGGGCCGCCGGCCCGTGCGAGGCTTGGGCTCTGGCTGCCTGTATCACACGGCACCTTCTGCGCCCGGTGTTTACGCCCCTCAGGTGGCAGGCAGAGCCGCCTGGCTCTCCCGGGGTCGCGCAGCCCTCCCCGGACAACTGAATCTGCAACTCACAAACAAGCTCGTACCTTCCGCTGGCAGAAAGTGGAGCAGTAGTTGACTTTGTGGCATCCCGTGCACTCGTTCGTTGCCTCGCGACCGCAGTTGACACAGGACTGCTGTGAAAATGGATGGCAAAGCGACCACGTCAGAGAGAACAACAGGGAGATCACCAAAGCGTGATGCAGGTGCTGTAATACCACGTAACGCAGGAGCGGTGGTACAGCCCCCGCTGGCCAACACACACACGCACAAACCAAACAGGCGCAGTGGCCGCGGGACGTGCCTTCAGAGACCCGCTCTCCTCACCATTTTAGCAGGGATCGCTTTGGAAAATGAACTGTACCTCTCTTTTCCTTTCTGGTGGGCAAGCAGCCCTCCAAAACCGTGGGTGAGGCACTGAGCGGTGACGGGAAGCTGTCCACAGTACCAGAGAGCGGCCTCCCTCCACGCAGGCCATGCATCTCACCAACCACAGCCAGGTCACCGCAGGCTGCAGAGCAGCCAGCCCCAGCCAGGGGCGGGTGTGTTCCCAACAGCAGCGCTCAGCTACGCGCAGGCCGTCCACACCCAGGCTCTGAATTTATCCCAAATGTAAAGTTTTAAAGACAGATTTGGTTGGTGCTTTTGTTTGGTTTCTAATCCTGCGCATGTCTGAGAGAGGGTCCGAGGAGGGACAACAGGAGTAGGAATAAGGATGGGACCCTTCAGTTTAATCTTTCCCTGTTTTGAGAGAGGAAAAAGGGATCTGCTCCTGTGGGCCGAGCAGGCTGGTTCCGTTGCCAGTCGGCAGCACGACCACATGAGCAGCGTCCCAGCAGGGAAACAGAAGACAGGAGTACAATTAAGAGGCTGTAACGGGAGTAAGGACTTAAACCTCGAAGTAAGACGAGACAGGATACATGGATGAAAAATCACACCTGGTTTTTAAAGGATGCTTTTTTTGTCTATTGCTTTAATCTTGTATCAGTGACATCAATTAACATAACCTGTGTATTTAGGTGGAAATATCATTGAACTAACACAAAAAAAAGCACTTCACAGAGCATTCTGTTTCCAACTCATTAAATTACTGACAAATCATTAGCACGTCAGAGCAGAGTGCGAGGCCGTGACGGGAAGCATTTCTCGGCTGTGAAAGTATCACAGGCGTCTTGGGTTCCACCAGCTCCTTCTCTCTTTTGAGCACAACCAAGCCAACAGTCAGCGCCCCGATTAACACCGAGCTCATCACACCGTCTGCTCACAGCTTACCCGTGCACCTACAATTAATAGCTGGTGGGACTGAGCTATATTTGTGTTCCTGATGTACAGCCGGGCAGACTCAGGCCACCGGAAAGGGGCTTTAAGCTGCTCTTTGGGACCTGCAAAGCCTGTCCCAAAGGGATTCGTGATTGAGGCTGTTCATAACCTGTACGGTATCAGAAAATGCTGAAAATACACAGCGCGTGCACTTGTACCTGGAGACCTTAGAAAGACCGCTGAGTAACCCATACCGCTGTAAGGGCTTCAGTCAGGGGTCCCGGACTAACTCAACTCATGCTCCCATTCCGAAAGGCAGAGGGAATCGCGCAGCTTTGAAACGCGGCTCACAGGACAAAAAGGAGGAGTTTCCTTCCTACCACACCTCAGTGACAGCCATCCCTCAGAGCTGCAATGCCGTTGCTCAGAGCGAGCGAGATTGATTAACCCGGCCCCATGACGAGGAAGGATTGTGAAAAGCCAGACGGCCGAAAGGGGACACGCTCTGCTCAAACAGAGCGTGTCCTGCTACAGAGAGCTCAGAGCTCTGCCAGCGGCGAGGCCAGATACACAACACCTGACTTCCGCAGCAACGACAAAAACCTCTGCGTCTTCCAATGGAACAAGACAAGTAACAAAAGACTCTTCATAAAACAGGAGACAGCCCCAGCTCACCTTGATGATGATTTCTGTTTTCCCATCCACATCCTCTGTTTGTTGAAATAACTGGTTCTGATATTGCTGCAAGGAAAAATACACCAGAGTTGTCATTTCGCAGCCGGAGTATGACGCGAGGGTTGAAAAGGGTGCTCTGTTCGGAGGGTCCTCACGCTCGGCTTGCTTCTGGCAAGCCCCAAACTGCAGCTGAACCTCACTCTGCCCGTACAAGAGAGGGATACTACGCCCTTACGTGGAGACAGATGAAGAAGTCTGGGAAGAAACGGCCTGAGGTGACAAACTGCCAGTTAAGTGCAGCACTTACTCAGACCCTACTCTCCCTGCTCCATCCAGTTCTTAAAACAGGCGGCTTAATTGCCACAAGGGAGCTGCACCACCCTCCCCCCCACGAGAGCCTTCGACGTTAGCAAGGGAAACAGGAGGAAAATGCTGAGGTTACAGGGCCAAGTGCCACCTTCTTGGGCCAAATTTTGGGTCAAGTCCAGCGATCCTAATCCACTAACAGGCCAAAGAGGCTGAAGGGACGGCGTAGCCCAACAGAATGGATTCGGAAAAAAAACCCAGACAAAATTAACACCCTCAAGACTTTAGAAACAGCATCAACCATACCCATTATTCCCCCTGTTAATAAAAGCACAAAGGGCTTTCGGACAGTTTGTGAATTCAGCAGTCCTCTGGAGGTGACTTCTAAAGCACGCTTCAGGCGCGCTGCGGATTTAGTTCAAGCCAGTTCAAGTCCAACCAGGTGCTGCTCCACCCATTGCCTTGCCACGCTCGGCAGCCAACACTGCTCAGAGACAGGAGTCCTAAACCAAAGGAATTCAAGACCTATCCCGATTTGATTATGTGCTAACGCTGGTTTAAATTTACTGGGAACAGTCAAAAAGTAAGAAAAAAGCTGAACCCCCACCTTGAGGCAAAGCAGGTTTATCCAGGAGTGACTATGACCCAACACATAAGGAGATTAAAGGCTTAATTTACAAGTGTCTCTATGACCTGACATCAGAGAATTTATTCTCCTGTGAAATCACAACCTTCAAAACCTTTATATCTACCACGACACAAATTCAAATTAAAAAGCTCTAGGGAGCTGGAGGCGGCGGCAGGGAAACTTCTTGCCATGCACCGCAAGGGGTCTGATCGGGTTCTGCCGTTATCTGACCAACGGGCGAGCCCGGGCGAATTAGCAAGACAGGACACGTGTGCAGCACCCCCAACCCTTCCAGTGCTGCGGAGGCAAAGCGCGCCTCACCTGTACGGAAATTTCAAAATGACTATTTTGAAAGCCAAAATTGTGTCCAAATCAAAAGCAGTCTTGTGAAGACTGGGAAAACACCGGCAAGCTTGAGATGTGGCCTCTGGCGTAGGAATCAATCCCGCTGTGTCTCTGGAAGAAAATGACCTTGATTCTCGAGAGAACCGTTAACGTCAGCGAGCACCGGCCGCGGAGAAGCTGGGACTCGGCGCCTCGTGCCGCAGCCTCTGCCCTCTGCCACCCTGCACAGGCAGAGAGCGGGGCTGGCAGGAAACTGCAGGTTCTTCAGGGAAGGTTAAAACGAGCTTTCCACGGTTAAGTGAAAGACAGATGACCCATGTTAAGAGTACTGGCCTAGGAAAACCGCGTCATGTTCCTAAACTCCTTTTTAGCGAAGAAAGTGGAAGTAGAGATGCCAAAGCATGCGGTGAGCTGGCGTCTCGGCCCACCCTGAAAACCTCTGCACACACAATCGCTGCTGGGACCGTCCCCTCTGCCACAGCCCGTGCAGAGACAGTGCCGGGGCTGAACACGCTGAACTCCAGGCCTGAGGAAGTGCCGCAGCTCCAGGATTAAAACCCTTTCTGCCACCAGGCTCCACTTCATCCTCTACAAGTGTGGCTAATCCCGTTCTCCAGGGAGATTGCCAACGAGAAAGACACCAAGAGGGCGTCCAGCCACTGCTGTGCTCGTCTGAGCCCCAGCAGCGCCTTCACCTCTGGGCTCAGCCCCCGAAACCTGCTGACGGAAACCACGCGTTGAACCCCCTCCTGTCTCCTTTTTATCTACCCCCACAGCGAGTCCTCTGGTTCTGCACAGCCCGTGGTGTGAAGAATTCAAGCCATGAGAAACTATGGAGAAGGAAAAGGTGAGATAAGAGAGAGGATCAGGCCAGACGCATCCAGATCTCTCACAAAAACAGCTCCCGAAAACCGATAACCTCCAATTCTCAACTGTTTTCACTGCTGCATTGGAGTACACTCGCCATTATTTGCTTACTAGAGCTACATTTCTCAAATGCCCGACCCTTTTTAGGTTAATTTCATACTCTCTAGCCCTGAATTGTTTTAATCTTTCTAAAAAAGAATCCCGACGGTCCAGCTGTTAGCTGGTTTAATCTTCCACCTTGTTTTCAAATGGGCCGGGCTCCGCAGGCAGCACTGCACTGCACCGCACAGAGAGGGCTATTTCAATTAAAACACTTGTCAGACTTCGACACTGATTCTTTTAAACTTATACAGAAAAACTGTTTAACACATTTCCTGACTATCTTTATTCTCTTCCAGACGTGTCTTCTGGCACAGAATTTGGTGAGTTCATGTATTCTCCCCCTCCTAAAGTTTATCTGATACAAACGATGGCTTAATGCACACTCAAATAAATTACAGTGCCGAAGCGCGCAGACCTCTGTGTGAAGTGCTGCCTTTAACCCGTTCCCTTCGGGCCAGTCCTGCAAACTGTCAAATTCCTCCTGCAAGAGCCACCGAGCCTTTGTTGCCCCACTCACTCTCTTCCTCAGTGTTTTCTCCCTAATCAAGAAATGCAGCAAACCCAACATTCAGATAGCAACCAAAGGATCAGATACACTCAGTCGCAAGCTAATTAATAACGAGAGTGGAGGACTTTTTCTTAAAGCTGCATGAAGTTCGGACCGAGCAGCTGTATGCAATGAATCCCAGGCAAAATGCTGCAATTCAGAAACGGCTTACAAATATTTTGATATTTTTGTTTTTTGCAATAAGCATGACGCATTTTACAAGTTAATACAAACACTGGGCTGGAGGGTTTATGGTTTGCTCCTTTCAGAATGTCAGTCCCCAAGACTTGTGAGTAACATAAATGTAACTTACATTTGGTGTTCGCCACCACAAAGCCGGGCGCGGGCTGAGCACCAGCTGCAGACGCGCCCCGTGTTTACACACGGAAAGCACAAGGCTTATGGCCGTCACCGTCTCTTAAACAGTCGGCCTCACGGCTAGAACTAACTCTGTGAGGGCTCTGCTTATTAATTAAGGAGTTCTCATCATCAACAGGCACACGAGATACTGCAGACAGCACACGCAACAGGAAAGGCATTTTCAACCGCTTTCTTAGACCCTAGAACAATTTTGTTTCAAAAGCAATTCTTGCAAAAGAGGTATTTTCATAAGTGCTGGAACTGCAGATTTCGGGTTTACAAATCGCCCTTATTTCTAGGGCTTCTAAGGTGAACGCTTTTTTACACAGCCTCTTACCCAGAGATCCTACCACCTCGCAAACCTGTACGCGAGCCCCCTGTGAAGGAAGTGTTACCCTTGTTTAAAGAGCAGGCTCTGAGGCCCAGGGAGGCCAAGGCCTTCCCCAGGGGCACCTAAGTGACTCGTGGCAAAGATGGAAACAAAATTTGGAAGAGATGCTCAGTCTTGAAATCTGCCCAGCACACCACGCTCCTTAAATTTACAGAAAGGAGAAAGATAGCAACAGAGCACACGTGAGGGCTTCCAAGGCACAAAATTATGTGTAAGAAGAACCTGTTGGTGAAGCCTTTAGCTCCAGCACTCGGAATCTGACCTGCAGTTTCTTCGGAACAGCTAAGGAGGCCACCAGACCCTGGCACGGGGCAGCGTATGGCTGTAATCGTACTAGCAGGGAGGCAGAGTGGAAAACCCTCCCATCGGACAGGAGAGAAGGGTGGAAGACAAGCGTATTTTCCCATATTTTCTCTAACTGCCTATGAAGGCAGGCGTTGATATTCCGCGACCGTACAGCACACTGCCTAAATGCTCCCAATTCAGCCCCCCTGCTGTTTTTACAGACTCTGTAACGAGGTATCGCCGTGTGTTTGGAACTGCAACAAGGGTCCAATCAATCCTGCAAAATTCAGATTAGACGTGCCGTCTTAAGGCAGAAACGTGACTGGAGATGCTTCCCATTTACGCTGCACGTAGAATTTTGTATGCTTTTCGCTTGCTACATTTAGCAGATCCCCTTCCTGCCACAATTCCTCTCTGATGTTGGCATTTCCACCTTCAAAACGATATAAATGAGGGGAATAATGCATTCCTGAGATTCCTTTGAATACTCCTGGATAATATCATTACCAAGTGTGACCGGAATGAAACAGTCGTGTCCGCTCTTTGCCTTCACTGATGATAGGAACCTAAGCGCACAGGCAGCACAAGCAGCTCCCCGCTCGAAGGGAACTCGGAGCAAAAGCCTGCCTTCCACAGCTCAGAGCTCTGTGAGCCCCGCAAGCACGTGCCACTGCTCAGTACAGAGTACAGCTCCTGGTATTTAAAGCTAAGCCAACCCAACTGCTGCTATATGGGAGCAGACTGGCTTATTTGCGATATTTAATGAGCTCCAAAGGCCTTTAAATAATAAGTATAATAAGTGAAACACAATACAGTGAGTGATGTGCAATATACAACAAGGCATATAAGCTGTGATTAAAAATTCTTAATGCTTAATTTATTGCTCTCTAGGAAAACTGAAACAAAACTAGTGCACAAGTAAGTTTTCCTACATGTTTGCTGTTCTTGCCGCTTCTTCTCTACTCTGCCTAAAGCTGGGGCCACTTCGGGCTTCCTCTGAGGGGCAGGCAAAGACAGTGCTGTCCCGAGAGCGCTCTTGCTCTTCTCCCGGAAGGCAGAGGCCATCTCCCTCTTCCGCAGGGATGACAGAGGGATACGGTCAGGGATACAAACAGTTACAAGATCAAAAGGGCTTGAACTCAACACCCGCAAGGGCTGGGACACTGACCTGGGGGAGCAGCTCTGCTCCGCTGTGAAAACTAGAGATAGGTATTAATTGCAGTCACGGCAATGAAGTTTGTGTATCCGGTTGGGAACCAGCCTGCTCCCAAGAGATTTCTTTAATCCCGCTACGTAAAATCACTCTTCCCGGAAGAGCTGAGTCTACAGCTCGATTATAATTTAATCTGTTGTACAGCCTTCGCTCTGCAGCTCTGATACAATGACACAATCTTTCACTTCTAAATACCTGGGAACGTACCGCCGCTCCCAGACTCCGCAAACGGGGGCTCTCCTGCGGAGAAGCACCCCCACTGCCGCGCTTGCCATCCCAGCTCCTGCTGAGGGATGGGGTGGCAGGAAGGCGGGTTCCCCCAGTTTGTCCCCCGGAAGTTCTGTCAGTGTAACACACCCAAAGTAGTGATAAAGCACCTATTTCCTTCGTATTAAATCGGTCCAGCGAAAATCACCAACAACCCAGGCAGGAAGACGCCTCTTTCTCCCTCTCATATACCTTAACTGTCAAAAAAGCAGCTTGACCAGAGACATACTCAGGGTGGGAGAGAGACTTGCGTTACAAATCGGGGAAACATTCATGAAATTGGAAAAGCGCCTTTGACCACCACAAAAGCAGACAGCCAATTATTTGACGTTTCTTGTAATTACTTCCAATGCCAGCCCTGCACCCAGAAACCCAGAGTTTTTTCCAAATACGGAATTCACTAGAAGGAATTCAGAAATAGCTACTTGCGATACCGCCCAGCTGGTTCCAGAAGCTAGCACACAGCCGCAAGCGTGACAGTTGTTATTTGTGGATTAAAAAAATACCCCCGTGAGCAAGTGTTTTCATCAAAATACAGAACTGCTGAGGTACCCGTTACAAAACAGGAATGGTAAGACACACAAGTTGTGTAACCGGGCATTCAGGAGTTACTGGGAAAGGGGCTTCCTCTGGAAACAAACACGTGCTCATCCTTGCCCTGTGAAGTCAGCGCTTTAATCGATACGCAGGAGTGATTTTAACTCCCATTCCCGGGGCAAGAAGAAGCTAACGTACGCTGAGGTGAGCGGGATTCGGATCAGAGGGTGAGGGGAATGGGCTCTGAACAACCGTGCCAGAAACCACGGTAAGGATAAACAGGAGGGAAGACAGCACACAAACTGGGAAAAGAGCAGAGAGCGAAGTTAAACAAAGTCAGATGTTCATCTCTAAACTGTGCCAAAGCTTCCAATTTTTCGGTATCCCACAGCTTTTTAGCAGCAGACGGCCCAAACCTGGACCGCAGCACGAATACCCATTCTGCCCAGGCGGAAGGCAGGGAAGAATTAGACTCTCAACGTATCACACACCTGCACATCAAGGATGCAGCGTACAGAAGAGTTTAGCAGAGACAACGTGGCAAAGAATATCAAAGACGCTGCAAGGACTGTCATAGGGGTTCTCAGTTCTCAGCAAAGTCTTCCCACACACATTTCTTCAAGGTCTCTTGCTGCACACTCGTGCCTATGAATTCAGTGGAAAGCTGACGTTAGCAATAACGCCGATGGCAACCGCAGGACGTGTGGTGTACGGGAAGGGAGCTCATCGGCTACTGGCCATGACACCGGTTCCACAGTACATCGCCCCCCACCTCTCCCCCTCGAGTCCACGCCAGCAGCTGTGGATCTGGGGGAGAAGGGGAGCGCATTCAGCGGTGCGTGGAGCCAGGTTCAGGGTGCATGCATGAGCCGGTGTTAAGAAGAATCCAGGGTCCCTACCATGCATCAATTAAGGAGAAGAAAAGCAGGGAGAACAGGGCAGTCCCTGTGGATAACCCCTTACAGAGGAGAGAAGGGCCGCTGGGTACAAGCCAATGCTCCTGTAACGCCAGCCGGCCTCGCGGTCTCACCACAGGACTCGTGCGAGATCAGCTTTGCTTGCACAATGCTCAGCAAGACACCTCTAAATTTTCCTGCTTATCTTCCCCAGGAACTCTACAGCTGGCCGCTCTTTTTATCCCTCTGCCTCTTGGGGCCATCGAAAGCTCCTCTGATAGCCCCGCTCGCTTGACATAAGAAAGCAGCCACCGCACAGCTGAACACTCACCAGCTTTCCTGTACCGGGATTCAGTGCCCACGTCTCATAGATTTAAGGATGGCTGATGGGAGAGCTCAGGACTCGTAACACTGTCTGTATTACCAGCCTGCTACCCACAGCTCCGGGAATCCCAGAGCACTCTGTTCCTTTCCCCATGGCACGAATAACTCAGAAAGATTTCTCTTGGTAACACTGCTCTCAAGACACTGAGAAACACTTTCTAAGGGCTACCGCTGCTACAGGCAGTGAAAACCAGCGAGGTACTGCTCTGTTCATCCCTCAGCCAAGAAGATGCCCTTGGCTGAGTCACCTCACCTCCTCTGGCACAATTACCTCTTTCCTCTCCACATCAGCTTGAATTTTCGCTTGCGTGACAGCAGCCTCGCGGAAGGAGGAGCTGGCCTGTTTGGCCTGTTCAATGAGCGTCTTCAGCTGCTGGGCGGTGTTGAGCAACGAATTGACCATCTCTTCCAAGTACAGCCAGCTCCGCTGCTCCGTCACTTCCAGCCCGTTCACCACCGAAGGGGATATGGCTTTGGTGGGGGTCGTGGGGGGCACCGCCAGGGCCGGGAGTGAGGTTAACACTGAACAGAAAGAAAGAAAAATAAAATACATGGAATTAGGGCATTTCATAGAATCGTAGAATGGTTTGGGTTGGAAGGGACCTTAAAGATCATCTAGTTCCACCGTCTGCCACGGGCAGGGGCACCTTCCACCCGTCCAACCTGGCCTTGAGCACTTCCAGAGATGGGGCAGCCACAGCTTCTTTGGGCAACCTGTGCCAGGGCCTCACCACCCTCCGAGTGAAGAACTTCATTTCCATAAAGTGGGGGTTTTGTGGGGTTTTTTCTGTTGTGTTTTTCGGTTCCTTTTTCTTAAAATACGGCCTGCAAAAATTTCCAACGCAGCTAAGTTATAGCTACGCAGCCCCACCTTCTGTGACCCGACGCGCACAGAATCGACCTGTGCAGAACAGCCTTGGGGCACTCCAAGCCCAGAGGACGAAGGACACGAACTCCCACCCCTGTCCTTTACTCTGGGAAGGAACTGACACCTCCTAGCGCTGCTGCAGAGCGGCACAATTAAGCAGTGAAAACCGCATTCCCAGGGACTCCTTTGCCATTATCATACAATGTTCCACCTCCTGTTTCCCTGAACTATCCCTAAGTAAGGTTATAATAAGTCGTTCAGTGGCCCAATACTTGTCTGAAATATCTGACGTCACTATACTGATGTCAATTCTCAGGCTGCAAAACTACAAAGAACAGGCGGCGATCGGATCCACACCACACTGCCCCGCACTTCCTCAAGTCTGATCTTCACCATAACCCTGGCCCAAGACTGGGATAAAACCAAGACAGGTACCATCCCCTCAAAATGACAGGTATGACAAACATGCACTTTCCAAACCCACCAGCTGGGAAGCCCTTTAAAAAATCCCTCAGTAATTGCAATTTCTTTGGACCCCTTCATCTTGGATCCTACCCATAAAACAAACTATGGGCATAAAACCACACATGCCACATTGAAACACCAAAAATGTCAGTAACAGGTATTCACAGCTAGATCTCTCTGTCTCAAATATCCCAGGTGTTCCGAACAGCAACGCTCACTGCAGCTCTGGAGCCTCTCCTCGCCACATCCCAAAGGCGAGCGTGAATGTGTACGGTCCTGATGGAAGCTTTAGCTGCAGACACCAACATCTCCTGACATTTGCTTTACATTGACCGTGTTGGACAGTTTTAAAGAAGGAAACTTCTTGTCTGCGGCCCTTTCCTCCAGAATCCCATCTACAACTCTTCGCTCTTGTATCAACTAGAATGCTACTGGTACGAAACGAAATACAAAAGCACAGCAGCCCAGCAAAACTTCTAAACGTACTCCAAGGGGCATTAAAACAAGAAAAAAACCCACCAATTATTGAGGCGTTGCAGCCTGTACTTTGTCACATCCTAACCAGAATCCGAGCAGTAAGTGCAGCTTGCAGGAAGCCAGGGGAATGAAGCTAAGCTACCCTGGTAACCTGATCACACTCTCCCCGCACTTACTGCCAACCCCTCGGTTGTCAGGGCTCTGCAGTCCTCCCTTCCCCAAGGCCTGTGTTAGAAAATTTACGTCCTACAAAACCGACAATGTCTGTCTCAGCCTTACCTTTGCAAATGTTTCAAAAACCCAGCAGTTATTGTGTTGCTAAAACATCTACTTTTCACGACATGAGGTTTGCACATACACTGGGAGAGCGCAGTGTGCGGAAATTAAATCTAGAGCCAGAAACCCAACAACCCACAGCGTGAGCTCACCTCAGGCAACGTTTCCAGGAACAAATGTTATCTGGCTTTACTGGCCTTACTTTTCCAAAATTTAACTCTAACTCTAGCAATAAATACTCGCCATCTGCCATAAAATTCAGTCCAAGACATTCACTTCTACCAACAGCTGACCTCTAAATTCCTCACTAAATAGTTTACTAGAAAAAAAGAGGGCACCCCCAACTTTGGGGCTGTGCAGTCTTCTTACCCCAAAATCTACTAATAGTCTATTTCAGGATTTCTCCTCATGTCTCTAGGTAGGAGTTTCAGAACAACTCAGCACAGAGAAAAAGCAGTAGGTACTACAAGCTGAGAAACCACGTTCCTTCTGTGTAGTTCTGCGTGTCAAGGGAATTGCTGTT
This sequence comes from Phoenicopterus ruber ruber, assembly GCA_009819775.1. Taxonomy (NCBI): domain Eukaryota; kingdom Metazoa; phylum Chordata; class Aves; order Phoenicopteriformes; family Phoenicopteridae; genus Phoenicopterus; species Phoenicopterus ruber. The sequence goes on along the minus strand of CM020219.1, from coordinate 71,691,083 downwards.
AGTATTCCAGGCACCAAAAGCCAATTAGCTTCCTTAATTTTTAAACAGTGAGTGACACGTTCATATAAAAAACGCAGGACCATTCCGAGTGACGCTCAGATCATCCGCGCTGATGCTACGGAAGATAACGCGCTGGCCATGTCCTTCGGCATCTGCAGCGGCACAAGGGAGCGCCCCGCAGACAGCTGCGGGCAGCACGGGTGCCGCTGCTGCGCACTGAGTATTGTTTTCATTAAAATGGACCGTTATTGGCGCCAGATTCGTTTCCTTGAAACCAGTTAAGAAATTTACTAAACAGGAACAAAACGTAGAGGCGTAAGTGTCTGAAAGGCACTTTGTTTACTTTATCATCAGTCTCCCATGGCAATCCGTTTAGGATGTCCTTGCAGATATCGGCACGCTGGTCTGTCTAAGGTGGCTCCGAAAAGCAAGGCAGAAACAAGCCTCAAGCCTCTCTCACTGAAGGACACGGACACAGAACGGCAAACTGCACAACCTAGTTAAAAACACAGAACAGTAGATCCCTCCTATTCAGGAAAAAATCTTCTTGACTACACTTCAAATGGTGCTTAAAATTCAACTGTAAATACCGTCCTCAAAAAATTCAACTGTAAATACTGTCCTGAACAGCGACAGGCTGAGACACCTTCCTGCTCCCGGCTGCAATCCCAGCAGTTCCGCTCACAGGGAGCCTCTCCTTAGCAAAGCACCTGCAGACCAACAAGACTTCCTGCAAGACTGCGCTGACCACCGCAACACTGCAGATCTTCCAAGGCGGCAACTAATTTAAGCGTATTAACACTTTAACCCTTTTCAAGTCATACCTGGTAGTTTTTCATGCAAGCAGCAAAAGCTGAAAGAATCCAGCACAGATCTGGAGAGAGAACAAGGCTCAAACCCCAGGGCACTGCAGGGCGCTCTCTGTTGGGCGTGCGACCTCTTCTGACAGACAGCACTGCGTTCAACACACAGGTACCCGGACATTTCACCCTCAACGGCCCTTAATTAAAATAGCAATTTCAAGCAATTTGCACACAATTGGCCTAGAACTATTTGCACTTAGATATGAGTAAGAGATAAACCGGTCTTTTAGCAGTAGCTGTTTGCAGAAGAGCCTGTCCCACTGCTGCATTTCCAGGACAATATTTATCCCAGCGTGGCATTTGATAACTTATCTAACAGGCATTACTTCCGATTCCTCATTTTGGCATAGGTATATTAATCAAGAGAAAGTATTCACTGGTGAAACAAAAAAAATCAATGTTTAATTAGTAACATCAAGATGTGACTAAGACTTAAAACCAATAACAAGATTTCGTTCTGGACACAGCAGGAACGCACTGTGCCGCTCCGAAGAAGGAAATAGAAGGTCATACAGAGCGGAGAACACAGGCTTTAAAAAAGAAAAGACTTCAGACTGCACAAAGGAATACAACATGTTTACATCATCTTTTCTTGACATCTGAGAGAACAGTAACAGGGATCAAAACCTGCCTGTCTCACAGCTCCTCTGTCAGCGAGATCAGGATCAGAGAAACTTCACAGAATCAGAAATTAGAGAAGTAAAAGGCCTGTAAATCGCCTACTCCCTCAGCCAGCCAGTGGCAGACCATTCCCTCCTCCATCTCCTGTCCAGGCTCGATAAAAACACATAAAGCAAGAACACTCCCAGTTTGCAATTCCAGTTAGCTCAACACTTCCAGTTTCTATCAGTGCGAGCATTGTAGTTCACTTAATTTATCAGTCAGCTCTACAAATGAAGGGTCGTTAAGGTTACATAATATAATTCCATTTGAAGAGGTATCTGATAATCAGTTTAACGCGTCCTATCAAACACTAAAGGGCTGATTTGCATTCACCATTTTTCATATTTCATCTTGTCTTTTTTTGCTCCGGAGTCTATTTGAGCGCAGCAGGGGAGGCTCTCCCTGGCACTTCTGAGCCAGCACCCACCACTCCAGCACAAACGTCAGGGCTAAGGGCTGGAAAACTGACACTGGATGCGAGAGCAGCACCCCAAACCTGCCCGAAACAGCCTTCAGCACTCATCAGTGGATTCCCAGAGAGGCGGGAATTTTTAGAAAATATTCTGTGATATCATTTTAAAGGGGACGGTCTCCTCAGATCAAAAACTGACTCAATGTTTAGCCACAGTGCCCAAGTGGTGACAAAACCCTCTAAGCAAAAGCCTTAGGAAAGGCAGGGGACCGCAAGATGATTTAGAAAGCGGGATCGCAACCACCTCCTCTGGTGGAAACTGAGAAATCAAAGTTCTCAATAACGCAGTGAAAAACTTTCCACAGAGCGGAAAATCTGTTTGTCCAAATCTTAACCACCACAAAACTCACAAACAAAACAGAAAAAAAGTTTATTTTTCTGCCTCAATCTTTCCCTTTGCTGAGAAAGAAGATTAGAGAGTAAATTCAAGCCCTGGTAACCGTGTCTCACGTTAAGGACGTAAACCGTACCGATTTTGGGGTGAGACGTTGGCAGCGCAGCTTCAGGAAAGGGTGAAATCTGGCAGTTGTCCTGGTAACTTGGATAGTGAGGCTCTGGGTGACTGACCCGGCAAGGCTGCTGGACGTTGGTATCCTGAACTGCAGAAGAACAACGGCATTATGAATCGTCGTGTAACACCGCTGCCAGGCATTTATATGCTTCTTTCACCCACATTTTTTTTACATTTTATACAAGTTCCTACACTCTATGATCATTGCAGGGGTTGCAAACGAGAAACAGGGGCGTGATTTTACACAGTTAGCCAGCAAGGCAACCTTGTACTGATTTCCTCTCTCTCTGCGTTCGCTTTTAAAGGCAACGGGTATGCTGGCTTCCCTCCCGCACACCTATGTATCTACACTGATCACAGGGCTCCAAACTGTGCTGCTCAGGGCAGGACAGTTCCCTCAGCAGAGCTCACAACCCCGTGTATGAATCAAACTGAAAGAACAGAAATATATGTCATGCATTTATATTTTGTCTGATTTATTCCGGCATTTTTCAGCATTTATTCAGCATTTTTCACTCACTTTCAACACTCAGCTAGTTTTCTTTTTTTTTTTTTTTGGTAGTATTTTAGGACAAAGGAAGAGTGAAAAAAATTACAGAGATGACCATAAACCCCTAGAAATGAGCAGAGGTGTACATGAGCAGCTGCAACATCTGGACAAAACCTCTAACTTCTTTTGTGCAACTGGTAAGATTTCAAGCTGCTGAAATCGTTTCAAAGGCAAGACAGCGGGTTACGTATAGTCTCTCTTGAGTAAGCTCTTGAGAAATAAATCCTTCGTGCAGCATTCAAAATGCTCCTTCCTACAGCAGCGGGTGTCCCGACCTTTTTCTCTCCTCCCCCCCGGATATCTAGCAGACGTACATCTGAGCTCTTACCAGTGGCTCCAGTGAAAACATCGCCCTGGGACGGACTTTCCGAGATAATTGCTGTGGCTTCCACTGTCGACGCACGGTCAAATGTCAGAGCACCGGAGGTAGTGATCTGTCCAGAAGGAGTCACGGTGACTGGAAATATTAGAAGTACTTTCATAATTAACACTCAGCGCGGAGGCCTCGGTTCTTTAGCTGTTGATATCCCTGTTCTGATTCATCCAAAGTCAGGGAACTCGCACATCAGTACACGGCCCGTGATACCCAAGTGTGGCTCACACCGTGACCAATACAATTGGGAAGGGGAATAAAAGCGCCGTTTGGCTTCTGAAGGCGCTGCTGTCCTGGCTGTGTTTATTCTCTGGGTGTACGAGGCCCGAACGTTCACTCACAACACGCTGCCTCCCAAATCACCACCTTTTCAATTATTACACGAGCAATAACTTAACACCTACCAAAAAGGTTCACCCATCAGTTTCTGGCTGATCCTAATGTATTACAACTTTAGCAAGAATGGTTCTTACTACTCAAAGCAACATAAAAAACGTGTGGATTACAACAAATTCCATGACTGTCTGGTTAGCTGGGCAATTTTAACTGTCTATCAGAGTGATATAATATGCTTGGCCAATGCAAGGAACAAGTCACAAAATCCTTTTGGATGAACATACCAGAGAGGCTCCAAAACGTTTAAAACCCTTTTTAAACAGGAATAATTAATCTGGCACCATTAACGGGTAATGGGCCGGTTCTGTGGCACACTGCTCAGCCAGAAGGATCTTTTCGCAAACAATAATTCAATTTTAAGACATCGAGGCTACAGATTTATGCCTGGTGAAATATGTGGCTGCTACCAAAACCAAGCAGCCCTCCTCCCTCCCAATGCCAGCACGAGCAAACGTGCAACCTCACAGCACCTCACCTTAACGAAGCAATACAGATTAAACCTCTCTGGGGGATTAAAAAAACACCAAACACATCTACAGAATCCTTGTGTATTTCTCTTCCTGCTCTTGCTGGTAATCTGATCTTACTTTTAGCTGTTCTTGGATTTCCGTTGCTTCCTCCCCAAGTCACTTTGTAACGTTACCATCCAGATGATGGTAGTGTGATGAGAGCAGGAGGACACATGAATGTGACTGGGAACGTGTGAGCTGGATGAGCTTGCAAATTAATTTCTGTTCTCACACAGATGGTTTGACAATCAAAAGCAGTAAGTAACAAAGCGTGTCCTGAATATTAGAGAGGAATTTGCAGATGAAAGCGTCACCTTCTGCCTCTTTCATTAACAACTTTCAGGCTGTGGATTTCATTCCAGCTGCTTAGAGCCTACTTTTCCACGCATTTCGAGAAATAGCACAAATCTTATTACACAGCGCCCACCAGCTTCTAAAGGACAAAGACCAAGCTCAGGGGATGGAATGGGGATTGCTGGCAGAGCAGAGAAGGGCCAGCCTTCCCCTCAACCTAATTTTAACAGGAGGAAACTTCTCGATTGTCATTTGTGAAAAACCTACCTGAAACCCACTACGGATCAAGGCCAGGACTCCACAACCGCCCCTGCACTGCCAGGCTGAGAGAGCAGGTAGAGGGGGGAAATACAACCCAGAGCTCTCTCAGGCCAAAATATGAAACCCAGTGCTCACTGCAAAAGGACGTTAAGATGCCTAACACCCAGCTTCCCGCAGGTCGAGTTGCGCTTTTCCCTACGTGACTTGCAGTCCAGATGTGGCCACACTGTGCTAGTTTCTACAAAATAGGAAGTGAAATTAGCTAAAGACACGGAGCCAATAAAACTGCCCAATGAAAAGGAAATGGCAAAAAAGGGAAGACATTTTTCTCAGCTGGCTAGTTCCAAGGGGCCACTGACAGACATAAAATATCTAGTGTGGCAATTCTTCATCAAAAAAGGGAAGCAATTTTTACCAAAGAACCTACATGTAGTAGCAGCTGTGGCAGGAAGCAGAGTGATATTTTTGGGGCAATCCTTCTTCACTGGAGTTGCAGGCATTTCATTTTCTTTTTTCCGCCTTTTATACGGTACAAAGAGTCGTACAGGGCCACTCTAGGCAAACCAAAATAAAAATAAAAATAAAAGGAAAGAAAAAAGGAGAAGGCATTAGCTGAGGCACCTCTTTGGGGACTTTGGGTTTACTCTCATCTTTCCGGAGGCAGCGAAGGCCAAGCAGCAGGTATTCCCATGGAAGATGTGTGGTTTGCAACAATTGACCAAAAAACTTCTACTTCTCAAACCAAAAGAACTCTGTGAAAAAAAGTTACACTCAGCTCCCTCCAGCTGAAGAGGCACAGATTCAGCCTCTTCCCACTGTTATTTAACTGGGCAAATAATTGACTGCTGGCCAAGGTGGTGGAAAAAAAGAGAGCACGAGCGAGGGGAAGACAGAAAGCAGGTAGTTTCAGGTCTAGGAAACAAGCAAATCAGCCAGTTCATAGCAGAAAAGAAATGCAAAACACTACTTCAAGTCAAGCTAAAGACTTCTGCTTTCAGGACTTTAACCTCATTTTTGAAACAACCAACCAACCAACAAACCAAACCCCAAACCAACCAGCCAGCCCACCAATCCAAGCCGTTTAATATGAAAATACGGACCCAACACAGAGTATTACATTACTTCCTTATAAAAATGTTTCCTCCAGCTCAAAAAATTGTGAAATTTGAGTCAAAAATCACAAATAGCTTTGATATCTCCAAAAGGCATTTTACATAAACACATTATTTAGAAAAGAAAAAAAAGAACAAAAGCATTAACTATCGGTTTTACCGAGGCTGCTACGCAATAGTGCTAGCAGCTCCTTACCTCCTCTCCTTATGAAGCACGGACAAAGCGCGCTGCAGCCACAGTACTTGTGAACATTTCTAGGACGCTCATGACCTGCTCACAAATGGCTGCGGCAGCTTGACCAATTGTTTAAAATTGTTTTTAAACTAACGGCTGTAAAACCTACAACTCACCAGAGTCATGTCGTCGCAGCAAGCAGCACAAGTACAAGAGGCAGCGTGAGGATTTAAAATCCCATCCTGAAATTAGAAGATTACTAGTTCAGCATTAGAGCCACCAAAAGCACCGAGAGCACAACTGTGTCCTGCTAAAAGATTCAGGCAGCTCCCAGAGAGACAGAGCCTTCCCTCCTAGGGACCCTGTGCAATCACAGAAAGGCCAGCTCCCCCACGTCATGGTGAGGAGAGCGAAGGAAGAACAAACAATTTTCAAATCAAAAGGCACGGATATATGAATTTGAGACTTTATAAAGTTTCTGCCCACACAGAAATCAGCTGTCAACCTAATGGCAATGCCGAATTCTCCAGGAGACTCCTGGACGCTGCAGGAAACAAAGGACCCAAAGTAATACTCGATAAATGGTGCAAGTGAAGAATAGGTTTGCCAGGCAAACAGAATTAAGCAGATCAGGTTACTGAATTACAGTATCATGGGTGAGAGCTCACTTCTCAATTTCTGTGACACAGCTCAAGGCTGGACTTCATCCTGCATAAACTGTAACCCCTTTTCAAGTACAAGCAAGATTTGTATTGTGCTACTTGAAAACACATCTAGAAAAATTCCTCTCACATCACTGATTCTCAACCAAATCGAAGTGTCGCTTCCGAGTTGCCCCACGGCACCATCACACGTAACTCTGCAGAGGCAGCGCGCGCGGCTTGGACTGCAGCGCTGGGCAGACTCTGCCCAGACTCTCCCTGCCCCTTCCAGCAGAAAGGAGGAAGCAAACTTAACCTTACGTGAATAAGGCACTGCAGCGGCCTCCCGGCATAGCGGATGCTCCTCTTCCAGTCTTTGCTGCTGGCTCGTCCCGCCATAGCTTCAAATTCAGTGGGGCTGTACCAGTTGTCCCCTTGCTTAATGCACCTACCACGGCCTCCTGAAACAAAACGGAAGAAAGAAACTGTTAGCAAAGGTTAAGAATCATTTTGCCGCTTTCCTAAAGAAGTAAATACTGAAATTGCTGGACAAAAGAGCAGTTAATCTATAGCAATTGCCAAATATGCCCATCTGCTACTTCTCATCACTCGAGGAGAACCATGCCCATTTATTGTCTTGGCTGTGACAAGCACGGTGCATGGTTAGAGAGCTCCAACTTCGGGCCTCGCCAGCGCATCAAAAGGCTAGGAAAAATCACTCATCCACAAGAAGGATAAGTCTTTCTTGGATCAACACCATGAATTTAAGCCCTTCCTTAATCTGCGCTTGAATTTCTAATCCTTCTGGTCGTGACGAAAACTCTCTATCCACGAAGCAAGCGCTGTGCTGCGCAGCCAGGCTTGCCGACAGTTTCTGCTGCTGCTTCTTCAGCTTTCCCACAGAGATAAAAGAGAAGAGGAGGGGCTAAGGCAGCTAAGGAGTCCCATCAGGAGACAAGCGCTCTATTTTCCGTTCCAGCAGGGATTCTTTAGAGCTTTGTAGAAACATGGGTCTACTTCTGAGACAAAAAGAATGTTAGAGGAGTCAACCTATTACCGGGGAGACTCCCTGCACAGCAGCCTGTATCTTCACAGATTGAAGGAAAAAGTTAAAAAGCCTCTGAAGAAGGAGCAAACCAGAAGAGAACAATAATATCAAAAGGGACTAGGCTGGCTAGGAAACTGTCTTTTTTTTCTCCTCACGATCAGCCCTTAAATGTAGCCTGATTAAATGAAGAGTGCACCGAGTGAAGAAGGAGCCGTCACACTTCCTCACCCCAGAAGGTCGTCGTTACCTGAGCCAAGTCTGTTTTTATACAGAATGCCACTGATATTCCGGCACCTCACCGGCAGCTCGTTCTCATACACGGACGGGTCCCAGTTATATTTGGTTCCAGTTTTTTCCTGGACGGACGTTAAAGGGGTAGGAGGAGATTGCGGTCCTTTGAAAAAAAGAAAAGAAAGGTGACAGCAACCAAAAAGCACACTGACTACACCTGCACACGCTCAGCCTGGCCAGGGCAACAGCATCAAGTGGTTCACTGAAGCAGCCGACACCTCTCCGCAGCGATGCGAGTTACGTGGTGCACCACAAAAAATTCAGCTTGAACGTTCTCAAAATGACTGAAAGTACAGCAAACTGCACCTTAGGAAGAACGCTCTAAGAGCGCATTAAACGCTGAGGTTGTAACCTGGAGCGGTGTAAGCAGCTGGCTGGATCTTCCCCTTCCCAAAGGCAGATCCTGTAACGCGTTTTAGGCCGCTGAAGGTTTGCTTTGCCATCTTGTGGGCAGAAACTGCCAAGCAGCCGTCAACAAAACCTTAGCAATAAAGACACCAGCTATTGTGACACTTAAAGATCAGCAAATGGCCTGAATGGAGGTAAAACCGTATTCAAGGACCCGTTAAAAAGAACCCACGTGCAGAACTAGGAGACTGTTATTTTTATTATCGATATTAAAATGATCTATCTGCCTTTGGGGGTGGGATGGGTGTAGAAAGGCATGCGGCAGCCCAGCAGCAGGGCAAGATTGTTCAAGCAGCTTATTTACAAGGGTTGGGGCAAAGAATAAGAAAATAAAATGTATTTCTGACAGGAAAAAAACAAAAATGTAAGTATTCTTCTACTCCCAAGAAATACAAAAAGTACCACGTGAAGAGGGGACAAACGATCCTTATAAGGCAACTGCATAATATTACGCAATTATTTAATCCTAGCAACACAACTAAAATGGAGGAAAAGCAATGCCTCCGGGAGACTGACACTTCAAAACCAGATTGCCTTATACCTGGTGTGAGAGGTGCTGATGGCCCCTTCAACCCTGTGGTTTCTACAATGCTGCCGTCTGTGTGAACCACGATGAGAGTGGCTTTTTCAGTATTCAGGCTGTCCCCAATTTGGAGGGCCGTTCTCCCAGACTACAGAAGAAACAGAGAGTTTAAATTGATAGAGTTAAAATACCGATGTATTTTAGTATTCCCCCAAACCTTCTCAAAGGTACCCTGAAACACCAATCAGTATAGCAGTTATTAGGTTAGTTTTTGAGGTTTTAGGCAACCAGATTCAAAGGTTACACGTTCCAGGTCATCAGTTCCATTACAGAATGAATATATGGGGGTGGAAAGGCAAAAAACCTCTCCGAGTGATAAAAGAAAAAACTGTATGTCCCCCAGCTAACGGTTTTGTGGCTTAAAGCCTGTATGCTGCAATGAAAACGTACGTTTGACCTTACTACAGCTTGAACACAAAACAAGCGTTTCATTTACACTAAGAAAGTACGTGGGACTTTGCTAAGGCCCTCAAATGAAAGGCCAGACTTACCAACACATGTCCTGAAATTGAAGCTGCATTTGCCACGGATGTAGTGAAAACATTGTCTGCGGAGGCACCGACGTTGGCTACTGTCACTGTGGTGACTTCTGGAACGTAAAACAGACATAAAGTTAATATTCTGCTGCATCCAGAGAGCCTGATAAACAGCTAAACGTCAAAAAATATAATTGCATTTCCTTCTTTCTTCCTATTCAAAATTAATTTCATTTTTCATGACACCTTTTGGTTGTTATAAGCACAATCATTCTGATTTAGATTAAGCTTCGGGTTGAACATGCTTTAACCTCCTTGAGTCCATAACAGTAGTTATCAGCATGTGATGAACTAAGGGAAAAATTAATATTGCAGCTGTACTAAAAAAAACCCCAAACTGTGATGCTTTTTATTACAAGTAGGGTGACTGGCAAACATCAAGATAAAAGAGAACAACTGACTCCCCCTGCTATACATTAATTTCTAGGGTGCCATTACCTGTACGCTTGGGCCAGTTAAAAACTGTCCAAACTTACAGCCAAATGTTTCTGTGATGTATACTTGACTGCCTAGCTAAAATCAGAGGTTTCTCAGTACCACATGGGGCAAGAGTGAAAAAACAACACTGAAGCTTACACGGAGATACCCATCTAGGTATGAAGGGCTCTGAAATTTTCTGTGTTATCAGAGCTTGCCTTCAAAATTCTGCATGTTTCAGGGCACTTTGTTAATGGGACACAGGGTCAAAGCAATTTTAGACGCACAAAGGCAGCTCTTGCTCATTTTACTTTACATTATGTAGTGTAGAAGTGAGGAGTGTGTAATTTTCTGAGAGTGTGGGAGTGACTCACGCCCCAGCTCGGACCTGCCCTTTCGCCGCTGCACCCCCTGAGGTAGATTACCGCACCTGTACGCCGGACAGGCGGGAGCGCTGCGGGGAGAGGGCCCGGTGGCCAAGGGCCGGGGCTGCCGGCTGCAGCCCCGAGCACCAGAGGGGGCTGCGGGGGCCGGGAGCGGTCACTGCAGGGCAGGAGCCCCGGGCAGAGCGGCCGGGACGGGAGGGCGCTGCTGCCGCGGCTGAGGCGACGGGGCTGAGGGGAGCTGCGCATGCGCACTCCGCCCGCCCTGACCTGCGAAGGCGGCGGCGGCCTCGTCGGCGCTCGGCAGGGGCTCGGCTCCCATCTCGATGTGCTCAGCATCTGCCGCCATCACCGTCACCTGCGCCGCCGCCTCCTCCTCCTCCTCCTCGGGCTCCGGCTCCGCCTCCGACTCCGAGGCCGCCGCTTGCGGCGGCTGCTGCTGCTGCTGCTCGGGTCCTTCCGCGGCCGCCGCAGCCGCCGCCGCCGCCACTGCGGCTGCCGCCGCCACTGCCGCCGCCTCCGCTAAGCCCAGCTGCTTCGCCGCCGAGTCGGCGTCCTCCATCCGAGGCGGCCGGCGGGCGGGGGGAGCCGAGCCCTCCCGAGCGGGCCCCAACGCCCGCCGCTCCCCCCCGAACGCCCCTAAGGAGGGTCCCGCGGGGGGGAGGTAGCCGGGAGGGGGGGAGGAGGCCCGGTCCTCCGAGGTCACTCGAGCGCTTTTCGGTGGGTTGCCGAGTGGTGCCGAGCTCGCCCGAGCGCTTCCGAACGTGTTCCCCGGGCGGAATCGAGCGCTTCCGAACCGCTTCCGATGGTGCCCGAAATGTCCCGAGTCTTTTCAGGCCTCGTCCGAAGGCGATCGATGGTTCCCGACGAGCGGGGCCCGCGTTTCCTGCCGGCTGGCCAATCCCAAGGCAGGACGCAGCCGAGCCCGGCCGAGTCCGTAGACGCGCGGCCCGAAGCGATACCTGACAGATCGGGTGGGGAACCCGAGCCCGCCCGAACAGGGCCGAGTCCCCGAGCGGTCCGGCCCAGAGGGTCGAAGAATCCCGAGCTCGCTCGAGTCTTTTCCGATCCCGCCCGAAGGCGGGAGAGGCGGGCGCGAGGAAAGCCGAGCTGTGCCGAGTCCTCTCCGATCGCGCCCGAATTCCCCTTCGCCGGCCCGAACGGAGACGCCCGAACGGGCAGTGCCCGAATCCGCCCGAAAGCAACCGAACCGGGCCGAGCGTTCCGATCGCACCCGAAGGCAAGGGGGGCGGGGGGAGGGCAGCGAGCTCCTCCCAGGCGCGCGCGGATGAACGGTCGCGGCGCATAGGCTGCCGGGACGCTGGAGGACTGGCAGGCGGCGGGGGCGGGGCGCCAAGATGGCCGTTACGAGGCGAGGTGAGCGGCGCGTTGCCATCGATACCGACAGCCCTTTCCCCCCGTGTCCCCGCGGGGCGGAGGGTGACCGGGGGTGGCTGTTTCCCACCGTGTTAGAGGTCACCTCTCGCCGCCCCAGGCGGGGGGAGACGACGAGAGCGAGGCGGGGGCCGAGGTCGAGCTAGGCCTCGGCGCCGAGCCCAGCCCGATAGCCATATCGCGACAGCCCCGATACTCTGAGGTAAATCCCGGCAGCTGCGGGCTCTGCGTCAGCGTGAGCAGGGGCTTGGCGCTTGTGCTGAGGAGCACCTTTATCCACAGGGAAATCTCTTTCCTGAGGCCGAGTGACACCCCTTGAAAATTAAAGTCTTTGCTTCAAATTACGAACCACTGGGATTCAGATTAAAAAAAAATTTTCTTCATTAGTGGGGTCAAAATGATTAATTTCCACTTCTTTCAAAGAGGCCAGAGGTTTCCCCCCAAAATGTAAATTTCAGCCCTAGGTAGACAAAGCTGGGTTTGAAAACTTTGGCTTGAACAATTAGCATTTGCCAAAGTCCTAAAAACAACTTTGTGTAACGAGGTGCACTGGGTAATGTTAGCTATAGCTGCTGCATGCTTTTCGTATAGTTTTGGCGTTAAAAAAAATTAAACCAGTGTTTCAGAAAATAGGCCATGTTCTACCTCCAGTAAGCATGCACAGCATCACTCACAATTGCTAAAATGAGTAGCAGCCTGGGTAAGGACTCAAGTTTTTGTCATATAAAACGCTTAACTGGAGCGTGGTCTCTGGCTGTTACCTACAAAACATCCGGGAAGCTCAGCAGGATTCGGTTAAAGGGCCGGCTGAGCGCAGGACGTGGTGGCGGCACCATACGTGCGGACGGACTCTGGCTCCTGCGCTCCTAAGAACCCGCTTGGGTATGGGAGCAGCTCGGAAAGACACACTCACAGTCCATGCTCGTCCCAGGTGCAAGTACCTTGTTGCCTGGGAGTTACCCTCCTACATTAAAGAATTTATACAGCTGGAAACAAGTGGCGTTACACTTTGTTTTCCTCTGGACAGTACAAGCTTTCCAACAGGCAGAAATCGGGTGCCAGCCTGCACGCAGTGGGAAGTCACTATGCCAGGTCTCACTAAAATGCCCCCCGTAGCAGAATGCTGTTCTTGCTGCTGCATGTCTGTGTGCTTCACAGAAATGCTTTAAAATTGTTACCATGCTTTTTTTTTTTCCTGTGCCAGAATGCTCACTTTCAATTTAAAAATCCCCCAGCAGCAATGCAGACTTCATTAATCCGAGCAGCGAGACGATCTCAGGGCGCTGGGATTAGCAGCCTGCTGTTATACCCGAAATTATACATTCAGCATGGCATAATAAGTACTACTTAACTGCAGTACGCCTTTCCCAGGCGTGTTCTGGGGTTTAAATGTTTAACCTGTGTGAAATGTGCCCTGTCGCTCAGGGGGAGGCAGCATGTTCTAAATAATGGTGGCTATCAAACCCATCCTCGGAACAGATGCCGGAATGCGGTCAGTGCCCTCTTGTGGAAAATGATTTTAAAAAAATTTTTAAAAAGTTTAAAAAGAAAGTTGGGGAACTGCCATTTGAGAATTCACTAGGGATTGCCTGTACAGTAAAATTGTACTACTCTAATTATACCACTGGCATCGCGGCAGCATAGCTGCCCAGCGTGGATGAGGCTACGCCGGAATAGCATAGTGTTTGGTTATACGGAAAAAGTTCCATATCTGGACACTACTTGCGGAATAATAACATGTCTGCCTGTGCAGTTGTGGTATTTCAAATTAACATCCTACTTCACAGTCTAAAATAACTTTAAAATGGAGACATCTCTTTATTGCTGTGCAAGAGGGAAGTACATCGTCTTGACACAAGGCATTACTTTCACATGAGGGTTTACACCGGGGTGTAAATATAAACACATGTTTAACCATTAGTCACTGCAGAACAAGATGTGTAATGAAACCTTCAGCTCCCATTCTGCAAAAAGCAATAAAGCATTCCTCAAAACGCATTTGGGCTAAGCGAAGGGACGAGTCTGTTAGGAGCCTATAGTGCCTTTACAGAAAGTGGAGAGGAGAGGAAGCACGTCCGGAGGCATTTCAGATCACAGACAGTATGAATCACCTTCACTTGCCTATTTCCACTGCGTTCCCAAATTGGATACCTTAATTAGGTGCCTAAAGTTAGTGGGGATTAATTTGGGCCCAACTGCATAAAACTATCAGGTGATGAGGATATTAACCTCAAGAAGCCCAGGGATGAAGACGGTGAGATGAGTATGTTCCCCTGATCTGATGATAATGAGATGTCTCTGAGAAGATGGATGAAATGGCCTTTCACAGACAGTTTCGTTCTCTGTGAAACAGAGATCGGAACTTTGCAATTCCTCATGTGTCTGAAAGAGGCTAAGAATATTAATGAGTTCCTTAAGAGGTACTTAAAAAAAGAAAATGTATTGGTTAGCTTATAGAAAATATTTGGTATGATTTCTGTGGGTGATCAGAACATATTAAGGTTTTACATAGAATGAGTTTGCTTTTGAAGGGAACCGGTTTGGAAGGATGTTACTGAGAGGGACTAGGGAGCCCTGTGCTCTACACGTACGCTTTCTCACAATTTAAAACCAAACGGTACATTCTGGTTCCCTTGCATGTTTCCCTGGTTCCTGCATAGTTAGAGGGGATGAAGCGTCATCTGCTGTGAAGGGACAGGATAAACAAGTTCCAGGCAATGCCTTTATGTTTTGAAAGAGATGGGTTCCTTGGTGAAAGTGACTTTTCACAACAGGGATTTCCCCCAAATTATTTTAGAATTCATGTCTTTGAAAAAGTTATTTTTGGAACCTGAACTGCATGATCTGAGAAAATAGTAAGTCTTCCAGTGAGCTGAGAAAAAACTTTCTACAAGCATGCTTGACCTCTCTAGTCACATCAGCTGTTTGAATGTTTCTGCAGCACTTGCCGTAAATATTTAGACTTATTTTCTTCTCTTTATTTTTCCCTTCTCCACGGAAAGGAAGAACTTCATCAGTTGTATCCTTTTTGTACCTTTCATCCCTCACGTGCGGGAATCTTCAGGAAGACTGCCTGAAATGCATTCACATCTTCCCGCCTAATAAATCTGCACGATGCTATTTTTGTGTTATTCTTTGAGTTTTCCATCATCAGCACCACCCATAGGGAGCAAACCTGGTAAAACGTTTCTTCCAAGGGAAGATGTTTTCACAGCAGTAGCTGGAGTTTCACTGCGATTTTGCCCTGATCAGCTCCCACTCATGAACAAGCCCCTTTAACCCACCCTGCAGGCTTGACAGAGGGCTGGCAGCCGCCTTTTATGGTCACGTAACTCATTTCCTTAGGAAGCAAGGCTAGAAATTGCATTTGTGGACTGATGGGCACGAGCCCCATGCAGCACACCTCACAGACAGCTGACGTTGCACAGCTGGCGAGGTAGTAAAAGCACTAGTACTTCCTCTTCTCTCATGTTAATTGACCTTACCTTTACTCCTGCCAAGATCTAAGTAACCTCCCAAGAGGAGACACCCTTGGCTTCAGAGATTTCCATGCTTAGAACCTATCTAGTAATTTTTTTGCTCCACCTTCCTTCAACTGGAAAAACACAAAAACCTGGTTCTGTTTTAATAAAATGAGCTTCTCTGGGAACTGGAATACATCCACCGCGTGTGGGTGGGTGCTCCGTTCAGAAACTGGATGGGCAGTTCCTGTAGAAGATGCCCGGGATGAAGTCCCTGCTTGGAGATACTCAGAGGATTTGAGAAGGGCTGGTGGAGAGAGGGCAGGATAAAGAATATTTCAAGTATAGAAAGACAGATGTGGAAATAATAAAATTTTCACTGATAACTTCATTATATAAATTACATTGTATTATTTGAGGCTAAGAAAGGCATTTGGTATAATTTGGTTATCAAAAATACATATGAATGGCCAAACTTCCTGGATTCTTGGAGCCACATCCCAACTTCTCCATGTGGTGGTGAGCCCCAGGACGTTCTACGCCTGTCTCCTGTATTGTGTACATGACACGCTGCTGTGCCTCAAGAGAAAATGACTCCTTCAGTATGTATGTACCTGCTGTATAGGAATCGTACCTATCCGTGGGGGTGGGTGGGCTCTTGCAGACATCTGACTGCGAGGTACCTCCTATGAGCTGGGCATTTCAACTCCTGTTGCAGTCAGAGAGGGAGGTGGCCCGGTTTAACGCCGTTTCACCGTAGTTCATCCCACCCTGCGCAGGAACGGGTTGGCGAGGAAGGCTCCTGTCTCCGCTGACTCCAGGGGAGCACAGACGACTGATTGAGGCTCGATGGTAGCTTTAGGATGGCCATCATCTTGGGATGGCTGCTGGTGAGATGAATCTGTCCTCAGCCTGCAAGTCATTTCTCCCTATTTGTACGACAGCGCGTGCCAAATTCCCCGTCCTTCAGAAGCATTTTGAGGATGTATTAAGGATTGTGGAGCTCTCAAATACCTTGGCAGTGCACCCACACAGACAGACAAATAGCTAGAGCTAAATGTTATCTCATCGCATACAACAGTTAGTTTTGTGAGCAGTGAATTAAGGAAGTCCGTTTCTCAGAGTGGAGCTCGTGGTCTTTCTCAGGCACGTAACAAAGAGCACAGCTTTCAGGCTTTCCGTCATGTGAGCAGTAACAGGGCCTGTCTGCTTCACAGAGCCACCTATTTTCAAAAACTTACAGGAATTTGATATACTGGAGTCTGCCAACCCTCTGTCGACTTGCTTAAGGCTGACTAAGAGGTACAGAAGTTGTTTTGGGGAAATGTACACATGCGTGCGCTCCCCTCATTTCCTTAGGCTAACAAATACCCCACTACATACCAAATAAAAATTTTTGGAAAAGGAACTAAAGCCAAACCTGGAACAGCAAGCCTTTATCCTAAACTCTTGGTGTCTGCAATCTCAGGTTACTGTCGGAACCCTACCCGCTAGGCCAGTCATAGTTGAACCATTTAGTATAAAAAGGCACAGCAGTATATTTAGACGTTACTGGGAAAGGGCGATTTTATGAAGTGGATCCTACCTCATTGCTACGAGAAATCCTTAACAACAGTTACCAGCTGTCATCTGTTCCTTTGCAGATTCTATTTTACGTAAATGGGATTTATTACATCTTTTACTTCTTGGTGACTCTGGCAATGATTGTTTATAAAAGTAAGTTGCACGTATTCTAGCACAGAAGCAAGCTGTGTGCTTGTGACATGCTTGCGGTTTGTGGGTATGCCTACTGTATTTTCCTGGCTTATTTACACTGTCTACATGTATTCTATACATTTATTCTACAGGTCAAGTTTTCAGTTACCCAGATGATTTTCTGGCTCCTGATCTTGCATTGCTTTTCATTATGGCCATTCTTGAAGGGCTCCGATTATACTTGGGTATGTCATGTTATCGCTGTGCCTTTTCAGTGGAATATAATCTTTAATCACTCTGAAATTGAGTGTGTCTAGCAGACTAGCAGATATTTGGAGACTGTTGTTCATTTATGTCATTAAACCTTATCTTACTGATCAATATATTTGGCCAGAAGGTCGAACAGAATTTGTTCTCGTATGAAATATCATCTATAATGCCATTAAAAACAACAGCTGGGTTGTCAGAAAGCAACGTAACTGGGACAGCTAGAATGCTGTTATGCTGTTTACAAGCAAGGGTGACTTGTGAGAACGAACATGCTGAAACACAGAGGTTTCCATTCGCTGAGGCGATACAGCTCCTTTCACCCGCTCCAACAACGTACACGAGTAACCAAATGGCCAGGGCCTTGTGGAACGGGTAATGCTGCGGACGTCCCTGAGCAGCGTACGGCTGCCACCGCCACTACACCTTTTCCTTTCACTCCTTCTGAAGACACATGTCAGTTCCAACATCTTTGTTTCACTAAGAACAGTATAAAGGGCCTCCTGACCCCTGTCCAGAGCTTGCTAAAACTTCATGAAGTCCTTTTTTTTTTTAAAAAAAAGTTACTATTAAAATCTGTGCTCGATATTCCTAAAATATTTATGCAGGGTGGGTCTCTGTTGGATTCAGCTGACTTGCTGTTGGCGTGAATTTAGCCTGCTGCCTTTAAGCTCTCTGCATATGTTTGCTTGGAGCCTGGTGGATAAATAAAGCAGCGAGTTTCAAGTCTAATGTCGTTAAACAGCAAAATCTACTGAGACTAGCTTGGAAATGAGATGGAAGGAAGAGATAAGTGCAGCTTCTCCACAATGATAGTAATTTGCAATAGGAATAGATTAGCAGGGAATACAGAAGATTCTATGTTGCGTAAGATTTTAAAATCGGGATTGGATGCCCTCAGGTGTGCACTGCAGCCACCAAGTTGTCAGGCTAAGTGTGGGGCTGGGGGGGCCTGCGGGAAAGTTTGATGGTTGACTAAGAAGCTGAGTGATCCAACTGGTTGCAGCTTCAGAATGGATTATCTGTGGTAAGAAAAGGTAGGCGGCGTGACTTTGAGTATCAACTGATTGCTCTTTATTTAGATTAACTTCGGTCAGCAAGAAATCGACCGTCCATTGGTGTTGGGGTTTGTTCTTACGTTTACCGACAGAGCCTTGGTTTGGGCCGGTGTTTCAGCGTACTCTGAGCTGTGAGAACTAAGAGCCTTTTTGAACAGGAATCCTCTAGACTTGTGGCTTGTGATGTTGTCAGAAGAAATCAAAGACTCATATCAGCTTTTTGTTTCCTTCGAGGTTCAAAGGGTAACCTGACAGAAGAAGAGGCTCCGTTAGGGCTCAGTCTTGTGATCACGGTCGGAAGTGTGATTCTGTCCGTCTATTTCCTGGTGTGGCAAACCTATGTGCTGAAAGCAGACGTCATCATAAACGCTGTTCTTCTCTTTACTTATGGGCTGGAGTCGGTACTAAAGGTCATAGCCATTGCTGCTTTTGTCAGCTAAACCCTAGCAGTTTTCAACGCGTTTTCAACACATTTCTTCTATAAAAAAGTGGGTTTATATTTCAAATATTTCATTCTTTTGCATATGAAAATCCTGTAAAGCTTTCCCCTGTTTAAAGTACAAATTTTTGAGGGGCAGAGATCTCCCTAAGTGGTAGGTAAAATATCCCGTCTAGCAGCTGTGGTACACTACCTCATCAGTTAGCTTATTTATGGGCAAAGGCAAGAGGTCATTCAGCAAAAACACTTAATGCTCTGGTATTCATCAAGGATCGACACTAAATACTCATTCCCAACACAGAATAGTAGCCAGTGCATCATTTAGCTGCACGTCGTTGAGATTCCATGAGTTTTCATGGCATAGCAGCGACGTCCAGCCAAAGTGACACAGAAAGGAATCAGGCCGATGTAGCATGGACTCATTTCTGCCTTACCACATACACTTCTGTGTTTGAGGGCACAGTTTTTCTTCTGCTCTCATTTGTGTTTTCAGACCCCAGCGGTAATTTCCCTGACTTTAGTAGGGCAGTACCTGATTTATCCCCGTGGGAGAGAGCTGGATTGAGTTGTGCGCCTACTCGGAGAGCCGAGCTACGGGGTTTGGGCGGCCGGTTCTTACTGACGCAGAGGCCAGAGGCAGTAGTGTGAGGGTACGTTTGTTTAAACAGGATGGCCTTAAGGTGAGCGTAAACATGCACCATTCGCTCACCCTTCTGTCCTATTTAACAGTCCAACAGAATGTTGTCAGGTGTATTTCTATTTGGTGTTAAATGTGTTTATTTCCACGATTCTGCAAAAATTACTACATTCAAGCCTTGTCTTTTAAATGAAGAACTGCATGTAATTTCACATTTTTTTACTGTATCAAAAATATGTATTAACGTAAAGCTTGGGGAGCTTGTGGGTTTTGTGTACAAGCAGGTTTTATATTCAGAATTTCCTATTTTTGTATTTATTTATTCAAATAAATAATGTATTAGATCTCAGAAGTGTTTGAAGTGCAGAGCATCTTGTTCAGATCCTGGGCTACAGCTAAGCTACACAAAGGAGGACTTGGGCGAGACTGGATGTGTGCAAACCTCTTCTGCCCCTGCTGCTGCTGCTCTATGTAGGCCATTCTCCTGCACTGGGAAAGAGCGCCCGAGGTCTGCGCTAATTTGCACTAGCCAGGGGCTGAAAATACAGTAGTGCAGGCCCTGGATGGCCTCAGCCACGCTGCTGTTTTCCTGCCAGCAGTGGTAGAAGGGAACAAAAGACGCAAAAGTTCCTGTGGAAGGGCCCAGTTTCATCCCTCGGTCCTACCCGGGGGAGGCCCCTCCAAGGCCAGGTAACACCAGCTCTGTCCACGTTACCACGTTACACCGCCCAGCAGGCAAAATCAAAACATCCACATTGGAACGAATCCCCTTGGGCCAGATCCTGTTAAGTCGGTGGCACAAACAACCCTTTGTTGATCAGCGGGGAGCAAGGCTGCACCCGTGAAGGTGACATAAAAGCAGCAGAACTGGGTGCTAAGGAGCAGCCAGGAAACCGAATGACCAAATGTTTCTGTGCTTAATCTACGTGAATCAAACACCCACCCATTTGTTCTTCCAAATTTGCTTGGCATAATGGAATGTACTCATCACATACTTGTTACGAGGAGTGACAAACATACCGAGCTGTATCTACCCCATTAATGACAAATGCATGCCGAGCAAAACCCCTTTCTGTAGGCGCACAAATAAATGCACAGACATTTCCTGGTATCTACACCTGCCTTACACAAAGGTCTGGCAATAAAAAGTCTGACAGGTTTGAAAGGAAATATTGCAAAGTGGATTTTTTTTTTACCTGAATATAGGTGGTACGGCAGATGGGGTCACACACGTTAACGTCACATTGCGGCCTCCACGCTTTACCTTCCTTCCTTCTCGTGGTGCTCACTACAACCAAAATACAAAATATTAGCACAATTAGAGGTAGCAGAGACCCACTGTAGATTCAGGAGACACTAGTAAAGCTAGCGGAAGGTGTTCCTACCCCAAGGTGTTTGACCCCACCACAGATACCACCCCCTCAGCTACGGCCCTACAACCATTTGTGATGCTGCGCTGTAAAACTGGATCCCTGGTCTGATCCGTGCAGAAAACAGCCCTCAAAAATGGTTCTTCTGATGAAGATGTTAATGAGGTGATGGCTGCCACGTTTCTGCCGAGCCCCACAGCATGGTACCACTTTGGGACAGGCTGCTGCTGGGCCGGTATTTTTTTTATATATATATATATATATGAATGGTAGAAAACGTGGTGAACCCCTTGCTCCCTAACCATCACCTAGATGAAAACTAAGAATCAGCAGAGAGTGACAATGCTTGCTGATAGTCAGCAATGGGTAACTATACACATATGATAAAAAACATAAATTTTTGAGCTCATTTCAGCGCACCACCTGATGGCTTGCAGACTGGTCACAGCGTCCTGGACGGCTGTTGGTGCTTGCTGGGAGTCAGCTGGCACCAGCCTGGATTTGCATCCTCAAAAGGGCAGGACAGCTCTGTTTCAGTTTTCCAGTTTAAGATACAACTGTCCATGAACTTTTTTCTGGTTAGATGATCAGATACTGGGGTATTTCCCCTGCTGACAGCCCTTCACTTTGTGATGAATGTAGGAGAAGGACGAAGAAGTCTGTAAGCTTCAGACAGCTCCTTCGTCTCGGGTATTTCCAGGGTTTGAATGGGAATTGTCATTTATGCTGGTGACCCTGATTTCGTGACAGCTTCTCTCCATGCCGAGCTGATACAAAGACCCAAAGTGAATCGAGACTTGACCTCAGAGAGTTTCTCTAATCAGGAGCTCCTTTCCAAACCATTCCCACTGTTTGGAGAAGCAGGGCACGGCATAGTGAAGCCATTGATGACATTTGCCAGACATTGCTAGAGCTTTTAATTATGAGGCCCAGCCCTTCTGAAACAGGATGAGCAAGTTGGATGAAAACGGCATTAAAAATGTAGAGGAACACATATTTTGAGGAGCTCGGTTTGGGTGTTGTTTACTCTGCAAGGAAGAAGTCTTTGTTCTCAAGCCACCATAGGGGTGTCTGCCGCCAACCTGATTTAAAAGGCTGATCCCAAGAGGCAAGTTAGCCTCCTGGGATTTCAAACTCGGAGATACTCCGAGAGATAGGGCTTTATTGGCCCATGGCTGGTCTGTGTTCCTCAGCAGGCAGAAACAACGTACAGACCAAAACCCAGCCAAAGCGGTACAGTCCACCAGTGACCTCCGTCTTTGTCACAGCACCGAAGGGCTTCGAGCCGTGGCCGAAGGAGCAAGGCTGAGGACATGCGCTTGTTTGGTTCCACATCTGGGAGCCAAGGCAGTGGAACGGGCGTACGGGAGCTGCCCCCCGCAGCAGGGTAATTCCCCTCTTGCTGATTGCCTCTGCCCTGCTTCAACCAGCATGAGCTGTTGCAGGGAAGATGTAATAAACTCTGTCGTGGTTTTCTTCTCTGCCCAGAGGAAAAGCTCCCTCCTCTGCTCAGCAGTTAGAGGGGCACAGCACCTCATGGTAGCCCACTGTGCCTATCTTCATCATGAACGAGGAGCCGAAGCTGCCAGAGGGCAAGCTTCTTAAACATTAAATGGCTTCTCCGACAGAATCCTTCCAACTTCCTCCTTGCAGCCCAGGAAAGTCAGCCCAGCCCAGCAGTCCTGGTGGCAGATGATGCATTTCAGGGGGTAGGGATCTCCTGCACAAACCCCTTCAGCTAGCAAGGCTCGCCGGGCTCCGGCACAGCTGACATTTCCACCGCATTTCCCTTCTGTTGAAGCGATATCCCTTCCCCTGCCTGGTGGTGTGGCTGGCACTCTCTAAATGCTGCTTCTCCTAGAGCTGGCTGCATTTCCATGGTGCATCCTGTACCGAGATCCCCTGGGATCTCACCGACATCGCAGCAAGGAGGATGACGGGGCGCTGGGTGGGTGCGTCACACCGAGTATCGGTTCACATTCTCCTGCAGCAGAAAAGGTCGTTCTGTCAAAACTGAGCTGCCGAAATTGTAACTGTCACACGAGGAACTGGCTCTCCCCCTGCCCGTCCAGCTCACCCGGCGGCATTCCTCCCACGATAACTCACCCGAGGCGGTTCCCCTGCCCGGCATCTGGACGCGGGCCAGGCAGCAAGCTGAGCGCTAGCCCCCAGAGCGCGGCAGGCACCGAAGAAAACCACGGCGGCAGGGAACTCGACAAGCGCCAACTTGAGGAAGCCAGGCTTCCTCCAGACCTGTGTCCTGCAGTGGAAGCGTTTTCTTATTTCTTTCTCTAGTGTCAGAGTCGCAGCTATTTCCTCCCCGGGGCCGGTGACAAGGGTCTCTCTAGCTTGTACACACCATGGGTTCAACACACGTCGTGGGGATGGTGGGGAGGCCTGCGATGCACATGCACTTTAATAAAATGCTCTCAACAGCCTCATTTTTTCGAGAAGACTAGCTAACCAGATGGATCCCACGCTGCCACGGACAGGTCTGTAAGACCGATGCATTCAGCTGACATTTTCCAGCTTCATGATCAGCTCATGAGCTGATCCCATCTTTTTAAAAATGTTAAATCTTGAGACAAATGAAACTAGGTGTTCTTTGAAAGCAGTAAGTCTGCCCACACAAGAGACTGTTTCCCAGAGTTCGGGGTCCCTCTAGGCCCCTAAACACACGGTCTGCAGGGCTGAGCGGGCAGCACGGCAGACCCCAAGCACAACTCAAACATCCTCTCAGCACTCTGGCAACAGAAACTCAGGAGCAGCCTTGCCATCTGTTAAAATCTCCTTCTGGCTTTTGAAGAGCAAGAGAGGAGCAAAGAGAGATTATGTGGTGAGACCAGGACTTCTAAAGGAATCCTTCCCAGAGAGCACGGGAAGGACACTGGCCACAGCACAAGGGCTGATGCTCAAGTCCTACCTCTGCTACTCCAGCAAGAAGCAGCTCTTGCTTTCTCTGGGGGTCTGGTGAAAAGGGGACGGTGGTCTCTCTCCCGACAACACCGATAATAGAGCTTGGACATCCTCAGGGGAGGGCTGACACAGTACTGCAGTGGCACGGGAATGCTCCCTGCGATGGCCAAAAGGGTCATGTACGGTTTCTCTCTGGCACACAGGCGCACGGGCACACACGTGAATAACGAGAGGGTCCTGCGTACGGTGGTCACCCGAGCAGAGCCGACAAGGAGCATCTCCTGCCGAGGAGCAGACCCTCTCAGGCTGCACCATGCTGATGCCCAAACCTTTGCTGATGCCCCAGGCCAGTGAGCCCTTTACTCCCCTCCTGTGCCACAGCAATTGCTTCACCTCGGTTCCTCCCAAAGGTGGGTTTAGCAATCACTCCCCTCTCCCCACCGTAACCCGGCACAGCTCTGCCAAAGCTATGTTTTACCTTTGCCCAGTGCCAGGGGCTGAAGTGTGGGGCCAAGACGTGTGGCATGGCCAGGCCCCACTACCTCCTGCCAGCTCATGGTAGAGCTGGGGCAAGACGAGGGGCTTTATGGCCGTGTAACCCTAAGGAGCACAGTGCTACGGTGTGGGGTACCCCAAAGGCGGCTCTGCCTCTCACCCCCGACTCCTTTGGGGACCTGGAGAGAGGCTGTTTTGCCCTCTCCCTCCATCTCACGGCACCTTTCCCCGCTGCAGACATCAGGGCAGAGAGAGCAGGCAGGAGCGAAGCTGGAGGAAAACAACCCGCGAGCCAGTGCGGAGCTGCGGTGGAGAGCACCGGGCTGCACAAAAGGCGCCTTGTTCCCCCACGAGGCGGTCGGGCAGCGCGTCCCCTCCCTCACCGGCGATGGAAAACCCAGCTCCAAGCACTCCGTTTGCCACCCCTCACCGCCTTAAACCTCCCCATTGGGTACGAAACGTTCTCAGGCAAAAAAACCCTGAAGTTTAACACGTCCCTCCCGGGCAGCACCTCAGCTCAGATTTTGGTCCCCTCGCACCGGGAGCGGGCGAAGGCCCCAGCTGCCCCCAGCACCTTGTCGGGATGCAGCCGGCTCGCCGGGGCCACCGGCTCCTAGTTATACAGTAACCTGTTGCTCCGGGTCCCAGCTCCACCTCTCGCTGCCTCCACATCCCTCCCCTCCTCTCTCCTCTGCCAAGAAACCTCTGTCACCTGCTCTCAGACAACCGGGGCGAGCGGCACCGGGACGAAAGGGCAGAGGGAAGCCAGCGGCACGGGGACCCCCAGGCTGGGGTGCCGGGTGGGCTCTGCCTCGCTCTCTCCTCCATCGTTTGGGCTGGGGCACTAGGCTCGCAGGCAAAGCGCTGTGCGGGGAGGCAGAGGGAGCTTGGCTGCCGGAGAATGGCAGCAGGATTTAACTAGGAGGGCACGGCTAACTGGGAGAGGACACACGGGAGCCGAGGGAACTGCGGGAGACAAGAGCGGCTTCTCAGCACCGGTAAGTCCCTCCTTGCAAACCCTAAAACTTCGCATCCCCCCCCCCCCAGCTTTGTCTACTTCAAAAGTCTGGTTGATCGAGCTGTGGAGGGAGCGTGACTGGAGAGGGGGCTGCGGCTGGGATAACTGTCGGTGCATAGTTTTATGTTTTTCTTTTAAAAGGGTGAAAAAAAAGGTAATTTTTCCAGCATTAATGTTTTCTGGGTGTGTTTCCCGTTCTTGCATTTCCCCACCGGGCCAGATCCAGTAGGTGGCACTTTCTTGGCAGCAAAATGTCCGTCTGGCACAGAACGGGGCTTTTTTTTCGTTCCTAATGAAGTCTGGAGACGGTAGTTTTGAGCAGCTGTTTGTTTGCAAACCTCGGGGTTTCCTCCGTTCGGGACGCATGCGGAGAGAATTTTTGCTGTTCCCCACCTGGCACCTCGGCGAGCTGCTGCTCTCAGTGGGTGAGCCCTCCCTGCCCGTGACCTTGGCAAGATTCATCACTCTATTTCAAAACAGAGGGAAGGCTCACTTGGAGCTGCCCCATTCCCTCCTTGCGTGACAGCTCTGGGTCCCCATAAGCTTTCATCTGTGTTAACGAGTTGGAGCGCAGCTCTCCTGTCCCCTTTCACTTGTTTGCCTGGAAAACGCCAGTGCAAACTCCACCGAGGACAAGGCTCAGGGACGAATGATTTGACTGACGTTATTTTTAAATACTGGAAATAATTGTGAGACAACACAGTAGTAAAATATGGTGATTGCCCTGCTGTAATTAGGGCAACAGGGAGTAACACTTGCGTTGCTGGGCTGCTCTGAAACGCTGCACGAAGCAAGTGCTGTAATAAGGATCAGATCTGTCGGTGGTTGCTCATCCGAGAGCTCCAGCGCTGGGCTGCTTTGGTGGGATCTGCCCCTAAAAAGGACTTTTTCTGAGTGAAAGCAATGACAGCAACAGTTTCAGCCCCCAGCTGACACACAACAGCCTGGCTGACTGAAGCAGAGATCCACGCAGGGTTTCACCTGCGACTGCCGCACACAGTAGCACACTCCTGGCGCCGTTTAGTTAAGTGATCGAGTTTTCAGTTGATCAGGGAGAAAAATTAGTCCTTCACACACAGAAAGGGCAGGCAGCAGTACTGAATCAAGGAGCCCTTTAAAACAAGACTGTGAAGAGGGACTTGGGATCCACTGTGGGAACATGTCTGTGAGTGACAAAGGTCATTGCTTCGCTCTGTTTAAAACCAAGGCTTAAATTGGTGTTTGAGATAACACTAAGAGCTCGATCCCTGCTGTGGTCAGGCCTGGGTCGTACCTGCTGCTGGTTTCTGACGCAGAAGCATTAGGAAGCCAAGGATCTGGCGCTCTTTCGGCTGGATCCCAGCCCTCCAGCACACGCAGGCACCTGCAGGCAGTCCAGTGCAGGATCCTCTCTGCTGTACTCTGCAGGGCAGGGTGGGTTTGTCATATAATGGTAGAGCTTAGAGGGACTGGAGGTGTTTTCGGGTACCTGAGAAAAAGTTGAGTGCTGGCATCATTGAACTGGATGTTGGCAAAGTCTTGGGGAGGGGAACAGCTGTGAAAGACAGTGAAGCGCGGCTTCTGCGTGCGCACACGTGTGCACGCACACCCGTTTGCTTGGCGTGATAAAGCAGTTTGCCAAGACAAGCTTTCAGTCCTTGGCTTTCTGCCCCTCTGCCAGTCACCACCCAATGTGAGGGTGGGCAAAGACACCAAGACAGAGGCGAGCAGCCCGGCTGCTGCAGAACACGAGGAGGAAATGTCTTCTGGGCCACAGGCTCCGTATCACGGAGGCAGACAGACTCTCTCCTTCGGTGCCCACCTTTGTTGACTGCAAACAAGTCAACATCAGTCAGAGTGACAAAACCCGGCCCTGAGCCTGGCGAAATAGGTCCTACAGATCATTGCTTCTGGAGCTCTATCTGCCCGACTCCCATGGATGCAGGCACCCGGTCTGTACGGACCAGCTTGCCAAGTCGGGTGGCAGCTTGCTTGAATGCACGCAGGTAGATCGCAGAGAAGATGCTGTCTGCGGTAACGTTAACAGCGGCCACCATTTTGTCGGGCTGCCCCGCTGTGGCTGCCTGCCCGGCTCCAGCCAAGGGCATGAAGAGCCGGGGAGGGGTTGCGCAGGAGGAACCCAGGCCAGCTAGCTCCGCTCTGGCCGAGTAACCAGGCTGTACGTCCAAGGGAGGGGACCCTGTGGGGGGATGGCCTCGGGGCCAAATCTGCCAGATGTTTGTTAGCACCTGACCCTTGATGAGATGGCTTTGAATGTGCTGGAAAACAGAGTGCTTTTCGTAGCGTCACGGGATAATTCAGGCTGGAAGTGAGAGAGATTCAGAAGAGGCCCTAATGCGCTAAAGGACTCAGGAGGTTTCAGTCCTTGTGGTAGACAAAGAAAGGAGTAAAACAGGGAGAATATATGCGTTGGCTTGTGTGGGCTTGAGAAACATCCATATAAAATAAGTGTGGGTACAAAGCCTAAGTGCGTGGGGGAGCCTCGGACTATTATTCTCAGAGGGCTGGATCCTGGGGTGCTGCTTTGGAGCCGTGCCTCTGTCACACTCTCTGCTTGCTTTCTCTCTTCCATGCTATGGTCTCTCTTGAAGTGCTAGGTGAGGGCAGGTTTGAGGGTTTGATGAAGACTCAGTGGTTTTCTCCTTATGCGGGGCTGAAGTCTGGCCTCACATCTACTTTATGTAACAGCAGTCAGCAGTACTGCTCATAACTTCAGGGAAGATGTTGATGCACGGCCTTTAGCCTATGAGTTTGATGTGATTGGCAATAAAATTAATCACCCTGTAAAAATACTCAAGCCTTACAAGCCTTCCCTAGTGTTCCCCAAGCAAAAGTGCCAGGGAAAGTCCACAGGCTTCCCAGAGTGACTGAGATGGCTTCTCGCACTGTGGTAAAGCTTTATCAGCAGGAGGGTGTCCGCCTGGAACAGCGGCACGTATGCAGCACCGGGCAGATCTAGCAGCACATGACTCTGCCAGCACGGCCTCCTGAACCACCCTGCTTTGGCCAAGGTTCAGTGGGTGCCCAGAATACCCACCTGCTTGCCCAGGAGGTATTCAAGCCTCCCACTCGAAGGGAGGGGCAGGGTGATACCTTCAGAAACCTTCCCTGCTCATCCGACTGTGTTATAGAAGAGTCCTTGCACCATCAGAAATGGTGCCAAGCACTGTACAACGCCTGAGCAACGCAGGAGATGAGATCCAAGGAGGCCTAGGAGGCCCTTGATCACAATTTGGCTCCTGGATTTCCACCTGCCCACAAGACCACACAGCTTTTCATCTGTCAGGGTTACAGCAGACAAGAGCATTAGCGATTTCACGTGCCTTACCATGTAGCGAGGAGGCTGTGAACAGTAACTTTGTCTGCTTGCAGCAGGTTTGAAATGGCAAGTGCAGGGAAAAAGTATGCTGTCACCCATCCCTAAAATATTTAGTTCTCCTACATCAAATCACTGTCAAGAGGGAGTCAAAGGGGATCCCAGAGAGAGCCGATCCCACGCATTGGTGTCATTGCGCTGCTCCCACATGAACAAGGCCACCTCTGCGCACAAGGCGAGAGCTCGTCCTTCCCAAGGCAGCGAGAGGCTCCCTTTCTTCTGGGCTGGGGACGGCACTGCCTGCAAACTTGAAATGCACCATGCCAGGGGGGTTAACCAAAAAAAGCCCTGGTATTTTTATTTCCTGGTAATCCAGATAAATCAGGAGGAATTGCAACTAAGAAGGAAGGGAAGGGTGTGTAGCTGAGCACTGGACTGGTTTGGAGATCTTCCCCATTCACCTGCACTGCAACTCACCAGGAGAGCCCAGCTCTTGTTCCCATTCCCCAAATGCTCCCAAGGGCATTACTGCAACATGCTCACTGCCACTGAGGTCCCGCTGAGGGAGCAGACCAAAAGCTTCCCAACCCACGGGAAGAGGAAGCCAAAGGTGAGGAGTCACAGGCTCTGCCTGCTCGGCTGCCCTGGAACAGCGACTGAAGCAGCCAGACAAGCTACTTTGGCCCTGATTTGGTTTGAAGCACCAAGCGAAGCCCGGAGGTGACTGTTCCTGCAGGCATGGTTGAATCGGGGGACCCTCACATATGCACAAGGCAAGAGGCTGATGGCAGAGGCTGGGCTGCTCCAGGCGGAAGGTGCAGCCCCGGCTGGTGTGGCAGCTAGGGCCTGCTCGGGATGCTCTACCCCTTTCATCCATCGCTGCCTATAGAGGGGGGATCACAAATCAACCCTGCTCACAAGCATCTCCCACAAAGGTTTTTTCCTTACCCTGTTGGGATGGGCCAAACATGTGCCAGAAAGCCTTATCTCAGGTGCCAGGGGCACATTCCCACATCCAGACCACAGCTGGGTCTTCAGCCCGCTGAGGCATTAGCCCACCTATTCAGCTCTCCTCTCCCACTCCCCAGTACGCTGCCACGGCTTCTCTCAGGCATTTCAGCTGGGACGGAGGAGCTGAGCACCCGCCAGGGCAACGGGCACCAAGACCCAGGGCAGGAAGGGGCAGCTGATAGGATTTTGTGACAGCCTTGGCTGTCGTGACGGGCAGGTGTGGCACAACCGAAGCCCTCAAGGCTCACAGACCTCCAACCCAGCCTTGCCCTAGGCGAAGGCCGCTCTTTCCATGGCTGCTGGAGTAGTAACACTCCACATTTGGTGGGCTGGGGTGTTTCAACACCACCTTGGGAAGGGCTAGTGAATGCTTTCCTTTTTTTTGGTTTCTATTTGGGGTACTGGCCGCCAAAAGCTTTTCATGATTTGAACTTGTTTGAATTTTGTTCTTCCTGCTTCCTTTTTCTCCCCCCCCACCCCCCGTCTTATCAGTCTCAGCCTGTCCAGATTTACAGCCTACAAAGGTAAAGTGCAGACCATCTGAATGGCAATAAACCAAAGTTCAGCCACCCAGCAGTAATGCTCACCATTGCTGAGTAATTCAGAAAGTGAAGTACTGCCACTGGTGGGACGGCAATTAAGATCAAGCGAACAGGCACAGTCCAAGTCAACATCACCCTCCCGCAGACGTAACTTTCCTCTCACTAGAGAGGACCAGAAGTGGGAACTATCTGGGAGCCGAGACAGTTCTAACCTCTTCATGCATTAGAGGTGTTGGCTGCCAGGAGAACTAGAGCTGCCACCAAAGCCATGGGCTCCCCTAGATTCCCACACCAGCAAATACAAAGCAAAACCCAAACCCTGACCCACCTCATCGCTATGGACAACGCAAGTGGCTTGTCCCAGTCTGCCGCTCACTCCTCATTACCACCACCAGGACTCCTTTGGGGTCCCTCCTCATCCTACCACTGCTGGCAGGAGATGGTTGGCAATAAGGAGGGCACTGGTGGGTGCTGCCCTTGGTCCAGGTCTTGCTCACAGGTGGTCACAGAGGGTTGGGCCTTAGGCCAGAACTGCGACTTGTGGACACGAAATCCTCCAAGTCAGGGTTGAGGCTTTCAGTGGTGACTGTATGGAGGAAAAAGCAGTGACTCTGCCTTTGCTCTGTCTATGCTGTAGATAAACACAGAGGCATCCATTTGCCTGAGCCTGAGACACTCCTTTCATCAGTAAATTCACTTTATAAAAACACTGGGGAGAGGAGAAGAGAGAAAGGTAATTGCACCCACGACATCCCTTAATAAATCACAGGCTGGAGCCTGCTCTCGTTCCTGACACTGCTGCCTCTTAATTATAGCTGTGTTCATTTGAGGAGACAGAGTAGGAGAGCCAGGCTTTATGCAGAAGGGAGCACTAATTAAAACCTCTCTGTTCCCTAGAAAGATATTCATGCTTTCCTCTGGGGAAGAAGTGAATGGACTTGTCTCTGGCCATTCCCGCAGGTTAATCTGTAACACTGACTTTCACACAGCAAGGCAGTTCGTCTTGTTTTCAGCACCTGATGCTCTCGGCATTGCTTCTAGGTTAAGATATAGGACTTTCAAAACTCCTTGAAGAAGGAAGAGGAATAACATGTATCCAGGTAGCCTGTGCGGGTGTGGATGGTGCTGGTCTGATGTAAGGTTAGGTAGGAGGAGATGACTCCTCAGTCAACGTACACTGACCACAACAGAGTTTTGCAAGTTGTCCTTTGCCGAGACTCCAGCCCTTAATATCTGACACAGGCAGGACTTCTGTGATGGAGAGTGTGTCCCAGACTGCACCCAAGCAAATCCTCTGATTGGAATTAGATGGACTTCAGCAGGCTTGATCCATGCTCATATCCACATGAGAAAAGAGTCGGGTCCCTCGGGCTGGCAGGGGAAGGAGTCTTGTACCACCAGGCACCTGCACACCAGCATCTCTAGATGATCTCCAGATGGGCTTGGTACCTGACCACGCAGGCAGGTGCATTGCTGATTCACCTCTATTTTTCCAACACCCGAGAACACAAACCCTTCTAAACTGCAGGAGAGTAGTACATCTGAGCTATGGAAACAGCAATTTTCCCCACTGAAGTCAAAGGGCTGATTCCCAAATGGTGTAAGTCAGCATTCTCCAGCTGGCCCTGCAGAGTTTCAACAGCGGAGAACCCAAGCTGGTGAAGGGAGGGCCTGGTCCAGCATCCAGCCGCATGCTCACTCCAGCCAGGCACTCAAATGGAGCCAGAGTAGGCTGGATGTGAATAACAAGGGGAAAATGTTGGGCTGGATTTTTTTCCCCCCTTTTTGCAATAGAAGGGGCAGAGCAGGAGAGTGAATGTGACATGAAAGGCTCTTAGGGTTAACTGTAGATCCGTAGGACTGTCAGCTTTGTTGCTGTGACTTGCTACTGCTTGAAAAAAAAAGTTGATAAAGTTTCACCAGCTTAAAAAAAAAAAAAAAAAAGCCAGAAAAGCTGCAGCTCAGTCAGATGAGCTGCTGCACTAAACTAGGCAGGAGCAGGTTCAACAGGATAAATTGAGAGTAAATGTACCAGAGCTGTGCACGTTGCAGGTCTTTGCCAGTATGAGCAGGTAACACCCTAGGTGTGGTCAGGCCATCAGCTGCCTGAGCAATCCTCTTGACATGGAAGCACCCTTTTCCCACTGCTCCTCTGCGCTGCTGCGGCTGCTCTGAGCTTAAAAGTAAAGAAGGAAGGGCCCTCGTATATGTGACTTAAGTTACGAAACTTCCAATACTCTTCAGCTTGGAAGAGGGACAGCTGAGGTGCTGCCCTCCTCGAGATCTGCGATACTGCCCGTGGCATGGAGACAGTGAATAAGGGAACAGTTGTTTACTGGGAGCAGAGCTGGGGGGCATCCCGTGAAACCGGCAGCTGGCAAGTGCGGCATAAACAAAAGGAGATGGCTGAGCACACCGTGCAGAGCTGAGCTGCGGAGCATCTTGCCACAGGCCATTCAGGATGTCAAAAGTTTACACAGGTTGGCCAAATGCAGTTGGATAAATTCAGGGATGAAAAAGGGTACCGAGAGCTCTTAAATCCCACTGCTGGAGGCTGGGAAACTTTGCAGAGAGGCTCCCCGTGCGCCTGTCCTGTTCTTGTCCTCTTCTCTGGGCATCTGCATGTGCTACAGCCGTGTGTGTGCTCCCAACCTGCCACCCGAGTAGGGACTGAGCAGGGGTGATGGGAGAGGTGATAGAGTACCCCATGTCCGGGCAGCTGTCTCTGGCTCCTCTGAGCCAAAAGGGAGGATGGAGAGGAGAGGAGCTCCGGCCCCAGTGACTGCTCAGTGGAAGGAAATGTCGTGCAAGTTTAATCACAGCCTAGGAATTGAAGACTGAGGGTAGCTGGAAGAAACAAGCCGAGCGGTCAAAGCCTGCTTGCCACAGCCACATGCAAACTAGACCAGACAGGTCCCCAGAACATCTGCTCTACACCTGGCACAAGCCCACAGACACTCCTGCTCTCTGCTCCCTGCCTGCCAAGACCTTGTAAGCAAACGGTCAAAGGTTAGAAGAACAATCTAAAGCAGTGAAGACTGTGGGAGAGATCTGGGCTGTCACCTCCCTTCGGCAGTCCCTGCTATCTTCCCTGGAGCGCAGTGTGTGACGCTGACTTCAACACGATCGGTCGTTGCCAAGATGAGTGTGTGTAGGTGCCAAGATGCTGCTGGCAGAGGCCATGCTCCGCTCCAGCGCCGCATGGGTGACTGGCACTCAGGTCCTCTTGTCTCAGAATCCTGTGCCCCGACAACTCGAGTTAAAAGAGGACTTGGTGAGCTCATGACATCCAGCTTAGCAGTAGGCCCACACTAACCTCTTGCCAACAGTTAGTCCCACAGGGCAGGGCCGAGGAGCACCTGGCTGGGGAGCACCAGGAATAGCACTTTGTTGTAGCCCAAGTGAGCTCCACCAGCCGAGATGCACCAGGGCTGCATGTGCTGAAAGAGCATCTTCATGAAAGGTTGGCAACATCCTCTTGCAGACAGCTGTGGGCAGGAGGGCTGCGTCCCTGCCAAAGCCAGGCCAGGAAGGGGAATTACCGAAAGGGCTGAAAATAACATGTACATATATTTATCTACAGTTGAAGGAGAACTGCACAGGAGGGCTGGCTACCAGGGTTGCATCTCTGCTGTCAGGAAAGCTGCCATTTGCTGAGGTGGAGGATAAATGACTTTGGTTTCTCCGTTCAGTGAGGCTCCCTGTCCCTCTCAAAACCACATGTATTCCTGTGCTCTCGGGGCCACCTGCCCTTTCCTTCAAAATGACCTTCCCAGAATATGCCAGGTTCTTCAATGTGCATGTTTAGACACAACCCTGCTTCTGAAAACCTTTCCTTGCTCCACAGGTGACCCATAAACCTGTGGCTCATTTAAGGATCAGCGTACCCTAAAGACAGTCAGTCCAGTGAGGAGAGCTCACTGGTTTTAAACCACAGGTTGTGGCAAACACCACCCCTGCCTCCTCCTTTGGCTGCAGGAGAATCCATGTGGCCTGTGTTGGCACAACTGTGTGCCATCCTCCAACAGCCCCAACCCTTGCAAACACAGCTTGCCCACCTGGCATGGAAGGGCTTTCTTGCTCCTTCCCCCTCTCCTCTCCAAGGATCACAGGGTCATTTGGGCCAGAAGGGACCTCAGGAGGTCTGTAGTCCAACCCAAAGCAGGGTCATCTCTGAAAGCAGAACATGTTACACAGGGCTTTACTCAGTCTGTTCTTGAAAATCTCCAAGAATGGAGATGGCACAACCTCTCTGGGCAACCTGCTCCGCAGTGCTGAGGTTCCCACAGCAGAAAGTGTCTCCTTCGTGTCCCCCTGCAGAGCTTTAGCTTTTCAGGACTGGAAATCCCTGTACCAAGCCCCCGTGGGCACGAGGGAGCGGTTAGTGAAACCTTTCCTCTTTAAGACATTGCAGGAAACTCTTCTCTCCCCTTCCCAGCCCTGTAATCACTCCTGGTTTCTCCTAGCCCAGCTAACAGACTGCCCTCACAGACTCTCATCCCAGGCCTCTGCTGCAGGGACCAATTGTGCTTTTTCCTCCTTGCCCTTGCAGGAGATTAATTTTTTTGCAGTAAGATTGTTAAAACATTTCTGCACCGTAAGATTAGAAACTGCCCTTTAAATTCTTTTGATAAACCCAGCCTCACACATCCTTCTATTCTAAATGAAACAAAGGGCAAAGGGAACATTTTTTTTTGTTTGTTTTTGGAACGATCTCTCATGGGACTGTTCTGGTTACTGTGTAACTGGCTGTTCAGGCTGCAAAAAGCCCTCCTTGCCAGCCTCATCCACAGAGCTTGGCAGCTTTACTGAAAG
Organism: Phoenicopterus ruber ruber; assembly: GCA_009819775.1. Lineage (NCBI taxonomy): Eukaryota > Metazoa > Chordata > Aves > Phoenicopteriformes > Phoenicopteridae > Phoenicopterus > Phoenicopterus ruber. Next base: position 71,656,162 of record CM020219.1, on the reverse strand, counting down.
CCCAAACATCGGAAATCAACCCAGATGACAGACGATCACCCTGTAAATGCCCAGGGTTTACTTGCACGCACGCAGGGGGAGGTTCCACAGCTGGCAGCGATGCCAGCTGAGCCATTCCCAGCCGCTCGTGCTCTGTGATGCTCCTTCAGCACAAGGGCTTGTGGGGCTGGGCTGTGAGTCAGATTCTGGAGCTGATCTGGCTGGAAAATAAACCAGCAAGTTTAAAAAAAAGGGGGGGGGGGGGGAATGGGGTTCAAGCCCCATCGGTTCCTGCTCGGGGTCACAGTGCTCCTGCACACAGTTACTGGGGATGAGGTGGTGGTCAGGGACAGCAGGAGGGTGAGAAGTGCTGAAGCTGCTCCTGGAAGCAAGACTGTAACTTGTCACAGTATGGTGCAAGTTGCTAGGACAGAATCAGGACCATTTGCTTGTGTTTAGCCCAGGTTTCAGAGTGAAAATCAAGTTTAAAAGCCGGAGAGAAGAACTACCAGAATGAGATTGCTGTATCTAACAGCATCCCTAAGGGTTAATACAAGGAATCTCTCTAGCAGACTGCTGACAGAAGGCTCCGAATGCTACAGCTCGGTCAAGAGCCACACACAGGGCAGCAAGATGAGTTGCTTAAAAAGAGGTAAAAGCAAGTAGGCGATGGATGAGCCCATTCGGATCAGCTGCACTTGTGTCCATCCCCCGTGGGAATGCCAGGCACAGACTGCAGCTCTTCCCTGACGGACAGTCCGCTGCTCTTTCCAGCTTAGGCACCTGCACTGCACCTCTGCTCCACGCCACGGTAGCTCATCCCCTTGCAGTCGTTTGTGTTTTCCTTTCTGTGAGGCTGTACGGTTTTTTTGTGCCCTTTCACTGGTGGGAGCAGAGCCCTGCAGAGTCTAAAGGAGGTGCGGAAGGAGGCAGAGGAGACCTGTGTCAGACTGGCAAGCTGAAATCTCATCTCTGATGTGCAGTTTGTGTCCTAAGAAAGGAGCGAGTTTCCCGCATAGGGTTTTTGAGAATAACGCCTGGTTCTCTTCCCCTCGCTGTTTTCTGTGACTGTGCACCTTGTCTTCTGAATCCAAAGACAGAGCAAGGCTATCCTCAGCTGGGCATGAAAGTTTGATTAAATATTTTGCAACAGAACATGTTTTGCATCAGCAATCAACATTACGGTTCCTATGGGGACTCTCCGTGGGAATCCAAAAATCTCAGCATTTTGCAGGCAAAACAAATAAATGACCGACAGCAAAAGTTCATTTTAATGAACTCCCATTTCTGCCTTTCAGAGATGACTGGGAAGTGATAAATCACAATTTTCCATAGAGAATTTTATCTACCGTGACATATATATGAAAATACCAACAACAGAAAGAAAAAAGCTAGATTAGACTACTACTAAAAAATGCCAAAGTGCTGCAGCAAGGACATTTTTTGCTTATTCCCACCCTCAGCAGCACAGCCCGCTCCCCTGAGCCAGGTGGATGATACAGCCTTGTTGATCCAAGCTGCATCCACAGCCGGTGCCAATGCCCTGAGACAGGAGCTCAGTGGTACGTCAGCAAAGTCTCCCCAGGGGCGAGCTGCGGTCTGCCAGCACGGACATGGATTCCTGTCGCGTGGGCTGGGCCCAGTTCTGGCCGCCTGTGCTCCTACTCCGGCTCCCACCACGCGAGCTGGCGTCTCAGGGCAACCTGGGATTAGAGGCTTAGGGAACCCAGCAGCAGCCCCTGAGCAAGACCCCGCTGACCCTCTGTGCTCGCAGTGCTCGGGAGATGTGGCTATCGCCTGCATCAAAGGAAAGGCGCCTGGTCAGAGCCCCGGGGGCATTTCGAGGGGCTGAATACACCCCGTAAGAAACACCCCCGTCCTCTGCTGCACCAAAAGCTGACCTGAACCCTGCCACGTCTCTGGGAGCACGGTTGCCACCAGGTCACTGAGCTGGTTAAACTGATGTCAGCTTGTTTTCCTGCAGTGACACTCAGAGCCGAGCTCCCATGTGCCAAGTTTTAGCTCAAATGAATTGTTAGCAAGTGGCCAAAAATACACAGACAGGATATGAGTAGGAAGCACAAAATGGGGTGGGAAGAGATGGCAACGAATGTTGTCGTGATTAGCGTAAAGAAGGCTGGAAAAGCCTTAAACATCAAATGTGATTTTCAAGAGATTAATCTCCTCCCTCAAATCTTCTGCCCCACCCTCCCAGCAAAAACCCCAGGGCAAGTTTTACAGCAGGAAATGAAAATTATTGATGCATTATCTTCCCCAAGCCCCAACTACTGTAGGCAGCCTTTTGGAAAGGGAGTAGGGAGCAGAGTGAAATAGCTACTCACTGGTATAAGCAGAGGGAGACAGGCTGCAGGCCTCTCCCTTTCTTTGGGGAAAGATACCATGGTGTGACCTTCCTACGCAGGGAGATAAGTATTTCTTGGTTCAGATTTACCAATCTCGCTGCAACCCCAAAGACTTCAAGGTGACCATGCTGGAGACAAACTGAAGCTAAACGCGTCCCCCAAAGTGGCTCTCAGCTGAATAACAAGCTTTTCTCTGATGGCGAAAAAGCTCTTGGCACACTGACTGTCCTGCTGCATGCCTGAATTTCTGCCAGACAAGTGAATCAGTGTTTCAGGGAGTGACCAAAAATGCCCTTCCTTTAAGAGGAGGTGGTGGAAACGTCCCATCGATCTCAACGCCTCTGTCTTGCTCATGAACTGGGTCGGCATGGAGGAGTTAATTTACAAACAAAACTCCTTCTGCCCCTCCTAGGGGTTGGTGAGGGACCAGCCGTACCACCCAGTCATCTTTCCTTGAAGCACTTCAGCCCCGCGTGGGCTGGCACTAGCCAGGCAAGCGATGTTCAGGTTTAAGTATCACAGTCCTCCTGGGGCTAAGGCCTTTGCTGGGAAGTAATGTGGAAAATGAATTGGCCTGCCAAATTTTTTTAATTATTATTTATTTATTTATTTTTACGGGTCTCCTGTAAAAGCAGTAACAAAGTAGGACTGCTGAGGCTAGCTTGTAAGGATTGCACAGTATTAATATGAGGTGGGGTCACAGTGTACTTACACATTAAAGCAATCGTTCAATGAACCATTAAGGCACTTGAGTGATTAGCTCAAAGCTGTCGTGACAGCAAAGGCCAATCTCTTGCCTACCTATATGGCCACAGCTGGCAATAAATGACTGATAGCCGACTAACAAGGACCACCAAGGTATTATTAGTGTGTTGTCAGTGTAGACACGGTAGCTGATGGTTGGGCCAGATAGCTTTAGAGCTTCTGGAAGAAGCAGTTTTGCTGGGTGCTTTGCATAAACACACCACCACCTTTCAAGCATGGATGTGACAGCCCTGAGCAAATCAGCTTTTCTTCCTTGAAGTCCCACTGTAAAGAAGAACACTTTGCTGTGCCCTCAATCAGAGCCTTAACAGCACTGCGCGAAGCATCAGGGACCAGCAGGAGCCCTTACGCCTTCTCCATCCCCGGCCGCTAGCCCATCCTGCCCCACCAGTGCCAGCCTCTTGCTGAGTCTCCCAGCTGTTTCACAAATGCCTTCGAGCCTGGAAAAGCCATAAGAGAAATGAGAGATATTCTCGCTATACAGCGAGGTGCACGTGAGGAACAGCTCTGGGAGTCGGTGCTTGCAGCCAGGAGACACGAGCACGCTGCCAGTTACGCACAGGGGTTTGGTGTTTTGCCTGAACACGGAGGCAATTCAATGCCCTCCTTCAGGCTGGGCTGGAGCAGAACAGGGCAGCGCCTTGGGCCGTTACCCGTCCTGCTCTGGAATATGACACACACATGCAGAGTCACTCCCTATTTTTACTGGCCCGATGTCCGAGTCCTGATTTCTACACAGAGAAAACAAAAAGGATCCCTTTCATCAGCAGAGTCACAGTGTCAAATCCTTCCCCCCTTCTAAAAACCACAGCTATAACCCCCTTGCTGTGGGCAATCCAGCTCCCAGAGTCTGGCACCAGGCTAGGAAAAAGGGATCATTTTGGGGGACAGGGATTGAATAGGGACGCAGGGCAGAGAAACCTTCAGCATGACAACTACCAGAGCATTTCTTCAGCAAACTTTCTGGGTACCAGGCGTGCTACGCCCACGGGCCTTGCCAGCACGGGTGCATGATGGCTGGAGCCCTCCAGCCTTCCCCTCGCGTCCTGCCCAGACAGTCCCGCGGCCAGCACCAGCCTGCCACGGCTCCCTTCTCCCCTCGCCCTGCGACTGGACAGGCTTTGCCCACAGGAGGTGTGGGCACAAATGAAAACAGGACAGAGGAAAAAGCTACAAAATTCCCCACAATACTCTTGTCTTCCCGGGAAACCTAGGGAACACGTCATGTCATTTTTTCTTCCTGGGCAATGCAAGTGACTCATGTTACACTTTCTCCCATTCGGGAAGTTTTGAACTGGGGTCTTTTAGTTTAAACCATTTAATGAGCTTTTATACAAGGTGCACTCATCTGTCTCCTTCCATCTTTCCAAAAGCATCTGTTAATATTTGGCACACTATTTCTGGGCCTGGTTCTCAAGCTTGCTAAACTGCAGCCCAAGCGTAGATAATGCTCGCTCGGTACCCCGGCAAGAGACAGGCTCAGCAGACGCACAGCAAGCCCCAACCTGCTCCGTGTTTTTCCTCCGCCCGGCTTCTGCAGGATTCCTCCAACAGAGAGGAAAAGTGTAAATTCAGGAGCTGTGACTCAGCATGCGGACTCTGCAAACACCTCTTTCAGAGGGGCACTGGAGTCAGCTTCCATTTTTTTCCCAAGATCATGGAAATTGTGGCTATTTGTGCATTCTCCCTGGGTATTTATAGAGCAAGGCACTGTCTAGACTTGCTTTTGGTTGTGTTTCTTGAAGGAAGGTTTTACCCTTCTGGCAGGAATATAAAAGCCCCTAGTGTGGTTCAACTAGCCTGCAGAGCCTTCCTCTCCCACACCAACCTCTGTGGGCACCGAGAGCCTCCAGCGCTGCCTGGACTCCTGACCTGGACCTAAATTAAGGTCTGTTTGCATATCACCTACAGACTGGAAAGAGCCACGCACAAGTGTGTGTGTGTGTGTGTTTGGGGGACATGGTGGGTAACTTCCCATGCTCTCTCTAGGTAGCTTGTGAATCTTGCGTCAGGAATTTGTAAATATTGGCATTTTTGCTCCGTGGTATCAGTTTGTGTCTCTGAGCATTAACTCCCAAGCCTCCCTGTCAGCCCCGTGGGGGATCAATAGTAAAGCCAGCAGACGCATTGCCTCCCAATCTCTAGTGCAACCTAGCAGGGCTCTGTGATCTCCCAGGGACCACTCACGCCAAGCTCAGCTGCTGGACAAGCATGTGGGTGTTCTCTCGACGCTGGGAAGTCTGCCTAAACATTTTCCCAGGAAATACTATTTAAGCACAAATTACTGTTTCTGAGGGGGTGAGTGAAGAAGGCACAGCCTCCTTGGGTGTCATCCTCAGCAATGGGTATAAATCTTATCCTGGTGCTCTGCAGGACACAGCATGGAAGGGCACAGCACATATGGACTGAAGAGAGTCCAGCTGGGAGAGGGGTGGCTGTAGATCTGAGTTGCCTCAGTCTAAAATTGCTGCTGCCACTTCTCCCATGGAGGCTGAAGAACACTTGGTTCTTCTCTGCCCAGACCGACGCTGACCTGTTGGGCTGGGTTAGATTTATCCAGGTGCTTGTCTTCTGGAGAATCTCCGCAACGTGAAAAATCCCACGTACAGAGCAGGGAGTGTTTCTCCCAGACACCTAGCAGGTTGCACGCACCGCCTATGACTCTAACTAGTGTAACATGCTACACGCCACACACACCCTGAAGCTACACACACATTCACGCTCACCTCTTCCATAGGGGCTAGCGTCTTCCCAAAGTGGCCTGCGATCTCGAGTGGCTCCGTCACTTTACAGATGGACACCTTGAAAGGGTGCCATGGGTGGGAGGGAGGGAGGAAGGAAAGGACAACAGAACTCACCACTTTCCAAAACCTGGGGCGCTGCAAAGACATCTCAAACGATGCAGATAAGCATGGGGACTCCTAGGGTCACCAGACTCTCTGAGAAATATCGGTTGGATGTGTTCCCCTTTTCAAATCAGGAATTACCAGCAACAGGTTAAAAGAGAGTTGTGAATTTCCAACTTGGTCCCACTGAACCACCATGATTTGCAAGGCCTGATTTGTTGTGATAGGACAAGGGGTGATGGTTTTAAACTAAAGGAGGGGAGATATAGGCTAGACATAAGGAAGAAGTTTTTTACGAGGGTGGTCAAGCACTGGCACAGGTTGCCCAAAGAGGTGGGAGATGCCCCATCCCTGGAAACATTCAAGGTCAGGCTGGACGGGGCTCTGGGCAACGTGATCTAGTTGAGGATGTCCCTGCTCATGGCAGGGGGTTGGACTAGATGGCCTTGAAAGGTCCCTTCCAACCCAAACTATTCTGTGATTTGCAAAGACAGGGCTTGGAAATTTCAGATGGGACAAGATCCTTGCTCGCTTACTTTTACAAAAGAGCAGCAGCAACAACAACAACATGTTCACTTGTTTGGCTGTCAGCCTCTTTGCTCTGGATTTGGGTTTCCCCTGATGCTTTCTGACTAACCCAAAGACAATTTTCTTTATGAGTGCATGTTCTTGGTAGAGACTCTACGGAGCAGGTCTGAATTTCTTTTGGTGAGCCCTGACAGGCATCCTTACTGGCAGATTCAGAAAAGCAACTAAAAGCAGGAGAAGGGTGGTTTCATCATTAGGAGGCTGGACCAGGACACAAGAGACCCAGGCTAAATTCTCAGGTCTGCCGCAGGCTCCCAGGGTCCATCTCACAAGCACTTACAAAGATCTAAACCAGATCGTGTGAATTTAGATCTCTTGGTGCCGCATGAGAAGCACCAAGCATGCAGATCCCAGTGCCCCACCAACACCCGAAAGCTGTTGTTGTTAGTGGATTGATGTGGGATTGTAGCCTTGCCTATCTGCCCCGTCCTTCCATACGATCACAGTGGGCAGGACAGGTCACGGGAGCCGGCAGGGAACTCTCAGGGGCTGGGGGCTGTCAGAGCATGGACAGTGCAGGACACGTATATCACAGTGCCTGCACTCCCTTTGCTCTCGTGTGGGTACAAGCAGTCTTAGCTTTGCGGGACAGTCCGTCAAACAGCTTTTGCCAGCATGACATTCCCTTATGAAAACACTCAGCAACCCTAACAGACGGCACTTTGTTGTCCTGGGAAGTTTAAAAGATAATATCATGTGGTCGGCAGCTAATGTTTCTAACTGACGCTTTATGTTACTTGCTGAGGCTTTTGCTAATCTAGCACTTCTGCCTGACCCATCCAGTTGGCACAGGCTACACGCACAGACAGCAGCACCCTCATTAGATCTGCCCGCTCCCGCCCCAGGCAGGACCCCCGGGCAGCGTTTCCATCACATATATTTCACCAGTGCCCAAGCCCCATAATCTACTTGGTGCAGAGACTTCCCTCGCCACACCCTCGAGCACTTTACACGCGCTGCAGAGTGAAGCCATTCCCCACCTCCACCTTTGGGTTGACTCGATGGGGCGTAAGGAACCACTTTGCATGTTGGCATCATTCCAGGTGGTCCAACCTGGTCAAGAAACACTTTAGGCTACAGACATCAAACCTTATTTGACCCCTTTTTGTGACACATCGGTTAAACCATGGCTCCAGGGAGGAAAACATGTTTCAATACTAGCTTGTGGGCATTTCGGAAGTCCTGTCACAGCAGGCAGATTTCAATGGGATGACTGATGGAAACAAAGACAAGGTCTGTTAGAAACGGGTTAGAGTATGCTAGGAAAAAACTTACTGTTACTCCTAGGTGGACTGTCAGTTTTTAAGGTTTTGGGGGGTTTGCCATATTTTTCTACTGTTGTTCCAGCAAAAGCTGTTGCATTTTGCCCAGCATTTCTCTGCCAGTAGAATCATACATTCTAACGGCCTCTGATACCAACAAACCTCCTCCAGGTCGCTCTACCTGATCGCACTCTTAAAGGTACTCTTAGACCCACGATGAAAAACACTCGATGCTGTGATTGTTACTAACAGTGATTATAATAATAATAGCCCTAAAAAAGACACTAGTATTTCACATTTTCAAGTTGTCCAGTTCTCACCCAAAGTCCAGAAGTTTTCACGATCCCTTTCCATTTGCTGTAAGGACAAAAATGTATGACCGCAGCAGACAAAGGAGAAGTATTCCTAATAAAAATAATGTATGACAATAGTAGTGATCAGCCCACAGAGAAGAGCACTATTATTCTTTCCTCTCCCATAGAGCTTCTCCACCCTTGCAACATTGCAGCCCCCTCTTCAAAGAGACTCAAAGAAAGTCAAAACAATGTATGGCCCGCTTCCATTTGCTATAAAAGTACAGAAACGTAGCACAGACAACAATACCAGGCTCCTATCATGACTCCATGTGTCTTTGGGAGGATATTTGACCTCCAAGGATAAGACTGTCCAAAAAGTTAGGGAGTGAGAGTGAGATTTCCTTTGCTTTGAAGTACAATATGACTTCGCCCACCTCGCTGTCCTTTGGCATTGACTTCTGCCGGCCTCCCTCGGGCCCTCTGATTCAGCACATGAGATCTCCTGGCCTGGGATGGGTCACGGTGCCAGGCTTTAGCCAGCCAGTTAAGCTTCCCCTGTAAGTCCCCCCAGCAGAAGCGTAGTGCTGCCATCTGTCCCCGTGGCCAGAATTTGAGCCTGGCTTAGCTGCTGGAGCCCCTACCCCATTAAACACCATGCTTACATGCAAGACTTAGCCAGCTTGCTTGGTGACCCACAGAGAAACACTGCCCTGCACCATCAAAAGAGTGGGTGATGGTCTCCAAAGTGGATTTGATAAGGCTGAGTCAAAGGCAACCCCTGCACAGCCACACACCGCACTGCTAAATTTGCCTCTCGCTTCCCTTCCTACGCATGCTCGCCCTGCTGGGGAAGGAGGAGAAAACAGCCGCACCCTGCAGGGAGATAAGAGGGAGATCAGGAACCCTCTAATCAGGGAAGCGTGATCCACAGCTGAAATGACAGCAGGGAGAAGACAACATGTGTGTCGGAGGTTGCAGACTGTCGGAGCCCTTAGGGATGTCCCCATGGGGAGGGGGAAGCCTGGGGAAAGCCAGCCACTTAGCCACAACCCCATCTCATCTCTCGCATCTTATCTTTGGCTCCATCCACATTTAGAGGTGAAGTACTCGCAGCCCTTTCTTCATCTTATTCAAGTCTGATTGTCTCTCAATTTAGCAAAATCATTATAAAGTCTCCAGCCCCTCAGAAACGTGCTCCCCCCGCAGTCTGCCAGCTAGGATTCAATTAATATCAGGCAATTTAAACTGAATTCAAAGTTCTGGCGCAAGGCTCTGTCCTGGTTTAACTTGGCCAGCATCACACCACACCCTCATTTCGATTAATGCAAGTTTGAACACAGACATGGCCCTTAAAGCAGCAGTAAGAACTTAGCAAAGGTTAAATAATGAAAATAGCATGAATAAATAAAAAGAAGGGAGCCCAGCAGGATAAGGACCTGCTGACTTGGCAGGCGCTCACATTGCTTCCAGTTTCATGCCCTCTTTCAGACGCAGGCACCCTGGAAGTGAGAACAACCTTCCAACGGTGCTGGACGAAGGGATGGGGGGCACAGGGGTTTACTGCGTTACAAATGCCAAGCTGGACCAGGGATCACTCAATCGGACATGCCAGAAGGAGCAATTTATAATCAGCCCCTCGCTGAAATGTCAGCGGTGCTAATGCATTACAGCTTCTGCTTGGCCAGGTGGAAGACTTTTGGAGCATCAGGGTGTAAATGGGACGGCACAAAACCTTTCTGCTGTTTCGTGGGTGGTGGGTGTTCCCACCGCACACTTCAAGCAGCACGTTGGCAAGTCATTCTGACACTTGCGGAGGTCCAGTGGCATTTCCACTAGCCAAGGTTCATGATAGCTTATCCTGCCTTGCTCTAGGGAGCTCAGCTTATCCCATCAGTACTTTCTTATTAACTACCATGAGATAAAGAATTGGCTTATTTTGTGGCTGGTCCCGCTTCACCCATGAAGCTGAGCAGCGACCTCTCCCATTGCCACGGGGTCTGCTCCTCTGGCAGCCACACAGGGTCTGACCAAATGGGTTCCTCTAACAGCAGGAGTAGATCCCCGAGTTTGTCTTTCAGACAGAGCTTGTGAAGGAGAAACAAAAACTAGGGTGACCTTGGCTGCATCCCTGGTTTCTCCTGCTGTTTCACAGCTGGGGCCTGCGAGGAAGCTCTGAACTCCACGGGCCAAACTCGGCAGCACTTACTCGCTGGAACAACCTGGATTTCAGACCATTAAGAACATGGCCCTGGGGCAGTAAGTGAAAGGGAGCCAGAAATATTACATTAATATGCAGAAACATTCCCAGCTATGATCATCAGCCATGGCACTAAAGTGATCAGATGGTGTAAAGTAAACAGACCAGAGCTGGGTTTATTAGAGCACGTTCCCTCTTCTAGGTATCTTATGCTAATGCGCACCGAGATCTGGGAGATAGGAACAGTTTGAGGACTGTAAAAGGAAACCAGCAGACAGCTATTAACAGAGGAAAAATTCACAGGTACCCAAGCTTGGGCACAGGGACGGGTTTTATTACACTCAGTGGGGCTGGCAGAACACCAAGTTTCTATTCGAACATGTGTATGAATTTATATCTGCATGTGTGTGTGTGCGCACGGACTTTAGTATCAACCACAAGAGAGACGAAAAAAGGGAGAACTTAATATACTAGCTACAACACGCACTTCAAAGTAACTTCTAACAGTGTCTCAGCGCTGAGGAGTATTACTGTGACACAAAGCAGGCTGAAAGCCGTAAGGCTGAGCCCAAACCACGCCGGGGTCCTCCACACAGTCTGTGTGTACACGTGCGCGTGTGTGGCTGTGCAGTGGTGTTAGCGGCGTGCAACCGTGCAGCACGCACGCAAGCCGTGTGCTTCGCCTGGAGGGCTGGATCCCCACAAAATCTGTCCCTCTGACAGGTGTGCAGTTTTGTTAAGATCAGGGAGAAAACTCTGTATCTGGCCTTACCTCAGGGTGAAACCCACAGAGCAAAATAGCACAAATGAGTGTTTCCAACGCGAGGAATAAAGACGGATATGTAAGGAATCTAGGGCAGCTCTGCTGACGATACAACAAGCCCTGCAGCAGAGAGAGTCAGCCTCCAGAGGGGAAATCCCAGGTGCCAGGGTTGACTCCAAAGTATTCCCCAGGGATTACACACAATTTAGCCTAAGCTCAGTTAAGAAAACCCTTTGCGAGGCAGCTCCGCTGCCTGCCAGGGGTGGCTGTCACGGCGGCCCCACGGCACACGTCAAGCACGTTCAAAGGTCCCCTCGCAGGAAATCCCACTGAAGACACTGATTAATTTCTTCCTTCAGGCCAACGACAAGTATTTTAAAGCCATACCTTTGAATTCTGACAACCTTATAATGAGGTGAGCGGGGTCTGGCCCAGGTAAAGCAAAAAAGAGGTGCTGAGTGCCCAGCCCACGGGCAGGTGCCCCCTGAGCTTTTCAAAAGTGAATAAAAAAAACCTTGAAGACTTCTCTTGGCTTTCCTTAACTCCTGTACTAGAGCAGAGGTGAATATCTTGGATGCCAATACAAAGCGTCCCCTGAGGTTTTCATTATACCTTATTTCCCCTTCTCCCCCCGCTCCAAACCCCCCCGCAGTTCTGCTCTCAGAGCAGTGCCTGGAACTCTCTCACATTATTTATAATTCTCATCTGAAAGAGGAAGAAAAAAATCTGTGAACTGAGCCTGTCTGCCTCTCACCAAGCACTCACCCATCGCAGTAAATTTTTGTCCATCCTTATACCACCAGTGGAGCAGCATTCACAATTATCTCGCTTTTCTCTATGTGGGCAATACCCTGGTAAGGATACTTTAACAGCTAGTATAGAGCTTAAAATTGCCACGTAACAAAAGATAATGGCACTATGGGCATGAAAAATGACTCAGGACATTTACAGTCGTGAGCGCACAGCCACAGGGATTCGTATGTTTGTTAATGGCCTCTGGCAGACCATAAAGGCAAAGGCCACATCAGTCCCTGCTAAACTGTAGGCAGGGCTGCTTTGCTAGAAAAAGACATGCTGAAGTACCACAAAGGGTGTGCCTGGAAGGGATGGGCAAGAGGGGAGAGGTGGAAATAGGTTTCAGAAGGCATCCTGGGATGTGTCATCTTCAGCCCAGGTCAGAGCTGTGAGGTGTCTGAGCCACTGGGCAGAGAGCGGCAAGGAAACCCCATCGTGCTCACCTGACTGCTCTCATCTGCCCACCCTGCTGCTTGGAGACCCCAAATCAGAGCATGCACATGGATAAATACCTGATAGTATGTTTTCCTAATTGCTAACCCTATCTCCTCTGTTTCTCCTGCAGTTGCCTGTCCTGTGAAGCGACATGAGTCTCAAGGGATCCCTCAGCAGCAACCCTGGCTCATTAAAGTAAGGATCTCCATGGTGGGCTTCCTCCATCTTGCAGCTGGCACCACCACTCCTTCCCACCACCCAGGGGGATGCTCCTAGCGGTCTTCATTTCCCCCCTCAAGTTCCTGGTGTTTGTTTCGCCCTTCCTGGGCACCTCACAAGCTGCGGCCATAGCCAGTATCGCTACCTCACAGGCCCTGTGTGCTGTGGCTTGGCAATGCTGTGTTAGGCACAGAGAGAGGAGAGGGACACCAGGAGCTTCTCCACCTGCAGCTTGGGGGCTATACGGCAGCCCATGGCACCTTCCCGATGGAGCCAGAGCTACCAGTGCTCTCCCTCCTTCCTGCAAGCTCCTGGTCTCCAGAGAGCAGGGTGTAGGTGTATGAGCACCGTGAACCACCGCCTGCCCTCAGGGGGACATGGTGACAGAGCAGAAAGGAGCCACCGGCCACCCACTGGCTCACTGTACCGTGCAGGACAGCCCGACCACAGCGCCTGAAACCCCAAGGTCCCGCTTTGATCCTCCCCTGCCAGGCCTGAGCTGGAGAAAACACTGTTATCTCCTGGCTGCGCACTCCTACGCACATCCCAGGCACAGGGGGGTGGGTGGCCCTACAGGGGATGTAACCCATGCTTAGAGACCTGACACCCTAAAATTCAAGTGTTTACACACAATTATGCCCTTCCACCTTTTTTGCATGGGACCTGTTCTACATCTGAGCACTTGCCTTCAAGGAGCACATCTCAAAACAGTCCATTAATACGGGATCTGAATCTTGGCACTTACACCGCCTCAGGTTCAGGTGGACTAAGGTATAATGGGGAGGGGTCTTTGTTTAGCTGCACTGCTTGATGCAACAACCCCACTTATCGCACACCGGGAGCCGCTGTCCTTAAAACAGCCCCTCCAGAAGCGATGTCCTTCCAGGGGACAGTGTGTGAAGGTAACTCTAGTGGGGACAGGCCTAGATGGGCTCCTCTGTCTCCTGTTTCCAGCTGCTGGGTTTAGTGACATGTGCCTGCGGTGTGGATAACAGCTAGGGTTGCAGAGGGAGCTGCCGGCATGCTCACACAAGCAAATGCTTCGCCCGGTAATTTGGAGGCGTACCACGTCTGACGGACGTGATGAGAAGGGCAGGGCTGGTCCCTCTCGGGAGAGCTGCAGGGCTGCTGTGCTGATTATCGTGTGAGCTGCAGTGTGAAAGCAGACGTTAAAAAGATCCAGGAGATGGTGGTTTATTTGTACCTTCTTTCTTTTACAGTGGCAGCATGGGCAGAGCGGACGGAGCCTCCAAGCTGAGTGCAAAGGACCTGTACGGTAAGTTGTGCCCACAAACACATCTAAGGTTTCCTACAGCAAAAGCACCTCTGGAGATCTGGACGCAGCTGCTGGGGAGTTTTAGGCTGGAACTCAATCAAAGCCACGTGAATCCAGACCTCCATACCCAATAGGGTGGCCTGACATGGCAGCAAAAAAGCACCTTACCTCTGTGCCACTGCTTCCCATGCCAGGGACAGCTGTGATTTTGTGAGGACAAGCTACGCAGAACATTGCTTCCCCTCACCCCCACACGTCACCCAGATCCTCTCCAGTTATGTTAGCAAGATAACCTGATAAAGGGCCTAACAAAAGAAAGACTGTCCTCAGCAGGTTAATGATTGTCCTCTTTTAACTACTCAGTGAACCATGAAAACTCCAGTGCCCTTTGGCTCTTCGGAAGCAGAGGGAATTGGTAGGATGGGTGCTTGTGCAGAGCCTGATCTGCAACTTGTTTATAAACCACCCAGCTCCAGGGGAGCCAGTGAGTCACTGGGTGAAGAGCAGTAGAGAACATTTAGGTATCAATAACAGTTATTCCTGACCTTAGCAGCTCTCTTAACATACCCCAGGTGAAGACTTGGCCTGTGGGGTAGGCAGAACAAGCAGAAAGTTGTGCGAGAAGTCATCCCCCTCCCTCACCCCCTGGATAAGATGGGGGTTTGTCTGGGGGAACACTAGCAGCTTTCGGGGAGTCCGAGCCTGCAAACTCTCTCACCTGAGAGCTGTCGATGTGCCTGGCTGATGCTTTCATTGGGTGCGAACAGGCTGTGCGCGCCCCTTGTTGGAGAGCTTGTATTTGATCAGAAATCTCCCTTTGCAGCTATGAGGTGAGGGCGGTTTACTTGTCCCTGGGAAGTCACTTTGGTTGCTGAACGGTTTTGCCTAGAGGTTTATCAGTGCGGAGGGGCCTGGAGCAGCGTCCCACAAGTGGCCTATTTTGCCTGGGGAGAAGCGGTCGCTGGTAGGAAGGCGGGGGCTGTACTTAGTGGACGAAGTGTTAAACAAAGTCATTGTTTGCTTCGATTAGCTGCAAAGAAGTGAAACATGGGAATAAAAGTAGAACAGAAATTTGGTGTTACTAGCCAGGGCTGTTTGTGACCTGGATGCTGCATGATGGGCAGGTGCCAAGTGGGGGTTTGAACTGTGCCAGTCACTTGTCTGGAGATGAAAGGACATATGATAAGCCTAGAAAGAAGCAAGAGGATGAGGTGTGGAAATGTTTGGGTGCTGCTCCTCTTTGCACACAGGACTGCTAGTTCAGGAGCTCCCCCCACCTCTAACAGCATCATTTCTTTTCCTCTGCACTGAAAGCTCCTGCAGATCTGATCGGGGGCAGAAAGATTATAGTTGCAAGGTAAACAGAGAACCGTATAGAGACATGTGAAAATGAAACCGAGAGCTGACAACTGTGTTGGAAACATGGCCCATGCGCAGGTTAGCACCCACGGGTGGAGGCAGCACAGGGCTCTCAATTGTCAGGGTTTCAGGGTGGGATCTAACTGTGAGTGCAAGGCTGACTTGGTGCTTCGGCGTGGCGAGAGGTACCACCCTGCAATGCCTCCACCGCAAAAGCTAGCAAAGGGAAAAAGGCTGATAAACTGGCTTTAAAACAAACAGATTCTCAAATAAGTCATTTTCAACACCAAGTTACATCTTTTAAATTTTTCTGCATGGACACACCCCAAAAGCAAATTTCACCAGGGACGGGACCTCTCTGACCAAATTCCAGCAAACCTTAAGTGAGGACCATAAGCCCATGGGCCAAATCCTCAAGAGGAGTAAATCAGCTGCCCGTTATTTCCCTGCCACCTCTGAAGCACAGTACAAGGTCTGCAGTAATTTACTGTATAAATCAGTGGCTGTTGGCCGGCTCAGCCCAGGACTGCACGAGTACATCCACAGGGTTTTTGCTTGGCAGAACTTGAAACCCGCCCCGCTAATTCAGCATGCCTTTATCAAAGGATGCTCAGCATGTTTTAAACCAATATTTAAACGTCTAGGTCCCCTTCACACTCGGATCCTCCCTCCCCAACATTAATTTCTGCTGTGAGCTGGCACATTTGGGGGTAGAGGGCAGGCAAGAACTAAAATTCCAGGGAGAATTATGTTTCATAACGAAACAAGTCACATCAAGACGAGGTGGCCTTGATTATGTGATTACGATGCTGCTAAGGGACATTCGGAGCTTACAAGACTTTTCATATTTCCATTTTCCCCAGTGTAATCAGGCGGGACCCTCAGCCTGTGTACGCTGCCAGGCCTCCAAAGAAATGAGTGTTACAACTCCCAAATTCCCAGCACACAGACATCTGCTGCATTTAGAGCTCACTGGGCAATGTACACAGATGCTCCAATGCACACAGATGCCTAAATATTATTCCTAGGTGAACGAGGCCTTGGTTTTAGCTTGCTCAGGATGTTTTTTCTACACCAGAGTGCCTCTCACTGCTAAGCAGGTATGGGAGGAAGGAG
The DNA here is from genome assembly GCA_009819775.1 of Phoenicopterus ruber ruber. NCBI lineage: Eukaryota > Metazoa > Chordata > Aves > Phoenicopteriformes > Phoenicopteridae > Phoenicopterus > Phoenicopterus ruber. Next base: position 71,639,903 of record CM020219.1, on the reverse strand, counting down.
GGCACGTACTGAACCATTAGCTCAGGTACTTGGGCTCTGAACGCTAACCCAGCCTGACCCTTTGTTGCTGGCCTAAGGTGACAGGAGTGCCAACTGCAGGACACGACTGCTACCTGAGTGCCAAGGTGTCCCCAGTATCAACAGGGACTTACTGGCACTATTAAAGCTACCTCAGGTGAGACCCTGGAGAGTGATATTTAAAAGCATCGTGGTGAGGCTGAAGCAGAGCAGCAGCTCCAAGCTGTGTACAGAAAGCCAACCGGATGACAGAGATGGGGGATCTGCTCTGGGGGGTTCAAGGACATAGTGTGAAACTCACAGGGCCACGTAGGTCCGCACGGGACACAGCCTCGTGGCTGGTGATGGGTGGGGAAGGTGACTGCTCTGCTGCTACCCTTGGCCTGCTGCAATTGCCTTGTCATCAAGTACATGGCACGCCACTGTGTTTTCTTCACTGTGGTGAGCACAGAGGGATGCAGAGAGAGCGCCAAAGTCACCAGGGAATTCTGCAGAGAAATTGGCTTAAAGCCCTGAGATATCTTCCCCCAGCTCTATCCCTACCAGAGTTGATCAGAGTTGGATACACTTTCTAGGTGCTCAGCTGTGCTTGGTGGAGTTTCCTGGCTGTCATGGGAGCAGGATACTCATCCTTTCCTCCCCCCTTAGCAAAATGGCATCACATTTGCTCAGCTCCACATTCTGGAAGAGTCTGTGGCTGCCTGCACAGCGCGAGCCCCGGCTCCACCAGCAGCAGGGGGAATGGCTGGCACCTATCAAGTTGCCACCTTACTCAATGCACAGCAACCAGCTGAATAAATGTTAATGCATACCATAAATAAATTAAGCTGCTTCTCCGCTTACTGGCATCTGTTCTGAACCTAGATGAAAGGCTGTGGGGGGCGGAAACCAGTGTGGCTCTGGCAGAAGCCAAGGGAAGGGCTGGAAGGAAGTGTTTCTGCCTAGTGCTTCCCACAGCAGGCTTCTGCCACCCCTTTCTGTGGTGACACCCAGGTGGACTTCTGCAGGAGTTCATTCTAAGCTGCTTTCATGGTTGATCAGATAGTGCGGTTTCTCGTGACAGATGAGGCAGTGTACCCATGAGAAGCTGCATACATTCGAGGGCAGTTTAATGATTATAACGGATTTCTCATGGGGCTGTAGGAAGGAAACGGCTCTGCAGCAGCGTTCAGAGCAGCCCATTTCTGTTTGGCTACCATCTCTGTCCCTGCGGTGCTCAGCCACTTTCCAGCACCCCTGGCCAACTCCTTGGGTATCTTTGACTCTCACTTCAAGTGCTGGGGCACAGAAGTGCCCAGCAGATCCGAAACCAGGCTGGCCCCCCAGCAGGGCCACAGAGCAGAGGGGTGGGATGTGGAGGTGCACCGCAGAGGGGCAAGACGCCAGCCTGGCAGGAGGGCAGCGCTCGTCTCACATCCAAACCTCTGAGACCCTGCCAGTTGGCTCCAACCTGCCCACTCCCCATCCTTGATACACTCATTTCTGAGAAAAAACAAAACGAGTCGGGGTACAGGGCTGGAAAGGCGATTTTGGAGCAAGAGAGACTGCCTGAAGCATGAGTTAGGCTGGAGAGATGTGGCACTGAACAGCATCGGTCTGAGAGGCGCGATCACTTGACACTGCTCGCCCCCCGTAACCCAAGACGGGCTTCGGCGCTGTAACAGGACACGGAGCGCTAACACAAAGAGAAGAGCCATTCCCACCTGCCCGGCGTGGCCCTGGACAGGTATCATCTGCCTGGGGAGAGGAGACTCCACCGGTGCTGGCTGCACCCAGGAGCCACCAGCAAAGACTTGGCAGAGGACACTGGCCCTGGCTAGGCAGAATACACTGATGGCGAAGGAGTAAATTATGCTGAACAGTCACAAACCAGCTCCTGGGGGTCTCCTCAGACCTCCCTTGTCTCCTAACAGGGCCTCCAGCCCCCAGCCATGTGGGGAGGTCTCCAAGATAAGACTCGCCAGCCCTCCACACGGCCCGCAGACTGTCATTCCTCGCCGCCAGCTCTCCCACACCCTCGCTCGCGCCCTGGGTGGGCACAGCATGAAGCAGGGCCTTGGGTCACTGCTGTGAGCGACCCGTCACAGACAGGAGTTGTGCCAACTCACGAATAGCCCCAAGAGCAGAAAGACAGAAACATTGACTCAAGACAGTCTTGCTTTCCCTAAAGCTGCATTGTAAATGTGCATTTACTATCGATGGCTCGGCACGATGACCAACAAAAGGGTCATTATTTAGTGTTAGTTATTGCCTGTCCAACCATGAACTTGTTAATTATTTCCACTGGAGGCCACGTGGCAGTCACACAGTTATCAATGGGAGCAGTGAGGTGCTGTTCCTTCCTCACAACCCTGTAGAAGAGGGTTTGTGCACAGAGTCAACACACACTGCTATTGTCTGCAAGATACAACCCTGGCAGGAGCAGTGGCTAGAAACCGATCTTGCTCAGCTACACAGTTAGGTCGAGAGGACCACGCACATGCCTAAACCGAACGGGATCTGGGCAGCATCTGAACAGCGTCACTCACCATCGTGTCCCTCAGATGCAGATATATCCTCCGTGTCTTTTAGCAAAAGCTAAAAATGGAAAGCGCTGGCATTCATTGAGACGATTTCTGAGGTTCGACAGCGCGGCGGGAAGGCCAGGTGTTTGGTTTTAGGCACGTCTGACTCAGATGAGACGCCAGCCCATGCCCTGAAGCAGACCGGCACTGCCATCAGTAAAGCAGCAAGGCTGCAATTCTGGATAAAGCAACTTCACACCCGACTGGCTGAGCAGCCGTTTCCTTTAAAGCTATCATCCCACAGGAGAGAAAGTCTGAGATCCAGCACAGATCAAGACTCCTTGCTGTAGAGAGGAGGAACCACTTCCCTCGGACTGCCCTGCACATTGCCGTTTGGGAAATGACAGGGTGACTGAGGGAACTCGTGCCGACCACAGCAGTACCGCCCTACCAGGGGTTTCCCAGGTCCAGTGTTTCTGGGTTTCTGTTTCCCAGGTCCAGTGTTTCATACCGCTCCTCCCAAGGGACCTGCTCTGCTCGCCCAGGACCTCCAGCACACCGTACAGGGCAGATGGACACACAACTGTGTCTGTCTCCAACCAGCCGCACAACCATGGCCACCACATTGCACCCGTGGCCACTGCTTTCCCCTGGTCCTGCCCTTTGCCAGGACAGGCTGAAAGCTGCTCAGAGGAGGGAGCATCCCTGGATGCGTTTGCCCAGTGCAATGGGACAGTAGCAGGGAGCCAAAGCGCTTCTGCAGTAGGCAAGGTGAAAGGCAATGCACTTTTCCCATGTGCTGTTGCTGTTGGCTTCCCCAGGCCACCGCAAGAAAGCCCTGGGCAGTGCTGATCACAGGTCCGAGTCAGAGCAGTGCCTGAGACATTAATTCCCCATCTCCTCCGCTGCCGGCCTTGAATAACTCCCTTGTCCTCCCCCCCTGCTCCCTCAGTGCTATTTCAGCTTCTTTCTTCACGTCCCCTTTCCCACCTGAGACTCCAGCTTCAGATTACCCCGGCTCCCCTCCAATGCTGCCTGTGCGTGACCCTTTTATTCAAAGCCTCAGACATTTAATACTCCAACTGGAAACAGGGCTGGAAGAAAAATAGGAAGCCAGCATTCCTGTTGGTTCCTGCAGATCAAAAACCAGTGGTGGGTAAGACGGGGAACGTGTACGCTCAGCTCAGCCCTGACTGGAGCCACTGGGAGGAGCAGGCTCTGCTCTGGGTGCTGCTGGCTGGAAATCCGGGTTGGCTGGGCTCAGCCCTGGCCGCAGAGCTGCCTTGCGGCCGCTCTGACCTGCCGCAGGCAGCCCTCGTGTCTGCAGCGCAGGGCCTTTGGTGATGGGGGGCTGCAGAGAGGGATCTGCCACCTCCGACGCCACAGCGCCTGCTCGGCATCTCCAGGGGCCCTTTTTCTTCGCCACTTCAAGACTGCTGAGCGCAAGTTCTCTCCTTGCGAGGAGTAACTGCTCAGAGCTTATTCAGAGGAACATTTTCTTAAATGGAAATGGGTTGTTGGATATGCCCAAGTACCTTGGGAACAAAAGCTGTGCTCATTAATAACAACAAAAGGGAAACTTTTCATCACGAGTCTTTCTGGTCCTCAAGTAAAGCAAATTCATCGGTTTGTTTAATTAAATCAAAGTTCCCCCAATCTTACTAAATGTATTCTGACATTCAAAAAATGTCATTACCAGCTATGAGAAGTTCAGAAAACAACATTTTGGATTGTCTGGCGAAAAATAATTTAGCCTATTTCTTCCAGCTCTTGTTGTAAAGGAAAAAAGGAACACCTCTACCCATGAGCTTCCCCTGCAGCTTCTCAATACCGTGATTATCTTGTGCTGAGCGGCCCCTGGGTGTCTGCCCAGCAGACAGTATGCTACTGTACATACCGCCTTGCATTCCCTGGCATGCCGGACACAAACACGCAGTGTTTCTTGATGTACTCAGGCCTTGCAGAACCCGGGAGGTGGGTCAGGTTTTTATTTGCTATTCTAGAGTGGGTTGTGTCTTCAGCTAATAAAAGAGGAATGTGAGTACTTGGGTCTGAGCTAGTGGCAAATATTAAGCGTGCCAAGGAGGAATTCAGCCTCATGACACCTAGTAGCAGCTGCCGACACGCTATCAGTGAAGTGGCTCCTTGCTGCCACAGACCATTCATACCTCTGGCTGCCCCCAACCTCAATGAGAGCCTTTTCATTCACTTCAAGAGCTTCCAGATCACGTACTAACGCGCCACCCGTGAGCGACAGCTGCCCCATGCAAAAATTCCCAGCATCACAGCCACCGATACAGACAAGCTCTGGCAGTTCAGAAAGTACCGTGGTGCTAACAGGAAAAACAGGGAGCTCTATGCTTCATAAGAAGCTGCAAAGATGCTTCCAAAATGGAGCTCTCCCCAGGCCGGCCAGCCGGCCATAGGGACCCCCAAGCAGGGAAGCCTTTGCAACAGCAGAAGCGAGGCACAGACCTGCAGACGCCTCCCTATCGGGAGCTCAGACGCAGCAGGTCTGTGCAGTGCCCGAAACCAGATCCTCGACTAACCCTGCAGAACCCAAAGCATCCTCCCACTCGGCAAGGAAGCGGGAACCTGTCGGATCGGCAGAGCTGTGCTACCGCAGATGGGCGGTCAGACTGCCAGATCAGATCTGGCCCCGCGCTCAGATCCTGGGAATGGATGCTATTTCGTAAGGCTGCTTTATAACGCAGGCACGGCAAATTTGCATCGTTGCCATTAGCATACAGAGGCATTTGCTGCTCTGGTTCTCCTCCGGAGGGCTGTGTCCTGACCTGTTGGTTTGGCACAAAGACTAGCTCACGCTACACTGACAAGTTACTATAAACAGCATGTACACTGCTAGATAACGTATAGATAATATAAAGAATTGGCAAGCTCCAGAAGGCAGCAGCCAGGACTTTCCTTAGGGTGTTCTAATGGACCTGGAGGCCAGGGAGGTCTCTAGCGTGATGCAGGGAATCAAGGAGAGATCCTTGGTCTGGTACTGCCAAGGAAAACAAACCTAATCCAATAGACCTTTGGTTCCTTACAGTGCGTTTCACTTATGACTTGTTCATCCCCCACGTCTTCTGCTGTGCCTTCTGCCCAGCAACGGCTGAAAACAAATACAAGGAGAGACGGGGAGGATCAGGGAGGATCCTGTGTGAAAAAACTCGCTAATTAATCGGAGAAGGATGTGCATGGAAGGGAGGCTGAGGCCTTCGCAGCTCTGGTGTAACTGGCTGCATTTGTTAGAGGCACCTGTTTACACCACAACTGACTTTGGCCCCGGCATACAGCAAGAGCACAGGCGAGTTTTTGTTTAGAGCACTTTAGAATATAAATGGACAGAAAGAGATGGTATCTTAGGACTGAGCTTTGGGATCCTGCCTGTAGCAGCCTGTAACCCCCATGCAGCTCAGCTTAGCACCACAGGCGCTCCCCCCTGCCAGCGGGGGGGAAGAAAGGCTCAAATTCCCCCAAAACACCAGGAACACGTAGTGTCACAGAAGTCCCGAGGCCATTCTGCCCTCTCGCAGACACTTAATAAAGTGCAAAAAGAGCGGAAAAACCCACTATAGCCCATTAACAATCCAGGGAAAGCAGAGTGTGGTGGGAGCACGCCCAATTCTGCCTGTCTACCCCATGTGCAGAGGCACAGGCATCTTCTGCGCGGAGCTGCATGGTCGCACAGCTGTACCCCAGCAGTTGGCAACCATAGGTGCTTTTGGCATAGCACTCGGCTAACATCTTTTGGCTATCTGCTTCAGGGTGGGATAAGCTGAACCCCAGAGGAGCCCATTTCCCTCCTCCCTAGGCTGATGTTCCCCGCTGTGAATATCCACAGACCATTTTGGAAGCTGGCAGCAGAGGCAGGGCCCAAACCTAGGGTCCCCCATTGGGCATCTCACCCCCACGACCACCCTTTCTCCCACCCTTGAGCCCACCTGGTACGTTGTACTGGGGATGCTCTGCCCTACTGGCTTGGCAGAGGCCATGCACGAAGAGAGACAAACCTGCTTCTGCCCTCCTTTGCTCTACATCCCTACGGACTTTAACCAAGTTATTTCAGCTCTAAGCTGGTCCTGACAGGCAGAATTTATCCCGCTAGCTGACCTCTTGTCCACACAATCTGCCAGGCTGAAGGGAAAGTTCACAGCCATGTCCCAGCTCCCTGCAAAAAAAGGGTGTTGCATAGAAATGGGGAGGGAACTTGGCACCAAAGATGTGGTTTGGCTTCGTGGACCAAGCCGATAACCCTGTCCCTCCAGGATGTGCATCGATCCTGCTTTTTTTTCTCCCTCATTTATTACTCTCTTTCATCCCTTCCACTCCTTATCATAAAGCCAAACAGGACACTCTCCCTTCCAGCCAAGATTTTAGCCTCGTCACTGGGATTTCAGCCCAGCACCCAGTTTTGAGCCCTCGGGTAAAATCCACCTTGCCACCTCTGCAGTGGTCTGAGCTTTTTCCATTTCCTCATGTAGCCACTGGTGCCAGTGGGAAACATCATTCCCATAGCACTGTTTATCCGTAAGATATTGGCGATAGATAACATTCTTCAGAGAACAGCTTTGCAGTTTTCCCCACACCTCTGTGTATGAGGCAAGATTAAAGCTAGCTGGTTAGGAAAGGACTGAACAGCTGAACTGAATTCAGTTAGAGAACCATTTATAGGGTTTTTTTTCCTGAAAGTGGTGTCTTTGGGCTCACTGAGACAAATCCTTAGAGGCAAGAGATGAGACAATTTACCAGAGCGTGTGCATGTCCCACATGGCATCCACACTCAAGTCATTCAAAACTTCCCTGATCACCCATGCCATTCATTACAACAAGTGCTCGGGCTCAGCAATGGCGCAACTGTGAATTACCCATCGTTGCTCTTTAGGCCACAGCAGTGGATCGCACCAGCCACCTTCCTCCAGACAAGACAGGATCCCCACGCTATGAGGGTTTTTTAGTCGCCAGACACCAAAAGCAAGGGACAAAGCTGTATTGTTTTCCCATCTCTTTGTCTCTCTTGGCAGACAGAAGGGAAAAAGTACAGTGGTGGTCACTGTGGGCTCATGCCAGCTTTTATCACCTTCAGATGTTTGCTGTACTGGTGCCACAGCCTTGGAGCTCTCCTTGCCCTTTGCAGCCCAGCCTGTGTTATATCCAAAGAGTCCTCCACCGCTACAGCCTCTAAAGGGCACAGCAAAGATAATTCATTTAAAGAGAGGTACAGATTGGTGTCCAAGCTCTGACAGCAGCTGCCATCTAATTTTGGGAAAATCATTGTTATATTCCTGTAATGCTTATTTATCGCATGGGGATTATGCGAATTCTCTGCCTCCTGGGGACAGGGTACGAGTTGGATAAACGTTATGGTGCTCGGGTCTTCTCCACTGCAAGATGCTGTAGAAATGCAAAGTGTCCTAGTAGGAGAGGTGTCAGATAAACCCGGAGGAAATTGGCTACTGCTGCTAACATGCCAGCGGTCATCCATACAAAATTAAGCAGACAGAGGACAGGGCTGTGCAGAAGGGCAGTGTGGGAGCTACCCAGGACATGCAACCTGTCTTCTGAAGTCTTTTCTGGCCAAGGAAGTTCACCTGTCCAACGTAAAGGATCCCCCTTGAGCCATAGAGTCAAACAGCCACAGATCTTCCTGCAGGCATTGTTCTGTGCGTGGCATATTCGGTTCAGCCCACCACAACCAGAGACAGATTTAAGCTAGGGCAAATAACAACAGAAAGGTCTGCAATGTTTTACCACATTGCTTTGAAGTAAACAAACACAAAAAGCACCTTTTTTTTTAAAAAAAAAAAAAAAAGCACTTGCACTTCTCAGATAGATGCGGCCTAAGGCTGACTATTTTGTGATTTGCAGCCTGGATCTTTACTTCTTCCTGTGTTTAAATCAAAACTAAATGCTAGGAAAGAAGGAGATTTCTGTGTTCTGGCACCCTGCTGTCCCCGGAAAGCCTGGCTGTTTTCAGGCTGCGTGGTTGTATTTGCAGATGCCAAGAGGAAACACAAAAATAAAAGTTTCCATGGGTGTGGGGACCAGGTAGAAGCCAACAAGACAGAAGGAATTTCAGGAGAAGGAACAAGCAGACATCTTAAAGAAAGGACAGGAAAGAGAATATGCAGAAACACCCCCTTCCTCACCCGGGGCAGCTTCTGGGACGTCACTTGAATGGCATCCTGAAACAAAATAGAGGCACTTTGTTCTAGTTCTGTGACTTCTAAAGGTAATGCAGAAATGCCCCCAGGGAGAATGAACAGAGGAAGAGGGAACATCTGCATTTTCTCCCTGCCCCAGGGCTTGCTTCTGTCACTGGAAAAGGCCACAAATGGCTAAAGGGGCCTTTGGCCCTTCCGAGTGAGCTTAACCCTGAGTGCAGGTGATGGGAAGTGGGGCTATGCAGAGCTCTGAGGTTTCGACAGGTCCCCAAGATTTCTGAGGGCTTCTCCCAACATTTTCTCTGGGGTGCATGCCGAAATCTCCCCTGACCGTGAACACGTGCAGCTTCTTTGAGCTTGGAGGATGGGGCAAAGGCATCAGAGGAGACCACAGAAAGTCTGTAGGCAACCAGCCGCAGCCCTGACCATTGCTACAGCTCCATGGGCGGTTCTCTTACCAGAAGCCAGTGTGGGTTTCCGACCAGGAAGCCAGCCTACAGTCTGGTAGGCTGTTCTACCAGAAAAACAGTCCTATGCTAGCCTCCCTCTGGAAACCCCGTCCCCCTGGTATAGCTTCCCTTCCTCCGGGACTACCAGCTCTTGACACGGCTCTGCACCTTTCCTTTCAAGGCTGGAGACGTTTGCCTGTCCCAATGTAAAAACCCTTTGTTTCCAGACTGACCACTTCAGCCTTTTCCACTCCCTTCTAAAAAGGAGGGGATGGAATGTCTTAAAATCCAAATTTGTCTCCATCCCACACAGACACAGTGTTCTCATTTCCATTAGTGTCATCTATTTACATGAGAAATTTTTGGTGAGGAAATTGAGGTTATGAGAGAAAAAAAAAGTTACATTAGACACGAATCCCTGTGGTGTGTGTTGCCGTGTGCCCTCTTCCAGACCTTGCCCCACATTTGAAGTAGGGCAGACTGCAATTAAAACACACAGCAAACAGAAAAAGCCATTGACCCGTCAATGCGAGCCTAAGGTGGGAAGTGGCCGTGCTGAAATATTAATTAATTTACTCAAGGTCACTCTGGAAGCTAATGGCTGAGCAGGGAGCTGTGCTGGGTGTCTGAGGTCTTTTCCCCCCGAACTATCCTCGCTCCACCTCTGAGTCAGCACTGGTGGTGTAAAAGGCATCGCCTCGGAGACCTGCAATCTCCGTTAATGCCTCTGCCAGCGTTAAATCACCAATAAATCACTTCTACTCGTGACCAGCAGCCACTTCAGGGCGACCAGGAATTAGCTGCAGAGGCAAAGCACACTGCTGTGTTTTCAGTCACAGGCACAGAGATACAAGGTACAAAGTACCTGGGTGTCCTGCCAAGCTGATGACACACCTCAGGCTTCAAGAGTGTTAGAAAAGTGTTAAAAAGCATTAGAAATCAGCTTCTATCAACCCTTGCCAGGCTCTGAACGAAAGCAGCAGCATCTCGTCATGTTTGTTGTCTCTGGGCTATCTTCGTACGTTCAGCATGCTCCTGCAGCTGAAGACAGGTTTGCTACCAGTGCTCAGCTCTACGTCTTCGGAGAAGTCCCAAGAGCAGCTCAATTTAAAAGCTCTTCTCTGCTGGCCAAGGAGAAAGGTGAAAACCCCAAGCTAAACCCCAAGGAAAGCAGCCCTTCGGGCCAGGGCTTGTTCTGGAGAGACACCTGCTGGCAATGTCCACAGAGCCCGAGCTGAGCTCAGGGACACGGTCATCCTCCTTCCATGGAAGCCAAGTAGAAATAAAAGCCTAACAGAGATGCAAGGGGGGGTCTGGGGAAAAAGGTTCGCACTAAGGAGGTGGAATCCAAAGCGAAAGCATGCTGCAAACCTGCACGTGACCCAAGCCCCGACCCCAGCTCCACCGCCCCTTGCGCCTGACCAGCGTTTCGCAGCCCCAAACCAGGGCAGGTCACGGAGCGAGAGCACCTGACAGACACTTAGCAAGAAAACAGTGCGGAAGACGCGCAATCTAATATACCCGAGAGGTTTGAGCTTGTTCAACCGTAACCAGTTTTTAACTGCCCTCCCCGCCAGCTCTCTGATTTTAGGACAGCCAAAGAAACCCCGAATTCCCACTAGGTGTGAGCTAAATCGAAGTAACCTGAAACAGGAGCAGTCACAGAGGCTGGATGGGTTGGCTTGAAATCCTATCCCATTGTAGGCAGGAAAAATCTAGGCACGAAGCTGCATGTTACATGCAGGGGCACGCACACTTGTGAGGAAGGACATTTGCAGGAATCCTGGCAATCAGTGCCAAGGAGGCATGTGCCTATAAGATATTTTAACTCCTGTCAACTCTCCGGGAAAGCAGCAGATTCAGGCCAGCTTCTCCTTCCTTTGCACAGGATCTGCTGGCAGGAGGTTTAAGTAATAGCTACTCAGGTGAGCAGTGATTACAAGGGGTCCCAGGACTAAGCTAAAGGCCCAAACCGGTGCTTTGGGGTTTGTTTTCTGCTCTTGTCACAGCAGGATGCTCCAAGTGAGCCCACGTTGCTCACTCTTCGGGGCTGGGGCTTGGCGGCTTCTCTGTCAGCAAAGCAACTTGTGCCTCACAACCAAGAGCAGGAAGGCAACGCTGAGGAGACCATGTCTGGCCAGATTGAGCACTGAGAGGCCACTTCACGAGGGAAAGAAATGGGATAGTAACTTCAATAGTACAATAGTAGCACCAGCAGATAGGAAATAGTCACTTCTTTCTTACGCAAGGGACAGAGGGGGAAAAAAAAAAAAAGGCAAGATACTAGCAGTGGTAAAGCCAGAACTACCGCTTGAGCTCCTTCAACCCCTTGAGCTGTGTTTATTTACCCAGAAGGGAAAGGATTTGCACAGAAGCAAACCACGGAAGAACTCAGTGCATAGGCTGGTATTCGTCCTGCTGAACAAACTAAAAGGATGCAAAACACTCGCAGTTTCAGAGGACAGCAAAAGGAAAAAGTCAGACAAACCACGGTGTCCCTAGGGAGGAGTTACATCACCAGCACCTTCGTTAGGCTGCTGTCCTCTTTCTCCAATTATCACCTAAAGGAGGGACCAGACAGAGCCTTGGTTGCCCGTAGCCCGTCCATGTGGGCAGAGGCCTTCCAGGGGCATCGCAGGATGGCCACTGCTCCAGCAGACCCTGCTCCTTCCAGAGCTCCTTACCACCTCCAGCCCCTTCCAGTTACCACCCTGCCCTTGCTTGGCTTTACATTCACTTAGTTTCACTGTCTGCGCTTCGAAATAGACATATCGTCAGTTTTCCATCTTTTTTATAAAAAAAAAAAAAATCACCTTATTTTGATTACAAGGAAAGCTCTGATTTTCAGCAATCAAAAATATTACCAGTATTTCTTAGAAGTCCTTGGGGAGTGTTTTTCAATTAAAATGTGACATGCTACTAAAAACATAAACTAACATTTTTGGAAAGTTTTACCTGGGTCTTGCACCACTTCACAAAAAAATTTGGAAACCAACCGAATGAGTTCCTACGAGGATATTAATTTTCTAGGTGCCAGCCTCTTTAATGTGAAATTCATTAAACGAGACCACATGTTCTGTGTTCAAAGAAAAGGGGAAAACAAGAGAGACGCCAACATCCCAGAGAAGGCATTAAAGAGAGCTTTGAAGCAAACCACAAATAAACTAAGATTAATATATACTTCTTTAAAACACAAGGAGAGCTAATGTTTGCTGCGTGATGAAATACCCTTGGTTGCGGCTGTTGCTGCAGAGGACAGGATATTCTAACACGGGCTTTAAGAAGGGTGGAAACATAAAACTGCCATTGCATTTTCTAAGCAAACCAGAGATCAGAGGATGTCCTCTGCTGGCGAGGAAGATGTTTTCAGTTTGGATGCTCCCAGATCACTCTGGGCCTGGACAGTTACTCCTCTGCTATTCAAACAAAATATTTATAAGGAATCGCTGGACAAGTACCAATTAAACGTTGAGTTAAGAGCTGGCAGGGTAAATTCTTACAGGATTATATTCAATAATCTCATGACATTCCAAGCATTTTTTTCCCCAATTGCTCTTTACTGCCGCTTTCCAGTAAAAAATGCAGGAAGTAATGAAGATTTGTTGCCTCATAAAAATATTGTACAAGAAACGCGGGTTCTGACTGGCTGGCCTTGATCCCTACAGCCCTTCCTATCTGTAACTGCAGCCCTGTACTGCGGCTTGCCCGGAAATGCAAGAAAGCAAACTAAAAGCGTCACAGTAATACACAGTTTCTTCTGAAGGATGATTCAAAGGGCTGTTATGTCCAAACCGGTGGGCCGTGGTTGGATTTTTAATTCTTGCCACGTGCCTATCATAGCATTCTGCCAGCCTTCTTGAGCAACTCCTCACCTCCTCAGCCCTCTTTCAAGAGCTTCCCTAATCACTCGTCGTCTGGGGCTTTGCTTTACACTAGGTTTCACTTCCTCCGCAAATGGTGCTGACCTCCAGGAATCAAATTATCAGCAGCATTAAGGGATACAACCTGAGCGTGCACGCTACACACCAAATTTGCCAATCCTTGTCACAAAAGTTAATATCATTAATGTGTCTTATTATTCACAATACTCTGATTGAAGCTGGAAGCTCAGAGACTATGAGAAAGACTGTAACACCCCATCATAAGAGCTGTAATTCTGAGAGACTGATATACTGATAAACAGCCACTACAATGAAGGCTTGTTTTCTTTTTTTTTTTTTTCAGAACAAAGGAAAAAATACTCCAACTCCAATGTCATTATGCATGAGACTTCACAGTACCACGTACAGGTGAGTAGGCCATGAAACGGCAAGGGGCCGAAAGGCCGACATCAGTGATAGACGCTGGTAATGCAGTGTGTTTTGTTTGTCCTGGACCTTCATTAGGCCAAAGAGGAGTTGGGAACCTTCTTACAATAAGCACGTGTTGCTCTTCACACCCTGAGAGAGGCAAAGAGCAAAGCTGCTTGAAACCTCATGTTTTGTTTCCGCAGTTCCTGGCTCCCTAATGCCTGTAGATAAATTTGTCTCCTGAGCTTCCCACCCAGCTGGGTGCACTCGCTATTTCTAGCTCCCGGACTGTAGGACACACTTTCAGACTTAGCCACCCGCTGTAATTTCCCTCCTTGAGCTGTGGGTCACCATGGTCCTGCCAGCCTGGACCCAGGGGCTGAGACCACACCAGTCCCCTTAAGCACATGTAACACACTGCTGAAGCCGGGGTCACCTGGGCTTCTCATCCAACTCCTTCGAGCACAAAAGGGTGGGAAAGTAAAGAGCACGTGTAGGTGGAGCACAGGAATTTTCTCACCACAGACACTTGGAGGAGATAAACTAAAGGACTATAAGAGCAGCACAAGTCCCGAGACAATTCCTCTCCTAAGACTGACCCTGCTCCTTCCTACGCATCAGAGGTTTCAGGCTGGACTGGATCCCTCCCCTGTCTCTTCTCTCCTCTTACACATTGCCTGCTCTGTCCAAAATCAATACCAGCTCTCCTGCCGTCTTATTTCTCTGCTGCTCCTCTCCAACTCCTTGCTTTGGAGAGCAGCAGTTGTTCCATTATGGTATGGCATTATTTGAAAGTCCAAGCAAATAGACTCTGGTATAGCTCACAGATCCTCCCGCAAGGCTACAAGCAGCTTTCCATGGCGCAACTCTGAATCACACTCAAATCCTGTAACAAAGCCGGGTCCAGACTGCAACAGCTTCTCCCACGCTGCGTGACACAGGCCATCCCTGACCATTTAGCTGTCCCTCCCTTGGATCCTGCACGTTTCTTTGAACTGAAGAGGGGGAGAGAAGCCCATGTTAGACAGACTGCTTTGGGGCTGGGGAGGGAAACAGACTGGTCGCTGCTTCTGCATGTCCAGTGTGTTGACCTGTACCCCAAAGGCTCAGAAGTTACTGGCTTGTCCCCGTTCCCTTGCTGGGCTATGTCTAGGACCAGTGTCTGGGGACATTTTGAGGTCAGCAACTCTGTCCTCTTGCTATGAGGACACGTGCTCAGGAGGTCACTGTCTCAGGGACTTGCTGTGGAGCCAGCACTAATCAGTCGTTCAGCTGCATGCTGTGTCATTACAGCCTGCGGATGGGAAATCGTTGACAAGAAGGGAGGACAAAAACTTGTCCCTAAGACATCCACTTAAAAGAGAGGAGCCAGCCTGGCCGTCCCGGGCCCAGCAATTCCTGGAACACAACACGCCGGTGCAGGCCAGTAGCCTCCGCACCACAGGAGAGGTGCCCATCTGGGGCCAGTTGGGCCATTCATCACTGAAAACTGGGCAAGGCGAGAAAGGAAAACACTTTACGAGGTTCATATTTAGTGGATAGGGCCCTCTCTTCTCTGGTTTAAGAGTCCAGTCCAGCAGAGGGCTTAAGTACACAGTTAGAAATAAAGGAGCCTGTTCAGTTGCTTAAAATGAAATTTAGACTTTTAAAAATGCTTGTTTGGAAAGAGGCCCCTGGTTTCCATCAGAGAAGCTAACTCGATGGCCAGCTGCCCCATCAGTGGCCCTGCCAACCATCCCCATCAGTGACTCCTACCAAATAAAGTCACTCATGGAAGCAGAGAAGGGACTTTAAACAGTGACACGTACACGAATTCTTCATTAATTATGCCATATGCCACCCATTTGTCAGCCTCTACCTTGAACTTTGACCAAGGCAAACAGGATTTCAGTGGCAGGCAGTGAGGTAGGAAGAGGTTTCCTCACAAGAGGCATTTTACACCCATTGAAGTAATCTATAAGCTGATCAAAGTTTAATAGTAGATGGAGTCATTGCCCATTTTTACAAAAGCTACTATATTTGAATATCCATCTGGATGAAAAGGGATTTTAATGAGGTAAATCAAAGACAGTAGCAAGCTTCTCTCCCTCTCACTCCATCAGTATCTAAATAAAATGGAAAGGAAAAGAAATATTCTAATGAGTGAGTTAGACAAGTAGCTTTGCCCTCCATGAAAATTAACTTACTTAACAGTAAACAACAAAGGAATTTATGAAGATTGTAAACACAGCAGTTCAAATAATAGAACAGATAAGAATGCCTGTCATCAGGTATAAACCAATTCTCTTCACTGCTCAGAAAGCAGAGGGTTTGTCACCTGGGCACAGATAATATTGACTTTGCGAATACCTTTTCGTGCACTATTTTACAATTACAGTAACATACACCTGAGCATGTTTTTCATATCTGATTGCATGCCTAATCTCAGCTTTCAGCTCAAATACCTGCCAGGAGTTTTATTTAGACAGTGCCTCACCCAATACCTTTACTTTACGAACCCAGGATTGGGTCTTACACTCGGCAGTGTTTACCCTCTTCTCTGCTCTTTCCAGTCTCTGTGAATTATCCAACAACCACCTTAAAAAACAAATTAGTCACCACAAATCCTCTCCACCCCTAATTCCCACCATCGACCACCATGTTTAAAGACTCAGCCCTTTCTGCCGGTCAGGGCTACCAGTGCTTTAAATCTGAGCCTTCCCCCCTCTGCGTCCACCTTGTCTGGAGCCGACTGCAACAACAGTTCTTGCCTGTGCCTCTACACGACCGTCCAAGGCTCCATGCTCTAAGCACATGCATCACCCTCGGTCCATCTGGTCTACATCAGACCTCAGCGTTCACGGCCTCTCCAAGGTCCCTTCATAACGTATCTCGTAACTGCAGGACAGTGCTGGTTCCCTCCCTGGCACTGGGGCACGGTCAACTTTTGCTGCCTCTTAACCTGCTTCCCGCTTTGCATCTCCCTGGGCTTTTACAGGTAAAAAAGGACTTCCTTCCCAACCAACTCTCTCCTCCTCCTCCTCCGTTGCCCTCTGAGGCATGTGCTGATTGTGGACACTACCCGTTGGGTTATTTAATCGGCTCATGAGCTGAGACTGCTACTGGGAACAGACAGATTTTCCCCCAGCCCTTTCTCCTTCTCTTCTTGTGTTTTGTAGCTCTTGCTTGCTAGCCTTCTGGGACAAAGACTACCTTTCTGTGCCATGCTGGACCCTGACCCCTGATACAGCACCACTGTATCACAGAGTCAGCACCAGAAAGAAACTGCTTGAACCCTAAAAAGGTTATGTCTGATCACTGGGAGAAAGCACAAAGACAAGGGATCAGAGGGAGAAAAGCCAGGCAAAACTCATCCCTGAACTAGAGACAACAAAGAGCCTCTCCAACTTTCACGTCCCAATTTGTGGCTTGCTTTAAACAGACTCCATTTTTCCAGCTCTTGCTTTGAAACCCGGCTGGTAGAATCATGGAATGGTTTGGATTGGAAGGGACCTTAAAGATGATCTAGTTCCAACCCCCCTGCCATGGGCAGGGACACCTTCTGCTAGACCAGGTTGCTCAAAGCCCCGTCCAGCCTGACCTTGGATGTTTCCAGGGATGGGGCAGCCACAGCTTCTCTGGGCAACCTGTGCCAGGGCCTCTCCACCCTCAGAGTGAAGAATTCCTTCACTATATCTAGTCTAAATCGACCCTCTTTCAGTTTGAACCCATTACCTCTTGTCCTATCACTCCATGCCCTTGTCAAAAGTCCCCCTTCAGCTTTCTTGTAGGCCCCTTTAGGTACTGGAAAGCTGCTAGAAGGTCTCCCCAGAGCCTTCTCTTCTCCAGGCTGAAGAACCCCAACTCTCTCAGCCCATCTCCATAGCAGAGGGGCTCCAGCCCTCTGATCGTTTTGTGGCTTCCTCTGGACCCACTCCAACAGGTCCATGTCCTTCTTGTGTTGGGGGCCCAGAGCTGGACACAGCACTGCAGGTGGGGTCTCACCAGAGCAGAGTAGAGGGGGAGAATCCCCTCCCTCGACCTGCTGGCCACGCTGCTTTTGATGCAGCCCAGGATACGGTTGGCTTTCTGGGCTGCGAGCGCACGTTGCCGGGTCACATTGAGCTTCTCATCAACCAACACCCCCAAGTCCTTCTCCTCAGGGCTGGTCTCAATCCATTCTCCGCCCACCTCATATTTGTGCTTGGGATTGCCCCAACCCATGGGCAGGACCTTGCACTTGGCTTCGTTAAACTTCATGAGGTTTGCACAGGCCCACCTCTCGAGCCTGTCCAAGTCCCTCTGGATAGCATCCCTTCCCTCCAGCGTGTTGACCGCACCACACAGCTTGGTGTCGTCAGCAAACTTGTCGAGGGTGCACTCCATCCCACTGTCCATGTCACCAACAAGGATGTTAAACAGCGCCGGTCCCAACACCGACCCCTGAGGAACGCCACTCGGCACTGGTCTCCACTTGGACATCAAGCCACTGACTGCAACTCTTTGAGTGCAACCATCCAGCCAATTCCTTATCTACCGCGTGGTCCATCCATCAAACCTGTGTCTCTCCAATCTAGAGACAAGGATGTCATGCGAAGCGTTTGACACTGTCCCACACAAGTGCAGGTAGATGACAGCAGTTGCTCTTCCCTTATCCACCAGTGCTGTAAACTCGTCGTAGAAGGCCACCAAATTTATCAGGCACGATTTGCCCTTAGTGAAGCCATGTTGGCTGTCACCAGTCACCTCCATGATCTTGCCAGGCACAGAGGTGAGACTGACTAGCATGTAGTTTCCCAGGTCTTCCTTTTGTCCCTTTTTAAAAATGGGGGTTATGTTTCCCCTTTTCCAGTCAGTGGGAACTTCACCAAACTGCCACAACGTCTCAAATATGATGGATAGTGGCTTAGCAACTTCATCTGCCAGTTCCCGCAGGACGCACAGATGCATCTCATCAGGTCCCATGCGCTTGTGCACCTTCAGGTTCCTTAGATGGTCTTGAACCTGATCTTCTCCTGCAGTGGCTGGTTCTTCATTCTCCCAGTCCCTGTCCTTGCCTTCTGCGGCTTGGGCGGTGTGGCTAGAGCTCCTGCCAGTGAAGACTGAGGCAAAGAAGTCATTGACTACCTCAGCCTTCTCCATATCCCAAGTAGCCAGGTCTCCCCTTTCCTTCTGGAGACAGCCCACATTTTCCCTAGTCACCTGTTTTCCTGTTGTCACCTGAACACGTGGCCTGGCTGCGCTGTCACTCGCACAGGGACAACTCCACAGAAAACAGCCTGGCTGCTCTGAGCAGGCAAAGCTCCCAGCTTCTCCTGCCTTGCAGTCCCCTCTGCTGGCAGACGCACGTTCTCCCCATCCACAGAGAGCAGTGCTTGCTCTCAGTGGCTGCTGATCAGAGCGGAGATAAATAAATTACCTGGATTTCTGGAGTGGCTTTCACCCACCGCTGGGGGCAGGGGGCACACACCATTTGGATGCAATGCACTTCGTCCTGCAGCTGCCTCCCTGCCCTGCCTAGCATTCCCCTCGCACGGAGCCCCAGGAGCAGTCCAAAGCCTGCAGGTGCAGCTTGATTACACAAACTCTTTGTATATACGAGTGCCAAGTACAAGGCTTGGATCGCCACATGCTTCAGGACACAGTTAGAGCAGGGACGGGAAAGCATGCGAGTGCAGTCATGTCTGGGACGTTACCACCTTACCTGAGCTGCTCCCGGCCCAAGCGCGCACACAAGGCAGCGCAAGAGGAGAGGACAGCACAGAAGCCAGGCTGGTAGTGGGAACAGCCCTGGACTGGGTATATAGGACAGGAGGAGGGAGGGAGGAAAACCGGGATAATCTAGCAAAGCCACAGCGCAGGACAGAAGCAAGTAGCAAAAAATCCCTCCTTGCAATCAGCGACGCCAATTTTCACTACCATGAGGACTGATTTGGGTACTTTTGGGGGGAAGGAAACATGAGGGGATTGAAGGGCTGGTGCAAAGTCAGCTGCCAGGTTTGAAGCTGTCTTGCAGACCGGGTAGCTTTGCAGCACAGCAGCTCTCCGGTGCGGCTGTGCTGCCCGTTGAATTACCCGGGGCAGGGGACCTGGCCGAAGCCCATACATTGCATGGATCCCACCTCAGCACAGAGACTACCACTTGCCCATGGCTTGTGTGAGCTCTTTGCCTGGGACAAATTCTGCACAGAGAGATCTGCTACGCAAGACGAGCAAAATGCAAGTGCTTTTAGTTTGGCAAGTGAAGTTTAACTACCGTATTTAAACTTCCATGCCAGTTTCAGAAAAGCCAGGGGACTAACTCATGTACAGAGCATTTGCAAACACGCGCTGCTGGACGGGGGCCAGAGCTGCTAGAATTGACATATGATGAGATAAATATGCAAGTGGTGAAACTTGTTGTGAAAACCCGTGCTGCATTATGAAACCCTAATCTTTCACCACTACAGACAGGCTGGTACTAATAACCAGAACGTACACTTTCTGCAGCAACTCTTTCATGCCTGTGCTCTAAAGAGCAGACAAACAGTAGTTCCAGCCTTTAGAGATGGTTTCACCGCTGATTTATGGTACACACACCACCAAAGCTTTTTCACCCGTTTTCTCCTCCTTTCCTCCCAACTTCAGCACTTGGCCACGTTCATCATGGACAAGAGCGAGTCCATTGTGACGGTGGACGATGCTATTCGAAAACTCATCTTGCTCAACTCAAAAGAGAAGATCTGGACACAGGAGATGCTGCTGCAAGTGAACGACAAGTCCATCCGCCTGCTGGACTGCGAGTCGCAGGTACCCAGAGCTCTGCGAGAGCTACCCGCAGGTTGACACACAGGGTGCAGTGCGTGCCCTTCCCATTCTGTCTGGAAGGGCCATTTCTAAGGAACCCAAATGAGGGCGAATCACCACCAAAATCCACTCCTGGGTGTGCGAGGGCTGGCTGACTAATTCAAAGGGCAGGTAGGCATGGGAAGATTTATTCACAGCTCCAGAACACAGACGCTCCAGGTGAAAGACACCTTGAGCTGTGCTCCAGGCCAACAGTAAAACTGCTTTCTGTGGGAGTGATGCAGACTTACAAGTCCACAGAAATCTGCATAAAGCATAAGCAGAGAGGGAAAGACATAGTACTTGCATTAAAATAACATGCAGGATCATCTGCACGAGAACAGTGCCCCATTTTGACAGGTGATACATGTACATGCACACAGGGCACCTAATCTGAGGGGAAAGAGCAGCCAGACTGCAGGAGAGGGATGGTGCTGCCCTGATTTTAGCGATGAGAAAGTAAAGAATATTAGCCCAAGGTCATCCAAGGAGACAGTGGGAGGGCAAGTCCCTCACAGAAAGCATCTTTCCTCCCAGTGCTCTGCTGGAATGCATGACAAGTGTACCAGTGCAGGTAGAGCACAGCACTAAGACGATGGTGAGCAACAAAGCTCAAGTTACTTAAGTCTTACCCTGGGCCCCATATTCAGGACTCGGAGGAGAACAAGGGCTCACCTCTGTGTGCCATCCACCTCTCTCCTATTCCGCAGTCCCAAGCCACTGACCCTCTGCAACCTTGACATGCATCTTTGAAGAGCCCAGCAAACCACTGCTGAGAAGCACAAGCTCTGCCAGGTCTCTCTCCTCAAACAGGGGTCCCAGGAGTTCATGCACAGGGCCATTCCCCATCAGTTCAACAGTTCCCCATTGCCTGACTCCTTTCTCTTTCTCTTCCAGGATGAGCTGGAGGATTTCCCTCTGCCGACAGTCCAGCACTGCCAAACGGTGCTGAATCAGATGCGCTATTCCTCCATCCTCCTCCTGGTGTGTCAGGATTCGGAGCAGCACAAACCTGACATCCACTTCTTCAACTGCGACGAGGTGGAGGTGAGCAGAGCCCTCCTTGCTGGTGGGAAATAGACCAAAATATGCTGCTAGCTGTCTGCCAGCCCCTTCTTCCTCTGCCCAACTTAGAGCCCTCAATCCTTTCCAAAGCAAAGCCCTTAAAAACATCCCTGTTTTATCTTTCAGGCGGAGATGGTTCACGAGGACATAGAAAGTGCCCTGGCAGACCACAAGCATGGGAAGAAGGTACGGCCACAGACACTCAAGTAAGTACTGCAGGATACAGCTGGGAGTTAAAAAAAAAAAAAAAAGCCCTATTTACAATGGTGCATTTGCACACCAGTCTCTCGGAGACAGGATCAGCAGCCACTGACAGGCTTGTTCTGCATTGTTTCCCTTGCAGAGCAAACCAAGAAAAGATCAGGCAGAGACAATCCATCCTCCCACCGCCGCAAGGGCCGGCTCCCATCCCAATCCAGCACGACATGCGAGGCTCGGCAGTGAACAGGAACCGGGTGGCACCCCCTTCCCAGCACGTTCCAGGTACTAAGAGCACTCAGCAAGTCTGTCCTGGGGACGGGGGACTCGTTAGCCCGGACAGCCAACCCTCCCAAAACGGCTTGTGGTCTTTCCAGGCCCTGTGGTCTTTCCAGGCCCTGTGGTGCTGGAGCGCAGGAAAGCCCAGTGTTTTTTCACTGTGTTATAATGTAACACAAGCACATACCAAAGGCACAACATTTTGCTGCATCTCTGCTGTGCTTTATAAATGCCTAAAAATTGGGCTGCAGCAAACATTTGTACCCGCTGGGCTAGCAGTAGGCATCCTCTGCTCAACGACAGCTCAATAAATCAAAGCTCCTAGAAACTCCTTGTAACAACATCTGTATTTTGGGGATACTGAAATTCCCCAAAGAGGTGAAAGCCCCTCATAAAACTGAGCCATCACATGAAGTTTGGACCAGGCACTGGTGATCTTAAAACATACAGACAAGACAGACCTGGTCACAAAGGCAAATTCCTGGCTCCACTGACTTTACAGGAGCGAAGATTTCACCCTCAGAAATCAAGTGGTTTGTATGAATTCTCCTAGAGTTGAGTGTGGAAATGCAGATCTCAACTCGCCTCTCTCATGTGCCAATCTAAGATCTTATTTCAAAACCATCCTCACTTCAGCCCGTTTGAGCTGGCTTGAAAAAACTTCTACTTCTCTTTGGAGAAAGAAGTAACAGAAATAAGATGCCAGTAACAGAAATAAGCTCTTTCTCTGACAAAAGCTCAAATTGACTAAGATGACAAGCAAACTGTAAGCCTTTCTTATCATTGCCTATTGTACCACCTTCTCTTAGGATTAGTTTCTAGGTTCAAGGAAAACATGTAATCAGGACAGATTACAACTCCAAACTCCAGCTGAGGCGAGAAAACACGCATTTCCCATCCCAGGATGGGATCTGAAGCCAAGCAGCTCCTCTGGCCTCCTGAATGGAGAGCCTGTTTCAGGTCCAGTTTTGCATAATGAAAATAAGATCTATGTTTCAGAGCTGGACCATGTATTAAAAAATGTCCATCAGAATATAGATGTTTATGAAATGGCCACCCTTAGCTCTGCCCTTCCCAGGATGCTTAGCGTAAAGCTTTACGTCCGTTGCTTACGTCAGCAGAGCTGGGCACTTACCCAGGCAGGATTTCTGGATCGGAGAACACAGAGCCTGGCACAAAAGCAGGTGACAGAAGAAAGCCTTGAATGATGCCTGTTTGCCGAGATCGCTTCTCCTTTGAAACGCACCTTATTGCTTTTTCTACAAAACCTGTCAAAACTAATCACCTCATCTTAACACTTAAAGATGACGTACATTTTTCACGGTCCTTTGCCAAAACTGCCTCCCCAGTCCTCCCACTTTATATATCCTGCCGTCCAAACACCTGCTGTGCTGGCCCTTTCAAACCCCACCGCACTGGGCTGACACGTTATTCTTTCCACAAGAGGCCACCCGAGCAATTGTTCACACTGGAATATCACCCCCTCACTGAGTGTCTGTCTTCTGGAAGCTGGGGGGTGCCTGTGTTTTTTCATTGCAGGAGGATTTTTTTTTTTTGTTAACACCCATTAAAAACACTTGAGAGACTGCACACGATTTTGTACAAAAATGCTGATTTGTGCATGGGCCTGCCTAAACATCAGTCATGCAGAATTCCTGGCATGGTGCTTTCTAGCAAGTGACAGTTGCCTTCACTTCCAGGTCTTATTTCTTCTTTCTCAACTACTATTTAGTTAAACTGGTACCTCTGGGACAAGGAAGGCTCCTGCGGAGAGCTGGAGGTTAGAAGAGAGAGTGGGAGTTAATCTAATCGCACTTTACATACATGTGGAGTGCTCTGCAATGCGTGCGGTGGCTCCTCAGCGGGTGTAAATCAGCTTAGAAGCATCAAAGGCAAAGGAGTTACTGACTCACAGCATCTGGAGACGGGGGTTTGCAGGTCTCTGCCCGCAGCTGACAGCTGGATGCTCTTCACAATTCATTTGCTGCTTATATTTGAAAACAGGCAGCGTACCAACACAGAGGGTTGGCAGGCAGGTGCTGCGACCTTGGAAGATTTAATCAGCAACTTTGATCACCTCCTGCTCTTTGTGATCTCCTGAGGTGCTATTATAATCCAGAATAAACACCCAAGCTGGGAGTTACCGTCCCATGGGTCCCTGCATTTAATGGAGCCTATTTTCAACCTCTGATAGTAAATATATTTTTCTCTCTCCCTTGTTTGCAGACTATGAGCGACGAGGCTCCAGCTCTCATGACCAGGAAGAGTCCCGAGCCATCTTAGCACAGAAGATTGAAAAAGAAACGGTTGGTAACAAGAACGGTGCACAGTCAATAGGCAGAAGGAGAGGGAGAAGAGAGGAAGGAACCAAGGGGCTCTTCCATGAGCAGACATTTTATGCATAATCTAGTCATCGTTAAACTGATATCTACCATTCATAAATGTAAAGTGAACAAAAGCAAAGCTTCGTCACTGGGTCAGTTACAATCTCCTTTGACCTCTGCTGATTTCAGAAGGTCTGCTCCTCCCCAGCCCACAGTCTGGTCTTGGGGTTATTTTCCTGACGTCCATTAGCAGGGGTCACTTGTCACATTGATAAGTACAGCGCACAACCAGGCACAGCTTTGTGTTTGGAAAGTGATGAATTCAGCTTAATTTTATGCCTGGATTCCCCATTCCTGTGCATTCTTCCAGGAAATGAAGCAGGCGCAGAGCGGCACGCTCTGGGATTTGGGCTTCCCAGCTGCGTGCACAGTTAGGGCTCTCTTTCACCTTGGTTTGTTGCATTTCTGTCCTCACAGCAAATCCTGAACTGCACTCTGGATGACATTGAAATGTTTGTCGCCAGGCTTCAGAAGGCTGCAGAGGCATTCAAACAGCTCAACCAAAGGAAGAAAGGGAAGAAGAACAAGAAGAAAGGGCCAGCAGGTACAGTGCCACAGCTAGAACAGACGGGGAACACAGGGGCATGGATGAAGGTTGGGAGGAGACCTCAGCTTACACCCCAGCAAGGCCAGGTTGACGCAGCAGCATGGCTACAGACGCAACAGCAGCTACACCAGTTTGGAAGGTGCTGCTGGTCTGTGGGGACCTCTTGCAGAGCACACAGACACTAGGGAAGCCTCCAAAGCAGAGAAAGACTTTCGGCTTTTCTTGAGCCCTTGATTTTTCGTAGTTCTAGTCTCAACACCCATTACCGCTGTGTCTTCTGCATGCCAGCAAGATGACACTTTCCTGAAAAGGGATGCTCTAATTAAAGTCTCTTTCTCTCCACCTTCTCGTAAAAGAGGGCATGCTGACTCTTCGAGCAAGACCCCCAAGCGAGGCTGAGTTCATCGACTGCTTTCAGAAAACCAAACTGGCTTTCAACCTCTTGGTAAGACACAGAGGGTACTTCCGTCCCATGCAGTGACAGGGCTTTTTCCCATATATCACAGTAGTAAGTGTTTAAAGTGAAATTTGAACTGAAAACACTATCAAGGGATAAAGGTGTGAATTCCAGATTCTTCAGAATCCAGCACGTTGTGTCAGGCTTGTGCAGGTTTCTTGGGCCAAGTTGTTAAACTGAAACTAAGTTTAACAGAAGCGTAAAGTCCAGGATGGGACTGAGCAGCCAGGGGCCTTGCAATGCCTGGATCTCTTGCAGACATGGTCCTGACTTAAAGCATTTGTGAAGCTGCGAGCTTAGAGAGCCAAGAACCGCCGTGCCCACCTTGCAGATAGCTGTGCAAGGGCTTGTATAGACATCCCCACTTTAGATACTCGATTCTGCTTGTAGCCTTTAAAAGTCCAAGTAGTTTTGTGAGAGCTCTAGTCCTTGTTATTCTTACAAAGCATAAACCAGACTACTGCAAATATTAAAAAAAAAAAAAAAAAGAAAAAAAGTCTTATCTACTTTAAATTGTTCTCATCCAATTCTGTCTACAGAGCAGCTGTAAAGCTGCCTCAGCCGGGGGCCTGGAAAGTCTCTGGTTAACAATAACTGATGTCCCCCATTGCCCTGAGGTTCCTGGCTTCTCCCTTTCTCCCCTGGAGGAGCTGCCGTCTTAAGAAGGGGATGAGAAGCAGGAGCATAAAGATGTTCCCAGTGCTGCCAGCTCCGCTTAGTGAAGTATGTGAGACCAGGAGGGTAACGAGCCAGAAGGAAATTCTGGCAGTTCTGACCAAACTTGCCCAGCAAACACAGCCTAACAAGGTCCTTCCTGAGAAGTTATTAGTAAAGAAACCACAGAGACTGTAAACAACCTTAATGCAGGACACCAGGCTCCAGCCTTTTCTTACAGAAGCAAAAATACATACGTGTTTGCCTGCTCAGGACCAGAGCTGAGTCTTGGAGGTGGCAGCTCTGGCCAGCAATCACTGCTCTCACCCAAACCGATCAGGCGCCCCACTAAGGCTGTGCCACACATCCCCAGCGGGATGTTAGCTTCCCTGAAGAAGCAGCTGAGGATTCTCCAAGCATAAAGAAATCCCAGCCCTTTCTGACCACTGACAGAAACACAGTGGGGTCAGCGTGGTCAGCCAAACCCTCAGTCACAGCACAGGTTTGCGCTGGAGTTGGTGTCCTACCCTGGCCACCACCAATCACGCAACGCAGCCGCAAGTGCCCGTTGCAGGCTGCGGATCTGTGCAAATGCTCTGGCACGCAGCCCCCCGGCTCAGCACCGCTGCTGCTCCCCTGTCAGCAGCGTGGGAGCTAACACGTAGGAAATTCATTCACATGCCAGAGCTCTCCCTGCACTCAGGCCCCGGACTTTGCTGCCCACATATCCACAAACCCACGAAGAGCTGCTGGTCTGCCAGCAAGAGGCCAGGGGCAAGTAAGGAGAGTGGGGAATCAGTGGGGGAGCACTGCCGTGTCTGCCCCAGGACTGCTGCCACGTGGCTGCAAAGTCCTTGTGAAGTGCCATTTCATTTAGTCACCTTGCTGCCATCAGTTATTTCACATTTTCCACTCCACATTAATGTTTCATCACCAGCATTTAAAATGCCTTGCATTTCAGTAGGGAGGGGGGAGTCTGTTTTCCATTGCAGCAACGCCAGTAGCACAGGACACAAGCGAGTTGAAAGGAAGCACAAACTGAAGTGGTTTCTCACCACAGCTTAGAGCTGATTACTGTTAATGAAATGCAATTCTCACAGTAATCCTAAGCGTTAGCTCCTCCATCCCACCACAACCTACTCCAAATACCACACATTTCAAGAGCATTTCATCTCCAGGTGCTGCAGGCAAGACCTTGGTGATTTTTCCTTGTCAGCAATTTGCCAAGGGACCCCGCAAAACACTTGCTCCGTTGTTGTCATTCATGGGAACTAGTGGGATTTTCAACTTTGCAAGAGTCAGAAACAATAGGCCTGGCCCTTCCCCGCCAAGACTTTCAAAATAAGCCAAGGTTTTCTGGTTCCGCTCAAAATAGCTTCAAAGGGACTGATTTTAACAGAGTAGCTACTCCACCCCTTCTGAAATTCAACATCTTTAGAAATGGACACAAAATAAAAATGATCTAAAACCAAATGATTCCTACTCCCCAATCATTTATTCTTCTTCCCTGATTTCAGGTGCACTGTTGAAAGTTTCTTTACTTTTTAGGCTGTGTTATTAACTATAGCAAGTATCAGTCAGCAACAGTCCCTCCACGTGACAGAAAAGAGAAGGCAAAATCAGGTTAGGGTTAAACTGGGTTTCCTTTCTCTTTTCAGGCCAAACTGAAAAAGCACATCCAGAACCCCAACGCTTCAGAGTTGGTGCATTTCCTATTTGGGCCGCTGGAACTGGTAAACCTTATTCACAGGTTTCCCTGTGAACTCACTTTTTATTTCTAACGTTGCTTTCGCACTTACAGGCAGCTAGATTATCCAGAAGAGTTACAAGACTGCTCACAACTGGCCAAAGCTTTGTCAGTAAAGACTAGAAGCAACACCACCAGCGTTTCTGGCCTCTGATCCAATTTCCAGTTTGAAGTCAACACACAAACCCCAGCAAACATGAAACTTCCCACCCCCTTAACAAAGGCTTACTGTGAACAAAAGTGCGAGCCAACTACAGTTCCCATTGGGAATCTGCCTGATCTCACCTTCAGGCAAACATGGCTCAGTATTTGCACTGAAAAGCCCAACTTGAAAAAGAAGCCAGAAGAGACACAGAAATACCAAGTGATTTTCCACCCAAGTGCCAGCTTGTGATGTATCCTGACTCTACCAATGGCTAATTTTTAGATCAGACCTTGCTTTGACTCCAATAGAAAAATTCTCGTGTTTCTCTGAACTGTCCAGTCTTCTTCAAAGATTTAGGTTGATGTTTCTTGAGACAAGTGAGCTGATCTAAGGATTAGCTGCTGCCAACAGGAGTCAGGCCATCCCTTGTCATGAAGGCTTGCCCTCTGGCTTTCGTTTTATACCTTGGAGAACTTAGTCAGGAACTATTTGCCTTATTTGTCTATTTGCTTTTTCTTAATAAAATCTGCCAATCAAGTACTATCAGTGCAGTGCAAGGGTAATAATGGGATGCTGAGGGAATACAGCATCCTTTTTATGTAGCAGCAAACCATTAATTTAGTTCATCTGTGTTGTGAAACCTCACCCTTACATAGAGGGGAGCTTTGGAAGTGCAAGTCTGACACCAGGCTAATTCACATTAGAGGTAGTGAGCATGGAGGGTACATTGGCTTCCTTTGGAGCAGACAAGCATAGAGACTCCAAAGGATCAGAGCCACCTATTTGTGTCTCTTTGATTTCTGTTCCCTTGTGCATGTGCTGGTTTGATATTTTGAACATCCCCTGCAAAATCTCTCGTATTTGCGTGCGTTTGTGTTTAATCCAGATCGTCAATAGCAGCGGTGGCCCTGAGCTTGCCAGGTCTGTCGTCAGCCCGCTTCTTTCTAAAGACGCCACAGATTTCCTCAGAGGACACCTGACACCAAAAGAAATAAGCCTCTGGGACTCCCTGGGAGAGACGTGGACCAGATCCAGGTGAGGACAGAGCTGCCATCTCACCATGTTCCCCAAGCTCTTGAGAAAGGCAGACAGGATGCTTGATTTTATAGCTGTGTCAGAGGGTCAAGGATGCCCTGATGCCCCTGCTTCTCCCCGACATGCTTTCAGAGACATGCTCCTTGTGAATCTCACCACATATTCCCCGCTTCATGTCCTAGAGCTGAATGGCCCCGAGAAGCAAATATCCCCACCTACATCCCCAGATTCCGCAATGGCTGGGAACCGCCCATGGAAGTCTTCCGCGGAGCTCCCTGGGAAATAGACATTGGACACTTGCAAGAAGAGGTTAGTCTTGTGCCTCCAGTCATCCTCCTTCTTTTCCCCTCTCCCTCCCCCATCTCTCACTCTGAAAAAGGATCTGTGGAGTTTGCGGTGGCGTGTAACAAGTAGTCATCTCAAAACTCAGTTGGATCTGGTCACTCCAGTTAAATATGGAAAGAAAATACGGCCAGAAAAGGTCAGCAATAATCAGCCTCACCTCCTGATCAACAGGAAATAGGATACTATACCGTAACTGAGCCCCACAGATACAGGTTTGCCTGAAGAACATTTCTTCGGTGTGCACCTCATCGTGACCAAAAGCGTCCAGGCCACGATTCATCTACCACTACCACTCTCCTTTTCTGCGATGCAGCTTTCCCCTTTCCTGGTAACACTGACTCCATTTTTGCCTTTCCAGCTATCGTCAGCCAATGGATATCCTTACCGTAACTCCTCACTCAAGCGCGGCCAGACGCCTGATCAGACACAGGCCGTGGATGCCTTTAAACAGAACGTAACTCAGCATGTAAATAGGTAATGTATCAGCACCACCCCGGACAACGGCACCTCGGCTCCCACCTTGTAACCTCATAAACACACACTGCAGCATATCATGACACCAGGATGTTTTGGCATCCTGGCAGATAACTCTCTGCCATTATTAATTCAGACTTGTTAACGAGATCAAGAGAACTCAAAGATCAGACGAGGGATTATTCATGTAAACACTGTCTGCTTTTTAATCATCAGCAGGTCAACAAGGAAATGGGTTACATGTGTTTTCCACCACAAGAGGCAAAAATATTGACTGACTTCATTAGTCAACCAGTAGGTCTTGTTTCACAACATCAGCCCACCGAAGTGATATTAAGGATCACGTGCCAAAGATACCATGGTGCACTTTTGTTCTCCAAACGTTCAGAGAAGTTAGCATCTCTCCATTCATCCTAAAGCCACAGCAGCTTACACAGAAAGAACCTGCTTACAGGAGGAATCTGTACTAAGGGACCAGCACATGCAAACATTCCGCTGCTGAAAAGCGCAGCACTGGGAAAGGGCAGCCTGGCCCAGCAGCACCGCACGGAAAGCATTTGAACTGAGGAAGCACCATTTTGTTTCACTGGAGGCAGCAGCTCCGCCTTTTGCTTTTAGACACAACCAAAGGGAAAAACGTTTATTAGAGGCTGAATAAAACCAGAATATGTTTCCGGTCTCGCCCATCTCTCCATCAGGAAGCTGACAGGGCATTGATTTCAGACAACTCTCCTTAATGAGATAAATCCAGAAAGTGGGGAAAAAACCTCCCCTTCTTCAGAAGTCTTGGAAAGTTCAGGTCCCAACCCAGAACCAACCAGGTCACCCCTCTGCCTCAGGCTTTTTTCCAAGGGACAGATGGCTCTTTCACAATTTAAGCAAACACTCTGCCCCACTGCTAGTTTTCTATCGCCAGTTACTCAGTGGTATAAAATCTTTATGAAAGTACTTTAGGTTCAAAGTTTAGAGGCTTTTCATCTGCTTGCTTGTTTACATGAGCTTACGCCTTTGAAATTTTCACACGATCTCTGAGCTTCAAACTACTCTTCCCAAATTGCCAATGAATTCTCTGCCATACTCTGCTTTGCAGTGATTTGACACGAAGTTATCGACTTCCAGTCTTTAAAGACTGGAAGTCCAGACCCAGCAAAGCACTTAACTGTGCACTTTTCTGTAGCCAGCTCTAGACTGGGAAAAAAAATCTTCAAGCCAGACTGTTTTTTCATGGTTTTATGTTCTAATCTAAAAGATTTATAAGCTCTACTACTACTACAAAGTTCAAATTCACAGCAAAATACCTTAAATCCAAGTACATCAGCAAAATAACTTAGTCTTCTCATTCACCCCATCCAACGTCCTGGTGGGACCATAAAATGGTACAGATGCAGTGTCGAGTAGGGGAAGAATTACGATAACAAATTCTCTTCTCCAATCC
The DNA here is from genome assembly GCA_009819775.1 of Phoenicopterus ruber ruber. Lineage (NCBI taxonomy): Eukaryota > Metazoa > Chordata > Aves > Phoenicopteriformes > Phoenicopteridae > Phoenicopterus > Phoenicopterus ruber. Next base: position 71,608,904 of record CM020219.1, on the reverse strand, counting down.
CATTTTTCTCAGTGAGGTTATGAAAAATAAGGAGAACTTAGTTTACATGAGAACATTTAAGTCTATCTTTAGTGACTGGTAGACGATCCATGTAAGGAAACCCTTTCATCCGAGTCTTGGCGCAGGCAAACGATAAATAGTAGTATCGAGTCCTGGAATACAAATTAACAGCATGCCTTTTTACCAAGGTGACCGTTTCTCTGAGACACCACCCAGTCTAACTCCAGTGTGGGCTCACGAAAGAGTAGATGGGGATCTCTTTTCTCCTGGGATAGGTGTTGTACCTTTTTACCTACCTTTCAGACCATCAACAGCAAGTTTTCCTTACAGATAACATTTAAGAAAAAACCCATCAAAGTTAACGGCACTGAAGCAGATGCTAAAATTGAGAATGTGCTTAGATGGCTTCTTCAGTCCAGAGCAGACCTCAGCTAGCCTGCCCAGATACTTCCCAAGATCACAGTCCTGGGACAGCCATATTTCCTGCTATACTCATGCTTTTTTCAGAGTAGTTCGAACTAGTTTTCTAACCAAGAGACCCTATATTAGCAAAAATACCCATGCATCAGTGTTGTTATTTACACCGGGGCTTTGGCTGCAGAGAAGTATCATGAAAGCCCCAAGCAGTATTACAATAATCAGCAAAGGTCACTTGTGTAAAACCTAGGTGCATACAAAGTACACATTACCGTCAGACTCCTCCAGCCGTCACCTCTTTCCTCATGATTCATTTACCTTCTGGAATGCTACAAAAGAAGTAATTTCTACCTAACTCGGGTTTTCCTCCCCCTCCCTGCCTTCAGGGCACTGCTGGGCAAGGCCACCACTCCCTGTCTTGCATGGTGGATTCAATCTCTCCAAGAGTCTGCTCCAAGCTCTCCCCCACTGCACACTTACAACTTACATACTGCACATGGCTGTAATGAGACCAAGAGTTGTCCCACGTCAAGCAAACTGAAGACAACACTACAGCTATAGGCATGATATCAAACCACAGAATCAGTGGTTTCAACCTTTTTCAGACCACCAAAAGCCCTCTAATGAAGACAGTAAAATGAACTGAAAGGAAGCATAATGGGCTTGCTTTTCAAAGTCAGGTTTTACAGATGCTTCAGCAGCAGTCCACCAAGAGCTGCGTTTCCACAGATCAGAGATTTAAAATCACTGACCAAACCCAAGAACTTGGCAATGAAAAAACATCAAGCTAAAAACCATAGTTGCTAGCAGTGCTGGAAGCACTGAGTTATGCAGAACTTGACATAAACTGGAGGAGAACCAGACCCCCTGCTGGCATGCCCACTGTGAATACAGCACCCAGGAGTCTTCTGCATCGGGTGGCCGTGCCAGTTGCAAGTCATAAGCAGAAAGATTCATAGAAGGTGCATTAAAATACCCTTACACAACAAGGCAAAACAATTTTTCCATACTGCAAACATTTTTGGAATTAAAAAAGTAACACCACACCCATCTTAACTGGAGAAGAAAAAGATGAGATCTGCAACATTATCCTAAGCCAGGCAAAAAACTATGACCAAATAAACCATTTGATTTTGGGTCAAAGGAAAGCTTTGATTCCACTTTTTCACCATTTTGCATTTTCGACAATATCTACCATATTTATTTTCTCTCTCCAAAGGAAAAGCCAGTTCAACACTCAAAGCCATATATTCTTGTGTCAGAAATTCCCAAGCAAAATACTTAAACATATTCCTCTTCCCCCCAAATGTATCATAGAATAGAAACATTCAAACTCACTTTTCCTGAGGACCCGCAGAATTCTGTTTCGGTAGCTCAGCATTTGTTGCCTGATGAATAAACCACAGATTTCCAGTCAGTTCTCCCTCCACTTGTTTTCAGCACCCTTTCCCCCAGCACTGGTGCCTGCTTCTCCCCTGCTCTGGCACAGGGGGCAGTTGTTTCCACTTACCAGGATATGAGGGTTTCACACTTATTTTTCACAGGAGGTGCAATCAGAGCATTTGGTTTGTGCTTTGTCAGTCTCCCGCCCTGAAAGCGGCAGCCTCACAGTCCCCCAATAAGGCCACTAACCAAACAGCTCTACAGCTTCCCCCCCAAACACAGTGTGTTTCACTAAAATGAGGGGTGAAAATCTTCCTCAAAATAGAGTAGCAAAGAGGCACTGCCCCCTCCTAACACAAACACAATTGTCTCTCTACCTGCACTGGCACACAGCCCTCACCACTCTTCTTTCGCCAGTGAACCTCTGTTTCCCTAGTTATTAGATGGGCCTCCATTAAAACTCCATTTTTTTTTTCTCCTGCAGGAATTTTGAGGCACAGGGAATGGCTGTGCCGAAGAGATATGCCAAAATCTGCTACGATTTCACTGCGCGAAATGCCAACGAACTCTCAGTGCTTAAGGATGAAATCCTGGAGGTACGTGAACGTGCTCGGGGAAAAGGTGTGCCCTCCTCCCCTTTCCAGGAACAGGAGAGAGATTTCAAGATACTGGCAAGTGCCAACTCATTTTTGCTTGGTGTTTTCCGAGCAGTAACACGAAGCTTTGCTCACATCTAAAGCTTTACGTCTGAGCTGGAGCAGGCTGACTGTAGGCATTGGGTCAGTTGCTCAGCTGAAACGCATCATTCACATCTTAATTAGCAAAGAGGAGGAAGGAAAACAAGTCACCGTAGTACACTGCTCGCCCACTTGCTGGGCATATGTTCATTATTACCACTCCCCCCTCCAAAGGAATTATTTTCTATGAAAACATCCTTTTTCATAAGCTTTCTCGTACCACAACACTGTTGGCAACTGGAGAATGTAGGACATGACTTGGTCTACACACTAACTGTAATAGATCTATGACTTGAGAAAAAGACTTCTGTTCAAAAATGTAGCTAGAATGAGAAATGCGTGTGGGTCTTTCCAGCAAAGCTCGTTCATTCTGGGAACATTACTTTAAAGAAAACTAAATTAAAAAATGACAGTTCTGGGTAAAAACAAGCCTGCTGAAAGGAGCAGGGGGGCAGGTGCAATAGATCTCAGCAACAGGCAATCTCCTTGCCACATCGTGGTTATGATGTGATTACATTATGTGTTACGATGTGACATGTGATCAAGTTATATGAAAACACTCCAGCATCTTTGGCAGGAGTCACTCCTGATTTATCATTTTAATGCAAAAAGACAACACAAACTCAGTCACTGAAAAAAAAAAAAAAAATGGAGAAACAGGCAAATTAAGTAGGAACTATGATTTCTTCAGCACCCCAGGTCTCTTTTCCCCCAGAGATGCTCTCCTGTTCATCATTAGGGTAAGTTCTGATGCTTTTCAGGAAAGGTTTCAGTCCAGAATTGCAAATGAGTACAACAGATCTATTTGCCAGCTCCTGGCCTCAATGATGTTATTCTGACAACTTCATGTTACTGTGTGGTTTATTTCCACTACATGTCGTTTATGTATGCCAGAAATCTGATCTTCTCACTAGCAAATTTATTTTTTCCCCTCTCTCAGGTGTTGGAAGAGAATAAGCAGTGGTGGAAGTTGCTCAACCGGAGCGGCCAGGCTGGTTACGTCCCTTATAATATCCTGGATGTGGTGAAACTGGAAGAGCTCGAACAGGTCTGTAGTCAGGCGATAGTTAACTGGTAGCCAGCTGCAAGGCATAATCAGCCTCTGAGAATAATCCTGTAATTAGACCTCCCTGGATTTCTTAGGATGCTGTGCACAAGTGGGGATGAACTGGGATCCTGGAGATTCCCGAGTCTCCTATGACAAAAACTCTCACATTTTGCCACTGTTTACCTTTCCCCTCCCCAAACGAGGCCTATCTTTCCCATCCATGCAGCAGCCTCATGTCGTCCTCCCGCTCCGAGATGCCAAGCACCCTGCCTGCTGCCAACGGTGCCTGGCAGGCAGGGCTACAGGACAGGCGAAGGCCGAGTCCTGCGCTATAGGCAGCAGCCTGCTACGAAGTGAGACCCTAGCTCGAAGGGACATCCACCCCGAGCCAAGCACCACGACTTGTCATCCCAGCAGAAAAGGTCTCACGTTGAGGTGTCACCAAAGAGCTGCTGGCTACAGTGGCTTGAAAGAGTTCCACCTTTTGGCAGTGCCTTCCCCTCCAAACCCACGTACTTCTCAGCCTATGGTTTACCACCTCCTCTGCTGCAAAACCCTGCTGTTTTCAGAGCTGGGCTGTGAGCAGGACGAAAGAGCTAACGCAGCCACAAAAGCAAATTTTGCCACCAAAATGCTGAGATTTTTGTTGGGAGTTTAATTAAAGACAGACAGTTCCCTCATCCAGTTCAGTTCAGCAGCAGGAACAAGTTACTGGAACGGAGGCAGATGGAAATACCATCTCAGTTGAGTATTAAGTGAATATTGCTCTCAAGCACCTTGCATTGCAAAAATGCGAGGTGGAGAGCTCTAAATGCCCTGAGGAAGCAAGGAATTTCTTCCCCACTTTGGTATTTCACAGTTTGGGCAAAGCATAAAGCGCCACAGCAGGCCCCTGGACAAAAGCCCTGTTAGTTTAATCAAGAAAATGTCAAAAAACTCTTTCCAGACTGCTCTGGGCACTTGGCAGTGGTCCCACTTAACAGCCAGTGACTAGAGCGGGGATGCTTTAGCTTCAAATGGGATTTCTGATTATTATCTCTTCATATAAAAATCCTTTTGCTTCCCTTGCTCTCCAACTCCAAGGAAGCCCTATGAGCAGTAATTTCTGCGTAGCAAAAGGCTAAAGCACCAAGTCACTCATGAGAGCAGTCATCTGCAGCAGTAGTAAGCAAGCATAAAACACAGCATCTTTCTGTGTGCCACGTTTTCCAGGGGTGTAAATGCCTTCATGCAGTCTTTGGCCTTTGGTTTGGGTCCTGTTCGTTCCCATGAGACCCCAGAAATTAAATGCTTCAATGCAGCTCCACCTGAGCTCTATCAGCCTCAGCTGAGCAGCCCCAGATCAGCACAGGGCAATTGGTCCCTCAATTTGCTATTGTGGGTGGGAGGCAAAAAGTTTAAGAAAATGAAAAATGGCAAAAAAAAATCTTACACATTTTTTTCTTTCTTTTTTCACCTAATCTAACCAGAGGTACAAAGGAGACCTGAGCCCCAGGGGATATGGATCATCCAGCCCAACTCACAAGCTACCTGCCAGCTATGCTGGGGATAAATGGGGAAGTGAAATGTTATCGCGCAACTCTCCCCAGGACGCCAAAGAACGTATGTGTCCCACATCGTGCTCCCAGCATCCGGGCACCTTTTACACCACACGTAGCAGCCGCAGGCAGCCAGAGAGCATGGCACCATGGCTTTGCATTTCGGGACTTAGTAGAAAAGTTTCTGTGAGCACATGCATTTGCTTGCTCTCTATCCCGGTGGTTTTCTTTCTTTCTTTACTTTCACCGTAATGGTCTGTCCGCTATTTCTGGCTGCTGTGTGCACGTAACCAGCCCTACCCAAGTGCGTGCTCCCTCTCATAAGGCTCTGCACGAGGAGTGACTGCCTTTTTAGTGATAAGCAATAGACCAGTGGTGGGTTTGGAGGAGATTCCAGGTAGTACAACAGCCAGCAGAGCAGCTGTGAGGAGCTCGCTGACTCATGTCATGGGCTCTCAGGCAGCCTGGGACAAGCAGGGCAAAAAGGTGATCACCTTAACCCTCCTTCCAGCTTGACCTTCCTCCTCCTCCCAAGGAGAGAGTTTCCTTTCCCCGTCAACATGTGTAAGTCTAAGCAACCACCCGCATTCAGGTCAATCCCTTTCTCTCGCTTCCTTTGCTCTTGTCTCCTGCCACACATGCAATGCCCACTTGGCCTGTTCCTTCAAGTGGTTTCGGAGAAACCCCAGCCAGCAGATCCGCCAAATATGAGATTCACATCACTCCCTCCCCCTGCGCGTGCCATGCGGGGTCACAGAACATGAGAAAGACCAGGAGCCCTGCTCACCTCACCCCCTTATCACACCCTGCATACACCTGTAGCAAGCTGTCTCCTGAAGGCCAAAACCGGGGTTCATCCCCTGTTCAGCTACCGGGGACTCCTGGAAGCAGGAGCCCTTTTGGGACAACGGAAAGCCCCATAATACCAACATCATGGGCATGTATCTAATAACACTGAGTTATTCTCCACAGTCTTCAGGAGTTTCATGGAAAAAGTGATACTGGATGATGTGTCGCTGGAGTTTTATGGGTGTGCTGCTCACTCCCAGTTCATGCTTCCTGCCACTTCTGTTTAGCTGCACAGCAAAAGCTGGAGCTCTGAGGACTTGGATCAGCAAATTACTTATTAGAAGTAACAGTGAGGACTGAAAAGTGGAGGGAGCAGGGCTACAGCTCAAAACCAAGACTAATTGTAGGTACTCACAGAACTGGCCTTCCCCATCAGGCAACAGCGAAGAGGCAATGGGAAGAAAATAAATGGCAACACAGGAGCACAGAAAAATGGGAACCTTGTTCTCAGAAACAGATAGTCAGGCCTCCCTGACCTCAGCTATCTCATGTGGTCTGGGTTTTTTCCCTCCCTGCTGCTAAGTTTGCAGGGCAATTTCCTTATTTCAATAGCCCAAAGGGAACTAAGTAACTCAAAAACAGGAACATGACAAACTAAAACACAACAGCAACACCAGACATCAGGGAAAAGGGACCCTGCCCCTTGTCACCACTTGACAGCACCGGTGGGAGCAAAGACCCAGCCAGATCAGGTTTTACACCCTTGAGCAAACTTCTGCTAGTCGGTGTTGTGGGGTTTTATGTCCTTTGAATGAGGTGCGATGAAGAGGATAGGTTAGCAACACAAGAAACATGATTGGGCCCAATATAAATTCGTATATAATAGGTGAAAATGTAGGTTCTTGCCAGCACCTCCTACACACACCAGCCACACAAAATGAATGTGTTCTTATCAAAACATTCTCCTATTATTTTGCCAAATTTCAAACCCTTTTCCCCCAATAAGTGCTTTTGACCAAGAATTTTCCAGGCAGATTGACTGGTAGTCTAGTTCCTGTTGGCTACAAGCACACGCCTCTGCAGATGCGAGCTCTCCTCTTCCACACCGGACCAATCTCTACTCAGTTAAACGTGGACTGGGGAATATGTGCTTGTTAAATGAGACAGCTCAGAGTCTGCTGGTATATACCATGCCAGAGAATACACTTTCCTCTAGAAATTATATAGCTGTATCAATGCTGGTCAACGTCAGAACCAGAGATTTCATTTCTCCCAGGAACAGCAGCAGTTGTTCCAAGACTCTCCAATTAGCCTAATGGATGTTGCTGAGGCAATGAGGCCACAATCTCAGACATGCAGTGCTTGTACCAAACCGAGCCCTTGTGCTGGGAGACAGTCACGCTGCAAGAAGCCCTTAAGCAGCTTTTTAGATTCACTGTGTGGACAAAGAACATTAGGCTGTTATTCTGTGATTCCTCCTCTCCATCATTCTGGAGAAGAACTGCAGAAATCTAGGTTTCTCCCAAAGAGAAATTGAGGTTTCAAAAGCTGAAGGAAGTTGAGAGTATTGGCTTGGGAGGAAAGGGAAGATTCTCACAGTCTGCTCCAGCAGCCTGCCGGCCTCCAAAACCGTGGCGGTCTCCCTTTACACATTCGTTCCTGATGGAAGTTTGAAGGTCAAAATGTCATTGCTCAACCTGTTGCTCTAAAAGCACTTAAGCTTGTTCTTTAAAACTAAAATACAAAGTAAGCACTTTGCTTTGATGCATTTACAGAGTTAATAAAAATGCCGAACCACATTCTGATCTTCCTTACATTTCCCCGCAAACACAATAATTTAATAGGATTTGTGACCGAAGACTTGATTTCATTCCCTACTCTCTACCTTGTGCCTTGTTTCCTCAGAACTTATTCATCAAATGGATGAGCTGAATGATGAGTTGCTAAAGAAGATCACAAACAATAAAATTCAGCCTCCCCAGAGGAATTTCAAAGTGGAAAAGCCTCAGGAAGTTTTTATGCCCCTCACCTTCGAATCCAGCACTGAAGAAGTCAAAGCTTGGCTGGAGGCAAAGTCATTCAGCAAAGAGTAAGATCTGCTTTACCACCATACGAAATGCTCATCCTTCATTTAAAAAGGAGTGGGGGAGGCGGCTTGCAACATTTCACCTGGATTACAAGTCACTTGTATTTACTTACAGAGCCTGTGTTGCAAATTAGATTTCAATCATATTAAGTCCAGGCTGTATAACCAGTACATTCAGAGCCCAAACTTACTCCCTTTCTTTTTTATACACTATCAAATAAGCCTTGTCTTACAGTGCAGCACAAGACCTAATGAGTAGCTGCAAATAAAGAATGGGGTTGCTAATCCACACAACTCATAGCCAAACGCTGCACAACACCCTACTGCAGGGGCTTGTCTGGCCCCAGTTAGCCAGTTCAGAGTACTGAACTTCGGGAAAAATAACTAATTAACTAACTAAACCCGTGGCCTGAAATGCAAATTCCAGATGACTGCCTGTCCCCGGAGAAGCTGTCCTCAAGTATCCCTGAGGAGCAGCCAGACCCTCAGCCGGGGCTAGCAAACCTTCCCAGCCCCCAGGGAAGGACCAAGAAGTCTCACGTGGTCAAGGGTTATGAGTTGCCACTCACACTCTGCACAGCGAGCTAAGAGGAGCTCCAGGATCCCTCCCCAAATGCGATGCAACTGGAGTGAAATCCCTGTGATACCCGCGGGGCTGGGTACGCGGTGGCTGCCAGGGCTCGCTGTCATCCCTGCCAAGAGCTGGGTTACCCAACAGCTGCCGCCCTGGCACGGCCCCAGGGCCGTGCATGTGATACGGTCCTGGTGCAGGGGCTGCGCGTCAGCTGCTCCCAGCCCTTTCGTCTCTGGCTCCTCACCTTTGGCAAGAGGCCACATGTAGCACAACTATCATCTCCTCGCTTTGTGTCTTCCCAGGACAGTGGAACACCTTGGCATCCTTACTGGAGCTCAGCTCTTCTCCCTCAACAGAGAGGAGCTGAAGAAAGTGTGTGGTGATGAGGGAAACAGAGTATACAGTAAAATCACAGTGGAGAAAAACCAACTGGAGGTAAGTAGCTTTCTGGACAGCTCCTACCTGAATGGGTGCCTGTACCAGCAGTGTCAGGTATCCCATTAAACAGACATTTTAAGAAACACTATTTAAAAAAAAAAAAAAAAAACCCAAAACCCCAAAAAATCCCCCAAAACCACCAAACCCCACCCAACCAAAAAACCACACCACCTAAAAATGATGAGAAGTCTTTTAAACAAAAAGGCCCCAAATCTGTAAGGCAGATCACCCTGTCTCCACTAATGGATCTGCCTTCTTATGGGTATCACTCCCCCCTTTGAAACTAACTAATGCTGTAAAAGTAGAGCTAAATATTATAATTTAACTACAGCTTGAAGTTAAAATTCAAACTTCCTGTTTTGTTTCCATTCCAGAAAAACAGAGGGGAGTCAGAGCTCCAAGAAATCATGAAGCGTCGCCAGGAAAGGATTGATTCTGCTAATTAAAATCTATCTGCTTTATTTCAGCTATTAGTCATAGTAGTGCAGAAAAAGGGAATGAAAGCAATGATCCCCAGTCCAGACGAGAGACAGCAGTGCTCCACTTAGTGGTGTAATTGCCATCAAAGTGACAATTTCTTGAACACTGTTGATAAGGGTAGACAGTAAGACCATGTCCCACTGGGAAAGGTGTTTTAATATTGCATGAAGTATGTTTTTTTTATAACTATATATTTTATACTGAAATTTTATGTGCATGCTATCAGAGCAGATCAGAATTCACACGTGTCTGAATGGACGACAATGGCTGGATTCAAGCAAAAAAGACCCTGCAAAGCTTTTCTCAAAGGGCTGTACCTGCTCCCAACCCCCTCGCCGGCGCGGCTCGGGAAGAGAGGGCAGGGCACACAGCACAGAACAAGCCAGCCTGAATGTTTATAAAGTCTGGACCACAGAAATAAGGCTTTCCCCCCACTTTTCATTTCCTTCTCTGTGGCAGATAACCCCTGCAGCCCACTAGCAAGGGCCCTGTGACAGTTCACTGGCCGCCTTCTGTCCCCCCCGTGCCCCTGCATTGGACCAGGCTGGAATTGCAACACAGGGCACCTAAGACTGGCCGCTTCCTTAAATAAACGCACCAGTTAGTGCTGTCTTTGAAGACTGGAAATGGGCTTTCATTGCGTAATAGCAAGCAGGATCCAGTGACAAATGAAGTGATTTCAGTCTGCAAATAGGTGAGCTCAGCCTGATCATCCCTGCTTACGCAGAGGCTGGGGCTCAGGGCAGCTGCGCAGCCCTTCACCTTGGCACGGATCCTGGATCGGAAAGTTGCAGTATTGCCAAAGCCAGGCCTCAAACAAGGAGAAGATAAGCCCCTACCATTTGCTCCCAACCTAGCCGCGCCCAAAGCCCTTCCCAGGGTGTTCGCCACTCGTCCCCACCTTCACGTTTTCATTGCAAAGAGTAATCTGAAATGCTTCCTACATAGCTAAGAAACAAAATCACACTTGGAAGGGCTGTTTTAATGCAAAATAAATGGCCACAAGAAAAAAAAAAATCTAATTTAGTACAGGCTGTTGTTCTTCACTTCCTGTTTTTCTTAATAACATTATGTGCGTATGTATATATCTATCTAGTGAAATACCCCCTCATTCTTACAATCTATAAGTAGGGATGAGGAAAAAATCCCTTTCCCTAGACACATAATTAAGTGATTATGCATCAATAATTTACTCAAAGTTTTAAAAGCTCAGGCAAGTATACAGTAGATTTCCTGTCCACAGCAAATTCGGCACACATTGTATTTATATCTATATTTTACTTGCAGACCAACTCGATAGGAATGCAGGAAAGCAAACACTTCTACAGGAACTGCTCACAGACTGGGAAGACTTTGCCTTTCTCCCTCATTCACACACCTTAACTTTGGTTGAATGGGAATCCAGGCCCAGGCTCCACAAAGACTTACACACGTGCTTTCCTTTACGTGCTGTGAATGGTCCCACCTCCTTGAAAGGTTAAGCACGTGCCTAAGTCTTTGCACAATTTGGGCCTGTCCTTGCACATTTAATGGAAAAAGCTGTACAGCTGTAAAGCGGTGGCTGGGGAACACGTGTCTCAATCTGAGAATACTGATGCACCTCTCAATTTTGGCTTTCTTCTTCCAAAAATGTTTCTAATGGATGATGTATTTTCTTAATCTTGAAATAGGACATTGTTAGCACCAGCATTATTAGGGTGCAGGCAGGGAACTTAGAGAGGAGGATCATGTTTTTAGTCACAACCCTGCTGGCTTGCCACAGCGGCTGGAATTTGCAAAGGGCACTCACCTTGTCAGGGAGGGATGAAGAGGACAATCCTCCTGAGAAGCCCTGGCTCTGGATTAGGGTGGAGATGGGAAGCAGGTGTGAACACTGGCAAACCACTGGTGTTACAAGCATAGGAGGCTAAATCATTTCTGAAATGAAAATAAAAACAAAGGGTGAGCTAGGAAATACAACACCATTCTTGTCTTTGGGTATCAAGGAAAACAAATCACACAGAATTATACTATTTGGGATTACAATAGAAGCGTACATGACAGTTCTGTAAAGCCGGGAGCCACGGGAGCATTTCGGAAAATAAATATATCAGTAGACCTTATTGCAGAAGTCACTTTTAAAAATTTCCATATGACTGAGCTGTGCATCTTATATTTGTACTGCCTGCAGATAATGCTATAATGTACTGTACATTAATGTAATTGAACGAAGGATAAAATGATATAACCATGCACTGTATAAGATTTATTAAAATAGTTAAGTTATACTTATAACTCCATCTCTGTCTCTTTCACTTGGATATAAATTAAAGCAACAGGACACAAAACCAGTTGTTAAGGGCTGGCTTTTCATGACAACTCGTCACTGTGAGTGTGCTAAGATACACAGCAGAGCATCTGAAACCGCACGTTTCCTTTTGTTTCTGGGGGACTACCATTCAAGAGGAAGGATGTTATGGCCTTGATAATCATTCATGTCTAAAAACAGGGGTAGGTGAAAATTCCACATATGATAGCAATTAAATGCTGGGAAAGCTACCAGCTGAATCCAAAATACTCCTTTTCTCGTCATCTTGAGCAAATTTCTCTTACCTCTGGAACATGCAACTGAGACAACATGCCAGCATTTACACACACTGATACTCTCCAAGATGACATTGTGCACTGACAAGCTAAAAACACCCAACCTTGGTCAATGCCAGCTAATGCAGGGCCGAGAACAAAGAGAAGGGAAGGGATATACAAGGGAGGCACTTTTATTCCTTGGCAAAGGACTCTGGAGACAATGAGAACATGTTTCCTACTTAGTCATGGAATTCAAACAGGACTTAAACCTAACGCCTCTTTCCATTATCTTCTCTTTGGGTTGGACAAAGCACGAGAAGGTTGTACAAAAGCATATTCTCTTATATCAGGAAGGGAAATTACTGTGGCAGCTTCCACAATTTAAACAATACAAGACAAAATGAGGGGAACAGCATCATCTGAAGAGCCTCTGTTTAAAGGCCAAGTGGCAGATTCTGCAACATTTCCAGCCAAGCCCCATTGCCTGTTTCAGAAGCACAACCACGTTAACAGGATTAGCCTTCTCTAGAGTTTAAATACCGTTTAGGTGAATGAAGAGCCATAGGTGCCCGAGAACACGCACCTTGCTGGCTTAGGGGGGCTCTCTCTGACAGGGCAGCACAGGCTGACAAGCTATGTTGAGCCTCACCACAACAGCGAGAGAGGAAGCACGCCGCTCGGCCCCTGCAACGGGTTAAAGCAGGCGAGGCACGGGTGCCAGTCTTTCCTCAAGGCTGCTAAACGGGGCGGACGCCTCACGCTCAGCAACCCTCCCGCCGCCATTTTATGTCACCGGCGGAGCCCTGCCCCGGAGAGGCCCCGCGGGCTCAAGAGGGACGGATGTCTGAGGGGCGGCTCGGGCGCCATGCCCGGCCGTGGGGAGGCCCCACGGGAGCTCCCGGGGACAGGAGGGCCCCCTCGCCCCCAGCCCACCCGGACAGCGGCTCCCCCGAGGGCGGCGCTGCCCTCACCCCACTCGGGGCAATGGCGGCCAGGGCCAGCCGCATGCCCCGTCGCCAAGGTGACCACCCCCCGACCCTCACGAGCCGCCAAGCCACCCAATCAGAAACTTTCTTCCTCCCCCCGCCCTGTCCCGGCTCCTCCCGCCCGCGCCCGTCTTGCTTCGGCGCTCCTGATTGGCTCGCCGCCTCCCTGCTGGGATGGGATTGGCGGCGGGAGGGCCGCGCGCCCCTCCCCGCGGGCGGCGGGTGTCGGGAGCGAGCGGCGGGTGCGCGCGCAGGCCGGCTCCCCTCCGGGCAAGCAGGATTCGTTATAGGCGGCGCGAGCCCCCCCCGCCCCACGGATTATGTCGGTGTCTCCTGTGAAGCGGCAGAAGATGGAGTCGGTGCTGGACCAGCTCAAGCACCACACCACCGTGGTGGCCGACACCGGGGACTTCAACGGTGAGGGGCGCCAGGGGGGAGCCCCCGTCACCGCACTCCTCCCCTCCGCGGAGAGTGGGCGCGCCCGGCCGAAGGGGCGAGCGCCCGAGGGGGAGCGAACCACCCTGGCGGGGGGGGGGTGGGAGGCGAGAGGGGTGTCGCCGCGCGCCCGGGAGGCGGCGGGGCCGCGGCCGCTCGGTGCCGGCGCGTTGCGCAAGGCCGGCGTTGGGAAAGGCGCCGTTACCTAACGCGGGGCGGGGGAGCCGCGGCCGGCGGTCGCTCTCGGGGGGCTCAGCCGCAGGCAGCGGGTCGGCGCGGGAAGAGCCGCCCTCGCCGGAGCCCGAGCCCCAGCGGGCGCCCGGCGCGGTGCCACGGAGCCCCCGCCCGGCGGCGGCCCGGCTGCCGGAGGTCCCGGCTGGAAAAGGCGCTGCTGCGTGGTGCCGGCGGCTTCCCGGGGCTCCGCGGTCCGGGCTGCAGAGTCCCGGCCTCTGCGAAGCCCGTCCCGGCGGGAGGCATTGAGCCAGCCCCGCGTCCTCCGGGCTGGGGTCTAAGGCCTAATTAACTGGCCGTTAATTACTGCTGTGCACGCTGGGCTTGCGCGCTTCATTAGCAACGCCCCTCCCGCAGCTGCAGCCCCGGCGGCTCTCGCTGCACCGAGTCCCGCCGCCGGCCGCCTGGTTGAAATCCAAGGCTCTGCAGCTGGCAACTCGTAGGTGGGGCCCAGTCCACGCACGACGTTTGCCGGACCCCCCCAGTGATTCTTTTTTCCCCAGTTGGACCTAGAGTGTGCACAAACCCGATGTTCAGCTCCGCGCGCTGTTACTAACAAGTGCCAGGCTCGACAAGATACGCTCTGTGGGGCCGACAACGTTGTTTTTCCAAGAGCCAGCGTAGATCTGCGGTTTTGGTGTTTGTTTTGTTTTTCAAATGGTGGAAGCAAAGCAGTTATGAAGCAAAGAAAATAATGCAAGAGTGCTTTTGTTCTCCTTATCTCACGGCAATGAGCAAGCACTCTCCTTTCTGAGGAAGGGAGGTGGCGTTCGATTATAAAGCCACTTGTTCCAAAGCTGTTGCTGCCTGAGCACCTGCACGAGCACGCAACTTTCTCGGTACATTGGAACTGAGAAATCCCTCCCCGAACATCTCTGGGTTGCATAGAGCAATGCTTGAATCCTGCTCTGCCATCCCCGAGGCCTGCAGTAATCTCTCCCCTGCTTACCTAATCCTATAGGTGATGAATAAACAGTCCTAAAAGGCAACTGTCCGAGGTCTTATATTAGTAAACTTAAGATTAAGGATGCAGAGAGGTAGCAGCAGCTCAGATGTGTGCCTCGTGATGCCGTCTCGGTGTATTTATGTACCTGCGCTGAGTGTAGGTAGCGTGTATCTGTTAAGTGCTTTGCATTGCTTGATTTCAAGCGTCAGGCTGCATGAAACGTGAGGGAGAAACTGTCACTGGCCTTTAAGAGTCTGACTGACGTGACAGACAACCGCCACACCACAAAAGGTACGGAGCACTGATGCAGCTTTATCGAGCATTGCATCGAGCGCGCTGGAAGCACTGCCTAGGTAACTTTAGCCTTGTCAGATTTGTGTACCTTCGAGTAGCGACAAACCTGGCTAAAGCCCAGCGTGTGCTGAAATGACATGAATTTAAAGCGTTAGACCATCTACCCTGGTTTAAAAAAAGCATAATGAAAAAACCCCCACCCTGTGATGGCTGAGGGGGTGTTTGTGTAGGGGGGGCACCAGGGGGGCCGAGCGCTGCCCACTGAAGAGTTTTAACAAGCTCCTTGAGACAGTTTTGCAGTTGATCTCTGGCTGCCTGTTGTCACCGGTGGATCCTTCCTACAGCCCAGACAAGGCTACAGTCAGCATCCGACTCCCCCCGTCCAAGTGAAACACTGATGCTGGTTAAGGCGCAGCTGTCGCTAACACCAGTTCCCAGTTTTGTTTACAGATAAACACATTGGTAGGGTGCTGCGGAGGAAAGGATGCCGGTTGGAACGGCTCCTGAAGCAGGTCCCTGCAGTAGGTGGTGGCAGCTTCTCTAGGTGCTGGACTCTTTTGCCCAGCTTGCTTTGTGCTCCCAACGAGGAAAGGTGGCACAACAGTCATGGACCCCCCGCTGAAAGCTTGTCCTGCACAGGCTGCTACCTGCTTTCTGACAGCCCCGAAGGAAGATGGGGTGAGGAAAACTGAGTGACAGACTTAATGAGATTAATTTACGCAGGTAGCCAGAAACCCCTAAGAGTCTTCAAATGCTGCAAGGCTGGACAGGATTCATAAGCTCTGTCAAAGCAGACTTCTCTAAAGTTGTGTGTGTGCTTCAGAACTGAGTTTCATTGGTGTACGGCTTTATTTTAAGCAGTATCTGTGTGAATTGAAGTGGGTTTTGAAGGACCTGTTTGGATGGAGTGGACTTGCTCCAGGATCGTGATCATTGCCTGGGAGGGAGCTATGGGAAAAACAATACTTATTTTCTTCTATGACTGAGAAAATAAAGTTGTACTCTCTAACTTGGGTTTTCAGCCCTGTGCAAAAACACTGAGGAAAATAAGTACACTGGTAATAAATACTTTGTTATGTTTGACATTTAGCTGTGTTAACAGGGGAGTTCGTAAGCAGAAATTGCTGAGGGGCCTGCAGAGGCTCTCCCCGTTTGCTGAGTCAGGCTCTGCGTGCCAGGCAGCTCAGCTGTGATTAGGGCCAGACAATGCATGGTCCCAGCCTGCCCTGGTAAACAACTGCTATCACCTGAAATAGGTGCAGTCCAGGGTTTAAGGCAAGCCAATGGTTCAAATGGCTTCCCCAAGGAAGGAGGCCTGGTGCTACAAGGAAATTACAAGAACAGATACTAAGAAATGGTCTGCGACTGTTTGAGAAAGTTTTAAAATCCAGTAAGGCTCTAGCAGCTTTTCTAACAGGTGAGTTTTTGTCCTATTGTGGCTGTAGACAAACAAAAACCCGAAAGCCTAACTGCTAGAAGGGAAGAAAGATCCCCTTGTCTTTACTTTCCCCCTGTGATTCCTGGAACTCAGCTGTGCTGGTGAATATGATACTTTGGGCAGTGTCTATAGCAGTGAGTAAACTTTGCTGTATCTTACTCCTGTAGCTCTGTTAACCTTGTTCTGGTGCTGCTGGCACAAGCCAGCTTTCAGACAGGGGTATTTAAACATCACTGTCTGCTCTGTCACAAACACTATCCTACAGCCATAAGTGTTTACATACTCACATGGTTGAGCAAAATCCTTTTAATTGCTTGGGCCTGCTGGTTGTTTTAAACAGGCTATTTTTATTTCCCTAGCAATTGATGAGTACAAGCCCCTAGATGCCACCACAAACCCATCTCTGATACTCGCTGCTGCTCAGATGCCAGCTTACCAGGAACTTGTAGATGATGCTGTTGCCTATGGGAAAAAACTTGGCGGGTAAGTAGAGAGGGGTTTTTATCTCAGTAGATCTATTTAAGATGCCTTATTTATACAAATAGCGTTTAGTACTACTAGCAGTGTACTGGGGTTTTCCCCTCATGTACTCATAGGTGTATCTCCTGCCCCCCAAAAGCCTCAACTCCTTGAAGAAAAACGTCTTACGCTCGTTTCAGATGTGCTTTGAAGAAGTGCATCTCCGTTTACCATTTCTCATGTGGCCTTCTAGGACTGCTCAGGAAAACACTCTTGGGTTGCCAGCATTATAGGAACTAGTATCCGAAGGCTAATACTGCTGGTGGAACACAGAGGGCAGAACATAAACATGGAGCAGAGCAGAAGTTGCTGTTTGAACTCTGGAATTTAATGTTAAGTGGGCTGTGAAATTTGATCTTCAAATCCATAGCAAGGTGTGAATGCACTTTGTTTTTCCCCCCATAGAAATGATTTTGCTCTTTGTGGTTTTCAGGTCAGAAGAGGAGCAGATCAAAAATGCTTGTGACAAACTTTTTGTATTATTTGGAGCTGAAATATTGAAGAGGATACCTGGCCGTGTGTCCACAGAAGTAGATGCAAGGTTGGCTCTTTTTCCTCTGGGTTACCCTGGATATTTGTACATACAAAAAGAGACATGATGTGAGTTGGAGAAAGACGTTCTTGACTAGACAGCTCACTGTTATAAGGCTAGCAAGAGTTTATATTGTTAATATTTAATTAGAGAATGGATGTTACTTAGTTTGCTTGATTATAACTTGGTGACAAAACTTTATGAAAACAAGTAATACTGAGCTTGCATTTTTGTCATCATCTTCTTGTTCCTTAAGCAAGGGAAGCCTCATGCTTCCAGTATACTTAGTTTTGCTCATTCTCTTCTGTGTGATAATGTCTTCTTAAGTTACCAAGAGAGCTGTTTTAACAGTTTATTGCAAGACTTGCATAGGATTTGTCTGCTAACCTACTCCTTGCCAATTCACTTCTAATGCTCAGCTTCTGCATCCATTATGAAAGACTTGAGGAGAACTTTAGTCTCTAACTTTCTCAAGGAGAGCTATCTTGAGCTCTGGATCCTCTGAATCAAAGAGTAGCAGTGCTGTCATACACCTGCTTGATGGGCTCACAATCCAGGAAGTATCTCTGAGAGCAAAAACCTGCTATTGGCACATAAACGCTGATAAAACAGACAATGTTGTTCAACGGGGCTTGGGGCGGGGGGGGGAGCATTTTAAAAAGTCAGTTTTAAGCAGTCCTGCTCTTGTTTCAAAGGTTGTCCTTTGATAAGGAAGGAATGATTCAAAGGGCCAGGCGCCTCATTGACCTTTATAAGGAAGCAGGAATTGCTAAAGATCGTATTCTCATAAAGCTCTCTTCAACATGGGAAGGAATCCAGGCTGGCAAGTAAGTATTTCGGTACCTGGTATGCTGATTCATAGCATGCTTCCGCCTGTTCACAGACACCAGACAAATGCATTCTGCACGTAAAATAAAGAATTGTTTTGAAAGCACTGCACCAGGAAATCTGTTACTAGGGCTACAGCTAGCAAGCAAGGTGCTCTGCTACAGCTTTCTGTTGAAGTAGGAAAAGTTGGTTCATACAAGGGCCAGGCCACAGACAGAGTTTCCTGAAATATCATGCAAGTTGTCTGCATTTGGTTCAAGGAACAGCATTAAATAAAGCAGAGTCTGGCAGCGCAAAACATTTACTGTTAGCTTAAAACTTTAAAGCTTTTAAACTGTACCATATTCCTAATTTAACTCAAGAAATTCAGTAGTTTTAACTTACTGGCTTGTTCCTAGAATATAAATTCAGTAGGTGAGCAAACTGCTGTTTTAAAGCCAGCCTATGTCTGCAGGGTTCTGGAAGCAGAGTACGGGATTCACTGCAACATGACCTTGCTGTTCTCCTTTGCTCAGGCAGTTGCCTGTGCTGAAGCTGGAGTTACTCTGATTTCCCCATTCGTAGGACGCATCCTGGATTGGTATGTTGCGAATGGAGATAAGAAAACCTACGAGCCTTCAGAGGATCCAGGTAAGCTTCCCTTTAACATACTGTTAAAAATACAACAGCTACTCATTCAAACTGCTGTTTACTCATATAAATCCTCTTATGCAAAAATGTTGGTTTTGAGCATGTTCTGAATAATCATTAGTACTTCAGATGAATTATTCTGAAAGTTGCCGATTTCTCCTTTTTAGGTGTGAAGAGTGTCACTAAGATCTATAACTACTACAAAAAGTTTGGCTACAAAACTATCGTGATGGGCGCTTCGTTTCGAAATACGGGAGAAATAAAAGCGCTTACAGGCTGTGACTATCTCACCATTTCACCCAAGCTTTTGGCAGAGCTCAGCAAAGAGTACGTCAAGTTAACTCCCACACTCAGTGTAAAAGAGGGTAAGTCCACTTCTGGGTAACACGGGCTTGCTCAGTCTCCCTTTAATGTTAAGGGTATGTGGTTCCACTCAGCTCTGGCGCTTCCATTCTGCTTTAAAGATTAGTCTTGACCTCTCTCTAAAGGAAATACCGTTGCCTCGCTACAACAGTAGTGCTACAGTTGCTGACACACAGTCACTTCTTTAGGGTCTCGGGTCCCACTGAGTACACTAACTAGAATTAAGATGGGTTTTAAGTGTGCTTAAATACGGTGTACTCTCTCCCGAGAGGACAGGGAAAGCAGAAGGAGGAACTTCATATACTTCATATGCTTGGGATGAAATTTTACTGAATATTAGCAGAGATGCCAAACCTCATTTAATCTTATGTTGTATCAGTGATGCAATTAGCTCTAGACACACCAAAAGGTGTGTTTTCCCTCCAGAAACTCTAGAAATTAATCATATGCAAGACTAAGTCATTTTGATCTAGTGATACTGTGCCGCGATGGTTTTGAACGTGTGTTCCCATTGCGCTACTCTTGCTTTTCTGTAGCCTTATTCAAATGCTACTTCTACAGCTCGGCAGATGAGATTTGTGCACAGCTGTAGTCATGGGTTGCTGCTTGCAGGCTGCTAAGCTGGCTTGTAGCCATGTAACAAAAGCTTAATTGATGGGTACTGCCAAATAATCAAAGACCTAATTGTTCAGCAAACTTGCTCAGAACGTCTCACTGCGGTAGGACTGTTGCATAATTCCTGATAATAGGCCTGCAAGTACCGTACCATTCAGAAGCAGATACAAGATAATGGCAGACACATAAACATTGTATTTTAAGAGAAACTGATTATCTAGGCTACTTCTCCTGCCAGCCCAACCCCGATCAGGAGCACTTTCAGTCTTGCATCCCAAAGTGCTCCTGTAACAAGACATGTTGAAAAATTTCAACCACCACTTTCAACAGCTGGAGATGGTCAGAATCTTGAGACTGTTTTAGGAAGCCTGTGGTATTTGATAATAATCTGATAATATGGTTTTGTTTCTTTTTCAATTCCCCTTGCACAGCTCAGGCATGTGAGCTTGAGAAGATCCACCTGGATGAGAAGGCATTCCGCTGGCACCACAATGAAGACCAAATGGCTGTGGAGAAACTATCCGATGGGATCAGAAAATTTGCTGCAGATGCAATTAAACTGGAGAGGATGTTGAAGGTAGATGTTACATCACACTGTCTCCTGCCACCTCTCATGTTCCTCCAAGTACTGCAGCTAACCCACAGGTCCTTCTGGTATGGCTAAGCATTAGGAACCTGTAAGCAAGTCCGATCAGGTTTTTACACAGGCGGTACAAGTTACATAGGACAGGCAGCTACCAAACCGGCCACCTAAATTAAGTGAGCTTGGTAAACTTCACTGCATCTCAAGAAAGAATTCACGCCAGATGTATACAGCCACACCTGCTGTTTGAGGCCCAAGGCAGTGTTCAGGCTGGCAGCTAATCAAGGTGACACTACTATCAGAGTGAAAAGTCTCTTAAGTCTAATTTAAACTCGTTAGCTGTCAGCAGTGCTACAAGACACGTAAATAATCTTCAGATAGTGAGCTGGAAATAAATCATGCTTGTACTTGGCACTAGGAGGCAGCAAGAACAGATGCTGAGTATAGCCAGGCCCTGTGCAAGTCTTCTGTCAGTTTATGGAGAGTCTTTCAAAGGGGATTAATTGAACTGTGTGTTTTGGGGAGAAAAATACACACCAAGTACACCTGATCTAGGCACTACTTCTTGTTGACTGACAACTACTTAAGAGTGACTTAAGCCTGCATTGCTAAAGCACAGTCCAGTTCCCAAACTCTTACTCAGCTGCTGTTTGTTTACTTCTCTCTTTCTAGGAGCGAATGTTCAGTGCTGAAAATGGAAAGTAGAAAAATCAGAATTCTCCTGTGTGGTCAAGGCTGAATGAGTGGATCACCCGAGGTTAAATGGATGTACAAATGTCTTACCTGTAAAAGTCTTATGCTATGTATGGATAGATTTCTGTATCATGCTTTTTTTATCAATTTGCAAAGGGACAAACAGAATTTCAAATTTTTGTGGCACTTTTGTCAATACATGCAAATTAACACAGACTTTCCTTGTAATGTGTTCATTTCACTGCTGCAGGAGACACCTGCCACAGTATTTTAATTTTTTAACTTTTTGTATTCACTTCCTAATTAAGTCTACAGTCCTGACACTAAGAAAGCAGTTTTGTCTTTCATGCTCTCTTACTCTGACTAGACAGAGGTTTCAAAAGCCCTCCTTGGCACAAGACCCACAAGTACTCTTCTCTGAGACACATACATGATGTACTAAATGAACTAGGCTCCAGTCTCCTCCTGTTCTCTTCTTGCAGCCAAGTGGCAGCAGTAGTGAGCCACGAGTTGGCAAACCTAGCGAATGCCATCAGAGGTAGTATTTCAAGGCTTTTCAACGGGGGGGAAAGCTGTATCATAAGCAATTTTGTCAAATACCAGTTTTGTTTACCACTTGCGTAAGAGCCAAAAGCAAGGTAACAGCAAGAAGATGGAATTGATTGAAGCTGAAAATAGCACTGCGATTACAACACAGGCATAAGCTCCAACTCCCCCCATGTTACTGAAGCCTACGCTTTCAAAATTAAGTAACTAAATCTCTCAAGCAGTTAATAAATAACTTGACAGTTAATCTGAGCTGACAGAGTGAACATGTGGCTACAACTCAAGATGGTCTGTTAGAGCTTTGTATATTGTCTTTGGAGGAGTTACTGCTTTTCTTTATGCAACAGTCATGGAATTGCTGCCAACCCCACAAATGAGGGGGGGGTTGGGTTTTTTGTGGTGGTTTTCTTTTTAAGTTCTATCACCCCCTCCTTTCCTCATTGTTCTTAAGCTGCTGCTTTTGTGAAAGAGGAAGAGCTGTGTGGCAGCCTTCCTCAGGAAGGACCTAATCCTAATGCAGCACTTACCAATTAGAGGGCTTTCTATTAAGTGGGGATGCATGTGATTACATTTCATGCTGTCTCTCATTAAGTATAATTAAATATATCTCTTATTAGTTTATATAGGTCCAGTTCCATCAAGAGTAGACAAGAGGTTCCTGTTTATATGTAGACACAACTGTTTGCTGATAAAGTTAACCTCTTAAAAAAAGGAAAAAGGCAACACTGAGGCTACAATACTTACACGCACATGGTCTATCCAGCTTGAGTAATACAAGAAAAACAAGCCAAGGGAACAATTGATCAGTAACATCAGTGTGACACAGCAGCGCTATTGTCAGGACATTGCCATAACAACCTGGGAACTGTTGTTTCAGCCACAGTGACAGACGCTGTATGCTCACAAACCAGATGCAGGAGTGAGAACTGAGCCCCATCAGGCATCCGTGTGGCCTTGCATCCTCCCAGCCTTGCCCTGTCCCTGCCCGCATGGGTTTGGGAATAGCACCAGTTTACCAGAGGGAGATGGAGCTGCCTCAGAGGACGGGTCTAGACCCCTCTGCTCTGCAGCTGTAGGTGAGGGTGAGACGCAGGCCAGGGTAGAAAGCAAGTTGTCCAGAAGGAGGTGACCTTTTTTTTTAAGCTAGCATTAAAAGCCTTTCCCTGCCACCACCTCCGGACACTGTGCCACATGGCCATCCGACCTCCCACTGCAAGTCAAAGTGTGCCCTGTGATTTAGATCACTGCAGTCATTACAAACTGTTAACAGAGTATTTGTATCCTGCTGCAAAGGAAACAACTTCAAGTACAGCAGAGGCACCAAGTACAAGGTCTGTAGGCTCTCTGCTTTGGCTCTAGCTTTCTCAAGGTCTGTTTTCCGCTCCAGAATATGAGACGAGGGGAGGTCTAGCTTCTTAGCAGACCACAATTTCCAAAACAGGCAAGTTTGGCTCCAACTGTTAACAGTTACAAAAGTAAAGTCCTGACTTCCTCAGGCAAGAGAATGACGCTTTCAGCCAGTCCAGAATTACGCTTCCCTGGGATAGCTTTAATAAACCTGCACAGCACCATTGTGAGACTGACAGCTGCAGAGATGACAGACCAGTGAGACCCATGGCAAGCCAGAGCAACCAGAGATAACTTCTGAAAGGTAACACAACTCACGAGCCCGCACTTCAGCATGTTTTCTAAAAACTGCTATTACAATAATCACAACAGATGACAGGGTAGGATGGGGATCCTCAGCCAGACAAAAATACTTCCCCACAGCAACAAGCCTACTTAATCTTGCAAACTGTGAACATTAAACACAATGTCAGCGATGAAGAGCTCAAGTATTTCCCATATTCTGAAGAGGAAGATCTGGGGCTGTAGAAGTGGCAAATACAGAACTACTGTAGAGAGGCCCGTGCAGTTGTTGCTGGTCTCCCTGAAAAATGGATCTTTCTTCCGCGCACTCACCGACAGGTGATAAGCCTCTCTACAGGGTGTAACTCCACCTAGACAGCTGGATGATTCTCAGCCTGCCACGGCTTGTCTTAACCCTAGGCATTTGCTAAGTCCTAATGCCTGACTTAGCAAAGGAATTAGGAGGTATTTTAGGCCACTGCTGCATTCTTAGAGGTGGAAGGGCTCAGGCACGATTATACTGCAGAGAAGCTGCATGAAGCCAAGCTACCCGAGTTAGCGCTGACCCCAGCTGGTCACTCTTCATACCAGCTTCATTCTAGATGCAACACAGGACTGTCTGTCTGAACTTTGCATTTACCAGCCCACTGCTATCAACAGGAATCTTTTTGCTGATTCCTTTAGCTGAGTCATTCTCCCAAGATTCATACCTATTTGGCATTAAAAAAAAAAAATTCCAAGGCAATGCAGTGCTGTCAGATAGCCCTGGGCACCAACACATCTTTTCTGCAGACAAACATGGAGAGCTACATGCCAGTTTCTTGAAACAGCTCAGCTGCGCATCTGATGTACAATCATTTCTCTGCATCTGTCCCAGGCTTTAGCTGCTACTGACAAAGGGTCAAATCCAGAAGTAGCTGGACTTGACAGTAGTTCTTCGACATAGAAGCTGCTTCTCTCAACAGCCAAACCCAGCTCATTCCATCTAGACCAAGACTGGCTCCTAGGAACACGACCTGGTGGTTACAGCCCAAATGGATGGTGGTTATCTAGGGATTAATCCTGCTCCAAAAATCCTTTACAATCCAGTCCCCTTCCTCTCACTTTGCTTGCAGAGTACGTATTCTCCTATTTCACAGGACTTCCGTATTAGATCTTCTCAGGAAGACCTGCTGAGCCACACCTGGTGAATACAGGCAGGGCTCCACTGAAATCAAAGTGGCATCAGTTTAAGCTCCCCAAAAGGTCTTTACCATTTTGTATAACTCTTTGGAAACAGAAGTGTTAGCTGTCACTGAAAAGTCACTGGAGAAGCCACACGCTTATGAAGATGCAGCCCTTTCAAACAGAACTAGGAAGCAGACAACGATCGAAGGAATCCAAGGTTACCCTCTGGCTTACATTCTGCAGGTGGACTGCTGCTGTCCTTTCAGACTGTCTGAAAAATGTTTTTTCCCCCATTATCAGCAAATTTGCTTTTTGCACGCTCACAGCATCATAGCACAGGTCAGCAAGTGACTGATACCCAGCTCCTAAAGATGTCAGCCCCTTATATAGACAAGCATGACCCACATGTCATTTGGAGTCACCTCTGGCAAGCTACTTTTCTTCTTAAAAAAAAAAAATAAAAAAAATCCAAACTCATTCACCTGAGAGCTGCTTTCATCTTCTCCCCAGTCCTACCAAGTGCCCTACAGAGTTTAGGTGGTTTTTTTCTTTTTTTTCTGACCCTGTTGCCTCCCTAGCAATCTCCTCTAGCACCATGAAGATGCATGGATGTGACCACTAACTGAACCACCTCCACCATCTGTGAATCTTTAGCCTGCCTTTTGATAATGACCATAGGCAGCTCCGCAACTCTTCTGCTGATCCGCAGCGCGGAGTGCAGCTGTCTGGATCCTTTCTCATTTACAATTTAACAACATCACACACGTGGCAAACCGCCAGCCTCTGTTCCCCACAGAGGTTGTGTGAGTTGCGCCAATCAGAGCCCAAAGACCACCGTGCAAAGGCCGACTCCAAGCCCTTAAATAGCCCAGAGGGGAGGAAGCAGCTATTTTGGTCTGTGGATTGAAGCCGTCAACGTAAGTTCACCTGCCAGACCCCTCCATCCTGCACTTACACTCAGCATTCAAGTCCTTCCCATCAGAAAGCAGTCCACTTGATCTCTGTGGCTACCAAATAGCTCACAAAATGCCTGGAAGGTGCCTGGTCTCTCCTCTGTGGATAAGCCTGCTGCCCTTGGGAATCACATTCCCTATGCGCCTCTCATACCTGGATCCTCTTTTAGTCTGGAGTCCTCCTCCCGTGAGAACACAACCCAGGTGGGTCCCTTCTCAATTTAACCTATCGTGCATCTTTCCCTCTTACTGTAAGAGCAGTCCAACAGACACTCCTTAGACTTCTCCAAGAATATGGCATTATGGACCTGGAGCTTCTTTAAAGTCCCTATACAGGTTGCTGGTACACACCAACAGACTTCGAAATGCAAATGCCATCACGTGTATATGTCATTTTATATCATGTCTCACATCCTGGATTTTGGTTTATGATTATGACAAAAACCCTGTCAGGGACTGGGATGAACTGTCATGGGATGAGAATGCAGGAAAGTCTTAGAAGAGGGTACCCACCTCCTTACTGTCACACGGGTAACTGGTAGCTCAAAGCGACAAATGTGCTGGACTGGTCTTTTCTAGGTGAGGTCTATTTGACAAATTGGTACCCTTTCGCTTTCCCCAAAGTCTCTTTGTTCTGGAGCTTTCTCAATCAGAAAGAAACCAACAATTTTTCTAAAAATATCTCCCAGTCAGCCCTAAAATACTGACAGATCAAAGTTGGTCACCTGGGGAATGAGGAGCCCAGGAAAAGCTTTCTGCTCTGGAATTATGTCCCCCGAGCCCTGCTGAGCTGATAACACCACACATCTCTGCGAGCAACCAGCCTCGCACCACAGCAGGGTGAGAATTCAGGCGCACAGAACCTGGGGGCTTGCTGCTGCGAAGCTGGGCAGTCCGAGGCTTTGAGCCTCTGCAAGAAATACCCCTTCTTTCTCCTGGATGAGGCAAGTGCCCCGCACCCTCACACCACCAGCAGAGCCACAGTATCTGCCACCTCACATAGCTGGGACACAGCTGGCCAGGGCCAGGAACACCATGGGGTTCAAACGTAACTCTGAAGCAATCCAAAAGTCACTCGAGACAATAAAATACTGCAGCGAAAGGGGAAGAGGAGGCAGGAAAAGGTGCCTCAATAACAGTCAAACCTTACTCCACTTACATATAGACATATGGTCCCCTCAAGAGCTGAGGGAGCACAGGAGATGAACAAATTATGCCCAAAACATTCACCGTCATAGGATCCCTTACCTGCTCTGGTAGCAGCTGCAGTTTCCCATGTCAGCACTGGGGCTTTTTCTCTTCAGCACAGGCGAGATGTTTTGAGGTGACAGATGTCCATGGCTAAGTCGCAAAGTCCACATCCATTCTGAAATGGAGCAAAAACCCAACAACCACATAAACCCTCAGCCTATACACCTGTTTATCCAGTCACACAGAGCACCTTTACTCCATAACTCTTCCTCAACTTCATCTCTCTTCAGGAGACGAAGAGATCTCTCCCAGGATCCTGTCTGAGCCCAGTTTACAAACTCCTCCTAGTGGCTTCCCAGATCTCCATACCTCCTCAGATTAAGAACTCAGGAGCAGAGTGTGTTGTCCCCCAGAAAGGTTTTAGCTATCACAGCCACAAAGACAAGCTTAGACTCAGCAAGTAGGGGCAAATAAAATGCATGTATATGGGGAAATCCCAAAGAACCAATACATACATTTTTAAGACTTGATTTAAAAATGCCCTTGCCCTTTATCAAACACACCCAGAGCCAGGAATACTTCCCAGCCACAAAGACTAAACCTTCTCAACCCCTTGCGACAGAAAGTCTCCCTTTATCACCTGCTCTACACCTGAGCCCAGTTACCAGGCCCTCCCCACCAGACGGGCTTTACCTGGGCTTCCCCAGCCCCACGCCAGGAGAGGAGCCAGCACAGAGGGCTGCCATCAACCCCCTCCTCGCAGGGCAAACTTCTACAGCACGCTTCCTCCAGGCGTTTGTAGTCTAAGTGCCAGAGCCTAAGTTAAGGCCGCAGAGTGCTACAAACTGCACGTACGCGTAAGGTTGTAGTTTGCCCTCTGAGGTTGTCAGGGAGAGACACACCACGCTTCAAACAAAGCGGGAATTTCTCTGGGTTGGGCTGAGCGGGGCCAGGCCTGACTCGAGGGGGGACTGGCTGAGCAACCGTGCCAATAAAGCACAGGCAAGCGATGGCGGGGAGGCCACCCGTGGGCAAACCCACGTCTGAATTCATGGACACCTCCTCCAACTGCAGGGAGAGTGCAAATACGCCCAAGTCTGCTGGCATACCAGGCTGGAACAGGATGCTCTTTCTAGTCTCCATTCCCAAATTCCAAGAGAAAACAGTGCTGTATCTCCTCGTACATGCGGGTCTTGCCTACGCAGCGGGATCCCGTACATTTCTGTGCAGTGCCTGCCATCAGAGATCTTGGCACATATCAGAGTCCCGGAGTATTCCTGCAAGAGAAAAGCATTCTTTAAAATATTAGAGCCTCCAACAATAGCAGCCTGTATTCAAAGCTCAGCGAGTGATCTAAATGGACATTTTGAACTCTTGTTTTCATTGTAATTCTCAGGCAGGGACATAAGTGGCAGAAATATAAATAAGAAAACAAACCCCCAGGAGAAAGCAAACTTTGTTTAACAGACTGTGCAGACAGTTTAGCTTGGGAGTACAGAATACAGCTGGCAAGTAAATGATTTCTAGTTTGCTCGCAGAATTGGAAAAAACACACTCACAAAACATACAAATCATGAAAATAAATAAATTTGGGACTTACAAGCAGCAGGATAAATGGAAGTAAAAAGTTGAAATACCTTTTATTTGGGGTCAAATGCAAAATGGTGTCTCTTAGTTTTTTATGCAGCCTTTAAAAATATATATTAGGTATACTTCAAAGAGAAAATATGAAATATCCAATTTAAGTGATTTTGCGTCTTCTTGGCTAGAGAAAAATTGCCATATTCAACACAAAGTTGTGAAAAATATGTTCAACACAAAACTGCAATTTGTAGCAAATTAATTAAACAAAAACAGAAGATAGATAATTCTAAGCTGAGCGCTGGTCTTCCTATGGCACATTTTATTATTCATTCCTTAAGGTACATAGCAAGGAAAGAGCCAAGAGCTGTGTTGTAAGGGCTCCTGACACACAGATGTATTAAAAAAATACAGTCCTTGCACTGAAGGGACGCCCAGCTGCAGGCACCCAACACTTCTGCAGTACGTTAGGGCTGACCCTTGCCAGGAACTGTCCGGGCTCGGGGTCTCCTGCTCCCACCCTGACGCTAAACAGGGCTCTGCACTGAGGCTGAGCCTCGCGACCCACTGCTCCAGCCCACAGCATGGCTTGAGGCAGTGGGGATTAAAATCAAAGCACGTGGCTCACAGTTTCAGATCTACCATGCAGCCTGAATAACCCTATAAATGATGAGATAATATAGGAAATATCCTATTCTAACAGTTATATGCTTAGAAGACAATTAGTAGTTTAAGTCTATACAAGTAATTAATTAATTCACTGCCATTAATTCACCGGCAGCTCAGATCAACTTAGCTTTACTGTAGTGTACGTAGAAGTAAAAGGATCAGGAAGTTTCAGAGGGACAAGCCAGGCAGAGCAGCCAGTCCAAGGGCAAAAAGCATGAAGAAACTGCTGAGCTCTGAGGAGCCATGGAATATAATTTTTACCTTATAATACAATTATGCCCAATTATTTTATATAAATACTTTCATACTAGAAAATAATAGAGCAGAGATTTGGCAGCACAACCATTCCTCTCTGTCCTTGAACCAATGTAGATGTAGAGGATTCCGTCGAGGATACCCAAACCCATCTTGAAACTGAGGCATACCAGATAGGAGAAATGATCTAGGAGGACAAAACCTTAGATCAACAGTAACAATTGTCTGAAAGAACACTAGTATTCTCCTTTTTGCTTTTGTTTCTCTTTTCATTCTCTGTTTGTATGTTTTGCATAAATTTGATTTCACATAGCTGATGAATTTGCTGTATCTGTACTGCATTATTGTTTGGTTTCTGTATTGCATACCTTTGTGGGCAAGTAAAATCCTTTTCATCTGTTATCATGTAAGCTAACCCTCTTCGAGGCAGGGTGCTCAGACTCTCATGATTTCCCAGCTGACATCTAGAGGCCAAGCCAGTGCTTCAGCTCTGTCCTCCTTCTGGTTCAGGAAGGCTGTGCTCTGACGTAGGATGGGATGGGCTCGGAAGGGACATTTCCCGTGGAACCAAGAGCTGAGGATTTCCCAAGGCAAAGAGTGACCCTGACAGCCGAGCCTTGGATACGGGAGATCCATCCGTACAATGCTTCAGGAGCAAAATGGAGCAAGGATCTGAGCTCTGTTCCTCTGCGGTTCACTTTAACAGGTAAATGTATCCCCAAAGACATTCAGTTGTTATGTCACACAATTTGCGTAGAAGCAAAAAAACCACAAAAGTCTGCTTTTATATAAGAAAATAGTGCCATGGCTTGAGGAAGGGGAAAAAAAAAAAAAAATCAGCCTCTGCTAGGTCAACTACAGGATCCCAGGAAAGTAACTTATTAAAATAGCTGAAATAGAAACATCCTTGTTATTATCATGAGTAACTATGAACAACAGCTCAGGCTTCAATACAGCCTAAGTGATATGCATCTCTCTTGCTCCTTCTTAGGAACAGCCAAACTGGTCAGACTATAGATCAATTTAGCATAACGTCGTGCCTCCAACCATGGCCAGACGCTGTCGAGGAAGATCTCCACAGAGCAAAGGAAACAGCCATAAAAAAAACACCCTTTGTGCTTTGCTTTCCAGTGGAGGACTGCTTTTTTGGGATCAGACCGCGAGCATTTCTCAGCCCAGCCCCAGATAACAGGGAAAGGATCAGCCTCCTGCCACACGAAGCATTTTCCTTTGCAGTGGTATCTGCCAGCACAAGAGAAAGGTGACCGAACCAGCTCCAGCAGCATGCTTGGACTACGCCTGGAAAGCGACTGATCACTCACCACCTGCACAGCGTCAGGCCCTGAGCTGCAATAATACCACAAAACAGCTATTATAAAACGCAGGATCAGCACCAAATGTCTTCAAAAGATAATAGGAGCCTTTCCCCAAAAATCCATGGGCCTAAGAGCCCATAACTGCTATTGTGTGTGCATTAGCCACGCTGTCAGCCCTTCATCAGATTGGCAACTGCTGCTTGGTCTCCTTCTGTCTCTTTTGCTCTTTCAAACCCATAACCCATTGCAATGACCAGGTGTAGTTTGGTGGCGATTCCCACACTGGGGACTCGATGGCTCATCCAGGCAGGGCTGAGGTGACAGCAGTCACGGCTGCTGCCGGGAGAAGAGGCAGGGTCAGGCTCCATCTTTTCCAGCTGCTCTCCATGGGACTGCTGGGCTTCACGGCTTTAGCCTGGAAGTCTTGGACATGCGCAGAAGTTGTATGATCCAGCGTTTGTATTTGAACAGAAAATAAGTAATACCACTCCACTGTCCAGAAGGCAAAGAAAGGGCAAGCAATTCCTAACCCTAACCCAATGGCAGGGCTGGTTTGCTTTTGCAGTCCATGCAGGAGTCCAGCTCTGATGCAAGCACATCACAATTCTCAGCATCCGACACTTTTCCTGCCTTTCTGCAGGACCAGTGACTTGAAGGTCCCGGGTCCCTCAGCGTTGCAGACATGGGGCCTCACAGAGGCTATCTGCACAGCATCTGTGAACATCTGGGAAAACAGCAACTGCAGGAGGCCCTGCCAGGCCTCTGTGTTTCATGGCCACTACACTGTCAGCATGAGGATTATTAGAGGCCACTGCAGGCTCTGCTGCTCAATTTTTATTTCAGTATAATTGAAGGAAGCTTACAATCTGACCTTTGGGTTTTGACTTTGGTTTTGCTTTACTGCTGGGACCTAGGTTACAGTCTGAGCTCAGATGGATTTGGATTGTGCAAAGTGAGTATTTGCAAAGGGGTCTCCTATTTGTCCCGTGAAATCCACACAATCACAGCACCCTGCAGCCACAGTTTTGCCTGAGGAAATGTAGCATTCCTAGAAAGCAGAGGGGACCCTTATCTTGCTATGGTCCACAGCACTCAGACGCAGTGTGATACTCAGACTGGCGTTACGTTACACTAATGGCTAGGGAGGTTGTGCCTAAGCTAGGAATTCAGCTCCCCCTCTGCAGCACCTGAGCAGTACAAGTCCTGTCTCTTATTCCCAGGGATACACAACTCCAATTTATATTGCTGGTGTTTGATCTAGGAGATCAAAGGACCAGAGCAACGCCACAGGCTCAAACTCACCTTCAGTGGCAGCACACCTATTTAAATTTCACTCAGTTGTTCAAGATTAGAAATGAACAACTTAAAAGAATCTGCCACAATTCAGGGTTGGCCCTTGGCTTTACACAAAGAAAAAATGCAAAGTGGAAACCTTTGGGGAGAAAGCATTTAGTAACAGGCGATGCTGAGGAGGGATAATTTCTAAGGAAAGCACGCAGGGTAGCATTAGTGCATGAGCTTCTAAGAGATAACAAAGGATTGAGGCTTTCATGACAAGAAAGATTTACTAATTATGCTGCCCTCATCCTCCTAAGAAAAGAAGGAGTATGGGGCAGCAGACCCTACAGCCACAAATTACCGGGAAGCCACGGGAATGGCTTGTTGCGTACAGCACAGGTTAGTGTATCACCCTGTGTTAACACGCATTTCGTGCTACTCTAGCCCTGGGTGGTGGCCCAGGTTTTTCCTTTCAGCCGCAGCCCACCTGCCCAGCCCAGGTACACAGAAGTGGCAGGCGCTTCCTCGGGAAGTGGCAAGAGGAAAGCAAGACCTTTGCACTTGGCATTTGGGGATGGAGTTTGCCGGTGGCTGAGGAGGAACGAAGGTCTGTCTAGAGCAGTACCACCACCTTGTGGGGAGGCTGCAGCATCCCAGGGCACCTCTGCCTTTCCAAGATTCCTAGAGCAGCAACTAACTGATGAGCATAAATGCAAGGTTATCAACCTTCCCTTGGGGGGGCAGGTCTCTAATTTCATCATTCAGCTCTATGCAAACACACAAAGCTGGGGGGCAAAAAGAAAAGCACACACAAACACACGCTTTTCTTTTGTCTTTCAGCTCCCTCTTGCATTCCACGACCCAATCCACTGAGGGAGACTTGTTGCTGCTCCCAACAGTTGCTCTCCTCCTGTATTCTTGAAACAAGGGTGCAAGAGGAGAGGTACAGGAGAGCAGAGCTGTTGGGAAAACAGGCAGTAGAATCCACAGATCGACACAGTAAGTCAATTCATTTATTTTCAGCCTCCCAACGTAGAATTTCACTTTAAAATTAGTCCTTAGTTTCATTTGTAAGGACTATCAAATACAGCCATCATAGCCTGTTACAGACTACATGAAACAAGCCAGGCAGTATCTGATAGGTACCATTCAAAATTTTAAAGCAAATCGGGATCAAAGAGTCATTTCCATTTATTCTGATACTTGTTTTGATGCAGTGGTATTACAGAGGAGAAAGTGCCCCGGTGCTCCCGGCTGCCTAGTCCCAGCAGGATGACGGGTCAGCTTCTGACACCATCTTTTGCATCCCAGCGGACAACATGGAGGTCCCAGTGAGGGGAACCGAGGGAACACACTGGACCCTCAAGCTGAGATGAAATGCCCTACAGACCTAAAAGTCTGCATTTCACAAAAGGCTCCTTTTCTCTCTTGCTAGTATTAAACATTTTCCTGTAGAGAAAACTCTAGCACTGCAGAGGAGACAATACACCAGGTGTAGCCTTCCGGGACAGTGGTGTGACAGGCGCAGCAGCCAGGTAATTTCTTAGAGTGGTGGGACTCAGTCCTGCTGGGATTACCCCATTTGGCTCACTGCTCTTGTTTAGGGCAAGCACACAAGCAAAGCCCGATGATTCTCAGTTAATCGTCGCTGCTGTGGCGGCAACAGCCTACAAGGGAGCTCAATGCTGACAGCGGTCTGTGCTAAGGGAAGTGGACAACCCTGTACAAAGCCAAAAGGGCTGTTCCATCAGCAACTGAACAGAGGTCAGTTTAAACAGAAAAGCACTCTGATACCCCAAATCAAGTGGCAGGGCTTATCACACAGCGCTTAAGATAAATAAAGCAGAAAGTTTTTTTTTTTAAAAAGATTAAACTTTGGAAGCTCCAGGAAAAGAATCTTATTTGAACATATTAATACACTAATGGAATACTAGTATGACTAACACAACCATTAGCCACAGACAGCAACAAGCTGTTGGGGATTTGGCCATTCCTCATCACCTTTCATGTCAATCTCTTTTGCCCTGTAAACATTAGGTTAGTCAAACCAGAAAGAAGAGCTTTTCATTATTGTTACAGCCAAAACTTAAATCGCATTAAAATGTAGAAAGTACCAAAATTCAGATCACACCCACACGCAGGTCTTGGGGCTCACTCCAACTGCTGCATCAGTTTGCAAATATTTTAAGTGTTTTGAGCATCCCTCTTCACAACTTATGTGTAAAACTGCCAGTAAAGGCTCCTGTTACCTTAAAGATGTTCTCTACCTTTCCTTTCTTCCCTGCAGGGACCAACTACCCAGCTTTAGTGGCAAGCGTGGCGCTGGGATGCACAGTGATATGTGCTGTCTTCTTGTTGGTGAAGAAATCCTTTGTGCAGGTGCGATGCAAGAATGTTTCTTCGCAGCTGTGAGCCAACTGCTGCAAAGATCATCCTAGGGATAAATCCTCAGAGAAAGCCCCTTGTCCCTTTGTTTCATCCCACAAACGTTTCTGCTTTGTATTGCAGAAGCACTCAGATATTTCAATGTCTGCCCGTAAGAACAGAGAAAAATACAGAACACGCTCCCATGCATTAAGCCCAGGCAAGATGTAACACTCCTTGTTTGTGTGTGGTTCCCTAACAAATTAAAAAAAAATCAGCAGCTGGATGTTACCAAGAACAGAGAGGTTTCTAAGGAAATAAGCCTGGCTGATAACATCCCCAGGACCAAAGCACCAAGCGCTCCAGAGTGCAACACTGAAACAATCAGGATTTGCGTGGGTTGAAAATCTCCAGAATTTGAAGCTTTCAATTTGTTTGAGACGCAGTTTCTGGCATTGGGACAAAAGGGCCTGTCATGTGGTTTAAATGACAGAATCCTCTATAAACAACTGATCACAAAGACAGTGAAACACCAAGTATTCGCAAGCATTGCCAAAAGCTCATCCTCCCTGCAGCGTGCAAACTGCTACACCCAAGCCAGGTAGAGGGGAAAAACCATGACGCTGCAGAACACGTGCTAAGTGAGCATGTCAAGAGCTGGCGTGTTTT
The DNA here is from genome assembly GCA_009819775.1 of Phoenicopterus ruber ruber. Lineage (NCBI taxonomy): Eukaryota > Metazoa > Chordata > Aves > Phoenicopteriformes > Phoenicopteridae > Phoenicopterus > Phoenicopterus ruber. The sequence continues at coordinate 71,574,138 of CM020219.1, read as the reverse complement.
GAGGACTCCTGACATTGCCTCTAGCTGATTTCTCACCGGTTCAAGTCAGTTACACGTGATTTCTAACTCACATCACTAGATGGATCATTAACATAGATCTTTAGCTTAACGTTAATTTAAATGTAAAGTTTAGCACACATGGTGGCAAGGCAGAGAAAACACTAACTGCACCACAAGCTAAGGCACTGAGAGAGGTCAACAGGCACGAGGCAACAAGCAGCAACATTTCTCATCTATGCTACTACCCCCCCAAACACCCAGCTGCTATTTGTCACCATCTTGTTATGTATAACTGGGCAAGAAAAGTATTTAAAATTAGGCCGCTGAGCAGTTTGAGCGTGCTGTATTCTTACAACCAGGGAGAGGAGAATCCATGCCATTAAGGCATGACATTTTAGTCAAGTGCTGGAAAACAAACTCAGGATAAATATCGCTGCTCAGGTGCCTGGGATGTGATACTTCACTGGCCTGCTTCTCAGTTTGACCAGGAAGGAAGCACAGCACACGAGGTGCAGAAGATACAAAATGAGGTATTCAAATTCTTCATCACATAGGAAGTTTAAAACGCAAGACTTATCCAAAAATCATTACTCTTTCTGTAATCTCACTTCATGATTTTAGTTGATGTAAATATCTTAATATTTTTTGTTACCTTTTAAGCAAAAGATAAAGTGTTACATTTGTAGAACAAAATTAACATGGAACTAAAGCAGGGGAGTAGGCTACAATACCCCAAGCTATAGACATGCTGTTGCCTTTGAAGCCTGTACTTCAACCCTGCTGCTTTTAGTTTCAAAATAAATAGGAGAAACAGAAATAGCCTGATGTGTTGCTGAAAATTTTTGTGGAGTCAAGAGGTTTACTGCTGTACTGAAAGCTTTTCCAAAATGAAGAACTAAATGGAAACTTACGAAAGGTCAAACTCTCAATATATCATTCCCGACTAAGAATGCAATTAATTCTGTATGCATATGGTAAAGAAGTCAAACAATAACAAGCAAAAATTATGGATACTGCCCTCACATTTTAATCCACTGACATAACACCCCCTCAGAATAAGCAGAATAAAGCTTTCCTGAATCTATCTGGCATGACATTAAACAGCTTCATGTTTTCTACTTTGATTCAATCTTTTCCCACAGTTTTAGAATCATTTTTCCAATCGTTGGCTAAAATTGGTCATACTGTAGGAGGACTTAGAAGAGCTATCATCACTAATGGCTCACAATTTGTCAGCACGATTTCTAAAGACGGCACAATGCTGGCCCACCATCCACATGCGAGAGAGGGTTGTTTTACCCACGTCATTTTTCCTTGTTGCTAGAAGTTCAGCCACACCCAGGCAGCCAGCATCCTCCCCAACCGCATCGGAAAGCTGTGCGCAAGCGTGCATGCCCACATCCCCTCTCCAGCCACTTTCTGCGGGATCACGCAATTCCCCCTGTTTTACAAGGGCACCTTCAACACTGGGGACGGTTTAGATTACCAAGGAAACAGAATGGACACGCAATGTGCAAGAATGAAGATACACACACAGTACCCCCTCTTTATCTGCTCCCCTATGGGAAGAACAAGGAAGTGTTACAAAAATCTAAAGGCAGTGTACTTTGTACAGCAGCGTACTTCCCGATACAGGCACAAACAGCAGTTCCAACAGGTCCTGGCCACCACAGAATAAGGAAAAAAAGTACAATAGAGAATTGACCAAGGCCTGTAGTGGTCTGAATACTGGTTGTTCACCCGGCAGCTTATCGATGAGCCTGGACAGAACTTCACAATTAAGGAATGAGAACAGGACACGGGGTAGACAGCAATATTCTATTTTTTTACAGGCAGGCAATGAAAGGTCTAGTGATTTTGACAAAGTCACAGGGAAGCACAGCCTCAAAGGGAATACAGCCTGGCAGCCTCCCAGACTCCCACTTCAGAAACAAGACTTCACTTTGCAGCTGCCATCAGGGGTTAGATCAGGTGCGGCAAAGCTCCCTCACCTTAGAAGCCACATAAATTGCACCCACCTCTGCCAGGACCCAAAATACCTGACTCCAGCCCCACTAAGTGCCCTGCTCTGGCAATCAGTGGAGTCTGGGGCATGAAGCTTCACCTCCTCTATTTACCTAAAGCTTCTGGTGGCAGAGAGCATCTCCTTGCTGTAGGTGCACAATGTTCAACACAAAATGACCCCAAATCCAAATACTGCTGCAGTACAAATAAAAGCTTTCCACATCATTTCAGTGGACAGCCCACTAGAAATCCAGATGGGAAATATGCCCTGATGGTGACAGAGGTCAACAAATCCCTAAGACAACTTGTCAGGAATGAAGATTTAAGCTAAAGCTATTTGACAGTTTAATTTCTATCAAAGCCCAATTTTAATTTCAAATTCTAATTTTAATTTCTATCAAAGCCAAAAATCTGTAAGCTGGGCTCCAGAATATAACAGTAGAAGACCCGCAAATCCCATAGCAGATTAACCTTTGGAAATCACACTGAATTCTTGAGACAGAACTAAAAAATTGAATTTCTGCAGAAAAAGACATAAAATTACCCTGCTTGATGACTGGTTATAACCAATATATTGTATTATCTTTGTGGTTGCATCTTTTTTTCTTAACAAAGGTCCTTTCCCCCTCAGAGCACTGCAGAAATGTTGCCCTCAGTTCCAAGAGTAGAGGAAAAATGTTAATCCATCTCCCTTCCCATAGATTTAGCATGTGTGAGCCTGCAACAGCAAAAAATATTCTCAGTCTGATTATTCCCTTCCATGCTCAACTTCAAGCCACATCTGCTGCTCAAAAAGAAAGATAAGGCCAGATTTCATCTTACAGTTGGTTCCTCAGAAGATGTGATCCACATTAGCTGCCTACATTTTTTTTTCCTTTGTCCATAAAATTCCAGCAAGAGACAACCACAATGTACTTGCCAGAGAAATATTTCAAACATTTCAAAGAGAACAAAAATCACAACATAAGCACCACAAAGGACAACAGATAACCAGTCAGAAGACCATTTAAAAACAGCTGAGCAAACTTTTTAAACAGAAGTCCAATAATGTGAACAGGCAAGGAAGAAAACAAGGGCACATTATGCTAACAGTATCACCACAGTGAGCTGCCTTCAAACAACTGGTCCTGCTTTATTCAGAGTTTAGCTAAGCATTTTCCATCCTATTCCAAGTATATCCAAGTGTCCCAGGCACAGTTCAGATGGTAACTTTGTGACCTATCAAAAGAAAGGTGAGAACGCATCTGAAATTGCATTTCAGTGAAGCGCTAGGCATACACTTTGATATTTGAAATAAACACCAGATGATTCACCAAGTTCCAAGTCCTCTTTGGGGCAGAGTTACTAACAACCAGTATAACGTCAGCCCAGAGCAGGGTCTTCAGCTTCAGCAATTTGTATTCATAGCACCAACTTTCTTTTTTAACAAGACAGTTCCCACATCTGTCAATTAAGGGTCTAGAAAGAAGCAGTGAAAAAAGACGTAGCAACAAAAATGCAACGTGGTTTCATAATTGCTTCTGAAGTGGATGCACTTCAAAGTTTTCTTATTCACAACCTTCATCCACTCTATATATGCAAAACCCGACATTGCCACTTCACTGTCACAGTCACTTCATAGTCCAGAACAGAAATTTAGCGGGATGTTTTATCCAGTTAACAGACAAGAAAATCCTTAGCCTGCTGGCTCTTCATCCATCCTATTTGCAAAGAGACCCGCTCCTTCATTTCCTGCCGAATGAAACACATCCAAACATGACACGACCTGTTAGTCCACAGCCAGGAAAGGACTTCTAACACACATTCACCTGAACAAAAGAAGATTTTTGTGGTTATTTATATGTGCTCTTCTATCTGACAAGATGATAGACAGTCAAACAGCCAAGCCATTACCAAAGAAATTAAATCCATTCATTCCCAGAATCCTGAAACGTAGCTGGCTGAATGCTAACTTGCCAAGGCACAAAGAACAACACACAAGAGATGCTTCCCTTAACAGAAAGGTTTAGTGAAGCCTATTCTGCATTTTACTTTACCAGTCCTGATAGCTGCGCATTTCCCAACCCATTTTACTTTTTTTTTAATAATCACAAATGCTTTTTACCATAAGACATAACCAACTGAATAGCTAGATCAAAGACAACACGCACTTCAGCAGTTAACCAAGGGGAAAAATTCTTCTGGGGGACAATATTCCTGAAATTAAGAGATGCTCACCACTGTCTGTTCCCAGTTCCATCTTGCCTCACCTGACATTGCAAAGAATAAGAAGATTCTGGACTGCAGGAAGAGTGGAATTCTCATTCTGTCCTGTCACCAGGTGCCTGTCCAGCACAACATGTACAGCATCCGGACTGCTGGCTAAATACAGGAGAAAAAGCAAAAAGCATTTTGTTAGTGGACACTACTTCAGTGTCAGTATCACATCTCTGACAGAACACAAAAGATAACCATTTTGACCAGATAGATTTGCTGGGTGACTGATCCATAACCCCAATAACAGACAGGGACAATCTCAAGCCCCTAATCCTGAAAAAATTTCACTAGAAAGTCCTCCTCTGAAAGGACAGCAGGATTGGTGCCTTGATTCAATTATCACCAGACGGGTAAAGTGCATACATCAAGAGATTTTCATAATAAAAACTTCAAAGTTGTAATTACCCTGCAATACAATATAAACTCTTCTTATGCAAGACATCAAAGTTGTAATCACCATACTACAAAGAGCCTGCAGGAAGATACTTATTTTCTGGCCAATTATAATACCTCGATGTGTTAGTATCTACCAGCAATTGTTCAGTACTCCAACCAGGATTTTTCAGTTACCTTGTTCCAGATAGAGCCATGTCAGTAATGAACAGCTCTTATTTTCTCCTCCCTCTCCCAGCCACTGATTGTCTAAATCCAGGCTAAGTGCCTTCAAACCACACACGCTTTTCCTCTTGCTTCATTTCTCAGTACCACTGCAACCAAGCACACACGACATAACGGGTACCACTGAGGCACCAGCTTTTAAACTGTCAGTACTGAGCCCTTTCTGCAGAAGGTGGCAGCAGCAGCTCATTCAAAAAGCATAAAGATGCCATTTAAACACACAAACAGGCTGACAGCAGCATGGATGGAAGAGGATTAAGACAAGAATATACAGCAATTTGGTAAGACAGTGGCATTTCTTCTTAGTGAAAAATAGATGCATGGCTTTAGGAGCCTGGTTCTGTTTCCTATCTATGCTACGTGTGTCATCTCTCATCTAGCCACTTCAAATTGTCTCCGTTCAATGGGTGGCACTATTCTGTTAAATAAAGGATGACTTAAATACCACAGGCATCTAATTGTTCTCTTTAAGGACAGATTCTAAAAAAATTACCTAACAAAACAGCAGACTGAATGACAGCTGCAACTGAACAGAGCCATTTATAGCTTATTATTTAATTCTCCCTGTAGCTCGTCAGTCTTGCAAGAATGTAGCATGTAAAGGAAAATGACTTTTCCCTGCACATCCAGAAATAATCCAGGAAAAAAGTGACATTTCTGTGTTTTAATGGATTTAATTTCTCCCACAGAACTTCAGATTTTGCAGTTCAAAGTCAAACTTCTACATTTTGACAAATAATTAATGAAATTATTAGTAACGAAACAAGAAAGTACTACAAAACCAGATCTAGCTAAAAGTACTTGATGGTAAAAGACAACTAATCAGAGCAACCAAAAACACTCAGTATAGTGCCTCCAGCTTTAAATAACGAAGCATTTGCTTGAAAAAAACAACCCCAAAATCCAGAATTTAACCTCGCCCAGCAGAGCACATGCTCCCTGCCACGCAGAAAGCAGCTGCAGCACACTACCTACATACAGACATTCCCCTGCAGGTATGTGCTGAGCATCTGCAGATTGAGGCAACTCTCCTGCACGCACCCTTCCCTGCAGTAAACGTTCTTCCCTCACAGCAGGACAAGCAACCTCCTGTTTACCATGGGGTAAAAGCACGCGTGGACAACCACGGAGATCAGTGTGCTGTGCTGTACTGCCCTACTTCTCCACACACAGCATTTTGTGGCATTTATTCTTAAACCACTCATCATTTCTAATCCACTAAGGTATTAGTTTATATCCACGACATGGGAATGCAAGATGAGATATCCTGTCAGAGTCCTCTTCAGCTGCGTAAAATGGGCACACAAACATTCATTTCCAAAACGCAGCTGCAAAACGTGAAGTCCTGGACAAGAGAGCAACATACCACTAAACGTAGCTCCAGAATCTTTCACGAAATCTTCCACAATAATGGACAAACTGGCAAAATTAGGCTGCCTTATGAGTTCGTACACAGAGGGCTGAAAAAGATCAAAAGGAAATAAGTCTGTCTTGCTTTTTGTAAAAAAGCCAAGCAAAACTAACACGTACTCCCCCCCCCGCAATTTATTTTTCTGTTCTCCTTATGATTCCCCCAGCTACATACAGGAAATAAAACAAAAATGAAGCATAAAACCAAATGACTACAAGCAGCTTCTATGGATTTTCTGTAGGGAGCAAACTGAAAATTCTTAAGTGAGACAAAAAGAATGACACCAAGCAATCTCCGCACATCGACTGGACACCGAAGAGTGTGCGTGCAATGAACTGCATGAACGCGCGGACCTGTTTGGCTGTTGGACACAAACATTTGGACACAAATGCCGTGCCACTTGCAGAGTCCAAACAACAGTACTCTGCTTTGGAATGAATATGGGAAACAGCTTAAATGAAGAGAGAAAAATTAGGAGTACTTGGTTCAGTTTTTATATGTGCAGGAAGAAATTGAATTTTATGGTTTCCATGGCAATTATAGCTAGGCCACATCATGCCTTATTTAAAATATTTTATCGTAGATTGTAATGCCAAATACAAGCACATCAAGACTTTGATAGCTTTTGTGAGTCCCATAAACTTATGTTCTTAGCTTTGCATGTAAATTTTCAACCCTAAAAGTTGTATTATAGAGGTCTGCATCATCTTGGCATACAGGTACAACTGCCATATAAATGGTCTGTGAGATCAGAGATATGACAGTACATTAAATAAATCAACAGTATCTGGCTACTTTTTGACTTACAAGCCAGTTTGTACAAACAGCCTTTTTTCCTAAAACTTCCTCTACCTTTTAAAATGAAAGAGCACCTTGAGAAATAAACTTACCTCTGGCATTCATGAAAACAAAGAAAGTAATTCTTAAAAGCCCTCAACTATGAATCCAGAGAGCTGCAGTAGTCATTTCCAGCATTTTACTGGTTTAGTTTAAAGTTCACTGAGCAATTGGAAGGAAAACACTCTCCACATGACAGCTAAGTGAGACAATCCCTTCATGCACTCAGTGTTGAGCCCCCTCGCCAATGACAACTCTCCCCATCTTGCACATAAACCAAGGGTACCACACTGATGATTTGCACTTGTAGGAAGTTCTAGGATAAGATCAGAAATACCAGCACCCGAAATCACAGGCCCTCACACAGCAAAAAAGCCCCCAGACAGCTCAACCTACCCCTGTCAGGCTGTATCCCTGGAATACCCAGGATTTATCCTCATTGGTGGCACAACACAAAGCTGCAACTCCATGTCCAACCGCACAGATAGGCTCTAGAAAAAAATCAAAGCATATTAGAGCAGTTTTGAGCATCTTCAAATAGCCAAAACACAGATGAGTGTTAATGAGATTCTTCATGTCACAGCATGTTGCCCTCCTGCAATAAAATTATACAGCACTGTTTATGCTCTTTTAGGCTGTAAGGTTTTTCCTGCACACTACAATAAGAATTGCCCCCATCTTGCAAAGAATTACTAGCTGTTAACTTCAAGTCTAGAGACGGCACCAAAGAGAAAACCACAGACTCAAATGGTAAATGAGAAGCACACACGAGTCTTGATTAACTACAGCCTTAATAATGATCCTGGTACATTCCACGTTTGGCTCTGAACCTTGACTCCTCCTGCCTTGGAGAGAGCCATTTCTGTATCGCTGTGAGGCAGAGAACCCTCTTCTGACACAAGCACCGAAAAGCCACTGATATTTTCTTATCTACATTTACATACAGAGGATGCTTTTTAAGAGAAGATACATTTCTCTAAAGCAGCTCTTCCAGCTCTGGATGCTCTTCAACTATGTAAACATTTTTAAGTCCTTGGGAGGTAGCAGTCTTACAGGAACAGTACAGTAGTACTATTTTATTTAACAAAATATCTAACGATGTTCACCTACTGTTCTCAGTGCTGAAGTGCTGCAGTATCTTGGCCAGGTACCCGCTGTTTGCAAGGTCAGTCATAGCCCCGGGACAGTTTGGAATCAGCAACGCATGGTATCTAGCGCCTAGGAAGGAGAAAAGGATAAACTAATTGTCATAGAAGTAGCATACAAAAAAGCCTGATCATAAACCCATTTCAGATTTGACAAACTTAAGACAATACCACACAAGTCAGTCAAAAACCGTATAAACTGAATGAACTAAAGAAACCAACAGGTCTCTGTGGAGTAGAGAAAAAGGTCCTTTATAGGACAAAGGACAGATTTTTAATGAGATATTCTCACCCAGGCAAAGCTTAAAACTGCTATGTCTGCCAGCTGCTACTTTAGCAAAATATTTACTTTTTAAAAGTAACAATATATAGTGTGTGTATATATACATATGAGAGAGAATATATACATAGTGTGTGTATATATATATACAAGAGAGAATTACCAATCCAAGATAAATAAGAAAGTAACAACTGTAATTGCTAGGGCTTCCTCTTCAAACACAAGTTTTATGCCTTTTCTGTGTTGTTCTTCCCTGAAGACCTAACACCAAGAAGCATCTGTTTTCCTGATAAATGGAAATGACACACTGGCCAACCGTAAAGCCATTACCATCAATCGACTCCAACTTGGCAGGGTTCGCATACGATTTCATACGAAAGTCCTGTATCCAGCGCATGTTGCTCTCGTTCACATCCACAAAATCAATTGACTTCCCCTAGGGAAAACAGGGTTCAAAGCCTGTGGTTAGGATCTCTGCACAAACATCCACTATGTTTCTTGAAGGATAACCAGGTGGTATTTCGCTCTCAAAAACCTGAAGTTTTCCATTTTTCCCACCGAAGTAGTTCTTCTAATAGTTCTCCCTCCACTCTTTGTGGGTAACAGATACCAGACAGAGAAGTTCAGAACCATACATTCAGTTCAATATTAAGAAAACAGAACTAAAAAAAAAAGTCCCTCAAACTGTAAAGCCAATAAAACACCTCTTAAAAAAGTTTAGTGCAATTCTCTCTGCCAATTGGCATATCAATTGGTTTCAGACTGAAATCACAGTAAACGCCCATTTTTACTTACCCCAGGAGTAGCAACTTGCAGATTAAAAGCAGAGCTAGTCAGCGTAAAGCAGTGAAGGAAGGACTGGGCTGACACACCTGAAAAACACAGAGTCCAACAACTTAAGAAAACAACAGTTGTATTTTAATCCCAGACACACTAGTATGTTTTATCTAGCAAAGTACATGAGCTTGGTTTTTTCACTCATCTTAAGAGCTCTCAGTAATTTCAGAGGGTTATTTTTATGATGTAAGAAACGCAAGGCCTTCATTATAGGTGAGCTATGTATTGAGAAATACATGATGAAGGTATTCTGTTTGTCCGGGTTGAGGGGTTACAGGGAGGACAGAGGGAAGGCAGGCAGAAGGGAAGGAAATTGGGCTTTCTCCGGGTATACATGCAAGCACAGCTCAGCTTGCGTGCTCAGAGCCAGGTACGTGCAGAGAGAAAAAACAGCAGGTATTCAGCAGCACAGCTGCGCAGAGGGACACGCAGGCATCTGCGCGTCACAGATGAGCGTTTACGGAAAGCGAGCACATCTGTGCACGACACAGGTGCACAAGCGGGAGCGGCGTGTGCACACACCCGTGCAGAGGGCACGCACGCGTGGCTGCACAGCTCAGCTGCAGTGACTCACGCACGCACAGCTGAGATGCACGCCCGCAAGCGCACGGCACAGCTGTGCAAGCTGTGGGGCAGGCACACGCGTGGCAGGACGCTGCCCGAAGATGGGGACGCCCGTGCACGGTGCAGCCGAGGGCGCAGGGCGACACGAGCACAGCACGGCCACGCGTGCAAAGCGCGGGGTACACCACCGATGAGCGTGCAAAGGGCCCCGCAGGGAGGGAACCGGCCACACAGCGCGGCCGCTGCACCCCGGGGTGGGGGGGCCGCAGGGTCCCGCAGGCCGGAGAAGCCCGCCCGGCCGGGCGAGGCCGGCGCGCCGAAGGGAGGAGCGGGGCCCAGCGGGACGGGGGGTTCCCCCCGAGAGCGTCTCACCCGCGGCGGCGGCGCTGGCGACGATGAGGCAGGTGGGCTTGCCGAGGCGGTCCGACATGGCGCGGGGCGCGGCCGAGCCCGGCGGCGGCGGCGGGGGGGGCCGTCTCCTCATGCGGCCGTGCCGCGCATGCGCAGTGCGGGGAGAACGGGGGACGCGCGCGCGCCGCCGGCGGCCGTTGGGCGGAGCGCGCGGCGGCGCCTGAGGCGGAGCGCTGAGGGCGGCGGGTCCGCGGGCGGCAGCGGGTCGGTCGTGAGGGGCGTGTGGGGCCGCGGTGCCTTTTAACCCCTCGGGGGGCACCGCGGAGGATCATGCGGATCACCTGGTGGCACGTCCCACCTGCCTCCCCCCGCCTACCGGGCGGCAGCCGCCGTGCTTTGTTTCCCCTTCCTAGTCAGCGTGGAGGTGTCCTCCCCGGCTCTCCTCAGGCTCTGCGCTGGCAGTACAGCTGCTTTCCTCATCAGGCTTTATACTGGGCTTTGGATTTTTTTGTATATTTCATATTTGTTTCCTCATCATACTGATACCTAGTAGAACTGAAACACTGAAGACTTACTATAGGGAGCACCCCACCTCAGAGAAGGGGAAGTTAGTGACACCGTGTTGTGGATTGGAGATGAAAAAGCAGGCATTAACATTAAAATGTCAGCTCATTTTCAACACCCAGCTGAGAGGCCGCATCCAGCTGCATGTTGGGTTTCAAACCTCCTTGCTCTGGCTGCACAAAGTCCCTCCTCAGCAGGCTGAACACCAGAAGCCTGCCCACGAAGCCCAAGCCACCCCAGATCACGGTTTACTTGTGCTGGTGATGTATTTCTGACACATAAGATAAGGAAGAGCAAAACTCCTTTGATAAGCCCAAGCTGTTCTTAAGTGACTGGCTTAAGCTGTTATTGGCTGGAGCTGGTTTTAATTTATTTTTTTATCTCTCAGGTTTTGCTCTTGGTACTTCCCACCCTCAGGATGGATAACCTCAGGGATGTTGTGGAGGGACAGACGTACGTTCCGCTCTTTCGCATGCTGAAGAAGCCAGAACTAATTATTTCCTATGGGATGGTACGAGATGCACACGGATCTGTCAGAGTAGGTTGCTGAAAAAAAATGGTGGGTGAAAAACATGGATGAAGAACGGGGTGATTTCCCGGAGCCACTGGAATGAGCATCAGAATTGCAAACTAAATAAAGTCACCCAAACCTCCCTGAAGCTGTCCTTCCCATCCCTCGTATCTGGTCCGGATTGCCACCTTTGCATATGCTCTTCATCTTTAATGCGTCATTATTCTTCAAGAAACATGTTCATTTATTGCAGGTGTCATTGCTTTCGGCTCTGTGGCTCACCAGGGGAGAAGTAATTTTTGTAAACCTTGTTCAGTTCTGGATTTGCATTTTTCATCTGTGTGTTAATTTAATAGGCTTATCTCTTGATGGTTGCTAGTGCATTACAATGAGAAAATGCCATTATAAAATGATGGATATAAAATGAAGACAGTACAATTCTGCCATTACTTTTGTTTATTTATTTGAAAGGACCTAGTTTCTAGCCTGGCTTCCCAAAGGAAATGTAGCTTACGCCATCAGGCTCTCTGCTTGTCTGTTTTTTCAATCATCTGTCCGTCAGTCTCCTTTTCTCTCCAAAAGTGTGTTCTGAAACCATAGGCTCGTTAATCGTGGAGATACCTGGATGTTCCTCTCTCTTTGCTCCAGCTTAGCTACCAAAAAATGATTTTTTAAAAAAAAACAAACCCAAAGTGTATCTTTCACTATTCAGTTTAGCTCCCCTGTGGGGGACTTAGTGCCACTCCAGCAGCCTAAGCCTTTACGGCACAGAGCATTGCGTTTGTGTTCCTTATTCCTTGCTTGTGAATCCAGTGCTTTTTTCTATGTCTAAGAGCAGAAAGAAAACTGCTGTCCAAATCTTGCTCCAGCAGCTCTTCCCATCCTCCCTAGACTGCCCAAAATACAAAGCATTAGAGCACTTGGCAATGATTTAAGGTGAAGACATAGAAAAAAAAATTTAAATTATTAAATTATATAGCAATGTCTTAATACTCGATCTTCCACTGCTCGGTAGGTGCCAATGCCTCAGTGTTACCACAGCACCGTTTTGCAAATGCTCTTCTGTTGAGGTCTCTTCCAGCAAGCACCAGATACGCTTTGCAGCCCCTCTCTGCTTAATTTGGGAGGTTAGCAAGCGTGAGTAGTAACTCGCACTGTGACAGCATCACAAGGACGATATAAATTATTTGCTACTTCGCGCAGACTGTTGGTTTTGACAGAGCCTGGACGTTACGGTTACGTTAAGTCGGCTGAGTGCTTCCCCTTCAAACCCGGTCTGTAAAACCTAACCATGGCGTTTCTCGTTTGAGGTGCAGTGATTCGGCACCGTGTCATTTTCTGGGGCTAAATGGTGGCTAGAGTAGAAGGGAGCAGGGAAAAGCAATGTGTAGTTTAAGATAATTGTAAACATAGCCTCTGCTTTTCGTACTTTTTACATTTCTGTAAATATACGGAGGGAAAGAAGTAGACGAAAGACAGAAAGGACGGGTGGAAGAGATCCCAACCAGGGTTTGAGAGCGCTGAGCTGATGCTAGCTTTGCTCTCTCAGCGGGCACCACAACCACACCGGTGTGTCTGTGCCGCCGCCTTCCTCGGCAGCGAGACCAGAGACACAGCCTTTGTTTGAAGGAGACATAAGGGGACGATTCCCCAGCCTGTGCCCCCTCCTCTGTCGGGCGAGTCGCACTGTTCATCTCCAGCCGAGGGGGACGGTTTGTGCAGGTACCTCCGCTGATTCCAAATTATGGGGAAACCTTCCAGGTTGCAGCGTCGCCCGTGGCCGCGCCATCCCTGCCGCCTTCCCGGCCGTGGCTGCGCACCCTCGTCTGTTACGAAGAGACGAGCCAGGCTCTCGCTGGCAGAGGGTGCGTTTCCCCAGCCCGGGAACCAAGGACGAGCCTCAGCTCCTTTGAAGCAGTGCTCTCTCGCAGCCCGGGTAGGGCAGGGATTTCCATCGCTGCCCAGCCAGCTCATCCATACCTCCCTGGCCCAACGTATATGCTATTTCACACACCCTAACAGGGGGCAGTGGGGAGGGACAGGCGTCCACCCATCCCGGCTTCCCAGATTCAGGATTCAGACTCGGAAAAGAAGAATTTATTTGCTCTCCTGCTTTTAGGAATATTAAAGCTACGACTGGAGTCCTCAGCTGTGTTTCTGCAGCAAGAATCTCAGACAATTAATGCTTTTGCAACTGAAGGCTGCCCTTTTCCTCACCCCAAGGGGTTTATGATATTTGTGTTCCCGGTTCTTAAGAGATTCATTTCCAAAAGGCTGCAGACTTCCGCAGGGACCGGAGCTGGTGTAACCCGACAGCAACTATTCGCAGTGATGTGTAGTGCGAAACCCTCCTCGGCTCCGGCAGGTCGGAGGGAATCCCTGGCTGCGCTGGCGTGCAGGGACCCCCACACACATCAGCCAGGCACTCAGGGGATGGTTCACTTGTGAGGACAGATGCTCCCGGGCCAACTTAAAAAGAAAACCAAGCAAATCGGAGCGCACCCGAATTTGGCGGGGGAGAGGGCGCAGCAAACAACTGCGCAGCAGAGCCTGGAGACCAGCCTGCAGGACTGATCGCTGGGATCGGAAAGGGGTTCCTCTGTGGCTCTGGATAAGCCTTTAGTTGTTCTACACCTTAGTTCCTACGTGGGAATAACAATAACCTTCCTCTGCCTGCTTTCCTCGGGCAGGCTGGAGTTTTTCTGGGGCCAGGACTGCCTCTTCTGACAGCTCTCCCTGGGATCGCTAATCCTGGCAAACGTGGAGCCTGCAGGACACCCGGCCATGAGTAAGGAGTGAGAGGGAGAACAGCCATTTTCACTCGCACACCCACATGCGCAGAGATGCTCCCATGAGGAATTATACAATATATCTATGTGTGTATATATATCTCTATATATCGTTTATTTCTCACAATCCCGGTAGGAGTTACAGGTGTATCGGGAATCATTTACAGTTTCACAGCATATGGAGTGGCCATACAGCTTCTGATGTGAGTAACATACAGTGTGTAGAGAGCACACGTTTCCGACCCATCCACCCACCACTCATACAATGGGTTTTCAAAGCTAATACTAGATTCAGCTACGTAGAAAGCCTGGAAAATGTTAGGGTACAGCGTTGGGTGTCGTACAACACTGTCAGTCACAATGGGACAAGCTAAACTACTTTAATTTTCAATCTAGTATTTCTAGTCTACCTGCATTATTGCATTTATACGCTTTTTTTTTTTTAAGTCAAAGTAAATAGAATACTATATGGGAAAGGAAAAATTCTTGACTATTTTAGGATTTGAGCTGCAGCCCATACAAAGTGTCCATAGAAGCATAGACAAGATTATAAATTCAACAAGGTATAAATTAGCTGTATAGCTTTGTGTGTAGGTAGGTGTCCATTTCCCTCCAGGAAATGTGTCTAGCAGCATATTGTTTCTGAAAGCAAAAAAATAAACCCAGACCTCTATGTTGAACACAGGTAAGTATGTGTAAGTGACGAGCAGGTCTGTTTGTACAGGGAAGAAATCAAGGTGTCGCTCTGAAAAATTACTATCGTTTGGAAAACACGTTCAGGGGCTGACTCAAAACCTGCCGATGTCATCGGAAAGATGCCTGTGGCCTCCAGGGTAGCAGCAGGCATTTCCCCGCTACCAGCGCCTGAGCTTTCCATCTGACTTCTGAGGGCTTTGGATCTGTCCCTGGAAAAGTAACAGAATCCAAGCAAACCAAAAGGAGAAAAAAAAAAAAAAAATCCCCTGTAATCTGACCTTCGAGTTCCCTTTCGACAATTTTAGTTTCTCCACACGTTTGTAAACACCCTGCACCTACCACTAGAAGAGAGTTGGTTTTCGCTGGAGAGTTGAGATTGCACCTTTTAAAGATTTCGATTGAAAGGGTCCTAACTAGTGACTCGGGAAAAGGCACCAGGTTTAAGAAGGGCTGCTCAAAACGTAGTAAAGCCAAATTATTCGCTTGTTGGTTGGTTTGTTTTAACGTGACAAAATTGTATGGCACCCTTGTTCTTAGCAAATTGCACCAGAAACTTGACTGCTTGAAGCTGCTGTGGCAAAACCAGGGATACAATGCAGGTCTTTACTGTTGCAAAGATGGTTAAAGATTCCTCTCTTCCTCCCGGGATTTTTGGTACTGTGGCATCGTCACGCACAGACAGAAAGAACCTGTAGCTTTGGTCTTGGTGTGCTGGAGCTTTGCACTATAAGAAATGAAAAAAGAATGGAATCGTGTGTGAACTTCAAGCTGGGAGCAACTGAAAGAGAAACAGGAGCAAGAGTAACATGTTGGTCCAAATCTTATCTAACCCAAGTTAGATTTTTTTTCTTTTTTTTTGGCTGAAAAACCTATTTAATGTGAAGAGCACAGCATCAAAGAGCAGAGAGCGTGAGTCCCCAGGTACTGCACGTCAGAGCACACACGCTACAGAGCAGCGAGCAGAACTCCAGCGCAGGGTAGAGCCAAAGCCACACATCCGGAAAGCCAACGGCTACGATCTGTCCCGCGACTTGCAGGCTTTGAGTATCAGCTTATTAGCATCGTTAGTGGAATGAGACATGAATTTTCAAGGCCCAGCAGTCTTGCATTGCTTTATCAAATCGTAACAGCCCATTCAAATGGAAAAATCCTTGCAGTCTTCTGCGTCCTCACTCCTGCAGCTCATGGAGGGAGAGCGAGCGCACTGCAGCCCCTACACATGAGCTGATTCTTCAAGGCCATCAGAAATGCAGGTCGCTGACTTCAGCCGAGAGCCAGCCCCCGCGTGCTCGAGAACCTCTCTCCTCTGCCTGTATTTTTGGTGCTCCGAGAACTGGAGGGCTGCAGAAGCACTAGCTTCAGCCAAGCGCAGCGTATGCTCCGGCTGCGTCAGCGTCTCGTGGGCAGTCAGCATACCTCACACCCGATGGCAGGCAGGCTTCAATCCTGAGCAGAGCTTGTGGCCACGCGGTGACTTACTGACATGGAAGAGCAAGGACAAGGAAGGGCCCTTCCAGCTGTGGTTTTCTCATCTGCTGCGCTCCTGTGGCAGACAAGAGCACTCAGCATCTTCCAGACTCAGACGCTCATGTCTTAGCGATTAGGGCAGATGAAAACTTCATACGTTCCCTGCTGTGCCACACAGTCTCTGCATTCCCCTTAGGTGCTCAGTGGCTGAACATTGCCTGTATCTTTTGGGTGGAACTGCCCAAAATCTGCCTCAGCCCTGGGGCAGGGTTTCTACCTAGCTGTGGAGAGGCCATGTCTGCGGAGTTGCCTGGGAAGAAAGTAGGGAGTCCAGTGCAGTAGCCAAAGCAGCAGTAAAGGCCAAGCAAGGAATCAGATCGCCAGACGCCAACGGAGCCACAAAGTTTGTAGCAGTTGAAGATGTGGCACAAGCAGACAGCCTAGGAATTTAGTCGTTAAAAAGGAAAGCAGGTCAGAGGGCTGGATTGATGATCTAAAAAAGAAGAGGAAGATGTCCCATAAAACCCCTTTGCTCAACAGATTAAATTCCCCAGGGCCAGTCAATCAAGGTAATGCGTTCGGAGCTAATCACAGCAAGAAGCAATAAAAGACTAAGAAAAATGGTGTTGGACGGACCCAGCCAAGCCCGGCTGAACGGCACGTGGGGCACGTTCCAAGCCGCTGTCTCGGTTACATTGCCATTCCCTCGGTAGCGCCGTGCATCATCACCTGGGCTGCTCAATTCAAGATAACCTAGCTCAAGGAGATGAACTTTCTGTATAGCTGCCTTCAGTTTGATGAACCTAGATCAAGTACCCTCTCATTTTTGCCATGTATTCACCATGACAGCTAAGACACCTTATTCTGTGCTCTTTGCCCTTAATGCCACTTAAAAAATAACTTCCCATTAATGATTAAGTAATACTTCAAATAGGTAAACTTCAGGATCTAGTCTCCAATTGAATGAGGACAGGAGAGGTTTTAAAAAGAACGATAGGCCAAAAACGGTCACTGCAGGATAAGCGCTTAGGGACAAACGATGGGCTGAAAGCAGAGCAGCAGTATTTAATGCACAGCACTAGGCAGGCGCCGCTCACATCGCCCTCTCCTGGCTTCTTCATAATCCGCAGAGCGGGAATCCCGCAGAGCAGGAATCCCGCAGAGCGCGCCTGGTGCCGCAGCCCCTGGCCCAGCAGATTGCTGCACAGGCTTCCTCGCCTCCTGCCGTGGGGTTGTTGCCAATCGAGGGCCACTCATAAGACCTAAAATCTGCAGGCAGCCCAGGTCAGATCTTCAGCATCAGCAGATTCCTCCCCGAAAGAGTAAAAGACTAAATACCTCTGGTGTAGATCTCAGGAAATATCCCGATTCCAGCCTCCTGCGCTGAGAATTTACCTTCGATACTGAATTTTTATTACCCAGGTCAAGGCCAATTCTCTTCGTGAAGGGAGGTGCCCAGCCTGTAAAGCAGCACTGCAGCCAGTTTCTGAAGGAGATTACGTGATGCAGTTGCCTACCCCTACGGAAGGCGGCTCCTCCCGGCTTGGGAGATTTTTCCCGGCTTCATGGTGAAGGGAATGAGACCGCAGGAAGATGCTACATGGCTTGGGAAGGGAACCAGCATCCCCGCGCTAGCATGAAGTCACAGACTAAGAGGATCGAAGCATGAATAGGCTGAATTTTCAGTCCTTTTTATAGCCAAGCCCGTGAAAAGAGAACGCAGCCCTTCGAAATGCCCAAATCGAAAACTTGCGATTTCCCTTAATCATACAAAGTTGGTTGTAGAAAACTTCAGGTCCTTTTCTTGCTTCACTAACCTTTTAACATTGAAGAGAGCCAGCAAAAATTCATTTGGAAGAGTCAGTTAGCGAAGGTTAATTTGCGGGGCATAAGAGTTGGTCATTTTTGCTTTTGTCCAAGAAAAAAAAAAATAGCCGTGGATAGGGTATAAAAGTGAACGTGTCCTTACCAAAACTGTTGAGATAATGATGTCATGTGCTTTTTTTTCTCTGCGCTTCTCTGTACTGTGGCTTGTACCCTCTCAGAAGCACCAACTTGAAGCTTTCTGCAGAGCTGATGGAAATTCCAAGAATTTCACCTTTCAAGCACATTCTTTCATTGCCTTCCTTTTTTGGTTTGTTTCTTGAAGAATAATTTTTCTCTCAAATCTTCAGGACTGTTATTTTCAACCAATTCTAAGAATAGTTAGAAGGATGCCGATTTCTAAACCCCAGTGGCATTTCCAGGAAAGGAAGGGAAATTTTTAAGGCAGAAATCATCTCCTCTCACCAACTCTAGGTTTTTGGGTTTGTTTTTTTTTTCAGTGACACAGTTGTTGTTTATACACAAATATTTGGGTATAAGCATGGTTGCGAGCATGGCTGCCTCAGTTAATACCAGAGAAGACTTTCCTTACGCTCAGCAGAAGGACTAAAGAGTGGTTTTGTCAGTTTAAAAAAAAAAAATGCTATTGAGGTGACTTTACATTTTACAGCGACCTGCAATCATATCCCTGGTGCCATTAAGATCTCAAAGGCCTGATCAGAGCACGGTGAAGCCAATGGAAAAATTCCCCTTGTTTTCAGTAGCCTATGGATCAAGCCCTACACTTCGTTTCAGCAGAGACAAACCCATTTTTAACATTTCTCACCCTAAAGGAGCTAAGAGGCGCTTCAGGGCAAGCGACTGTTCAGTGCTGTGTTAAGCACGAGCCCGAGAGGTGAACAGCACCTGCAAGAATGCGTTCTTACCCTCCCAAAAACGCTGCTACGTTATCCTTCGGCTTCCAGATTTGTTTGCCTCCTACTGCAGAACTGCTAGAAATAACGGGACTTGTCCATAGCGTATTAAATCGGTAGAAAAAAGAAGCAGAAGTGTAATCCATTTCATCTTTCTTAAAGCTAGAAGCATCAAAAACCTTCTACTAAGTTGTCCAAGAGAGCGTAATGACATCTTTATATTCGACTAAAACTTATGGCTCCTTAAAAATAGATTGAGATCAGGTGTAATAATTGAATCTATAGTTTTAGTGGTAAGCTACAACGTCTGAAGTCAGTTTTGCAAATTTATAATTTATAGACGTTATCAAAAGAGTAAACTAGCAATCTAGATCTCTTCAGATCCCAAGCACAGAATCTGATTAGTTTTAAGCGTTAGTTCATTCTCCCCACGGAGATATCACTAGAAGGACTTCATATCACAAACACCACACAAAGAATAACATCAAGCAAATAACGGCATGTGCTCAGTACGAGAAAAGACAACTATTTATTTAGCACAGCGAGTTCAGTCATTTAAGCCTTCTGCTTCGACAAATTTGGTTTCAATCTCGCTTCGATTCTGAGAGAGATGAATTTGCTCTTCTCAGCCTCGTTCTCGCTGGACCTTTTTTTTTTTTTCCTCAGAATGAACCCACCGCACAGCCTGGCACGTTAAGGCAGAACAGGAGGTGTTTGCTAAGAGGATGTCATTTGCAAGTCAGGACTGAAGTGCATCGCCCCAGCTGCGTGCTTAGGAGCTCGTATGGCATCTACGCTTGATCTACCTGACTCAAATCAACACTAGACCCACACTTCGAAAAGCGCTACAACACAGTCCAGTATAGTCTAAAAGTGCCTTATTTTAAAGCAAGTAGCCCACACGACTATCCAGGGAGGGGAACAGTAATTTTGAGCTTCTAGCACAACAGGCACATCGTACATTCAGCGGTTCACTAGCCATACATTCTTTGCACTGGGAAGAAACCAGGACTGAAAAGGAATTCAGGTGCTGCATGGCATGATGCAAATGGCACAAAAAAGACATCACGGACACTTTGTGTGAATGCAGGGGAACAAATGAAGGGTCATCTCCAAGTTGGCTTGGGTTCCCCGCCCCGACTGCAGTAGTATAACATATACGTATAGTATACAAACATATGCAGAATATTCTTCAAGGCAGGATGGTGCATATACACACACACACACAATTGTTTTCCAAACCAAACTGCCAAAGAGGTGGGTTCCGGGTAGTGAATCTGGACAGCAGACAGCAACGTTAAGTGATCACAGCAAGCGGAAAATCCCTTACGAACAGGACATACCACGTTCACTGCCTAGCGAGGGTTCGCTTGTGGTTACGCACCCAGATGATCAGCCGCAGGCCCATCACCGTCTCCGCGGTGTGTTTCTGGAGGGAATTACTGGCCTTGCATCTGAGTGCTCTAAGGGCAGGGGTGTTCAGAGGCGGACAGAAACGGTTAAGGCTCATGTTGGCTGAGAACTGTTTTTCCCCTCTTCTGTTGCCAAAGGTTAAGTCAAGGAAATAAAAACACTTTAGAAAGTAAAATAGGAGACTCAAATGAAGCAGGTGTTTCTTTTTCCTCCTCCCGTGTCTATCTACTCTGGTCAGGACGGAATAGATAGATGCTACATCTGCAATGTTGTCACACTGCTAAAAAAATAATCATATGCCGGGGCTGAGAGGGAGGGAACAGACAGGAGAGGTAGAAGCATCTCTTGAGGACAGGCCTCCCACTTGAAAACAGAAGTCGCTGTCTGACAATCGCCGCCCTACTTTGGCAAAACGATTTCCCTTCCTCATGGCAAGGTAAGCCAAATTTCCCTCCAGCCAAGAGCTTCGTGCTTCAGAGATCCGAGGGAAGGGGAGCCCAGAAATAGCCATCCCCGCACCCAAACCCCGGCAGTTTGGACGCGTTACTCCGTACCCAGTGGGCACGCGCCTCCCAGCCATGGAGAGCAGGTTCCTGGCAGGACTGCACTGCAGTTTGCTTCTGGCTTGTGCACCCAGATTTCCCTTGGGGGCAACCAGAATGCAGGGTCAGGGGGCAAGCAGGAGCAGGGGGAGCTGGTATGGACTGGGGTCTCTCCCCAGTACGGCAGGAGGACACGGCCAGGGCACCGTCAGGGTCCGGGGGCTCTGCAGCACTCCCAGACTCAGGGCAGCTGCAGCAGCCTCCCCGTGTCCTCTTGCAAAGCCCTGCGGCAGCCGCTGCAAGGGAGCCCTGCTGGGACTGCTGCGGAGCTGTATTCTCTCACATCTCTGCTTTCCAAATACCTTTCATGCACCTTTGCTACTGTTTACCCTCTCCTTCCCCAAAATAACCTCTGAACGTCTGCAAAGCAGGATGAGGGGAAATCAGTTCTTTGGACAAAAGTGGCATTACAGAAACACCCTGCCACGGATCCTTCTGCTTCAAATTGAACAAATTCTCCAGGCTGTGACACGCTGCTACCAGGAGGCACACCCAGCGTACCTGCAGAGAGTGCTTTAGGCTACCAGGAGTTCACCCGGGGCTGTGGCACTCGTTCCAAAACCCACTGCGAACCCAACACGCCCACCCACCCACCCCATCTCTGCACTGTCAGAGGTAGACATCAAACTTGAGCTGCGTGCAGCCCGCTGTTCGTCAGAGGACAGCATCTGATACTCCCAGAGGCTGTGCACCCGTGGGTGTATTTTATGAGCCTTGGGGAAAAGAGGATGCCAAATCTCACCATAGGAATGGCCAGGCTGCGTCAAAAGACCTTTTGTTTGGGGAAGCCATATGCATTCAGCAGACCAAATTTGGAGGTAAATAAGACAGACATGAGCCGAGAGAAGACCTGCCAGATCAGGTTATGCACACCCACCGTCCTATCCAGTAATCTTGCCAGAAGCAGGTACTGCAAAGGCAGTACCCAAGGAACGTACACCTTTCCCTGGCCCTGTACTCACCGAATTCGTACATCCAGGCTCAGTTAAAGATGTGTGACTAAGGCTCTTTAGCTGAACTCGCTCCACTTTGTCACAGCCTCTTGCTAATCATCGCTCCGAAACTCTGCCCGTTGGCTGCAACTGCTGCTGAGCTCCAGAAACTCTGCGGATCTGGCCTCATCTAATCTCTGACTTAATTTAAAAACAAAGTGTAAGGTCTTTTTTGTAAGACTCTTTTGCAGTAGCACAGCAACCAAGAGTAGTCTAACGGAAACTTTCAGAATCGGGAGATCTGCCCACATCTTGGTGTTAGGGAAGGGCATCAGCCAATGCACTAAACACCCTCTCTCATCACCTGCCTTCCTTCTCCCCTTCACAAGGTCTGGCTTTAGAGCTGAGGTTCTCCCCGATGAAACCAGGCTGTTCCCAAGGGCTGGGAATGTTTCCACTTCCAAAGCTTGGAGGAATCACAAATCCCTGCTACTGTCATAGGAGGGAGGTAAGAAATCCCCCCGGACAGACAGACTTCCAGTGCCCTCGAACAGGGTTTCCCTGGTATAAAGCAGGTCAGTCTTATTCTCACAGGATCCCAGGTCCTCTCTGCCCCTAAAACCAGCTCACATCTCCACTTTTTCTACTTTCTCATGTACCGAGAGACCATAGCCTTCGGGGGGTGGGGGGGGAAAGCAGGTGAAAGGACTGATCCAAAACCCAAAGAAATGAACAGAAAGAGTCCAGCTGACCTCGAGGGAGTTTGGGCTGAGGCCACAGCATCCTGCAAAGCCCAGCCTAACTTTAGGAAATACTAGATCCAAAACAAAGTCTCTCTGTCCCCAAATGCTGCCCGTATGACCTTGGCAAGCCACGGGATCCCGAAGGCTGCCTGCCAACGTGCAAGAAACCAAGCATATGGCCGCTACTGCCTGCCTGAAGTCGGCGTGGGACGTCGCCAGGTATCTCCAGGCACCGCTAACTGGGCTGTCGGGCACAGCCCAGCCCCTCCGCTCGCTCCCCAGCTGGCAGCTCAGCCGGAGACACGACTTGGTGTGATGTCCCAAGTCGCATACTCGGCTCTACCACGCTGCGGTCTCGGCCTCCGGCTGCAGCCAGCCTGTTTTCTCTGGGGTGCTTTTGAGTTGGGTTTTTAAAAGCAGGTTGATGAGCAGCAGGTACACGAGACACCCGGCAGAGATCACACTTTGCTGTTTGGGTCAAGGAGCTGCCTTTTGCCTGCGTTTGCCCAGTGCTTCCCAGCCCAACCCACAGCGAGAGGCAAACTGGGTCTTAGCACTAGGCTCCGTCTCCCCTTATGTCTTCTTTACCACAACCCAACTTAAAAACAAACCAAACAGAAACCAAAACACAAAGCGGGGACTCTGGATGGGACGTAGAACACTTTGGACTTGAAAACGGGGGACTGCAGGAGAGGTGGGGGTGTCTCCCAGGGAGGACAGCAGGGGAGGGGAGGGGACACCGTCATTTACACTGATCAGGAGAAGCTGTAATCTATACACAGTGGTATAAGCCAAGATATTACATGAAAGAACACACCGAGTGCATGGAGTTACCCACGCTGGGTCAAACTGGCACAGTTGTCTTGAGCAAGACTCTTGGAGTTGCAGTTGGTGTGCATTGTTGACCTATCTAGCTCGCTCTATATATGTATAGATATGTATAGAATTTTTCTGCATGCATTTGTCTCAAAAGGAGCTGTACAGCTGGGTTGGGTTTCTCATCCCCACCCCGTCTCGGTCTTCATTTTTTCCGGGCTAGGAATGCCACTCCCACAATCACAGCGAGCGCAGCCACCGCCACTCCTCCGACGATGATCAAGGGCTTCACGTTGTCGAAGATGCTGCCTGGTGACTCCTCAGAGCCGTTTCCCTTGTGGTCAGAGTCAGGGGACTGGCCGGTGGCCTCTTGTGTCTCCGTGGCGGCAGGGCTGGGTTTCAGGTTGCTGTGGTTGTTCACGATGGCAGCGTCGCCGCCTGCCTTCTTGGTGGCAGAGGTGGCCGTGGCAGGAGCAGGCTGCTCTTTGGGGATCTCCTTCTTGTCTGCATTCGTGGCGGGACCAGGGTTGGGCTTTTCTGGCTTTCCAGAGCTGGGTGCCTTGGTGTCGGGTTTGTTTCCGCTTCGGACGTTGCCTTTGGAATCCATCCCTACGAGTGCTGTGGGCAGCGACTGGACACCACGTGCGCGGGGCAATCCCAGTTCTCCTCCTTTGCCCAGCTGCTGGAGGAAGCAGAGGAGCCACCTGAGGGGGACAGCTCAGCCCCTTGGAGCGGTTGCCGTGGGATGATTCTCACACCGGCGGGGTCCTATCTGGACATGATACAGCACCTGGAAGAGGAGGCAGAGCAATGAGAGGTGAGTGAAAGGACAGAGCAAGCCAGTGCCATTCCACCTGAAGGCAACGGAGGAGGACAGAAGACAAAACTGGAGAACTGTTGGCCCTTTCTTTAGCAACTGTGAGCTGTATTCAAAGCACCGACTGCAGTGCCAGCGCTTGCGAGAACATCGGACAGATCAGACCGACTATCATCTATGGCTGCCACAACCAGGCTCCCTGTGCAATCAAGACAAGCCCATCCTGGCCATGTGTGCGATACCATTTGTCAGTGACAAGATATACTTGTGTCCCACCAAATAAATCTTCCTTTTCATTTGCTCACCACAGCTGCCTTCCTCCTGGGTAAGGAGAGAACATTTTGTTCCATGGGAAAGCGGATCAATAGCTCCTCCCTGCTCATAACCCACCCTCTACCCCTCTTTTTGCAGCATTATCCCGAGTTAAGTTTAGGAAGTGGTTAATATGTGATCTTGTGTGATACTCTCCATCCAGATGGGTACTGCAGAAAAAAACCAGGATTAGTCCCTCGGTTATAGGTGTCAGAGCTACAAGGATTATTGCCATCAGCGTTTCTGGTGGAGCTACGGCAAAACAAGGCGAGCACCAGATCCTCAGCCGGTGCAAACCAGCGTATTGGACTCCAGAGCAACGGCATGAATTTACTGTAAAGCCGGATCTCAGTGCCTGAGAGCTCTCACTCCTGTCTCCTCCTCGCAGCGGCTCGCTGGGCTTGCCTACGGAGCCGAGCAGGATGTCGGGTGTACTGCAGGTGGTTCGCTGGAGCCATTTTCCCCAGGGAACCGAAGAAAGCAGCGAACAGCATGGCTGCATCCAGAGAATTCAGCAAACGGACGAAGTGGGCTTCAAAGGATTATACAACAACCAACAAGAACAGCCCCCCAGCAAGCCTCGCTAGGCAGCAATCCAGGCAGCGTGAGCCGGGAGATGGAGCTCCCGTGGCTACACCTCTGCACCGTGGGAGGGGAGGAGAGGGCCGCCGGGCAGCTCGGCGTCGGGCGCCCGACGGCACAGCACCGTGTCAGCTTTGAGCTTGGGAAATGATGAGTAAACAGGAGGCAGCGGTCGGATCCGAGTCGCCTGCTTCATTACCTCCCTGCTGACCTCCAGCACTGCCAGGAGCCTGCCGAGAGCTTTCTGCCTGCTAAGTGAAATATGAGCTTATTAGCTGTCTGGATTTAGAAATAAAGAGGCTCCTCAAAAACCTCTACGGATAGACGTTTTTTTTCCAAAGCGGCTCAGAGTGCAGATCACTCCTGTAATGACAGGCAGGAAGAAGGTCCCAGGGTTGCAGCAATGGTCTGTGCTGCCGACTTTTCTGGGAAACGGGCTAACAAATGCGGTGGTTTCATCTCCATCTAGGCAGAAACACTGGCCTGGAGGAAACCTACTCACAGAAATGCCAGGTTTGGGTCCGGAGCAAAGCTGAGCAACACCTTACGGCTTGGTATAAGACAAACTCCCTCCCTCCTGCTGTCCCTTATCGCCATTGTTTGATGGCCACCATCTTCTCCAAGGCCAGTCAACTGCAGTTGACTGAGGGAACAGCACTGAAATCATGGAAGTCCATCGCTCTCGTGCTGCGCCAGGCATGGTGACCATGAGACGACTATGCCGCACACCGAAAAGGCTTCTGAAGGGTCGGCAGTTAGCCTAGGAGAGTAGTCTCAGCTCTCCCCACAGCATGGAAATGGGACAGCCGCTTCCAGAAGGCCTTTCACAGGACCTACCTTACACACCTCCCTTAGAGAGGATGAATTTGAGCTGGGTCGTATTTGCCGAGATGGAGCCTGAAGTCTCCAAAAAGTGTTAGATGATCCAAGCCGGTCAGTTTTGAAATAAAACATTGAAAGGTGAGAGGCAGATAATCCTTCCCCAGGGTTTCATAGCCGGTGTTAAGCAGGATAGCTGCTACTCTTCCCTTAGATTTTCGATTCAGTCTGACTCCAAGCTCTTGCCGTAGAATAAAAAAAATAAAATTTCAAGCCAGCTCTTTACTTGTTTAAACGACAGCAACCAAGTTTCCCTAGCAGCTCTACATGGGCCAGATCTACTTTGGGTGTAAAAAAGCAGTCTCTTTGACTGCAGCTGGGCAATACATTTCTGAGCTTGTGATATTAAACCATTTGGGAAAAGCGGACCACCACTCTCCCCTCGTGCTTCACTGAAGATGTATCGCACACTTGGGCATCTCGTACCACACAACCACAGTCCCAGATGCTCACCAAGCTTAAGACCCCCTCTGTGGCTTGGGACTTGGTAGATAAAGATATGGTCCCGGCCAAGTGCAAGAATATTTCCCCCTCCTTGCTCATTTTGTAATATTTCTGTAGATATCGCCTGCCTCACCTTTTCCTTCCTACTGCCTCCAGGGAGCATTCGTACTGCTCTGCTCCGTAGGAATCCTACGTACGCCCAGGGCTGTATTCCTGCGTGCTCAGGCTGCACACAGTCACTCACGGGACTCTGCTCTTCTGGTTCGGGAGCAATTTATCCTCACTTTACATCTGGTACGACGACGACACAAAGAAATAGTAAGTGGGACCCAAGCCTGAAGCAGGCTTAGAGGTTAAAGCAGGGAGAGTCAGGTTCATCATGTCATAAATATTAAATTACCTGCTTAGTCGCTTTGATATCAATTAGCTGGGCTGCTCACGCGCTCTCTAGTATTTGTGCGGTTATATTATATGAACCAAGCATTAAACTTCTGCCGCTTTCCCTAGGCAAGCTATGTGCAGCCTACAGAGCTGGTAGGGGTAATTCACGGAGGGGGCAAACGGGCCTCTTTGCTGAGAAATGGGGACTCCGCACAGCTCAAGTACCTCCGTTTATCCATCTCCTCTCTCATTCACACCCCTGATTGATCGGGTCTGGATTCCGGATTCCTGGAAGGAGGAAAGCTGGTTTTGCTCAGAGCCTACGCTGTGCCGTGGAGCCTTGTCCCGCAGCCGTGCCCTGCACTGCTACGAACAGCTCATTAAAGAACTTCTTGATTTCTAAGGCAGTTTCCACTAAAAGCAACACAAGCCCCTCATGCAGATTAGAAAAGGTTTTAAAAGATGTAGAACCCAAACTAAGCTAAAAATCAGTATCAGCGGTTTTTAAGCGTCCACGGGAAAGGGCTTTCTGTCAGTGGTTTTCCGCCACAGGATCGGCCAGCGTCTCTCCAGACCCTTTGGCTTGGTTGAGCTGATGCTGTCAAACGCTGCGTCTGAGCAGCCCAGCACCCTTTCTGCCCGCATCGGCTGCCGCGCAGCTACCAGAGCCGCTGGCTGGGTTAGCATCATGCTGGCTTGCAGCCATCCGTGCTCTCCTCCTCCTCATCCTCCTCCTCCGGACCCAGGGTGCTCACCCAGCAGCACGTCCTCTTCCATCATAGCTCTTAACCCTCCTCTGTATGTGAGTAGCTACCTCCCAAGCAGAGTCCCTGCCTCGGGTATCATTCCCTCTTGCCTTTCACTCTCCTTCCCCTTTCCAGTCCCGTGCTTTTGAGGGCACGAGCACGTGCTCATCTTTAAGCACCTCCGTATCCTACATTGACTGAAAAGAAAGGTGCTTTCCTCATTTTCAGAAGCTAAGTCTGCGCACACTGGTGCAAGGGTTTTTTTTTCCCCCCAGGCTTTGTCTCCTCTTTTCCCTCATTCCATCACATACAATTTTTCTCTAATGGCCTGTTTCTCCACCTTTGCTTTTTTCTTTATAGCTCTCACATCTCTCTATTCCTCCCTTCCCTCTCCTCCTCAGTTGGTGTCTCTGCCTGTCTACCCGTTCCCCCCCTTCCAGCTCCCTCTGTGCCTCCCACACAGACAGCAGCGCTTGGGAATAAGGTTTTGCAAGAAAGGCTTCATTCCCCCCTCCCCCTCGCCATTTCTTTGTTCAATCCGTGCCTTTGCAGGGAGGGTTTCACTTGCCGGCAGCTAACCAGCTCTTTCCCAGGCTGGGAAGAGGGAGAAGAGATCGTGAACCCAGTGATTAAGGAGAAAAAGGGAAAGAAAAGCCCTCCAAACTCCCGCTGCTGCAAGAAGCGGCACGCAGCCACCACAGCCCTCCTGGGACGGTTCTGGCATTGCAGCTCTCAAGGTCAGTGCAGTCGGACTCACCAGTGCAACGAGCTGGCCCGGGCCAAAGCAACAGGGCCGGCGTAAGGAACAGCTTTCCTTGGCTCCCCGAAGGGCACCTTTTCTGCCACGCTCCCCCAGAAAATCAGCAAATACATCTATTCATCCGTCTCCTGCGTGCGCGGATGAAAGCGGCGTCAATCCCGCACCGAATGGAGCGGATGAGTCATTGCTAGCTTTATCGTACCAGCTCGCCGTCAGAAGGTCCTCTTCCCTCCGCAGAGACCAGCCCCAGCCCCAAGCCCTACAACCTCCCCCTCGCTGTTTCAAGCTTCCAGCAGCTTCGTGAGACTGATCGGCTGCTACGGAGTGGGGGGTCTGGGGGGCGGTGGGAGGCTGCACCCCACAGACGTGCGTAGGGTCACGGCAGCGGTGAGCGGGGGGTTCATACATTGGGCTCGTCCCTCCTTCGTGAAAAGCAGACTATTTCCATCGGGTCCTCAACTGCCACTGACAGACCGTCAGCAGGAAAGAATTCAGCCACCACCGTGGGGTTTATACCGAATTTATACTTGCGACAAAGGTCCTCCCACACACTCCAAGTGCCCTCCAGCTGAAAACATCAGTCTCGGAAATAGCTACTGACCATGTCTGACCTGTGGCAATGCTGTGCAGAAGGAGCCCGAGATGACAGAAAAGACCTTAAAGATCCTCAAAACTTCTTCCTTAACCCCTACTTAATGTCTCCTTCACTTCTTTGTCATTCTCACCTGCCTGAAGAAGAAAAGGCATGAAGTTTTGCCTTTTGGGGGGCAAAGAGGAGAGTTATAAGCACCAAAGCCCCATTCCCTTAAGTAGCATGGCCTGTGTTGGTTTGGGGGCAAAGAATTAAACGGGTCCCCGTTACTAGGCAAGCATTAATGCGTCTTTCTGCCTCATCTCCGCTGTCAGCCCCCAAACCCCTTCACCTGAAGCAGCTGAACCATGGCCAAGACCATCCTGCAACTCCACATTTGCTCGAGCCAGGCACGGCAGCCGTCTGCTTAACTCCCATGGGCTGGGGACAGAGGCCACCTGCAAGGAGACAAGGTATGCAACCACACATGCTCTCAACTCCCGTTGAAACGGCATAGCTGGAAGTCAGCGAGAGCTGAAAGCACTCAGCAGCGCTGGAGGAGATGGCTTGTGCCTCTCCGGACCGGGGTCCTCCTTCCTGAAGCTAAGGGAGGACTTTGAACCTGAGAACACAACGCAGTCCTCATCATATTCTTCAGTCAATTCCTCTTACACCAACACAGTGAAAGGTTTTCAGTGTCACGGAGGAAGAACGTACACGGAATACCCGTTAATTTCAGGTCCCTTCAGCAGGTTCTGTAAGTCTCGGCTGGCACGCTTGCATTTGGTCGTTTAAGACCAAACTGGCTTTGTAAGGGACAGAAAATGGCCCTCTTCTCAGACAGCTCCCCTTTGGCGAGTGCAATTTGCACCTGCCAAAACTGGCTCGCAGGATTGAATTACCATCACAGATTCGGGCGCCGGCACCAGCTGGTAGGTGAGGAGTAGGTAATTTTAGACTGAAGTCTGCAGATTTTGTTCCTGCGGCAGACTGCGGGCATAAACAGGAAAATTAGAATTTGGCCACTTCAAAGAGGCACCTGAAAGCACATAACTACCTGAAAAGGGAAAGAAAGAAACAAAAAAGCAGCAGCGTTCTGACTACAAAAGGTAAGGCAGCTATGAGCTGAAGCGACTGGGACCAGGCTGTTAGAAATTGGGGGTGTTACTGGGGGGATCAAGTGCTGCCACAGGCTTCCTACGTGACCTTTGCACGTCAAACTCTCCTTCGGTGCAAATCCACGCGACACAGGGGGCTGAACTCACCAGTGCGAGACCCTCAGATGGAAGGCAGCATGGTCATGCGGAGTATTACCGTCACCAAAGAGGCCCTGACGAAGCGGTCAGAGGAAAATCAGCTGGAGCACATGGCTAAGGCGAGTTCATGATGTGCCAAGGAAAGGCCCAAGTAAAAGGTAGCCTGTTCTGACAGATTAAGGCTTCTCCGAAGAGGTCTGAGGTTACTGGCCACAGGGCAATACCGGTTCGTTGCCACTTGTCATTTTATGGCAAAAGAAGAAATAGGCTGCAGTCAAGCACGTTGCCCTGGAGAAGGCTTTATTTCAGAGAGCCACGAGAGTAGCGTTTGGGGTGTCCTTCGTAAGATCCTGAGGCTCAAGACCATTCTCACCTCCCTTTCTTCTCCCAAAGATTAGCAAATCTCCCCATGCAGCAAAGTGGCTTGGAAGAGAGTCAAGGAAAGGAGGGACTGTGAGCACGGGCTGAAAGGAGCAGACTGCAGGAGGGAGTGCAAGTCCTGGCTAGCTCAACTGAACGTCGTGAAAGAAACCATCAAAATCCATCTAAAAAAAAAAAAAAAAAATCAGGATTTGTCCCTCTGCAGCTGCTAGCTGAAGGCAGAGCTGGGGTCTCACTTCTGAGTTATTTTAGGTAGAAATTAGGATCAGCTTGCTGACTCACAGCAAGGCTAGCCCTACTTTTCCCCCCATGGGATTCACCTTAAAAAATTCACTGGCTCAAATGTTGTACCTCCACTGTCCTTTGAGGACATCTGCCCATCAGAGAGTTTGTATCAGTCACCAGGACATCCCACCGCTTCTGGAAACCCGAGGAGACTCGTCAGTCATGTCTTTTCATTTATGTAGCTCCGCTTCATTTTACTATCTGTTCACTCAAGCTGTTTGTAGCCTGTGTCCCTGCCCTCCTTTCCTTTGGCCGCGGAAGCCCAGTTTCACCAATTCTTTCTCCCAAGATGCGCTCTTCCGTTTTTCCAGTTACTCCTGCAGCCCTGCCCCTGCTCCAGGCTGATCTCCAAGTGCCTGGTCTGGCTCAAACCCAACAGTTCAGACAGAACATCCACTTATCTCTTCGGGAATTACCTTCCCCGAGACATCCTAGGATCCCCTTCGCCTCTCCCACCGAGGCGGCCCATCCCCAGCCTGCGCGCCCAAGCCGGACGGCTGGTGCGGCATAGGGCAGGAATAAACAGCGATGATTTGTGGGCGGCTGAGCTCCTGCAGCAGCTGTGCTCAGCGGGAAGGAGGAGGCTTCATTTTCCACCTTGCTCATTAACTCGTGCGTGCACAACAAATAGGTCTTTGCTCTCCGGAAAGCGATACCAGTCCGCACCACCGAGGGCGGCTGAACGGTTTCTCCGGCGCAGCGGAGGGAGATCCTTCCCCAGCGCTCTGCCCGACCCACGGGTTCCAGCCCACAGCGGTTGTTACGGCTGGTCAGGCCGCTCGTGCTGGATCAGCAAGTCCAGAGGGCTTGTGTGTGGCATTAGCGAAAAGAGATTATAGAATCGTTGAGGTTGGAAGAGACCTTTAGGCTCATCGAGTCCAACCGTGAACCCAGCACTGCCAAGGCCACCACTAACCCATGTCCCCAAGTGCCACATCTACACGTCTGTTAAATCCCCCCAGGGATGGGGACTCCACCACTGCCCTGGGCAGCCTGTGCCAGGGCCTGACAGCCCTTTCGGGGAAGAAATGGTTCCCGATATCCAAAATAAAATCCAAAGATCAAAGATAAGCAAGGCCTGATTTTTTTCCCCACTGAAGCAGGGAGCTGCTGGTGGCTCCAAGGGCTCTCGACCTTCTTGTCTAACCCCTACGTAACGCAGCTTGGAGGACCAGCCACCGTCCTTTGGAAAGTGTCCTCAGGGGTCTGTGCCCGTTTCATCTGCCGTGCAGGGGAGTGATCTGTCAGGGCTGGAAGGATTTGGGTTCAGTCCCCTGCCCCATCCCAGCCTCCTTCTGCAACTGAGCAGCGTATTTTGTTTCCTAGCGCTTCAAATCCTCATTTCCAACGGGGACAAATAGCCCCTCTGCCCCTTTCTGAGCTGCTGGGGGAATAAACACGTTCGAGGCAGTGAGATGCCGGGCAAGCACCTGAGATAAGTGACGGCAGAGTAGTGTGACTAAGCCTTTTCCCCATCCCCGAGAAGTGCTGTGAAGACAGATGAGGTAATGCAGTGCCTTTCAGTATTGCCATAAATATTAAATCGGCTTTACATAAGGAGCTTGTGTTCGTTCAGCTGCCGTGGGCAGCTCCCCGAGGAGGATTTTAGCTCCCTCTATTTTGGGTCCCCACTCCTGACGCAATGCACAGCGAACGTGGTAAAACGCAACGCAAGCGCAAGGATAGCGGGAGTCGCTCGTCATAGACGCTTTGAAACAGGCTCGGTGCGCCGGGACCGGGCTGTGCAGGCAGAGCGCTGGCTTTGCCAGCCCTCCCAAAGCCAAGCCTTGGAGGCAGCACCACCGAGTTCCAGCAAACGCTGGTGACCCACTTCACTCTGATGAGATATTTATAAATCCTTTTCCCAATCTGTTGTTTGCTATTCCCCGCATCCCTCCCCCCGGCCCTGGATTAAACATTTCCCCCTCAAACAAGCCCTTTGAATCTTGACGTGGAGAGCGTCAGACGCTGCAAGGATTTTAACAGGCGGCAGCAGCAGCTTCAAATCGCTGCCACAGGGGGAGATGTGCCAGCAAAGCCTCCGCTCCACGGCTGCGTCAGTCCTGCGGCTGCTCCGAGACCCAGCGCTCTCGTCGCCTGCCCGGCTGGCGCTGGCAGCGACCAGACCCGCAGCCGTCGCCCGCGCAGCCCCCAGAGCGTGGCCAGCCTTGCAGGAGCCGACCCCTCGCCCCCCGTGCCACGGGACGTGTCACCTCTCTCCTAGCCCGGGCGACGCATCAGTGTGCAGAGGTTGGGTTATCCCTGGCACCCAGGCAAGGGGTGGGAACAGGACGGGCTCCTGTAGCCCGGGAAAAGGGGCTTTGCCTTACATCTGCGAAGGGAACGGCTGCGGGATGCAGACCCTGGGCACCACAGTGGGCCACCAGCCGCGCAGAGATGGGGCAAAGTCCCAGCTTGTGGCACGGGTGGCAACGTCCTCTCCAGAGGCTGCCCGGCCACGCTCCCACACGGGTGATGCAGCATTTTGGAGCCCCGCAGCCAGCCCCGATACACTCCCCACCAGCATGGGCCCAGAAAAAGGCTAAACGGCCTTCTTCTACACCATGACCTCTGCAGGAGACGACGTCTGAGCTAAGCGTCACATCTGTGAGCCACGCGTGTCCCGACCCCAAAGATCTTGCTGGGCTGGACGTGGCAGACATTTTATTCTGAGATAGAGGCGACGTTGCAGAGACACACACCACACTCCCACCAGGGGCTTTACTTTTGTTCTTTCCTTGTTTTTAAAACCCAAAACGCAGCTCTCCAACGACACCGTTCAGGAGCTCTGCCTGTACACAGCCATGTACTTCGCAAAAACATACTCCACGTTTTTGTTCTGTTATCTACTTTCATCTTATGCGAAAATAAAGCAACAAGCACCATGAGAAAAGGTACAAACCCAACGCTGCCCTTAAGCCAGCGGCATCAAGGAGGGAAGGACGGCTCGCTGCCGTCTCCCCCTGCCCTTCAGCACACCCACAGCGAGCTCCTGCTGCACGCTGCCTGCTGCACCATCCGCAAAAGCTCCTTAAAAATACACAGGCTGCTCCCAGAACCCCTCGACCAAGCCCACTCCTTCCCTCTTCCATCAGCGTTCACCACGCACAGTCCCAAAGGGGCAACTCATCACCCGAACTCGGCGCTGCCCGGCACCCTGTGCTGGTACGGACACGAAACCAACACAACCCCCTTCTCGCGCCTCGGCTCACAGCTGCCCCAGACCGCGGCAGAAATCCGGAAAGCATTCCCAGAACAGCCTGGGGAAATAGAAGATTTTTGTCTCAAGCTCTCCGGCGGTGCCAATCACGTGCCCTGATTGATGTCTGTAGGGGTGGGCACCGAGTTCCACCCGGCGAGGACCCGACCCGCCGCCGGCAGGAGAAGTCGCGCCTGGCGAGGCTGAACCACCTGCCTGGGCACCCGCTCAAGTGCCACCAGCCCTGGCGATGCAGCTGGACCGGCTGCACGCTCAGCCACAGCTTACAGCAAAACCCTTTCTAGAATGAGAGAGAATCTGAAAATGCGTTGCTGAGATCGGGTTGGAAATCTCCTGCTGCTGCGAAGCCTGGCTTCTCAGGGCCGGGGGGGGGGGACTGTCATAACTAACCAATTTCAGAGCACCTCACTTGGCTGTGCTGTCCGAGCTTTAATCCTGGGCTTGAGCCCCCCTCGGACACAGAATCAAACGCTGGTTTTACACTTTAGAGTTCCGTTTTTTGTAGCGGAACAAGATTGTAGCTTTTACCCTTCAAAAATCACAAGGTGTTAGATCTTAAGCCTCTCCCCGACAGCCCTGAGCATCACTCACCCCAAGACAGAAATTTAGGGGAGCAAAGGAAAGGATGACTTTTTTCCATGGCAGCTATTTGGCAGGACACTGGATCGAGGCGCTGGAGTAGTTTCAACGAGGAGCGACTTGGGATGCAGCGGAAGATGCGCAGCCCACAGCGTGAACCACAGAGCCTTCACCCGCAAGCGTGACGTCTCCAGGCAGGCGTGGGCGCACCTCTGGGTGCATCCTGCGTCCCAGCCTGCTGGGCCACCCCTCCGTCCTACCCTGGGCACCTCCTCCTGTCTTGGCTTTTGCCACACTCAGCATTTTGCAAACACACTCATTTTGTTTCTTTATAACGCTTTTCCAGCCCTCCCAGAGGCAGCGATTCAATGCCAGCAGCTCGCTGGCGCTGGGGACAAGTTGCTGCACCGAGAGGTGGCACATCCCTTCCTGGGGACAGGCTGGCACCTCCTGTAAGATCAGAAGGGACGCCACCAGAGCCCCAAAGCCCCCGCAGAAGCTGGCACAGCAGCCTCCCGTTGCAGCCCTGCTATCAAGAAGCCAATTATTGTCCTTTCAAGCTCAGCTTCAGAGCTCGGCATCAGTGACACCCCCTCCTCCATCACCTGGAGGTCCACACCGCTTTTGGCTCTGCTCAGCTGTCTCCCCAGAGAGCTGCTTGCTCCAGGAAAGTGGTTACTGCCACCCCCAAAACACTTGGGGTCTCCCCAGGGAATAGATAAGCGATACCCCGTAACATCCATCCTAACACCCGGGCTGGGGCCACGGGGCAGGTCTCGGTTCTCTGCTCAGCACTGGGTCTGCGATGCCGTCTCAGGAATAACACGGCAGGGTCAGCGAGTGTTTCATGCCTCCTTTCTCAGAGAAGGGTGAGCCACCCATTCCTTTCCACCGCAAAGCCCTGCTCTTTACACCGAGCCCGCCAGCACGCAGGGAACTGCCTTAGCCAAGAGGGCAGACGCTTCCAATTTGGGGTGCTGCTCCCCAAGAAGCCAGGAGCTGGTACCCAGATGCAGAAGGCTGATCTCCTTTCTAACAGAACGGTGCTTTTAAGGCCCCTTCCTGACAGTCAGTGGGTCCTGTATCTCAAATGCAATAGCCACAAGCGAAAAAAGACGAGGGAGGGTCATCTCTGACACAGTAAAATAGCCCCAACCACTGCAGTAAGCAGCAGCAAATTTTACAGCCCTCTTCAGCTTATGGGCATCCTAAACCCATCCCTTCTGACCAACGCGAGATTGCACCAGCCTTCCGTGGCATCACCCCCGCTTTGTGGCTCAGCTGTGGCCGGCAAAAAAAGATTACGGAGGCAATTCTCCATGTGCAGAGCCAGGTCCTGAATCCGACAGCCCACAGCTCTGCAGGCGCCAGCCTGAAAACTGCCGCTGTGCAGCTGAAATGCAAGAAGCCACTGCAGGCAGCTGAGGGGCAGATTCGGCACGAGGCAGCGACCTTCCAGGGGGGCTCCTGGCGCGCTCTGGGGCAAAGCCCACCGCTTACCTCGGGCGGCAAAACCGGAGCACTCTCCCTCCCCGCAGAAAGCTGGGCAGGAGCTGGGGCAGGATGGCCAAAGCGCCGCCAGCACAGAAACGCTGGCTCAGAGAGCTCCATCCCTCCCCCCTGCCCCGGCTGCCTGTCCCCGCACCCGACCACGGGTGGGGAGAGTGTGCCAGGGCTCTGGGCAGCCCCCGGCCCTGGCAGCCTGCCAGCGGAGGGGATGGATGCAGAGGGATGAGCATCCGCATTTAGGGGAATTCTGGATTTTCCTGCCGCATCCTGCCACAATATCACGGGGTTAGAGGCTGGTGTTGGGCGCTGTGGCTGAGAAAGGAAAGATGGAAGATGCTGAAGGTCAAACCTGTGAAGGTCAAACTTTTGGAGGTCAGTCCCGAGATGGAGCAGGGAGCTCAATCCAGCGGAGTCCATCCTCCCTCTCCCGACAGCATCCTGCCCAAGCCCCACCCAGGAAAACAGGGCTGTGACGGGGAGGGCTTCCTCCCCTCGCCCCAGTGCCAAAGTTTTGCTAGGCTGACCTCGAGCCAGGAATAAAAATCCTCTTCCTTCCCCCCACCCTCCAACCCCATCAGAAGCTACCAGATGGTCACAGAGAACTAAGCAGGAGCAGGGACCAAATCAACAGGTCTCTGCAAACATACAGGGCAGGGACGCACGTCGGTGCACAGAGAGGCAGGGACACCAGACTGAAAAGCCCGAGACATCCCCCCCCATGCATTTCACCCCTGGCAGCACACACCTGGTCCGGTGTCCTCCTCCCTCCCGCTCATTCCGTGCAATCTTCTCCCCATAGCTCAAAATAGGCACTGTTGCCTCTGTCACCTCTCTCCATTTCGGTCATTTTTTGGCAGGTTTCCCTTTGTGAGCGCCTTTCCAAAGGCGGGGGTCATATCAAGGGATACCCCTTTGACATCAAAGCCCCCCTGCCTAACGGAACAGCCCCCAGCTCTTTCCTTGGGAAAGGGGGAGACTAACAGCCCGGCTGCTGCCTGTTCCGACCGGCGCCTGCTCCGCTTCGCCTCCTGCCTCGGGATTGACAGCAATGAAACAGAGACATGAAACCCATCCAGGCAGAGCGAAGGGCAAGCAAATACCACCGCCCATGCAGATGGGAGAGGAAACGCAGCTGGAAACGCGATCACCACCTTTCAGGGAGGTGTCCAGGCTTTCCTGCCCAGGCTGGAAGGTTTTTAGCTGGGTATGCCGCTTCCCCTCCTCCCTCCCGGCCGCCCCGCTGCCGGCACATGGCCGGCTCCGCTTCTCCATGCTCAGAGCCCTCCCGCAGCATCAAACCCCCCGTCTCCATCCCGGGGCTGCTGCCTCCCCCTCGCTGGAACCCGGTGGCCGTTCCCAGCAGTCAGCCCGGCTCGGATCAGGCGAGCACAGCTCGTCCCGTCCCGCAAAAGCGGCGGAGGAGATCGCAGGTACGCGGAGGCAGCGGGCAGGCAGCCAGCAGGCAGGCTCCCCTGCGCTTGCAGAAATGCCTCCTCTGGCTGCCTGACCTTCAGGGAGCAGAAGAGGGGAGCTGGGGTGGGAAGGGAGCTGCTCGGGGCCGGCCGTCCTCACTGCGCTCATTGTTTTGGGTCAAAAAAAAAAAAAAAAAAGCAAAGCACTGTTGCCTATTAAGAGGGAGAAGCGCGCAGGCAGGCGCTCTCGCTCCCAAGGCGGCCGGCATGGCAGCCCCTGGCCTCCATCCCAGGCGGCTGCGAGGAGGCGGACACTCACCTTGAGCAGGTAGCTCTGCGGCTCTATTTCGCTACGTCACCCTGAGCGGGACCGCCGCGCGCCTCTGCGCCGACAGCCAGGGACCCCCGGCAGCTCTGCCCCCTCGCCCCCCGGGTGCCGGCGTGCGGGGGGGAAAGCAGCAGCCCTTACCTTCCGTCCTCCGGCTGCGCGAGTCGCACCTCGGGAGCTGGCTCTTGCGCAGAGAGGAGGGAGGGCAGGAGGGAGG
Organism: Phoenicopterus ruber ruber; assembly: GCA_009819775.1. NCBI lineage: Eukaryota > Metazoa > Chordata > Aves > Phoenicopteriformes > Phoenicopteridae > Phoenicopterus > Phoenicopterus ruber. Next base: position 71,535,885 of record CM020219.1, on the reverse strand, counting down.
GAGGGGGGAACTTGGGAGTTTCCCACAATGCACCTCTGCAGACCGCATGAAGATGGAGAGCAGGGGAGGGGGGAAGAGTTCTCCAATCCAGAGGGAAGGGCTGGGACTTTGCGGGGGGCAGGATGCCAAGGGGGGGCTGGCAGGGCGGTTCAGGCAGGCCAGCTGCACCTCCACATCCCCTGTTACTTGGGGCTGAGCCGTGGCTTGCTGGCTCGGCAGTTCAGGGCTGTCCCTGCGGCGCTGAGCCCCCTGCTCGCTCGCTTGCTCCCCCAAAGCCTGCCTGGGTCTGCAGTGATTGCAGGGAAAATAGCCACGAAGCGGGGGAACGTACTGGGGAAAACGGGAGGGGGCCAGCCTGATAATTGGGATGTTTGTGCATAGACAAGAGAAAAAAGGAGTACGGGGCTCCCCCCTCCAGGATAAGGGATTTCTAGGTGTGAATCCCCCAGGAGTGAGTTAAGGAGCAGCAATCTGTCTTGCCGAGGAGAAGCTCTGCCCAGTGGAGGGGGGAAGCTAAAAAGTTGTGCCTCAGGGTAGTTTTGTGCCAGCTCCACTTCCCTTCTCCCCAAACCCCCCTTGCCCCGGCGAGCCAGGGTCTGTCTCCCCTTACAAAAGTCCTGCCGGTCTGCGAGGGATTGCGGGCAGCCCGAGGCCGGGCCGGAGCTAGGCACGCAGCCCAGATCCCGCTGCAGAGCGCCGTCAGACATCCAGCCAGGCTGTGCCAGAAACAGCCTCCTCCTTAGCCGCACCGGCGCTTCGCAGCGCATCGGTTCGAAGCAAACAGCCCTCCCTGTCACAGCCCCACCTGCTCCAGCCAGGCACAGGTCCCAAAGTCACGCTCCTCCCGTCCAACCTTGCTTGGACCCCAAACTGCGACCAGGTCCCGGGGTTGTCTAGAGCTCTTTTAACCCGATTTGCTCAGGCAATAAGGGCTGCGCGATGCTCGCCCGTCTTCCTCCATACAGTTACTTGGGCCCCACTGACCAGCTTCGTGCTGTTTTGCAGAAAGCCCACACACCTTAAGGAGGTCGCACCCAGAAATCCATGAGAAACCAACCTTGTCAGCTCGGCTACTTGCAGAATAACTCGCTTTACTTCTGTGGCCACTGGGTTTTCCTCCCTCCCATAAACAGCAGCCAAGCAACAGCTCAGCCACAAACATACTCAGTGCAGTAGGGCCGAAACTCCAGAGAAAAATCAGTATTTTCTTCCTTGACCCTCTCTGGCTCTGCCAAGCTGCCCACAAGAGCCAAGCCAGCGTGCATCTCGGCTATGCCAACGTGCTTAAAAACACTCAGGCTGCTTAAATCCCACCGGAAAGAAAAAAAAATCTGCCCACGTTTGAAGGAAAATGCGAGAACCCAAGTCCCCCAGGAAAGGTCACGCTTCGAGGGGCTGGTTTCGGATGCAGCTACCAGCACTCCCTCGGAGCAGGGATGAGCAAGGTTAGCTTGATGCAGTCCTTGGCTTCAGGAGCCCACTTGGCACAGAGGAGCTGGCACAGACAGGATCAGCTGTGGCTGATGCTGTTGTCCCCTCTGCTGCCTGTCTGGTCCCACACCGAGCCGTGCCAGCCCTCCCCGCTCTTTTAGGGACTCGCGCCAGGCGCAGCCAAGACCCTTCAGTGGCTGCAAACAGCTGCTTCCCCTTTCCAACGCCTCCCAAATCTGCTGACCCACTGACGGCAGCAGAGAGGGGCTAAGTTTCTGCAAAGCTTGGGAAAACCCGTGGTTTAACGCAGGACAGACGCCCAAACCGCTGCTCGCAGGACTCATAAAACCTTTTTGCCGCTGCTACATCAGGCAGAAATATCCTCGGCCTCTGCGCCTCCCCTCGGCGCGGCAGGAGGAAGGATGGAGCCTCCTGCAAGCGGAAATCGCCGGCTCCGGTCCCCAGAGCCCGGATGAGCTGAGGCCAGGGGGTTCCGGCTGCAATTTGCTTGCGTTCATGCACGCTGCCTCTGCCTTCGGAGACAAACAGCCCCACACAACGCATTCATGTGCCTTAGGCTTTTTGAATCTGTATTATATGCCTCAGATTCTGAATTTAAAAAATATTTTTACCGATGTAGGAAAAAAAAAAAAGGGAAGGAAAGGAAAGGAGCTGTAAAACAAATAACCTCACCCCTCCCGTTGCAGAGAGGGGGAGAAGCCAGGAGAGCAGCACCGGAGCTAGGCAGCACTCAGAAATCCCCCGGCACCACGCAGGGGCAGGGTCCCCTGCAGCCAGTGGGTCACCTCACCCCTGACGCAGCACGGGAGGGAGCCGAGCACCGGCCCAGGCACAGCGAGCAGCGACTCGGCTCAAGATGCAGCAAGGTGAAAACAGCCGCTTCAAGGTCAGATGGAGAAGGGAACCTTTAGAAACGGCGCTGCTGGTTTTTCCTCCTCCCCCTCGGCTCACAGCACGCCCCAGGATGAGATAGCAGGGATAAGAACAGCCCTGGCTCCTGGGGACCCCCCTGCAAGCCCTGCTGGGGGGGGCTCGGTGGCAGCAGCATCCTTGGGAAGGGACATGGTGCACCCTGCGCTGTCAGAGAGAAACAGTCGCTCCCAGACGTATTCGATGTCTTGCAAGCGGGAGGGACAGGATGATGGCGGGCTCTGGGCAGGGAAACTGAGCTAGATAGATACAGCTCAGCCCACGGTGCCACAGAGCTGGGCTATTGTGGGGTCTGTGAAACCCCAAATGGACATTTTTTGGGGTGAACCATCTCCCCGTTAGCTCTGCCCTGCCCCGGCAAACCCTGCTGGCCTCAACGTCCCGTTCCCTTGCAGCAGGAGCCACCCGGCCGGGACCCCACAAGCCTCGCCGCAGTAGCTGCACCATTTGCAATCAGCTGCCAAGATGCTGGCAACGAGGAGACTACTTTTCCCCCTCCTTAAACTCCCCAACGTGCCTTAAAACATCCTTTCCCAGCATCCCTCAAAGCCAGCTTTGCTAAACACGTCCCCAGCATCCCTCAAAGCCAGCTTTGCTAAACATGTCCCCCTGAAACATTTTCTTTTCCGCTGTGCCTGGTTCCAAGGCCAGCCCCGTGCAAGCTGCGGGCAGCCAACAGCCCCGGCCGAAACATCCCCGTGTGCCCCCATCCCAGTTGCCCAGTCCCTGTCTCCTCCACAGGATGGGTTTGCCCCCTCCTAACCAAGACACGGGTGTCCTGTTCATAAATTGGAGCGTGAAAAGCAGGAGAGCAGGTCACAGAAAGGGCTTATGCTCGTTGCACCCCTGGGCATCCAAACCCCCCAAGGGAGCCTCTCTCCTCTCCTAGAGCCCCGCTTGCAACCCACCCAGGGCTGGGGAGGGAGGAAAAGGCTACACAGCAGCAAAACCCTGTGGCCGTTTGGGCAGCAGCCATTTCTCCGTACCTCTGCACGTCCAGGGAAGCAGGACGAAGGACGCTTCTCACGGCGGAGTAGCTGGCAGCAGCCAAGGTGGGCTTGCAGTTGCGGCAGCTGAAGCGCTGCCTGGCTTAGCACCCTGCAAAGAAAGCCCTTGCAGTGAAAACAGAAGCCCACCTGCCCCGGAGGGGCTATTAATAGCCTCGAAGCCCTGAGCAGCCTCACCTGGGACCTCCCCACCCACTGCCGTGGGCCCCTGGGCTCTGTCGCGGCTCAGCCCTGGGCGCTCGCTCTGCGTCTGAGCAGCGCTGGGGGGGTCTGTCTCCAGCTCTGCCTCCTGCACGGGCTGGGGGCAGCTCAGCTCTTCGCTGAACCCCTCGGGGCCACGCGTTACCATGTCTCCAGCCTGTCTCTGGCACGGACCTCGTACCCGCGCCGCAGGCAGCCCTTCTCGGGTCTTGACTCTAGGACGGATCTTGGGTCCGTACGGTAGCCTTGTTTCGGGTCCTGTCTCCTGCATGGACCTCATACCCGTGCTGTAGCTCCGTTCCTAGTCCCGGCTCCGTCTCCCGACTGGGCTCCCCCTGTCTGGTCCGTCCCCACGCCCCGTTCCGGCGCTGCCCACCCAGCGCAGACCCTGCGGGGCTCACCCCTCCATCCTCGTCTGCGGGTACCCGCGGAGCCTGGTCCCACAGCATCGCCTGCCGGAGGCTTCTCTGACGCTCTCCTGGCAATGCTGAGTCTGGTTACGGTGTTGTTAACTTTCATTCAGAGTTCACACGATAATTAGTGAGCTCTGCAATAATAATATTGACCTATAAGCATTCTAGCTCTATAGTATTATTCTAATTATCATCATTAATAAAATTTTGCAAAAATGTCAGCGCAATTAGCTGTACGGCAGGGTGCATTAAGAGGTACAGAGCAGCATTCCTATAAGCCTCCACCCTTTCAAAGTTCCCAAATACTTCCCCATAACCTGACAGTGATGGGTTATTTTCCCCTGCCCACATAATTTCCAGTTAGCCAATATATTTGCCTTTGGCATAAGCAAAGTTATACTTATTTATGCATCTTTTATGTATGCTTAACACACAATTCTTTCAGCCTTTAACTAATCAAGTGCTGCTAGTGCTTACCTTTCCATCGGTTTCCCACACTTTTTGCCTTTCTTGTTTGATTTCCTCCCCTACCCCCCTTGCAAATTCCTCCTACGTTTACATGCTTGCTTAAGGGACCGGGATTACGGGATTCGGTGTCTCTCGCTAGGTCCAGTGGCTTCTCTGCAAATTGTTGTCCCGCAAGGCCGATCCCGTAAGCGACTAAACCCACCAAGGTCATTGGGTCATTATCATTTTAGAGCGTTTTTGCAATGCTTTAGCTGTCCCCAGCCTGGGTGGATCCAGGTCTCAAGAGCTGTAACTCTCCAGGCTCCCTTCAGAGCTGTAACAGTTTTTATTCTTGGCTCCCAAGTTATAATTATAGTTTTAAGTTGTTAGACCAAGCTAAGCAAGACCACGAGAGGGCACAGGTTAGATATTTAATCACGAAAAATCCTGTGGCAGGAACTACTGGCTGCTCTGGTTAAACTGAAAGAAAACAAAGCTCCAGATGGGCAAAATCTGGCAGGTGGGGCCTGGGGACTTGCCTTGGCACACAGCTCCTGCCCTGCGGCTAGCTGTGCTCCGTCTCCGCTGGCCGTCCACAAGCAGCAGGTCTTCTTCACGAGTCCAGCGAGGATGCTGCAGACCTTCCTGGGGCTCGAGACTGCAGCAGCTCAACTGAGCCCCTTGATCTCCCGGCGTATTGAACTGTTTCACAGTTATTGTTTTCAGGCTTCCCGTGTACTTTACCACGCAGTACATAGATTTTCCTCCCACTGCCTTTCTGAGCCTGTAAGAGAAATCTCATTTTCCTCGTCTCCCACCGTGCTTTCCATCCCCCTTTCTCCAGTCATACCTCCAGTATTTCATTTCTTTGTTAACGTAATCGCTGTCCACGAGGAGGTGCAATGGGTTCTGCCGAGAGAGTTTGTCTCTTAATAATGTCTATAATAGCCTGTACTCTTTTTGGAGGGGATTTTTGAAATAGTTTCCCCATACTTGCTCTCCTGCTCTGTTAATAGCAACATAGAGGACTATTTTTAGCTTGCTCATATGTGGTGCTCTCATTGGTGAAGCGTACCTCTGGTTTATTACCGGGTTCTTCGAAAAGGACGCTTGCATCCATACCCGATAACCGCACTCGGGTTTTATCCTCAGCAGCTCAGCCTGCCCCTTGTTCAGTTAGGGCAGGAGCGGGACGATCTGGTCCTTGTAAGGCCTGAACAGCATCTCTCCCACCCATTAATACCAACGCCCGCTGGCATTTACGTAGATGACACTCTGTTCCCGGATTTCCCTAGAACCTGGGAGGGGTATGAGTAGGTGGGACGGCAAGGGTAAAAGCCTCCAAGACCACCCCGGCCCAGGCTGGCGGGGAGGTTTGGGTCCAGCCCCTGAAGCAGACACGGTTCACATGCTGCTGGTACCTCCTGTAACTATTCACTGCCCCCCTAGAACCAGCGGGTGGGGAAATTCCCGTTGAAAGATGCTTTCCAGGACTGGTCATCTTAGTGCAGCTTCGTTCCGCCTGAGCTGGGGCATCATCATGGCCTGAGCTCCACTTCCACTCCGGAGTCTTAACCAGCGGTTTCCACAATGGTCTGCAGAGACCAGCAACGTTACGGATGTGCTGCTGTCAGAAATTAAATCCTCCTCACGGTGTTCTCAGTTGGGCTTGGTAAGGAGCCTTCATTTCATACAACGCTTTAACCGCTCTTGTACCTCTTGGTCTTCCTGGCTTGCCAGCTGTAATTCCCAGCAGTTAACCTCACCTTGCACTAATGGTGTCTACTTCAAGTCCCGTTTGGGCTACTAATTTTAAAACTTGGATCTCTCTCACCTCTTCAGCAGCTCCAGTCGCTGGAATATCATCCCCATAAGATGTTTTTTCTTTATCCCCTGGAGACAATAGTTTGAACAGGTTCCTGAGGTGCGTTGCGAAGCCCCGGCGGTACCTGTGCAAGGGTTTAGTCCCTCTCCCCAAATGCAAAAGCAAATCTGAAAATTGATTCTTCCGTAGGCAGGATGGCAAAGAAACGGTTGGATCTATAAGCGAAACCCACTGGTTGTTTTCTGGTAACGTAGCAATAGTCACCGGCGAACTGGGAGCTGCTCCCATGGGAATGCGTTCCTTTGGCAGCACTCCACCGGCAGTTGCCAGCATTTTCCGTCAGCAGTGGAAAATTATATGGGTTTGTGATTTCTCAAGAAACGCTTTGTTTAAAATAATCCTTAATGATGTCGCTCAGAGCATCTCAGCTTCTTTAGGACACGAGTGTTTGTACGGGGGACTGGAAGGTCCCACTAGTTCAGCTCGAGCAACGGGTCTTGCACAGTGGGGTTTTCTGCTGTCCTCCTGGGGTGGCTCTTTCCATCAGCCTTTATCTGTCTCCATCGAAGCTTGTGCCTGTCCTTTCACCCTTTGTAACGGCCTTTGCCTGGTTCCTGTATTACTGACACAAAAATCTCACCGTAAAAATCTAGTAAGAGCCCACGCTCCATCCTCCAGTTGCTTTCTAAAATGAAGGGATCTTTGCTGCTGCATCAAAAGCCCGCCGGTACCTTCGTATCTCCCGGGTACAACCTCGGGGCCCCCCGGGGTCCCGCCATGTTTGGCACACGGGCGCCCGGTTGCGTGGGCAGTGCCGGATCGAAGCCAACCTCCTCCCAGACGACTTTGGCCAGCACAACTTCGGTGGCAGAGGTGCAGGAGCATCACGCTCTCCTGCTACTGCTCCTCTCAGCTGCGGTTTCACTCCTTCCAGCACATCCCATCCCATTTTCTCCTGTCTCCTGCTAAATCCTTTCATGCTCTCCGGAGCCCTTAACATCTTTGACCCATTTTTTTTCCCGATGTACAACCCCTGCCATCGCCATTTCCCAAACATTCCCTATTCCTCTGCCTCCTCCGCTCCGGCGTCCGTCCCCTCATCACTGCGAGCCACAGGTCCCGCCTGGCCCACGTTAAGGGCTGGTGGGATACGGTAGCGCATCCCGCCGGTATCTTAGCAATTCTGCGTCGGTTCAGAAGAATCTTCTCCGTCTTCTCCCCGTTTCTGGGTCCACCTTTGCGCTGCTGATTTCTAAACCTATGTGCCGGGCAACGTGGCTTAACGCGCTCGGCGAGACGGGCACATACCGCTCCCTCAGCGCACGTCGGAGCAGAGGCTGGTGTAGCACGAGCTCTACGCATGGAGCTGCTTCATTTCCATTTGATCTAAAACCTGAAGACATTTCTACAAGTGCCGTGCTCCAATCCACAACTGCGCTTTATTTGGCACTCGCCTGCCCCGGGATGGCTGTTACCCTGGGACTGCTGTTCCCAGCTCCTTTTTCCTTTCCCTTTCATACATATCACCCTGATAATCCTCTTCCTCCGACAGCTCCCGCTCCAATTCTCCGTTTCCCACAGCTATTTTTAATTTCTCTATCCTACTCTGCTTTTGCAAGCGCCTAAATTTAGCTTCACGTTGCCTGCGACGGGGTCCCCATGGAGGTCCCCCTTGCTCCAGGGTGAAAGCTGCAGCGGGCAGTAATTCCTGCCGGAAACTGCAGCTTCCTTCTGTTTTCCTGAATTTACAGGAAACTCATTCCAGCCGGATCTGCTCCCGGAGAGCTGCGGGATGGTACTTGTCTCCTAAAGACACAGGAGACTGGAAAAGGGGAGGAAAAGAGTGACAGCAGAAATAAGGAGCCCCAGAGAGGGAGGAGGAGGAGGAGGCTCTGTGACTTTTCTTACCGAGAGGCGGCTGGCACGAGGCTTGGGGACCCCCAGCCCTGGCACAGTCACCCTGGAAGGATTAGAAATTCAGGGGCTCGGTGGTTTTTCAGTCGAACCCACGACCTGTCGTTAGGAGGAGGGTGAGCTGCCGGCACCGGGGAGGCGAGAGGCAGGAGAGAGGGGCTGCAGCGTCTGCGAGCATCGGTGCGCTTTCCTAAAGCCGCCTTTTCCTCCCCCAAAACAGCATCTTCCTTGTGGGCTCATCGCCAGGAGTCCTGCGGGCGTTGCGTTGCCCGGGCGGGTGGTTTGAGGGAGGCCGGCTGGCGAGCTGCCCCGTGGCAGGGAAGGAGGAAGGGTGTGCCGGATGTCGGGCTGCCGTTCAAAAGCGAAACCCTGCCGGGACGCGGGACGGGGATCTCAGGCAGCGCCCGAGCTCTTCCGGCAGGGCCCCGCCATCCCGCCGCACGGGCACGTCGCGGCACGGCCGGCCACGCTGCGCCGAGGGACCGCACGGGCAGGGTGGGATGGGGAAGCGGCCAGGAGGGGCTGTGGGGACCGGGCTGTCCCCGGGGCCGGGGGGATTCTGCCCCGAGGGGCTGCAGCTCCCAGCGTGGTTAGAAGCCCCCGTGATGCTTTTTGGGGTGCTTTTCTCTCGCCTGTGCCCCATCCCGGGGGGGACGTCCCCACGGTGCTGGATCCTGCGGCGCCCGCAGCCCTGGTGACCTTGCCACGCTGGGGTGACTGTCCCCAGCCTTTCCAGCGCGGGAAGAACCGGGCTGTACGCGGCAAACTCGGTGCCCAGCTCCAAAACCCCTTGCCATGGCGTGGCCGTGATTTCTAACCATTGGTATTTTCAGGTGGCGTCCCGTGATGGCAGGGGAAGAGCCTGCATTAGCCGTCCTCTTACAAGCACTGCAAGGTCTCACATTTACAGACTTTCAGGAGTTTAAGACGAAGTTATCGGAGGTTCACGTGGCAGGAGGATGGAATATCCCCAAGGATTCGCTGGCGAAGGCCACCCACCCTCGCGCGCTTGTCAGCTGCATGGGCGAGAACTACAGCGAAGACACCACGACGGACATAGCGATTGGGTTGTTCGAAGAGATGAACCAGAGCGACCTCGCCGAGAAACTCCTGGATGAGAAGGTGAAAGGTAGGAAGCCGGCGCACATTTTGCTTTTCTTTGCCTCTTTTTCCTTTGAGTGATCCTGGAGACAGGTAGAAGTTGGTCAGAGCAGGTTTCGGCTGCCCGGGGAGCCTGGAAACACAAAGATGTCCCGCTGTGATCCTGTTAGTGTGGGGACCGTAGCGATCTCTCCTCTTGCTGTCCCCACTTACTGCCGGGCTCCCTCTTCTCCTGGAGAAGAGCCGCCAGCTCTCAGCACCGCCTGGCAGGCAGCTGGGCAGATCCTTCCCTCCTGGGATGGGGATTAAGGACATCTCTGCGTGTTCGGTAACGCTTTGGGGCTGGAGGCATCCCGGCGAGCCCAGGGGCACGAGCAGGGCGGGACGGAGGCTGCAGGGGGCCCCAGGCAATTCCATTTGCTCCCGGGGTGGATGAGGATTTCAGGATGATGGGGGGGACCCAGGAGAGGAGAAGGACCCCCCCAAACCGATCAGAGGCCCTAAATTCTCGCAGACAATGTCCTTATTGCCTCTGCCAGACTGAGGAAAGCCCCGAGCATCGAAACAAGCGTCCCGTTGGTGTGTCGGGAGCACGGTTGGGCTGGTTGGGAGCTCCTCGGGAATCTGGCTGTGCTTGGGACTGACTCCGCTTCTCGCCGGCGCAGGGTACAAGCGGAAATACAGAGAGCACGTGGTCCGGGAGTTCCTCCGGTACAAAGAGGTGAACTCCTGTCTGGGGGAGAACCTGTCCGTCAGCAGCCGCTACACCGAACTGACCATCGCCAGGAAGCCCCGGAGCAAGCACGGAGGTGAGCATGAAGCTGCGGGTGCCAGCCGTGGATGTGCCGACGCCGGCAACGGACCAGCCACCATCACCGTCACCGCGCAGACGCTGTTTAAACCCGACAAAGATGGTCAAACGCCGCAGGTCGTGGTGCTGGTGGGGGCCCCAGGGATGGGGAAGACGATGACAGTCAGGAAGGTGATGGTGGAGTGGGTGGAAGGGACCCTCTACACACAGTTTGACTACGTCTTCTGCATAGACTGTAAGGACATTGCCTTTACCAAGGAAGCGAGCGTGGCAGACCTCATTTCGAAGTGCTGCCCTCACAAGCGAACGCCGGCTGGGAAGATCCTGGATGACCAGAAGAAGATCCTGTTCATTTTTGATGGCTTCGAGGCCCTGGGATTTTCCTTGGTTCAGCCCGAAGATGAGCTGAGCTCTGACCCCAAGGAAGTGAAGCCTCTGGAAACCACTCTGATGAGCTTGTTGAAGAAGACTGTTCTCCCCGAGTCCTCCTTGCTCATCACCACGAGGCCGACGGCGCTTCAAAGCCTGGGGCAGTGCCTGGAGGGTGAGTATTACGCGGAAATACTGGGATTTTCAGCAACCATGAGGGAGCAGTATTTCCACAGGTATTTTGAGAACGACAATAAAGCCGATGTGGCCTTCAGGTTTACCAAAGGCAACAAGATCCTCTACAGCTTGTGCGTCATCCCCGTCATGAGCTGGACCATCTGCACCATCCTTGAACAAGAGCTTCACAAGAAGAAAAACCTCATCGAGTGCTCCAAAGCCACCACGTGGATGAGCGTGTTCTACCTCTCCCGGTTAATGAAGTGCAGAGGCGGGGACAACCCGCAGGACCTCCAGCAGTTCCTGCGTAAGCTCTGCTCCTTGGCTGCCGACGGCATCTGGAAGCACAAGGTCCTCTTTGAGGAGAAGGAAATCAAGGACCGTGGCTTGGACCAGCCAGAACTTCTCCCCCTCTTCCTCAACGAGAAGATCTCAAAGAAAGGCGTAGACCATGGGAACATCTACAGCTTCACCCACCTGCACCTCCAGGAGTTTTTTGCGGCGATGTTTTACGTTCTGGAGGACGATGAGGAAATGGTCGGCGACTCGAGGGCTGTTGCAAAGGACATAAATATGTTATTAGAAACCTATAGCAAGTCCAGGAAGGATTTGAACTTAACGGTGCGGTTCCTGTTTGGTCTGGTAAGCCAAAAATCAATAGATTATGTGGACAAAGTCATCGAGTGCAGAATTTCACCGCGAGCCAGGGAAGATATGCTGAGGTGGCTTCAGGGGAGACACAGAGGCATCTCCCATTCCAGCCAAGTGCTGAAGGTTTCAGAGTTGGACACTTTCCACTTTTTGTTCGAGATGAACGAGAAAAGCTTCGCGCAAAGTGCGTTGGGTCGTTTCACCGACGTAGACTTGCAGGACATCAAGTTGACCCTGTACGACCAAATGGCTCTTTCCTTCTGCATCAGGCAGTGGGCCGGGCTGGGCTGCGTCACCCTCCGGGGATGCTCCTTCGACCAGCAGGATCCCGGGGAGGAGCTGGCCGCGTTGGTGCCTCGGTAAGTACTGCCCCTCTCCGCTCTAGTGACCCAAAAGCACAAAGAATTCTCCTTCTCCACCCCAAAGAATGGTTTTAAAGGCCTTTCAGCTCCTTCCATCCAAAGACCAGCTTGTCCTTTCACTGAGGGTTTAATTTCTCAGCGGAGGATTTTACTTTTTCTTGGGGAGAATTGTGGGAGAATAAGGATCACGTGGGCTCCTCCGTCCGCTGCACACAGTGGGATTGATGGAGATGGAGCATCTCAGCTCAGCTTCCCCAGCCTGAACAGGCCCATCTGCGCCCGGGCGTCGGTTGGGCTTCGCGTCCCCCTTCTCACGTGCAGAGGGGAGATCCCTGGTGCCGAAACGTTACGTACGCCCCAAGCTTTGCTTGAGAGCAGGATAACTCCAGCAGTAACGCTCGTGATCCTTTGCGTCTCCAAAGCCACGGAGGTCCCTCCTGAGGAGACATCCCGCGAGCTGGTGGCGAGCGCTGCCTGGGGGGGTGTTGTGTGCCGGCATCGAAGCTGGGAGCTCCCGGTGCCGGTGAGGGCTGCCCGTGCCCCCCGGGGCTCTGTCCCCCTGCAGCTCCGGCGCCTCGGAGGCCGGCGGACGTCCCCGACCCCTCGCTGAGCGGTGGCGTGAGGAGCTGCGGTCCCCCATCCACCCGCTCTGCCAGGCGCTGCAGCACCCGGGCAGCGACCTGCGGGCGCTCCGGTAAGAGGCCTGCGCTCGGCGCCGAGCCGAAACCGCGGCCACGGTGCTGCTGCAGGTGCGGGGTGGGTGCGGCGGCCGGAGCCCGGCCCTCCCGGCTGGCTCTGGGGTGCGGGTGGGGGCGCCGGAACCGGAGGGGGGGGTGGGGGGATGCTGCCCTGGGCAGCCCCTGCACCATCACACCCCACAGCGCCACGCTGCTCCCTGGGGACCCCCAACACAGGGCGGGGCATGAGCCCGGGCCCCCATTGGCTGCGGGTGGGTGTGGTCCCTCCATGCTGATTGGCTGGGAGGGTGGGAGGGTGTGGTCCCCCATGCTGATTGGCTGTGGGATGGGAGGGTGTGGTCCCCCATGCTGATTGCCTGTGGTTGGGTGTGGTCCTTCCATGCTGATTGGCTGGGAGGGTGGGAGGGTGTGGTCCCCCATGCTGATTGGCTGGGAGGGTGGGAGGGTGTGGTCCCTCCATACTGATTGGCCATGGGATGGGTGGGTGTGGTCCCCCATGCTGATTGGCTGGGTGGTTGGTGGGTGTGGTCCCCATGCTGATTGGGGGGGGGGAGGGGCACGTGGGCAGCCGGGGCAGGTGTGACGAGCTGGTGGGTTCTCTGCGGCTCTGCCCGCAGGCTGCGGTGGTGCAGACTCTCGGAGAGCTGCTGCGCGGAGCTGGCGGCGCTGCTGGCCAAACACCCCAGCCTGGCCCGGCTGGAGCTGGGCGACGGCACGCTGGGCGACGGCGGCGTGCGCCTGCTCTGCGAGGGGCTGCGGCAACCCGGCTGCCGCCTGCGCGTCCTGCGGTGAGTGGTCCCGGCACCCCGCGGGCATCTCCCAGGCGGCCAAACCCACGGGGTGGAGCGGAGGGCTGGGGAGGTACCCCAAAAAAGTCCCTCCAGGGTGGCATCATCCCTCTGTCCCACTCGAAAGCAGTGGCACCGGGGTGGGGGCTGTCACCGTGGTGGGGTGGCCCTCGGACTGGCTCTGAGGGTCCTTCCCGCGGGTCCCCGGCAGGCTGCGGTATTCCCGCCTCACCAGCGCCTGCTGCGAGGATCTCGCCGCCGTGCTGGGCACCAGCCCCTGCCTGGAGGAGCTGGATCTGTCCTTCAGCGAGGGGCTGCGCGACGCCGGCGTGCAGCTGCTGTGCGAGGGGCTCCGGCACCGCGCCTGCCAGCTGCAGACGCTGCGGTAAGGGGGCGCGGAGGTGGCCGGCGTTCCCTCCTTCCCACCCGGAGCAGCTCACCAACCGGTCGGTCAAACCCCGCGTCCCCATTTGCCTTGGTCCCGCAGGCTGGGGAGCTGCCGGCTGACGGGCGCCTGCTGCCGAGCCCTGGCCACTCGGCTGGTGGAGAGCCCCGGCCTCACCTGCCTGGACCTGAGCGACAACGAGCTGGGAGCCGACGGCGTCCGGCAGCTCTGCCAGCAGCTCCGGCATCCCGCCTGCTCGCTGCGGGCCCTGGGGTAAGGCGCCTGGCACGTCCCCCTCCCATCCCTGGCATCCCCGTGCCGGCACCCTGGGGTCGGACGCTGTGGGACAGGGAGGGGGATGCCAGCATCCCGGCGCCTGGGAGAGCAGCGGGTGGTTTCACAGCTCTTCTCCTTTTCTTCTTCTGTTTAAAGACTGAGCACGTCCGGGTTAACCGAGGAAGCGCTGCAGGAGCTGGCCGCCCTGCGGGCACTGAGGCCCGACCTGAAGATCGGGTACCTCCTCGAGCAGGACGCGCCGCAGGCGGGGGCCATGGCCCGGCTGCCCTTCCACCGCGGGGTCCTGCCGGGCGCGGGGGGCAGGAAGGTGCTCCCCTCCTTTAGGAGAGGTCCCCTCCTTTAGCAGAGCTGCCTGCAACAACCGGAGACGTTTCTAGCCCAATTCTCAGTGCTGCTGAAGTGGGGGGAAGCCTCCTAGGGTCCGAGCCGGCCCCACGTGTGGGGGCACAGGGGAGGGGGTCCTGCCTGCGTCTGCTGGGGGTTGGGGCAGAGCCGGGCAGGGTCCTTCCCTCTCCCCTTGCCCCGCGTGTGGTGGTGGGAACAGTTGTGGGTGTTTGCCGATGCCAAATAAAGGCCCCGGGGCCAGTCCCAGGAATCCCCCCCGTGCTCTTTCCCGTCCTCCCCCCGTCCCGCCGTGCCCAGGGACACGTCTGTGGGTCCAGCTCCTGCCCCGCGTCCCCAGGGGACGGCTGAGGCACCCGGGAGCGAGGTGCCGGCCCTGGAAGCGAGTCTCCAGCCAGGTTGGGCTTTTAATAGGAAAAAAGAGAAAGTCACAGTGAAACAGTAAAAAAAAAAAAAACCCCGCGGCGCGGCTGGGCCCGGCTGCGGGAGGGACACGGGAGCCGTTCTGCCGCTGTGCTGCAGTGCTGGGCCGGGAGAGGTGACCTCCTCCGTGGCCAGGGCCACCCCTTCGTGGGGACAGAGCCCCCACGCGTGTCCCCGGGGACTCCCGCGGCGTGGCTGGGGTCCCTCACAGCGACGTCCTCAGGGTGCTGATGCCGACGTCGTCGTAGTCTGTGTTCCCCGGGGGCTGCGCCGAGGGGCCCCTTGTCGCTCCTGGGGGACTTGGAGGGGGGCAGCTCCCACCTTAGGGGACAGCACAGGCCGGTGCCTTAGGGGGGCTGCTTCGTGTCCCGCCGGCCGGGGTCTTGCCGGAGCCCCCGTGGATTTGCTGCCTGCTCCCTGCCCGCCGCTACAGCCAAGCCCCCCGGAGGTGGCTCTCCAGGGGACAGGGCGGCCGTGGCCCCTCTTACCTGGGGGTGGGCCACCACCCCAGCTCCTCCGTGCCACCTCCTCGGAGACGTCCCCGGTGCTGGGAGCCCGGGACTCCTCCGGCACGGCCGCAGCATCGTCGTAGCTGTCCGGGGGGCCGAGCCCGGGCAGGGCAGGGGAGTCTGGGACAGGCACGGGGGAGGACGGGAGTGAACCGGAGGCTGCGGCAGGGGTCTGGCTGTGCCACCCTCCTCCGGCCACGCTGTCGGGGATGGCCTGGTGGCACTGGGGCTGCAGGCTCTGAGCCAGAGCTGCAGCAGGGATTAATGAGCAGGGAAAGGTGATGCTTCGCTGCACGCGAACGAGAGCTGCAGCTGAGCCGGGCTGGCCTGGGCAGGGGGAAGCCGCGTCCCCTGGGCTCCCCAGCCCCAGCGCCTGGCCGCGTCCCCTCTCCCTGGGGCTCCCCACCGGGCTCCTGCCCCCGTGCCCCTACCTGGGGCTGCCTTGGGGTCGCCCTCCTCCACGCCGTCCCCGGTGTAATAAGGCAGCTTCGTCTCCGAACCCTCCGACAGGGAGCCTGGCGGGGGGAGGACGGGGTGCTGGGGGTGGCCGGAGCCGGCACCGTGGGCAGCACGGCCCCTCGCCCCAGAGCGGGGCCGCGCTGGGACTGGGGGACGCCCCCGCACCCGGGGACGAGCCGGTGCCGCGCCACCAGGATCCGGTGCTGCGGTGGGGCCGTGGAGCAGAGCCCCCCCTCTTTGGGGACAACCTCCGGGCACGGGGGGGGCTGCACCGACCTGAGAGACTGGGCACCTCCTGGTAGTCCGGCGTCAGGGCGTAGTCCAGCTCCTCGTAGACGGCATCAGAGACAGCGTCCACGGCTCTGCCGGCGCCTGAAAGGATGGCCAGTGCTCGCCTGGGGCCGCGAGCCCCGTGGGTAGCCCCGTGGGTAGCCCCGGGGTCCCCCGCTGCCCACCCCCTGAGCCGCCCCGTGGCGGGGGAGCCCCGGGACCCCCACAGCGGCTCTGCCCCGGCACCCACCCGCCAGGACATACCTCGGCGCCGAGCCCGGGCACGGCACGCCTGCACGGCCAGGGCGCCCAGGGCCAGGCACAGCAGCGTCCCCAGGACCACGCACAGGACCGTGGGCACCGGCACGGTCCCGGTCCCCACCGCTGCCGCCGGGGTGGTGCTCCCGGGGACGCCTGCGGGGACATCGCCAGGCGGCGTGAGGAGGTGGGCCCCGGCCAGCCCGGCGCGGGGGGCTGCCGGCACGGGCAGAGCTACCTGTGCAAGTGGCACCCTCCGGGCAGCGGTTCCCCGGGGACGGGGTGGGCGTCCCGCTCGTGCCGTCACTGTCCTCGTCGCAAGCGACGTGGGCGTCCCCGCCGGGGCCGCAGGCCTGCAGGTGCCAGGGCGCCGAGGGGCAGCGCCAGAGCGAGCGGGCCCCCTCCTCGCAGCCCACCCAGGCCAGCCAGGCGGGGGCCGGGTCCTGGGCGGGGGCGGCCGCCAGCGTCCCCCCGACCCCACAGCCCAGGTGCCGGCAGGCGGCGGCGGCCGTGGCAGGGCTGGTGCCGTTGGCGCACACGCGGCCCCAGGTGCCGTTGTAGAGCACCTCCAGGTGCCCGCTGCAGCGGCCGCTGCCGCCCACCAGCCGCAGGGAGAGCTGCTCTGCAAGGGGGTGCGGGGGGGGTCACGGCCCGGCCGGGCCAGGCAACCCCCCCGGGGGGATGGTCCCCTCGGTCCCTGATCCGGGGGCGCACGGCACTGACCTGAGCAGACGGCGCCCGCCCCGCCACCGCGCCGGCAGCCGCGCCGTGCCGAGGCCGGGCAGTCCCACAGAGACGCCTCGGTCCCGGCGCAGCCGCCGGCATCCGGCCACAGCGGCCCCGCGCCGGGACCGAAGCGAGACGAGTCGGTCGCCGCCAGCGCCGTTCCGCAGCCCAGCTGGCGGCAGACGACGGTGGCGTCCGGGAGGTCCCAGGTCTCCTGGCAGACGGTGCCCCAGGTGCCATTGACGTAGACCTCCACCCGCCCGGCGCAGCGCCCGGCGCCGCCCGCCAGCCTCACCTGCCGGCTGCCTGCGGGGCACCGAGGGGACCGGGCTGGGGCGGCCGCTCGGGGTGCCGGCACCCCCCCCGGCCCTTCCCGGGACACTCACCCGAGCAGACGACGGCCACCTCCTCGGGGCTGCCGGTCGGCGCGGCGGCCGTCCCCGAGACGTTGCACCCCGCCGGGTTCTCCTCGGTGCCGGCACAGCGCGGCCCCGCAGCGCCCGAGCCGGGCACGGCATAGACCTTCTCCGGCACGCCGCAGTCCAGCTGCTGGCACGTCGTGCTGGCGCCTTGGGCATCCCACAGCCCCACCGGCACGCGGGCCCAGGCCTCGGGGCTTGTGGCGACCTCCAGCCGCCCGTCGCACCGGCTCTCCCCCTCCACCAGCCGCTGGGGCTGGGCAATGCCTGCAAAATCCCCGGCAGTGCCGTGGGGCCGCAGCACCGGCTGCCCGGGGCCTCAGCTCAGCCCTCCCCTCGCCCCGAAATGGCCCTGCATCCTCTGCTCCCAATGTTTGGCGGGCCCCAGAAGCCCCCTAAGGCTTTTCCCGGTGGGGGCCACACAGACCTGAGCAGTTGACGGCAGCGGCGTGGCCGGGGGGGCAGGCGGGCTCCCCCAGCACCGCCGTGGGGCACTCGCCCGGGTGTCGCTCGCTCCCGCTGCAGCCGAAGGCGTCCCGCCACAGCGGCCCGTCCCCTCCGCCGAAGGAGCCTCCCGGGGGCACGTCGAGGGCGAGGCCGCAGCCGAGGTGGTGGCAGAGGACGTGGGCATCGGGCAGGTCCCAGCCGGTGGCACAGAGGGACCCCCACGTCCCCCCCACCTCCACCTCCACCCGCCCGGCACAGCCCGAGCTGTTGTCCGCCAGCCGGAAACCCGTGTAGGCTGCGGCGGAGAAAGGGCGTTGGGGAGCGGCGACGGTGCCGGGACCCCCCCGACGCCCCCCCAGCGTCCCCAGCGCTTACGGGAGCAGAGGATGGTGGCGTGGCCGGCGCAGCCCTGGCCGCGGGACGGCTGCCGCGCGCAGGCGGCGAGGAGGCGCTCGGTGCCGGTGCACTTGAACTCCTCCTCCCAGAGCGGCCCCGTTCCCGCCCGAAACCGGCCGGGGCCAGGGACGGCCAGCGCCGTGCCGCAGCCCAGCTCCCGGCAGACCACCTGCGCGGCCTTCATGTCCACGTGGTCCTCGCAGACGCTGGCCCAGGCTCGGCCCCGCCGCACCTCCAGCCGCCCGGCGCAGGCGCCATCGCCGCCGACCAGCCGGGCGAACCCTGCCGGGACAGGGACGGGGATCGGCGGTGAGGGACGTGCCGGGACCGGCGTGTCCCCGCCGCCGCCCGGCTCCTACCTTGGCAGACAACAGCGGCGTCGTAGTCGTGAATGCCCACGTACGGTCCCCAGCCGCGGATCTCGCAGTTCCAGAGGGCGGCCTCATCCCCGCGGCAGTCGATCAGAACCAGGCTGACGGAGCCCTTCCCTTTGCCGAAGCGGGTGCTGGCGGCGTAGGCGCCGGCGGCTGAGCCACAGCCCAACTGCTGGCAAGCCACCTCGGCGTCCTCCATGTCCCAGTAGCCGTCCGCCACCGAGCCCCAGCGGCCCTGCAGCTTCACCTCCAGCCTCCCAGCGCAGGGACCTCCGCCGGCCGCCAGCCTCAGCTCCACCGCCTCTGCACCAGGGCACCGGCACGGCCTCAGCCCTGCCCGGGGATGCCCCGGCACACGGCGGGTGTTCCGGCACGGCCACCCCCCCACCTCACCTGCGCAGGTCACCCCCACGTCCCGCTCGTGGCCGCAGAAGTGCTTTCCCCAGCCAAAATGGGGACAGTCCTGCAGCGTCCTCTCGGTACCCTGGCAGAAGAAGGGTTGGAGCCAGATCCGGCCGGTGCCCTGCCCGAATGGGGTGTAGGTGGACGCTTTGGCCACCGGGCCGCAGCCCAGCTGCCGGCACACCACGGTGGCCCAAAGGGCATCCCAGTCGAAGTCGTAGATGCAGACGGAGCCCCACTCGCCCTTGTGCTTCACCTCCACCCGTCCGGCGCAGCGACTGCCGCCGCCCACCAGCCGCACCTCCCCGGTGCCTGCGGCAAGGAGGGTGCTGAGCCCGGCCCGGGGCTGGGGCGGGGGTCCCTGCCCCACGGCTGCCCCCTGCCCCACGGCTGCCCCTCGCCTCGGCACTCACCCCCGCAGAGCTGCACACACAGGAGCAGCCCCAGCGCCCTGACGGGCACCATCCTGCCGTCCCGGACCCCCCGGCGCGGGGCGGGTGATATATAGGCAGCGCCGCAGCCGGGAGCCAATGGAGGCGGCAGCACCTTTTGAGCCGTTATCAGGCGGGTTATCTCCCGGCTGGTGGGGCCTCGGCCTCCAATAATCTGCTCCGTGCCCAAATATGAGCCTCGGCTCCGCTTCTGGCGTCACACGCCTCGCCACAGTGGGTCGGCGCCCGGATGTCCCCGGGGGGAGCCAGCCCCCTCAGGGCACCTGCCATCGGCACGGGGCGCGTGGGCCCTTCCCACCCATGTCCCCCCGTGGGGCTGACCCTGCTGCCGCAGCCTGGCACGAACCCGCTCCTGACGGCAACAGCACTCACCCCCAAACCTACCAAAGCCTCCACAGGGCCGCCCTCAGCACCGGCACGGGGCAAAGCCCAAAGACCCCGGCACGCCGGCACCCGTCCTTGGGCTGCTCCCCTCCCCGGGGTGCCTGGAGACCCCGGGGGGGCACCGAGGTGAAAGCAGCCCCCAGGCTCACCGCGGCGTTCGCAGGTGGCACGTCCGCGGCCCCTCGCGGAGGCCGGCAGCACATGGCGGCGCTGCCCGCGCTGCCTGCAGGTGTGCCCCCGCGCTCTGGCCTCGCAGCGCGGGCAGGAAGGAGGCGGTTTCCCCCCCGAGCGGGGACCCGGCATCGGCATCGACCGCACGCGGCTCCCCGGCCACCTGCAGCGCTACCGACACCGCCGTGCTTTGGCACACCGCCGCCTGCCCACGGTGATGCCGCCGAGGGGGGCACGGAGCCGACCTGGCTAAGCCGGGACCGAGCACCAGCAAAAACCAACGGGCCCAGGAGGCAGAAGGGAGCAGGAGCTCCCTCGAGGTCTCGGTTGCACGCGAGGACGAGGACGGGGCTGAGCCGCCTGCGGCCGCGGGACTTGGCGGCTTCCATCGGCGCTGAGCGGTGCCGGCGGCCACGGCCTGGCCGGGGCGGTGGGACGCGGGGCAGGGCGAGGGGGAGGCGACGCGGCAGGCGGGTTCGCGTTGAAAGGCTGCGGATGTGCGAGCCCGGGCACAGCCGCCAAAAGCGCGGCAACAGCCCCAAATCGTGGCGGCGACCTGCGGCGGCGGCCGCTGGCGGCACCACGACCGCACGGGGGGAACCGCCTCCCCGCGGGGGCTGCGGGGGCACACCTGCGGGCAGCGCGGGCAGCACCGCCACGTGCCGCCAGCCTCCGCGAGGGGCCGGGGACCGAGGGGCCAACGTCCCCGTGTCACCCCGGGACGGCTCGTGGGGACGGCCCCAGTGCTGGTGTCACCCGGGATGTCCCCAACGGCCGGCACGGACCTGCCAGGGCCCCCGGGGAGCCGTCAGGGACGGAGACCCCACCGGGGCTGGCAGAAGGGGCACGACACGGCTGTGGTGCCCCCGGGGGGAGAGGTGACCCTCACCGCGACGCCGGGGACACCGGGAGACCCCCGCTGCCCCGGGGCCCCTCCAGGCACGTAGCCGAGCGTCACGGGAGGTTTTTATTCTGGAATCCCTCGGTCGCCCTCCCAAGGGCCGCTCGGGGGCTCGGGGCAGGGCGGGAACCGGCCCCGCCGCCGCCGCCGCCGCCGCCCGGAGCCACCGCCCCCCGCGGCGCGCACTCCCCGCCGGCAGGGGGCGCCGCCGCGCGGCCGCGTCGCTCCGGAAAGAGCCGAGCGGCGGCGGAGGCGGCCGAGACGGGGCGCGGCGGGGACGGTGGCGCAGCAGGTCGAGCAGCTGCGGGCGGACGGCGTGCACAAGGAGGTGCTGCGGGAGGGCACCGGGCCGCTGCCCGACTGCCGCGACGGCACCAAGGTCAGAGCCGCACCGCCGCCTCCGACGCTGGGACGCGGGTGGGGGGCTTGGGGGGAACCGGCGAGGCGCGCATGCGCGGCCCCCCTCGTCGCCATGGTGACGCCGCGGCCTACTTCGCGCCCTCAGGCCACCTTCCACTGCCGGACGCTGCGATGCGGGGACGAGGAGACGCCGCTGGGCGACAGCCGGGCGCGGGGGAAGCCCACGGAGCTGATCGCCGGCAAGAAGTTCAAGCTGCCGGTGTGGGGCGGGGCCGGGCGGGGGGAGGAGCGGAGGTGGAGCGGGGGCGGGGTTTGCGATGCGGGGGCGGGGCCCGAGCCCAGCGGACGCGCCCACACGGAAGCCTCCTGGGGACCGAGCCGGCCCCACGCGTGGGGGCACAGGGGAGGGGGTCCTGCCTGCGTCTGCTGGGGGTCGGGTCCTTCCCTCTCCCCTTGCCCCGCGTGTGGTGGTGGGAACAGTTGTGGGTGTTTGCCGATGCCAAATAAAGGCCCCGGGGCCAGTCCCAGGAATCCCCCCCGTGCTCTTTCCCGTCCTCCCCCCGTCCCGCCGTGCCCAGGGACACGTCTGTGGGTCCAGCTCCTGCCCCGCGTCCCCAGGGGACGGCTGAGGCACCCGGGAGCGAGGCGCCAGCCCTGGAAGCGAGTCTCCAGCCAGGTTGGGCTTTTAATAGGAAAAAAGAGAAATTCCAGTGAAAGAATAAAACCCCCCCGCGGCGCGGCTGGGCCCGGCTGCGGGAGGGACACGGGAGCCGTTCTGCCGCTGTGCTGCAGTGCTGGGCCGGGAGAGGTGACCTCCTCCGTGGCCAGGGCCACCCCTTCGTGGGGACAGAGCCCCCACGCGGGTCCCCGGGGACTCCCGCGGCGTGGCTGGGGTCCCTCACAGCGACGTCCTCAGGGTGCTGATGCCGACGTCGTCGTAGTCTGGGTTCCCCGGGGGCTGCGCCGGGGGGCCCCTTGTCGCTCCTGGGGGACTTGGGGGGGGGCAGCTCCCACCTTAGGGGACAGCAAAGGCCGGTGCCTTAGGGGGGGCTGCTTCGTGTCCCGCCGGCCGGGGTCTTGCCGGAGCCCCCGTGGATTTGCTGCCTGCTCCCTGCCCACCGCTGCAGCCAAGCCCCCCCGGAGGTGGCTCTCCAGGGGACAGGGCGGCCGTGGCCCCTCTTACCTGGGGGTGGGCCACCACCCCAGCTCCTCCGTGCCACCTCCTCGGAGACGTCCCCGGTGCTGGGAGCCCGGGACTCCTCTGGCACGGCCGCAGCATCGTCGTAGCTGTCCGGGGGGCCGAGCCCGGGCAGGGCAGGGGAGTCTGGGACAGGCACGGGGGAGGACGGGAGTGAACCGGAGGCTGCGGCAGGGGTCTGGCTGTGCCACCCTCCTCCGGCCACGCTGTCGGGGATGGCCTGGTGGCACTGGGGCTGCAGGCTCTGAGCCAGAGCTGCAGCAGGGATTAATGAGCAGGGAAAGGTGATGCTTCGCTGCACGCGAACGAGAGCTGCAGCTGAGCCGGGCTGGCCTGGGCGGGGGGAAGCCGCGTCCCCTGGGCTCCCCAGCCCCAGCGCCTGGCCGCGTCCCCTCTCCCTGGGGCTCCCCACCGGGCTCCTGCCCCCGTGCCCCTACCTGGGGCTGCCTTGGGGTCGCCCTCCTCCACGCCGTCCCCGGTGTAATAAGGCAGCTTCGTCTCCGAACCCTCCGACAGGGAGCCTGGCGGGGGGAGGACGGGGTGCTGGGGGTGGCCGGAGCCGGCACCGTGGGCAGCACGGCCCCTCGCCGCAGACCGGGGCCACGCTGGAAGTGGGGGACGCCCCCGCACCACGGGGACGAGCCGGTGCCGCGCCACCAGGATCCGGTGCTGCGGTGGGGCCGTGGAGCAGAGCCCCCCCTCTTTGGGGACAACCTCCGGGCACGGGGGGGGCTGCACCGACCTGAGAGACTGGGCACCTCCTGGTAGTCCGGCGTCAGGGCGTAGTCCAGCTCCTCGTAGACGGCATCAGAGACAGCGTCCGCGGCTCTGCCGGCGCCTGAAAGGACGGCCAGTGCTCGCCTGGGGCCGCGAGCCCCGTGGGTAGCCCCGGGGTCACCCGCTGCCCACCCCCTGAGCCGCCCCGTGGCGGGGGAGCCCCGGGACCCCCAAAGCGGCTCTGCCCCGGCACCCACCCGCCAGGACATACCTCGGCGCCGAGCCCGGGCACGGCACGCCTGCACGGCCAGGGCGCCCAGGGCCAGGCACAGCAGCGTCCCCAGGACCACGCACAGGACCGTGGGCACCGGCACGGTCCCGGTCCCCACCGCTACCGCCGGGGTGGTGCTCCCGGGGACGCCTGCGGGGACATCGCCAGGCGGCGTGAGGAGGTGGGCCCCGGCCAGCCCGGCGCGGGGGGCTGCCGGCACGGGCAGAGCTACCTGTGCAAGTGGCACCCTCCGGGCAGCGGTTCCCCGGGGACGGGGTGGGCGTCCCGCTCGTGCCGTCACTGTCCTCGTCGCAAGCGACGTGGGCGTCCCCGCCGGGGCCGCAGGCCTGCAGGTGCCAGGGCGCCGAGGGGCAGCGCCAGAGCGAGCGGGCCCCCTCCTCGCAGCCCACCCAGGCCAGCCAGGCGGGGGCCGGGTCCTGGGCGGGGGCGGCCGCCAGCGTCCCCCCGACCCCACAGCCCAGGTGCCGGCAGGCGGCGGCGGCCGTGGCGGGCTGGTGCCGTTGGCGCACACGCGGCCCCAGGTGCCGTTGTAGAGCACCTCCAGGTGCCCGCTGCAGCGGCCGCTGCCGCCCACCAGCCGCAGGGAGAGCTGCTCTGCAAGGGGGTGCGGGGGGGGTCACGGGCCGGCCGGGCCAGGCAACCCCCCCGGGGGGATGGTCCCCTCGGTCCCTGATCCGGGGGCGCACGGCACTGACCTGAGCAGACGGCGCCCGCCCCGCCACCGCGCCGGCAGCCGCGCCGTGCCGAGGCCGGGCAGTCCCACAGAGACGCCTCGGTCCCGGCGCAGCCGCCGGCATCCGGCCACAGCGGCCCCGCGCCGGGACCGAAGCGAGACGAGTCGGTCGCCGCCAGCGCCGTTCCGCAGCCCAGCTGGCGGCAGACGACGGTGGCGTCCGGGAGGTCCCAGGTCTCCTGGCAGACGGTGCCCCAGGTGCCATTGACGTAGACCTCCACCCGCCCGGCGCAGCGCCCGGCGCCGCCCGCCAGCCTCACCTGCCGGCTGCCTGCGGGGCACCGAGGGGACCGGGCTGGGGCGGCCGCTCGGGGTGCCGGCACCCCCCGGCCCTTCCCGGGACACTCACCCGAGCAGACGACGGCCACCTCCTCGGGGCTGCCGGTCGGCGCGGCGGCCGTCCCCGAGACGTTGCACCCCGCCGGGTTCTCCTCGGTGCCGGCACAGCGCGGCCCCGCAGCGCCCGAGCCGGGACACGGCATAGACCTTCTCCGGCACGCCGCAGTCCAGCTGCTGGCACGTCGTGCTGGCGCCTTGGGCATCCCACAGCCCCACCGGCACGCGGGCCCAGGCCTGGGGCTTGTGGCGACCTCCAGCCGCCCGTCGCACCGGCTCTCCCCCTCCACCAGCCGCTGGGGCTGGGCAATGCCTGCAAATCCCCGGCAGTGCCAGTGGGGCCGCAGCACCGGCTGCCCGGGGCCTCAGCTCAGCCCTCCCCTCGCCCCGAAATGGCCCTGCATCCTCTGCTCCCAATGTTTGGCGGGCCCCAGAAGCCCCCTAAGGCTTTTCCCGGTGGGGGCCACACAGACCTGAGCAGTTGACGGCAGCGGCGTGGCCGGGGGGGCAGGCGGGCTCCCCCAGCACCGCCGTGGGGCACTCGCCCGGGTGTCGCTCGCTCCCGCTGCAGCCGAAGGCGTCCCGCCACAGCGGCCCGTCCCCTCCGCCGAAGGAGCCTCCCGGGGGCACGTCGAGGGCGAGGCCGCAGCCGAGGTGGTGGCAGAGGACGTGGGCATCGGGCAGGTCCCAGCCGGTGGCACAGAGGGACCCCCACGTCCCCCCCACCTCCACCTCCACCCGCCCGGCACAGCCCGAGCTGTTGTCCGCCAGCCGGAAACCCGTGTAGGCTGCGGCGGAGAAAGGGCGTTGGGGAGCGGCGACGGTGCCGGGACCCCCCCGACACCCCCCCAGCGTCCCCAGCGCTTACGGGAGCAGAGGATGGTGGCGTGGCCGGCGCAGCCCTGGCCGCGGGACGGCTGCCGCGCGCAGGCGGCGAGGAGGCGCTCGGTGCCGGTGCACTTGAACTCCTCCTCCCAGAGCGGCCCCGTTCCCGCCCGAAACCGGCCGGGGCCAGGGACGGCCAGCGCCGTGCCGCAGCCCAGCTCCCGGCAGACCACCTGCGCGGCCTTCATGTCCACGTGGTCCTCGCAGACGCTGGCCCAGGCTCGGCCCCGCCGCACCTCCAGCCGCCCGGCGCAGGCGCCATCGCCGCCGACCAGCCGGGCGAACCCTGCCGGGACAGGGACGGGGATCGGCGGTGAGGGACGTGCCGGGACCGCTGTGTCCCCGCCACCGCCCGGCTCCTACCTTGGCAGACGACGGCGGCGTCGTAGTCATGAGGGCCCACGTAGGGTCCCCAGCCGCGGATCTCGCAGTTCCAGAGGGCGGCCTCGTCCCCGCGGCAGTCGATCAGAACCAGGCTGACGGAGCCCTTCCCTTTGCCGAAGCGGGTGCTGGCGGCGTAGGCGCCGGCGGCTGAGCCACAGCCCAACTGCTGGCAAGCCACCTCGGCGTCCTCCATGTCCCAGTAGCCGTCCGCCACCGAGCCCCAGCGGCCCCGCAGCTTCACCTCCAGCCTCCCGGCGCAGGGACCTCCGCCGGCCGCCAGCCTCAGCTCCACCGCCTCTGCACCAGGGCACCGGCACGGCCTCAGCCCTGCCCGGGGATGCCCCGGCACACGGCGGGTGTCCCGGCACGGCCACCCCCCCACCTCACCTGCGCAGGTCACCCCCACGTCCCGCTCGTGGCCGCAGAAGTGCTTTCCCCAGCCGAAATGGGGACAGTCCTGCAGCGTCCTCTCGGTACCCCGGCAGAAGAAGGGTTGGAGCCAGATCCGGCCGGTGCCCTGCCCGAATGGGGTGTAGGTGGACGCCCTGGCCACCGGGCCGCAGCCCAGCTGCCGGCACACCACGGTGGCCCAAAGGGCCTTCCAGTCGAAGTCGTAGATGCAGACGGAGCCCCACTCGCCCTCGTGCTTCACCTCCACCCGTCCGGCGCAGCGACTGCCGCCGCCCACCAGCCGCACCTCCCCGGTGCCTGCGGCAAGGAGGGTGCTGAGCCCGGCCCGGGGCTGGGGCGGGGGTCCCTGCCCCACGGCTGCCCCTCGCCTCGGCACTCACCCCCGCAGAGCTGCACACACAGGAGCAGCCCCAGCGCCCTGACGGGCACCATCCTGCCGTCCCGGACCCCCCGGCGCGGGGCGGGTGATATAGGCAGCGCCGCAGCCGGGAGCCAATGGAGGCGGCAGCACCTTTTGAGCCGTTATCAGGCGGGTTATCTCCCGGCTGGTGGGGCCTCGGCCTCCAATAATCTGCTCCGTGCCCAAATATGAGCCTCGGCTCCGCTTCTGGCGTCACACGCCTCGCCACAGTGGGTCGGCGCCCGGATGTCCCCGGGGGGAGCCAGCCCCCTCAGGGCACCTGCCATCGGCACGGGGCGCGTGGGCCCTTCCCACCCGTGTCCCCCCGTGGGGCTGACCCTGCTGCCGCAGCCTGGCACGAACCCGCTCCTGACGGCAACAGCACTCACCCCCAAACCTACCAAAGCCTCCACAGGGCCGCCCTCAGCACCGGCACGGGGCAAAGCCCAAAGACCCCGGCACGCCGGCACCCGTCCTTGGGCTGCTCCCCTCCCCGGGGTGCCTGGAGACCCCGGGGGGGCACCGAGGTGAAAGCAGCCCCCAGGCTCACCGCGGCGTTCGCAGGTGGCACGTCCGCGGCCCCTCGCGGAGGCCGGCAGCACATGGCGGCGCTGCCCGCGCTGCCTGCAGGTGTGCCCCCACGCTCTGGCCTCGCAGCGTGGGCAGGAAGGAGGCGGTTTCCCCCCCGAGCGGGGACCCGGCATCGGCATCGACCGCACGCGGCTCCCCGGCCACCTGCAGCGCTACCGACACCGCCGTGCTTTGGCACACCGCCGTCTGCCCACGGTGATGCCGCCGAGGGGGGCACGGAGCCGACCTGGCTAAGCCGGGACCGAGCACCAGCAAAAACCAACGGGCCCAGGAGGCAGAAGGGAGCAGGAGCTCCCTCGAGGTCTCGGTTGCACGCGAGGACGAGGACGGGGCTGAGCCGCCCGCGGCCGCGGGACTTGGCGGCTTCCATCGGCGCTGAGCGGTGCCGGCGGCCACGGCCGGGCCGGGGCGGTGGGACGCGGGGCAGGGCGAGGAGGAGGCGACGCGGCAGGCGGGTTCGCGTTGAAAGGCTGCGGATGTGCGAGCCGGGCACAGCCGCCAAAAGCGCGGCAACAGCCCCAAATCGTGGCGGCGACCTGCGGCGGCGGCCGCTGGCGGCACCACGACCGCACGGGGGGAACCGCCTCCCCGCGGGGGCTGCGGGGGCACACCTGCGGGCAGCGCGGGCAGCACCGCCACGTGCCGCCAGCCTCCGCGAGGGGCCGGGGACCGAGGGGCCAACGTCCCCGTGTCACCCCGGGACGGCTCGTGGGGACGGCCCCAGCGCTGCTGTCACCCGGGATGTCCCCGACGGCCGGCACGGACCTGCCAGGGCCCCCGGGGAGCCGTCAGGGACGGAGACCCCACCGGGGCTGGCAGAAGGGCACGACACGGCTGTGGTGCCCCCGGGGGGAGAGGTGACCCTCACCGCCACCCCGGGGACACCGGGGAGACCCCCGCCGCCCCGCCCCGGGGCCCCTCCAGGCACGTAGCCGAGCGTCACGGGAGGTTTTTATTCTGGAATCCCTCGGTCGCCCTCCCAAGGGCCGCTCGGGGGCTCGGGGCAGGGCGGGAACCGGCCCCGCCGCCGCCGCCGCCGCCGCCCGGGGCTGGCCCCGCCCGCCGCCCGGAGCCACCGCCCCCCGCGGCGCGCACTCCCCGCCGGCAGGGGGCGCCGCCGCGCGGCCGCGTCGCTCCGGAAAGAGCCGAGCGGCGGCGGAGGCGGCCGAGACGGGGCGCGGCGGGGACGATGGCGCAGCAGGTCGAGCAGCTGCGGGCGGACGGCGTGCACAAGGAGGTGCTGCGGGAGGGCACCGGGCCGCTGCCCGACTTCCGCGACGGCACCAAGGTCAGAGCCGCACCGCCGCCTCCGACGCTGGGACGCGGGTGGGGGGGGGGTTGGGGAGAACCGGCGAGGCGCGCATGCGCGGCCCCCCTCGTCGCCATGGTGACGCCGCGGCCTACTTCGCGCCCTCAGGCCACCTTCCACTGCCGGACGCTGCGATGCGGGGACGAGGAGACGCCGCTGGACGACAGCCGGGCGCGGGGGAAGCCCATGGAGCTGATCGCCGGCAAGAAGTTCAAGCTGCCGGTGTGGGAGGCGGCGCTGCGCACCATGCGGCCGGGGGAGCGCGCCCGCTTCCGCTGCGACACCAAGGTGGGGCGGGGCCGGGCGGGGGGGCGGGGCGGGGGAGGAACGGAGGTGGAGGGGGGCGTGGTGTGGCAGTTCGGGGCGTGGTGTGGCGGTTCGGGGGCGTGGCTTGTTGGTTCGGGGGCGTGGCCCGAGCCCAGGGGGCGGGGCCCGCGCCGCGCCCACACGTGGCGCAGCCGCCTCGTTGCGCCCCGGCCCCGTGGTGCGAGGTCGGGAGCGTTCCGGCCCCCCCCCCCCCCGCCCCATCCCGGTGCGGCCCCGGCCCAGCGCCGCCTCCCCCTTCCCCGCAGCACGTGGTGCTCTACCCACTGGTGTCCAAGAGCCTGCGCAACATCGCGGCGGGGAAGGACCCGCTGGAGGGGCAGCGGCACTGCTGCAGCATCGCCCAGCTGCACGAGCACTACTCCCTGGGCTACCCCGACCTCGACGAGCTCCAGAAGAACCCCCAGCCCCTCATCTTTGACATCGAAGTGCTCAAGGTGAGGCAACCGCTCGCGCCGGCGTGGGAGGGGCGGACGAGGCTCTCCCGCTCCCAGCCCCGGGCCGGGGGGAGCTCGGGGACGGCCACCAGCACCCCAGCCCCAGGTGGAGGCTGCGGGCGGGAGGGCGCTGGGGCTCTGTCCCTGCCGGAGGCAGGCTCTGCCCGCGTGACGAGGTGCGGCAGGTGGAGGCGCCCCGGCTCCTACCAGCAGGACCCGTGGGCCATGACAGATGAGGAGAAGCTGCAGGCCGTACCCCTGATCCACAAGGAGGGCAACGAGCTGTACGGCAGGGCAAGGTGCAGGAGGCAGCTGCCAAATACTACGACGCCATCGCCTGTCTCAAGAAACCTGCAGATGAAGGTGGGGCTCCCCGGCCCCTCTCTGGGGTGCACGCAGGCCTCCCTGCGTCCCTCTCGGAGTGCAGAGCTTAGGAGCTTCCCCTCACTCCCTCCCCTCTGTCTCGTCCCGCAGGAGCAGCCCGGCTCTCCGGACTGGATCGAGCTCGACCAGAAGATCACGCCCCTGCTGTTGAATTACTGCCAATGCAAGCTGCAGTGCGAGGAGTACTACGAGGTGCTGGATCACTGCTCCTCCATTCTCAACAAGTACGAGGGTAAGGAGCCGCGGGCCGGCCCGGCCGGCTGCGGTGGGTGCCGGCGGGGGTGAGCGGGTACCGGGAGGCCCCCCCACGCTCCCACGGCACAGCGGCTCTCTCCCCACAGACACCGTCAAGGCCTACTTCAAGCGGGGGGAAGGCCCACGCAGCGGTGTGGAACGTGGCTGGAGGCGCAGGCTGACTTTGCCAAAGTGCTGACCCTCGATCCCTCGCTGCGCCCCGTCGTCTCCAAGGAGCTGCGGAGCCTGGAAGCCCGCTCTGCGCGAGAAGGACGCGAGGACAAGATCCGCTTCAAGGGCATTCTTCTCGCAGTAGAGCCCGCGGCCGCAGCGGAGAGCCCAACGCTCTCTGAACAGGTTCTTTAGATATTCCACATGTGGACTGTTCATGATGTTTATTAATGTTTAATACAAATTTTTACTTATTTGAAGCATTTGAAGTGGCCCGGGAGCTCGCCACGGCCCGGTGACACGGCAGCGCACTTAAGTCGCAGTGTTAAGCAGCGTCTAGCAATCGCAGCGCCCGGTGGTTGAAGCGCAAGCTAAAGGTGAAGCTCCTTGCCGGGCTCTAGACTATGCTCATCGTCACGCCGGGAACGGACGCGTGGGGTGACACGAGCTCAAGCCCGCTGCTCTCTGCTGAGTTCTTTTATTCGTTGTTTGATGTTTTTATACTTTATGTTGGGCTGAGCCACCGTGCCCGGGGCTGGCCGAGCTGTTTACGGTCGCGGTGCCAAGCCTCGGCCCCGGCTCTTACCCCTTCGTGCCTGTACTCCGCGCCACGTCCTGCACTGTCACTTCTCAAGGCTGCTGCTATCATCCCAAGCCGGTGTTTCCTCTATACTACATCATCATGTCAGCCTCGTAACTATTTTATATAGAATAACTGCTTGTTACTGCCTATCTATATAAAACTCTGGTCGTGCTATGCCAAGATAAACAAAAGTAAAACTAGTCACAGGCACCTGGTCACTTAGAAAATGTGCTGTTTGAGGTAAATGAGGTAAAACAAAGTTGCAGACAGGCCAGGAACAGGGCAGAGGGAGAGCCCTGGCCCTGAGGCTTTGCAAACCCGCTGCAAACTGAGCCCTTACTTGCTGTGGTAAGCGTTCCCCCCGCCAGGAATCTCTTGTAGCTGCTAAATGAGTGTTCCAAGGTGTAGAGCCAAGAAAACTCTCCAGCAGGCTCTGCCCTGGGCTCACAGTGTAAAAGCAGCTCTAACGCACACAGATGTTGGCATGGGGTTGCCGCTGCAGCGCCCCAAACCCCACGGCCCTCACCGCATGCCCAGCCTGAGCTGCCCCAGCCGTGCTCTGCTCGCTGATGCCAGCGCTTTTCCTCTCTTGCCTCCACGGTCCCCCCATCCCTGCCCCAACACCCTGGCTGTCCTCTGCGGAAAAGGTTCAGCCGCTCACGCGCTGCACGGCTTGATGGCGGCACCAACGCGTACCCGAGAGCAGCGGTGCAGCCCAGAGACACCCCAGGCTGTATTTCCCGGCAGGGACAGAGTCTTTTCCCCCCCTATGACGTGTCCTAATTGCTCACGACCCAACTGCTGTGCCCCAAGGCCACCTCCCTGCGTGACCTGGGCCCGAGGCTCCCCTGGGCCGGGCTTTGATGGCCGGGAAGCCCCGGCCCCCGTGTGGCACAGAGCAGACACCACGGGCCCCGGCGCCTCATATTTACATCGCTTTATTTCACACCGAACGAAGAGAACAGAGGAACCGCTTTTGAATCCCGGCCCTTCCCCTGCCCGTCCGTGGCTGGTGATGCCAAACAGAAATAAATAGGGGGGGAGCAGGGAGGTGCCACTTGCCCTGGGGCGTAGCCACAGCCCCCCAACACTGCCCGGGGGACAGGTGACCCTGGGGGGCAGCATCCCAGCTCCCCAGGGGGCAAACCCCACGGGGCACTGCCCAGCCACAGCTCTGCGGCCCCAAAGGACGGGAGGGGACGGGGCAGCAGGGTGGAGGCAGAGCTGGGGGACAGCAGGGGGGGGACCTGGGGGGCTCAGCCCGAGGGGATCGCTCCAGCCCCTGGGGTGGCTCAGAGTGCATCTCCAGGGCCCTCAGTCTCAGGGGACCCAGCGCCCTCATCTCCTCCTACGGGCTCAGGGCCCATCGCGGGCTCCGGCCCCAGGTGCTCCTGCCTGGGAAGCGAAGGCTGCGGCAGAGCGGGGGACCGGTGGCCGCGCCACCCTCACTCTCACCCTCCAGCTTGAGGCTGACGCTGCGGGGCTTGGCCCGGGGCAAGCCGGGGGGGTGCCGGCGGGGGCCCCCCGTCCCGCTCTACCTGGCTGGAGCCCCGCGACCGCAGGAGCTGGCTCTGCTTGCGTAGGAAGTCGACGGGCGCGGGCAGCGTAGGTGCCTTTGCCCAGCACGGGCCGCGGGGGTCCTTGGGGGAGTGGGCCAGGGCCGCGCCTCCAGCTGAGCCAGGTGGGCTACGTAGCCCTCGGAAGGAACTGCGGGACACACGGGACAGCCTGAGCCGGCAGCCCCGGCCATCGTGCGCTCCCTCCACCCTGGTGGGGTCACAGCAATTGCCCCCTGCGCCCAGCCTGTCCCCAGCCCCCCCCACCGTACCTGGCACTGGTTGTGGAACTTTCTGACGGCCCGGCCCACGATGTAGATGTGCGCTGGCGTGCGCCCCAGCGAGCTGTAGACGGAGGACATCCTTGGTGGAGCCATAGCCGGCGACGATGGTAATCTCTGCCTGCCCACGGACCAGAAGCGTTAGGGCAAGGACCAACCCTT
Source organism: Phoenicopterus ruber ruber (assembly GCA_009819775.1). NCBI lineage: Eukaryota > Metazoa > Chordata > Aves > Phoenicopteriformes > Phoenicopteridae > Phoenicopterus > Phoenicopterus ruber. The sequence goes on along the minus strand of CM020219.1, from coordinate 71,503,376 downwards.
CCCCCGGGGACAGCCACCCCCAGGGGAGCGCGGACACCCTTGTTTTACGAGGGATGGTTGCAACGACACGGATGGGAGCTGCCCCTCTGTGCCCTGAGCAGGGTCCCAGGGCAGGGGGTCGGTGCCAGCCCCGCCATCGCAGCGTGGTCCAGCTCCGAGCATCTCCACGCGCGGCTCCACCAACCCCGGGATGGAGACGGGCACAAGGCTACGGCACAGCCACGCTACCCCTCCGCCACCATCGGCCCCGTGTCCCCACCCCACCAGCATCCCTGTCCCCACCTCGGTGCGCAGGCTCTGCAGGAAGGCGGCTTTTCTGGCGCAGGGGGTCGTGGGTGAGCCCGTCGCAGAAGGAGACGGCGCCGTGGGGGAAGTTGTGCTGGGGAGAGCCAGGCCACCACGCGATGCCTTCTGCATGTCGGGCGCCCCGTCACGTAGATGATCATGTAGCCCGAGTCCTGCCAGTGCCTAGGAGGGGACACGTGTTGCTGCCAGGAGCCCGTGCGGGGACAGTCCTGCTGGCAGAAAGCCACCAAAGCATCTCCCAACACATCACACACGGGCGCTGGCTCCAAAACTTTCTCCCCTCCGGGGATTTTAGCAAGGCTGAAGGCACAGCAGAGCTGCGGGGTACCACAGCAGGCTTCAGGACCAAAACCGGGAGCGAACTGCTTTCCTACGAGAAGGCACCAGCGCAGAGATGCTGTGAAAACTCTCTGGGCGAGGGGGTGGCAGGAGATTCCCCCAGCTCGCCCCTGGGAAGGCATCCTGCTCCGATGCCCCCACTACCCCGATTGGGCTGCCACCGCACCGTGAAAGGAGGGGGAGATTGTCCCTCCTGTGAGACGGGCACCTACCGTACGACGTCGACAGCCCCCGCCCGCACTTTGGGGTCGCTGCCCATGATGGAGACGTGGCGGTGAAGGAGCCGTCGATGCTGAACACGACCGACTCGGTGCACCCGGGCCACCACCGTCAGGTACGCCTCAGCGTAGCTGTGGTCCCCCCTGGGACGGGAGAGCGGGGAGGCTCGGCGCCAGCTCTGCCGCCGAGGGGGCAGGGGTAGCTCTGCCGAAAGGGCCGGAGGAGGAACCGAGATGGCACCGCACACCCGCTTCTCACCTGACCACCATGCGCACGGGGTAGATACCGATGGCCAGAGCCTTGTCCGGAGGGATGGTGAAGGTCAGGCGCCCGCTGCCGCTCGTCAGCTCGGTGCCGTAGTACAGCCACTTCCCTGAGAGCGGCCTGCGTCATGATGTAGATGTCCACCGGGAGAGGGAAAAGGGCTGAGCAGGGACCAAACCTCCAGATCCTGCCACATTCCCAACCTACAAGTCCTTACAACCCTCTCCCACCATCCCACGTAGGGTCCTGTTCACCACATCCCTTCCCCTGCCGTGGGTGACACCAGCCCCGTGCCCCCCCCGGACATCCCCGCCCTGTTTGATGGGGTCCCAGTGGCACCCATGAGCCTGGCAGTACCTTCTCCCCGGTCAGCGTCACCACGTCCAGGGGTCCGTACATGAAGCGCCCGCTGAGGACCTGCGCTTTGCCCTCGCACACGATCACGTCGCTGGCCCGGTGGTTGGCCGTCACGTTCTGCAGGGACACGGGGGGCTCAGCAGCCTGCGCCGGGGCTGCGGGGGGCACCCGAAGGAGCCCCCGAGGGGGAACACGGGCCTCGCCGGGCTGCGGGGACTGTCCCGGCATCCTCCTGGCAGACGGAGCAAACCCCTCCCAGCTGCATCACCCCCACAGCCAAGGGTCTGCCCGAGCACCCAGGGGTGGCCGGAGCCAGCGCCGTCCCGGCAAAGGGTCGGGCTCCTGCTGGCCACGGGGCACGTACCCGGATCTCACCCTTTGGTGTGCGCTTTGCGTTGCCACTTCTCCAGGGGGATAGCGGGGCTATAGATAGAGCTCTCCTCACTCTCCGCCGGCTGCGGCCCCCTCCTTATCATCACCTGCCGAGCAGCACAGCCCCGGCTCAGCCCTCCGCCGGCCCTGGCGCGTCGTGCCGCCCAGCCCACGCCGTGCCTGCCGTACCTGGCGACAGGATGAAGGCCACCACGTCGGAGGACTCCCAGTAGCTGGCGTGGAACAGGTGGGGCAGGGGATGGTGGGGAAGGCGGTCAGGGCGTCGGGGCAGTACAGCGAGTCGTCGATGCGCTTTCGGGCCCCACCAGCGCTCCAGGACTGCACGGAGAGCTGGAATGAATCCGCCCCCGGACCCTTATCCCGCGTTGTGCATCCGAGGTGCCGGCAATGGGGTGGGATGGCACTTACTTTTGACGACTTCGCTGGTGCTGGCGGGAAGTGGGGGGCTCCGCCGGCCGCTGCCCCTCCAGAAGCCCCCGAAGCTGCCGGTGGGGGTAGGGGGAGCGGCCATGTCCACCGTCAGGCAGGAACAGGGCAGAATGCATCTGCAGGGCCTCCGCTGCAGGGAGAGAAGAGTGAGACCACCCAGACCCCACCCCAGGGACCCCAACCCACCCTGGGACCCCCCTCAGCAGAACCCCAAAGGGGCGGGCAGGGCTTGTACGTCACTCTGCCCCCCACCCCAGCCAGACTCCTGCAGTGCTGTGGGTGCTCTGGGTACCCGGCAGGACACCGGAGCCCCAACACACCCCAGGGTGCCCGGGACAGCCGGCGTGGGGGTCGCTCACCAGCAGGGAGGAGGTGCCGTCGCCCAGGGGGTATTTCTGGTAGCGGGGCACGCTGAGCGGCGGGACGGCGTGGAAGGCCTTGGCCAAGAGGGGCTCCAGGCGAGAGGCGCAGGGGTCGGCCGCATGGAAGAGGTTGTAGATCTGCTCGCAGGCGGGACGCAGCTGGGCCACTGGGCAGAGAGGGGGGGTCGGGGCTACCCCACGGCGAGGAGCACGGCAGGGATGGGGACGGGCACGAGGGCTGGCGGGGATGGGGCGGCGCAGCCGGGAGCTCAACACCCAGCGGGGAGAAAGCAGGACCCAGCAAGAGGAAAGGCTGGGAAGGCAAACCCAGGACACCGGTGACAGCCAGGGCACAGGCTGGGGCTGGCACAGAGCAGGGAAGGGGACGCTCGGGCACACACCAACGCCGACACCTGAGCAGCCAGGGCTTGGGCATGCGAGGGGCTCAAACCCAAGCAGGGCTCTTTGGGGAGGTCCCGGAGGGCTCAGGCTTGCAGGGAGCAGGGGGAGCACGACTCAGGGACGAGAGCTTGAGCCCCGCAAGAAGGGTTGGGGGCTGGCACCGCGGCTGGCGGGGGTCCTCACCATCCAGAGCGGGCATGACGGTCTTGCGCAGCGCGAGCACCAGCCCCAGCGGGGAGCCAAAGAGGAAGAAGCCGGATACCTTAAAGTCGAGGCGGGTGCCGGCACCCTCCGCCCCGTCCAGCGCCGCGGTGCTTGCTCCGTGGTGCCTCCCCCTCCAGCGGGGCCTCGCTGGCCTGCAGGCTGGGACAGCGGGGCCAGTGGGCACGGGGAGGGACAGCACTGTCCTGCTCCCACCACCCCGGGGGCAAAGCTGCGCCCAGCACGGCCCTGGTAGCCTGGATGAGCAGCTGGAAGCAGAGAAGCTCCAGCAAGACACCCCCAGGGCAGGCTGCCCTCACGCAACGCTCCTTCCCAGGCTCATGCAGACGGGAAATTCACCCTTTCCATAAAGCACAAAATTATTCGGGAGATCAGCAGCGTTCCCCATGGGGATGGGCCCCGGCGCTGCCGACCGTCCCCCTCGCTCTCACCTGCACGAGGAGCTGTGGTGGTGGCTGTCCCCCTGCTCCCGGCAGGGCGGCTGTGCCCCCGGCTCGGGGCTGGCCTGGCCCGACCCCGCTGCTCCGTCCGTCCCGTCGGCCAGCGGGTCCCTGCCGCCGCACAGCTCGGGGGAGATGGGCTCCGTGCTCTGCAGGGGGAGAGGCAGCGAGCACCCGGCCCCTGCTTAGCCACCAGCAAGACCCCAGCACCCAGGGGCACGAACCCCCTTCCCACCCTCCCTGATCCCGGCTGGCAGCAGGGTGCTGGCACTCACCAGGCTGCCGCGGCGGCTGCTGCTGCGGCTGCCCCCCGAGCCCGCCCGGCTCTGGCAGAGCGCATCGAAGCCCAGGATGCCGCCCACGCAGTCCCCCAGCAGCACCACCTGCAGATGACACCCACCCATGCCGAGGACAAGGAAGGACGGAGCCCCCAAGCCCTCCACGCAGGGGGAACACGGTCCCTGGCAGAGCCAAGCCCCAGCTGGAGCCCAGAGCAAAGCTTCTCCCAAATCCCCCGAATCCCCTCTCACCTGGCCACAGAAGCCGGCCCCCTCCCCGGAGTGCAGGAAGGCACTGTACGCCTGGTTGGCGCGGGCGATGACGGCGCCCACGGCGTGCTGGTAGCTTCCCGAGGAGGTGGCCAGCAGCGGGAGGGCTGCCAGCGGGATGTGGTCCTGGCTGCTGGACAGACTGTCCCTGTCGTGGCTGTAGGGGCTGAGCCTGAGAGGGACACGGGGGGGAGGATGAACAGGGCTGCCCTGACGTCCCCATCCCGCCACACAACACTCGCACGCCCCAGGAGTTATCCCTATCCCGTCCCATCCCATCCCATCCCATCCCTTGCCCTAGATGCCACGTCAGGAGAAGGAAAGTCCTCTCTCTGAGGCCACCACCTCCCCGGCCCCCTCCCGCAGCCCTGGGGTGGTTTGCCAGGGGGACAGCCCCCTCCTCGCCCCACGGCACGGTACACAGCCCCGGCACACGGCACCGCCATCCGTACTTGGAGACGAGGGCGTAGGCGGCGGCGCAGATGGGCGGGCAGGGCACCAGCCGCAGCGCCACGTGCCCCAGCGCCTCGGGGAAGTGGACACGGGTGACGGCGTCGAAGGTGGCCGCCAGCGTCTGGACGTCCGCCTGCTTGGAGCCCGGCTCGCCCGCTCCCTGGTCCAGGATGTTGCCGCTGTGGAGGATGAGGAAGAGGGCGTGGATCCGGCACGCCTGCGCCGCGCTCTCCGCCGAGCCGCCCTGCAGGAAGGAGAGCGCTGCCGTCGGCACCCGTGCCAGGGGACACAGCCAGGGGTATGGCCCGAGGGAGGGGGCGAGCAGGGCACACACCTCGGGGAAGCTGGATGCCCCCAATCCTTCGCCATCCGCCTTGGCAGCGCTGACTCCATCCCCTGCGAGCACACGGCCCCGGTGAGCCCGGCCGGGGCGTCCAGGTGGGGGTCGGCCCCCTCCCAGGACACCCATGGAGGTTTGGGGCCGAGGCCCCCCCGTCGCTCACCCAGCGCCTCATCCAGCTCTGCCGGCCGCTCCAGCGTGTCCAAGAAGTCGTTGGAGCTCCACTTCGTCATCTCCTTCGCAAAGACCTCGTCGCTGTCGGACAGGTCCTCTGCAGCGGGAGGGAGGGGGCCGTGGGTGGGGGGATCACCCACACGCCCACCCCCCCTCCCCAAGAGCCCCCCACCGGGCGCATCCAGCCCACCCCGAGCCAGTTCCTGGCCCCCACCCCTGAAACACAGAGCCACAGGGCTGCCCCGCCATACCGTGGGCATCGAAAAACTCCTCTTCGGAGCTGTTCTCGGAGTCGCGGGCGATGTTCTGCATCCGCCACTCAGACAGGCTCTGAGGAGACACCCCCCCTGCCACCAGCGTGGGGTCAGCACCCAGAGCCCCCCCGCAGCGAGACCCCGCTCCTGCCCCACAGCTCCCCCTTGTTCCTCCACCCAGAGCCCCCCGGGAGACCCAGAGCCACCCCTGGGGCACCCTGAGCGCCCCCAGGAGACACAGACCAGGGAAGAGAGGGTCCCCAAACATCTGTGGAGAACAGCAGCAGCCAGGGGCTTGGGGGTCCCCATCCTACCCACGCAGGACCCGGACTCTCACCTCCGTGCTGGGAAGAGTAGGAGGATCGGGAAGAGGTGGACCACTGCTTGGCAAAGGTATCGTCAGGGGAGGCGTCGGCCACCCCCTGCACCTCAGCCCCCTCCTGCCCGCTGGCACCCCCCGGCTCCGGCCGCCCCTCGGGGCTGGGCCCGGCGGTGGGGGGTTCTTCGGCCTCGCCGCACTTGGCCATCTTCTGCGCCAGCATCCGTGCCGTCTCCTCCTCCAGCTGCCGGATATCCTCCATCGTCAGGTCCGTCCACTCGTCCTGCCAGCACCAAGCTTGGCGGTGGGCGCGCAGCATCACCTTCCGCAAACCTGCGATGGGGAGCGGAGGGGGGGGAAGCGAGCCCGGCGTGGCCCCGGGGGTCCCCAAACCTGCCCCGAGGTGCCGGCAGTCGAGGGCTCGCCGCCGCCACCCCGCACTCACCCACGTCGTGGATGAACTGCTCGATTTTGGACTGCATCCCCCAGTAGCGAAACTCCACCTTGCAGAGCTTGTAGGCACACATCAGGGGCCCGCTGGCGGCCGCCTCCAGCCAGTCGTCCCCCAGTGGGCCCCGGCCCGTCTTGGCCGAGTGGTAGAGCTTGGGGTCCTCCTCGGGCTTGTACTCCCCGGGGGAGATGGGGTCGCGCACGATGTCGATGGTGTCTGTGGGGAAAGCAGCGCTCGTCACCCCGCGGTGCTCAGCAAGGGGACGCGGGCAGGTGGGAGACCCCTTGGGCAGAAAAGCAGGGAAAAAAAGCACAAAAATCAGAGCGGGCACCCATCAAATTATTCCCACAACCCGAAGACCCGACAACCGGTAGCAAACGCCCTCTATCCTGCAGCTATAACATCAAAGGCACCCTTGGGTGCACTTGAACACGTCCTGTCCCTGCCCGGGGGCCTGATCCAGTGCCCCATGGAGCGGCACAGCGCGGCTGCGAGGGGCGCCGGGGGGAGGCGCGGAGGCGGCGAGGCGTGCGAAGAGCTGGGGCTGACACACATACGCGCATTAGCCAGGAGATTTGGCAGCTGGGAGAGCGGCCCCGGCGACCCCAGGGGACGTGGGGGCTGGTGCCGAGGACAGTCGGATGGGGTGGCTCGGTGCAGCGGTGAGCCCTGATAGCCGCCCCCCCCGAGACCCGAGGGTCCCCCAATAACGGGGCACGGAGCACAGCAAAACCACCACGCGACCCCAGAGCAGCCCCTGTTGAGCTGGGGGGCATGATGGCAATGTCCCTGTCCCCCTAAAATGGGGATGGCCTCCCCAAAACTGGAGGGGGGGCTCAGGGATGGCACCCAGGAAAACACCAGACCTCGGAGGGCCGCTTGGGCCCAACCCTGCACGAACCGTGCACGGTTTGGCTGCTCTGGCCCCGTCTCCAGGCCAGCTCCCTCCAGCCCAGTCTGGGGGGGTCCTTAGAGGGTCCCAGGGCACCCCACTGTCCCCACAGAGCCGTCCCCAGCCAGTCCCACCAGCCTGTCCTCAGGCTGTGCCAGACCCTGCATTTATTTGCCCCCGCAGATGCCCCCAAGTGCCTGCTGGCCTCTTCCTCCAGCTTGGGTCGAAAAAAAGGGGGGAAAAAGGAATTTTAAGACTCAGAAAGCGAGGAACTGTTGCAGGGCTGGCGCTCTGAAGCGGGGTTTGTCCCGCGATGGGTAGCTGAAACGCAAAGCGCCGCAACCCCTCCAAGCCTCCCCAGCCTGCAAAACACACCGTGGGGTGGGAAAGCAGTGCCCACAGTATCCAAATCACGTGGCAAACACGAGCCCTTAAACCAGCGCCCGACGGGCTGGCTGAGCAGCTCGGATGGCAGCACGCCACGCTCGGCAGCGAGGAGCCGGGACAGGACCTGCCGGCCCCAAGCAGTTCCTGGCAGCGTCACTCGCGCGACGACCTGCAGGTCTGTTTGCTTTTGCCGCTGCGAGAAAATTGGCGAGGGCGCAGTTATCCCTGCGGTTCGCTCCGACAGCCCAGACCGCGGCATTCGCTCTGCCGCTCTTTGAAACGCGAGACGGGGTTTAAATCTGTCGGTGCTACAGGACACCGGGGTGAGAACGAGAGCTGGCAAAGAAAAACGCAGCGGGGTCCGCATCGGGGCCGGTCCCACCCCGGCCCCGCTCCCCGCGGGAGGCAGCAGCCCCCCGAGATGCAGCGTGCCCTGCGGAAAGCCTGTGGGACAGGCACCGAGGGGGGAAAATCAGGCAGGGCAGCAGGCAGTGGGCACAGAGCCGTGCCCTGCCTGCTCTCTGCTTGGCCCTGGTTGCTGCCCAGTGGTGGTGGGGGCAGAATTCGTCCCCCCTGGCCCAAGCCGCCGGCATCTCGGCCGGACATCCCCAGTGCCACAAGAACCAATGGGAGAAATAGGTCAGATGAATCATTTCCTCCGAGTGCCTATTTTAGGCCTCCATTTTAAGAGGCAGCGCGTCACGCTCTGCACTCCAGTGCCTAAAACGACCAGATCGACACCCCCGGGTAAGGGAGGCCGCAGCGGCCGGGGCCAAACCCGCCGGTGAGGGAGGAATCCCACCCCGGGCTCCCAGCTCTGCCCGTCGGTCCCCCCAGCGAGCAGCGGAAGCGCCTGGGCCCGGAGAGCGATCTGGAGCGAAGCCCCGGGGAGCAGGGGAAGCAGGGCAGGGGAGGGGAAAATGGGGACACGCTTTTCCAGCTCCCCCCTCTCCAGCTGATCCGAAACGCCCTGCAGGAGCCCGGTGCGGGTTCCCACGTACGCCTGGAGAGGGACCGGGAAGACAAAGCCGTGCCAGACCGCGTGGGACAGGGGCTGCGGCATGGGAGGAAAGGGAAGCAGGCTGGCACCAGGAAGGGGAGGGCTGCAAACAAACATACAGGCAAGGGAAGAAGGCAGAAGACGAAATCGCCCCCCAAAGCATCTTTAATGCGGACTCTAGTTTAGCAGCACTGCCAAGGGAGCGGGCAGGGAGCTCGGGGTGCAGGTGCCTTCCCCTGCCAGGGTCCCCCCATAACCGTCCCCAAAACGCAAGGGCCAGCACAGAGAGCAAAGCCGAGCACGTCGCAGGCGCCGAGCTCCCGCAGCCGGCAGGGAAGCTGAGCCCCTCGGGCGCCACAGCACACCCACGCACCCAGCCCGGGGAGCGCCGTGTGGGAACCCCGGCAGGCATCGGGTCCTGCCCGGCACCCCGAGCCAGCCTCGCGGCGGCCGTACGCACCCAAAATCCTCTGCCTCTTCTCAGCCGCGCTCAGGTTGAAGACGTTGGTCTGCTGGCCCGCGTCTGGCCGGTAGTACGTCTCGATCTCGATGGAGAACTTCTCCACGAAGGGGCAGGTGTACCTGGGGGACGCACGGGGACGGGGCTGAGCCCGGCGGCACGGCCGGCCCCGCAGCCCACCCCGCGTCCCCACCGGGTCCCACCTGGTGCGGGTGTAGGGGTAGGCGTTCCAGGATTCCTCCTCCACCTGCAGAGCAGCCTTGGGGAGCAGCGCCCGAAACCAGCTGGGGATGTGGGAGCCTACGTGGTAGATCTTGTGGGTGTACTGGCCGCTGCCGCCGGGGCCGTCGCTGTAGGGGCGGTTGGCCAGGATCTCCACCCCGCTGCCCTCGCCACTCGACTCCTCCCGGCTCTTCTTCTGCCGGCAGAGCCGCTGGGTGAGCATGGGCCTCCCCAGCACCCCCTAACCCTGCACGCCCCCAAAGCCCAGCACCTCGCAGGCCCCCAGGTCCCCATACGCTCCCTTTGCCCTCCCACAACCCCCAGCCCCACACCTACTCCCAGGACCCCAGCTCGGCTCTGTGTCCTCAAACCCACCAAACCCCAGGGACAGCCCTGCACCCCGCCGATCCCTTGGAGTCAGACTCAGGCCCCCCACAGCCCCCAGCTCCCCATGTTCAGCCCCACAGCCCCCTGCACCCCTCAGTCTCAGCCCCAGCCCCACAGCCCCCTGCATCCCCCCCCAGGCTCCATGCTCAGCCCCACAGCCCCCTGCAACCCCCAGCCACCCAGGCTCAGCCCTACAGCCCCCTGCACCCCCCAGCTCCCCATGCTCAGCCCCACTGCCCGCTGCACCCCACAACACCCCATGCTCAGCCCCACAGCCCCCTGCACCCCCCCAGGCACAGCCCCACAGCCCCCTACACCTCCCCAGGCTCCATGTTCAGCCCCACAGCCCCCTGCACCCCTCAGCCCCAGCCCCAAAGCCCCCTACACCCCTCAGCCCCCCTTGCTCAGCCCCACAGCCCCCTGCACCCCTCCAGGCTCTGTGCTCAGCCCCACAGCCCCCTGCACCCCTCAGCCCCCTCCCAGGCTCCATACTCAGCCCCAGCCCCACAGCCCCCTCCACCCCCCAGCTCCCCATCATCAGCCCCACTGCCCCCCGCACCCCACAGCCCCCCATGCTCAGCCCCACAGCCCCCTGCACCCCACCAGGCTCCATGCTCAGCCCCACACCCCCCTACACCCCCGCTCCAGGCTCAGCCCCACAGCCTCCTGCACCTCCCAGCCCCCCATACTCAGCCCCGCAGCCCCCTGCACCCCCCAGCCCCCTCCCAGGCTCAGGCTCAGGCTCAGCCCCAGCCCCCTGCACCCCCCAGCCCCAGCCCCAGCCCCAGCCCCAGAGCCCCCTGCGCCCCCCGGCCCCCCGGCCTCACCTGGATCATGTAGAGCTGGGCCACCTGGTACTCCTCCAGGCTCATGGGCAGCAGGATGTGGTACTCCTTGATGAGCATGGCGGCGGGGGGGGGCAGCGCCTGCGGGGGCGGCCGTCAGCCCGGCTCGGCCCGGCTCAGCCCGGCCCGGCCCGGCCCGCCCGGCGCCCGCTGCGGCGCTCCCGGGCCCGCCCCGCTCCCATGGCAACGCGCCCCCCGCCCGCTCGGCCCCGCCCGCCCGCCTTCGGCTCCGCTCGGCTCTTTTCGGCTCCGCTCGCCCCCGGCGCTGCCCCCCGGCCCCGCCGAACCTGCGCTGCTCCGAAACGGCCCCTCGGCCCGTGACATCACAGCCCGTTCCCCCGGAGACGGCCGTGACGTAGGGGGGGAGGGGGGCCGTGACGTCAGAGACAGGAAGGCAGCGAGCGCCGCTGCACGGGCATTCCGCGTGTGCCGGCACCGGCCTCGCCGCTCCCCCCCCCCCCGCCCCAGCACTGACTCCCCGGGCAGAGGCGCCGCCGGCGCTCGGAAAAAAAATGGGGGGTTTATTAAAAAAAAACCCTTTTTAAGCGTTAAAAGAGGGTTTTGCTCATTCCCCTACCTCTCGCCCCCCTCAAGGACTCCCCCCCAACGCAGCTCCAAGCCCTTTCCCATCCCAGCCCTTCACCGGGACCCCCCATCACCAGTTGCAGCCCCCGGGGCACTGACCCCCCCCCAGCAGCGCTCCCCCGGGGCCCCCGTCACCACCGGGACCCCACGGTCAGCTCGGCCCCCCCCGCCCCCCCCCCCACCGCGGGGACGCGGCCCAAGGCAGAGTCCCAACCACGTCCTTTATTTATAAAAACAGGCATTTATAAAGAGAGCAGAGAGCGCGGGGGGCGCGGGCAGCACGGCGGCCCCCCCGCCGCCAGCGGGGCAGGGACACCGGGGGTCCCGGGGGGGGATCCCGGGTGACAGCAGCCGTTACGTGCGGGCGTTTCGCTCTGTCTCTGCCAGGCACTCTCTGACCAGCGCCCGGGCGTGGATGATGCCTGCGGGGAGAAGCAGAGGGACACCCCACATCAGCCTCCCCCCCCCTTGTCCTGCTCCCCCCCGCCCTCCGCGGGGCAGGGCACGCAGGACCGGGGGCCAGCCGGTGTCGTGTGTCCCCCCTCCCCGCCCCTACCCCGCTTCAGCCGTTCCATGGCGCTCTTGCTGCCGGCGTAGGTGGGCCGGATCTCCTTCCCCATCTCCTCGATGACGGAGAGCAGGTCGGTGTAGGTGCTCTGCGAGCCCTGCGCCCCGGGGGGCTTCATCGCCTGCGGGAGGGGGGAACGGGACGGAGGGGCTGAGGGCCGGCCCCCCCCCTCGCCGCCGCCCCCGGCCCCGCCGCCGCCCCGCGCCTCACCTGCACGTAGCCCATGGACGGCGGCCCGAAGTCATTGAAGAGGGGCCGGAAAGGGGCGGCGGCGCCGGGGACGGAACCGGAGGGCGACGGGACGCTCGTGGCTGCGGGAAACGGAGGGTCACCGGCTGCCCCCCCACCCCCCCGCCCTTCCCCGGTACCCCCCTACCCCCGCCGTTACCGGGGGGTGCTCTCACCGGCGGGCGGCGCCCCGGGCCCCGGCGGGGCGGGGCTGGCGCTGGCGGCTCCGGGGGTAGCGGGGGGCGGGAGCGATGGGCTTGTAGGACATCCCCGACGGCCGCCCGCCGCTCCCGGATCCCTGGAGCGCGGCGGGGGTCGGTGGGCGGCCCCCGCGCTCGCCCCGCCGGCTGTGCCGCCGCTGCCCGCCGCTCCTCAGCTCAGCTCGGCCCCGCGGACCCGGCCCGACGCGGTACCGCTACGCAGGGCCCGCCGCGGCCTGGCCTGACCCGGCCTCCCCCCCGCCGGCACCGCCGCTCGCCCTGATGACGCCTGCGCGCGACGCCGCGCCGACGTCATCGCGCCGCCGCGCGCCTCTCCCCTTCCCTCCGGTCACCGTGGAGACACGCGGCGTCGGCTCCGCCCCTTTCTCCCCCCTCCCCCCCCCCCCCCCCCCGCGAGACCAACGGCCGCCCCCGCCTCGTCCCCTCAGGCGGGCGGCGGGAAGGGAGCGGCGGGGGCTCCGCCGCTGCGCCCCCCGGTACCGGCCCAGGCGGCCCCGCCGGGCGCTGGCGGCCTCCCCCCGCCGTGCAGGCCGCGCCGCTGAGGAGACCCTGTGCCGCCCCCCACGACCCCGGGCCTGCGCAGGTGAGGGGGTGCCGGGGGTCGCGGCTCCCTGCGGGGCGAGCGGGCAGGGCCTGGCGGGGGGCAGCGGCTCCCCGGCCCGGCCTTCACTGCGGGGCTGTGCCGCCGTCGGGAGGCACGGCGGTTGTGGCAGCCGGTGGGGGTACCCGGTGGTGCGGGACAGCCGTGGAGGGAACGGTCGCTAGCGAATTACAGTTAAATGCAACATAAGGACAAACAAAAGTCCGTAGAGAGAGTTTTTCATTTCAAAAGGGCAAAGATTGAAAAAATTAATAAATTTGTTCAGACCCCCCCCAGGTGGGGAGCGTAGCTCGGAAGCAGAGGATTCCCTTAACTCAAAGGTGCAAAAATTACCCCAAACTGCATCCAGGGCGCCAGCCCTGCCTGCAGCGCTCCTCTCCCCTTCCCACCCTCGCTCCCGGGCGCAGAACGGCAACGCTTTATTCCCGGCTTCTGTCCTGGAGGGCGTCCTGGCCGGGGCGCCGGAGCCCCGAGGAGTCTCCCCTGCGCCGGGGGCCGGACGGAGCGTCCGCAGGGCCCGCGTCACCCCCGAGCTCGGCCCGGGGAGCGGAGGGATGGCTCACCCGCGCGGGGCAGGACAGAGCAGTGGCTGGGGTAGGTCTGAGCACAAACCCCGGTAACGGGGGGACAGGCTGCAGGGTCAGCCCTAAATCACAGCGTGGAGGGAGCGGGGTCAACGCGAGGGGCTTGGCGTTGGATACGGGGGTCGGAATGAAGGCTGGAGGGGTGAGCTGGCAGGGCTGGGGCACAGCTGGAGGGCAGGGGACCGGCTTGCTTGAGTTCTGGGGAACAGCAAGTGGGGTGAGGTCAGGGCGGGGAGGCGGAGAGAGCAGAGATCAGGGCGAGAGTGGCCGAAGCCTGGCCGAGTCTGCGCCAAAAAGGGGCCCGGCATCGGACCCGGCGCCCCGTGCCACGGTTGGGCCTCGGCGGCCGGGCAGGCGCGCAGCCGAGGGTGAGTCTGAGCACCTCCGGCGCTGAAGGAGCGAGGGCCTTGCCCCGGGCTCGGGTGCCGCGCTGCGCCGGCACGGCCCCAGCCGCAGCAGCCGGAGCCGGGCGTCTCCTCCGCGGCCCCCTCCTCTTTGTAAGGCACGGCGTGGACCCGGGTCCTGTGTTGGCACGCGCCGCCCTCAGCGCGACATCATCCGCACAAACTCTGCTGGCAGGAGAATACGTACAGAACATCCCGAATATTCCCGGGGATGTTCCCGGCTCCCTCCCCGGCCCCTACCTTCGAAGTCCACCAGGCCGTCCCCGTTGAGATCCACGTCCTTGAGGATCTCGTCCACCTCCCGGTAGTTGAGCTGCTGCCCCAGCAGCTTGCGCATGGCCTCCCGCAGCTCCGCCACGCTGATCTGCCCATCCCCGTTGGTGTCGAACTGCACGGCAAGCGCCCGTCGGCGACGGCCGCCCTCGGCGTGCCGGCAGCCTGCCCGCGCCCAGGCTGTCCCCCCAGCCCCTCACCTCGCGGAAAGCGTCGCGCAGCTCCTTGATCCCGATCATGTCCGCCGTCTCCGCCAGCATCTTGGGGCCCATCAGCTCCACAAAGTCATCAAAATCCACCTTGCCCCCGGCTGTGGGAGAAGGGGGGTGTCACCGGGGTGGGCCCAGGGACGGCCAGCGGCAGGGGGGCCCCCCGCGCCCCACCACGTACTGATCTGCTGGGACAGCTCGATGAGCTCCATCTCGGTGGGCATGTAGCCCATGGTCCGCATGCACTCGCCCAGGTCCTTGTAGCTGATGTACCCGTCGCGGTCCTTGTCGAACTCCCGGAAGGCCTGCTTCAGCTCTGCGGGCAGCGTGGCGTCACCGCCGGCGCCTCGGCACCGCCGCACGGCCCCGCCGCCCGCTCCCACCCGCCCGTCGCCCCACTGCAGCCGGGGGAGCTCCCAACCGGGGCGAAGACCCCTGGCCCCGACAGGCGCAGCACCTCACCTTCGATCTCTTCGGGCCGCAGCTCTCGGTCCTGGGAAAGAGAAAGCGGGAAGAGCCGAAGGAGGGGACCTTCTCCCACGGATCCCCTCAGGGATCCCACCCTAAATCCCCCGCCGGCTCGCGGGCAGCCGTGGGGCGCCACCGGCAGCGCGGTGCCGGGTGCGGCGGGCGCGCGTGGTGCGCGGGGAGGGGGCGGGCGCGTACCAGCTGGGTGATGGCGATGCTCTGCCGCAGGAAGATGCAGGCCGGCCCCACCAGCCCCTGCAGCACCGAGTAGCTCTGCAGCGGGGGAGACTGCGCCGCCTCCGCCGCTGCCTCCTCGGGGTCCCCGGCGCCGGGGGCCGGGGGGCCGGAGCGCGGCTTCCCGTCCTGCGGGCAGAGCGGGCGTCAGCGGCGAGGCGGGGGGGGCCGAGCCGGGGCTCCCCCCCGCCCTCCTCCTGCCCCCCGGGGTGGGCGCGGGCCGGCCTTACCTTGGGGAGCCTCCGCTCAGGGGTCTTGGTGCAGTTGCCCATGGCTGGGGGCTGCCCCCGCGCCGCAGGGCATGCCTGGCCCCGGGGCCGGGGCTGGGGGGGTGCGACAGCGGCCGCGGCTGCGCGGGGATTTGAGGTTTTTATGGAATATCTGAGGATATGCAGGGCAGGCGGGGGGGGTGCCGCACCCGCGCACACGCATAATCCCCCGGATTATTCCCCGCTCGGCCGCCCTGCTCCAGATGTGGGGAGCCGCCCAGCTGTTCCCCGGCCCCCCAGCCTCCCCGCGGGGGCACCCGGGCCCCCCAGCCCTGCCGTACCCCGGCCTCTCCCCCGGCACTGGTTACCTGCCCGGAAGCGGGGGGCGGCTGGGGCCCCGGCTCCTTGGCGGCCCACCGACGCTCCGTGGGGGACGCGCCGCCGTGGCTCGACCGCCCCTGGCTCCCCGGGGTGCCGGGGTCCCCCTGCCCGCCGAGCCGTGGGGCTGGGTGGAGGCGGCGGCCGCCCCGCTTGCCGGGGCCGTGGGGGCGGGAGGTGCCCCGGCAGGCGGGGGGCGCGGGGCTGCCGGTGCCCCGCCGCTGGGGCCCGCGGAAGAGGAAGAACATGCCGCCTGCCGCCCCGTCCCGCCGCTGGCCCCCGCTCCCTCTCCCCACCCCCGGGGCCAGGCGGGAGGGAAACCGGATCCCCTGGGCCCGGCGCTCGCCCCGGCCCTGCTCCCTCGCCGGGACGAGGCCACGGCCGGCGGGGGGGGAACGTGGCCCCAAACGGGGGTGCAGCCGGGGGAGAGTGGGACCCGCCGTGCCCGCCGAGGGGCCTGGGGCGGAGCGGCGCGGTGCAGCCCCCCCGGGCTGCTGGGGGGGTCGGAGCGGGGCGACCCGGGGGGCGCCGGGGGGGGCGGCGGGGGCCTCCGGTTTCAGCTGCCGAAACCCGACCCGCGCCCGGGCACGGGGCACGTGGCAGCGCGGGCGCGGCGCCAGCCTGGCCCCGCCCCCTCCGGCCGGCCCCGCCCCGTCGCGTGGCCACGCCCCTCGCTACAGCCCCGCTCGCTGGCGTCACAGCTGCGCCGCGCTGCGGGCGCTCGCCGCTGACGTCACCGTCGGCGCGACGCTGCGGGGGCGACTGAAGGTGACGGTGGTCCCGGTCCCGGTCCCGGTGCCGGTGCCCGCCCCGCCATGGCCGCCCGGCAGCTGCTGGCGCTGCGGTACCTGCCCGCCGCCTCCTACTCGGTGAGCGGGGACGGGGGGAGGCGCCGGGGCGGCCCGGGACGGATCCCGCCGTACCGGTACGCGTGTTGCCGGTGCCGGTGCTGAGTCCGTGTCTCCCCGCAGACAGCGGCCAAGAAGACGCAGTTCGGGTCGCTGCGGGATGAGGACCGGATCTTCACCAACCTCTATGGGCGGCACGACTGGAGGTGAGTACCGGCGGCGGGGGGGGTCCCGATGCGGCCTGTCCCGGTGCTACCGGCTGTACCGTACCGTACCGCGTCACGCCCGCAGGCTGCAGGGCGCCCTGCGCCGCGGCGACTGGTACAAGACGAAGGAGATCCTGCTCAAGGGGGTGGATTGGATCCTCGGTGAGATCAAGGCCTCGGGGCTGCGGGGCCGTGGCGGCGCCGGTTTCCCCACAGGCCTCAAGTGGAGCTTCATGAACAAGCCCCCGGATGGCAGGTGAGGCCGGTACCGGCACCGGTGGCGCCACGGCCCCCTCCCTGCGGGGAGCCAGGCCCTGACAGCGCCCACCCCCCAGGCCCAAGTACCTGGTGGTGAACGCGGACGAGGGGGAGCCGGGCACCTGTAAGGACCGGGAGATCATGCGCCACGACCCCCACAAGCTGGTGGAGGGCTGCCTGGTGGCGGGGCGCGCCATGGGCGCCCGCGCCGCCTACATCTACATCCGCGGCGAGTTCTACAACGAGGCCTCCAACCTGCAGGTGAGCGGCGGGGGGGACCCCGCTGGCAGGGAGGGGGAGCCCCCAGCCTCACCCGCTCCCCCCCCTGCCGCAGGTGGCCATCCGGGAGGCCTATGAGGCCGGGCTGCTGGGGCGGGATGCCTGCGGCTCGGGGTACGCCTTCGACGTCTTTGTGGTGAGGGGCGCCGGAGCCTACATCTGCGGGGAGGAGACGGCGCTGATCGAGTCCATCGAGGGCAAGCAGGGCAAGCCGCGCCTGAAGCCCCCCTTCCCCGCCGACGTGGGTACGTCCCCGGCCCTCCCCGCTTTGCTCCCGCCATGACCAGCTCTTGGCGGCACGAGCTTCAATTTCCAGCCGCCACTCGAGAGCAGGACAAAATGGCGGTGACCGGACAAAACCAGTTGTCCCTGGGCCGCCGTCCTGCTGCAGGGACAAGGCAGCCGTTGAGAGCTCCCGCCGCTTCCAGGTGTCTTCGGCTGCCCCACCACAGTGGCCAACGTGGAGACGGTGGCCGTGGCCCCCACCATCTGCCGCCGCGGTGGCTCTTGGTTCGCCGGCTTCGGGCGGGAGCGCAACTCGGGGACGAAACTCTTCAACATCTCGGGTCACGTCAACAACCCCTGCACCGTGGAGGAGGAGATGTCGGTGCCGCTGAAGGAACTCATCGAGAAGCACGCCAGTAAGCTCTGCAGGTCGCCCCGCTGAGCTGCGCCGGGCCGGCGCTGGGCCCGGCTCAGCCCGTCCTGTCGCCCCGTCTCTGGCAGGGGGTGTCCGCGGGGGCTGGAACAACCTGCTGGCCGTCATCCCGGGGGGCTCCTCCACGCCGCTGCTCCCCAAGTCGGTGTGCGAGACCGTGCTGATGGACTTCGATGCCCTGGTGCAGGCGCAGAGCGGGCTCGGCACGGCCGCCGTCATCGTCATGGACAAATCGGTAAGGGAGGAGCCCCCTCCCCAGCCCCCCCGTGCCACGGCAGGGCCCTCACCCTCCCCTCCCTCCCCAGACCGACGTCATTAAAGCCATCGCTCGCCTCATCGAGTTTTACAAGCACGAGAGCTGCGGGCAGTGCACGCCGTGCCGGGAAGGTGAGCGTGGGGCCGGGGCGGGCGGGGGGCTGTGGGGCGGGGGGGCTGCACTGCAGGCCCCTCACGGCCTTCCTCCCCCCGCAGGCGTTGACTGGATGAACAAGGTCATGGCGCGGTTCGTGCAGGGCAACGCGCAGGCAGCCGAGATCGACGCGCTGTGGGAGATCAGCAAGCAGATTGAGGGCCACACCATCTGCGCCCTGGGCGACGGCGCGGCCTGGCCCGTGCAGGTGGGGGGCGATTTGGGGCCAGGAGCGGGGTCTGGTGGGGGGGGGGCCGGGACCCTTTCCCCGCCCCGTTAACCCATCTCGTTTGCTCGGCGCAGGGCCTCATCCGCCACTTCCGACCCGAGCTGGAGGAGAGGATGCGGCGCTACGGGGAGGCCAAAGCCCGAGCAGCGTCGGCGTAAGGAGCCAGCGGTGGAGCCGGGGCTGCCGGCGGCGGCGGCCCTGCCCGTTCCTGCCCGGGGGCTTCTTGGGGGTGAGGGGCTTCTCGCAGCAGGTTGTGCGGCTGTGGTGGGGGGTCCTCAATAAACGCTGCTGCACTCACCGGCTCCTCCTTTTGCTGGAGGGGCAGGAGTAAGCTGCGGGCATAAAATGGTGGGAAGGGACTGCCGGGGGGCTGTGGGTCCTGCTCCCCTGGAGCAGGGGATCCCCAGGGAGGGGGGCGGTCACGCAGCTGGGGTCTGGATCCCCCCAGAGGGGAGATCCCGGCTTCCCACGAGACTCCATGCCCCCTCCCTGGGACTGGGCAGGGGGGGAGAGGCGGTGGCTGAGCAGCAGCACCGCAGCCGGGGTATGACACGGCCGCAGGTCCCTCCCTGGGGACCTTGCACTCCCCGCCACTGCTGCGGTGGCACCGGAGCAGCTCCGGCCCGTACTAGTGCCAGGAGGACAGCTGTCATGTCCCCCCCGCCCCATGGTGCCGGCACTGAGGGCCAGCCGCGCTCCACGACCTGGAGACACGGCGCAAGCGGTTCCAAACATGGCTTTTTACTAAATCACAGTGTGCGACATCAGCCGCCGGCGCGGTTTCCCGGCAGCAGCCCCCTCCCGCCCATCCCCGCGTGCGCCGGCGAGGCCGGCCTACGGGAGAACCCGCGCAACCGAGTCACGGGGAGAGCTCCGCCTGTACACCCCCCCCAAAAACAGCCCCCTGACAGCCGGGGCGGCCCCTGCCCGCCCCGTCCCCTCCCGCGTCAGGCCGAGCTCCCCTCGGGGGGCCGGGCCGCGGGGATTCGGGCCAGCATGTGGGTCTTCCTGCGGTAGCGGCCGGGCGCCAGCAGCTCCAGGGTCAGCTCGGTGATGATGGCCGTCAGCCCCCAGACCTTGTGGGGGCCGTTGAGGAAGACGGGCAGGGTGTAGCCGTAGCGGCCGGCGGCGCGGAAGTGCGTGTAGCCCTGGTTCTCCTCCCGCAGGAGGTGAGCCAGGGGCAGGGTGAAGACCTCCTCCACCTGCCGGCACAGGCGCGAGGGGGTGGCCAGGGCTGCCTGTCGCGGCGTCACCGGGGAAAGGGGTGCTCGCCCCAGGCCTGGGACGCGGCCGGCGCGGGGTCACCCACCTCATCGGGGTTGGGGGTCAGCATCAAGTCCTCCAGGGGCCCCAGGTTGGCCACGACGGGAGCCACCAGCTGTCCCTGCTGGAAGGTGCGTCAGCGAGGGACAGGGGTGACAACACCCCCCCCCCCAAAGTACCACCCACTCACCTTGGCCGCCTGCACCCACCCTGACACCCGTCCTGTGCGTCTCCCAGCACCCCCCTCGCCTGCAGCCAGTGCCCCGTGTCCCCGTCACCCGTGTCCCGCTGCCTTCCCCCTGCCCTTGTGTCCTTGTCGCTCCGTGTCCTTGGTGTCCCCAGCCGCTCCCTGCCCCCAAACCCCCTCCGCCCCCGCGACCCGCTGTCCTCGTCCGTCGGCGCCCGCCCCCGCCCCGCCGTTCCCCGGTGCCCGGTACCCGGTCGGGCAGCGGCCGCAGCTGCCCCCAGACGCTCGGGGCGCCCAGCGCCAGCCCCAGCTCCTCCCGCGTCTCCCGCAGCGCCGTGGCCACCGCGTCGCCGTCCGCCGGGTCCCGCCGCCCCCCGGGGAAGCTGCAAGAGGCAACGGCGCCGTCAGCGCCGGCCCGGCCCCGGTGCCCGCCCCCCGCCGCCGGTACCTGACGTCGCCGCTGTGGGGGCCGCCCAGGCGGCGGGAGCGCAGCGTGAAGAGCAGCGCGGGGCGGCCGCGCACCGAGCACAGCGGCACCAGCACCGCCGCCGCCGCCGCCGCCCCCCGCCGCCCCTCCGCCGCCAGCCGCGCCCGGCACCGCCGCTCGCTCCCGCTGCTCAGGAACCCCCCGCCGCCGCCGCCCGCCCCCGGCTCCGCCATGGCGGCGGCACGGCAGGCCGGGGAGGGGAGGGGCCGCCGGGACCGGCCACCCCCGGCACCGCCTCCCCGCGCCCGAGCCCGCCCCCGGGCGCCCCGCGGCGCTGCGGCCCTTCGCCGCCCGGTGCGCGACCCCCCCCCCAGGGTGTGCAACCCACCTCCCAGCTTTGCACGCACACCCCTGGGTGTGCAACCCACGCCCTCGGCTTTGCAGTGCCCCTGCCGCGCGTGCAAGCCCTGCTCCAGCTGTGCAACCCCCCCGCCAGGCGTGCAGCCCTCTCACGGGGTGTGCAGCTCTCCATCCAGCTGTGCAACACCTCTGCCAGCTGTGCAACCCCCTCTCCAGCTGTGCAGCCCTCCCGCCGGGTGTGCAATACCTCTGCCAGCTGTGCAGCCCCCCCTCCAGCTGCACAACCCTGTCACCAGGTGTGCAGCCCCCCCGCCAGCTGTGCAACCCTCTGATGGGATTTGCACCCCCCCCCCTTTTCACGGCCCAGCTGTGCCCCCATCCCTCCCCCCGTCGCCGGCCGCGCGTCCCCCCTCGCCCGGGGGCGCAGCGACACGATGGCAGGATCCGTCCCGTCGCCGCCCCCGCCACGACGGCCCCAGAGGGAGCGAGGGAGGGGAAACTGAGGCACGGGTCGGAGGCCGGGAGACGGATTTCTGCCGGCAGATTTACCGGGCAGCCTCGGCACCGCCCCCGCTTTCAGGCTACAGACAAGACGCAGGCACCGGTCCCCGCGGGGACAGAAGGACGGACGTGACGACGTCTCGTGGGACCCATCCGGGGGTCTGTGTGGGCACCGGGTGGACGAAAAGGGGGCAGATAAAAATCGGGAATCCCAGGGACAGTGCTCCGGTTGGGAGGGAATGCTGGAGACTGGGCAGCCCCCGGCCCCACGACAGACTCTCACGCGGCCACCTTCACCTCTCAGCATTAAATGATTTTAAAAAACTGTACAGAAATCACCACTCGCATAATTCTTTAACTCCAGAGCCCGGCATCGGCCTCACGACTCCGCTCTCGGCTCCCGCTTCAGCGAAACCTCCTCTCGTCCCACACGTATCGCTTCCCTGTGGGCACCTTGCGGAAAAACAGGCTGTTCCCTCGGCTCATGTTGCCCTGGAAGAGAGAGACGGTCGCGCCGGGTGAGTCAGGGCTGCCCCGCGGCCCCCCCGGGCCCCGCAGGGCTCCCACCCGGCTCCGCTCCGTGGCCAGGCGGCATCCCGGCGCTGCCCGGCGCCGGCCACTTACCTCCCTGTGCAGCTGGCTCCAGCAGTCCAGCCAGGAGGAGTAGTTGGGCGCGTAGGGGAGAAGGCCCCCGGCCAGCCTGCGGAAGGGACGGGAGATCCACAGGGAATTATTTCCACCCAGGGCTGAGCCGGCGGGGTTAGGACCCCCCCACCCCGCAGCCCCGCGCTGGGCTCAACCCCAAACCGGTCCTTTCGAGGCCGGGCTCTCGCCCCACACGTCCCCCCCGCCGCAGCGCTACCGACGAGGGATCAACCCTACGGCGAGTCTGAAACCTCTTCGCCGACCGGGAGCTTCGGAAAGGCAGTTTGGGGAGCCGATCCGGCGCGGAAGGAGGCGGCCCCCAGCCACGCCAGCGGCCCCCGGCGCGGGCCGGCGCTCGCAGGGGGGCAGGAGGCGGCGGCAGACTCACCCGCAGTTATTAACGGCCATCAGGTTGGAGACCAGCACGAAGGGGTAGGTCAGCATGCTGGCGAAGAACTGCGAGGGAGAGCAGGGCTGGTCGGCAGCGGCCCCTGGCCCCCGCAGGGAGCCCCCCCACCCGCTTCCGGAGAACAAAAGCCCCCGAAGATCCCCGGGGACGCGCCGGGCTCCACGCGGAGCCAGACTACGCGGAGGCGAGGCCGAGGCCGCGAGCCCACGGGCCGCGCAACCTCCTCCACGGAGCGTTCCTTCCCCTGCGGGCTGATCCCGCCGGAG
Source organism: Phoenicopterus ruber ruber (assembly GCA_009819775.1). Lineage (NCBI taxonomy): Eukaryota > Metazoa > Chordata > Aves > Phoenicopteriformes > Phoenicopteridae > Phoenicopterus > Phoenicopterus ruber. Next base: position 71,481,004 of record CM020219.1, on the reverse strand, counting down.
CCCGGGGCGGCGCCCGGCTCCGCTCCCCAGCCCAGCGGCCGCAGCACGGCCGGGATTACAGGAACAGACGGTGTTCCCCCAGGGAAAAGAGGATTCAATTCTCCTCTCCCTCCCCGCAGGCAGACAGCGTCGCGCGCGGGCTGTACTCACTCCAGTGACTGCCTGCGAGTAGCTCTTCATCTCGGCCATGGTCGAGACCTGCGGGAGGAGAAAAGGCACCTTCAACCCCCACGGAGCCGCGTTGCCCCCCCAAAGTGGGGCTCTGCCCCCCTGGACCGTCCCCCGACCCCCCCCTGTCCCTCACCACTGTCAGCTCAGCGCCAGCAAGGCTGCCACGCCGCCCCCAGCCCACCCCGGGCCCCCCCGAGCAGGGTGCCGAGCCCGTACCCCGTTCTCCAGCGCGTACGTGTTGATGAGGTAGGCCAGCATGTTGCAGAGCCAGAGGGAAAGGATGTCCCCGAGGAGCCGGGGGATGAGGCCGCTGAAAGAGAAGAGGGAACATGAGCCTAGTGCGGACCCGGATCTGGCCGCGCGGAGAGCCGGGGAACAGCCAGTCGGGAACAGGAGGGAGCAGCCGTTCCCCAAGGGCCAGTGAAGGGGGGAACTCCCCGCCCCGGGAGCGGGGATGCTCGGACAAACAGTTCCAAGAGGACGCGGGCGCAGAGGGGAGCTGCCGGTGGCCCCGGGGAAGGGTCACCACACCCTTGCTCTGTTTTAACGTCCCCAGGCACCAGATGTCACCCACGCAACCCAGGGCCGGTGGTGACGAGGCAGGGGCTTGCCGGATCCACGCCGGGAAGCCCCCCCGGGAGGGCAGAATGGGAAGCCGTGCGCCCCAGCAGCGGCCGAGGCAAGGGCAGAGCGCTTCTCGAGCCCGGCGAGACGGGAGGGCAGAGCTGCGGCGCCGCGGCCGGAGCGAGGAGCAACACCGGAGCAAGGCCCGCAGGTTTTGGGGAGAAACCGCGCTGTGCCCCCCCCGCCCAGGCCCCGGTGGGCGGCACTCACGCGAAGAAGCCCAGGAGACCCTCTTCTCGGTAAATCGTGGCGAAGGCGCTTAGTGTCCCGCTGGGCCGGGGAGGAAGAGGAGAGCGCTGCGGTCAGAGGGGGCCCCGCGGGCAGGCGGCCCCCCCGCGGCAGCCCCGGCCCCCCCAGCCCGTACCTGTACTTGGTCTCCCGGCCGATGAACTGCACCATGCAGCGCAGGGTGATCACTGCGGGCAGAGACGGGCAGCGCGGGGCTCAGCGGGGGCACAGGGACCCTCCGGAGTGACGCAGGAGTGACAGGCACCCGTCACCCGGCTCACCAGGCCCGCGCGCCGGCGACGGGGGGGGCACCTACCGTGAAAGGGGTGGGTGATGAGCGTGGCGGCAGAGCGAGCGACCATCTCTCGGGAGGTCTGGGGAGAAACGGGATGTCAGGGGGAGGGGGGCGGGTGACGGGGACGCGGCCGGCAGAGAGCCCGGCGGCACCGGTGTCGTACCGAGCCCCTCTCACACCCGAGCGGACCCCAGCACCCTCCTCCTCTTCCTCACCTCCTTGAGAACCTGCTCCAGCGAGGACACAGGCTCCTTCTTGCTGGCTCCGGGCTGGAGAGGGAAAAAGGCATCAGGCGGGGAACAGCCCCCCAAAAGGCACCGCTCCCTCCCCATCGCCCCTCAAAGGGCCCGTTGCCCCCAGCGTGGGCTCAGCCCCGGCCCCGCCAGAGCCCCCTGCACCGTGCGGCTCTCCCTGGGGGCAGCGCTGGGTGCCGGGCTGCCTCTGCCCGCAGCCGCGGGGGCACGCGGGAGGGAGGGAGAGAAGGGGGGGAAAGAGGGAGGGACGGAATGGGGGGGAAGGAGGGAGGATTCCCCGGGGGAAGCGGCCTCGCACCTACCTCAGCCTGCTCAGCCTCCTGGTACTGCTGGGAAGCAAAGGGCAGGGTTAGCGCAGCCGCGGGGGACGGGGCAGGCCCTGCCAGCGCCGCAGGGACGCGCCAACGCCGAAGCGGCGAGACGCGGGGTCTCCGCGGACCCAGCGGCCCGCGGCAGAGCCCCCCCTCCCCCCGCCCCCGGTACCTGCAGGACTTTGCCGTGCACGACGGTGCCGATGGCGCTGGCGCAGAGGCGGGGGGTGAGGCCTTTGAAGAGTCCCGCTCTTCCGTCGACCTTCACGATGTGCTTGGCTGGGGAGAGGGGGGACCCGTCACGCCACGCGGGACTCCCCACGCGGGACCCCCACCGCAACCAGCGGCCCCGCGGGGCGGGGGACACGGGCGAGCCGCGCCGCCGGGGCTGACTCACCGTAAGCGAAGAGGCCGGGCAGCTGGTAGACCTGGCGCCCGAAGACGTTCCTCCCCAGGGTGGGCGGCAGCGGCTCGTACCCCACCTGCGGCGGGGACAGGCAGCCTGCAGCCGCCGCCGGTACCGGGCCCGGTGCCGCCCCGCCGCCCCCCAGCTCTCCGTTACCGGCTCCCCCTTACCTGCACCAGCACCTTCACGTACATGAGGGGCTGCGAGAGCACGGTCAGCCCCGAGCCCAGCAGCACCTGCGAGGCCGCGTCCGCCATGGTGCCGCCCCGGCGTCACGGCCCAGAAGGACACCGCCGCCGCCGCTTCCGCTTCCGCCCTCCCGGTACTTCCGGCGCGCCCGCCAGTCGCTTCCGGTCGGAGGAGGGGGTGGCCCCCGCCGGGTCGCCATGGCAACGAGGGGGTGTCACCGTGGCGACGGGGCCTGAGGCGTCACCGCGGCCTGCCGGCCTGAGGCGTTGCCATGGCAACGGGGCCCGCGGCCTGTGGGGCCCGAGGCCTCGCCGCGGCCTGCAGGCCTGAGGTGACATCATGGCGACGGGGCCTGAGGTGACGTCATGGCGATGAGGCCCGAGGTGACACCACGGCGACGGGGCCTGAGGTGACGTCATGGCGATGAGGCCTGAGGTGACACCACGGCAACGGGGCCTGAGGTGACGCCATGGCAACGGGGCCTGAGGTGACGCCATGGCAATGGGGCCTGCAGCGCCAACGGAGCCTGCAGGGCCCGAGGCACCGTCAGGGTGGCAGGGCCGGGGGCTGGGTGCCGGCAGCCTCTGGGCAGGCTGGAGGGCCGGGGGGAGCCCCGGGGGAACGGCGCGATGAAAACAGGCGTCACCAGGCAGAGGCATGGTCACGGCACTCCCTTTAATCCCGAGCACAGGCGCAGCAGCGCGGGGCGGTGGGCAGCGAGGCCCTGCCAGGGGCGGCAAGGCGGGGACGCGCCCTGTGCCTGCGGGCAGCAGCCGCCTGCCCGCCCCGCCGCCCGCCCCGCCGCCGGGACAGCCCTGTTTTGGCGCCTGGGGCTGTATCCTGCGAGGAATCGCCGGTGACACTGGGGTGGCGGGTGCTCAGCGGCGGCCGACAGCACGACACCGCGCTTGTGCCACCGTCCAGCTGAGACCCCCGCGTGGCGGCGTGGCGGCCATCCCCGGCGCCAGCTGTGCTGGGAAAGGTCACACTGGAGCCAGCTCCGGGCTCTTCTCCTGCCCTGATGCCTCCCCTCGAGGTGCTGGGAAGAGCCGGCTGCTGGCGGGTCCTGGAGGGCCCCGGCCTGGCCTGGGGGGTCACAGAAGAGGGTTTAGACCCACCTGGAGCCCCAGGGGTGCTGGCACCAGGCTGGGACAGCACTGGGGACACATGTCCCTGCAGGACTGTCCCCTCGGGGACTGGGTGGACCGTGCTCGTGCGCTCACCGGGACGCTGGCACGGCTCTGGTAGACAGCATTTGTCTGGCGCAGGGCATTCCTCACTCTCCGGCTCCGCAGCTGCTTCCTCCTCCGTTGCTCCGGCTGCGCCAAACGGCAAAGCAGTGCCGGGGTGCCTGCACCCCGTGACACCTCGCGCCTCCACGGCGCTTCATCCCTCCTGCCCCGAAAGCAGCGGCACCCAGGGACTCACCGGCTGTGCTGGGGCGCAGAGGGGAGCCGGGGGCCCGTCGGACACGGAGCTGTCAGAGCCGCTGGTGCTGTGTGGGGGAGACGACCACCTGCAGCCCCCGCCGGCACCCCGGGGCTCTGCGGGGCGGCGCAGCCGGGATGTACCTGGACTCGAGCTCCGAGGGGGAGACGTCGCTCCAGCTGCCGCCGGATCCTGGCTCCCGGCCCAGCCGCTGCCGCAGCAGCGCATCCACCTCCGACAGGCACTGCTGGAACTGCGGGACAGAGCCAGCGTCACCGCGGCCCCCTGACAGCACCGGGACCAGCCGGGGTGCTGCGGTTTGAGCCGCGGCTGCCGGCCCACCTTGGTGGGATCGGGGTCGCAGAAGTCGAGCAGGGTGTCGCAGAAGTGGTAGCCCAGCAACTTGAGGTCCTCCACGGTGAAGTGTGAGCTCCTCCCACCTGGAGGGGACGGGGAACAAGAGAACAAGCGGCAGCGTCCCAACCCGGGGACCGACCGACCGCCGCTGTACACCTCGCCTCGCTGCTACGCCCTCCGTGCCCGACACCGTCACCCCCAGCCCGGGGCGGCCCCTCACCCAGCGTGGAGCCGCCGAAGGCCACCTCCATGGTGTAGCTGTTGGAGACACCCATGCGCCACATGACGACCCTGCCCGTCCCCGCTTTGCTCTTCTGCACCTTGAACTTGCAGCTGGGGAAAGAAAACTGGGGCCAGCCCCAGGGTCAGCACAGCGGGGGGATACGTCCTTCTCCCCAGCCCTGCACAGACACCGCGGCGGCACCTTGGGAAGCGGCACGGCAGCCGTGTTCCCCGGGTCACCATGCAGTGTCACCGGGAAGCTCCGCGAGGATGCCGCTCCCCGGCTCCATGGATGGCTTCGGAGCATCCCACCTTGTCAGGAGCATTTTTGCTCAGCATCAGGGGGAAGACACGCTGGCGCAGCCGCGGCCCGGCGCCGGCCCCACCGCCATCGCAGCCGTACATGAAGACGTTGTTCTTCCGGCTGTGCCCGTGGAAGTCGCAGTACAGCACCACCTCCCGCTCCGCCAGCACCCTGCGCGCATCAGGATATGGCCACCAGCGCCGCCACGGGAGTGGCACCGTCCCGCCAGCTCCCCGCGCCCCCTCCTCACCTCTCGACCAGGGCCCGCAGGTGCCACACGCCGGGGAAGGAGCCGCGGTGCGCCGTCCCGTAGGCCCTGTTGGGGTCCCGGCCCGCCAGGGAGCAGCGGGAGTTGCCCACCACCACCCCGTCGGGGTTGAGCATGGGCACCACCTTGAAGACGAAGAGGCGGCGCAGGAGCCGGGCGTCGGCGTGGGCGCTGAGGAGGAAGTCGAGGAAGCCCCGCATGGCCCAGGAGCCGCCGCTCTCCCCGGGGTGCGCGCGGGCGCTCAGCACCACCGCCCGCTTGGCCGCCGCGCCGGCGGGGCTGGTGATGGTCAGCAAGTAGACGGTGTTGCCGGCCAGGCTGCGGCACAGCGCCCGCACCGCGCAGTACCGCGAGCGCACCGGGTCGCCTGCCAGCGCCCGCAGGTAGCGCTGCAGGTCGGAGTAGGTGTAGGGGTAGGAGTGGGCGAAGAAGCAGGTGTCGCCGTCGTGGGGGAAGCGCGCCGTCCAGGAGAGGCGGAAGGCAGCCGGCTCCTCCCCGCCAACGCCCCGGTAGTAGCGGACGTCGGCCCCGACCCGGCGCCAGCCGATGCCGCGGCTCTGGGCGTCGCGCTGGGAGTAGAGCAGCGGGCGCATGCCCTCGCCGTAGAGGCTCTTGGGCTTGGCCAGGTTGGCGATGGTGAAGCGGTAGAGATGGTCTCGCCGGGTGTTTTGGACGCGGAAGTAGAACCACTGGGTGTGCTTGGCGGTGTACAGGTCCGGCCGCAGCGTCAGCACGTACTCGAAGGGGCCCCTGCGCGGCGGGACAGGCCACACTGCGGCTCCCGGCCCTGCCGCTGCCCCCCCCTCGCCCCCCCGGCCCCTTTCTTACACCTTGACGGCTTTCTGGAGGTTGCCGCTCTCGAAGCGGGATTCGAAGAGCAGCGTGGTGTCCTGGGGACCCTCCAAGGGGGCTGCCGGCGAGGAGAGGGGGCCCGGGGCCCCCCCGACCCGAGCGCGGGTGAAGCAGGAGCCTCGGGGCGCTGCGGGGGGAAGCCCGGAGGGACGGCGATGGGGGCCTGGGGAGACCGAGGGGGCACCCAGGGGTGCTGCCTGCTCCCCGCTACCTGGGCTGAGGTGGTAGACGACGGTGCCCTGCTCCTCGCCGAGGGCAGCCGGGGCCTGCTCGGGGCCCGGGGGCTGGCAGAAGGGCTCCGGGTCAGGGGGGACCCACTCTGGGGGGGACAGAGACGGGCGCCATGGGCGCAGCGGGGCTCCGGCGCAGGGGCGAGGGGCGAGGGCCGAAGCGCTCCCTCACCGATGTGCTCGATCGTCTCCTTGATGACTTCGCACTCGACGGGCCAGTGGGGAGCGGGCAGGGGTCCCCGCGCCGAGGGAAGGGCGAAGAGAGCCCGCGGCTCCCCCAGGGACCCGCGGTGCCGTGCCGAGGGGACCGGCGGGCCCTGGCACCGCGCCGAGGGGACCGGCGTGCCCTGGCGGGGGTCTGGCTCCCGCGCCCCAGGGGCTGCAAGGGGAGCGGGAGGGGCTGGGGGCTCCGGTGTGCTCCTGGCTCCACGGCACGGCTCCGGCTGAGAGGGGGGAGCCCAGGCTGGAAGGGTTGGGGCAGGGACACCCCCAAAACCACCCGCCACCCCAAGGCAGGGATAAGGAGAGCCCCCCCTGCGTTCTCCAGGCCCCGGGGCAGCACCCACCCCCGTGCCAGGGGCTGCAGGGGGCGACGGGGTCTCACTCACGGCTCAGCTCCTGCCCAGGACCCCGCAGGCAGCCGGGGCCGGCGCTGCCCGTGCTGGGCGCCTCAGTGGGGGGCTGCTCGGAGGGGCCCCCTGGGGACGCGGGGCTCTTCTGCCCGCCCCTCTTCTGGCCTTGGGGAGAGCGCGGCTGCAGCCCAAATGGCCGGAGGGGGCAAGGGGACACGTCCCTGCGGCCAGGGCTCACCTTGGAAGTAGCCGTAGTAGCGCAGGTGGCTGTACATGAAGCTGTCGTAGGGCTCAGGGACCCGCCCTCCGCCAAACCCCCCCAGCCCCTCCTCCCCGACCCGGCCCGCGGGGCGCCCCGAGGGCCCCATGGCTGCGAGAGGCCCGGCAAGACCCTGCTCCGGTCCCGGCAGCGCCAGGGACGCGGTCGCTGAGCGACCGGCTGGCAGCGGGGAGGGACGGGGCGGGCCCGGAGCGGAGCCGGGAAAGGAGCCAGAGGGATTTTGTTATCCCGGAGACACCCAGGGGAGCGGGGCCACAAAGGGCCCCCACGGCATCAGCCTGAGCCAGGGCCACCGCGCACACCGGCCCCAAACTGCCCCGGCCTCCTGCCACCGCGGCAGGGGCAGGGACAGCTCCCGGTCAACCAGACGGCACGTCCCAAACTGCTACAATTTATTGGACAACGGTCAAGTGAAGGGCTCTGAACTGTACATCTGTAAAAAAGAGTGCGGCGGCGCGCGCCTCATGTGCTCGACGCGGTTTTCCTCCGCTTCAGCCGCGCTCGCCAGTCCTCCGGCAGCGCCTCGAAGTTGGCGTTCCTCTCCGCCATGCCGCTGCGGGGACAAAGCGGGGCGTCAGCGCCCGGGCGGCGCGAGGTGACAGTCCCCACCGCCCTCGCGTGCCCCCCCGGGGCTGGACATGCGGATCCCCACCCTCTGCCTTTGCGGGGGACAAGGAACCGGCTCCTCCTGGGGGGGACGAGGCGGGTGGCGCGGCGCGGGGAAGCGCTGCCGGCACCGGAGCAGCCCGCCGGGGCCTGTACCTCATCAGCTGCTGCTGCTTCCACTCCTCGATGCGCCGCTGGGCGGTGGTCTCCCGGTCCTCCTCGCTGGAGCTGGAGTTCTCCTCCTCGTCCAGCTCCCGCTGGATGCTCTGCCACTTCTTCACCAGCGACGGCATCTTCGTCTTGCCCTTCTTGCCCTGTGCCAGAAATGCCGAAGGCCGCGGTGAAGGCAGCTGGAAAAGGAGGAGAGGGCGCCCGGCCCGCCGGCGCAAGAGCACCCGCCTACCTTGTCCTTCCGCCCCTTCCTCGGCTTCTCCTTCTCCGGCGGCGGCGGCGCCTTGGGGGCGGGAGGCGGGGGCGTCTGGGGGGGTGGCGGGGGAGGCGGCTGGTCGGCGGTGCCGGCGGCGGGCAGGGCTCCTCGCGCCGGGGCCGGCTGCACGGCGGCAGCGGCCAGGCTGACGGGCGCGGCGCACTCCGAGTAGCTCATGACGGAAGGCGCGGCGGGCGCCGTCACGCCCAGGTAGCCGGACTGCAGGCCCAGCGCGGCAGGCTGAGGGCCGGCGTGGCCCGGCGCGATGCGGAGGTTGGCGCGGCCCTGGATCTCGCCCTGCAGCCGCTGGCGCGGCCTCAGGGAGGCGAGGGGCACGGCCGAGGGCTGGTACTTGCCGGCGGCCATCAGGGGCTGGCTGTAGATGACGGGGCAGCTGCCGATGGTGGCCGTTCGCTGCATCAGCCCCGGGCTCATCTCCACGGCTTTCCTCTTCTGGGGCTTGGCGGAGAGCAGCGGGGCCGGGCTCGGTTCAACGGCACCCTGGAAGAGAGCGCCAGCATGAGCACCGAGTTGGCCGGGACGCGGCCCCGAGCTCCGGCCGAACGAGCCCCCTCCCCGGGTTCACGTGTGCCGGGGAGGGGGCGGTGGGACGGGCCGAGCCCCGGCTTCGCCCAGCTGCCGGCATCGCCGCTCACCTGGCTGCTGCTGGCAGCTGGGCGCAGGAGAGGCTTCAGGGGAGCGTCTTCCTCCGTTCCCGGAGCGGGCGGCTCCTCGCCCCCCTCATCTTCCATCTCCACTTCCTGGATCTCGCCGTCTTCTCCGGGCGGCGGGGGCGGCGGGGGCGGCGGCGGGGGCGAGTCCGGTGGAGGCGGAGGCGGCGGAGGCATTTCCAAAGGCAAGGGAGGTTGGAGGACCGGGACAGAGGACTGAAGCAGAGTCCAAAATGGAGTGAGCGGCATGAGAGACGTAGCAGGAACTTGGCCTGAGAAGGATTCTTTACAAAGGGAGCCTGAAGAATACATATTGACACAGGCTTGAAAACCCAGGCTACGGACCGCGCTGCCTGCTCCTGCCCGCTGCCTCCTTGCCGGGGCCCTGCCTGGGAGCGGGCAGGCAGAGCTCGGGCCACGGGCTCGACCGAGGAGCTGCACGCCGCCTTCCCCGGCACCGCCACGCCGCCTAAAACCGATGGGGACAGCTCGGACGGGGGAGCGGCGCTCGTCCCGGCTTCGCTAAAGCCCGGGGAGGGAGGCCAGCGCCACCGCGTACTGCCGCAGCGCTCGGCGGGGCCCCCCAACACCCCGCCTCGGGGCCAGGCCCCCCCAACCGCAGCGACCCCCCCCCGCCCGCTCCCCCGCTGTACCTGCGGAGCGCTCGGCGGGGTCCCCGGCGCGCTCTCCTTTGTCTTTTGGAGGTGGTTTAGGAGGACCGTCGGCTTTTCTGTCGGTGGTCCGCTGTCCCTCCTCTTCGTCCTCCCCGTCGGGGAACTCCCATTGCGACTCTCCTGAGCGCTCGTTAACATAGAAATAGCGTCTATGCTCCCTAAATCACAAGAAAGAGAAGGAGGCTTCAGATTCTCTCCCCCGCCACCGACACTCCGAGGCGGGCCTGCCCACGACAGCGGTGCGCTCTCGCAGGGAAGACCCTCTGCAGCCGGGCTGCCGCTCTCCCAAACGCAACAAACAACTTTGAGGACAGAGGCAGGAGAGGCCCGAGCCGGCTCGCTCAAAGCTATTTGCGTTGCTGGCTGCGTGAACGTCGCCCTGAGCCCCCCGCTCCGAGGGAGGGGAGGGCTGAGAAAGCAGGCCAGCGTGCAGCAGAGCGACGTCTCGCTAGCATCGGGACTTTCAGCCGCCACCTTGGCTGAAAGTCGCCCTCCAAGAAGAGGCACCGGGGAACAGCCCAATGGAGAGAAGCGGCTGCCCCCCTACCCCGTGGTGCGCGGAGGCCGCTTTTATGATACTCTTGGTGTCAAACACACAGTGAATGCTAGAGAGAGGGAGCGGATCTGGGAGCTGAAAAACAAAAGAGCAAAGATTTCAAACAAAGGAAAATTAATCAAGAAAGCCAAATAGACAAAGAAATGTTTGGGTCTGACCTGCTGGCAGGAGACAGAAATCTTGTTCTTCGTTCCGTCGATGAGTTGAAGTTTGTCCTTTGTCAGAGCTGTTGGTCAGAAGAGGTGATCCAGAGATCCTGCAAAGTTCACAGAGCTCTCGCATGCGCGACCCCCCAGGCCCGCCCTCCACAGCGCTTTACACTCGCGAGAGTGAAAACCAGCTCTGTCCGGTCAGGGAATCAGCTCCGTCTCAAAGCACTGAGCACTCCGTTTGGATCCTCCAGTTTGGTGGCTGGCCCAAACTCTGCGAGTGCCGGATGTTTCTCTGCCTGCCCAGCACTGCTAACAGAAGCTGCTCTCAGTCTCCGAGAGGGACGGCGCCACGTCGTCGGGTGGTGATGGTCACAAATCATGTCTGAGATGTCAGAGATGAAAGGTGAGAAAGGTAGGAGAGCGCGTACCTGTCCCAGTGGCAGGACCAGCCTTTAGGGGTGGCGTTTATTTCGTATTGTTTTAGCTGTTCGGCTGCGTCTTGGAGTTTGCGTTTGAGGTAGTTTCCATTGAGAGCACCTTCTCGCCAGTCTGCAATGCGGGTCTAGAGGGCAAGAACCGGGGGAAGCCGTTGAGGGAGGCTGCAAGCGGCCCTCGGGACAGGACTCGAGGTCCGGGAGGCTCCCTTACGGCACGGGACTCGGGGGGGCCAGGAGGAAGACACCGCCTCCGCGCAAAGCCATGCTCTCCCCCCGCGGAGGAAGGGCCCTGCAGGAGGTGGGCGGACGGGCGCGCGGCGCGGTGCGGTGCCGCCGCGGCCACGAGGTTCACGCAGCGCCGGCCCTCGGCGCTCGAGCGGCGGACAGTATTTGATCCGCTTCGGAACAGAAGGCCGGAGCGAGGGGCGAAGGCTCGGTTACCTCTGTCTGCAACAGCAACATGTGGAAGTTGGAGATAGATTGTCTGTTGATGCCCAGGAACTCCAATTTACTAGTCAGAGTATTTGCCAGCTCTCCGATCTGAAACTGCCAGGGAGAAAGGGGAGAGTCAAGAGCCGCCCTCGGGGAGCGTCACCGGGCGGCTGCGGCCCCGCGGCGCGAGGCCTTCCCCGGCAAAGAGGACTCGGGACCGCCCGCGGCCCCTCAGCCTGGCAGGACTAGGATGTGCCACCCTCAACGTGTGCGCCTGTCACCCCCTCCTTTAAGCCCCCCTACCTCCCGCACCCCGGGGACGGGGTCGGGGTGGGGTGGCAGGAGACGACCTCCTCCGTAGCCGCTGGAGGTGCGAGCGAGCCCCAGCTCCGTGGCGTGGACCTTGCCCTGCTCCCAGCCACAGCCCCCAGCGCGGTCACCGCTCCAAAGGAGGGGACGGGCTCCGGCTGCTTCGGCGCCCTGGCCCTGGAGTCGCAGCAGAGCCATCGCCAGGGCAGAAAGCGTTAAATATAATACGTCATCCGTTTCCCAAAGGAAATGGGCCAGGATGTAATTTCAGGCTTTGTAAATCGCCGCTTTCCGGAGGAACTAGCTGGAAAGCGCAGGAGAGGGGCAACAGCTCTGGATTTACTCCCGAGCAGAGACAGTATCTAGGTTAGGACTCAGGCCAGCCCACAGTGACCACTGGTCCTCAACCCCGGCGTCCCACGGGAGTGAAACCTCCGAGCTGGGCACCGCACGGGGACACGGGGATCCCCGGTGTCAGTCCCCTGACTGAGGGGGCTGCACGGAAGCAGCTACAAGCCAGACGGCAATCGAGAGCAGAAACGGGGTGGACGCCCGCAAGCGGCATCGTGGTTGCTTTAAGGAGGGCTCTAAAAAATTCTTTTTTTCCTTCGCTCTTCAGAAAAGGCTTTGGAAGGTCCCCAAAGCCGACAACGCAGCGTCTGTCTCCAGAGAGGGGGACGGGCCAGACAGACAAACGGCGCTAGAGAAGCCCGAGGCAGGGAAATTAATTCCCGCGTTAACGTGGCTACGGAGAAGCCAGGGAAGATCCCACAGCAGAGGGTGACTTCGCAGCGGAGGACCCGGCGGATCTCCTGCAAACCAGAGAGCCGGCAGAAGAGAGATTACCCCGAACCGATGAAGCAAACGGTACCGATTACCCAAGGAGATGGCATTCCTCCAACCGCTCTAAAGGGATCCTGCATGGGAAAGCACCACGCTACAGCACAGTCCGTCACAGAGCACCGCCAGTACCAGGAGAAAAGGGGACAGCAAAGCTGAAACGGCTTTCACAGCCGTCTGGGGCGCAGCCGCCACCAAGCGTGGTCCTGCTGCAGGCTTTTTCCCTTTTTTTTTTTTTAAATATATTAAATAATCAGACAAGCCTCATGTAGAGGCTAAAACCGAGGGAGGCTCAGCGGTTTTGGGCAGGGATCGCATCTCAAAACTCTGTTAGAGTTCTTTTACGGGAGAGATGCTAAATCCGCCACGAGGACGGTAACGAAGCCCTTCCCTTTCACGCTGGAAAAATGATTAAATGGTGGGAAATGAGGGCAGGGCCAGAGGTCAGCTTTCGCTGCAGGTTTCCACCGGGGTTCTACCACGAGCCGGCGATTCCCCATCCGTAAACCATCTGGCACAGGGAGATGACAACGTTTGCTAACGGAACGAGGTTACTCGGGAGCCACATTGAACGTTGCAGGAGATCTCACGGTGACGAGCGACCAGGGAATCAAAAGGACAAATAGAAAAGATCTCCCCTAGCGCTCTGCGTGACTATCACCCAGAGCCTGTAGCTCCGCGTGTCGCTGCTGCGGCTCAGGAAGGGGCTCTGGGAATCGTCCAGCCGCAGCCAAAAAGAGCAAACCAAGGCTCGGAGGAGAAAAGAGCAGCATGACGCTGCAGAAATCCCCGGGGCTTCCCCAATTTGCCTCTAACAACTTCAAAAAAGTAACGCCGGGCGCAGGGCAGAGCGACAGGTACTGGCAGCCTCCAGACAGAGAGATTACGGACGAGGAGTCTTCAGCCTGGAAACGGGACGACTGAACGGGCACGTGCCAGAGGACTGTAACATCGTTATTGGTGAAAAGAAAGTCAAGACAAAAGTGTTTGCTCTCTCTCACGACAAGACCCAGGGCTCAGTCTTTATCCCCCCCACACCCCCTTTATTTTTTTTTTTTTTTTTTTTTTTTTTTTAAGCACTTTGGAGCCGTTGCTGCCGGCTCCGGCTGCAGACAGGGTGCCGGGCTGCAGAGATGCTGGCCCAATCCTGCACGGGGTCAGGGCAAGCCGGTCTGGCAGCTCCACTGGGATCTGAGGTTTCGAGCCGCGGGAGGGGTACGGTGCCGTCCCGCCGGCAGCGCGGGGGGCAGACAAAGTCGCTCCGGCTGGGCCAAACCCGCAGCCCACAGCTCGGGCGTCCCCGGCGGCCGGTAGCCGAGGGAGCCAGCAGGTCCCCCCGCGCTGCCGGCGGCACGGCGAGCCCCTGGGAGAGCAGCGAACTGGCCAGGGCCTGGGGAGCGGCCGAGCGCCCAGCCACGTCCCTTACGCGAGCTGGGACGGACCTCACCGACGCGTGCCTCTGCATCTCCGTACCTTTAGGTCCTGCTCCTCCTCCTCTATTTTTGGTGCCCCTTGGGCTTTTGCTTTCTCCTGGGGCTCCTCAGCCTCTGCCTCTTTGTCTGAGTGCGCATCAGCTGCTTCTGCGCTCGCCGCTGCAGGAGAAGAAACGACAGGTGAGCCCTTCTCCCACCACCGCCACGGCACTGCCAACAGCCGGCTGGAGACACCGCGCCAGGGAGCCAAAGCCGATGCAGGAGAGGGCAGGGAAAGAGCCGGGGCCTCTTTCCTACAGGAGCCGGCGACAAGAGCCTGAAATTAAAAAGGAGAGAGGGTCACTGCCTCCGTGTTTCGATAGTGGGGTCCTTCCAGAAGGACAGCACGGGAAGCGGAGAATTACAGCCGCTACAGCGCAAGGGCAGGAAGGAGGAACGGCCCAGAGCACAGGGGTTAAAGGTAGCGTGAAGAGAGCCAACCGCCAGGCAGGCAATCATTAAACTCCGGCGGTTTAATAATTTCTCAAGAAAAGGTATCGAGGATTAAATGAGTTGAAACAATTGTCAAAGACCAAAGAGCTCCCAAAAAAGCTGAGACCGTAAGGTTTCACCTCAGCCGCATCCCAGGACGGCGGCGACTAATTCCCTGTCCAAGCGACAAACGCCAGGGAGGGAAGTTTAGCGAGGGACTGCTACCAAAAGCCCTGGGGGAAAAACCCCCACGCTCCCGGCGTGCCCTGGCGCTCGGGGGCAGGACAGTTCCCTCCGTCGCCCTCCAGCAGCAGGGCGCTCAACTTTAAACGGCTGTTCTTGAGTAGCAGCTTCCTGTTCCCCAGGGAAGCGGGAAACCAGCACTGCTGGGAGGGGCTGGCTCCGGGACGTGCGGCTCAAGGAAAAGCCCTCCAGCAAAACCACGGCTCCAAGAGCCGCCCTGGACAAACAACGTCGCCGACTTAACGCCAGCTCGGCCTCTGCCTGAAGCAGACGCGTGTCGGGGCCGCATCAACCCGGGGGCGGGGCGGGCACCATCTCCCACTTCAGCAGGACGGAGCCTGCTCCGGGCTCAGGGCGCTTTTGTACCGTTTTTTTCCTGGGAAAAGCAGCTGTCCCTCAGTCAGCCGGCTCTCCGCGCCAGAGGGGCTGCCTCCCTCTTTGCCGCGAGGCAGGCGGCTGGCCCGGAGCCTCGCGCCGGGGAGGGACCGGCACATCTGGGAGCCGGCGCCGCCAGGCACGGGCTGTTCTCTCAAACGCTGCGGCCAGCGCGTTTCGGGGAGCGCAGCTCCGGAGGGGCTGGGGAGGACAGGAGGGTCAGCACAGGCAGCGAAGCACGGGCCGTAGCGGAGCGCTAACAGCCACAATCGCGTGATTTCCCCAAGGCAATAAATTCATACGATGCTCTGCAACATCCGCTGAACTGCTCTTAATCTATATTTGATGAATCTCTGCCAGACCGCGGCTGTACCACGGGAAAGCAGAGCGCTACCGGGAACACGAGCTCTGCCGAGGGGCCGTTGCTGCTCGAGCGATACATCCAACGCCAACCCGCATCCTTACGGGAACCGGATCGTCCCCGCAGCGAGGCCCTGCCTCACGCGCCCCACGCGCCAGCAAGCGCGGAGCCAGAGCGGCTCTCGGGGAACACCTTGGCTGTCTGAAGGTTGGCGACTGTTACCAGATGCCTTAAAAACAGAACTAGAAAAGCGGAAGGTAACAGTTCCCCCTGCACCAGGGTTAGGGTTTATATGTCGGGAGGGAAGCGGAAGGTGGGGGGGCGCGAAGCAGCCGTTATCACACCTCTGTGTTCCTCCTCCTGATAGAGCCCTGACTACGGGCACCCTCCTATTTATTTTCCTGACGTAGCGTTGACTGTCGGCACTCTCCTGCCTTATTTTCTTCAATTACAGGATTCAGGAGAGAATCTGGCAGAGCGTCAGCTTATCCCCACGCTGCCCAGAGCCCGTGAGGCTCGCGCGGCCGGCCTGCGAGCTCGGCGGCGTGTGATGGAGGTGACAGCCACCCCTCCGGCCTGTGCCCTGCCCGTCCCACGTACCTCGCTGCCCATCCCGGCTCCTCTGCGTGCCGCGTGGGGCTCCGCGGGCTCCGGCCTTTCCAAATACCCGCTGCTCCCTCCGAAGGGAGCTTTTCCAATTACCTGCTTCTCCCGCTTCCGGGCTCTCCCGGCCCGTTTTGCTGGAGCCTCGACTCGCAGATTCGGGGCTGGCTGCTCCGACAAACAGTTTCCATTTCCCTCGCTTGGAGGCCAGCCTGCGGGTTGCATCCTGCGAGGCCGACTGGCTCCCGTCGGAGAGCGGGCTGGAGCCCGAAACGCTGCCATCGCCTTCCTCCAAGGCACGCAGCTCTGCCTGCCAAGAGACACGACAGCGGGCGGCGCTTCAGGGACCTGAGCCTCCCCCGAAGAGCAGCGGCGGTTACGAGTCACCCGTGAGGGAAGAGCAACCAGCTGCTGCAATCAGGGCACCGCGTTAACGGCGGCGGAGACGGAGCAAGAGTTTGGCAACGGCTGCTGACTCGCCAGCAGAGCATCCACGCAGAGCTGCGGCTTGTCAGCGCCCAGATCTATAAGGAGCCCGAGCCCGTACAGGAGCACCACGGGGAACGTAGGGTCGCTCTCCCAAAGGAGGCAGGAAAGAGACACAAACATCCGCTGCTCTCTGTTTATTCCCAACTATTCCTTAGCTGCACCCACAGCCTCATTTCTGTGACAAAAACGTTTCCCCTTACCTTCTTTCTCTCCAGCACCATCTCCAGCTCGAGGGTGTCTTGCTCCTCCTCTTCCTCGGCGCTCTCCCCCGACTGCACCACGCTGCACAGATCCTCCTGCAGCGTGTCTTCCAGGGGATCCCTGACGGGCTCCGGCTCTTTGGGGGCAGCCGCCGCCTCTTCTGCTTTCGCCTCCTCTTCCAGGGGCGGCTCGACCTCCTCTTTGCAGATCACCTTTCTCCTCCAACGCTCCTCTTCCTCCTTCACTACGTCGGGCAGGAGCGGTGCCAGGAGGGCCGCAGCCACCCCCTTCTTCTCCTCCTCGCTGTTGGAGAGGGCCTGCACGCCTTCGTTCACTTCCTGCGGGTCGAGCCCCACGTGAGCTCTCCGGCAGCGGCAGCCGCCACTCCCTGCCCCCTCGCCCCGGCCCTGCACCTTCCCCGAGCAGCGACGGAGACCGCAGCCCGCAGAGGAAGGAGCCCGGGCGGCCCCAGGGCCCCTCTTCGGGCTGCAAAGGGAGCAGAGCGACCCACCCGCTGCTGAGGAAGCCCAAAGGGGCACCTACAAGCCCCGTGGCAACCAGAACCCGGTGCTCGGCCCGTCTGACTCACCTTCTTCACCTCCCGCTTGGCAAGGCTGGCCCCGCGGCCGACGCTGCCCGGGGCGGCCCCCTTCTCCTGCGGGTACAGCTCGGCAGCCGCCACGAAGCTGCCGTTGGCGCCTGCCACGGTGCCGCTGAGGAAGAGGAGAGGGAGTGAAGGGCGGGCTCGGGGACAAAGCCCCGTCGCCTCCCCTCGCGGGGCCGGGGGTCTCTCCCACCTGTGCTGGTAGTGCTGCAGGCCCTGGACCTGCGTCGCCAGGTACTGCGGCAGCTCCCAGGTCACCTCGTTGCTCTGGGTGTTCCAGTAATAGTAGCAGCCGGTGTTCTCGTCCCACACCTCCTGCCAGTCGCCCATCTCCAGCTCCCCCACTGTCGGGGGGACAAGGACAGGCCGTCACCCGCAGGACGCGCAGAGCCCGCACCCCACTGCCAACCGCGCCGGCTCCCCACGCCCTCGTCACCCCCCTTTCCCCGCCGTCAACCGCCTGTCACCGCCCTCAGCTCCCTGTGGCGAGCGAGGCGGGGACGGCAGCCCCCCCAAACCGCAACGGGGGACGCGCTCACCTCCCGCCAGCGAGCACTGGGTGTCGTACTGCCACTCCGGGGCCGGCGCAGAGCCCGCGCCGTTGGCGGTGCCCGAGGACTGGCCCGAGCCTGACTCCTTCGGCTCCGGGCGGGGAGGCGTGGGGGGCGGCGCGGCGGCGGAGGGCTCGGCGGGCTGTGGAGGAGCCGTAATGGCATCGATCTCCTGCGAAAACAACATCCCGACGTCATCTTCAAATCCCAGGGGAGGCGAAAGCAGAGTCAAAGCACTTATCGGCAGAGGACGACATCTTGGACCATGAAACTACCCTCTTTCCGCCACCCGCCTCCCTCCCGAAGCCGAACTCCCCTCGCGCTGCCCGGCGCCTCACTAACCGCCAGGAAGTTTGCCAGCGTGCTGTCAATGTCTGCCGAATTGTTGCCATTTGCGTCCGCGGAACGGGCCGGCTTCTCTGGGGTTTCGCCCTCCTCCTCGTCGCTGTCTGCGTAGGCGCCGAGCAGGCACAAGCCGCCTGGCCGGGACGAGGAGGGGGAGAAGCAGACCCTCAGCGAGGGGGATGACAGCACAGCACGCCCGCCTCGGAGCCGCCGCTGGCTGCGGGGAAGCGGATCCAGGCCCCCCACCCCCCCGGCCTGGGTCATCCTGCCGTCACCCCGCTAATCCCGCGAGGGGGGAGCAGCCCCGCGGGGAGCGGCACGGCCGGCGCAGGGGGACGGGCACCCCCCTCCTGTGAGCGCTCGGGGGGCAAACGCCTCCCGCTCCTCTTCAAAACATCCCTGGGGACATCTCCTGCCCCCCCCAAATCAGGGGGGGACCAGCCCCCCAACCACACTGCGAGTAGGAAACACCCTCCCTGGGGAAAAATAACCAACAGAACAACACAAGGAGGAACAAACAATTCCCCACCTGAAAAAAAGGGCTTGGGGGGAATATCACATCCTGCCTGCAAACCGGAGGGGGGAGTCACCGCTCCCCAAAGCGCCGGTATCTTAATATTAATTACTAAATTGATATTAAATTTATTCAAGAGGTAATAAAAGTAATAGAGAAAAAAAAAAAAAATCACCCCTTCCTGCCCCCAGAAAAAAATACACTGGGCAGAAAAACATCTCCTAATCCAAATTTTTAAGATGAAAAATCATGTCCCCTTCCCAAATCACTTGAGGGGGGGGGCGGTTCACATCATACCATCACCCCCAAAACAGTAAAGTGGGGGTAAAAACCCAGCTCCCCCCCAAAAAAATTGGGGGGCATCACCCCACTCCCCCAGATAAAAAGCACTTAAATAGCGTAATCATCCTACCCCAATGAGAAATAAAAAAAATGCACCTAAGGAGGAGCAATCACCCCCCTCCCCCCCAAAAAAACCCCGAAATAATTAAAAAAGGGGCAATCACACTCTAAAATAATTTAGGAAGGGGTTAATTATCCTCCCTTAAAAAAAAAAAGTACTTAAAGGGGACAATCAACCCCCCTAAAAAGACTTAAGGAGAGCAGAACAACCACAGCCCCCTCCAAAAACCCACATTTAGGAGGAAAAAAACCCGGTTTTTAAGGAATATTATGCGGTGGGGGACGCCCCTCCCCTAAAAAAACGGGGGGGGGGGGGGCACACCCCTTGATTTTTTTTAAAGGGGGGGGTGTTACATGTCGTCTCTCCCCAAAGAGCTTCGTACCTGTGGGCTTGACGGCGGGGGGCGGCGGGTTGGGCGCGCTGCGGGGGGGCTCGGCCACCGCTTCGGGCTCGTCTGCGAGGGAAGAGCCGTTAGATACGGGGAGCGGGGGGCTGGGGCCGGGGGAGGCGGAGGGGGGGGACGCGGGGCGGGGCTGTGCCCCGCCCCGCGCCCCCCCCTCCGCCTCCCCCGGCCCCGGTACCGCCACTAGGCCGCAGCGCTACGAGGAGGCCGCGCCAAGGCCTCCACAAGGCCGCGCCCCGCCAACAAAGCGCCCCCCCCACCCCGCCCGCCATCCATCCATCCCCTTCCGCCGTTACCCGGCTCGGAACCCGAGTCGGCCCCTTCAGCCGGCGGTGCCGCCGCCTCGTCGCGGCGGGGCCCGGGAGGGGAGAGCTGGAGGATGGGCCGGCGGCCCGGTGCGGCGCGGGATTTCTTCCCCATGGCGGCGGCGGCCGGAGGCGGCGGGAGCGGCGCCTCAGGGCTGCGGCCGCGCCTGCGCGATGGGAGGGAGGGAGGGGCGGTGGCCGGTGCGTGCTGCGTCATGGCGTGAGGGGCGGAGCGATGCGCTGAGCTGGGGGCGGAGCTCTCCCCACGCCCCGCCCCTCGGGCTCACAGCGCCCGCCTGCCCCTATAGCCCCTCCTGCCCTATGCACAGAGCTGCCCCTGGCCCTTATAGCCCCCCCTCCCGCCCTATGGCACAGAGCTGCCCCTGGCCCCTATAGCCCCCCTCCTGCCCTATAGCCCCCCTCCCGCCCTATGGCACAGAGCTGCCCCTGGCCCCTGTAGCCCCCCCCCTCCTGCCCTTCAGGGCTGTAGCTCCATCCTGTCCTATAGCATAATCATGCTCCAAGGGGATATAGCCCCTTCCTACCCTATAGCACCCTGCCCCCTCAGGCTTATAGCCCCCTCCTGCCCTATAGCACAGTGTTGCCCCTTGAGCCTATAGTGCACACTGGCCCTTGGGAATACAGCTCCATCCTGCCCTATAGCAAGGTGCCACCCCTCAGCCATAGCTCTGGCACATGCTGCCCTGGAGCACAGTCCTGCCCTATAGCACAGTCCTATAGAGAGTTCCCTATGCAAAAGGGCAAGAGGAGCCCCCCCCCCCAGCCCCGCTTGTTCCACCCTCCAGCTCCCCAAAGCCCCCGCCGTGCACCCAGGGGCGCCTGGGGAGCAGCACCCGTCCCGACGCAGGCCTGTAATAACGCTTCGATTTTATTAAAGTTCACCCAAAAACACAACAATAAATAAAAGGAACCTGCCGCGTAGGGTACAGGGTGAGAGCGAGGGGGCGGCCCTGGCAAGGGCTGCACCCCCCGAGGGGACGGGGACAGCAAGGTGACGCGCCGAAGGGGCACTCCACCTCCCCGAACCGGTCCCTCACAGAAAAAGAAATGAGTAAAAATAGCACCGCCGGCTGAGGCAGCGCGGGGGGGACGGCGTCGGCTCCAGGGACGTCACCTGGGGCAGGCGCTGTCCCGGGGCGGGTGGGCGAGGGGGCTGCCGCTAGTTGCGGCGGTACAGGCGATCCCGGGTGGCCACGCTGACCTTCTGCTGGTAGTCCTCCATCTTGTCATGCAGCTTCTGATAGAGCTGGGCGCGAGGCAGAGCAGGCGTCAGAGACGAGCGCTCCCCTCCCTGTCCCACCACCCCATCCCACACTCCCACCCCATCCCGCACCCCATTCCCACTTTACTTTCCCCATCGCGGGCACAGGGCGCGCTGCGGTGCTCCCTGCCACCCCTCGTCCCCTCCGCAGGGTGTTTTTCCCGGGGCAGCTGCACCTACCGCGACGTTGTAATGGTTGGTGGTGCTGTCCCGCAGGGCCTGGAGCAGCTGGTCGATGGCCGTGTAGGGCAGCCACACCATGGGGGCCGTGGCAGACAGCGGGAACTGGAGGGGAGAGGAACCCTCGTGTCGTGGCAGAAACGCTCCTCCCCGCAGCCACGGCGAGGAAGAGCTCCCAGCCACCATGTCCCGACACCTGCTGGTCCTGCTAGTCCCGCTACGGGGTCCCCTCTCCTCTAGGGTGGGTTATCCACACCCGTTTCGTGGGCACAATACCCAAACCCCCAGCGGGAGGGTCCCTCCCCCTCCCACGCGGCAGGTGAGCTCACCTCGATCCCAAAATACTGGTGTCCTTTGCCCAGCACAGCATCTACATATTCCAGGACCAGATCCACAGCCTCCTCCAGCAGATCGTAATTCAGATAGAGACGCAGCAGCTCGGCAGCATCCACTTTCTGCAAGCAAAGAGGGAAACGTCAGCCAGGGAACACTCCCGGGAGCCACCGCGATGCCGAGAGGAACCTGCTCTGAGCCTCGGTAACAGGCACAAAGCGTCCGGCACAGGTGTCCGGAGCTGGGAAGGGGAAGGTGGGGTGAAGCTTGCAACAAGGAGGTGCCTGTTGAAGCGAAGGTGATCCGGCAGCTCTGGGACAGCCGGGGTTTTTTGGCAGCACGCGCCGAGCGGTGACGCTCTCCCTGTTCTCACCTTGTAGCTGTTAATGAGCCAGTTGGGCAGAGGTATCCCGTGCGCCAAGAGCTTGTTGATGACGCAGCGATGGTACAGGCTGTTCTGGGACGGGTAACGCTCCAAATAGGCCGACAGCAGTCGCCAGGCTTCATCTGTGGCACTGCAAGGCAATATTTCCTCCCTCGGAACCCGTGCCAGCAGCTCCTGCCACAGTCTGCGAGGCCACGGGGGGCTCCAGGGGACCTGTCCCGCTGCCCGGGTTCCACGTGTGCGCTCGAGGCCCGGCAAAGCGCGGCGTGCTGCGTACGGCAGGCTGGGGACAGCGCGGTGACAGCGTGGAAGCACGGCTCTCCCGCTGTCCCCATCCCGCAGGTCTGCTCTAAGCAGGTTTTAGGAGCCTGTGACCCTCTGGATTCCTGCAAGGCTTTTAACCCCCCAGAAATGACCCGCTCACGAAAAGCAGCTCCGCTCTTCTCCCCCACAGACAAGGACCTACCTGGACTCCTTGGTGGTAACCAGCGCGGAGAGCTGGTTTGCTGCTAGCCAGTCCCAGGCCTCCGCCTGCGCGGCCTCCCCTCCCAGCTGCAGCTTGATGCACCTGGAAGACAAGAGCGGTGCGAAGGTGGGCGCCTCCAGAGCCCAGCCCTGTCACCCTGCCTTGCCAGCATCAAAGCCACCCCTGGCAGGACTATTCCCAAGCAACAGCTACAAATTAGCTGGCTTGGCCGGAAAAGGCGGCTGTGAGAGCGATTTCTAAGCTGCTCTAAGTGCCAGAGAGGAATTAATAATGACTCGGATGTTAGGAAGCTTTAGGGCCCGAGCTTGGGCAAGAGAAGCCCTCTGCGCATCCAGCCCCAGGAACAGGTCGCAGCAGAGCTCCTGAACAACTCCACAGGCACGAGCATCTTCCGTAAGCGCAGAGGCAAAGGAGAAGAGGAATCCTGGGGTCAGAGATGAGAGCAAACGGCTAGCACGGAGATCAGACAGAAGAGCAAGCGCTCTGCCAACTGCTACTTGAGAGCCGCTCAACAGCTTGAGCAAATCTTCCGTAAGCAGCTCACTGGGCATCAGCAGGAGCGTGCCACGAGCCAGCTCGCCAGGAAGGTCTCCAGACGATGGCTGTGCCTGGGTCGGGATCACCTGCGACTGCCAGATGGCAGCTCTCTCCCCTGAGACCAGGGAGAAAGCTCTCCCCCACCCCTACCCACTCAGCAAGGCGCCCTTATTTCTCCTTTTCAGGTGCGAAGAGCAAGTTCCACCCCCAAACCCCCCAAGCGTTAGCAGCCACGGCGAGCAGACAGGTCAGGACAGCGCTGGCTTCTGACCCCGGGGAGCTGCGAGCTGCGCCCTGCAAACCTCACGCAGCGCACGTCTCTCCAGCCGCGTGTCGCCCGAGGCGGGGAGGAGAAACTCGCTACGTACTTGAAAGTGAGTCCCTCGAAGACGGGTGTCAAGGGCAGCTTGAACGTTTGGCACAGAGTGATGGCGGTGTCAAAGAGGCCGGCCCGGACCAGGAGAGCAACCGTTTCCTCGGGCGTAGAGTTGCCTGCAGGGAGGACGGACCAGGTGAGCGCCTCTCCCAGTCACACCCCAGTGCTTACCGGGGCCTAACCCCGCGCAATTCGGCAGCACCGCGCTAACGGCCCAATGCAAAACACCCTGCAGCGCTTCTCATCGCACGGCTTGAGGCTTTCTCGGCCTCGGGAGCATCTCACGAGCTCAGGAGCCGTCCCCGGAGGGACCGCACCAAGCAGCAGTGACCCACAGGGCCATCCCTGATCGGGCACCAGCTGGAGAGGGACACAGGCAGCAACGTACGGCCCGTAGTCAAACACCGCCGCTGTTTAGGTGAGTAGGGAGGGGACAGCCTTGTCACTGGCGCAGCAGCAGGCCTCTATCCAAGTGAACAAGGCATCAGCTCAGCTCTGCCAGCGCAGGCAGGAGGGGCAGTGACAGGAGGCGAGATGGAACTGTGACACTCGGCTCCCTGCGCCCCCAGTTTGCCCTCAAACCAGCTGTTCCATCTTTTCCCTGCCGCCCCTTACTGGGAAGCCATCTCCTCCTGATACTTAAAGGGGAAAAACGCGTACATCTTGCATAACTCGTATCAGAGTGGCAGAACGTACTTAAAGGGTCAGGGTGGGAGAGTTGCAGCTTCCTCCTCCCCAACAAGGAAGAGCTTTGACAAGCTAACACGGTGTCGTGAAGCGGGATTGTCCAGGACAATAATTTAAGTCTCACAGAAAGTGTTTTTTCGAGGGCTTTCTAATTCTGCCTCATCTGGGGACAATTTCCAGCAAGACAAAAAGATGCCTTTTTGTCCCAACTCATGAGCTCAACCCCAGCCCCACACTGCAGCCCACTACTACAGCTCGGCAAAGCCAAAAAAATGGTGGAAAACTTAAAATTGGTTCTCCTGATCTGCCCCTCCAAAGCTGCTGCACTCCGTGGCAAGATTTCACGCTAGGGAGGCGAACTGAAGGGTCCCTGCCAGCTCCTGGGTTTGTCTCTGGGCCAGAACAAAATCGTTGCTTCCTCACCTGAGCTACAACTGAAAGTGCTGCAACAAGCAAAAACCTCAGGGGAAGCGAGAGGCGGCCGCGCTGCACCCCCTTACCTGCCACAGCCGCCGTCGACAGGTCATGCTGCACCAGAGTCAGCCGGATCCGGGCCAACACACACTCCCTCTCCAAATCCTCCAGCTCCAGGATCTCGATTTGGCGCGTTGCTGTAACAGATGGGCACGAAGGGCGCTCTCAGCATTTTAAAAAGGGCTCCTCGGGCTTCGTGCAAAATGCCCGCACCCCTCTGCTATCCTAAAAGGAGTCGTGCCACAGAAAGCGCCAAAGGAGGGGTCGGGTTTTCTGCCCCTTCCTTGCTACCTCGGACTGTGCCCATCTCCTCACTACAACCCCCCTTTCCTCCTCTATTAGAGACCTCACCTAACCCTTGGTAACAGCCGCTGCTCTGACTGCCAGGCGCACGCTACGAAAGAGCTCATTCAGAAATAATTACTTTAAAGATACCGGACCTTAAATTTTTCCTACTGTAATGCTGAAAATTCCAAGTCTAACCAGACCCCACCATCCCGTGCTTTGGCAGACACAGGCAGAGAGGAGGGTCACGACATCAGCAGGGTTTTCAAGAGCACAAACAACAATCACGAACAACTAGAAATTGCCTCACAAAGGCTTTTTTTTTCTTTTAAATTACAAGTTATTTCCACTGAGAGCAAAAGCGCTGACAAGACATCAAACTGCAGAGGGGCATGCACAGAAGCTCCCTGGGGAACAGCCATTACACGGCAGCATATTGCAGCTGGGAGACGCTAACACAGGGAGAGTTAACTAGCTTACAATCCCCCAAATTACTGATCCGACAGAGGCGAGAGCTGCCCTGAGCCGCCTCCCAGCTCAGGCGGGAGCGGCAGAGCTCCGGGGCGAGGGGAAAGGCTGTGGGAACACAAGGGACACGGGACTGGGCACTTACTTGGAACTGCCGTGCACTCCCCATCGTGGCTTCTCTTCGGGGATGCTCCAGGGCGTTCGTACTTGCAGGAAAAAACAGAAAGAGGGTTTATGCCCACCTGGTTTCCAAAGGACAAACTGCCTCGATGCGGTGCAGCCCCACCACCAGCTCTCCATTTCAAGCCTTGATTTGAATCGGAAAAGCCGTACAACCGCTCGGCAGTTCAGGTTACACTTATCTCTCGCTATCAGAAACACGGCACAGCATTAGCCGATCAGGCCACGGTCACCACCGCCCCGCAAACAGATTTGAAACACAAACCACATTACGGTAATTCTCTTTCTGACTGGTATTCCGGCTGTTCGGACTCCCCAAAAAGATTTGCTCCGTCTTCAACAGAAGGTGATATATTCCCACATACATACGCCAGCCCCCTCCCGAAATCTGTCCTGCTTCCACCCTGCGCCAAAAAGGGGCAACAGCACAAGGGTGACGGATAGGACGGAGCGGGGCAAGAGGGCGCTGCACAAGCTAGCCGAGAAGACGAGAGCAGCAGATCAGAGGCGGCCAACGCCTCTGTTCATCACATCGGAAAGGATTTTGGAAGCCCCTTCCCCAATGTACAGCTCTAAGTGTCCCCACGGTCAGTAGCTCGGGTCAGAGGCTTCATAGCAAGCTCAGGGTTTCCTACCACGGCTCCAGAAGCTGGCTGCACTATCCAGGCGTATTCTGGGCGGATCAACCGTAAGCAGTTAATAGCAGCAAGGAAACAGTTTCCCTGTTTCTGGAGCCCTCGGAGCGTCCGCACCTCCCTGCCCAGGCGCATCCCGTATTCAAACATCACTGTTCCAGCTGAGGAGGGAAGGGGAATACGTCAGCCAGGAGCCGGGACAGGCCACCCCGCGCACGGGGTCCCAGGCAGGCGGGCTGTGACGCCACAACGTGCCCACCCCGAGCCTCACCCTTGCGGTAGTTGTGGCGGTAGATGTGGAAAGCGTACAGCAACTCGTAGTAATTGTGGGTCATCAGGTCCACTGCTCGAGCGTGAGATTCGATGATCCCCACGACCTGCAGCACACAGAGGCTCCAATGGGTCGACAATCCCTTTAAAGAGAGCGGTTGTGCCCCCCCCTTCCTCCCAGCGCAGGCCGATTACCTCGTTATGGAGGTTCACGTAGGGGAACTCCACCAGGTCCTGGAGCTGGGAGCGCTCGCAGAGAACCACCACTAGCTGGCGCAGACAGTCCAGCTGCCTGCGGAGAGACACGCACGACCGGTCGGGAGCAGCCGGGACAAACCCATCTCCAGGGTGCAGGTATTAAGCCGTAAATGTGCCGCTTTCTAACGACTTCCACAGGTTTTTGTTTCCAGCTTAGAACCAAGAGGTCCCTTCAGACTTCTCCTGTGCTGGAAACAGAGATCCTGGACAGCAGAGATCCTCCTCTCTGCAAGGGTCTCTCAGGAGGGCAGTCCCCCTCCCTCAGCTCTCTTTGGTAAGAGTTTCTTCAGCCTCAGTTAAAACGCATTCCTACTTCTCTGAACGCCCATTCCAGCCATTCCTGCTCATCACATCCTCCTCTGCTAGCGTGAAGCTTCCTCTACCGAGTTCACTTCCCAGGAGGTACTCAAGCTGCAAATTCAACCCCAAGTCTTTTCTTTACTAAACTAAACTGGCTGGACTCCTAAAGCTTTTCAACACCCAACGCTGTGTGCGATCGTTTAGCCATTCTTTTGGCTCTTCCCTGAATCACCTTTTTTTTCCCCCCTGCAGATTCCTCCTTTGAGATAGTGCCGATCCCAGTTGTTCTTACAAAAATGAAGTACGCCTTTTTAAACACACCTTTACACGTGCTGAACAGTACCTCTTAACACAGCAGCCCCGTCCTACCCTAAAGCGTCGTATCTTCCTTTCAGTTTGACGGAAAAATTGGTACATGGACCTCCGAGACAAGTGAGCACACAGGCATAAAACTCTCACCTACCTGCTTGGATCTGGGTTTTGCGTTAAGGCTACATATGCTTCACTGTTGTGTCCTAAATCCAAGTGATGTTTGAATATGCAAGTCCTCAAAGTAGCCTGAAAACACCAAAGAGCACAAACCGGCATGTCTCGAGTTACACAACTAAAAAGAAATTCCCGTGTAAGCTCCCTGAAGAAACACCTTGATGCAAAAGAAGCGACCTGTACCTGGCTTCTCCAGTCATCCGCCGATTCCATGATAGCCAGGGTAGCCAGCTGGATGACCAGCTCCGGTAAACCCACCATGTCCAACAAGCGCAGGACCTGGAGAAGAAAACACTCTGGCGCTGGCTGCAGCAGCACTGAAGAACGGCTCAGGTTGGCGAGGGAGGGGGGGGGTGTTGGTTTTTTAAGAGCTGCTCCTGCCCCTACTAACCATCAGAGCAGTCAAAAAGATTTTGGCAATGTTTCTAAGCGATTAGGCTGAAAAAGGAAAGATTTTGGTGAGTCGCAGAGATCTGAATCCAATCCCAGCACAACAGGTCCAGGCTATGGCTTTTCTGGAGGATTCACCTCTGCACGTGTGAGTTTTTGGAAACATTTTAGCATTGACGGTTACAGCAAACCCCTGCGACAGAGAGGTAAACGATTCTGCTCCCAAGCACGCGCGCAGCTGTGTGAGAGAGAGAAGTTCCCTCTCCAAGGGCACCTGACAACCCTTGTGTTTTCTGGATTTTAAAAGCAGGGAATCCCTTACAACGAGCCTAGGTCCAAGCTTGCAGCCTGTCTGAACTATGGTACTATGCAAGAAGATCCTATCTCAATTTAAAGACATTAATTTTAATTTGCCTCAAAACTTAATAACCTTCCCCTTAAGCAGCACCTTACATCTAGCCTGGACATGTCTGGCTGCTGGATCTCACCCTGCCTTTTTCTGCCGGATAACAAAGTCCTCTGCTGTTAGGAAACTAGTAGGTGGAAAGTACCTAGCTTTCACACCGTACTCACCTCGTCGTCACCCCCCAAAGAAAGTAAACAGACTACACCGAGGTTTCACCTCCCAAAAAGGTATGTTTTCCGAGTCTCAAGTCACTTCCCCAAATACCAAGCAGGAATCCTCTCTCCAAGCAGTGTCCGTGTGGAACGACTTGGTGCTAATTTACTCGGTCAGGACCGCGTACGCTGGGCCGGCTCAGCCGTACCTTGTTGTAATACTGCAGGCGTGGAGTGGAGACCATCTCGCCCTCCTCAGGTTGGATCAGCCTGTCCAAGAACTCTTCTCTTCCCACCTCTGACGCAGCTTGGCAGAAACAGTCCAAAGCCTGGAAGCAGACCAGAAAGCAGCTTGCATGTGCCCCTTGGGGGACTGACCCAGCCTGCTGTACCGGCGAGAGGAGAGCGCTGCCCATTCCAGCTCCAGCGTCCGAGACCTGCTGGCCCCAAGCTCACGAGAACTTCCCCAGGAGCAGATCCCACTGTCACCCTCCAATCCCGCTCTTTGCCCAAAGCAGGCAGAGCTCGAGATGGATGATTCCTGACTTGCACAGCAGAAACAAGGCTGGCCCTACCCGCGCGCCTCCTCCCTCCAGAGGGAGAAGCCCCCAGACCCCAGAGGGAGGCAGCGCTGGAAGGAGAGGAGGGCCTTACCTTGTGCCCCTCACCCATGACAAGGTAGCATCTGCCCATCATGAAGCAGCAGGAGCCCATGTTCACGTGGCACCACGGCTGCAGCAGGCGAATGTATTCCTGCAGGAGAGGAGGAACAAGAGTTTCCATTCAGCTCAGCACTCGCTCCTGACTTGCAGGCACCCGGTACCAGAGGAAGGGTTAGGTCTCCAACGCCAAGGCGCTATTTTGGTGGCCCCTTTAGCTGCTGCGCTCACACAAATCCCACTCATCCAGCTTGAGGGATGGTTTCCCCAGCCCCAAAGTCCCCTCAGCGCACAGATGGGGAGACATCCCCCAGGTGCTCCCGGGAAACAACCTGCTCTGAACAGCTCCGGAGTCTGTACGAAATGCTTCAGATGCAGCACCCAACATCCCCCCAAATCAGACACGACGCCCTCTACAACCTGCTGTAGGGAACCGCCAAGGAAACGTGACCCTGGTGTGCCCAGAGCGTGAACAGGAGCGCGCGTGTGCGAGGCAGCGGGAGAACAGGCAAAGCAGGCGTTAGAAGCGCAGTATCCGTGCAGCCGGGCAGGAGAGGGAGAGCAGCCAAGGGAGACCATGGATTACAGCAACAAACTGACAGACGCGGGGCGGAGCGCTGACAGCACCAAGGACACACCGCAAATAAAGCCACAACGTGGATGCTGGCCAGGGCGATACGACTCAACCTGGCCCTGTGCCTGCCCTGTCAGGATAATATAAGGGCTGCAAAGTGTCATCACCTATCTAGAAGCAGCTAGGAGGCACGATGAAAACTCAAAAGCTGGCATCCCTTGTGCCTGGGAGAGCGGCGCGTGCTCTTCATACTCAGAGAAGCAGAGATGTCCCACTAGCAGGGCTCTGGGATGCAGCAGGAGAGGAGGAGAAGCCAGGACGCGGAGGTAAAGCCAAGGTTTCACCGCCCAGCCCGAATCTTCACATGCACGTAAACCACCAGCACATACACCTCGCCTACCCCAGCCACAGGGCCGCTAAAAGCCACGTGGCAACGCATCTCCTCTGAGCCTGGATTCACCGCTCAGATTAGCCAGCTACAACAGATAAATCCCACCCCAGGCTTGCTCAACAGCTTGTCATACAGTATAAGCAACAAGGAGAGGTTTGGCCCTCGTCCCAGGCCAGTGCTTTGGTCACTAGACCTTCTCTGTGCCCGCCTGTTACTCGCAGGGTGCTTCCTGTATCTCCACCTCTATTTGGGTCACCGTGCTCACGCTCACAGCAAATCTGGTGTTAGCTCCCCGAGGTCAATGCACTTAATCCAAGTTTACGTGACCGACTGGGATCAGTAAGCGTAACAGAAGGTAGCGGGGAGGAGGAAGAGCCCGCTCCCGCAGAGATAAAAGTCTCTTGTATCTCCTCGAGGCGAGATACAAGCGAGGCAAAAGCAATGCAAGGAAATTCAAAGCGTGCTCGTGCCACGAGAGTGCACATATGCCAGGAGGCAGAACGATGCTGCCCAAACCATCCTGGCATTTCCTGGCTCCAAAGCTCTGCAGATTTGACATTCTTCTCAGCAGCAACACGAACACAAAAGAAAGCGATTCAGCCCCCAGGTGTAAGGGACTGTGAGAATAAAAGGTTCTGCTAAGCACAGGAAAAAACATGTCACTAATAACAGCCTGCTTGGCCCTGCGTGCTTCAAGGACCGCCATCAGTCGGGGAACGGAACGTGTCACGTGGCTCTGCAGACAAGAAATGGTGCAGTTCAGAAGTAGAGCACAAGCAGCTACAACTACCAAGCCCCTGAGGAGCACGGGAAGAGACGGTGAAGAAACAGCGGTCTCAAATACAGCACTCTCTGGAGACACCTGCAAAAAAGCAGTTCGCTCGCCCTGCTACCAGGATGTCAGGAGCACAGCCGGGGATGGAAAGACGATGGATGTTTCTTACACTGTTTTTTACTAGTAAGGACATTTAAGAAATAGCTGAGGCCTCCTGAAACAGCACTTCTGCTGCTGGGTTGAAGACAGCCTTCTGAACCCCCCGTCCCATGGGCAACCTGTTTGCGATGGTAGCACAGAAAAGGCTACGGGTACATCAGCAGCGAACAAACTATTAGATTACGGGCTTGCTGTGATATTTAAACAAGCTCCACAGAGATGTTTCTTGCGCACAGTATCACGCTGTCAGACAAGCCCTGGGAGACTGAACTCCTCCACGAAAAAGGTATATAATAATCCTGAGCACTTATGCCTGGATTTTCTTGAAAACAGATAAAGAGGAAACGCATAAGACTATAATCATGAATTATTCCCCAACAAACTCTCTGCGGCATTTTCTAGGTATGAGATATTGAGCAAAAAGCCCTTCTGTTAGCAGAGGCTGAGGTGGACACTACAGGGAACGAGAGGGACGCGTGAGGAAGACGGAAGATATTTGCTACCCTCCAATTTGTTCACTGCGCTGACACTGCGATAGTTATAAGGGAGACTTGTAACAATTCTACAGAAGAATCGGTCCTTTCAGTCCATTCCATCTGCAGGACAAACTTCCAGCCCATCATTGCCAAAAGGGAGACATGGGAGCAGAGCGCTTGGGAAGATTAGCTCACGTCTGAGCTCGGAGAGCAGCACCGAGGGGAAAGCAGAACAAACTCCAGCGATGGAAAGACAGTGTTTTGGGTAGCTTTTTCTAAGCAGGGGTAAGGCGGCTGTGCACGGAGCTCGCGTTGCGTTACACCTCTGCATCGGCCAAAGCGCAGAGCTGCTACTGAGAGAAACCCGGGGTGGAAAGAGACTACAGCGCTCGCTCCTGCTCTTCCCCTTTCGGGTCCTGCGAGAGCCGGCGCGAAGCACTCACCTGCAGCTGGGTGTACTGACAGCTCCCCATCAGGCACTCGGGGAAGAGGAAGCTGGGGTTGCTGGGCCATCTGAGCGGCGGTTAAGGAACAGACGACAATCCAGCTCGGAGAACTAGTCTAAAAGTCGGCACGCCTCTCGCACTCCGTTTGTGGGGGGAAAGGAGAGAAGATTAAGCCGGTCTTTACACAAGTCATTATTTTGTAATAAGATTTATCCACATTAGAACAAAACCATTACTACATCTAATCCACAACTGCCCAAATCTTGTTACCCTTCCAAATCTCCCAGCATCACACCTCGCCAAGTCAAGTTGCTACAGCTCAGGGGCTTAAAGTCAAAAACTCAAATCCTTTACTGTGCACCTAAATGGGATGGATTCTGTGAAATCTTAAAATACCCGCAAATCTCATTAACACTAACAACAGTCACTTGTTCAGGAGACTTGTCTTCGAAATTTGGGTGTGGAAAACATCGATTTTGGAACCGCATGAGGCTCAGTGGCAGAGACGGCCAACTTACAGCCCCCGAGCCCTCCGCAGCCCACCACCCCTAACCCTTCTGCACGCCCAACCCTCCTCCCACAGATCCACCGACGCCCCCAGCCTCAGGACCGGGACGCGATACGCAGCCCCCGTGCGACCTCGCACAACTGGCGCAGGGGCTCCGGCGCTGCCAGGCCGTACAGAAACTCCCCCTGGTTACAGCCCGGCGAGAGCGAGCACCTCGCAGCGGGTTTACAGCCAAGGATACAGGAGCGGCAGAAAGTCAGCCACGATCGCGGTAATGAGATGGGGCCAGTTCAAACTTGTTTCGGCCAAAGAGGTGTTTGGTTGCAAGAAGAGTCGAGATATGATGTGCTTTCTGGCCACTTCCTGAAAGAACAGCTCCACAATTGTTTGAGGGATGGATACTAAAAATACAAATTAAAGAAACGCTGAGAAGAGGGCCCGCAGCAGGCATCGCAGGCCTTCTACACCGGGCTGTGCTCACCAGCCCAAACATCACAGGTTAAGTCAGAGCAAAACAATAAGCACGTTCAGTACTCGAACTTGTTGGTTTTGGATTTCTCTTGCCGTCTGGTTAAGTCAGAGGGAGTAGCAGGAGATCAAAGAGCCACATACTGCAGTGTTTATTAACCACAACTCAATTATAACACGAGAGAAAAAAAAGGGCTGTGCTCTCTCTCCAGTTGCGCTATTTGCAGCCCAGCTGCAGCTTTCCAGCGCGACCGAGTGTTTGGCAGGGCAGGGCTGAGGGAGTGCTGATTTGGCTATCTGGCTCCGTTCAAATGCCTCCCTCCTCATTCCAGAACCCTAAGCAGTCCAATCTCCCATTAGCTAACTGTTCTCAACGCCTCTCCCCGAGCTGCCACCTCCTTTCTATCTTCCCTACGTTTCACATATTTTTCCTGAAGCACAGCGGCCAAACAGGACTTTCCTCATGAGCGGGCCAAGAAATAACCCACGACACCGGCACACACAAAGGATGTTTTCAATTTCTCTTTCATGAGCTGACATTTACGTCGAGGCAACTGCCTCCTGAACCGAGACTCTCATTCAGGGAGAGTTCGGGCTCTGAACATCGCAGCCTGCTTACAAAGAGCACAGATGCCCCAGGCTCGTCAGCAAGCGGAGGAAATTCTTCCCCAGCTCACAGCCCTTCACACGTGGCACTGCTGCCTGTTTGTCGCCGATTTTCTCAGCTCCCTCTGAAGCGTCTCAGCCTCGAAGTGCCACGCAGACTAGTTACAGCAGGCTCTTACCTGTGCATTTTCTCCCCTACCCTGCTCACCACCTCCCTCTGTAACCACTTCAAGGTACGCATCCTCCTAATTAAGTTGCCTTCTATTCTCCCCCATTAGGATTTCTCCCCCAGGACAGTAACCCAAAGCGTACGTCTCTGCAGCAAGACTTTTAAAATGTGAACGAATTATCAGCTGCAATTTCCCCCTCGAGGTACAGGCTGTGAGCAACACTCGCGTCTGAATTGCAAAGCGTTGGAAGCACAAGCGTGTTTTGGGGAAGTATTTCTACACTCTCTCGCTTCCTCAAGCTGCTGCTCCTGCTCGCTGGGGGATGAAGACTAGTGAGCAGGACAGACCTGGCCCGACCCACTACAGCCACTGTAACGTACAGGAGCAAGAGGTGAGCTTGGCTGATGCTGCCGGGGCCAGAATTAATTACATTTGGCTGAGCAAGGCCTTCCCATCCTCCTCAGGCTGAGGATAAGGTCCACACCTCTGGTCCGAGCCCAACGCTACAAGATACTTTGTTTTTGTTGTTGGTTTTTTGGTGGGCAGCATGACAAACACCGCCACGTAAAGCAGGGCCATTCAACCACACGCTCCATTAGCTCGCTGCACGAAGCATTTCCCTTGGGTGGCAGAGACGCGGAGTGCAAGAGGTATAAATAACAGAAACCGAGAGCTGCCGAGCTGTGGACATCTTACCTAGTTTGTGGGGTGTTAGAGCAGTCGTGTCTGCTAACTCCAACACAGATAGATGCTGCAGATTAGATTCCCTAGAGAAGAAAAAGGCATCAGCGAAGAGACAACAAAACGCCTCCTGCTTTAATTGTGCTCATTGTTCAACCCAAATGACTCCTACTGCCGAAAAAGGCAACTGCACAGAACAGCGAGACCTCACACGGCAGAATTAGCACAAGGCAAAGAGTCAGCTCAAAACATGGAAGGAAAAAAAAAAACAACCCTCCCCAGCACAACCCGACTCCTCGAGTGATACTCCCACAGCAACCACCAGCTTTTCATACCAGGAAGGGCATTTCAGGTGCATTTAGGAGGAACCTACAATCAAAGACAGAACGGGCACGGTAGAGACTCACAGCGTGTCGACAGGGACGTCCGACGCCAGGCACTGGCTTGCCCACCTGATCAGGTAGTAGGACAGCAGGAGGGGAGAGGTGCGGTGCAGCAGGTCCTGCTGAGACTGGAACAGCTGTCCCCCTCCCAAAACCATCTGCAAGCAAACCACAGAGGTCGGCACACCGAGAGGCCAAGGGCAAGCAGTGAGGTTTGTACCAGGCCCAGCTCATCCCTCCTGCAAACGCCAAGGCGGTCGATAGCCCGGCAGTTAACTCAACCCACCCAGGAGAGCAGCAGGACTCTTGCAAGTGCCAGAATAACCCAGTCACAAATGACAGTGTCACCTCAGGACCAAGGGGGTGAAGTAACTATTCTGGTGGCCCAGACCCCGGGGGGAAAGTTTAACAAGCAAAGCCACGCGCACACCGAGAGCTTCTCTAGCCTGCAAACAGCGCCCACTGATGCTGGGGATGCCAGCAAAAAAGTGCTTTGCGCTGCTGCAACGATGTCCCCGAGAGCGAAATCACAGCTCTGCTGCAGAAATCACCTCGGGGTCCAGCCCTGCTGCCCAGGCGTTGCACCCCTGCATGCTCCAGCCAAGAGCAGCACGGCTGGGCAACACGGGAGGACACGCAATTCACGCTTGTGAAGGACACAAGCGCGTCAAGGTGGCAAAGCAGCAGGTCCTCATCAAGCAAGCAGCAGGTCACAGGCCTTGCGAGAGCCTGGCACCAGAAGGGCACCTTGCAACGCGCTTTAAATGCTCCCAGGGCAGCCTTATCCAGGAAGAAGGGGATTTCTTTTCAACCAAGAAACTACTGCAGTAACGTTTCCAAGTAAATAATATTGGTTTAAACAACGCTCCCCTTGTCTGGGGACTTGTTCCACACCCCTGCGTCCACCCAAACCATCAGCACCGTCCCTCACGCGGCCACACGCCCAACAGGACGGACCCAGACCAGCCCACCCCACGACCACAAACACAGCTGCCATCACGGCGGCTGTTTGCACTGGCTGGAGCAGCCTCCCAGAGGCCGAAACCACAGCCTCTGGGTAAACACCGCTGCCGTGACGCAAAGGCGCTGCGTTGCCAGAGAGCAAGGCTGCAATCGTGCGCGTGCTGGGCCGTGCAGCGGCGTGGGAGGGATGGGGAATAGACGGGAGAACTGTACGTGCTCAGGCAGCGCTGTTTCAGACAGGAGGCTGGAAACGATGCCCTCCTCCCACAAAGAGATTTGCTTCCTGCTTCCTGGATGCTCAGCGCGGAAAGAGGGAGCGAGGGAGTGAGCGCAGGGCACCGCTGCTTTGCTTAGGATGACAAAAGCGGCTGGAGGAGAGAACAGGGCTTGCCCAAGCCTCGGGCTAGTTCAAACAGCCTCCAGTCTTTTGTGGGAAGAGACAGAGCTCACAGTCTGGCACCAGAAGAACCCCAGATCCGAAAGTTCAAAGAGCGTAGCACTCGCTTCAAGGGCTGTACTCACCGGATCTCCAAGCCGCAGCAACAGCTGTTGGAGGATCAACAGGTCCCGACAGATCAGGAAACGGATCGTGGCAATCTTACATACCCCCCAGCAAACCACGTTGACAGCGGTACCACTACCGTACAGCTGGGTGAGGTTCATGCGCATATTTAGATGATGAGCTGAAAGATAAAACCACCGAGATAAGGGGAGGAACTAGACGGACGAGAACACTTGCTGAGCCGCCGCTGTCCCAGCCCAAATGCGCTGCTGTAGAGCTTTCACCTCTTTCCATGTCAGCATCCGTCTCATAGTCCATTTCTCGGATGAGCACTCCGATGGCATGGACGGGGTTTCTGATCTCCTGCAGTTTGCTGTGTATATCCTCCATCACATTTTCCCTGCAGAGTAAAAAAGATAATAATAATAATAATAATTAGCAACATGAGGTTTAAACTCAAGAGGGCTCCCTTTCCTCCCTTTACTGATCCTCCCTGGAAGGGAGCGTATCTGATCAGCCTGGACATTCTTGATGGGAATCCTCTTCTGGCTGGGAGTTTTATTACAGCGCCTGCAGGGACCAGTCTATTTATTCCACTCCCTCAGGCTACCAGGAAATAAGTCAGATGGCTGGCATTCCACGGGGGAACGATTTCAGGAGGCTTGACCAAGGCTCTGACCTCTACCTAACGTCTGCAGGCACTTGCTTTCCACACCGCAACGATCACCTAACAGGAACTTGTGCCTCTTCCGCTCTCTATCTCACCTGAGAACTGCCAACATTTCTTTTCTGGAGGGCCCCAGGCAACACCAAGGGGGTTCTGGTTCTGGAGGGAAGACCCTGCTAACGTCACCAACACCCACGCTCCCCATCTCTGAGGGGACCTGGAAAAGTCTCCTGCAGCACAGGGAGAGCCCGCACATCCCAAACGCGCTTTGATGCCAATCGAGGACAGCCCCAGGCAATCCCTGCTCAGCCATCCCTGCCTCCCTGCAGGGGAGCTTCTGCAAAAACGTCTCCTTACGTGTCATTAGCTATCAAGTCCTCCAGGATCTGCTCTGCAGCCTTTTCTGGAGGCTGGAGGCGGGAGCAAGCCATTTCCATTATGAATGCCATTTCCATGGAAATTGATTCTCCGATCAGTCGAAGGCACTGGACAAGACAGACAACATCACGAGACATCTCCAAATCTGTAATGAAAGAATCTAACTGTATATTCACAAGAGATTTCAAAGCGAAGACGGGAGGACCATTCAAAAACCAGTTAGTTCAGCTCCCATCTGCAAACTACTGGCAGCAGACAGGTCTCAGTCCCGCATGTCCAACTGACCCCTCCCTGTTCACTACGAGGCCAAATTAAAACTTGGGAGTTGACAAGGGAAAGATTTGGGCTTTATTATTTGGAAAGTAAAAAATACTGATGCAACAATAAAGCAATGAAATTCCCTCCAAGGAATTTTCTCCAGCCACAGGTTGAAAGGAAATAATTAGCGCGGCGTAAGAGCAAAAAAAACCCAGAGCAAACGGCTCAGACAGCTTAGCTCTGCCAAGCAGAAGACATGCTCGTTACAGCAGCTACCCATTTGCAGCACTACCTCTCACAGCTGAGAGAGGGTTTTCACGTTCTTAGAAGCGATCTGAAAATTCAGTACTGAGGGTTTAAATCACCTCTTTGCGATGCAATCCTTTATGTACGCAGTTTTTAAGATTAAGTCACATTTTTGGAGATGTTTGAAACGGGCAGGGCAGGAACTGCTAGCCTCCCAAACCCAGCCCAGGCCTCCAGCTTTCCTCCCATCAGAGCCAGAAATAGCGCAACCAAATGGGCGATGATTCCTCTTTACAAAAATATAAAAATCACTCGAGCATGAAAGTGGAGCTTAGGTAACATTTTCCGCTGCTTTTTTCTTGTGAAACGTCATTCCACGGCCAGCAAAGCATAGAGGGCACTGTGATGACAATATTAACGACAGGTTTTGCACGCTCTGGCATTTACTTCCTGGAGATAAGAAACGACACGGTCCCTCTCCGCAGCTTACATGAAAACATTTAGACAAAAACATTGCACTAAAAACTACGTTTGCAGAACGGGGCAGTTGAGCCCAGTGTGCCAGGGTGCTCAGAGGATCACAAGTTTCCTTCTTGTCCATAATCTTTGAAAGGAGCTTACTCCCATCAGCAAGACACGGAGATCGGGGAATTTTTATGAAAGAGAACCGCTTGCACCGAGTCAGAGTAGGTCTTACGGCTCTCGGTGGGGTTGGCAGAGCAGGGTTCATATGGGGGGGTCACCCACACGATCAGAAACACGAGCTGCTGCGTCCCGCTCTCCCCACCGGGACTGGGGACCTGCCAGCACGCTACGGAGCT
This sequence comes from Phoenicopterus ruber ruber, assembly GCA_009819775.1. Lineage (NCBI taxonomy): Eukaryota > Metazoa > Chordata > Aves > Phoenicopteriformes > Phoenicopteridae > Phoenicopterus > Phoenicopterus ruber. The sequence goes on along the minus strand of CM020219.1, from coordinate 71,442,906 downwards.
CCAACCCGGCAGCTCTGTCCCACAGAGAGCGGGCAGCAGTTAACCGCAGCCTGCGCAGACAGTTTGTAAGGCCACAAGGGCAAAGGATCCACCAATGCAGGTCCTTGTCACTGAGCAACACGCAGCCCAAAATCCAAGATTCTTCCTTTTTCAGTTATCCGAAATGAGTCAGGGCAGATTTGCAGCCTTGACCCCATTTTCTAATTCCTGGTGTGAGCACGACGACAGGTTTCACAAAATAAAACTCCCTACAAATGCCAAAGTAAGAAAACCGTTTCCATGTAGACAAGTATGGAGTCAGGAGCGCTTCAAGAGCCCTCTACGGAAACTCCCGCATCCCTCTGCCAAGGGCTTCCCTGACACGAAGCGTTTCAGCCTCCAACAGCGAAAGAGCTCCGTGTCTCCTCACTTACCATCAAAGATGGCAGCGTCGTCCTCGGTCAGGAGGTGCTCGTTAGAGAGGAGATAGAGATGGTCCACCAAGGGGCAGGGCACGAGGAAAGACAGGGAGCCCTAGAAAGGGGAGGAGAAAGCCCTTCTTTGAGCTCCCCAAATCCACACCTCGGCCAGAAGAGCTCCTCCCTGGAGATCACCGCTTCGGTTGGCCGCAGCGGCCAAAGGGCCGTCGCTGCCCAGCCTCACCTTCTTCAGCAGGCACACCATGTTGGTGTAGGGGTTCAAGTGCAGGGCCAGGGGCCGTGAGAGCGCTTCTTGGTACTGAAGGCAGCAGGCATAGAACTTGGACCAGAACTCCACCTGCAGCTGCCAAAACTCCTCCAGCGAGCACTCGTATTCTGTCACGCTGCCCTGGAACTAGCGGGACCAAAACAAGACTTCAGATGAAGTCAGGCAGTCAAGCAGAGAGAAAAGTTGTAGCGTTCAGACCGCTGTCTTGTCTCTCACGACCGGTGACGCACCTTGACGTAGTTAAGGTTTATAAACACCAGTTACAGTTCTCTTCCCCACCACCTCCCTGTCAAAATGTAAGTTTTTTCCTACAGCAGTGAATCACACAGCAAACAGCAAAGGGAACAAAGCCCACAGGAACCATTTCTATCCAACCTGGACTGCTGGCTCAGAGAATCAGGCACAGCAGAGTAAAATCTGGAGAAATAGGATAAAATGGGGGAAATTCAGACCCAAAAGGACAGCCTGTTGATCTTTCAGAGAGGTCCCTTAAACAGATTATCTTCCGTTGTCCAAAATTATGAGCAACAGCTCTGCGTGGCGGTGGCCAGCACCCAGGCGCAGGGAGCTGAGAAAGGGCACCACGTGGCGTGCGACCAGCAAAGCGCGCTCCGCGCAAAGCGCGCCCAGGGAGCAGAGAGAGCAGAGCACCAGGAAAGAAGAAAGGACTCCAAAAAAAGAGGAGGGAATGGAAAAGCCAGGCAGGAAGGATGAAGATTTATACTTTTTTTTAAAAAGTCATAACTCCTTTGGAGACAAAGGACAAAACAAGGCCTGGGGTCACTTTGTATCTCACGTAACTTTGCTGAACCATCACAATACATACAACAAATGTAAGAACAAAACATGGGGGGAAAAGGATCTCACCTCGCTTTCCACGGCTAAGGTAACCTCTTTTTTTAACTCGTCCCACGTTAGATCCACGTATCTCTCAGTTCCTTGGGAAAAGATCTGAAAAGCAGCACAGCAAACTTTTACTTTAAAGCAAGAGAGCCGTCTCCCTGAGGTTCAAGCAGCATTAAGTGACGCAAAGCAAACACGACCGCATCATCCAGCGCTTTGCGGGACAAAAGTATTAAAAAACACAGCTAGCTGCTAAATGTGGGGTACGTGGACGTACAGCCAGCTTCCCTCCCGCTGTGGAAACGGAGGAAGCCTCCTGGCAGGCAGCACATTGGGATGTACGGAACGAAGTGCTGCACGCCTTCACAGCCGCTCTCTCTTGTTCTTGTCATAGCACAAAGAATCAAAACAGTCAGAGTAGCGGAGGTTTGGCTTTTCCATTTTTCCCAAAAAGGCACCAGGTGTTGCCTTGCTCTGCCCTTAACAGCCCTAAGAGGAGCCAGAACTGAGCGGGTATATTCTGAGACGCAGCACTAGGGTGGGCTGAGAGTCTCCGTTCACCTGGCTAAAGCAGCAGGCAATGAAAAGCAAGCTCAGCAACCTGCCGTCCTAAGGGAAAACATCTTCTGGAAACCACGTTCTGCCTCCCGCCGTCAGCACGCACCAGCTGAAATATGACTTGCTTCAGTGACTACTAACGGGGCTACAAACTCTCAAATGCAAACTGATGCCAGCCAAGAGCTCCAAGGAATCCTGTTTCCTCACATCTAAACGGCCAGGAAGGAGAAGCTGAGCAGAGTGCGCACCTGTAAAGCCTTCTGGATAGCTGCATTTGTGAACCGGCCAGGCATGAAGAGATACTCCAGGTAGGTTTCCTGCAAAGAGAACAAGACAGCGATTTAAGGAAACACACCTGTCAGAAGGAGAGCATTTAAGATACCGCTTCTGGTCCTTCCTCCCATTCTCAAGCTCATCCCCTGGATCTGTATTTCTTTCCCGCCTCAGTTCACGCCCACACCCTGCTCCAACCTCTCCCCTTCACAGTTCCCGTGATCGACGTCGCTTCCCGCATGCTCCAGATCTTGTTTATTCACGTCTCATCTCACGGCTTTCTCTTGACAACTTGAAGTTCTCCTCATCCCTCAACTTCTGGTTTCATAACCACGCTTAGCGCTTTAATGCTGTGGTAATAGAGGCTAAGGCGTGTCCCCTTTAATTCGAAGTAATTTTAAGAGTGTATCAATGTAATTTGTACACTTGAACTGTCCTAATGTTCTCCTCCTGGGCAGAGAAGCTTTGTCACTTCTTGTTGCTATTTTATAGTCTGCTCACCCTGGGGTCCTGATCGTGTCGAACCGTCACTTCCTCCTCGGGCAGTGGCTGCACAAAGACCTGGTTCCACTGGCCCGCGACGTTTCTGGAAGAAAACCAAAACCCGAATCAGCTTTGCGTGGCAATGCTCCAACACAGCGCGTCCGGGAAGAGCCACCTGAACCAAACCTGCCACTTCCACCAGCGATCGCAGACTTTACAGCAACCACAGCCCTTTGGATCTGGTAACAGAGGGGCTTTGACTAGTGACAAGCAACAGAAGAGCTTAACGGCGGCATCCCCAGCCCTGAGCTAACAGAATTGGGATCTGGATTCCTTCATTTACATCAAGTGGGATTCCTTCATTTATATCAAAGTTCTCCCCATCACACGTCCTCACCAAGCGACTCTTTCTCAGACTGCCCAGTAGATTCTTCTGCCTAAACCTGCGCACTCACAGCATTTTTTACCCAGAATTTAGCTCCCTGGTCTGGTTACGCGCCAAGCCTGCTCTCTCAGCTGTATAAAGATAGAGCTGATGCTTTCACATCACTGGTCTCCTCAAAACATCTTTCTTGGAAGACACCAGCCGTATGTTTTGAAGGAGCCGTTGGTGAAGTACAGCCCTCCCTCCAACACGCTTGCAGCAAGCCTGCCGCCCGGCTTTTTACATTTTTCACATTCCTGCAGCTGAGCTGTAGCTTTATTATAAAGCAGAACCAAAAAAATAAAAATAATCCGTGTAGTCTGCACTGCAGGAAGACGCAGTTGCGCATGTGACACAAACACCGCAATAGGAAGAACTAGGTACTGCTGCATCTCCACACATTTTAGTCGGCAAAGCAGAACAGAAGAGTCAAGGAGCTCTATCGGTGCTTTTCATGAGCAGCATCTGGGAGCTGCTCCTGCAGTCCCCCCCCCAAGGCTATTGACACTAGCGATTCAGTGCCGAAACTCACTGCTCAAAGTTGATGTATTTCACAACGGTTTGGTTCTCCTCGTTGTGCCACAGCGCCCAGATCTCGGCTGAGGTTAAGGCAAAGTCAACAAGAGTCTCCTAAGAGAGAGAGCACATATTTACCTTCTTATCATAATTTCAAGTACAGCAGAGAGACGTGCGTAGTTAACAACAAAACATTCCTTCGTATCATTTAACCACGTTTTGGAAAGAAGTCTTTATTCACAGCGAAATCCCCAAGCCTGGGCCTCCGATCTCTCAGTAAGCAACCCTGCCCCTTGTCTCGGGGCCTTCGGGGGAGCCGGGCCCCAGCACTCACCTGCGAGGAGAACAGGGAGGATATGTGGTCAAGGCTGTAGCGGTTGCTCTCGGTGCTTACCAGCTGGAAGACACAGAACTACAAAGACATCTCGTAAGTCATTCGCTAAAGGACGGCTACGCCAATAACCAGCACGTCGCCGGGAAGCTCGTCTCTCGGGCCCCTCTCCTTGCCTGATGCTACAGTCCAAGGGCTGAGGGCCGAGCTGAGCACGCCACGCACCCTGCCAAGCCGAGCCTCTGCGCCACGTACCGACATCCCTGACTTCAGCCTTCCCAGCAAGGACACTCGTCTCTGCCTGAACCCGAAGGATTTCTAGTTGCCTTCTGAAAGGCTAAACCAGAAGGATGCTAAAAACAACACTGCTGGGCACTGCGAGCGACAACATGATGTGGGCAAGTAAGGAGACTAAGGTGGAAAAGCGCCGAATCCTCAGGCCACTTGCTGCAAACCAAACTCTGCGCGTTCTTACTAAAGCACACAGAGCACTGTGTGCTCTGGACAGCAGAAGTCACGATACGAGCTTCTGCTCCGCATGTGAATCCCCTGGAGAATGGAAAGGGTAAGCTGTCCAACAGATGAGACTACCCTCTGCCGTCATATGTGTCCTGCTAAATTTATTATTCACTGCAAGAAGCAGAAGTTCTGTAGAAGTCAACGTTTGGCAACGCAGCGATACGTCCACACGCTCCCAGGAGCCCGACATAAATATACTATCAGTATTTCCACGCTTTTAGCTCCTTTCGGACCTTTCCTTTTCCCACGGCACATATGTGCTTTCAGGATCCTACCGGAACAGGAGGTGAACAAGTGAACTAGCACTCATAGCTCAGCTTAGTCACGCAGGGAGTTCCACTCCCAAGGCAAGAGCACGTGTATCTTGCAGTGCTTTGAGAATAAAAATGTTTGTTTATTCAGAAAGTACTGCTCTCTCCAGAGGGTCAGACGTGAAACTTTTCCCTACTTTTTGCCTTACGGACCTAAATCCAAGGAGAAACGACGTATTTTCCAAGCAGCCCAAGAAAGACGCGCTCACAGCGAGAAAGCGCCATCCCTCCGTACCTGCCCTCGCTTGGGTGCGTGCATGTACACGCCGAGGTAAAGCCCCAGGGACTGGGAGAAGGCCAGTCGCAGCCGGTGCCCAGTCCCGGCTGCAAGCCGCAGGTCCCTGCTGACCGGCATGAACTCCAGCAGATCTGCAACCATCAGGCACATTTGATCCTATGGAAAATAAAGGTATCAGGAAAGTAGCATAGGAAAGACTCAGGACTGAGAAACCGCCCTTCTCTCTCATCCTTCTCCTTCTGGCTAAAGTGTGCCCAGATCTTCCCCCAAAAGATGCAAGTAAAGCATCCGTCCGCGTACCTGAACCACTGTTTAGCTTTCCCCGCCTCACCTGTGCCCTCTCCCACCGAGCACGTGGGCTTTCAGAGCCCAGGCACGTACGACAAACCTTCCCCTCCCTCCCGTAACGCACGCACGCATTCCAGCGCAGATGAGCCGTGAAAGCAGTCGTGCTGGTTGATTAGCTTTGGCACTGATATTTGGAGCAAGTGGCACGCAGCGAGCAGAGGCTTTTATTAACTTCTTGTTGACAAGGAGCCATGTTACAAAGACGCTCTTATTACCGCTAAAGCGGTAGAAAATCCATTTGCTGGGCCTGCTCGGCCCTTGAAGTGCTCCTGCTGCCTTCCTGAGCGCTCCAGTACGTTTGTAAATAACCCGATACTGCCTCTTACCCTACGGGCAAGGCTTTGCCGCAGAGAAAACCCACCCGCTTTCCAGACACAGCCACAAACACACGCCACGACAGTTGCCACAAATCACCCTGAATCCCAGCGTGTAGAAATTGACTCAGCGACAATTTCAGGGCAGATGAAACCTACGCCAACCACCCAGCCTTCGTTCCTTAAGCCTCAGACTATCGCCCGAGCAGCCACAGAAGACGCTGCTCCCCCGAATCCAGGCCTCGCTCACCTTATAGGACCACATCCGAAGCTTATGGTCCTGGCAGAGAGCGAAGAGAAAGGCATCGTGATCTAGGCAGTGAACAGAGAGGCTGGTAGGCAGGTCCGACGGGCCACAGTCACCTCTGAAAATACAGGGTTTATTTCAACAGCTTAAAAGAAAATCAAGGTTAGCACACAGACCCAAGGCACGGGGTTTCTATCACGCTGTCTTTAACAACAAATAAATCAGCGGCGCGAGACCAGGAGGAGAGCGCAGCGCTTCAGGACTGCGCGGGTCAGCGCCCAAGGCGCAGGGGAGCCCCCCGGCTTCCCCAGCCCGGTGCTTGCAGAAGACGGGCGAAGGACCCAGAGGGCAGCAGGGATCCCACCAGCCCTAAGCAACGCGCCGCTGATGGTCAAAGTCATTCAGGGCGTCAGGGGACTCGCTCCCATTTCCAGGTAACAGGGTCTAGAATTTAGTTGTGCCCTTTAAGGTGCTGTAACGATTACGGCCCAACAGCGAGCCCGGTCTGCGCACAGAGCGTCCGCGTCACCCACACGTAACCTCTGCCGGTCAGGAACAAGCCGGACATTTCAGAACAAGGGCAAGAACATACAACTGTTGTAATCCTTAATCTGCGCTGGCTGCGAGCCATATCCTGGGCAAATCCTTGGAGGCCAATTACTAGATATAACGTATTTGTAGACACAGACACACAGAATCAGCAGGACCCCATTAAGATGAACTAATCCAGCGTTCGAGTCCCAACTTCCGTACTGCGATAGGTCCTGTGACCCACTTAACTTTTTTGGCAGAGTATTTATAGATGCTGACTTGCCCGTCTTTGACTTCAGCTAGAAACTCTAGGTGAGGGACTCAAAAAGACAAAACTAGTTCCACTTATTCATCACCAGACACTAACCTGATGGCAGTTGGCATCCAACCGGTAAGGAAACGCTGCACCACTGAGCTCTGTTTCAATTCCACAACTGAAACTGTTCCTTTCAAAATAAAAGCGATATTAAGAAATATACCAAGTACTCGTTAACAAAATATTTACTGCCACCAGCAAGGGGCTTCACGGGCACGACGTAAAAGAGCTTTTGTGTGCGTGGAGTGAATTTGTACGACACACGCCAAAAATCAAGCTCAACTGAAGTTCAAGCTAGGAGAGGGGACGCCACGCTGAGCGGCGTTTTGCGGAGGCGGATGCGAGGAGGCAGCCTGTTCCCGCTCCTTACCAGGCGCATCGTGAGGAGGCAGCTTAAGGACGAAGATCCCTCCGGAAGCAGAGGGCAGAGCGAAGAGAGCCTCCCCCTCGCTGCTAAGCCAGGCCGCCGAGGCGACAGAATTAGACGCCAGGCCTGGCACGCTGGGAATCACGTAGTAATTGGCAGGATCTCTGAAGTTGATTTTGCCGATATCTGTAAACACGGACTGCATTTGGCTCTCTGTTATCAGCTCCTGGAGGAGGGAAACGCCATAGAGTACAAATTCTGAGCACACACACACAAGGCACAGAAAAAACAACCAGACACCTGCGGAATGGCAAGTGCGACGCTGCTGCTTGATAAAGAGGATTTTTAGGATTTTTTCCCCTAAGAACTCTCATCGCCACCACTCCTGTTTCCCTTACTGTTAACCCACGACCACTGCTCTTCACGAGCAGATAGGAAAGGGATTTCAAAACCTGCGATTTTCTAGCAGAACGCTCGCTTTCTCCCCCCCTCATAACACCCCAAAGAAGTCCTGCAGTCCATCAGCTGCTTCGAGACAGCTCATAGCCAAACACTGGTAACGAGTCCCAGTGTCCTCCCTTGGGAAAGCTGCCTGGAACTGGATGAGCTCTCCAAGAGAGAAAAGGGACTTGACAAGACACACCAGAAGCAGATGTGAGAAGAAAAGGTCACAGCAAACGGGTAAACGTGATGTAAACTTCACATAAGATCCATCTTCCACGTGAAATGAAAAGATTCTATACTGTGCCGCATACAGAGGGCGAGCTACAAAGCCAGCCAGGCCTCCCTCTGAAGCACTCAGCCCCCACTGTCACCAGGCCTGGCCCCGGGATCGCCGGCAGAGCCACCTCCAACTCCGAGCCCCGTTTCAGGTTATCTCACCGACTTTCATCGAAATCGGAGCCCTGTTCACAAATCTGAAACACCCTCAGCTTTGGGGCCAACGGTGCAAGTTTGCTGCCTACGGCCTCCGCCTCCCCCACACGCGGTCTGAGTCCATTCAGCTCCAGACAAAGCGAGAGATTTCCAGCTTGCTTTTCCTTCTGACTCTTCTCCCCAGCGGTTTTAACTTTCACACGGAGAACCACGCCGCGCTGATGAACACACCTGCTGTATCGGGCCCAGAATCAGAGGACTTGGAGCTTAGCAGTTTATTCTTATAAATATTCTTATAAAAGAAATTTAACTAGAAAAGTTTGGAAAGTAAGAAATTAAAGCGCAGAGTTTTCCACAAAACTCAAGAGAGCCTGACACGCTCCAGCTCTGCGCCTCTGGAAACACCAAAGGGTTCCAGTCCAGGGTACAAATCCCCACCACAGAGCTGTGAAACGGTTCAGTCGTGGTGGACCGGCCCAGCTGGCAGGTAATTGTCACCAGCCGCGGGCCCCAGCAGGGCACGGGAGAGTAAGAGCAGGAAAAACTCGTGGGTGAAGATAAAGATGGTTTAATAAGTGAAGGAAAGAGGAAGGAGAATAAAATAAAACCAAGCCAAGTGATGCCAAGGCAATCCCTTACCACCTCCTCCAAGCAGCGTGATGCCCAACCTGCCCCAGTCCCCTCCCCGCTGTGTTGCGGAACACGGGTCAGAGCGCAGGGACTGTCCCCTCCCAGCCTCCTGCCCACTGCGGCCAGCTCGTCTGGGGGGCAGAGGGACAGACAGAGAAGCAGAGGGACAGACGGAGAAGCCCCCGATGCTGTGCACGCACTGCTCAGCGACAGCGCAAGCAGCGGGCTGTCCCCAGCTCTGCTTTGGTCACGAATCCGCCACACAGCACCACGCGAGCCGCTGCAAAGAAAACCAACTCCATCCCAGCCCCGGTCTGCTCGGCAGGGAAAAAAATCCAGCCCAAGCGGCAAGGGCTCAGGAAAAGCCGAGCTTCGTACCCACCAGCAGCTGACCTCCGGTGTTTGTACAGCCAGCCCACGCGACACGGGCACGACGGTGGCGACAGGGTTTGGGCGAAGCCCCGTGACAGGGCGGCGTTGGGGGTTAATCCTGCTGGGCAGCGAAGAGGCACACAGCCGCACGCTCGCTCTCCCCCCCAAGTGGGATGGGGGAAGAGGAAAGGCAGAATGAAAGCAAGAAAACTTGGAGATCAAGATAAAAAAAGTAAAATAATTGCTTAATAAGTGAAGGACAAGCAGAAGAAGAGAGAAGAAAACAAAACAAGGGACACAAAAGCTGGATAGACCAACACCCAGCCAGTTCCCGAGCAAAAGATGGCTAAACCCCCCCAAAACCTTTTTTTTCCCCTCTTATTGCTGAGTATGACGTTATATGGCAAGGAACATCCCTTTGGTTAGTCCAGGTCATCTGCCCGGCTGCATCCCCTCCCAAACCACTGCACACCCCCAAATCTATTCACGTGAGGGGGCAGAGCGAGAAAGAGAGAAGGCCTTGAGGCTGCGCAAACACCTCTCAGCAAAAACTAAATTATTCGCGCGTTATCAACACTGTTTTGGTCACACATCCCAAACACAACACCACATAAGCTACTCTGATGAAAATTAACTGTGTCACAGCCAAAATTCACTCAGTCGTGGCCAAAAGCAGCACAGGTGGGAAGCAGCACTTTGTGCCCATACTGAGAAGCACGTCAAGGCCTTCGCTATTTTGCAACGCACTCAGCAGCTTCACTGAGGGCTCTTGATGGGCAGGACGCAGGCAGGTGGCCGACAGAGGCAGGGAGCGGGCCACCCCGGTACTCACGCTGCGGTACATGCGGGCGGGATGCGGGAGGAGCAGGCGATGCACCGTCTGCGCGGTGATCAGCAGGACGACCAAGTGGCTCTGCACCTCGCAGAGGTGGACGCCTCCCGGTAAAAACGGGCAGCCTTGGACGCGGAGGCGCACGGCGTTGTTCAGCAGGTTGACGTCCAGAGATTCCTCCACCAGCTCCACCGTGTCTCCCGAGGTGGTCCTGAGGGAAGGGACCGGTGTGAGGATGGCGGGCACAGGCGGGCCCGAGCGGGGCGGGGGGTGAAGCCGGCATAAGCAGGGGGGTATCAAGCGGGCCCGGGGGCAGGCCCAGCCGCGGAGGGGGGCCGGGGGCAGGCCTTAGGCCTGCCCCCGGCCCCCCTCCGCGGCTGGGCCTGCCCCCGGGCCCGCACTCACCATCGCACGAAGCGGTTCCTAGTGACGGCAGCGAGCTGCGCGCTCTCCTGGTAGCAGAACCCCCCCGCGCTGTCCCCGTAGCGGCCGGCGGGGAGCGGAACCGTCCCCGGCGGGTTAAAAACCACCTCCCGAGGCCGTCGCGGCGGGCCCCGAGCCGCCGCGCTCAGCTCCAGGCAGCTCCGCTCCGCCAAGCCCGCCGCCATCTTGCCGCCCGCCTTCCCGCCTCGCCCGCGCGGGGCATCACGGGAAGGGAGGCGCGAGGGGTGACGGGGAGGGGCGGGGCTTGAGGGGGGCAGTGTCGCGGCGCCCCCTGGTGGGCGGGCGGGTGAAGAGGGGGGGCAAGGGTGGGGAGGGGGGTTGGAGAGAGGGTTTGGGGAGGGGATATGGGGAGGGGGGGTGTGGGGAGAGGGAGTGTGGGGAGAGGGACGGGGCGGGGTTATGGGAAGAGGGGAGTCTGGGGAGAGGGTCTTGAAAGAGGGGTGTGGGGAGGGGGTGTGGGGGGGGGGGTGGGGAGAGGGTCTGGGGACAGGGGGTCTGAGGAGGGGGACAGGGGAGAAGGTGTGGGGAGAGGGTCCTAGGAGAGGGGTCTATGGAGGGGATCCGGGGAGGGGGGTTTGGGGAGGAAGGTTGGGGGGGAGAGGGTCTGGGGAGAGGGGAAAGTGAGGAGGATTTGGGGAGAGGCTATGGGGAGAGGGGTTTGGGGAGGGTCTATGGGGAGAGGGGCAGGGCCACGGGGCACAGGACAGGGTCAGGGTCAGGGTCAGGGGGGCCGGAGCAGCCCCGTGTCCCCCCAGGCAGCACCCACCGCCCCGGGGCCCGCCGGTGCTGCCGCCCGCGCTGCCGGCAGCCGCAGCCAGACCCGCCGCCTTCCCACGCCCGCGCGCCCGGGCACGGCGCTGCCAGCACCCGCCGTGCCAGCCTCCAGCACCCGCCTGCCGCCCGCGCCGGCACCCGCCTGCTCCCTGCGCCTCGGCCCCCGCGAAGGAGCCGGCAGCCGCCGGCGCGGCGGGGCCCTGGGGACGGCTCGGTGCGTGCCAGGCGCACCGGGGCCGGGCTGCCGGCAGAGCACGTGGCGGCGTGCCGGCGAAGGCGGCGAGGACCCCTCAGCCCCACCGGCCCGACGACGCCTCATGGTCCCCCCGTGATGCCGCGCGGCATCGGTGCCGGGGGCCTGGCCGGGCACGGCGCGCCGGGGGCAGCCGGCCCCGAACAATCCTGCCTTTGAGCGGGAGCCCGGCGCCGGCGGCACAAGGCGCCCGGCCGCCCGCCCGCAGAATGGCCCTATTCTGGCGGCGGCAGGTGCCATGGGGCACCGGGATGCGGCGTGTGGGCCGAGGGCTCCGGCTGCCCCCCTGCTTCATTTGGGGGGCTCGAAGCACCCCGGGCCGCTGTGGGACCCGTGGGGAGCTGGCGCCAGCCGGATTTCGGGGCTCACACGTCACGGTGTGGTGGGGAGGCAGCGCCGTGCCGGGGCTGAGCTCGGCCGAACCGGGGCCGGAGCCGGGCGTAGGCGAGGGAAGGGGCAGACGTGGTGATGGAGGGGACACCGGGCGCGTCCCCCACCCGTGGGCACCCGTGTTGCCCCAGCCCCGAGGGGGGGGGGGTCTCGCTTGTAGCACCCCACATCCGCCCCACGGCGGTGGCACCCCGGGGGCTGCGCCCGCTTGGTAGGGCCCCACGGGGCAGGGACCCCACGGGGTGCCCATGTCCCCTCGGGTGGGGTCCCCACGGGGTGTCCCGGCGGGTGCGGGCTCCCCCCACGTTCCCTCGGGCAGGGTCCCCACGGGGTGCCCGTTTTCCCTCGGGCAGGGACCCCACGGGGTGCCCATGTCCCCTCGGGCGGGGTCCCCATGGGGTGCCCCAGTGGGTGCGGGCTTCCCCCCCCGCCGTGCCTCGGTGCACCCCGGGACAGTGCCAGGATCGTGCCGGGACCATACCGGGACAGGACCGGGACCACACCAGGACTGCGCCGGGACCGTGCCCGGGCCGGCGCCCGGGAGGCTCCGGGACCGCGTCCGGGAGCGGGCGGGGGCCGGGGCGATGCCGGAGCAGCCCGGCGGCCCGGGCGGGGCGGCTGCTGTCCCCGCCCCCGGGCTCTCCCGCCGCTTCCTGCGGGCACGGCCGGGCCGGGGCGGCGGCGGCGGCGGCGCGCGGTGAGTCCGGCGCGCGGGCGGCGGCGGGAACGGGGGCGCGCGGGGACGGGGCGCGCCGGCGGGAGCGGGACACGGCGTGCGCGGCGCCCGGGGGTCCCGGTGGGGAGGGAGCTGGGGGTCCCCGCGGGGCGGGAGATGTCGGTGCCGGTGGAGTAGGAGCCGTGGGTGTCCCGGTGGGGCGGTAGCTGTGGGTCCCGGGGGTGCCCAGCACCGTGGGTGGTGGCGGTGTGGGAGCCGTGGGTCCCGGCGGAGCAGGCGCCGGGGGTCATGGGGGTGCCCAGCGCCGGGGGTGCCAGTGGGGAGGGAGCCGTTGCATCCTGGTGGAGCAGGATCTGTGGGTCCCGGTGGGATGGGAGCCATTGCATCCCCGTGGGGCGAGAGCCGTGGGTCTCAGTGGGGCAGGGAGCCGTGGGGGCCAGAGTGCCCAGTGCTGTGGGTGCCAGTGGGACAGGGAGCTGTGGGTCCCAGGGTGCCCAGGGCCGTGGGTCTCAGTGGGGCAGGAGCTGTGGGTGCTGAAGGGAGCGTGGGGGTGGAGGGTCCTGATGAGCCGTGGGGCAGGGCCGTGGGTCCCGGGGAGGGGACTGTGGGTCCTGGGGGTGCTGGGAGATGCCTGGGGCAGGCAGCCGTGGGGCTGGGGGGACCCCAGGCCCAGCCTGGGGTGCGGGACAGAGGCTGCGGCACATGGGGTGACCCCCGGGTGTGCACCGGGGGCTGGGATGGGGGTACCACACCGGGACCCCCAGCCGCCTGTGGGGTGGGGGTGCCCTGTGCCCCTCCGGTGGGATTAGGTGGCTGCCAGCCACGCAGGACACCGCGGGTGCCGGGCACTAAGAGGCTTTGGCAGCCCCGCGGGGTTGATGCCGCCATGTCCTGGGAGCGCGGCACCGCTGGCGCGGGCTCCAGTCCCACCCGGGCACGGCGGCGTGGCTGCCGTGGTGTGGGGTCACCCTGGTGTGGCGTGGGGACCCCCGTCGTGCTGGACCACCTGCGGCACCACGATGCTGCGGGCGGGAGTGCCAGCACCCAGCTTGTGCTCGCCGGGCACCAGCGGTGCCAGCCGGGGCCGGGAGCGACGGCCGCAGCCGCGCCGAGCCGTGGCAGCTGGGCTGGAGCCGGCAGCGACCTTCCCCGCTCCCAGGGCCGCTGGGATCCTGGAAAACGCCTGGAAATGGTGAACCGCCTTCCCTTATATGGCTCCGCCGGGCTGGCCCTCCTCTGGCCTCGCTGGGCTGGCTGCCCGAGCCGGCACCCCCAGCCTGCCCGCCCTCTCCTCTCCCGGCGTGCCGTGCCATGCCGGGGCCCTGGGAAAGTGCCGTGGGCCGTGCCTCGCTCCCCGTCTCCGGCGCAGGAATGTGCAACGAGGCCGGCGATCCCGCGGTGGGGAGAAAATCCCACCTCCCTCACGCCAGCACCGGCAGCTCGGCACAGCGCCGGCCCTTGCCTCAGTTTCCCCATTCTAGGGAGTTTTGGGGACCCACTGTGCCGGAACCGGCTGGCAGCCCCCCGGCATTCTTGCCTGCGCTGCCGGCAGCACCCGGGGGCCACATCCAGCTCGGCACCCCGGGGAGCTGTCCCGGTCCCCACGGCGAGGCTGGGGGTGCCCAGGGCCTCCGGTAGCCCCCAGCTCAGGAGAGTTGGGGGGAGCAGCCCGTCCCGCCGGGGGTGAAGGTCAGGGCTAATCCCCACCCGGAGGAGGCGGCAGGCAGGAGCTGGGGGGCCCTGGCCGGCTGCGTGCCCACCGCGGCGGTGCTGGGGGGGTAAGAGGATAAACCCCCCCCCCCGCCCGGTGGGGCGGGCCAGTGGTGGCTGAGGGGCCGAGGCGAGTGGCCGCGGTCCCTGTGACGTGGGGCCGGCGCCGTAATCCCGGCGCGCTGAGCGGATTAGGGCGGCCGGGGGCGGCCTTCGGGGACGAGCCGCAGTGGCCGTAAATCCCCGGCTGGGCATCACGTGGGGGACCCCCCACGGGTACTGGGGTGCCGTCCCCCTGTGCCAGGGGCGAGTCATGCCCCTGTCTGCCCCCTCAATGCTGCCCGGGCGTCCCCTCTTGTCCCCTGGCAGGGACCTGGTCATGGGTGGGGATGGTGGTCAGACCCTGCCGGGGGTGGGTGCTTGGGGGTCTCCTGGCCCCGGTGTCCCCGGCGGTACAAGGTGGCTGTGGGGCTGGGTGCCCCCCCCGGTGCCAGGGTGCCCTTGGGGCTGGGTCTTCCCTGGCCGAGGTGGCCGTGGGGCCGGGGCAAGGCTGAAGGATTTGGGGTTTGGGGGGGCTACTCCCCAGATCACCCAGAGCCGGGGTGCCGAGGGGGTGCTCCACGGCACTACCAGCTGTGCCGGCACCTGGGGACCCGGGCTGCGGCACAGCCTGGGGATGTGGAACCGGGCCATGCTTGGGGGTCACTGCGGTGGGTTTTTGGGGGGCTCCTGGCTTGCGCGGGAAAGCCATGGGGAGGGCGGTGGCAGGAGCGCGGCCATGCGGCACGGAGGGTGCGGGGAGGAGCCGCCGGGAACCGGCCTGACTGGTTCGGTGCCGGCACCCCCAGTGCCGGGGGGTTCAGGCGGCCCCGCCGCCGGCACGTGGCCCAGCTGAAGGTCATCGTCCCCAGGGCCACCCGCCCGCCGGGGTGAGCAGGCTCGGCGCCCTACCGCAAACCGTCCCTCTGCCAAAAAGCACGGCGGCGAGCCCTCGCCTCTCCGGCACGCTTTGCCGCTGGCGGCCGGTTTTCAGGTGCCCCAAGCGGGTCGGTGGCACCGAGCGGTTTCGATGGCACGGGAGGATCCTGGTGCCGCAGGGGAGTGGCCGGTGGTCCGGAAGGGTGAGCCAGCGCTGAGCTCACCGGGAAGGTGTCCCGTGGGCGCGGCGGTGACGCGCGGCCCCGGCGCAGGGTGCCGGCGGGGGGGGGGCTCAGCGCGGCGGTGGCGCAGGTCCCGCCGGCGCACCTCGTCCTCGGGGAGCATGGCCCCTGGCTGCTGGGGCGCATCGCCCCGCTCTGGGGTAAAGGGTGGTGAACCCCCAAATTCGAGGACCTCCACAGCGGGGAGGCCTCGTCAGGCTGTGCCAGGATCTGGCTGGGCCGTATCCTGCCTTGGCTGATCCATAGCCGGGGGTTTTTGGGGTTGGGGGATGCTGGCACCCCCCTGCCTGGAGGGTTTGGCCATCAGGTCAACCCCAGGGGCTCTTCACTGTGGGGGGTGGGAGCCCCCCTTGGCCCCAAACGCTGCCAGGACCTCGGGGGGGTATCCACACCCCTAACCACGCTGCTTTCCCCCCCCAGACCCACCCTGTGCTCCGCTGGTGCCGGGGGATGCCGGCATGCCGGTGCCCGCCTGCCCGCAGCGCCCTGCCCTGAGCCCGGTGCCGGAGCCCGGCTGTGCCATGGAGGAGCCGGCCGGGAGCGGGGCTGAGCCGTGGGCCGAGGGGCTACGCAACAGCAACAACAACGCTTCCCCGGGGGGGTGGCCGGGGGCCCGCGGCGGGCACCCCTTGGCACCTTTCGGCAGCCCTGGGACTGAGCCCAGCTACCTGGGGCGGGTGGTGCTGGAGATCGTGGAGTCGGAGCGCACCTACGCCCGGGACCTGCGCAGCATCGTGGAGGTGAGCGCCGGGGCGGGGGGGACCCACCGCTCGGACGGGGTTGAGGGGGGACCCGGCTGGTTGCATCGGTGCCGCCGCCACCAACCGCGGGTGCCCGGCAGGGTTACCTGGGCAAGATCATCGATGCGGAGGAGCCGGTGCTGCGGCCGGAGCAGGTCAGCGCGCTTTTCGGCAACATCGAGGACATCTACGAGCTGAGCAGGTGAGTGCTCCCGGTGCCGCCGCGGGGGCACGGCTGGTGCCGCCCTGTGCCGCGGTGGTGGGGGGGGCTGCTGTCACTCCGTCCCTCTGCCCCCCCAGCACCCTGCTGCAAAACCTGGAGAGCTGCGCCAGCGATCCCGTGGCCGTGGCCGTCTGCTTCGTCACCCGGGTAAGAACGGGCATGGCGGCGGGCACCGGGGGGGCGCGGGGGCCGTGCCGGGCTCTCACCGCGCTCCCCCTGCCCGCAGAGCCAGGAGTTTGCCATCTACACCCAGTACTGCAACAACTACCCCAGGTGAGTGGGGGGCGGCGCGGGCGGGCAGCGGGGCAGGCAGGGGGCTGAGCCCGCTCCCTGCCCGCAGCTCGGTGGCGGCGCTGGCCGAGTGCATGAGGAGCAAGCCGCAGGCTCGGTTCCTCCGCGAGTGCCAGGAGCGGCTGCGGCACGCGTTGCCCCTCGGCGCCTACCTGCTCAAGCCCGTCCAGAGGATCCTCAAGTACCACCTGCTGCTCCAGGTGAGCCGGCGTGTGGCGCGGCACGACGCCGGTGCCCGGCGGGGTACAGGCACCCGGTGTGGCGTGGGTGCGTGGCATGGGCGCCTGGCACAGTCTGGGTGCCTGGCATGGGCACAGGGATGTGGCAGAGCATGAGTTCCCGGCACAGTTCAGGCAGCTGATGTGACACGGGCACCCGGCACAGCCTGGGCACCCGGCATGGCATGTTTCCTGGCACAGTCCAGGTACCTGGCACAGCACAGGCACCTGGCACGGCACATCTCCCTGGCACGGCCTGGGCACCCAGCATGGTGCGAGCTCACGGCACAGACACTTGGCACAGTCTGGGGCATGGCATGGCACAGGCACCCAGCATGGCACGTCTCCCTGGCACAGCCTGGTCCCCTGGCATGGCTTGGGCACCCTTTTCTGGCACAGCCTGGTTCCCCAGCGCAGCACGGGCACCCGGCACGGCACGTTTCCCTGGCACGGTGCACACACCCAGCATGGCACAGGCAGCCGGCACAGCCTGGTCCCCCAGCATGGCACACCCCCGGCACCGGGCACCGCGTCTCCCTCGGCGTTGCCCCGACGCCGCGTCCTTTGCTGGCAGGAGATCGCCAAGCACTTTGAGCACAAGTCGGGGGAGGACTACGAGGTGGTGCTGGAGGCCATCGACACCATGACCTGCGTCGCCTGGTACATCAACGACATGAAGCGCAAGCACGAACACGCCATCCGCCAGCAGGTGGGCGCCGGCGGCGCGGCGGGCGGCACCGGGCGGGCACCGGCGCGGCAGCGGGTGGCCTGACTCGCCTGTCCGTGGGGACCCGCGCAGGAGATCCAGTCGCTGCTGCTGGGCTGGAAGGGGCCGGACCTGACCAGCTACGGGGAGCTGGTGCTGGAGGGCACCTTCCGGGTGCAGCGGGTGCGCCACGAGCGCGCCGTCTTCCTCTTCGACAAGACCCTCCTCATCACCAAGCGCCGCGGCGACCACTACGTCTACAAGAGCCACATCCCGGTGGGTGCCGGGGATGGGGAGCCCAGGGGGTGCTGGGGATGGGGGGTCCGGGGGGGTGCCTGGGGGCTGACGGCCTCTCCCCGCAGTGCTCCTCGCTGATGCTGATCGAGAGCACGCGGGACTCGCTCTGCTTCAGCCTGGCTCACTACAAGCACGGCAAGCAGCAGCACAATCTGCAGGTAGGGGGGCACAAGGTGGGGGGCACCCTAGGGACCCCCCCTGCCCAGCCCCACCACCCTCTCTGTCCCCCCCCAGGCCAAGAGCGTGGAGGAGAAGCGCGTGTGGACCCACCACATCAAGCGGCTCATCCTGGAGAACCACCACGCCATCATCCCCCAGAAGGTGAGGGCAGAGGGGGACAGGCACCACGCTGGCACTGGGGTCCCCCCCCGCACGGCAAGGAGGGGGCGGCTGCACCCCGACTTCAACCCCCATCTCTCTCCATCCTCCCTCCACCCCAGGCTAAGGAAGCCATCCTGGAGATGGACTTGTTCTGTGAGTGCCGCCGGCGCCTCGTGGTCCCCTCCCTGCCCTCGCCTGTCCCCCTCGTCCCCCAGCGTCACCCCCTGTGCCCGCAGGCCCCCCGCGCCTGCCCCGCTGCAGCCCCGAGCGCCTGAAGAAGAGCTGGTCCTGCCAGCCCCTGGGTGACGCCGCCGCCGAGCCGCGCCAGGGCCGCCGGCAGTCCGGTGAGAGCCGTGCATCCCCGGCATCCCCACTGCCGCCGCCGCCGTCCCTTCCCCGGGGCGAAGCCGCCTCCGGGTCGCGCCGATGCCCGCAGGGACGGTGGGCACCGGGTGCTGGCGCTGACGGGTGTCCCTGTCCCCGCAGAGCCCTTCCAGTGCCGGGACCCGCGCGGAGACGCTGCCGGACCGGCTGCACGGGCACACGGGGCGCAGGCAGTCGGGTGCGGACACCGGCGGGGACCGGGGACCCCAGCTGGGGTGGGGGGGGCTGGGGGCTGGGTGCCAGGCTGGGGGATGCTAGCGGGGCTGGGGCTGGGGACGATGCCACTGTTGCCCGATTTGGATGCCCGGCTTCTCCCCGCAGAGCCCGCCAAGCAGATCCTGCGGCAGCTGGGCGAGCAAGGTGAGCCGGCATGGCCGCTGGCACCGGCGGGGCGGGCGGAGGGGGGCCGGGGGCTGGAGGGGGGGGCACTGTGGGTGCTGCCCCCCTCTAACCTCCCTGTTTCTCTCTCCTGGCTTGCAGGGCTCAAGGTGAGGCAGGGGTGCAGGGTGGGTTGGGGTGCCCGGTGCCCCCTAGCCCTGGCATGCCACTTGCTGGGGGGGGCACGGGGTGCTGAGCCCGGCGCTCGCCCCCGAGCAGCATGCTGGCAGCGACGGGGCTCTCCTGGAGGCGGGGGAGCCCCCACAGCACCCCAGAGCCTGGGCAGTGGCTGAGGGTGTGGTGGAAGAGGAAGAGGAAGAGGAGGAGGAGGAGGAAGAGGAGGAGGAGGCTTTGGGCAAGGTCTGCCAGGAGGAGCTGCCGGTGGAACCCCGGACGGAGCAGGTACCCGCCCCAGCCCCCCAAACCCCAGGGAGGGCACCCATGACATAGTGCTACCCAAGGCACCCTGTATCGCTCCTGGGGCACCCCACATCGCTCCTGGGGCACCCCATATTGTTCCCAGGGCATCCCATATCACTCCTGGGGCACCCAGCATCACACCCGGGGCACCCCATGTTGCTTTCAGGGCACCCCGTATCACTTCCAGAGCACCCCACATCGCTCCTGGGGTACCTTGCATCACTCCCAGGGCACCCCGCATCACTCTCGGGGTACCTCTTGTTGCTTCCGGGGCCACTACGGGATCCTCAGCCGCGGCTTGGCCAGGACTCGCCTTCAGCAGCAGTCCTGCTTGGAGCAGCTGGGGGTCCCCCCTAGCCCCTAACACCCCGTATTTGCTCTCGCCCAGGCTGGGGGGCACTCGCCGGCACCAGAGGGACCCAAGCGGCCGAGCAGCTGGGGGCCGGGGAGCTGCGAGAAGGTCAGTGCGGCCCCGCAGCCCCTGCCTGGGGGTCCCGAGGGACCCAGCACCCACCCACCCACCCCTCCGCAGGCCGGCAGCGCCGTGGAGCACCCCGAGGGGCTGGGGGCACCCGAAGCCCTGTCCTCGGTGGGGACCCCGGCACCGGTGCTGCCCGGCGGGGAGGGGGAGCCGGAGCGCGCTGTGGAGGATTTGCAGGGGCTGAGCAGCGAGGAGGAGGAGGAGGAGGAGGAAGAAGAAGGAGCCGCCGGCAGCATCCTGCCGCCCTCGGTGCTGGACCAGGCCAGCGTCATCGCCGAGCGCTTCGGCGGGCGGCGGCAGCTTCTCCCGCCGCAGCAGCCTGGCGCTGGAGGGGCAGGCGGGTCGGCCGGCCAGCCGCAGCGGCAGCGCCCTCAGCCTGGACGGCGGCCCCCCGCCCGAGGCCGGGAGCCCGGTGGGGTCCCGCAGCAGCGTCCCCTCACCTGAGCCCCTCGCCGGAGCCCGCCGGGAGTCGCTGCTCTCCAGCCTGGACCGCCTGCTCCTCGACAAGATCAAGAGCTACTACGGCCACGCCGAGCACCGGGACGCCGGCCCTCAGCGTTCTGCCCGCCGCGAGAGCCTCTCCTTCATCCCCAAGGGGCTGGTGCGAAGCTCCGTCTGCACGCCTCAAACGGCCTCCCCCGGCCCCTGGCGAGCCCCGAGCCCCCCACCCAGCGGCGCCGGTGGAGCCCGAGGCTGTTTGCCGGAGGAGCCATGCCGGGAGAACGGGCTGCAGCCCCCCGAGCCGCTGCTCAATCCTGGAGGAGGATGACCTGGGTGCCGTGGGCGAGGGGCCGCCGGCCGGGCCACCGCCGCGGCTGCTGCTGACCCCCCACCCGCACCCCGGCACCAAGGTGTACCAGCTGGCGCGGCAGTACAGCCTCGCGCATCAAGAGCCGCCGCGCTGGTGCCGCTCCGCCCTGGTGCAGCCAGAGGAGGGGGACCCGTGTGCCGCACCCCCTCGCGGCTGTGCCGCGGGGCGGGGGGCTGGCAACGTTGCCCTCCCCGGCTGCCCCCCGCAGCCCCCCGGCCCTGGCGGCGCCGAGCCCTTCGCCGGGCCCGAGTGCGGGAGCTTCGCGCCCGTTCGGCGCCCCGCGTCCCCCGCCGAGTGAGCCGCAGCCGCTCGGCGCCTGAGGGGCCGTGCCGGGGCGGCCGGCCGGCCGAGAAGGAGCGGGGCAGCGGCCGGAGCCGGAGCGCCGAGGCGGGCGGGGGGTCCCATCACCCCCGGGCCGGCACCGGCACGTGCATAGCAGCGACGGGGCGCTGTGGGTGGCAGCGGAGGCCCCACTGGGCCCCGGGCAGCGATGCTGGTGCTGGAGCGGCTGCCGGCCCCCGCCGAGCCCCCCGCCTACGTGCAGATCCGCATCTGCCACCACCCGGGAGAAGATCTGCTTGAAGGCGGTGGTGGAGCGCTGCAAAGCCTACCAGGCCTCCGAGGAGTACCAGCGGCGCTGACTCTGAGCCCCCCAGCACCCCCGAGCCCCCTCGCACACGGCCTCGTCAGGGACCTGCGGCAGAAATTTCAGACCCTCGACGCTGCCAGCTAGGTGGGCGACAGGGAGAAGGGGTGTGTCCCCGTGGACTCCCAGGGGAAGGAACACCCTGTGGACCCCCAACCTGCCCGGGAGAAGGGGCACCCCGTGGACCTCCAACCTACCTGGAAGAAGAGCACCCCATGGACCCCCCAACCGTGCCCGGGAGAAGGGGCACCCCGTGGACCCCCAGCTCACCTGGGAGAAGGGACACCCTGCGGACCCTCAACGTGCCCAGGAGCAGGGGCACCCCATGGACCCCCAAATCACAGAGGAGAAGGGACACCCCACGGGCCCCCCCAGCCGACATGGGAGAAGGGGCACCCCACGGCCCCCCAGCCTGCAGGGGCACCCCGTGCCCCCCCCAGTGCCCAGCACCGCGCCCGGATCGCTTCACATCTTTATTAGAAAAAAAAACCCCAAACTGAACCAAAAGTTCCTCTCTGGTCGCCCACGCTCCCCCAGGGCGGCTCGGCCCGGCCGCGGGGTGCAGGGGGGGGCCCTGCCCCAGCAGTGCTGGCCAGGGGCAGGGGGGTGCGGGGTGGTGGGTGCGGGAGAGGGGCGGTGGCGAGCGGTGCCCCCCCCGTGCCCACGCGCCCCATGGGCCGATGCTCTTTGGTTGGT